>OY754912.1:60000-2560000 GCA_963576535.1 Plemyria rubiginata | reverse complement strand
ATATATCAGTCATCTAGTACCCATAACACAAGCTATGATTAGCTTACTTTGGGGCTAGATGGTGCTGTGTGGTTTGTCCAGCATTATTAAAAAAAAAGCCCTAAGTTATTTTCCAAGCGAACTACGGTACTTATGTGACCATGGTCTCACATGGAACCATGGTTGCATAAGTACCGTAGTAGCATGTCCAAGAGTTATTTGTCGAGTGTGATTAGAACTCCGGTGGCGCAGGTGGTAGCGCAGCCCCGTATCAAGCAGAAAGTTGCGGGTTCCAATGCCACTCGGAGAATAACTTTTGGGATATTATAAAATCTTTATGATTTCCTTAAGTGTAGTAAACACTTTAAATCTAATGAAATATTATTATCTATTGAGTCAACCAAATCAAAAGTATAATTCGAAGTTATAATTTTTCCTAATAGACAAAATGAAAAAGCCCCAACTCTCAACCCAGGTACAAGGATAGCTATAGCTTAACCATCAGCAATACAAACCTTCTCTTTCTTCATGGTACTGCCTAATATACCTCCCATGGCAAATCTCATAGCTCCAATAGCTTTCCAATCGGTATGAGCATATCTTCTGAGTGAACAGTGGCTTAAGCAGATGCAGTGGTGATGGTCCATCATAGTCCTCAATATTCATAGTTTCTTGTGCAGTCACAATCGGTATGTGGCATTCATAGGATTCTTTGTTTGTAGTTGTCACTTTTATGACATCACTTTTCTATAAAAGTTAGTAAGTAGATTAAATACAAATGAGAACCTTGATATATTTTATTTGGATTGGCATCATATTGGGCAGCTTCATTAGGTACTAGTGTTTCGAATAAGCTCAAAAACTACTGGTCCCATTTCAAAAATTCTTTCACCATAAGAAAGCTACATTATCCCTGAGTAACTTAATATGCTACATTTATTACTAAAAAAAATTAGGGATCCCTACTAAAACATGAAAAATGTAAGGTTAAACTATAGCTTACCCTGGTACCTGAGTTGAGGGTTGGGGATAGGGGGGATGCATGTGGGGGTAGATGGCAAGTCTTTCCCTATAGTTCTTTTTTCTAGGAAATGAAAAAAAAATTTCTTCAAATTTCTTCACTTAAAAAAAATAAAAAAATAACCCTAACCTAATGAGAATTCCGTCCCTTGAGTCTTTTTGTCATAGAGATGAAATATTACTACCAATTTTCTTCATATAAAAAAAAAACCCTAACCTAACTAGTAACTTACCTGAAAAATTAAATTATTTTTTTTCATTTCCTAGAAAAAAGGACTCATGGATAAGACTTGCCATCTACCCCCACATGCATTCCCCCTATCCCCAACCCTCAACTCAGGTACAAGGATTGCTATAGCCAACCCAAATGTAACACAAGGTGTATTATAAAATGTTGCATGCGCTGCGGTGAATCCACACAGGATTGTCCACTGGAAATCCCTGGAAGATCTATTATTATTATGAACATTTCGATGCAAGTAGGTACATAATAAATCTACCTAAGTAATTCTGACCTGTGCTGATTATCAGAATTTTTCTCTCACTCTAGTGTTGTGTGATTATTTGAACAAATAAGACTGAAACTGGCATTTCCGATCAGGAAACCATTTCCAATTTCCATTTACCTTTGGTTCTTTAACTTCTCCTTCTTTTCCTTCGACTAAATGCTCCAAAACTTCAGAAGATCCAGGCCAGTTTATACCGAATAATATAGAATCATCAAATCCTTTGAGATCGTGTTCAATACACAAAACAATATCAATAATAATAGCACCTAGAACTATCCACCTTAAATACTTCATTTTTCTATAGCACAATCACATTCTACTCTTATTAATTAACAGTGAAAACTAGGTCCACCACGGATATTCTTTTTATACAATCCAATCCAATGCACCAATTATCTGCAATGCATTTTTTTTTGTACCAAATTTTTGTAAAATTATTATAACACTACTAATATATAAAAGACGTTCCTTTGATCCTTCTCGCTATAGGTGCTATACGAACTAACTTTGCTCGCTTCACGCTCGGTAATTTGGTCGTTTAATACATCGAGTTGGAGATCTGTCATTTGTCAATGGAGTAGGTAAATTGTTTACGAAGGAAGCTAAGTACAACCTCTGAATAAGTCTATTTATTTGCTGGGTCTAAAGTGAAAGGTCTAAAGTGAGCATAAGGCAAGGAATATACTAGAGCATAAGGCATATTGTCTGATAATGTCATGGTTATTGTCACAAAAACCTAAGTACAAGGTCTACTAAAAAAACTCCTGTCAGACTGACAGTGACAGCCTGCAAAAAACCTACTCAAAAAAACACACTGACACACACACCACACACAAGCAAACAAAAAAACAGTCAGACGGAAAGATGGCGTTTAGTTTTCCTGCGTTTTCCTACATTATTGCGCTAATTGTAGACGCCTTTCTTATATTTTTCTCAATATTTCATGTCATAGCTTTTGACGAACTCAAAACGGACTATAAAAATCCTATAGATCAATGTAACAGTCTAAATCCAGTAAGGGTCCAATACCTAACCTCATCGTGACCTAACAAACTTTCAGTGCCTATTTTAATCATTTTGTTTACTGTTTCAGTTGGTGCTTCCAGAATATCTGCTACATTTACTTATCAATATCCTATTCCTGTTATCTGGAGAATGGATTTCCTTACTGATAAACATTCCATTAATTCTTTATCACATTCACAGGTAAGTGATTCATCCTGAACACCATAATTTATTAAAAAAACTGTTATAAATTTCCTTTTCGGTTAAAATCCCACACAGATCTCATAAAGGTCATAAAGGTGTGGTGCACATTAGTTAAAGTGTGCACAATGTTATTGAGCTGAGGTTGGTGCTAATTAGCAAAACACATTACTTTGACCTCAATTACACCTAACTAAAGATTGACTGTAACTCCTTTTTTTAGATACTATACTAGGCCAGTAATGTCAGGGCCAGGACTATATGACCCGACCAGCATAATGAATTCCGATGTGTTGACAACATGCCAACGAGAGGGGTGGATCAAACTTGCATTCTATCTGCTATCATTCTTTATGTATCTTTATGGGTGAGTAAATACTGTGACAATAGACAGAAGAGACTATAATGTCTTGAAGTTATGCTGTTGTTGATAACAAATTGTGTAGGATTGTGTTTGCTATAGCAATTCTTGCACCTGGGTTGAGGGTTGGGGGTAGATGCCTGATGTCTGTTGGACATCTGATTACTACTACCTTACCTAAAATAAGCTAAATTGTGCTTTATTACCATGCATTTTCTACTAATTTGAATGGAATAGGAAGCCACCCGCTCCATGCACCACTTAAATGAGGCTATTGAAGATCTTGACACATGTTTTAGAACTTTTCAGGTGCTATGACATGCCAGTTTCCTCACTGTTTTCCTTCACTGTGATCAAATAATTTTGAACTACAAAACTATTAATGCACAAACAGTTTCAAACTCGCAACTTTAGAACCAGAAGGTGGGGCTGCTTCCCCTAGACTACCAGTGCTCTTATCATCCGTGATAAGGACGTCACTCTGTTTATAAATAAACAAGGTTAATAATGCTATAATACTGTAAAATTTTCATCAAAGCATTGATTCCTATTACAATTTTAGTTTTGTGGTAAGTGTCAATTGATTGGAATTTGGAAAATCAACAATAACATTCTTTTGTTTCAGTATGATTGCAGTATTGATAGCAGCGTAAAATTACACACTTTATTTACAACATAGTAGTACCTACTCTAGTGATTTATTAAGACTCCAAGTTTTGGTTATAAATGTAAAGTGTTTCAAGGAACAAAGTGGATTGTCAGTTTCTCATGTGATTTACAGTATTTTGCTAATAAAATTAATTTCTAATTTAAAACTTTTTCTTTTATGTTAAACCAAAACTGGAAAATGAAGCTTAAGAGCCCGGTGACCGCAGCTCGGAATTTCAATTTGAGACGAGTCCAAAAATCGATCCGTGTATAGCTATCTCTGTTTAGCTGGTGCAGGCGCGTGTGGGGCAGGAACGAGGTACTACGTATACACGCACACACTCAAGCACCGCTACGGTTGTACTATTTTTCCTACGAAAGGTAGGTAGGTACCATAAACCTCTGCCATTGATAACAATTCGAAAGCGGTAGGTTAGGTACCTACTCACTCACCATGGTAACTATTTCTTTGGGCATGTCATGTGTGTAGTATGTTTATACTGCTTACCTTTTGCGTTTCATAGGTAGGTAGGTGCTTACATTTAGAAAAGTGCACTGTGCAAGTTTGGTACCTACTCCTACCTACCTACCTATTTTTAAAAAATATAAAAGTGAATACCTACCTATATAGTTTGCTTTTTTTTCTTCAAGTTAGGTATTTGACAAGGCCTACGCACTTATACCTATCTCAAGAAACCTATCAATCTATCAGGAAATAGGTACTTACCCATGTAGGTAGGTACCTAACCTACCTCTAGTCCAGCCAAATTCGGTGGGACATTTTTGTAAACTAGCCGAATTTGGCTGAACTGTACCTACCTAGGTAGGTTCATCATAATTCGTCAAATTATGATCTGCTTCTAAAATAGGATTATATAAAATACGAGTAGGTAGGTACCTAGTGTACATACCTACCTATTATTATGAAATTATGATATGACTAGCTGCGCCCCGCGCTTTCACCCGCGCGTATTGTGTTACCAAAATAGCGCAAAAAATATGAAATTTCGATAAAAATATGCGTCGCACTCATCGCTAATGGCGCATCCACACATGCCGCCGGCTTTCAGACCGCCCTGCCGCCGGCTTTACCGGCGGCCAGCAGATACGGTTGCAATTTTCGCAGTAGTGTTGTGACTTATAAAATAAAAGTAAAAAATAAAAGTACTGCACTATCATCCCAGTTAAATTCTGTCATTTCGTTATTTATATGAAATGATGTTATATATGAATACGACAACAATACCACTCCGTATCGAAGCAGCAAGCAAGCAAACTGCCGCCGGCAACGAAAGAAAGCCGCGCGTGCCGCCGGGCATGTGTGGATGCGCCATAAGGTAACCTTAGATCGACTGAGTGGTGGGGATCAAAGTTATGGATCGCGACAGTGTACTCGGGTTTTTCCGATTTAGAGCCGGTGCGTGACGGACGTGTGCGACCACGGAAATATGTTTTCTCTGTTCCGTGTGTGCCACGCTCCGTAAAATTAAATGCGTAGTTATAATACTTTTAATTACTTACTGCTGAACTGATTATTTAGTTCAGTAATTTTACTAATAGAAAACTACATTATCCCTGAGTAGGTATTCAGTTACCTACAAATTTGAAGTTGTACCGTACCTACCCAACTTGGCGGAGGCGGCGGCGCGCGGCCCGCTAAGGCCCCCCCCCCCCCCGGCGCCCCACGCTTCGCCAGCCACCGCGCCTTTGACGCCGCTCGCGCATTCCACCCGAGATAAAACCCTAAATTAGTATATTTTTTATATATTTGTGATATAAGATAAGGAAACAAAAGATCGATTTAAAATTAGGTAGTGGTAAGTATAAACAACCGAATCAATTTATTATTGAGGTAAGCCTTGTGGGGTAACCATATCGGTAAAACACTACGACATGTACTTACCTATAATGGTAGATAAAAAAAGAATATAGTGTGAGATATTACGGCTTGTTCGTCATCTCGCGGGTTATTACCTATTTTTTTCGTCATCAACTCGCGGGCCCATAAAAGTACAGTCATTATAAAAAATTGATTGAAACTAAAGTAAGTACCAACTATACTTCGTTGGTCTGGCTGTTTATGTATAATAAAAAATATCTATCTATGTAAGTATATAATGTATTAAATAGTCATCTAGTACCCAAAACACAAGCTTTGAGTAGATTACTTTGGGGCTAGATGATGCTGTGTGGATTGTCCAGCATTATTTATTTATTTATATAGACCTTTAAAAAAAATAAACATTGATATGTAGCTAGACTGCATCTACCTATTATTATATAATTTCGATTGAAAAGTACGGAATGAGGCAAGGTTACTAACCCCCGGTTTCTGAAAGCCCGATCAACACTAATCGGCTATCAAGTCACTTGCTATCTCTATCTAATTTGAAGAGTTCTTCTCCGTCACCTGTGGAGTGAAGCAAGGTTGCGTGCTTGCGCCAACTTTATTTGCTTTGTATTTCTCTGTCGTGTTCAGAAAGTTACCAACCTACCATTTATTTATAATAATTCGTACCGTCAATCACACTAATAGTTATTATAAATACAACAGTTGGGATGGACTTCATTGAAAGAAAAAAAATATTTATTTATCAAAAAAAGGAAAATGATATTTGCAGGAAAATGATATAATTTGCATTTCAATCAATCTCTACCTTTCCGAGACACCCTTTAGGTAATGGTAAGCATCAGAACCACTGGACCATGTTTTTTTTATTTATTTATTTATTTATTTTTTTAATACAACTGCAGCTGATGGAACAAGCAGATGGCCCACCTGATGTTAAGTGGTAACCATCACCTATAAACAAAACATTGCCCCGTAGGTCACGCACAATAGGAACGTGCCCTACGATGCACTACCCTGCGTCCATCAACTGTTCGATTTTTTATAAAATAAATATAAATATTGCTGGACAATCTACACAGCACCATCTAGCCCCAAAGTAAGCTACTCAAAGCTTGTGTTATGGGTACTAGATGACTGATATATTTAATACATTTTATACTTACATAGATAGATATTTTTTATTATATACATAAACACCCAGACCAACGGAACAAATTTCTGCAGATCGTACACAAATTTGTTCAGAGGCGGGAATCGAACCCGCAACCTCTTGCGTCGCAGGCGGACTCTCGCCCGCTGCGCCACTGAGGTCGTCAAAGGTTATGTTTGGAAACTATCAATATTTATTACCTTTTTTGAACTATTTAGTACCTCAATTAGACACCCTATAGGTAATAGGGAATTTGACAAATAAAGGTGGAGGGAAATCCAGATCGTGCCCAAGAAGAACTCAAGAATCCAGACATTTCCGCACGAGTCTGATCGCCTGGTGACACTATGGCTCAATTCAGCAACGAAGCGGCGGTGTTTCGGTGTAAATAATTTTAAACATTTTGCTCATTGCTTTATTGCATAGAATCGCTTGAACAGAGCTCAGATTCTCTGACAACTTTACTTTTACTTACTTTATGGCTATGACGATAAAGTTTAAAACTGCCAACAGCTTCAGTGCCAAACTAAAGAAAATAGGTACCTACAAGCCCCAGTCTGCGGCTTCGTACACGTTATTCTGTGTCTCCCTAATCGTAATCTATGCAAAGTTTGGAAAACAATGAAGGGGATGTCTTTGCGCATAGGTATAAAATACTTGCGAAATCACACCCCCTCCCCCTCTATCCAGCGTTCTTTTTGCGTGACGCGCACTATACATAATAATTACCTACGGAGGTATCTAGGTAGGTACCTACCTACTTCTCTACTTCACTTACCTAGGAACATAAGTAGATATAGTGCGCGTCAGCCAAAAAGAACGCTGAAAACAGTGGAGGGGATAAGTTTGCACATAGGTACGAGATACTCGATTATTTATTATTTATTATTATTATATTCTGCAATAGAATAGGTCCTATAAAAGAATAAAATACGAGTATGTACCTACATACCTACCCTACTTGCCTATTATTGTGAAGTTAGACATAGACATAGACAGTATTTTATTGGCCACAAAAACACACAGCATACAATTAGGGTATTGTAGGTAGGTATATTATAGTAGGTAGGAGATATTCCTTTCCGGGTATTGCTTTTTTACATCCTGTGCATGTAATCTTCATAAACTCCATGGTAGATAAAGTTCCAAAAAAAAAGATTAATAAAAAAAAAAAAAAATTTTAGTGCAAAAAGTGAGTTTTGCGGTGGGACTTGAACTCGGACTGCTGCGCCGCTTGGCAGTCACTCGACGAACCAAGCCACCAAACTTGATGACGAGCTAGACGAAATAGTCAGATGCAAACAACGCGTTAGAGAAACAACAAGTTATGAAATTGACGACCTCTGTGGCGCAGCGGGCGAGAGTCCGCCTGCGACGCGAGAGGTTGCGGGTTCGATTTCCGCCTCAGAACAAATTTGTGTACGATCTGCAGAAATTTGTTCTGTTAGTCTGGCTGGGTGTTTTCCATGTAAGTATAATAAAAAGTATTTATCTATGTAAGTATAATTATGATGTATTAAATTGAATACCTATAATTGTATCAGTTATATAGGTAGTACCCTTATCACCAGCTTTGAGTAACTTACTTTGGGGCTAGATGGTGCTGTGTGGATTGTCCAGCATTATCCTATTATCCTACAAATATTATAAACGCGAAGTACCTAGGTATGGACCTTCCTCTCCTTCTGGCGTTTTTTTTGCGTGTACGCACTATACATAATCTAGGCACCTACCTACTTATCCTACTAATATCCTACTATGCTAATCCCGTGGGAATACCGGTATATAAAACTACGTGGGTGAAACCGCGGGGTGCTACTAGTCCTACTAATATTATAAGCGTGAAAGTTTGTAAGTATGGATGGATGGATGTTTGTTACTCTTTCACGCCGGAACGGCTGAACGGATCATGGTGAAAATGAGCACAGAGATATAATATATCTAGTCTGGAATAACACATAGGCTACATTTTATCCCGTGGGAATATTGGAATTCAAACCTACGCGAGTGAAACCGCGGGGTGCTACTGGTTTATTACAATAATGGATGTTTTTTTGTTATACGTAGAAAAGACCCAGACCAACGGAACAAATTTCTGCAGATCGTACACAAATTTGATCCGGAGCGGGAATCGAACCCTAGGTAATAGGTAGGTACTTCCCTAATTCACATACCTATATAAACAACATGTTAGATAGATAGGTACCTACGTAAATACATATTTACTCTAAATATGAAAACAACTAGGTAAGTAAATTATGTAATAGAGTAGGTACCTAAGTAAGGTAGGTATAATGAGATCCCCCATACGTTCCGAGTTCATAACAAGAACCAAACGAACTGAAAAATATCGAAGTCCGTAAACAAAGCTACAAATAAACAGGTCGCAGTACCTATGTAGGTACTTTTTGTTTCCAACAACCAAAGCAGGAAATCTCAATCCAAGCCAGCAGCACAGTCAATATATTACTGAACAAACAAATACGCACGCACGCACAACACAGTAGGTAGGTAGCTTGTCAGGACACTGATTTAGAAAATAACACATAACAATAGCCTCTCATACCACAGTACCTAGGTGTAGGTACCCCAACGATGACCTCCGAATGAGCCCCGCCGCGCTCCAGACCCTGAGCAACGCGGCGGCGGCGTGGAGGCGGCGCGGCGGTGGCGCGGCAGGGCAGGCGGCGCATAAATAGACACGTTTCATTCAGACGCTTCAGTCTGTGTGTGCGTGCGAACTTGTCATGTCCGAGCGATCACACACACAACCATAGTTTCCCGTCAGCTTACCCCTCTTCGTGCACGGTGCGATAGCACTAATAGAAGTTTGAAATTGGCGTGATTTTGGTTGTATTCCTTAATACCAAAAATGATGACTGAAAACTTTTCGTATTCTTCACATAGTATTTTTTTTCTGTAACTAGACAATGTAAGCTATGTTCCTTTAGAATTAATATTTGAGATATTGTTGTTTTTGATTCGAAATAAGTAGGAAGAAAACTTGTAAATTTTAGCATAAAACAGTGCAAAATGCGATTGGCTTTTATTTCATTTCAGGGAAATTATTTGAAAAAATAACTATGTAGTGACACGCATAAATACTATTCGAATACAAATAATACAATAATATAAGGGAAATATGCTTGAATCAGAAATCATTTTGGTATTAGGTTTGTATGGGAAATGGCCCTCCGCTGGCCCGTTAAGTCATCCAATAACCTTCCACAGAAGAAATAATAGTAGTAGGTACCTACTTACTATCAATAACCCGCCTGCATCCGCCCAATAGACTGGCATTGCCAATATCGAAGTCTCGAAAGGTATTGAATCATGAGGATCACCTAAAAATCCTTAAAACGCTGAAAGGCGTCAAACAACCTCTTCTTGACTGATCTGAATCTTTGCAATGTTACTCCGAGACTTGGTTCTTCGGGTTTTTATATTCGCCAACGCCACAGAACTATTAGGTACCTATCGGTAATTCATTAGTGCACTTCGTCATTTATTTTTACGATTAAAAACCCGAAAAAGGGAAAGGGGCCCGATAACCTGAAAAACTCCCGAAGAATCCCGAAAATTTTCAAGGCATGAATGTCTACGAATAAATAATTAAGGTGTAAGGTCAGAATCTGCGTCTATGCATTGCTACTACCACCGCTTGGCTACCTAGGTGTAGGTACGTACACTTAGATGAATGAAGGCGAAGCCAAGCCAGTTTTTCGTCCGCTATGACCATATTAAAAAGTTTGTGAATGTGAAAATAAACATTCACCAATGATCCAATTTTGTTTTGAAAAAAATCTGCTCAATACTAGGTACTGTACCTACCTACCTACCAGCAACCAAGTACACGTAAATTAAGTAGGTAGGTACATTCAACGTAAAAGAAAGCTAGTCGAATACAGAATCGTGTGAAAACGAACAAAAAGAACACAACACACAAAAAGAACGCCGGAAAGAGGGGGAAGGGGTGTGATGGTGCGAGTATTTTGTATCATCCCCTCCTCCTTTTTCCAGCGTTCTTTTTGGTTGACGCGCACTATACCTTTCTGTCACAAAAATCGACAGCTGTGAAGTAAAGCTGACTAACTCTTTTCTGGGTGTTTTCGCAATATCTTATTTTTAAAATGCAAATGGCAATTTTGTTTATATTGTTTTACCCATTATAATGTACTTGGTAGGTGACCTAACTAGGTACCTACTTATAAATATGACATGTAAGGCGATAAGTACATGGCTATTAGTAAATATGTAGGTTTAGGTCCAATAGATTATCTAAACTTTATTCCGTAACTACACCGCCGTCAATTTCTGATTAGTTCTTATCCTTCCACGGTTGCCTGGAAGAGATCGCTCTCAGCGATAAGGTCGCCCATTGTTTTACCTTAAATGTATGCTTTTACTCTGTACTATGTTTCTGTGTGGTGAACAATAAAGAGTTATCTATCTATCTATCTATAAGTTTCAATATACCTATAGGTGCAGTGCAGGCCAATGATGATGATGATGAACTATTTATATAACTAATCTGCCCGCTTATCTGCCTACTAGGTATCGTCTAGCTAGCCCTTACCTTAGCTTAATGTTATTGCAGTCAAGCACATAAAATACCTACAGTTAGGTACTTATAAAATATCAAACTTCTAGAGTTTGTACACAAATAAGTAAATTCAAGATTTTTTTTTAAATTGAGCATTGAGCGGCAATGAAAAAAGAACAAAACAAATACAGCTAACTTAACCCCAATTTTTCGAAGTCTATCACAAACGAAACGGCATTCACTTTGTGAACCGATAGCCTTTGCCCTCTACTATAAGCGCGTCAACGTAAGCGTATTATTTATTATTTTGCAATTCTATTCTATACAGGATGTCCCAGAACTCAACGTCAAGCCGAAAAACGGGGCGACAGAATTGATTCATGAGAAAAATCAGAAAAAAATCTATCCCATGCAGTTTGAAAATTATGGGCATTTAAGAAAAATCTAAAAATTTGGTCAATCTGTAACCTTTTTCGGTTATTGTGGTGATTTTTTATTATTTTTGGTTCCAAAGTTTAAATGAACAAAAATAATAAAAATCGGCTCGGACTGGATGAGAAAGGCGCGTGAAAGGGGTAGGTACGACGGGGTTAGGCGTCTTGTGTGTTAGACCTAGATTAACTTATAGGTACCTATGTAGTAGATAGATAGTACTTATAGATTGTTTGAAAGTAATAAGTGTAAGTTTATAATATGTTGTAAGTTAGTGTAGATAATATTGCATATATTACCTACATAGTGTTTAACATATTAGAAATAAAGGCTTTTTTATTTATTTAAATACCTAACATATTGATTGAAACTAAAACAGCTTCATTCATTCATTGAAAGATATTTATTGATTGATATGTTAATAAATGGCGAAATCATTCATCGCGTCGTCCAGTAGGTAACCCTTTAGCTGCATGTTAAAAACTTTGTCCTTATACAATCTCTCACCCCCTAGCGTGACGTTGTTTATTACGTAACTAACGTGCTGAAAATAGCGTGTATTCGGTCGGGTGGCATCGACAGTCGCGGGCGAGTCATATAACCGGCATCAGTGCTCTAGTCGCTGCGGTGGTGTAAGGCAGAGCTCACGCGATGCTCTCCCTCATATTTATATATTTCGTGGCAATCGTGTTTAGTCAAAATGCGGAAGCCGCGCGTGTTCTCGGACTTTTTCCCCATACCGGAAAGAGTCATCAGATGGTCTTTGATCCGCTACTCAGGAGGCTTGCGGAGAGAGGACATCATGTCACCGTCGTATCCCATTTCCCTGTTAGCAATCCACCGGCAAACTACACCGATGTCAGCTTAGAGGGTATCGCCGGGCTGGGATTGGAGACCATTGATCTGGCCTACTTCGAAAGCCCAAATGGAGTGCTTAATTATTTAGGAATAGACAAAATTTTAAAACAAATTTTTGAATTTCAACCCCTTGCAGACATGGCTTTAGATATTTGCTCGAAGCTGGTGAAGTTTGCTCCTCTCGCTGAAGTTTTGAAAAGAGAATATGATGTCATTTTAGTGGAAGAGTTTAATAGCGATTGCATGCTGGGATTGGCACATGTGTACGGCGTGAAAGCGCCGATGATTGCATTGCTGTCGAGTAATTTGATGCATTGGTCGCCGGGCCGTATCGGTGTGTCCTATAACCCATCACATGTGCCGATAGTGAGCGCCGATTACACGGAGAAGATGACATTCACACAGAGGTTTGAGAATACTTTACTGAATATATATTACAACCTGTGGTTCCGATATTCAATTCAGCTAAAGGAAGAAGCGATAATTGAGAAACACTTTGGAATGCAGATTCCGGATTTGCAAGATCTGGGAAAGAATATTACAATGATGCTGGTGAACGTGTTCCATAGTTTGAACGGCGCACGTCCGTTGCTGCCGGGTATCGTGGAGGTTGGCGGTATGCACTTAGATCACACCAGAAAACCTATACCACCAGTAAGTAATCTAACTTAAGTTAAATATTATCCTAGTGATAGGCCATTAAACTTACACTGATGCAATTTCTGATCCAACCTGTGACTTATTTGAAATGAGTCTAAAGTCCGACCGATTTTAATATGGATAAAAGTCATACTTAATTGCGTTATTGCAACTAAGACAGCTCATTATTATATATTTGCGCAAGAGTAGCTTTATCTACTTGGAATCGAGTAGCCGAGGCTAATGTTTTGCCTAAGTACCTATTCCTGTTGGGGAATGCCAATGATGTCGAGGAGACTACCTACACTACAACCATGATCCATGTCTGTAAGAGCGGAATTGTGGAAAGTAGCCAAAAGCACTCGGTGTCTGAAGTTATTTAATGTCCTCTATATGAATTATAACTAAAAATACTGAAAACAGGTACCTACCTAATAGGCGATGGACACGCTACTTTGTTACTGTGATGGACATTCGTTTTGTATCAATTTGAATAGACTACGAGGTAGTAAAGTTTATGGCGACGAGGCGAGCTCATTCATCACAAAGTCCTATAAACGAACAAACAGTTTTTATTATGGAGATTTTTATAGCTTTGTGAGCAAGGTAGTTTGTAAGTAAGGTAAACATGGGTACTTACCTACTCGATGGGTATGGGATGGACTTGAACGGGACAGTAGGTAACAAGAGATCTGAGGGTATATCTAACGTGCCTATGGTACCTTTAGGGTGCTTTTAAGTAATAAGCTTGTTTATTTCTTGAATTTCCCGTGGCCTCCCAGGTCTTTGAATCTAATTCAATGACAGGAAAAGTCGATATTTACCAAAACACTACAGTGATAGTAGTAAAAAAAATACTGGCTTTTGAGTTATTTCAGTGAATGGTTTGTTCAGCACTGATTATCGTGGTCGTGCAGCAAAACAGTTGACAATTGCTATAGCAAACAATAAAATTGTATGCACGATGCGTGTTTTGAATCACAAAGCCGCGTAGTTTAAGATTAAAACTGTTGCTAACTAGAGCATGTGCTATGCTGACCTCTCTGTAAGTCACTTCAGCCCGCTGGCCGCTACAGTTCATGGACTTGTCACTATCTTGTGCTATCGTTTTGTTATAAAGTGGCAGTAGTGATAGGTAGGTCATGGGTCAGCGGCCAGGAATATATTATGTGGTTAACCAGTAATATCAATTGTTTATATTATCATTTGCAGTAGATAAAACATTCAACCATCTAGCGTGAAAAACATCACACTCAGGACAAACTACCTTACCTTTCTTCTTACATTCATATTGGCGTCCCTGATCCTGGACTGAACTATCGACTGACTGAAAGATTGCATTATGCATACCCGATAGTGTCAAATACGACCTTACTAAAATGATGACTGAATTGAAAACTGGTAATTATTAAAATTTTAGATTGCAACTCCATAGTAAAAGTAGATGATCTCCTGTGATCTCCGTGTACCAATTAGGTAGTCGGTTATATTATTACCTAAGCGTAACTACTATTATAAACGCGAAAGTTTGTAAGTATGGATTGATGGATGGATGGATGGATGGATGGATGGATGGATGGATGGATGTTTGTTACTCTTTCACGCCGGAACGGCTGAACGGATCTGGATGAAACTTGGCAGAGAGATAAATTATAGTTTAGTATAGCACTTAGTTTACTTTTTATCCCGTGGGAACACCGGGATTTAAATCTGCGCGGGTGAAACCGCGGGGCGCAACTAGTTTGAAATAAATCAATTAGGTAGGTCTGGAATTTTATTTATAGGTTTAGCATCTATTTTCGTCCCATACATATTGAAAGGTTGCACTATGTCTTAGTTTTAAGTTGTACCTATAAATAAATAAATAAAAATAAATAATGCTGGACAATCCACACAGCACTATCTAGCCCCAAAGTAAGCTATTCAAAGCTTGTGTTATGGGTACTAGATAACTGATATATTTAATAAATTATATACTTACATAGATAGATATTTTTTATTATACATAGAGAACACCCAGACCATCGGAACAAATTTCTGCAGATCGTACACAAATTTGTTCCACGGCGGGAATCGAACCCGCAACCTCTTGCGTCCTATAATTCTAAGTCCTGCGTAAATACCCCAACTATTACTAGTACGGTACTAAGAAGGGGGTAGGGTGGCGGCCATATGCATGTCGCCGGTCATACCGTCTCAAATGAAACAATTGGCCATCCAATTGACTCATGGTCAATGGAGATGCTATAGGAGATTGATTGCACTATTCGTCTTTCTAGGTTTGTTCGAGGTAGGTACTTGATGGATTTTTAAATGAGCTGTGAATTCTTGAATTAAATTAACTTTCTTCGTTTCGTGTTTTTTCATTCACCGTATTTCTTTTCGTCATTGCTTTTTTGAAGTTATAAAAAAAATCTACTGTTTTTTTATGTTTCGGAGTTATCGTATCAAATACCTACAGTATTTGATACGATAACTCCGCTAATTACATATGCTTAAATTGATTTTGATGACTCTTTTTTTGTTTGGTAGGTCATAACGTCAGTATGATAACTTCGATATTAATTATATTATGCACTAGCTGCTACTAGCTGATCCCGCGGCTTTGCTCGCGCTCCTTTTACTTTGAAAATCTCATACAAACTTTCATCCCCTATTTTATCCCCTTGAGGGTAGAATTGAACAAAATCCTTGGGTTGGCTATAGCAATCCTTGTACCTGAGTTGAGGGTTGGGGATAGGGGGGATGCAAGTGGGGGTAGATGGCAAGTCTTCCCCTTGAGTCCTTTTTTCTAGGAAATGAAAAAAAATAATTTAATTTTTCAGGTAAGTTACTAGTTAGGTTAGGGTTTTTTTTTATATGAAGAAAATTGGTAGTAATATTTCATCTCTATGACAAAAAGACTCAAGGGAAGGAATTCTCATTAGGTTAGGGTTTTTTTTTTTAACGTGAAGAAATTTGAAGAATTTTTTTTTTCATTTCCTAGAAAAAAGAACTATAGGGAAAGACTTGCCATCTACCCCCACATGCTTTCCCCCTATCCCCAACCCTCAACTCAGGTACCAGGGTAGCTATAGTTTAACCAAATCCTTTCTTAGCGGATGCCTACGTCATAACTAGAGATGGGCGCTTACCCGGTAAAAACCCGAACTTTGGGTTTTTACCCATTTATACCCATTTTTACCTACCCATTTTGAATTAATACCGGGTAAAAATTCAAAACATCTTTTTTTGGTCATTTATGATTTTATTTGTTAGTATTTATTCTGATTTAAATGATCTAATCTTAATATTCTGATTATCTGATAAAAAAGTATCATTCTAGCTTATTTTTATTCTGATACTTTGGATTCACACAAAGATAATAAAATATGAAAGATATGTTTTATAAGTTACTATTCAAATCAAATCAAATCAAAACGTTTATTTGCAACTAATTATACAAAAGGTATAACAATAGGTTGAAGATAATCACTAAACTAATAAACTAAAACACAAGCAATAAATATAAATAAGACAGTTGCAAACTGGTCCCAACTCAGCATTTGCAAGTTGCAATGACTTGCGCTGGTCTTCCGTTGGGACCGTTGAGGATCAAGTAAATAAAATAAGACAAGTGGACGTGACTACTGATTACATACTAATTACATAAAAATACAAATTTTAAATTACATAAAAATAAAGATACAGAATTTGGACAATTTACACTACATGCCAACATAACTATAGGTATATCTAACAAGCAAGCTCTTGCTTCAGTAGAAAACGAATTTCATTAGGTTTAGATATTCGATAACAAAAATTAAAAATTAAGAAAAATCGTCAAAAATCATTAAATGGTAAAGGGAATTATAATTAAAAGTGTTGTTATCATTTATCTATCATCAGATCATCATAGCTATTCATGTAGTCATATAGCACTGGTATCCAGTCTAAGAAATTCTTGCTCTTTTTGCCAGTTTAACAGATATTTTTTTAACTTTAACCTAAAACATTGAATACTTTGTAGGTTCCTAATTGGGGGTGGTATATTGTTCCAACATTTCGATGCAGCGTATCGAAAACTGCCTCTAACGCTACCGTTCTATGTCGCTGTGATGGAAGCTGCACCGAACATTGTCTCCGTTCGCAAGATCTAAAACTTGACAGTTCGTTTAGCTTACAGTATAAATATGCAGGTGCTTTATGCTTTAGAACACCAAAAAATAGACATGCTAAATGAATTTTGCGTCTGTGTCTCATCTTGAGTAAAGAGTGCTCATTCAGGAAGGGAGTAACATGTCCTCTCCATGGGATATTGAAACAATATCGAGCACAAGCGTTTTAAACTCGTTGTATCAATCGCTGTGTCTTATCTAATAGTCGAGGACCAAAGACCACATCCGTGTAGTTTAATTTGGAAAGAACAAGCGACTCTACCAATTGTATACGTAACTCTTCTGATAAGTACGGCCTCATTCTATATAAAACTTTTAACTTATAAAAACAGGTCTTAACTAGGTGAGATATATGATCTTCAAAGCGCAGATCGGAATCTACTTCCAAGCCTAGGTTGCGTGCTTTATAGACTCTTTCGATGGGTTCATCCTTAAGCATCACATTTACAATAGGTCCGATACTTGCCAGTTTATGTGGACTACCAAAGATCAAATATTTAGTTTTGCTGGGGTTAAGGAGTAGATTGTTATTTTCAGACCTCAGAACAATGTTAGAAAGGTCGGCATTAAGTTTACCAACTGCTGTGTTAATATCGGAAGGATAGCATGAAATGTAGACCTGTATATCATCAGTGTAAATGTGAAATTTACAATATTGAATATGAGTCTGTATATCCGCTGAGTACAAAATAAAAAGAATAGGACCCAAAATGGATCCTTGTGGTACTCCTCTTTTTACAAGCTCTTTGCACGAATAGTTTGAGGTTCCATATTCTGGGGAAAGCTGAAGAACTGAAGAAATTTGTATGGGAATCGTACCCCCTTAATATATTATTATGTTAGGTTTTAGTCAGTTTGATCATGTTGTGCAAAATTTTGGTTGATTTTATGGTATGTCTTTTTGAAAATTTTACTGCGATTAGTATTATGTATGAGTATTTAACAGAAAGGATTATTAGTGTGCTATTTATAACCCAATATATGTTTTAAAAATCATTATTCATTGGTTTTATTTGTCAAAGCATATTTAATTAAGGTTTAATTAGATCGTGTTACCTCTAAAATACATAGCCACTACTTTTTTTAAGTAATTAGGTTTTTTAGGATTATAAAAATGCAGGTCGTATTTTATACCCGGTATTAATAAAATATACCCGGTATAAATGGGTATTTTTTAATTTTTACCTATTTTACCCTTCCCTTTCTTTTTTTACCCTTCCAATTTTTACCCACCCGCCCATCTCTAGTCATAACATCTACCTGCCTACGAGCGAAGCTACCTGCATGCCAAATTTCAGCCCGATCCGTCCAGTGGTTTGGGCTGTGCGTTGATAGATCACTATGTCAGTCAGTCAGTCACCTTTGAGTTATATATATTTAGATTTTAGTAACACACCTAGGTAAGTATAAACTTTATCGATTACTTCAGCGCTCAAATAAATATCAAATACAATAAATGGCGTTTTGGTTTGTGTTTGTGACTCACTTTGATTCCCAAAAAATTACATTACCTAAATAACAAATGTTAGCTGCAAAGGTTACAAATCCCAATATAACCCTTACAGGCGAGGACACTAAAACTTCTCCAAACCTCGTTTTGCAGTGACTCTTTCTTTTGTTACAGTTTATCGAGCGGTACTTAAACGAATCTGACCATGGTGTGATTCTCCTGAGTTTTGGCTCCCTCATCAAGACATCTTCGATCCCAAAACATAAGGAACAAATAATCGTGAACGCACTTTCGACGCTGAAGCAACGCGTGATTTGGAAGTTCGAAGATAGTGGTGATGAGGGAACTCTGGAAGGCAATATACTGAAGGTCAAGTGGATACCACAGTATGATTTGTTGCGTAAGTACCTTTAAAGCTAACAATTTTTTTTAATATATTTCAAACAATTAAATAGATAGGTAAGTAGTTGACTTTTTATTACCTATTGGTTTTTTTATTTAACTTTGTTAAATTAAGGTGTGCTATGAACTTGGCGATTACACGATGTGAATAAACGTTAGTTCTACTCAGGAAAACAGAATGGATATCTGCTGTCCTCTGTTTGTAATAATAACATTATGATGTTGCCAAGAACATAGGTAGTCATTACGTTCTCGGCAAGTCATAATATTAATACACTTCCTCTCTAGCTATCTTGGTGTAGTGTACCTAACTTTAATCCCATATAATGGTAGGTACCTACCTAGAAAAGTAGATAACAATCTCAGCACACTATTCTTCTCTCGTAGTAGGTATATTAAGTATCTCAGTCAGAAAATAGCGTAAGGATATTATTTTTAGTACATAATCTACTATCTTATACCTATCTAGCAGCCAACCGCGGCTTTGCTAGCGTGGAAGCGTTGAGTGCTAACATTTTTTTATTTTTTGGGTTCATTTATTTTATATTACCTACCTATACCTTTCCGTTCCTGAACTTTTGGGTATAAAAACTTAAAAAAATACCGACAAAAATTCTGAAAAGCATTTTTTGTTAAAAATTATTTCATAATTTTTTTGTGGCTTAGCTTAATATCTAGTAATGTCTTCTATCCACCACTATGGTAGGATTGTTTTTTTTTGGGAGAAATTTAAAGGTACCTTTTACCTACTCTTTGGGTCCCCGAAGATGGTCCCATATCAATTTGGAATAAAACCCTAAGGGTAGGAAAATAGTAGTAGGTAGGTACTTGGTAAGTAGGATCGTGCCTATCAAAGTTATGAGGTTGCTTCTATATTTTAATGAAGATACTGTAGATATTCTCTTTAGCGATCTAGGGCGATTGCAGAATCGCTATTTATTTGTTTATTACAGAAACAATTAATGAGTGTACGTACCTACTTACCTACCAATTTATTTCTAACTCAAATAGATGAATTTAGGGCACTGGACTATTAAGTAGGTATCCCTGATAGAGAAACGATTATGTAGAACATCGTTATTTAAGGGGCAGCATACGGCGCGCCGCTATCTCGCTTGCACAATGGAACATTTTTAAAGATATAAAATCATTGAATATAGTTATGTAAAATCACAATCGGTCAAGTTGTTGTCAATGGCATTATAAATATTTAGCGAAAATTTAATTTTAATCCAAGCAAGTTTTCATACTTAAAATGCGACTCTATATTTTTCAAATTTTTATGTATGAAAACTGGCTTGGATCAAAATTTTATTTTTGCTAAATCTTTGTAATGCCATTGTCCACAACTTGACCGATTGCGATTTTACGTAACTACATTCAGTGATTTTATATCTTTAAAAATATTCCATTGTGCGAGCGAGATAGCGGCGCGCCGTATGCTGCGTCTTAAGGCTTCGGTGACAGCGGCTCGCAATTTCGAGGTGCGATTGGCTATTATTTCATTTTATTTCATTTCGGGGAGGTTGTTTGAAAAAATAACTCTAAAGAAACACGCATAAATACTGTTCGAACACAAATAATACAATAATATAAGGGAAACATGCCCGAATCAGAAATCATTTTGGTATTAGTATGTTTGGTCTTACATTTACCTAATACCAAAATGATTTCTGACTCAAGCACATTTCCCTTATATTATTGTATTATTTGTGTTCGAACAGTATTTATGCGTGTTTCTTTAGAGTTATTTTTTCAAACAACCTCCCCGAAATGAAATAAAATGAAATAATAGCCAATCGCACCTCGAAATTGCGAGCCGCTGTCACCGGACTCTTAAGGCCCCAGCGGAGGGCCATTTCCCATACAAACCTAATACCAAAATGATTTCTGATTCAAGCATATTTCCCTTATATTATTGTATTATTTGTATTCGAATAGTATTTATGCGTGTCACTACATAGTTATTTTTTCAAATAATTTCCCTGAAATTAAATAAAAGCCAATCGCATTTTGCACTGTTTTATGCTAAAATTTACAAGTTTTCTTCCTACTTATTTCGAATCAAAAACAACAATATCTCACATATTGATTCTAAAGGAACATAGCTTACATTGTCTAGTTACAGAAAAAAAATACTATGTGAAGAATACGAAAAGTTTTCAGTCATCATTTTTGGTATTAAGGAATACAACCAAAATCACGCCAATTTCAAACTTCTATTAGTGCTATCGCACCGTGCACGAGGAGGCGTACGCTGACGGGAAACTATGGTTGTGTGTGTGATCGCTCGGACATGACAAGTTCGCACGCACACACAGACTGAAGCGTCTGAATGAAACGTGTCTATTTATGCGCCGCCCGCCCTGCCGCGCCACCACTGCGCCGCCTCCACGCCGCCGCCGCGTTGCTCAGGGTCTGGAGCGCGGCGGGGCTCATTCGGAGGTCATCGTTGGGGTACCTACACCTAGGTACTGTGGTATGAGAGGCTATTGTTATGTGTTATTTTCTAAATCAGTGTCCTGACAAGCTACCTACCTACTGTGTTGTGCGTGCGTGCGTATTTGTTTGTTCAGTAATATATTGACTGTGCTGTTGGCTTGGATTGAGATTTCCTGCTTTGGTTGTTGGAAACATAGGTACTACGACCTGTTTATTTGTAGCTTTGTTTACGGACTTCGATATTTTTCAGTTCGTTTGGTTCTTGTTATGAACTCGGAACGTATGGGGGATCTCATTATACCTACCTTACTTAGGTACCTACTTTATTACATAATTTACTTACCTAGTTGTTTTCATATTTAGAGTAAATATGTATTTACGTGGGTACCTATCTATCTAACATGTTGTTTATATAGGTATGTGAATTAGGGAAGTACCTACCTATTACCTAGGGTTCGATTCCCGCTCCGGATCAAATTTGTGTACGATCTGCAGAAATTTGTTCCGTTGGTCTGGGTGTTTTCTACGTATAACAAAAAAACATCCATTATTGTAATAAACCAGTAGCACCCCGCGGTTTCACTCGCGTAGGTTTGAATCCCGATATTCCCACGGGATAAAATGTAGCCTATGTGTTATTCCAGACTAGATATATTATATCTCTGTGCTCATTTTCACCATGATCCGTTCAGCCGTTCCGGCGTGAAAGAGTAACAAACATCCATCCATCCATACTTACAAACTTTCACGCTTATAATATTAGTAGGACTAGTAGCGCCCCGCGGTTTCACCCACGTAGTTTTATATACCGGTATTCCCACGGGATTAGCATAGTAGGATATTAGTAGGATAAGTAGGTAGGTGCCTAGATTATGTATAGTGCGTACACGCAAAAAAAACGCCAGAAGGAGGGGAAGGTCCATACCTAGGTACTTCGCGTTTATAATATTTGTAGGATAATAGGATAATGCTGGACAATCCACACAGCACCATCTAGCCCCAAAGTAAGTTACTCAAAGCTGGTGATAAGGGTACTACCTATACAGGGTTACAGGAAAAATCGTGCTAGATCCGTTAAGGACGTGGAGTACCCATCATTTCTGACTTATTTCACAAACAATTGCCATAATATTTTTTTTAGATATCCCTTAGAGAAAAATAAACTTTCTAGTATTTTTTCTTATTTCTTAACTTTCACTTGTCTACTACGGTCTATTCAATTAACTTATGCACTATTTTAATGATTGACATCCTAAAGCATCTTATTACACATGTAAAAATGCAATAATAATAATAATTAAGGTGCACAAAATTTTCAATAAAAAAATTAAAAGTCGAATTGCTTGAAAAGGGTTATGTTTAGGGTAGGGTGTTTCATAGTGAAATAAGTCAGAAATGATGGGTACTCCACGCCCTTAACGGATCTAGCACGATTTTTCCTGTAACCCTGTATAACTGATACAATTATAGGTATTCAATTTAATACATCATAATTATACTTACATAGATAAATACTTTTTATTATACTTACATGGAAAACACCCAGCCAGACTAACAGAACAAATTTCTGCAGATCGTACACAAATTTGTTCTGAGGCGGAAATCGAACCCGCAACCTCTCGCGTCGCAGGCGGACTCTCGCCCGCTGCGCCACAGAGGTCGTCAATTTCATAACTTGTTGTTTCTCTAACGCGTTGTTTGCATCTGACTATTTCGTCTAGCTCGTCATCAAGTTTGGTGGCTTGGTTCGTCGAGTGACTGCCAAGCGGCGCAGCAGTCCGAGTTCAAGTCCCACCGCAAAACTCACTTTTTGCACTAAATTTTTTTTTTTTTTTTTTATTAATCTTTTTTTTTGGAACTTTATCTACCATGGAGTTTATGAAGATTACATGCACAGGATGTAAAAAAGCAATACCCGGAAAGGAATATCTCCTACCTACTATAATATACCTACCTACAATACCCTAATTGTATGCTGTGTGTTTTTGTGGCCAATAAAATACTGTCTATGTCTATGTCTATGTCTAACTTCACAATAATAGGCAAGTAGGGTAGGTATGTAGGTACATACTCGTATTTTATTCTTTTATAGGTACCTATTCTATTGCAGAATATAATAATAATAAATAATAAATAATCGAGTATCTCGTACCTATGTGCAAACTTATCTCCTCCACTGTTTTCAGCGTTCTTTTTGGCTGACGCGCACTATATCTACTTATGTTCCTAGGTAAGTGAAGTAGAGAAGTAGGTAGTTACCTACCTAGATACCTCCGTAGGTAATTATTATGTATAGTGCGCGTCACGCAAAAAGAACGCTGGATAGAGGGGGAGGGGGTGTGATTTCGCAAGTATTTTATACCTATGCGCAGACATCCCCTTCATTGTTTTCCAAACTTTGCATAGATTACGATTAGGGAGACACAGAATAACGTGTACGAAGCCGCAGACTGGGGCTTGTAGGTACCTATTTTATTTAGTTTGGCACCGAAGCTGTTGGCAGTTTTAAACTTTATCGTCATAGCCATAAAGTAAGTAAAAGTAAAGTTGTCAGAGAATCTGAGCTCTGTTCAAGCGATTCTATGCAATAAAGCAATGAGCAAAATGTTTAAAATTATTTACACCGAAACACCGCCGCTTCGTTGCTGAATTGAGCCATAGTGTCACCAGGCGATCAGACTCGTGCGGAAATGTCTGGATTCTTGAGTTCTTCTTGGGCACGATCTGGATTTCCCTCCACCTTTATTTGTCAAATTCCCTATTACCTATAGGGTGTCTAATTGAGGTACTAAATAGTTCAAAAAAGGTAATAAATATTGATAGTTTCCAAACATAACCTTTGACGACCTCAGTGGCGCAGCGGGCGAGAGTCCGCCTGCGACGCAAGAGGTTGCGGGTTCGATTCCCGCCTCGGAACAAATTTGTGTACGATCTGCAGAAATTTGTTCCGTTGGTCTGGGTGTTTATGTATATAATAAAAAATATCTATCTATGTAAGTATAAAATGTATTAAATATATCAGTCATCTAGTACCCATAACACAAGCTTTGAGTAGCTTACTTTGGGGCTAGATGGTGCTGTGTAGATTGTCCAGCAATATTTATATTTATATTTATTTTATAAAAAATCGAACAGTTGATGGATGCAGGGCAGTGCATTACTATGCACTGCCCTGCATCCATCAACTGTTCGATTTTTTATAAAATACTATAAATACTACCCTACTGGGCACGTTCCTATTGTGCGTGACCTACGGGGCAATGTTTTGTTTATAGGTGATGGTTACCACTTAACATCAGGTGGGCCATCTGCTTGTTCAATCAGCTAGTTGTATTAAAAAAAATAAATAAATAAAAAAAAACATGGTCCAGTGGTTCTGATGCTTACCATTACCTAAAGGGTGTCTCGGAAAGGTAGAGATTGATTGAAATGCAAATTACCTATATCATTTTCCTGCAAATATCATTTTCCTTTTTTTGATAAATAAATATTTTTTTTCTTTCAATGAAGTCCATCCCAACTGTTGTATTTATAATAACTATTAGTGTGATTGACGGTACGAATTATTATAAATAAATTGTAGGTTGGTAACTTTCTGAACACGACAGAGAAATACAAAGCAAATAAAGTTGGCGCAAGCACGCAACCTTGCTTCACTCCACAGGTGACGGAGAAGAACTCTTCAAATTAGATAGAGATAGCAAGTGACTTGATAGCCGATTAGTGTTGATCGGGCTTTCAGAAACCGGGGGTTAGTAACCTTGCCTCATTCCGTACTTTTCAATCGAAATTATATAATAATAGGTAGATGCAGTCTAGCTACATATCAATGTTTATTTTTTTTAAAGGTCTATATAAATAAATAAATAATGCTGGACAATCCACACAGCATCATCTAGCCCCAAAGTAATCTACTCAAAGCTTGTGTTTTGGGTACTAGATGACTATTTAATACATTATATACTTACATAGATAGATATTTTTTATTATACATAAACAGCCAGACCAACGAAGTATAGTTGGTACTTACTTTAGTTTCAATCAATTTTTTATAATGACTGTACTTTTATGGGCCCGCGAGTTGATGACAAAAAAAATAGGTAATAACCCGCGAGATGACGAACAAGCCGTAATATCTCACACTATATTTTTTTTTATCTACCATTATAGGTAAGTACATGTCGTAGTGTTTTACCGATATGGTTACCCCACAAGGCTTACCTCAATAGTAAATTGATTCGATTGTTTATACTTACCACTACCTAATTTTAAATCGATCTTTTGTTTCCTTATCTTATATCACAAATATATAAAAAATATACTAATTTAGGGTTTTATCTCGGGTGGAATGCGCGAGCGGCGTCAAAGGCGCGGTGGCTGGCGAAGCGTGGGGCGCCGGGGGGGGGGGGGGGCCTTAGCGGGCCGCGCGCCGCCGCCTCCGCCAAGGTGGGTAGGTACGATACAACTTCAAATTTGTAGGTAACTGAATACCTACTCAGGGATAATGTAGTTTTCTATTAGTAAAATAACTTACTGAACTAAATAATCAGTTCAGCAGTAAGTAATTAAAAGTATTATAACTACGCATTTAATTTTACGGAGCGTGGCACACACGGAACAGAGAAAACATATTTCCGTGGTCGCACACGTCCGTCACGCACCGGCTCTAAATCGGAAAAACCCGAGTACACTGTCGCGATCCATAACTTTGATCCCCACCACTCAGTCGATCTAAGGTTACCTTATGGCGCATCCACACATGCCCGGCGGCACGCGCGGCTTTCTTTCGTTGCCGGCGGCAGTTTGCTTGCTTGCTGCTTCGATACGGAGTGGTATTGTTGTCGTATTCATATATAACATCATTTCATATAAATAACGAAATGACAGAATTTAACTGGGATGATAGTGCAGTACTTTTATTTTTTACTTTTATTTTATAAGTCACAACACTACTGCGAAAATTGCAACCGTATCTGCTGGCCGCGCCGGTAAAGCCGGCGGCAGGGCGGTCTGAAAGCCGCCGGCATGTGTGGATGCGCCATTAGCGATGAGTGCGACGCATATTTTTATCGAAATTTCATATTTTTTGCGCTATTTTGGTAACACAATACGCGCGGGTGAAAGCGCGGGGCGCAGCTAGTCATATCATAATTTCATAATAATAGGTAGGTATGTACACTAGGTACCTACCTACTCGTATTTTATATAATCCTATTTTAGAAGCAGATCATAATTTGACGAATTATGATGAACCTACCTAGGTAGGTACAGTTCAGCCAAATTCGGCTAGTTTACAAAAATGTCCCACCGAATTTGGCTGGACTAGAGGTAGGTTAGGTACCTACCTACATGGGTAAGTACCTATTTCCTGATAGATTGATAGGTTTCTTGAGATAGGTATAAGTGCGTAGGCCTTGTCAAATACCTAACTTGAAGAAAAAAAAGCAAACTATAGGTAGGTATCTAGGTATTCACTTTTATATTTTTTAAAAATAGGTAGGTAGGTAGGAGTAGGTACCAAACTTGCACAGTGCACTTTTCTAAATGTAAGCACCTACCTACCTATGAAACGCAAAAGGTAATCAGTATAAACATACTACACACATGACATGCCCAAAGAAATAGTTACCATGGTGAGTGAGTAGGTACCTAACCTACCGCTTTCGAATTGTTATCAATGGCAGAGGTTTATGGTACCTACCTACCTTTCGTAGGAAAAATAGTACAACCGTAGCGGTGCTTGAGTGTGTGCGTGTATACGTAGTACCTCGTTCCTGCCCCACACGCGCCTGCACCAGCTAAACAGAGATAGCTATACACAGATCGATTTTTGGACTCGTCTCAAATTGAAATTGCGAGCTGGGGTCACCGGACTCTTAAGGCGCATGTAGGAGCCGATGACCTGTGGCGAATGTCGTTTCGGTCCCGCACCTTCCGCAAACTCATGCACAAGAGCGGGATAAATATACACACACAGTAACGCCCATAGGGTATACGGAGAAATTTAAAATACATAATATTTTATTGACACGTGAAAAAACAGCTCTAGTCTACTGGCCCCGAAAAGTAATAAATTAAAGGTTAGGTTGACTGTTCCCCTAGCTCGCACACTAATCACGGAAAAAAAATTCCAGGCCCAGTCGACTAGTCGAAAAAACATTGCATCACAAATTCGTTTGTAGGTAGGTAGTAGGTACCACTTGAACATCTTTGCCAATATTCAAGTGAAAGAAAAATTAATGAATTATTTCCTTCAAGAAAAAACCGACTTCAAATACACTGGAAAATACACGCCTAGGTACTACAATAGTTTGTTACCTCCAATTACCTCATAGCTTTTTATTGGGTGGTCCAATTTTGATGAACTAGGTACTTTTTTAATCGAAATCAGTTTGTCCATTCTCGGCGTAACTTCAACAGAAGCAAAAGTAGGGAGGTAGGTTATCGATTAACTCGGTTACTTTTAATTTTAAGGTGAAGGCAAGAGCTAATGTGACTCTCGCTCGCACGTTTTGACTTGTTGAAGGATATAAAATCACAAAACCCATTTTCGAAAATTCGCAAACAACCATTTTGTGTGCAATCACATTGCGCACAGTTTAGTAAAAAAATCATTTTGATCGGTTCAAGTTTTCCTACTTAGAAGTTTGCTTTTCTAGTTTTAGTACATAAGCAAACTTTTGAGTAGGAAAACTTGCGTCAATCAAAATCAAATTTTTACTTAACTGTGCACAATGTGATTGCACACAAAATGGTTGTGTGCGATTTTTCAAAATTGTATTTAGTAATTTTATATCTTTCAAAATGTCGAATCGTGCGAGCGAGAGGAATATTATAGGTGTTGTCAACGCCTTAATAACATGCACTTCCATCACGTTTCTTGCTATACAGGGTTACAGGAAAAATCGTGCTAGATCCGTTAAGGGCGTGGAGTACCCATCATTTCTGAATTATTTAACTATGACACACCCTACCCTAAACTTAACCCTTTTCGAGATATTTAGGCTACTAAATTTATTTTTGTTTATTTTGTGTATCTTATTATTATTATTATTGCATTTTTACATGCGTAATAAGATGTTTTAGGACGTCAATCATTAAAATAGTGCATAACTTAATTGAATAGACCGTAGTAGACAAGTGAAAGTTATGAAATAAAAAAATATATTAGAAAGTTGATTTTTCTCTAAGGGATATCTAAAAAAAAATATTGAAATATAAAATAGTGAAATAAGTCACAAATGATGGGTACTCTACGCCCTTAACGGATCTAGCACGATTTTTCCTGTAACCCTGTATATGTGGTTGCGCGTTCATCGCAAACAATAATTTCTGCATAATCAATGCAAATCACCGGGATATGAGTTGTTATTAGAATTAAAAAATTATCAAATCAAATCTACCCAGGTAATTCGTAAAAACAAAATATAAGATTTCACATTCAAAGAACCATGTGCGGGTTATCTACCAACCAACGTAGGTACCTTATTAGTTTTATGAACCTATTGGAAATTACCTACTACCTAGAAACTAGCATTTTCATCAAGAAGGCTACCTACCCATACCTATTTAAAATCATATTTAACATGAACTAATCCCGATTAGCAGTTTTATACGGATGCCTATGTGCTGAAAATTAAAAAGAAATAGCATGACCTAATATTTTTTATAAAAAAAACCGTCGGTACATAAGGACATTGTACATTTGGTAGGTATCTACATCAGTTTTCGGTACCTGGCTGTTCATTTTATAATCTTGTAAACGTTGGTGTACTTATTAAGTACCTAGCTAGGGAAGTATAGTGCGCGTCAACCAACGATGTTAATTACATAAGCCATCGTTGGCGTCAACATTATACTTAATCGTAAGCGTCAACCAAAAAAGAGCGCTGGAAAACAGTGGAGGGGATGTGTTTGCGCATCATCACACCCTCTCCCCCTCCTTCCGGCGATCTTTTTTCGTGACGCGCACTATAACATGCCTGATATTATAATCCGAGGAAATCTAATTATAGGTCCTACCGGACAAAGTAGAACACATAGTTGACTGTCGATAGATTATCAGAATGGGCATAAATACACAATACAGCATGTAAACTAGACCACTTCCAAATTAACTGATAGTGCATATAACAATAACTATTGTAACGGTAAAGATGCCGTCCAAGCACTGCCTTAGTTTTGGGCATTTTGCAGCACCATAGTCAGGTTATTATTTTCTTTGTCGTTTAGTACGGAGTGCCATTAAATAAATAAAAAACAATTTATATAAAAATTATACTAAAAAACTATATATATAAAAAAAATAGTTACAAATGTTTAATCTATTCAACGGTGAAGTCATTATTTTCATACAAAAGTTGCGTTTTTAAATAGGTTTCAAAAACACAACTTTCTTTGGGTCACTTGCTATCTCTATCTAATTTGAAGTAAAAGCTGAAATCGCAAGTGACTTGACAGCCGATTAGTTTTAATCAAGCTTTCAGAAACTGGTCGTAAGATTTCGGAAGCAAAGCAGGCACAAAGTCAAAGTCAAAATATGTTTAATGAATAAAATCACAAGGACCATGCACATTTTAACTCAATGCAATTGTTTAGCTTTCCTCAAAAACGTTTTTTTTTCTGTTATGAAGTTTTACCTTTGCAACGACGATAAATAATTTGGCCAATCCTAGTATTCAAATTCTTTGAGCCAATCAAATGATGGTCTCGTTTTTTTTTTTTATATACAACTAGCTGGTCGAACAAGCAGATGGCCCACCTGATGTTAAGTGGTAACCATCACCTATAAACAAAACATTGCCCCGTAGGTCACGCACAATAGGAACGTGCCCTACGATGCACTGCCCTGCGTCCATCAACTTGAGGCATACAGATGTTAAGCCTCATGTGCCTGTAATTACACCGGCGACCACACTCTTCAAACCGAAACACAGCTTTGCTGCTTGGCGGCAGAAAAAGGCGTGGTGGTAGTACTTCCCCGGACGAGCCCTTCACAAAGAGCTCTACTACTCTTAAATCTCTTAATCTTTATGGATTTAGACTAAAAAAAATCCAAAAAAGATAAAGAAATTAAGTAAGTACATAATGTTTTGATCGTGCTTTTATCATGAATGATACATTATATTTACAAAAACAATGTAGGTACTTGTAAAATATCAGCTATCGTTCCCCACAAGCTTTGACTTAGTTTGGGGCGTGATACTTAGGCACCATCAATAAACTGAAAAAACTGAAACAGCTTCACGACTTTGATCCCCATGCACGGTAGATATCCCTTCAGATCTCCCAGTACCAAGTAGGTACTAATTCAAGATTCTTTGAGGATGTCTAAGGGGGGTTAGTCAGAGGTACGTCCAAACATTACATTTGGCACATACCCACATTTTGCAGTAGTTAGTATTCCATACGTGACAGGTTGCAAGCCCATCGCCGCTGTTAGAATACTAACTGGTTTCCTCACGATGTATTCCTTCACCGTTTAAGAGCACTGGCATTGCGCACATAAATTTTTCGATAGAAAAATCCATTGGTGCACGACCGGATTCCAACCTGCGACCTTACGATCGGAAGGCGGGGTCACTCCCACTAGACCACCGGTGCTCTTCCATCAATAAATACCTATTATAATTATTTAGTAGCCTCTGCTGAAACAGTCCTTAATTTTTTTCTGGTAGGGGAAGCAGGGGTAATGGCGATCATGTCGGGTAATACCGCTCACTCCAATAACTTATTAAATAAGGTGCCTTAAAACACAGCGAGCACGCTGCAGTGCAGAGGTTGTACCACTTGAGCAGGCAGTAGCAGGAGTATGTAAACCTCAAAACTAACTAACATAAGACAAATGAAATAATAAATGGAGCATTTTTCTCTCAGGTGATCGGCATTCCCCCATCTTCCCGTACTAACTTACAAAATATGGACGTACTAGTTGCGCCCCGCGGTTTCATCCGCGCAGATTTAAATCCCGGTGATCGGAAAAGATTTATATCTACGATTGCTGATATAACTCATTGCTCAAAACGCAACGATACCGCGTGCTAATCTTTCCTGTGGCGACATCTAGTTATTATTTAGGAACTAAAAATGTATCAGCTAAATACGGTAAAATGCTAAATATCTCCCAACACCCGGTATTCCCGTGGGAATACCCAAAAAAAAAGTACCCTATGTGTTATTTCAGACTATAATCAATATCCCTGCCAAGTTTCATCCGGATCCGTTCAGCCGTTCTGGCGTGAAAGAGTAACAAACATCCATCCTCCATACTTACAAACTTTCGCGTTTATAATATTAGTAGGATTTCTTTCTTTTCAGGGCACAGCAAAGTGATAGCCTTCATCGGACACGGAGGTCTCCTGGGCATGACGGAGGCGATATCCGCCGGTCTGCCTATGCTGGTGGTGCCTTTCTTCGGAGACCAGCCGCTGAACGGCGCGCAGGCGCAGGAGATCGGCTTTGGGAAGACGCTGTCTTACGCTGACCTGACGGAGGAGTCTTTGCTGGATGGGCTGCAGACCGTTCTCAGTGCTGAGTTAGTACTAAGAGTATACATTTTAATGCCTATAAAATAAATTTTTGACATAAGTACTTAAATCTTTACAGTCCAAGTAGGTACTTAGCAGGTTACAATTTAAGAGTAGTGAGTAAGAGTAAGAGCTCTGTGAAAGATGGATGGATTGTGTGAAAAACGCTATGGGAAAGAAAGAAGTGACTACTGAGATGACGAATGATAGAAGAGTGGCGAGAAAAAACCTGTTGTGCCGACCCCACATAAAGTGGGATAAGGGCAGGAAGAAGAAGAAGAGCTCTTTGTGAAGGGCTCGTCCGGGGAAGTATTACCACCACGCCTTTTCTGCCGCCAAGCAGTGTTGTTGTGTTCGGTTTGAAGAGTGTGGTCGCCGGTGTGATTACAGGCACATTGCCTCAAGTCCATCAGGACGCAGGGCAGTGCATCGTAGGACACGTTCCTATCGTGCGTAATGAGGCAATGCTTTGTTATAGGCCATGGTTACCACTTAACATCAGGTGGGCCATCTGCTTGTTCCATCAGCTACTAGTATAAAAAAAAAAAGAAAAAAAAGCTTCTCTACTACTATTATCTGATACTTACTGAAAATGTATGATCATGCTTTAGACTCGTGGCAAATGACTACCTTACCTACTATAGTGTAAAGTAGGTACTTACCTACTGTCATCTTTTCAAGGACCTGGTCTGTAAGTGAACAACACACGTGTGAAAATACTTACCTACATGTTTACACTTAATAGAGCCAGAAATAGTAACCGACATTGTCTAAAATTCCTAGTCATTTTTAGGGTTCCGTACCCTAAGGGAAAACGGAACCCTATTTATTAAGGCTCCGCTGTGTGCTTTGTGTGATAAATCTAAATATATATAACTCAAAGGTGACCTGACTGACTGACATAGTGATCTATCAACGCACAGCCCAAACCACTGGACGGATCGGGCTGAAATTTGGCATGCAGGTAGATGTTATGACGTATGCATCCGCTAAGAAAGGAATTTGATCAATTCTACCCCCAAGGGGATAAAATAGGGGATGAAAGTTTGTATGAAACTTTGAATTCCTTGGCGCGAGCAAAGCCGCGGGTTCAGCTAGTGATAAATAAAACTTAATAGCTAGAACTGAAAGGCATCATAACGTCCCTTTCTTTTTTCCTTTCAGAATGAGAGAAAGTGCGCGTCGTGCTTCCAAAATCTGGCGTGACCGTCAAAACGATCCACTAGACACCGCGGTTTTCTCAACCGAACGCGTTATCCGATGGGGTCACGCCGACCAACTCCACACAATCGCCAAAGACCAACCTTTCTACCAACACATCTTACTCGATGTAGCCGGAGCATTTTTTGTTATTTTAGGTATCCTAATAGCAGTTCTTAGGTTTATATTTGTGTGTACGTTAAGGTTTATAAGCGGTGGGAATGGAAAAGAAAAGATGCACTAGATTGACTGTACCTACTCAAACTATGTCACATACAGGGTTACAGGAAAAATCGTGCTAGATCCGTTAAGGGCGTGGAGTACCCATCATTTCTGACTTATTTCACTATGAAACACCCTACCCTAAACATAACCCTTTTCAAGCAATTCGACTTTTAATTTTTTTATTGAAAATTTTGTGCACCTTAATTATTATTATTATTGCATTTTTACATGTGTAATAAGATGCTTTAGGATGTCAATCATTAAAATAGTGCATAAGTTAATTGAATAGACCGTAGTAGACAAGTGAAAGTTAAGAAATAAGAAAAAATACTAGAAAGTTTATTTTTCTCTAAGGGATATCTAAAAAAAATATTATGGCAATTGTTTGTGAAATAAGTCAGAAATGATGGGTACTCCACGTCCTTAACGGATCTAGCACGATTTTTCCTGTAACCCTGTATAATTATCAACAACAGCTTGTGCCAAAAACTTTTTATGGATTAGTGCATGCTTGGGTTTACTATAGTTTTTCCAATAACAAAACCAGGAATATAAAGGGCTATGGGTAAAAGTGGCGTTGTTTTTGAAGTTCCGCGGCCAGTAAAATAACGATTGCCATTAATTAGTACTCTCAAAAACGAGCAACTTTTATTACTACAGCCACTACCAGTATATCGGAAGCGAGATATCGAATTGCAAAAAACTAGGTACTAACCCCCGGTTTATGAAAGCGCGATTAACACTCATCGGCTGTCAATTCACTTGCTATCTCTATCTAATATGAAGTAAAAGCTGAAATAGCAAGTGACTTGGCAGCCGATTAGTGTTGATCGGGCTTTCAGAAACCGGGGAGATAGGTACTTAGTTAAAAATAATTGTAGGCATCGTAGTAAAAATAGGTCGAACTCAAGAGAAAAGGTAGGTAGGTACATAAATGACCTATTGGAAGAGACAAAAAAATTATCACAAACAAGATAGGTATAAGTAGGTATATAAGTAGTAGAGATGGTGGACACTCGAGGAATTCTCGCATTGTTTTGGTGAACCAAAGAATATACATAAATAGCTTGTGTGTATAAATAGCTTGGCACTGAACCAAGTAGGTAGGTACCTAATAAGACGGGTATTATTGAAAATGTATCTATTCTAGTTTTCGAAGGTAGGTAGGTCTAGACGCGTAATTCACGCATGGCCAGACAGGTATACTAACATTGTGAAACATTCAAATTAAATAGGTTATCTAGTATCTCTACCTATCGATAAGACAAGACATCACTTCACTATCACTATCACTACATAGTATAAAACAAAGTTGCTTTCTCTGTCCCTATGTCCCTATGTATGCCCTATGTCCCTATGTATGTATGTATTATATCTTTAAAACTACGCAACGGATTTTGATGCGGTTTTTTAATAGATAGAGTGATTCAAAGGAAGTTATAAACCTTCTTTTGAATCACTCTATCTATTAAAAACACATATAAAAAAATAATACATATAAATGTATAATACATGCATGATATGTGCACCCGTGCGAAGCAGGGGCGCGCGGGCGGATCGCTAGTTGTCTATAAACAACCAATCTGACGACCGATCAGTGGCGCAGCGGGCGAAAGTCCGCCTGCGACACAAGAGGTTGCGGGTTTGATTCCCGCCTCGGAACAAATTTGTTCGTTCTGCAAAAATTTGTTCCGTCTATGTAAGATGTATTATATATAGTAGGTATATCAGTTATTATAGTACCCATAACACAAGCTTTGAGTAGCTTACTTTGGGGCTAGATGGTACTTTGTGGATTGTCCAGCATTATTTATTACTAGTTGCGCCCCGCGGTTTCACCAGCGGTATTCCCACGGGATAAAAAATTGCCTATGTGCTATTCCAGACTATAATCTACCTCTCTGCCAAGTTTCATTCAGATCTGTTCAGCCGTTCCGGCGTGAAAGAGTAACATCCATCCATCCATACAGTTACTTATGTTACTATAGTAGTCGCGGAGGACAGGCAATCGAATAGTCAGGTACTTCGGTAGGTACCTACTTATTTAAGAAACAAATTATGTGTAAGCCTATGGGTAGATTAGATACTATATTTGCAAAGCATCATGAATAATAAGTAATTTACATGTTAATAATTATTATGGAGACATGTGATGTGACAAACTGAAAATAAAATGACGACCTCAGTGGCGCAGCGGGCGAGAGTCCGCCTGCGACGCAGAGGTTGCGGGTTCGATTCCCGCCTCGGAACAAATTTGTGCACGATCTGCAGAAATTTGTTCATTGGTCTGGGTGTTTTCTATGTATAATAAAAATATCTATTTATGTAATTATATAATGTATTAAATATATCAGTTATCTAGTACCCATAACACAAGCTTTGAATAGCTTACTTTGGGGCTAGATAGTGCTGTGTGGATTGTCCAGCATTATTTATTTATTTATTTATTTATTTAATTACTGTAATCTTCCAGTTTGTCACACTGGGTAAGTTAGTACCATTTATTTTTTTAAGCCTTCTATCTTTGCCTTTTTTGGCAAGTCTAGCTCCAAGCTCTTCTACTCTCTATCATAGGCCATTGATAAATATTATAATAAATAGTCATTTATGTACCTAATAAGCCCAGTGATATTAAACAGTTTGGACGATGGATCTAGGTACCTAGAGGCCGCGTCATTTAAAAAGAACGCTGTAAAACTAACAGTGAAGATGTGTTTCCGCATAAAAAACACTCGCACCATCACACCCCCTCCGTCCAGCGTTTTTTTTACGTGACGCGACCTATAGCTTGATTTGTATCCAATACCTACTGGACGATGTTATATGTATGTATAAACATTGTGATTAAAATGACAACTACAGAACAGCTACTTGATGTAAAACACTGTAAGAATAATGTTAACTTATTTTAATAAAAAAAACATTGAAAGAAAACTACTTTCCTATTTTTATTGCATAGGTGCATATGTTTGGTTTTTAACATCATTTAGAAGGCTATCATATTAATAACTAGTTGCGTTTGAACTCGGCATATCTTTCGAATTCCGAAAAAAACTTGATCCAGCACAGATAACCTAGTGATATTAATTACCTATGTTATCTGTGCTGAATCAATTATCTAGTAAGTACAGCACCATCTAGGTTTCATATGGGAATCATATTTAAAAATGTTTTTCAGTATTCCAAAAAAAAAAACTCACAACGCTTTTTCCATGCAGAGCAAACCTACTATCCTATAAGATAATGTGATTCAGATCGGAGAATTAGGGTAATCAGAGGCACGTCCAAACAAGCTTCATCTAAGAACTGACACACATAATTATAAATAATTCATTTGATAGAGACTCCATATCTTGAGATCTTTTATTCTAAACAAGCAACTCAGCTTGTAACTTTTTAATTTTCAATGGCAAAATTTTCACCATTTCCTGACAAAGGCTAAACTCTTCTTTCATCATGGCAGCTGCATCAGTGTCATTCTTGCATATATCCACAACTGCTTGGTAGGACTCATAACTTTTCTTAACATGATTTAGTTGGGTGATCTTATCAAGTGCAATTCTTTTCATACTGTTCCTGCCTATATAAGCGTGTGCACTAATCACTGGCCTGATGACGTCAAACTCTAGTTTCGCTGGCATTTTGCCATTCTTGTCCTTCACTGAATCCAAAAAGTGGTCATAATTTTCTATGCTCTTTCCACAAAGCACATTAATTTTATTCAAAGAATGTGGTGTAGGTTTCTCCTTACTTTTGGTCAACTTTTCTAATTTAATATTGAGAATATCTGAGTATATCTCTCCCAGTTCAAACCAGAGCTGTCTGCAGAATTGTAGGTAGTATGTTGGGTTTATTTCTTTGACTAATTCTTCAAGCATGTCAATGCGTCTTTTGTGCATCTTAGCCCTTCTCTTATCATCCTCTTCAAAGAAAGCTAAATAACTGTATGACTGCGAACAGTCTTGCACTAACTGTATGTAATCAGAAGCCAAAGTTTCCAGTTTATAGTATTCCTTAGCCTTGTTCAGCCATGTTTGACAGCTTAAGAACACTTCTTTGGCATCCTGGTACATCAGAAGGAATCTATCAGATATTTTACTATCATAAGGTGAAACATCTAAGTCGGGGAAGACCAGATTCTTCATGTCACCTCCACAGATGTTCTCACTATCATCCAATGATAAGTTGGACATGTCTGTAATGAGATAAAGATCATGGTTAATATCTAAAAAATAAATCAAGACAATGATTTTGGTCACAGAAGAGCTTTAGGTGTGAGTAGGCCTTCCATTGGCATTAAATCTGTTTGGTTAGTTCTCCTAACTTAACCTAATTTATAAGTAGCGGCACGTAAGTTGGCCCTTAGTATGTGCAGTATCCCCTCCACGTTTCCTTCACAGGCCAACTTATATGCCGCGTATAATAACAGCAGTAAAAATATTGCCATCCCTTTCTAAAAGACCGTAAAAACAAGGATGGCCATAATTTTAGAGCTGTCAGATTAGGTTTATGCAACACAGAATTGACACCACTGTCATAACTAAAGGATTGGATTGTCTTTTTTAATCAGTGATAGTTTATAAGATAGTTTATAAAGTACGACGCCAAAAAAAAAAAAAAAAAATCAGTGATATCTATCAAAACCAACATTAAAGTATTCTTTTAGAACATGACAAGAAACTTAGGTATGCGTCAAGGACAGTAATCAATTGGTTTCATAGTAAGAAATGTGTTGTTTGTGACATCAAATAAAGATCATTCAGGAAATAGGAAACATTGCTCTATGCAATGCTTTGATAGATATTGGTAATTAAAAATCTGATTATACCTACATAGTTCATCAGTTGTCATTCCATGCAAATCAAACTTAAGTATGATTGTGGCCGCACACATAGGTAATCAAGTCTAAACCTTATGTCAAAGTCATAAAATACCTGTAATTGCTTCCACCAATCCATCAGAGTCATTCATCAGTCTATTTTTAGAAGCTGTCATCAGAAAGATACAGTATTTAGCCCAGCAACGGGCCACATCAGCTGATCTATGCTTAAATGTCTCCAGCTTAGCCAACTGCACTTCATCATTGTTCTCTGCTTCTTGAAGTGTATCTCCATACTGCTGTAAGATAGTTGAGGCAGCTGCTAAGTGGTGCCTGGACTGGAAGAACCCATTTTGCCCAGCAAAGAATTGGGATAAAGTAGCAGAGTTGAGAGCCCAATCTATCGGCTCAAAATCTTGGTACTGCAACTGTCTCCTTAGTGTAACATGGCAGTAAATTGCAGATTTTAAGTTTTCCTTCAGGGAGCCATACACCTGAGCTAGGTAGTACAAAGTTAGGGTGTGTGCCCTTTCCATCAACATGAAATCTGTTGATTTTGGCTTTGTGTTGTTCAAAATGCTCTCTAGAGGCAATGGCATCAGTAAAGTACATTTGAAGTTTTGATAAGCCTCTCTAGCTTCAAGTAAGTAAGTTTTTGCCTTCTCTAGCTCCTCTCGATTGCACCAGAGGATGCCCAAGTTATTGTATACATTGATCAAAGTGATAACAATTTCTGGCTTTGAAGAATGTGGTGCAAGAATAGTCACTGCCTGAGATAGAATGTTAGCACTGGATGTTAGCTCATCTGTTTCCATATCTATTATGCCGATGTTCAGCAACACAGCACCCAACATAGCTTCAAGGTGGTTTCCTTCAAATGTGTTTTCCGAAACCGATTGTTTCAACAGTGATTCGTTCATGGCACAAAGGATCTCTTTTGCCTTGTATTTGGAGGAATAAGGCACATTTTCCGGATCATTCTTGCTGTCTTCATCAAGCAACTTGCGAACTTTAGTGTAATTTTCCTTGAAATCGTTTAGGATCTCTTTGGCGCTCATGATGTCGGCCACAGTCATTGTCGTTAGTTTATAATGGTTTATAAGCAAGGAATAGTTTCAAATTCCTTGGTTTAAAGTAAAAATCAATAGGTAGGTACCTTACACTACTACCTAGTTCCACGATAGTGTAGCTAGGATCTCTTCTTGCCTAGCAGCAAGTGTGCTACTATGTCAGTTCATCTCAGCAGCTAAATAACAGCAACCAGGGAATTTCTTCTCATCACTATAGTAGATAGAAAGAAACTATAGGTAATGAAAATTACTTATTCCAAGGAAAATTAGAAAACCAAACCTAGTCCAAAACAACTTCTTCTTTTTTATGACCTAAGATAAGGGCATCACAGACGGCGAAGGTACTATAATAAAGCTGCGAACAAATTATCTGACGCGTCCGTAAGCCGCGGCCGACGGACGCGGCAATGTGCACGCTCCCCGTTCATACCGTCCGCGGACGCAAAAACATCCAGCCAGCCAGATCCTGTTCGGACGTCCGTACGCTCAAGGTCACGTCCGCGATTTATGACAGACAATGTGCACAGTTTAGTGTATTTTGTATTAGTCAGATAGAAACAAGCCACGTCCGTCAGCCGCGGCTTACGGACGCGTCAGATAATTTTTGTTCGCAGCTTAATAAGTCATCTTATGATAAAATATCGCTCCCTACTCCCTATACAATATTAACATATTACAGTCTCAGACCAAATAAAAACTAAAAGACAGTCTTGCGGACAGCACGAATGAGGCCGGTTTTCTAAAGATGTGTTGCGGTCAAACTACGCCTCGCCCCGTGTACATACACAACTAAACGCACACACACAGAAAAGTGAAGCCAGTTTTCTAAAGATGTGTTGCGTGGGCCGATTTGGTGTGTGCGTGCGAGGCGTAGTTTGACCGGCTTCACTTTGCTGTGCACAGAAGTCCGTCTTTTAGTTTTTATTTGGTCTGAGATTACAGTATCTTAAGATACCGTCCGATAGGGTGGCTCGTATCTTATGATACGAAATATATAGTAAGTTACTAGGTATAAACAGGGTATGCATATGCAGTTTGGCTGGAAACATGAAAACAATTACCTATATGAAACTTTTTCAACAGAATGAGACCTTAATATATATTAACGTATCTTAACCGTGTGTACATATATAAAATTTTATGTTACGATAACGTAAGATCAAATATTAAAGTAGGTATCTTTGTCGTCTGTGATGCGCTTTAGGCTGAGCCCAAAGAGAATGTAAAACTACGACTGAGCTGGCTGAGCCTAGCTAGGATCAACCAAGGACATTGAATAAAGGGATCAAGCAAGAATCAAGTGTTCTATTTTGGTGTTCTATGTTGAAGTATGTTGAGTACTGAACTTAATCAAATCAGACGACGACGGAAAGGCATGATCTATCTGTGACTTCTTTCTGATACTCCGGTCCAAGGAATTTTCTTTATTCCTTGCTCCGGTCAGTGGTGCTGTGTCTGCTTATGCATTACATCTTAGGGCATTTTTCTAAGGTTTTCCCTGTTCGGTGATTTCTATCATGCGTGACTTACGAGGCAATGCTTTATTATAGGTGATGGTTACCACTTAACATCAGGTGTGCCGTCTGCTTGTTCCATAAACTAGTTAATCCTATTAAAAAAAAATATTCAATGCTCTGGGGTGGACTACTATGAATAAATACTCTTACAAAACAGATACATAGTAAATACTTATGAATCACTACATAGTATAAAACAAAGTCGCTTTCTCTGTCCCTATGTATGCTTAAATCTTTAAAACTACGCAACGGATTTTGATGCGGTTTTTTTAATAGATAAGAGTGATTCAAGAGGAAGGTTTATATGTATAATACATGAATATGTGCACCCGTGCAGAGCAGGGGCGCGTGGGCGGGTCGCTAGTAAATAATAGTCTACTTTTGAGTTTTACCTACTTTACCTGTTGGTAGGTAACCTGGAAGGAAAAATTACTTTAAGCAGAGGTAGTTTTATTTGCACTGTTTATTCTTAAATTCATGTAGGTAATACCTACCTTGCAATAATAAAATTTAAACATCATCCATCCATCAAATGTAACAGACACACAAACAATCATACCCATGGATTCCCCTATCCACAAATACACAAAATCATTTTTTTTATTTACATTGTACTGTCTTGGATATACTAAAAGTATTAAATTATTTCTACATTTAAATACTTATCAGTCATTTATATTTATATAATACATTTTGTGTCAATAATTAAAACATGATATAAAAGTTTTCATGTTTAGGGGAATTTTAACAGTTACTTAAAGCTATTTTAGTGACATTGTAAATTATGATAATAATTACAAACAGTGCATTTCTACAAGAACATTGGCCTCAATGCCAATAAACTTATTTAAGAGCCAGGTTCAGGTTCCTGCTCGTCCATTGAAAGTGCTCGAGGGGGAGTGTGAGCATTCATCTGGGAAAACACTTCCTTCTCCCCCAGCGCAAGAGGGTCTGGTTGAGCACTCGGTGTTGGAGCATATACCATCATAGGGGATGGAGACACTGGCCTGACCACCCCAGCACTTGATGCTGCTTCCTGCTCTTCCAGAAACCTATCCATGTATTCTCTGTGCCCTGGATGTATTGTATACTTTTTCTTTTCCAACCTAGCTTTGTTAGCAAATATGTCATGTCGTTCTGTCTTCTTCCAAATATAATAGAACTGCACAAGTTCCCCTACTGATCTAGTCCGTACTTTGCATTGTCTTATCAAGTGAAAATCCTTCCCATATGCTTTGAGACCATTTTCAAAGTTCCGGCATTCTTCTTCAGACCAGAGGCTAGCATGGGGGGGTGTTTGGGCTGAGATGCTTCGTCGCCTCAATGCCTCCTCAACGTTGTGGCCACATTGTTGAAGAAGGAATAAGGCTTCCTCATCATCTCGTAACTGCCGCCCTTTAGGGATGGCATCCACTCCGGTTCCAGAATTCAAAGCTGATACTTTTTCCATATAATCTTCTGTCTTATTCTCTTCTAAGATAATGGGATTCCATAGTAGTTTATCCTGATTTTCATAAGGAAGTGCATCATCATAACTGCACAGGCCTTCTGGGATTGCAGCTTGATAATCGTTGCCGACCATAATAGTCTTCTTCCAATCATCCTCATCAGGACTGTAATCATTGTCTTCCTCCTCTTCTGAAGGGGGTCTGGAGCCAGATCTAAGATACCGAGGTGCCTCAATACTGGCGTTATCATTGTACAACTGTTGCAAAGCAGATTCGGGTTTTTCAACAACCTCTTCAACAACCTCTTCAGGGACAGGCTCGGGGGCAGGCTTGTCCATGGTTTTGTCGTATCCGTAGAGCGCCAGGAGGTCCTCGAGGGGCATATCTCCCTCCTGCTGCAAGCTGTTAAGCTCCGCCTTCGGGTCGTGCTTCTCACCCGCCGCCAAAGCTTCTTCCTCGTCTAAAGTTCTCTCGTCGTCAAAATCATTTACCATCATATCAACAGTGGGCTCGAATAGAGACTTATCGTTCCCCACGTCCATGCTGGCATCGTGGTCGCTTACATTGGCTACCAGCGCGCAATCTGACATGACTACACCGTACGCGACTATGACGAATCTATCATCAAAACATTATCAATATTCCAGTTTATAAATAAAAGCATAAGCGGTACGACAGTAAAATAAGCACAAAACATCACAATCGAGACATTACTTTGGTAGTTTTTGGAAAAAATACGAGTACAAAACAAAAATATTTTGACACGACAAATTAAACACTACTTCTTCTTTTCTCCGTTTGGCTCGAGTCCGTCATTCGATAAGACAGTTTTGCCAGTGTCAAGTGATTTGATTGAATTACAACTTTTTTTTAGGGAGATTCGTTTTCTGTCATCTATCGAAGCAACATAGCATTTTCCTTTTAATTGTTTTTCTAGTGTTATTTTGAGTTGTGTTGTGTAATTTTGGTGTTATTTTAACCAACTTTACTTGTGGTCTTAGCACAAAGTGTAAGCATTTGAAATGAAAGTGTAATATGTGATATCGTGATTTGACCGAAAAGTTGATGTTTCAAATGTTTTGGAGAAACCGCCACCATTTTCTTCAAAACAATTGACTGACTCGACTTTCGACTGACGTGACTAGAAACATAACATTATAATCTCTATCACTTGACACTGGCATGATTGTCTATAGACAGGAGCCATATAAAAAAACGAAGAACTTTTTTTAGCTAATCCATCATCCATAGTCAAGCAAGTCGGCCGTTATCTAAAATCCTGGATGAAATGAAGGAAATCTAAGTCTAAAATAACCAAAGACCTTGTACTTACAAGGTCTTTGAAAATAACCAAGGAATTTGAATAAGACGTATTCAAATTCCTTGAAAATAACTTTCCGAACGATCGGACTATTCAAATTCCTTGGATCGGACACAGTACAGGAAGTGTATCATACATCTATATTCTATGGAAAGAAAATAAAAAATTAAACGACTGTCTTCCGTCAGTGACTATCGGTCGTTCAGTCCATGTCAGTCTAGTCAATGTCAAGTGTCACAGTAGTGTTAACTCTCAACGTAGTGAATAAATGGGAGCCAATAATGCACGGCATAATGTTTCGTACATTTTTTTTTTTTTAATTTGGCGTCGTACTTTATGTACATTTGCCATTTTAGGTTTTTTTTAATAATCAAAAATTAGGGAAACCGGGATTCAATTGACTGGGAAGGATTTAGAGGACAGGATCAGTAAAATTATACATAAAAATTATACAAGGTAAGGATATATTGTGTACACATAGATTATAGGTCTTAATATTTACAAAAATAAACTAAATTTTAATATTATTTACATATATAAAGAATGCCAAACAATGATATATACAAGGATCCAAGGAAGAAAGAAGAACAATGATATTAGTAGGAAGAGGAATTCGACAGGAAACAAGATCTTCATAAAGCTTCGTATGATCGTGTTGAGGGCAAGCAAGGAATATATGATTGAGGTCACCAAATTCATTTCCACAGGCACAAAGCGGATCAGACACTATTTTCATCCGAGCTAAATGGGCTGGGGTACACGAGTGCCCCAAACGCATTCTTATCAAAACAGTAGTGGCACGTTTACTAAATTTAATGAGAAAAACCAGGGTTTAACCGGTATTGTTTTCTGTATCAGTCTATAATGTTTACCTTTAGTGTTACTGGAGTGGTCCCAATGTTCATTCCAAGAATTTTTAAGATAAATCTTGGGTAAGGCAACAAGATCGTGAACATAGTTTTGAAAAGGGTAAAGGTCCCCACACACTATAGCTTCATTAGCTAATTTATCAGGCCGTTCATTTCCTAAAATACCACAGTGGCTGGGTATCCACGAAAAACTAACAGAAAAACCATTGGTTTTACATTGTAAAAGCTTTGATCTAGCTTCCATTACTAGAGGGTAGAACGTTTTGGAGCGAAAAGGGTATTTCAATAGGGATTGTAATGAACTCATTCCGTCTTATTATAAAAATGAGAGTTAGACTAGGCTTAAGCCAGGACTAACTGGTCCGTGGTCTAACTTTGATACCGAAGTTGGTCCCTGCTCTATAGAAAAATCAAAGACTTAGATCAGACGTTATTATAAAACGGAGTTTATCCCCTAAACCACGTCATCACACACCACAAACCTAATCATTTTGCCAAATTTTATTTGGTCTCCCACATAAGTTTATTCAATAAAACAACTTGTAGCACTGCATTATCCAACATACATTTCAAACTCTAGACTCCGATCTAAATTTGAAATGTCAAAACGCATGGGTTGCCACGAATTTGTCAATATCAAGTTGATAACGAGATTTAAAACAAAAAGGCGGAGATCTGAGTCAAGAAGAGAAACTAAAAATTGATTCGTTAAAACGAAAGACGAGGTAGTATGCGCATATGACTTTAGCCTGCGGCAAGAGAGTACAGTTATACCAACTTATCTAAGCCGGTCTGAAGTTAGCTGTTTAGAGAATTCTCGATTCACTATTGGCCATTTATGCACAAGCGGCTAACTTCAGACCGGCTCAGATAAGTTGGTGATTCCAAAATGAATGAACGATTGATTGCCATAATTTGTTATAGTCTGTGGATATTTGTTGAATGATTATGTTCTGTGATGATGAATCATGGACTATCTCAGGTACTATGTAGTCTTCGACTAAAGTGTCTTTTGTAATACGAAAATGATAAACCTGAGATGATCCTAAATTTATGAGATAAACCAGGTTTAAGTTGTTTATAATAAGAAAACGTGACTTGAGCTAGGTTTAAACCCAGGTTTGATTTGTTTATAATAAGGCTGATTGAGTCACTAGAAATAACGGTGTTTCTAAGTTTCATTAGTAAAACGTAATCCAGTGCTTTAACAATAGCAAATAACTCACCTGTAAAAACTGAAGTCTCAGGGGGTAGTTTGACTTTTTGTACAATATTATACTGTTTGTGATATACGCCTTTTTTTTTTTTTGACGGGGAGGAAATCTGCAAACAGACACCCTACCGCACCGAGGGATGCGATAGGGTAGTGTGAGGTTGACGGACTCGTCGACTCACTAAAACCACCCCGGTGGCCAGCCTCAATGCATGTCAAGGGGCTCCGACGACTCTAAAAAGAACATTTCGGTGCCCCTCTCGCATAACGCTAAAAAGCACGTCCCGGGAACGACATCCATTGCCGCCCCCAGCACTCGTGATGCTACGGCTACACATGCCACGATGTGCCAGCCGCCCTCCCGGGGTCCGCTGCTGACCAGCCGGAACCCTCGCTCGGGTCTCGGACCGCCCACAGACCCGAAAGGCCCCCTGTTTGGCAGGGGGTACCACACTCGCCCCTCATGGGGCAGGCAGCGCGGGGTGGCCGTTGCCAGCACCCCGCCGCCGGCTCCTCCAAGCGGGATCGGCCCTCTCCCGATCTCGACGGCGGCCTCTTTCCGAACCAAAACGGTCTCACAGAAAGAGGCCACGGCCTTCCAAGCCGTCTCGTCTACCAGCATAGCTTCCACTACGCTTGGTAGAGAGAGGTTCTGCCCGATCTTGTGATATACGCCTACACCAACATAGCCAGACTGTGTTGGATTATTTTATTGTACACCCGAAAACCTTAATCGCATATCAACATAAACAACCTAGTAACTCAAATAGAAATCTTAAAAGACGATCTGATATTATTTACACTATACCGAAATGCAGAACGATGTTCTCTCATAAGTTTTCATTCTGCTTGGGACCTTTCGTTTACAACAAAATCAACAAATGTATAGATATTGCAAAAATAACAACATATACATGTAAGCGAAGGGTAAATAGCTATCTGAAACTTTTAAATTACGATGATACAGAAAAGCTTCTGGCTATTGAATCATAAAATAATTATTGTATACATATACCTGAGATAAAACATCCGGACTCATAAAAAGCTTAAGCTATCTATATTTACTATAAATTATATATAATATATACATGTAAAACTAAATTCATATCTATACCTGCTATTAAATTTTATTTACTAATATATATACAATTATATTTACTTATATATATAATTATATTTAAACTATTATAAAAAATCGTGTTGTAAGATAATAATAAGAAAAAAAAACCTACACAGTAAGATTTTTCTAATTATACATTTTTAAACAAAACAATGTATGTGCCAAAATGTATTGTATTTTTAAGAAAGTGTATTTACACTCAGTATTACTCACTTAGTATTTACTCTTAAATATTATTCTTTCTCAATACAGTAAACTTCGAACAACATTCACACGTGTACAACACTATTCTTGCTACAAATATTTTGTGATCTTTACACCATTCTAGACTGTATTTTGCTAGCACAGAGCCCAGTTTGGAAGAGCATCCTACCGTCATACAGTGTAAACAAGTACGGAGGGTGAGACTTGATTGACCAGCGACTTTGTTTACAGGCTTACCTACATTTGTACAGAATAACCAAACTACTGACACAATAATAATTTATGTTTACTAATCATAGTCTATCATTAAGAGGGGGATGCTCGAAGACCTAGAGGCAGACCACCCGCCCGTTGGTCAAATGACATTGTAGCAAGTGCTGGAAATGGGTGGATGAGACTCGCAAAGGACCGGAAAGAGTGGCGTATTAAAGAGGAGGCCTATACTCAGCAGTGGGTGCAAACGGGCTGAAATGATGAATGATGATCATAGTACCTTCTTACTATATATAATATCATAATTTTAGCTACCTACTTATGTGTCCTAGTAATTAAGCCTAGTTTATACCTATCTACATTTAATTAATAATTTAAGCACCTACCTATTTGTAAGTCAGTAAATTAATGTTTAATAAATTAAAAAAAAAAAAAAGACATTGAATAAAGCACACCCAATAATCCATGTCTAATAAACTTTTAGCTAGATTACTATACATACAAAATATATTTACATAACACATTACAATCTTTTATTAGGTTTGGCTTTTATTGGGTTTAATTTGAATATTTATTATGATTATGTTTATAATTAATACTTATTTGGTAATTCTTTGTTTAATGTTTTCTTTTGTAATGAAACTCCTACTTTACACATTAGGAGCTATAATAGCTCTGTAATTATTTTACTTATAAAAAAGATAGTATGCTACTGTTTTAGAATGATGTACGTATTTTTTTGTGTGGTTGGCTACACAACTCCAATAATTTTATTACACCATACTTGCTCAAAACTTAGCAGTAGGTACAATAAATTAAAAAAAAATTAGGGACTACTAGTTAACTACTAACCTACCTAGTAGAATACTTTTTAGGGATGTCGGGCCTAACCCTCCCCCGCACACGCACGCAGGATTATCCACCATTTCTGGTAACCCTGTTTATACAATTTAGGTTTATAGATACACTTAGGTTGTTAGGATTTGTTGAAGTACTAAATTGGCTTCCTATTATTGTGATCGTGCTGTACATTATTAAGTCGTACAATAAACGGACTCACATCGCATCGCTTAGGAAGCATAGAAGTGTTCAAAAGTGTTTGTTTTTTGTATGTTTGTTTGCTTGCTTGCTTGCATCCGATTCCGTCGTGTAGTGTACTTACACCTAGAAAATTTAGTTTTTGTTATCAATTTTCACAATAAACATGTAGTAAAACTGAACTAATATTAATGTATAGACAACGCCCGCTGTATTATTAACAGAAGTTAGGATGATTACTAATGTACTTGTATTGGCAGTAGTCCTGTTCGAATTTTCACATTGCTTCTCCGATATCGGAAAATGGGATCTACCGCTGAGCGGGGTAAGGAAAAATTCACATTTATTTTGCTGTAATTGGTATAATAAACTAGACCGACCGTGTATGGTCCTGCATTTTTAATTTTAGTACCTACACCAAGTGTATAGTAGTAGTAGTGTGTAAGTGTGTGTGTCCATGGGCATAATAATACCTACCTACTGATAAATAGATGAGGCAATTTCTATTGGAGGCTATTCACACTTTGGTATATTCTAGATAATTACTTAGCTCAGTCAACTGGTTCTTTCTGTGTTGTATATTACAATCTTATTGGAAAATGAAATTCTGTCATTGAGCTAAAATAATAATACCAAATTGGAAACATCTTGTTTGTTGTTTGGCCATTAGGTTTTGTTGCTAGCAATGGTTTTAAATGAAGGTATTGGGGATACTTAGTAGAAGGAATTAAGTGCTACTTATACCCCCGATTTCAAATGCATAATTGACCACCTTAGAGTCTAAATGCGGATACAGGAGTCCCAACACAAGTACCCCCGATTTCTAAAAGCTCGATCAACACTATTCAGCTGTTAAACACTTGCTATCTCACAGCAGATTAGCTTCAGTCAAGCTCAAAAGAGAGAGATTTTTTTTTTCTCTTAACTACTTTTTGTTTTCAGGAAAACTGCCGTTATGCAATAGCCAAATCACTATTTAAGGACACTAAAGTATATATTGTATGTGAGTATTGTAATGTTGATCTCTTGTGTTACCCATGTACCTAAAACCTATGATCTGCACTAATTTTATAAAGAGGAAAGCTTTGTATTCCTGTATGTAAGGAGTAGGCTGGGTTGGCTATAGCAATCCTTGTACCTGAGTTGAGGGTTGGGGATAGGGGGGATGCAAGTGGGGGTAGATGGCAAGTCTTCCCCTTGAGTCCTTTTTTCTAGGAAATGAAAAAAAATAATTTAATTTTTCAGGTAAGTTACTAGTTAGGTTAGGGTTTTTTTTATATGAAGAAAATTGGTAGTAATATTTCATCTCTATGACAAAAAGACTCTAGGGAAGGAATTCTCATTAGGTTAGGGTTATTTTTTTTTTTTTAAGTGAAGAAATTTGAAGAAAATTTTTTTTCATTTCCTAGAAAAAAGAACTATAGGAAAAGACTTGCCATCTACCCCCACATGCTTTCCCCCTATCCCCAACCCTCAACTCAGGTACCAGGGTAGCTATAGTTTAACCAGTAGGCTCAAAAACTACTATTACATAGATAGGTATATCAATTTTTGAATAGTCCCACAACCATGTTTTTTCGTAATAAGAATCAGTTTACTTTTTCATGTCATAACTATTAACCTTCAACATATAGGTACCTAATGTAGGCATAGGTTGAGTAGGTAATACTATCTATGACACATTGATGTGACTGTATGACACATAGCATGGAGGGCAGTTATCTACTGTCCCATGATTAGAGATAAAATGCTTGAGTAGTAGACAGCAAGCAAAGCAACTGCCCTTGTCACTACTGAAGCTTTTTTATTATTTATTTATTATGAAAAGTCTTGAATAACTCAAATTTCAAGGCACATTTTATCTACAGTGATGAAAAAGGGTTAAAAAAACTCACTCATGTTCCACTGATACTCCTAAATTGAACTAGGTAGATACATACAAGTAGCTTTCTTTGCTTGCCAAGCTTTTTCTTCAAGTGAGTGCAACATGCTTAGCCTAGGTAAGAATATAAAAAAAAAAAAAAAAAATACATAGGTAGACTATGTCGGTACTCCATTAAATAATAAAACAAGGAATAATGTATTTTGTTTTACAGTGCACTGCGATGTTACAGAGGCCACAACTATCAATACCACAATTGAATGGCTTGAGAATCGTTGCTCTCCCGATTACATGCACTACTTCGAACAAGTCAGTAAAACTTATACCTATGTACTTCTTGTCTTGACGTGACAAGTCTAGTGAGCGACTAGTGCTATCGAAACAGTGTGGTGAAAGGATTTTTAAGTGTACCTCAAAAGTGCGCCTTAGCATAAGTTCTACGACATGCCGGTTTCCTCAAGATGTTTTCCTTCACCGTTTAAGAATACTGGCACTGTGTACATTTTGGAAAAAAATATTGTCAACTAGTTGCGCCCCGCGGTTTCACTCGCGCAGATTTCAATCCCGGTATTCCCACGGGATAAAAGTAGCCTATGTGTTATTCCAGACTATAATCAATCTCTCTGCCAAGTTTCATCCAGAGCCGTTCAGACGTTCAAAGTTAAAAGAGTAACAAACATCCATCCATCCATACTTACAAACTTTCGCGTTTATAATATTAGTATACCTAGGATATTTGCACACGAACTTAGGATCGAAAGGCGGGAATCACTAGACCACCCATGCTCTCTCACTACTTATTAATACCTACTTATGTACCAATAACTAATATGATGCACCTACCTACTTGCATATACTAAATAAATAAATATTGGTGGACTTTACACACATCACTATCTAGCCCCTCTCTAAAGCTTGTGGTATGGGAACCAAATAGCTGACACTACTTATAACTTTTTTTATAATTTATAATATTAAATAACATTCAGACAACACCCAGACAGGGAACAAACATCTATGTTCATCACATAAATGTTTGTTCTCGGTGGGAATCGAACCCACGACCTACGGCGGGGAAGGCAGAGAGCGAGTTGACAGCCTTCATAGCTGTTGGTTGTAACGTAATAACTAACTGAGATACCTATAAAGGCTGTAAACTCGCGTATTAACATGACCTGTGAGATAAGTTTACCATAATAATAAGAAGATTTGTGTTGAGGAAGAGAGACACGGCAGAGCGTGCGTGACCTATCGCAATGTTTTGTTGTTGGTAACGGTAATACCCTTAGGATAAGGTGTGTCATAAGCTAGTCCCATCAGCTAGTAGTTTGGGATCATAGGCGTGAATCTGTTAAAACAGATATATTTCTTACTAGTAGCGCCCCGCGGTTTCACCCGCTAAGTTTTGAATCCCGATATTCCCACAGGATAAAAAGTAGCCTGTGTTATTCCAGACTATAATCAATCCCTCTGCCAAGTTTAATCCAGACCTTTCAGCCGTTCCGGCTTGAAAGAGTAACAAATCCATCCATCCATACTCACAAACTTTCGCATTTATACTATTAGTATTAGTAGGATATAAATCCCATTTCAAAATGTTATCTATACAATTTTTTACTCCACAGGAAATAATGCGATGTCCGAAGCGAGTGGAAAGATCGCTAGATAACAGCACAAATTCGGTATATAGGAACGTACAAACGCACACATGTCACGGAAAGGAGTCAATTATATTCGCCGACGATAAAATAGATGCTGTGAATAAAAAAGCAGAAGATGACAAGACTTCGCAGTCGGTAAGACCTTGTGCAATGTGATTGCACATAGACACACTCATTGCTCAAAACGCAACGATAGCGCATGCTAATCTTTCCTGTGGCGTCATCTAGTTATTATTTAGGAACTAAAATATGTATTACGGCTAAAATATGTGTAACCCGGTATTCCCACGGGATAAAAAGTAGCCTATGTGTTATTCCAGACTATAATGTATCTCTCTGCCAAGTTTCATCCAGATCCGTTCAGCCGTTCCGGCGTGTAAGAGTAACAAACATCTATCCATCCATCCATACTTACAAACTCACGTTTATAATATTACTAGCAACCCGCCCGCGCGCCCCTGCTTCGCACGGGTGCACATATCATGCATGTATTATACTTATAAACCTTCCTCTTGAATCACTCTATTAAAAAAAAATCGCATCAAAATCCGTTGCGTAGTTTTAAAGATTTAAGCATACTAAGGGACATAGGGACAGAGAAAGCGACTTTAGGATCTAAGTGACCTTTTTTCTCTGCAGAAAATTCCGTCGTTGGTGACAGTCCGAGAGGAGGCTATCTACGTGCTGCGTATGTCAGTCAGCGGCAGCGCGCAGTACAACGGCAGTGTTCACGTGGAGATGTTGTCTCCTCACGGGTACCTCTCCGCTGCTATATGGCCGCTGCTACCGGTAATACTATTTAGTTATTGTTAGTAGAGCCCCGCGGTTTCACCCGCGCAGATTTAAATCCCGGTATTCTCACGGGATAAAAAGTAGCCTGTGTGCTATTCCAGACTGTAATCCATCTCTCTGCCAAGTTTCATCCACATCTGTTCAGCCGTTCCGGCGTGAAAGAGTAACAAACAGCCATCCATGATCCATCCATACATACAAACTTTCGCGTTTGTAGTAGTAGGTAGTAGGATTAAAATTATGTATTAAATAAAAGCATTTAAGTATTATATCAGCTATCTGGTTCCCATATCACAAGCTTTGGCTTAGTTTGGGGCGAGATAGACAGATAGATAGAAGATAGAAAATACTTTATTGCACACAACGGATATAACAAAAACCCAACTTAAAACTACAGAGTACAACGGTCTTATCGCTAAATAGCGATCTCTACCAGACAACCTAGTAGTAGTAAAGATAGAAGAAAAGAAAGAAAGAAATGAAAGAAAAATAATTTATTAACCCAATAAAAAAGAAAAAACAAAACAAAGGTACAGACAGGTAACAAAAGAGATAGGTAAGCTAGTAGAGATAGTGCTGCGTGGAATGCCCATCAATACCTATTTATATAAATTTGTTCCAGTTCTTCGGCACAATGTGCTCCGTGTACACTATAATGTGTACCTGTTGGCTGGTGGTGTGCGGGCTGCAGTGGCGCGACCTGCTGCGCATCCAGTACTGGATCGGAGGAGTCGCGCTACTCGGCATGGTGGAGAGCGCGACCTACTATGCCGTCTACTCGGCCATTAATAACTCCGGGTAAATGTCCTTCACAGCTCAGTTGATAGGACCTCTGCCTTCTGCGCCGTAGGTCGTCGGCTCAATCCGCAACGAGAACAAACATTTGTGAGATAAATAAACTAGTAGTTCGCCCCGAACTGAGATTTCGTGAAGCGACGCGAACGCTCCGAAAATATAAGTAAGTGGTAGTCAGGGGCACAATGTTTGGACTTGTCTCTGGCTGCCATTTACTAAGTAAATATGGTAACCAAGTTTCAACTGAATTGGCCTATTTATTGAAGAGTTCCGTTCAACAGACCTTGGCTCCATCATCAGAACACGCTCACTCTATCAACATAGATAGATATTTTTTATTACCTTTGCTACCTTGGTAAGGTAGCAAACAAGCGTACGGCCCACCTAATGGGAAGCGGTTACCGCAGCCTATGGACGTTTGTAACACCAGAGGTGTCACACTCGCGCTGCTGACCCTTTTAATATTTTAACACGCCCTTTTTGAAGAACCCCATACTGTATTCTCTTTTTTATTATAACATTGAAAACATCCAAACCAACGCAATAAATTTCTGCAGATCGTACACAAATTTGTTCTGAGGTGGGAATCGAACCCGCAACCTCTAGCCCGCTGCGTCATTGAGGTCGTTATTGTCATTTGTGAGATGTTTGTTGTCTGTATGTCTGGGTGCTGTAAGTATTTACAAAAAAATATATATTAGCTATCTGGTTCCCATATTACACAAGCTTTGACTTCGTTGGGGGCTCGATAGTGATATTATGTTGAAAGTCCACCAATATGATAAGCTAATGGAGTGCATAAGGCTGGTTTATACGTAACTAGTTGCACCCCGCGATTTCTTCCGCGCAGATTTAGATCCCGGTATTCCCACTGGATAAAATGTAGCCTCTGTGCTATTCCAGACTATAATCTATCTATCTGCCAAGTTTCATCCGTTCCGGCGTGAAAGAGTAACAAACATCCATCCATCCATACTTACAAACTTTCGGGTTTATAATAGTAGTAGGATAAGTTGTCAAGTAGTTAACGATTTATGCATGTAGGGGAAGCAGGGGTAATGGCGATCATTTCGGGTAATACCGCTCACTCCAATAACTTATTAAATAAGGTGCGTTAAAACACAGCGAGCACGCTGCAGCGCAGGGGTGTAACGCTTGAGCAGGCAGAGTATCGAAACCTCAAAACTAACATAAGACAAATAATAAATAAATAAATATAAATAAATAATGCTGGACAATCCACACAGCACTATCTAGCCCCAAAGTAAGCTATTCAAAGCTTGTGTTATGGGTACTAGATAACTGATATATTTAATACATTATATACTTACATAGATAGATATTTTTTATTATACATAGAAAACACCCAGACCATCGGAACGAATTTCTGCAGATCGTACACAAATTTGTCCCAAGGCGGGAATCGAACCCGCAACCTCTTGCGTCGCAGGCTCTCGCCCGCTGCGCCACAGAGGTTGTCATGCAAATGAAAAAACAAATAGACCATTTTTCTCTCAGGTGATCGGCATTCCCCCATCTTCCCGTAAGCAACGTTGGCGACCAAAATTGAATGAGCGTTGTGGAAGCTATAAAAATAAGTTTTTTCAGATACTTCAACGTGAACGCATATATGTTCGCCGAGTGGGTGTCGATAGCGAAGCGAGCCCTCGCGCGCATGCTAGTCATCATAGTTTCATTAGGATTCGGAATCGTGAAGTAAGTACAGTGTAATAACAGGCACATGAGGCTTAACATCTGTATGCCTCAAGTTGATGGACGCAGGGCAGTGCATCGTAAGGCACGTTCCTATTGTGCGTGACCTACGGGGCAATGTTTTGTTTATAGGTGATGGTTACCACTTAACATCAGGTGGGCCATCTGCTTGTTCCATCAGCTAGTTGTATAAAAAAAAAAAAAAAATGTTATTGACTGCAAAAATGTGGGTATGTGCTAATGTAATGTTTGGTTGGACCATGAAGTTGTAGATAAAAATGGAGACCACACTTCGAATACCTACTTGAAGCATAACCTATGTATTACTATCTCGCTCTATGTGGGCAGACCCTCTCTTTCTAAATAGATAGATAGCAATACTATAGTCACAGATAAGAGAATACTATACTAGTACTATAGTCCACACTAAAAAGAGAGGTCTGCCCACAGAGAGCGAGATAGATATACGTAGGTATTTGACTCAAGTTGTTGTTCCAAGTGTGGCCTCCATTTTTATCTACAACTTCATGGGTTGGACATACCTCTGACTTTTAGAAATCCTCAAAGAATCTCAAGTTAGTACTTGGTACTAAGACATTGAAGGGATATCTACCGTGCCTGGGGATTAATCGTGAAGTTTCAGTTATTGCTATTTTTTTTATACAACTAGCTGATGGAACAATCAGATGGCCTACTTGATGTTTAGTTGTAACCCTCACCTAACAAAGCATTGCCTCGTATGTCACGCATGATAGGACCGTGCCCTACGATGCACTGCTATGCATCCAACAGCTTGAGATGTTAAACCTCATGTGCCGTAAATACACCGGCAGCTACACTTTTCAAACCGAAACAGCGTTGCTGCTTGGCAGCAGAAAAAGAAATGGTGTTAGTACTTCCCCGGACGAGCCCACATTTTGAAAGATATTATATAACTGAACATAATTTACATAGGCGAGCTTAATGCTGAATAACATTTTCTACCAGCTAACCTTTGGAAAAACATTTTACACCACTTGTAATTATTATTTACGAGCGACCCGCCCACACGCCCCTGCTTCGCACGGGCGCGCGTATAGGAAATTTTATTTGTATAATACATGCACATATCATGCATGTATTATACATATAAACCTTCCTCTTGAATCAAAAAAACCCGCATCAAAATCCGTTGCGTAGTTTTAAAGATTTAAGCATGCATAGGGACATAGGGATATAGGGACAGAGAAAGCGACTTTGTTTATACTATGTAGTGATAGTGATTGACAAGAAAAAAAATGTTTTTTTCTTCTGATCCAGGCCCCGGCTAGGTCCCGCATTACAACGCGTGGTTGGTATCGGAGTGATATGGGGCATTCTTGCCGCCATCAATGCATGGCTTCGCCTGCATCATAAGGATACAGAGAACAACAGAGATCTCTTACTCTCCGAAGTGCCGCTGTCGTTGGTTGACAGCGCCATCTCTTGGTGGGTGTTTGTATCACTCGCGCACACAATGAGAACTTTACAACTACGGAGGTAATTATAAAACTTGGTAACACCCTACGGGTGCTTGTGCACTACAAAGAATTTTACTGACCGGCAGTAAAGACGACGAGTAAGAGAAGGACAATTAAAAAAATCGGGCCGCCAGGCAGTAAAATTCCTTGTAGTGCACAAACCCCCTTAGTCTGAGATTTTTATTTATTTATTTATTCATTCATAGATTCACAGTAGAGAAAGGCCAGGTCAAGAGTACCCTTAACCGACAAGCATGTATGAAGAATGTTATGAGAGTGAATGAAGCGAAAGAGGTATGTCAGGATCGTAGCAAGTGGGAATCCGTGGTCTCTGTCTACCCCTATGGGAAATAGGCGTGATTTTATGTATGTATGTATGTAGATTCACAGTTTTCTTATTGTCTAATATAAACTATATAATATACATTGTGCATAAACCAAATTGAATCTACATTTTATAAGCAAGCAGATGATACTGAAAAGACAAACCAAAATAATAAGGTGAAAGTTAACTAATAAAACAGATATAAAGTATAAAGTTGATCACAAAAAAAAAGAGAACAATGTGTAAAATAAAACGTGATAATGAAATGTGTAGTGTAGGTAGTGTGTCATGGTGTATGTGTAGGTAGCTATTTAGATAGGTTGTTAATTATAAATCGGGAAATTATTTATATAAAAACATAAAATCACCCCTTAGGGGTAGGCAGAGACCAAGGATTTCCAGTTACTACTCCTTACATACCTATTTTGCTTTTGCTTGCAGTCTCTTAACAGTCTTCTTCTTCTTTTATTTATGGCTGTTCATTGGCCGACCCCTAGCCACGAATTTGCCAAGTTGTTTCATAAATGCAGCGTTTTTCTTCTATTTTGCTTTTTTGAGGTGAAGTTTTGTATGGAGTCAGTTTACACAAAATAATGAAATCAAGGATAATTCGAATGACCAAAGAAAATATTAATATTGAAACTTATTTGTTTCAGAAACGCGATCAAATTATCGTTGTATCGCCATTTCACAAACACTCTGATATTCGCAGTGATATCATCTGTTGTGTTCATGCTCTATTCTATCAAGACATATAGAGTAGCACCTTGCATTACTGTAAGTATTTAGTATATTTATGTCATTACTATCCTACTATTAATATAAACACGAAAGTTTGTAAAATTCTTAAATTTTTATTACCAATAAATTACTTTGACTTTGTTTGTAAGTATGGATGGATGGATGTTTGTTAAACGCCGGAACGGTTGAACGGATCTGGATGAAATTTGGCAGAGAGATAGATTATAGTCTGGAATAACACATAGGCTACTTTTTATTCCGTGGGAATACCGGGATTAAATCTGCGCGGGTAAAACCGCGGGGCGCAACTAGTTATGTATAATTATGTAGATTCAACATAACACAACAGCAATGTTTGTGGCTCTCTCAAGCCCTTTCCATTTGACCGATTTGCATGAAACTTGGAACAATAAATACATTTGGATCTGTATGGTGCTAATCCAATGATGAACGATACAGCCTGGATTAGCATTTAGACTACTTTTTATCCCCGAAATTACCCGGAATTTGGGAAAAGATGAGCAAACCTACTAATAAGAAAAAGCGGCCAAGTGCGAGTCGGACTCGCGGACGAAGGGTCTCGTACAAATAACCCTTTGGGGCCCCAATAAACAGTAAAAAATCACGTTTGTTGGCGACAGCTAGTGTTAGAAATATATTCGGTTACAGGAATGGAAAGAGGTTTGGATGGATGAGGCGTACTGGCACATTCTGTTCGCCGCCATCTTGTTTGTGATAATGGTGCTCTGGCGGCCGACCAATAACAACCAACGCTACGCCTTCACGCCGCTGCTTGACAATGCTGAAGATGACGATGGTAAGATCGCAGAAAATTATTAAAACTGAAGGATGTTGAATATTTATGTCGATACTGTTGTTGCGTTATCCTTTTTTTTTTGACGCTGGGAAAAATGCTTTACGCATTCCCCCCCATTGGAGGATGGGAGGGATATGTGGGACTCCCCGATTTCCGCTACCGGTATACCCACTAAACAACCCAGCGGCACTCCCGCGTCGTCTTTGTTGGAGGGGAACTGGGAAACTGGCAGAGCCTTTTCATCCAGTCCCCCGCCGACGACCGCCCGCCTTCACAGCGGGGCCCGCAAATGTCCCCGCCTTCACGGCGGGGCCCGCACGCCCCCCCCGTTGCAGGGAGGGGCCCGGGAACGACCGCGAGTGCTCGGCCGTTCCCGCCCGACGGGAGTGGTGAATAAGTGCAATGCGGGAGAAGGTGCCCCCAGGTCTTCTCCCGCTATTCACCACGTAGCGGCGCGAGAAGTTAAGGCGTTTCTCGCGCTCGCTCTACCGTCTCATCCGTCCGGGCTGCATAAACAGCCCAGACCCACCTGGGCAGACCAAAAGGTCTACCCTGCCTCATCACACTGTGCCCTCTGCTGACAGGGGGACACGTGGAGAGGCCCATCGTGTCGGATTATTAGCCACCATGAAACACGTCCGCAGTACTCTGCGGGCGTGTTTCATGGTGTTACCAGGGTGCACCACGAGGAGGTTACCCGACCTAGCACCCCTGTTGTATTATCCTAAACTCACCTAATCTGACAGCTCTAAAATTATAGCCGTCCTTGTTGTTTCGGTATTTTAGAAAGGGATGGCAATACTTCTAGTGCTGTCAAATTAGTATATGATATGAAAATGAAAAAACAGAATTGGCACTATTTGCGGACATTTCACACAGAACTATCTAGCCTCAAAGTGCCGCAAAGCAAAGTTTGCATAGCTAGTAGCCAAATAGGTATGTAAGTACTACTCAAGGTACCTTATTCTAACCTTTAGGGATTATTGCTCAAAGCGGATCAATTAATGTTCCAAATATTGATTGATTAAAAGTGATCTGAAAATATTACATTACCAACATGACATTTTGTGGGACCCAACCAGTGGTCATCTTTGCCCACAATCCCACAAAATGCAAGATGTCGACGTGGAAGGCCCAGAATGAGATAGACGAGCTTGACTGCCACCTAAGCTCGATCGCGAAGAGTGGAAACAAGGAAGGGAGGCCTTTGCCCTGCAGTGGGATCATAACGGCTAAATAATAATAATAACAAGACATATCCAATCGAATGTACATCAAATAATTTAAAAATTAATGTTTATTATGTCACACAAATAAATTCGAACATCTTATTACAGAAGAAGAGGAACAGTTTGTAAACGACGCGTACGGCGTGAAAATGCGCGGCGGAAGCCTCAACAACGGTGACGTAGACCGGGAGTCACAACCTGACAACTCCTTAGAATCTGATCTCCGCTGGGTGGAGGAAAACATTCCGACCAGCTCATTGCCTCTACTAGACTCGGACGAAGAAATCATTAACACTAAATTCGAAGTGTCCAAAATGCAGTAAATAAGTGTATAAAGTATTATTGTTGCTGTGATGTGATGTTGCTGATTTATTATATTTTTGCTTATAGTGTGGAATAAAATCGATACCATAGCTAAGACTTATTCCTTCTCAGTTGTTTTGGCTCAGATTGAAACAGACAGTCCCTACTTCTTCTTCTTCTTGTAGTGGCACTTGTTCTTTGGAATAACTGGCATGGTGGATTTTAAGTGCGCATAAAAGGTTACAACAGTGCCCTACTAAAGAACCTTTCGAGATACCCCAGAGGGGTAGCCGGAGAAATGTACCTACTAATATCACATTAGGTAGGTAGGTACATGCCCACTTTCTTTTCTCAAAGCTAACCATGGGTAACTCACTCAAAAATCATGATCTGCAGCGCATCAGCTCATTTATAGTCTCGAGCTGGAGCTGAACCGCGGCTCAGACAGCTCAAAATTGCAGGGAAACCAAAAACTTCAAACAAGCACAAAGATATGACTTTGGCTAGAATTAACCTTTGACCTCATTATCCATCATTTGAGGGGTAATTGAAAGTCACCTAACCTTACCAGTCTTTGTAAAATAAAGAATTTTATTTTGAACCACTCAACATCAGGTGGGCCATCTGTATGTGTCATATTTTTTGTAGGTATGGTCAGTTTTACTAGATTCAAACAACTATCCTATCCTAGCTAATTTGCTAAGTTATAAATGCGAAAGATGTTCATATTTTGTGACTAAATCTTGTAATAGTAGTATGTACTTAACTAAGTTTATTTTATTCTAACAAATTATGTTAATTAAGTTACCTAGCATGCAAACCTACTAACTTTTTAAGAAGACTTTCGTGGGAGTTTCCGAAGTTAGCGTAGAATGATAACTACAAAATAAATTTAGACATAAATATACCTAATTTCTTGACGACCTCTGCGGCGCAGCGGGCGAGAGCCTGCTTGTGACGCAAGAGGTTGCGGGTTCGATTCCCGCCGTGGAACAAATTTGTGTACGATCTGCAGAAATTTGTTTCGATGGTCTGGGTGCTTTCTATGTATAATAGAAAATATATATCACTGTAAGTATATAATGTATTAAATATATCAGTTATCTAGTACCCATAACACAAGCTTTGAATAGCTTACTTTGGGGCTAGATAGTGCTGTGTGGATTGTCCAGCATTATTTATTTATTTATGTCTACTTTTTTTATTAAATAGGTATCACATTTTACTATTGTTTAGCGTTCCTAAACGGGAAAAATCCTTCAAAAATAATGATAGCAAATCATGGCTACCTAGCGCGTGAATGAAGCCACCGGTAGCCTAAGAAACCCTCAACTTTATAAAATGAACCTTATTCACCAACTGATGCAACAGAAAATCTTGATGCAAACTATTTACCGCCGTACCCACCCAACAACAAAACAGGCTTTTCTAAAATGAACCGTATTACTTACAAATCATTCTTACTCCACCATCTAGTGCAGATATTACTTCAAATGATTCAACCGACAAATCGTCCGTATGCGCATTAAACCACTCAATTACACAAAACGTATAAGTAACTCAAACGGTTCAAGGTTCTGTTTTACAATGAAACCACTCTCTGAACCGTTTGAGTTGTGTTCATCATTTTGTGTTTTGAGCTGGTACAGCTCAACCACTCTTGAGTGGAAAATTTTCTGCATTGCAAATTAGACCTTATTTCTTAGTGGTAAGAGTTTAAATTCTTTTAGCAAAAAAAATGATGCGAATGGCTTTTTTCTGAAATAGACCCTATTTGTACTGGGTTAAAATGTATATTAGACTGGCATGTCCTAATAAAATGAGTCAGACCTGGTTTTTGAGCCGCTGCGAATGGGGTAGAGCTGATAATGAAGCACACACGACGGTGTGACGTGCTGCATATGCATGCGTCTCACTCATTCTACCCACGGTTACTCAAAGCCAAAGATCCGGGATGTCTACCGTGACCTTTTTGTTTTATAGGTCTAAAAATAAAAATAAGGTTGGAACTTGGAAAATATATCAGTAAGGATATTATATAGGGTGTGGTAAAGACTTCCCGAAAGTTTTAAGGGACCCCTCATACCGCTTGTTTTTACAGCGGGTCAGCGTAAATCGTTTCGGAAATTATAAAAGTACCAAGACTTGTTTTCAGAGTTTAGTGAGATGGTTTTTAATTAGTAGTTTTTCCTGCCTAAGTTATGAGAGCTCAAAAAAACACTGAGCTCACTGATAAATAAAATAAAAGGTAAATTTAAAACATTTATTTATGTATACAGTTTAATATATTTTGTTCTTGATTAAAGATGATCTTTGGTATATAAAATATAATAATGTTTATGGCCACAATAATTACATAAAATGGAAGAATTGAAAGTCAGTCAGCATATTGGAATTCAGTAATATAACAATTAAAATAGGTTTTGTGCTACAATTTTAGCCAAACTTAAATATACTATACTAATGGAATACATTTTTGTCAAGACATCAATCGCAACTACTTTACATTCATCTGATTCATCAGTATGCAATACCACAAACTGGATAGCTGACAGGATATGAAATGCTCTATTTGGTATCAACTCATTCATAACATGCCATAACACATACAAATTACAATCTTAACCCAAAAAGAATACTGTCTAGAATCAATCACTTGCATTGTAAGGATAGCATTTAAAATAATCTTTAGATAGCAACACTAAAGATCAAATAATTTGAGTGATAAAAATATCTTCTAAATTTAAAATAGGGTATAATTTTATGTACAGTAGAGAAGCTTCAATAAATATACATTTCAATTATTATCATAATAAAAATCATAATCCTCCGGTTCATCAGGGATCTCGGGAGGATCTTGGGGGATATCAATACCCTCAGCATCTAACAGCCTAACCTTTATATCCATAGACAACAATGTCTGTAAATCATTTTCAAATGATTTGCTTGTCATTTTCTCTTTGAGCAGTGCATTGACTCCATCAGTCCAGTAATCAAAAATCTGTTCATCTGGTGCTACAAAGTCTAGGGACACAACTTCGGCAGACTTTGGAATTAAAGAGAATGCTAAATGGGGAGTGGTCTTTCTCCCTCTCAAGTCCTTCATATGAGGACAATCTTTTCCTGTGATAACACACTTTATCTCAGACACTGCTATTTTACTTCCCAGCTCTTCCAAACTGGGAGTGCTCTTTTCATCACAGTCACCATAGTGGAGTACCTTATGATTGGGTGATAAACGAACAAACCAAAACTTATCCTTTATTCTCTGACCTCTTGTTGAATATTTTTTGAATCTTGTCCCTCCTACTAAAACTCCCAACCGCTGTTGTTGTATCAAATCGATAATCTCAGGTGTTATTTTTTCTTTCAGCTCAACAATGGGTCTAGCACTTGATTCCCAAACTTCTCTGCTTGTTCGCTCATTTAGCCATATTTGTGTGATCTCAGTATAACTCAACTCATTGATCTTTTGTCTAAACTTATCAAAGCCCTTCGGAGATGAAGACAGAGCCCTGCTTATTTGCTCTCGAACCACACTGGATACTTTTACAAAGTCCTCAATGGTGGCTCTCATTTCCTTCCAAGTCTTGTTCAGCAGTACTATACATATGCAAAACAATTCTTCAAATGGGTGGTCATGGGTGAAGAATAAGGGGTGGTAGGTCTGGCCCTGTTCACTCGGAGCATCTCCAATGTGCATTATATCACACAGTTGCTTTACCAACTCAACACTGGTCTTGCCAAAGGGGCATTCATGTTCATCAGCTCGGCAACTGTTTTCTAGTACTATCTTTGTGTAATGTTCTGGGTAATTCCTAGCAAAATACAGCATACAATCCAGAGCCAAGAGTCCCGGTGGGGTCTCATTGAAATCTTTGATCGGGTCGATCTCACACTTGAAGCCAAGTTTCTTGAAGTCTTTGGAGTAGCTTCCTACTGGTCTTCTCATTGTTACTTCCAAGTTAGGGTTATTGTCATTCTCAAAAGCAATCTTTCTGAGTTCCTTAATTTTCTCTTGAGAATCCTGTTCCTGTGAATCTGCTCTTTGTCTCATTTTAGGTTCTAATAGACCAAGTAACAATGTCTGTAAAACATAGAGCTGATGGGCCAGCTCCGTGCCATGCCTGCTTTCACCCGCAATCAGATACTCATAAATAACATTCCTTACTTGCTTTGAGAACAAGGTAGCAGCAATAGTTTTCCTCTTAGTGAAATCTGCTTTAGAAAATATTGCATTGATCAAAGCAATCGTGTTCTGTTGAATTTTACTATCCTTGTGGGAGTTTTGTAAATGTGATATCAAATTTGGAATAGTTATCTCCTTTTCAACATGAGAGTTTTTAGAGCTATTAAGAACTATGTTCTCTAGAATGGACAGACAGGATTGGATTACTATGGGGTCCTGTGCATTTGCCTGGTTACTGACAAAACTTGCCACTTTATTTATAAACTGATTCTCGAGTATATTCCAGAATATAATGCCGTGGTCCATGAGTTCGACGAATGTGACGAGCGCGTATTTTAGCAATTTACCCTTGAACTTCGAGTTTTCGATGTTGTTGATAATGAGAGTCAAACCTTTTTTGTTGATAAACTCAATTGCGAACGTAAGATCTGTGCTTAGTACGGAAAGTTTGGTCAGGGCTGTGATTTGGTCTGTTTCCGAGCCGGAATTGATCTTACCCAGGATGTCTTGCACTGTCCTTGCGGGAGACAGTTCCAATCGTAAAACTGACCCGTTTTTAATCTCATTCCGATTTTTTTCAGTGATGTAGTTCTGATTGATACTCTCCGAGAACTGAAGAGCATAGTTCTCTGGATCAGGTAGGCCCCATGGCTTGCAAAGTAGTTGAATGATGCTGGATAGCGGTTGACTCTGGTCGAACTCTATCAACTGTGGGACCTTATCTGGTGCGTTGAGCATCTCCACCGCTATTTTGAGGATTGTAGAATCCTTCTCTTTAGTTGCCGACGGCATTTTTATTGGTTTTGTAGACATCTATCCAACATTTGTTACGAAAGCGCACGACAAAACACACCACCCACACCTCACCTTGTGGCCTTTCGTCCCAGGTACCACAGGTAAATACTGGAATCAACCACTACGTATTCGAATCGTGTCGTATACAAGGAATTTAATACTCTCTGATAGGTCTTCTTCAAAATGAATTGGGAAATATGCCCAAAAGAAATTTATAGAGTTCGGATTATTTCGCATTCGATTCGGAGGACTTTCGAACGGAAGTGGCTGTCAAAAGTGTCAAACTTAAAATCTTAATTGAATGCCAGTGTCAGATAAAAAATGAAGTGACATGACATAAATCCTTGGCATTTTTTAACTTGTACAGTCGATTCGTTTTCTGTCATCTATCGAAGCAACATAGCATTTTCATTTTAATTGTTTTTCTAGTGTTTTTTTGAGTTGTGTTGTGTAATTTTGGTGGTATTTTAACCAACATTACTTGTGGTCTTAGCACAAAGTGTAAGCATTTGAAATGAAAGTGTATTATGTGATATCGTGATTTGACCGAAAATGTTTCAAATGTTTTGAAGAAACCGCCACCATTTTCTTCAAAACAATTGACTGACTCGACTTTCGACTGACGTGACTAGAAACATAGCAAAGAGCATATAATCTCTATCACTTGACACTGGCAAGATTGTCGATAGACAGGAGCCATAAAAAAAAAAAAAAAACTTTTACAGTCAGTACCACAGAACACATATATCCTTACGGAAAGAAGCACTAGTCCATAGAGCAAAAATGCCAACACGGGACCACACTAGCGCTATAACTTAATCCCACAGACCTATCGATTGGCGCGAAATTTAAAATGGTATATATAGCTATAGGTAGCTTTATAGGTAGGGGATTTTATAGGTTCAGGGGTGCAAATTTATGATTTTTACTATATGACTGTACATCTCTCAGAAAAATGGTCTTTTTGCTTTGCAAATTGATGAATATTGAATATAGACCATTCTCCTGACAGATAGATCACACAGAATAAATCCATAAATTACACTCACTGTTAGAAGTTAATACTATGAAAACGTGAATTAGATCTGCCGTGAAAACCGTGAAAGTTCGAAAAAACTTTCTATCCATAGTTCACTGTTTTCACGGTGCGATACTAAACTGAGAAGTAACTACAAGTTTTTATATGTTGTGAAGTATTATTTATTTTACTTCTGTGAATCGTCTATTTTTTAATAAACAATGCCGTTTTGAACATATGCATATGGTGAATATAATAACATATAACCTGTTATTTTCAAAATGTTCAGAACAATCATGCAACCACTGGAAATCTATATAACTAATAAATATTTGGTCTAATGATCCAGATGTTTGTTTTAATTATATTTTATATCAGATATTAATATTTGTAAGGCGGAACTGCGTTGATTCTTAATTTTTTTTCGAAGCCTTTTTTTTCTATAGTTTTTTCTACATCTTGCGTAAAGTTTTCGTTTTCTAGGGGTCAATTCTGCAGATCTACTCAAGTCCAGCTCTCTCAAAATTCCTTTTGCAGCCTTTGCAGGTGCCTGAAAATAATAAATGTATTGGTTATTAGTTATTTAAAACAAGATGACTCTTACTAGATTTAATAGGCCATAATCGGTTTATTTCTCTTTATTTGCATGCTAGATTATAGTAGGTAGGCTACCTATTGTGCTAAAAAAATATTTAATAGATGCATAAAATAATTTTGACCGCCACAAGAGAGAAGACCATTCAATAACAGATAACAGATACGGTGTCAATTCTGTTGTCTAGTTTTTCTAATTTAACCTAATTTGACAGCTCTAAAAATATTGCCGTACCTTTATAAAACACCGAAACGAAAAGGATGGTGATAATTTTAGAGCTGTCAGATTAAGTTTAGGTTAATGCAACGACAGAATCGACACCAATAGCATACTAGAGTGCTAAAGCTCTCTATGAAGGGCTCATCCGGGGAACTAATCTCCACCATGCTTTTTTCTGTTGACAAACAGCGTTGCTGTTTTTGTTTGTGCTAGTTTCTATGATTATTGTACCTTGGTGCGTTCCTATTGTGTATGACTTACGAAGCAATGCTTTGTTATAGACGACAAGCCGATGGCCCACCTGATGTTAAGGTGAAGACAAGAGCTAATGTGACTCTCGCTCGCACGTTTTGACTTGTTGAAGGGTATAAAATCACAAAACCCATTTTTTAAATTCGCAAACAACCATTTTGTGTGCAATCACATTGCGCACAGTTTATTAAAAAATTCATTTTGATCGGTACAAGTTTTCCTACTTAAAAGTTTGCTTTTCTAGTTTTCGTACATAAGCAAACTTTTGAGTAGGAAAACTTGCATCAATCAAAATAAAATTTTTACTAATCTGTGTGCAATGTGATTGCACACAAAATGGCTGTTTGCAATTTTTAAAAATTGTATTTAGTAATTTTATATCTTTCAAAATGTCAAATCGTGCGAGCGAGAGAAATATTAGGTGTTATCCTCACCTTAAGTGGATTACCACTTTACATCTGGTGGGCCATCTGCTTGTTTCATCAGCTTCTTGATAAAAATAACTATTTAACACTGGCTGTACCTTGAAAGCTTCGCAGCATGGTTGAGTTTGAGTAACATCTAGTGTTGCTTCTTCACTATGGCTTTTAGTAATCACCTGAAAAAATAAGAAACATCAATTAATTATTGTAAAGTATGAAGGTATGTACATAGGAAGTTGTCTTTTTTGCCACAATGCAGCATTGCTGTGTTTGGTTTGAAGAGTATGGTTGCCGGAGAAATTACAGCCACAAGATGTAATTTTGACCAAAGTCAAAATGTATTTGTATTTACATTAATATATTATTATTATTATTTTTATGTGTATATACTAGCGACCCGCCCCCGCTTCGCATGGGTGCACATTGCTACTATATCATGCATGTATTATACATATAAACCTTCCTCTTGAATCACTCTATCTATTAAAAAAAAACCGCATCAAAATCCGTTGCGTAGTTCCAAAGATTTAAAGTTGCAGAGAACGCAGAGATACTACCAACTGAGCTATGTAGACTGTCAATACACAATACATTACATAGTGTTGTCTACACTATGTAATGTATTGTGTATTGACGTTACTTTGTAACGAGGATCATACAAGAGCGGTAGATACCAAGCAGAGTTTGTTGCCTGTTTTTCTAGGCTTTGGTCGCGTGGAACTGGCACCTAGAGTAACCAAATTTACGACGTCTTAAAGTGATCCTTGTGATTTTATTGAATAAATATATTTTACTTTGACAACCAGCGTTATAGTATTCATATTAATTTATTGTAATAGTGGAGCTCTATAAGAAGGCCCGGGACTAAGTAGCATTTCTGTGTTTCAACAAACTTAGAGCCCCCCCCCCCCCTATTCCGTCCTTACTACCGTTGTTTTGTGGGAGATTTTTAAAAAAATTAGATTCTAATGCATATTCCTACCTTCATCGGGTTCTATCATGCTAGACTGAGGCTGCGGTTGCTGCGTCTGTGTTTGATAAAACTCATCTGATTCTGCTTCGGGTCTTCTTGTCATCTGCTGTAAAAATTAGATAGATAGATAGATAGATAACTCTTTATTGTTCACCACACAGAAACATAGTACAGAGTAAAAGCATACATTTAAGGTAAAACAATGGGCGACCTTATCGCTGAGAGCGATCTCTTCCAGGCAACCTTGGAAGGATAAGAACTAATCAGAAATTGACGGTGGTGTAGTTACGGAATAAAGTTTAGATAATCTATTGGACCTAAACCTACATATTAACTAATAGCCATGTAAGTACATAAGTACCTACTCAAGGCACAAGCTAACTTAACCTAACTAGCCTAACATGACAAACTAAGCAATTCTAATACGTAGGTACTTTATAGTTAAAAAAAATAAATAAACTAATATATATAAATAAAATACATACTTCTGCTTAATAACAATATACGGACTAGGTAGTGATTGACGATAAATAGTGCTCCTTCAACTTCAACTTAAAAGTAATGTGCGAGGATGCCATTTTAATCTCCAGAGGCAGAGCATTCCACAGCTTGACAGCTTGGACAGTAAAAGAGTCACTGTAAAAGGAGGTGCTATGACATGGTGTTTTCAGTAGTAAGTTTTCCGTTGACCTTAACAAACGATTACTGCAGGAATGAAGATACTCGAATCTATCTTTAAGATAGCGAGGTGAGAAGGGATTGAAAAGAATAGAATAAAGAAGAGTAAGAAAATGCATGTTACGGCGAAGACGAATAGGAAGCCATTTAAGTTGAGAACGATAAGGAGACACATGGTCATACTTGCGAAGGCCAAAGATGAACCTTATGCAGAAATTTTGGAGACGTTCAAGTTTGTCAAGCTGTTCCTCAGTGAGGTCCAGATAACATGCATCGGCGTAATCCAATACAGGGAGTAACAGCGATTGTGCAAGCGCAGTCTTAGTGGATGTTGGCAAAAAGTTACGAAGTCTCCTCAAAGACCAATTAAACCATTAATAACCAAACTAGAAAACCAAACCAAAAAATCCGAGCAAAGTGACTGGGGATTAAAGTTTATATCACTTTAGCTCTGGTATAATTTGTATTTAAAGTAAATAGGAATTCAATATGAAATTACTTACTTGTGGTTTTGGAGCAACAGGCGGCTGAGACCTCTGTGGCGACAGCGGTTGGTGCCAGTCATATCTGTCAAAATAAAAAAATGAAGCGTGACTCTTGAGTTTTAAAAATTATATATCATAACAAAGGAACCTTTAATATAACTTAAAGCATAACAACCATTCCGCTTTTTTAGATACTTATCACTTACTTAAGATGCGAGAAAAAAACACGAATTACACACAAAAAGTGTAAAAGTTGACTTTTTTGCTTTGATATAATTTTTACTGGTTTTCTGTATTGCGAGGGTGTTGTATATAAATAAATAATAAATAAATAAATAATGCTGGACAATCCACACAGCACTATCTAGCCCCAAAGTAAGCTATTCAAAGCTTGTGTTATGGGTACTAGATAACTGATATATTTAATACATTATAATATACTTACATAGATAGATATTTTTTATTATACATAGAGAACACCCAGACCATCGGAACAAATTTCTGCAGATCGTACACAAATTTGTTCCAAGGCGGGAATCGAACCCGCAACCTCTTGCGTCGCAGGCAGGCTCTCGCCCGCTGCGCCACAGAGGTCGTCAAAAAATATACTTAAAGAGATTTCTTAGAACGCCCGATAGGGGCATTTATCGCTCCATCACTACCCGGACTCACAATACAGACAGAAAGCATTCAGTTGAGAGGACAGGTTCTGAATATTGCTAAATTAGTATGAATTATGTTTGTGAACCTTTATGGAGTGGCGGCGGCGGCGTGTTGATGGTGGCCTGGGGACTGAAGGTGTTGTTGGTTGTTCTGTTGGAGTTGTTGTTGGTTCTGTTGAAGTTGTTGTTGGTGATGTTGTTGTAGTTGTTGTTGCTGCTGATGCAACTGTTGCAGATGATGTAGTTGCTGCTGCTGCTGCGGCGAGGGGCCCGGATGCATGGCTTGTTGCATTTGACCTTCCAAACATATTTAATAATTAATAAACGTAATACTTAACTTAAAGTTTTTCACAATGATCCCAAAGTCTACTGGGATTTGAATCCGACCAAATGTCAAACTGAAAGCCATCTTGATAGCCAGACATTAGTGTAATAGGGCCGCCGCTCTATAATATAACAACCTATGTATATACCTATAACATGAAGAATGATAAAGGAAGAATAAATAAATAAGTACTTGGTACTAAGCGATCTGAGGAGAAATCCACCGAGCCTGAGGATCAAGATCATAAAACTGTTTAAGTTTTTTTAGTGCAGTGTAAAATGTTCCTTAATATTTACCTTAAATGCATGTCTGTAATTTAAAAATGTTAATGAAATGAGGGTAGTCCTATATAATACCTGCATGGTTGTGTAGCGAGTGCGGCGGGGGCCCGCGATGCGAGTGGAAGGCGGCTTGTTCCCGACGGGACACCTCTTCCGACATCTCCGCAAGCTTCGCCGCGCGCGCGTTCATGGCGTTCGTTTGATTCGTCTGTGGAATGTGTTATTGTACAAAATTACTAATTATTTTTTCAGAATCTGTTTATAAATGACTAGCGACCTGCCCGCGCGCGCGCCCCTGCTTCGCACGGGTGCACATATCATGCATGTATTATACATATAAATAAACCTTCCTCTTGAATCACTCTATCTATTAAAAAAACCGCATCAAAATCCGTTGCGTTTAACCCTTACCTTAAAATAAATAAGATCAGCTTCGCAGCATGGTTGAGTTAGAGTAATATCTAGTGTTGTTTCTTCCCCATGGGTTTTAGAAATTCCCTGAAATATTACAAACAAAAATGAATGAATATGTAGATCAGATAACTGTATACATATATATTACAAGTGTAGTGTAGCACCGGTGGTCTAGTGGGAGTGACCCCGCCTTCCGATCGTAAGGTCGCAGGTTCGAATCCGGTCGTGCACCAATGGATTTTTCCATCGTAAAATTTATGTGCGCAATGCCAGTGCTCTTAAACGGTGAAGGAAAACATCGTGAGGAAACCACTTAGTATTCTAACAGCGGCGATGGGCTTACAACCTGTCACGTATGCAATACTAACTACTGCAAAAATGTGGGTATGTGCCAAATGTAATGTTTGGACGTACCTCTGACTACCCCCCTTAGACATTCTCAAAGAATCTTGAATTAGTACCTACTTGGTACTGGGAGATCTGAAGGGATATCTACCGTGCCTGGGGATCAAAGTCGTGAAGCTGTTTCAGTTTTTAGTGTATGCTGGTTGATTTCACTTGCATATTAATGAACACAATAATAAAGGTATATATATCTATATCCATTCTCAGAATTATGGTATAGCCATTCCATACCAAACTTTATGAAAATTGACTAAAGCGGCTGAGCCTTCCTTCCCTGGTTCCCCGATAGTATCCATGGACATACATATATTTTTTTTTTATATGTATGTATAACTTATAAGCAAAATGTTTGACCGCCTCTCTCAATGTTGTTCAATCTCCAAGTTCAATCTCACCTCTCTCTCGCACTCAGATGTTAAGCAATGATGAGCTTGAAAACATCCAAATTATAGGCATTTGAATAAAAGGATGCATACACTCACTCGATCAATAAAAATTTACTTACTTGAATTTTTGCTTCTAGGTTATTAAAGGATGTGGTACTTGGTGAGCGGACTGGTTTCCGCAAGTAGGCCGCAGATGGGCCCTTTTTGCGTATTAAAGGATGTGTCACTTGGAGTTGCACATTGTTCCTGTCGTAGCTTTAACATTGTACCTTTGCTTACAATTGCAATGGCAAAGTTATTCAATCGTTTCCTTGAACTACTGGTACAAGAAGTGTCATCAAAGTGCTTACTGCATAACATCTTATGTTGTTGGTATAAGCTTTTTAGTGACTTTAGTAGACCCGTTCCCAGCTGGGTAACAATATTCGGCCCATACCTGTGCCCTGGAATGAATGAATGACCACATTGAAGATAGATTGCTTACATCAACACAAAAGTGTACTTAGTAGGTAGATAGGTATCTACTGACATTCAGCACACCATAATTAGGTAGTTTATTCTATTGATAGGTATACTAGGTACCTTTTTTTTAATGAATAGAGCATCCTTTGACTACAATCTCACCTGATGGTAAGAGACGATGTAGTCGATGTTAGTGCAGAATGGTCTAAAAGAAACCTATTCACTCTTGCCTTTGATAGGTATTTTTAATGGTCAGGAAAAGCAGATGATGGGAATGAGTTCCAATCTTTAGCGGTTCGCTTAATGAAAGCAGATTCGAAGTGCTTCATGCGAATAGTGCTTACCAGGTATAGATGCTACTGGGTCGTGTGTCTACTTGTCCTGTGGCGGAATAAGGTCATGCAGTTCTTGGGCGCATTCTCTGAAATGAAAAGAAAGAAAATACATTTATTTGACATACACAACAAGAAAAGAAATACATAGGTACATACAAAATTACAATTGCAGCCTAGAATTGCATATCGATAAGCAAGCAACTTTCAAGGGTGTTCGAGACTCAGGATTTTAGTCTCCGCCATGTGTTGCTCACCTATTAACCTGATAGCTCTGCGCTCAACTCCTACCTAGGTACTACCTACTCTGTTGAAGATGTTAATGAGTAAAGGCTTAAAGATAGCTTAGATCTTATTTTACTATGGGATACGATGGTGATAGTGGTATACTGTAATATTTTAGACTTACTTTATTGGGCCATGTTCACCGTAGTGGAAATCGGTGAAAACGCAGATTTGGGTCGTCATTGTCAGACTCATTATCGCACTAAGTCTCTTTTCTAGGTTCTTCAGACATTGTGAACTGGTAGAAAACATTTAGTTTCGAGCAAATTTTACAATCACAAATTAGCAAACAACATTGTGTGTGGCACAATAAACACCGCCCGCCATTTTGAATGTTGCTGTTTTGATAATTTCTGCTTCCGACTGGCTGTGTTACAGTCATATTACAGTCATTTTAGAAATTTAAGCATAAACTTTTTTATCTCTGTTTTACTTATAGCGCTGTCTTTTACGGTAAAGCAGACCCACCTTGTTGGCATTTCATCTAAACTAATATTATAAAGAGGAAAGATTTGATTGTTTGTTTGTTTGTTTGCATTGAATAGGCTCCGAAACTACTTGACCGATTTAAAAAATTCTTTCACCGTTGGGAAGCTACACTATCCCCGGTGAACATAGGCTATATTACATTTTGAAAAAAATTTGGGATCCTTACTAAAATTCAAATAATGTAACCCAAGGTGTAAAAAAATTCGTAAAATATTCTTTACATCGCGTGCACTGCGAAAACTATTGATGATAGAATAAAATAATGTTCTACAACTTTGCAGAACACATCATTATTTACAAAAAGTGTCGCGACAGTACATGTCTAACTCTTATAATTATGCCACAATAAGTGTTTTTTTATTTTAAAATTTTAATTGAAATGCCGCCGCTATAAGAGGCTCTTTATTTGTATCTTGGTATTAATCCTTATCAAAATAAATTATTTCATATTCAAAACTGCTTTAATACCTTTATAAAACTTTTTAAATTATTCAATTCGGACATTCCATTCGAAAGATATCACAAGTTTAAAAATGTAAGTATTAGAAAAAGGTCGCGTGGTAGCCGCTCACCCTGCTTGGCGAGCTAGGCAGCACCTTAGGGTAGGGGCCGCACGGGTCGGGGGAGGAGCTTTAGTGAGGCAGCGAGCCTGGCCTCGGCTGGCGGATCCTTGGTCGCAGGAAGGATCCGCCGGCTTGGATTGGAGGTGGCGCTGCACAAGACCGAGGCCGTATTTTTCCACGGGCCTCGGCAGCGCATCCCCAGTGACGCCCACATTATGGTGGAGGGCGTCAGGGTCGAGGTGAAGGCCCAGATGAAATATCTGGGCCTGGTGCTTGACAGCAGGTGGCGCTTCGGCCCGCATTTCAGCGGGCTGTCAAAGCGCCTTCTTAAGGTTGTGGGAGCGCTTTCCTGGCTCCTCCCAAATTTGGGCGGGCCAAAAGCGCGATGCCGGCAGCTATATGCCGGCATCTTGAAGAGCATGGCCCTTTACGGGGCACCTATCTGGGTGGACTCCCTTCAACGAAGGGAGAACGCCGCCGCACTCCGGAGCCCCCAAAGGGCCATCGCGCAGCGGGTCGCAAGAGCCTACCGCTTGGTGGGCTTTGCAGCGGCCTGCGCTCTGGCGGGCACCCCTCCTTGGGAACTCGAGGCGTGGGTGCTCGCCAGAGTATACGAGTGGACGGCGAGGCGTAGGGCGTTCGGAGAGCGCCCCGCCTCGGAGGAGCGGGAAGCTGTCCAGCGGGAGGCGAAGGATGCCATCGTCCAGCACTGGAAGGTGGACCTCGCCTCCGCCGCGTTTGGCGACCGAACCTTGGAGGCACTCGGGCCAGTCCTGCAGGACTGGCTCGACCGGCCTCACGGCTTTTCATCATTCCGTCTGGTGCAGGTGCTATCCGGGCATGGATGCTTTGGGTCGTACCTGCACCGGATCGGAAAGGAGGGTGCCCCGTCCTGCCACCATTATGGCGCGGTGGAAGACACGGCACAGCACACCCTCGAGGTGTGCCCGTCGTGGGCCGAGCCGCGCCGCGACTTGGTGGCGGTAGTTGGGCCAGACCTGTCGCTCCCCAGCGTGGTGAACTCCATGCTGAGGGACGCGACAGGCTGGGCAGCGGTCGCCTCCTTCTGTGAGGACGTAATGTCCCAGAAGGAGGCAGCAGAGCGCGCGCGGGAGGCTGACCCTCAGGCGCCGCTCTGCAGGCGGAGGAGGGGTAGGAGAAGACGTCTTCCCTCCCCTCAAGGTGATGAATAGCGGAAGATAGGCGTGGAGGCGCCATCTCTCGCATTGCACTATTCGCCACCTCCGTCGAGCGGAAATGATCGAGCACTCGCGGTCGTTCCCGGGCCTCTCCCTCCAGGAGGGGCGTGTAGGCCCCGCTATCATGGCGGGCGGTCGTCGGCGGGGAACTGGACGAAAAGGCTCTGCCAGTTTCCCAGTTCCCCTCCATGGTGACGACGCGGGAATGCCACTGGGTCGTTTAGTGGGTATACCGGCCCTCACAGGCCGGGGAGTCCCACATATCTGGGAAAAATGCGTTACGCATTCCCCCCCATTGGAGGATGGGGGGAATGCGTAACGCATTTTTCCCAGCGAAAAAAAAAAAAAAAAGGGGCCGTACGGGTGGGGAGTCAATGTCAAGAAATGAAGTCGGCTCCCCTACGCAACGGGTAAAAAGTTAAGTAATAAAAATAAAAGTTCATTAAAATAATAATGTTCAAATTTTCTTTATACTTTTCTTTTTTAGTAACCTAACGCAAATAGAAGGGTTTATGTGTGTGTATTATAATTTTGAAATTATTGTTAAATACCCGTGCGAAGCCGGGGCGGGCCGCTAAAGAAAGAAAGAAATAAATGAAAGAAAAAGTATTTATTTATTACATTACACGACATTATTTATTACACGACACATAACAACAAGAGCGACACAGTAACTAATAAACAACATATTTAATACACACTAATCTAACGAGAATCATTTTAGGGGTAAATGCATCTCTCACTACCGTAGATACGTCTTCACGTCACAAAATGGTGTCCAGCTCAGCATGATGTGTTTGATGTTGGTAACACAACGCTGATCTTATACCTATAGGTATGTAAGGCAAAAGTGATTGACTGATGACAATACACAGGCTAAACCCTTAGGGCTAGAAACTTGAAATTTCGCACACGTATTCCTCTTATGACGAAGGCACCCACTAAGGATGGATTTTTCAAAATTCAACCCCCAAAGGGGTGAAATAGGGGATAAAAGTTAGTATGAAAGTTTCAAAGTAAACGAGCGCGAGCGAAGCCGCGGGTTCAGCTAGTGCTTAAGAACTTGACTCCCCATGGTCAGTACATACAGCATAAAATATGAAATACGAATACAATATTACCTATATGAATATACGTTACAAATAAGAAATGACATGAATGAATGACAGGCTAGGATAGGATTAATTAAATGTTAATAATTCAATTCCTACATACGGATTTTTGACATGAATTTTATATTAGTTTTTTAGTGTTTACTACACTTATGGAAATCCCGCTAGGAGATTAAATAACTTTTGGGACATTATAAAATCTTTATGATTTTTTCTTAAGAATACCATAGTTGTATCTATTATGGTGAATGCCGATCATGTTCATCATATTAAACTTGTTATTATAGGATGCTTAAGTAGTAGTATCTCTGAAATCTGATCTTGTTCGTAGATCTTCATCATTGTAAATTGTTATTTCAAATTAATTAATTCTTGTTCCATTTAGCAAACATTTTCGAATAGAACAGACGTGATCGTAAATTGTCACAAGCTTAGAACATTACGATGCGTAATTTTATACTTGGAAAAGCATTGTTACTGTTGCTTGTTACACAAGGAATAAGCAGTTTTCGATGCGATCGCAGGCCTTACGGAGCCACTACGCATGCATCCGCTTCAGATGGTCGCTTCAAGCTGGAAGTTATTGGTGTGGACAACGATGCTTACATTCCTGAACAGCTTTATAATGGTAAGATTTATTTTCCACTGTTTCCTTGAATTTTATCCTCAAAAAAGAAAAGAAAAACAAATGTTAAAAAGGCAAAAGAAGATGGCCAATCAAGTAGATTCGTTTGTTTTTTAATTTAGGTTAATTTTATAAATAAAGGTAATGTTAGAGTTGTTTAGTTAAAAAAATATACATAAGTACCTAATAAAACATAATTTTGAAAAAAAAAGGATTATAAAGTAATTATGTACCGTACGTAATCTTTAAAAATATTCGTAATTATAACGATGAATAGTTCCGTTTGTAGTTGAAGTTAGTTATACCAAGCTTACTAGGTAAACTTAGTAGGTACCTAGAAGCGACATTTAAGTTTACCAATTATTAAATTTCCTCCTCTCAGTCCAAATAACAGAAACCGACCAAGTATCCCGGTTCACGGCATTCATGATATCTGCTGATGGTGATACTAAGCCGGACCCCAGGAATCCCAGACGAATCGTAGCACTGTACCCTGGCGAGATCAGACCTGCAAATCCTAGCACGGCGAGATTCAGTGACCGCTGTTTGTATTCTATTGAACAAGCTATGAATTCACCTAAATCTTCCGTTGAGGTACGTAGCTACTACCTTACCTACGTGTAGGTGCTTATGTATTGATTTCTATCTTTATCATAAATGCAAGAAATGTATCCCAGTGCTTATGATATTATGGCTGTTTATTTTTGCCAATGTTTTTTTTTCAGTTTTGTTTTTGTAATGTTCACAAATTTGGACATTCGCTTAATATGTAGGTACCTACATTGTTCAGAGAAAATTAAACTAATTAAATTGTTATAACGTAATTATTTTGATTCCTATACAAACCATAGGCTTATTGGCAAGCTCCATCATCGGGTAGTGGATGCGTAACACTCCGTGCAATGGTGGTGGAAAGTGATGCCTTGTGGTTTGAGGACGGTTCACCACTTACGCAGAGACTATGTGAGGATATGAGGCAACCCGATGATGTAGCACCTCAGTTGAACTATGACTGCCAGATTTGTGATGAAGCTAAATATGAGGTGAGTTGATTTCGTTGATACATTTTAACTCCCGAATATCAGGTTAAGATATATCGATCAGATCATAGGTAATAGGTATAGGCTAAATATATTTCGACGACCTGTGTGGCGCAGCGGGCGTGAGCCTGCCTGCGACGCAAGAGGTTGCGGGTTCGATTCCCGCCGTGGAACAAATTTGTGTACGATCTGCAGAAATTTGTTCCGATGGTCTGGGTGTTTTCTAATATGTATAATAAAAAATATCTATCTATGTAAGTATATAATGTATTAAATATATCAGCTATCTAGTACCCATAACACAAGCTTTGAATAGCTTACTTTGGGGCTAGATAGTGCTGTGTGGATTGTCCAGCATTATTTATTTTATTTATTTATTTATTTCCTTCTTCAGGTGTCTTTCACTGGAGTCTGGTCTCGGAACACTCACCCTCGTCTGTATCCAGAGAATGACTGGATGCCTCGGTACAGCGATCTAGTGGGTGCCTCCCATGCTGCAGACCTTATTCTTTGGTCTCCAGGATCATTGGCATCAGAAGGTTTGAGAGATCTTGCTGAGCACGCCAATACAAGCAAGTTTGAGACTGAAATTAGGGAAAAGGTCAGTGTATATACCTATCAGTTTAACCCAATTTTCTTTCCTTTTGCCTCTAGATTTAATTTTGCCTCCATTCAACGCTTAGGTTGGTGACGGAGTCCGAACAATGATAATGGGCAAAGGACACGGGTATCGCAAAATGGGAAACCCAACCTACGCGTTTTTTCGCACAGATAAATCGAATCATGTCTTCACGGTCGCTATTGGACTGTATCCTTCCCCTGACTGGTTTTTGGGAGTGTCCAGGTTTGAGCTCTGCCAAGACAATGCCTGGTTGAAGGAGAGAGAGCTAAATTTGTTTCCATGGGATGCTGGGACTGACAATGGGGTGACTTATGAGGTGAGCGAGATCATTACCTATGAGAAATAGGTAACTCATATTTTTGTGTAGTAAATGGTTTATGATTACCTACCACTACGTGCGATGGTTGCTTATAGCGTAAGATAGAGATTTTTTTCTTTAAATTTGCAGTCCGCAAACATAGAAACTTTTCCACAAGACGCAGTTTCTCGCGTACAAATGAGTTCATACGATAAAAATTCGCCGTTCTTTGAAATGGATATGAAGGACATGCATCCTTTTGGTAAATTACACATCAAACTGATCAGAACGTATCACAGGGACTGCGAGGAAAGTACAGGTGAGAGATTATTTAATTTTTATTGTATTCTTCGCTCTTTAACAAATACCTTCATCAGGATTTCCCGAAACATCGATTTCGATGAGATTCAATGTGACCGGCATTGCTAGATTGTCATGATTAAGCATGGAATGATGTTTAACTACTTTTTAATAATTAAAACCAGAGTTATATCTACAGATAGAAGCTAGTAGGAATGTAATATAAAACTGCTGTGGTAAAGATAAGGCACACCATAAATAACGTTTTGACAAAAAGGGGTTGTTTGTTAAACTGTTGATGCTTGTCCAGAGAAACCTACAGAAGAAGGCGGTGAAGAGGAAACCAAAGAAGAAGAAACAAAAGAGGAAGATTCGAAACAGCCGGAACCTGAAGAGCCATCCAGGTACCAAAACCCAGAAATTGATTCCGGAGAACGCGGGGGGTGAGATTTAGTTAATTCTATTCATCTCATTCATCCATTTTACAAGGGGGCGTTCAGGTGGGGTCATTTTAAACTATAGCGTAGAATAGTTAAATTCTTAGCGTTAAAATATTTGTTGTTACCTACAAAAGAAATGATTATACTTTTAATAACAGAATAATTTTCTTTTTTACACACGGCAAAATATACGGAGACTGTGACGTACCTAAATTAGATATTATAACAAAGGTTTATTGCTACCTATATCTAATGGAAACCTACATACCTACAGTGCTTCGAGTAGGTGAGTGAAAGTTATGAAATTATAAAACTTAGGTACTGAAATCAACAAGCGGTGCCCCCGCTTGGATCTAGTAAGACACGTATAACAATGTATCGCTTATTTAAAGGGTTTATTATGTGCAAATCAGAAGTGCGTATTTTAAATGATTATTATTATAAAATCTTTGTGATTTCCTTATGTGTAGTAAGCATTATAAAAACGAATAAAAATTATTATTGTGATTTGTTATAGATCCCCCCCTCCAATTGTTACAACTGAGGCCCCAATAGTACAGGACCCAGAATCTACGGAGGACTGTCCCATGTCCCCGTGGTCGGTATGGAGCGCTTGCGAGGGTGCTTGTGAAGGCGGCAAGATAGCTGGATACCAGTGGAGGGAGCGATACCATCTGGTGGATGGAGTAGCTGTCGAGAAATACGATCCTAATGTATATAGCTTACAGTTGTTTAAAACATGCATGTTTAAAATTATTTTAAAACGCACAAAGAATCTTTTCTGAGTTATTCTGAAGAAGAGCTTTTAGGTCTCATTCAATCCAATGCACAAGAAGCAGCTTCTACATAACCTATATAGAACAGACAAGTAGAATATAGGCACCTAGGTAAGTTAAAACATATCGTTTTGTTTCTAGGCTAGACATCCATTCAAAAAGCAAGTATCGAAGTACTGCAAAAATCACTACGCTGACTTCGAGCGAAACACATGTGAAGATGTTTGTCAAGTTTCAGAAAGTGAGGAAGAAATTAACGGTGAGCTTTCAAACAACTATTGATTTACCTAGGTACACTTGTTTTATTCTGATAAGAGCCGCCTTATTGGCAGTTGACTTTTAGAGCATAACTTACAGAAATTAAAAATTTGTAATATTACAAATAGCCTTACATTTTTTACTTTGTTTCAGTTGAACGTAGGATTATGGATCCGATAATTCCGGGGTTCTCATGGTTTTCTAAAAAGAGAAATGTAGCGGGGTCAGATTAATCAGTGTGACCTTAATAAGTTCCTGACGAACGTCCTTACTATAAGAGTGTTATATTTAGATGTAGGTACATACTTATGTACCTATTATAATAGCTAAGTATCTAATTTACATTATCAGTAAGTTTTGTCTTGGCTGAGAAGTTTTCATTAAATTAAATTAATCAGAATATTTTGTAAATTTTCATTTTAAAAATTGTATTGATTAGATCGTAGTGCATCAAAATTATTTCAGTGATTAATTATCTCGCTCGACGCTTATTAATTATGAATAAATGTAATCCACTCTATTACAAAGTATTATGACCCACTTTAGGGTGGCAATTGAACACGAGGAGCGATAATTAGAAACAATGAATGGTATCAAATTTAATTGAAGTTACTAATCTAAAGTATCTTCCTAACTGCTGGGGAAGGTAATTCAACCCTAATTGCATGCGGTCATTTTGTCACAGCAGCACATTTAGTACGTGTCGTGACAGGCAATTGACCATTTGGAACACTGGCTAAATTCGTTCCATTTATAAGTTGATTCTATTTTTAAACAAAAAATGTTTCTCGAGAGTGTTTTTGGTGAGTACCTTATTTATTCTATTTTATATCAAGTAGGTCTTACTGATGATTTTATGTTATATTAAAATACTGTAATGATTAAAGGGGTTTATATGGTTTTGGTGCTCGAAACCTGTAATAGTTTGGACAACGTTTGTGACCGTAGACCCCTTGGCACCAAAACAGAACCATTGCTCCCGGACAATCAGTTTGTATTAGATATTGATGATATACGAGCCAGTGAATACATTCCTAATCATAACTACACAGGTAAATAAAACAATAACTGTTTTCTCACGTATGTTTGTCATATTTGGCTTCCATACACTTTGCTAAGGCTTAGGGCTTCATCGTAATGTAAAATATTCACAGATCTTTCGCCTTAACTTGCAATAAAGATTTGAATATAATATTTATAAATGTTCTATTTTTATAAATTCTCTTTATGGATATAATCACTTTCTGAAATTTCAGTTCGCTTACACGCACGAGATGGTAGATCAACATTCATCGGATTCACCATATCACTTCGAGAAGATTCAGAACGTAATGAAGCAAACCCTCGAAAGCCTAGGTTCTTGATGGCAGGGGCTTTAATTCCCAATGGTGCCTCGGCTGTGCCTCATTTGTATTGCAACAATACAGTTATACAGTCCAATATCACGCCTAAAACTTCTGTTGAGGTATCATATTCTGTTGAAAGCACTTCAGCTAATGTTATTTATTAGGAAAACATAAATAAGTTACAACCCTTATTTATCTACAGAAGTACAGAGGTAGTATGTGATCGTGTGTGATACGTTTATTTTCCTTTGGGTTTGGTTTATATATATATAATATCTTCTTTCAATTAATGTAAATCTGTGGATTCTGTTGTATACTATAGGGCTCTATTTATAAGCCTTCGTCATCACGTCACGGCTGCTAATTTCGTATATTTATTTACTAAGGTTCCTACCTATACCTACTGTAGATATATATATTATTTTCAATAGAGCTACAAAATTGTGATTTTCTAGGCTATATGGACAGCACCAGATAAAGGCAATAAATGCGTAACAATATTCGCCGTGGTTGCTATAAAGCCGAACGTTTGGTACAGTTTTGAAGGTCCATTGTCTAAAAAGGTATGCGAAGACCCGCGAAAAGACAACGATATGCCTCCAATGGAAAACGATAGATGTCAAGTGTGCGAGGATGCTAGGTATGAGGTGAGCTATAAACTTAGTTTTGATAACATCTTTATTAAATATTTGATATATTTTGTAGGTTTCTACGTAAAGCCTACATTATGAAATTACAATGAACAAGTAAAGTAGGTACTGAGCTTTGTTTAGGGAATTTCAAAAAAATGCTTGGCTAGTAGGTAAATAAATAACATATTGTAACTTTCCGTTTTATAGTTAACGTTTCAAGGCCTGTGGTCTTACAATACACACCTTAAGCAGTTTCCCCCGTCTGAGGCTGGCCATGCCCACTTCAGTGACATTGTTGGTGCCTCTCACGATTCTGAAAGCTTCACGCTATACAGAATTGGATCTGAAGCTTCAGCTGGATTGAAAATCATGGCAGAACAGGGTAACACTACAGGGCTTGAAATCGAAATTGAAAAAGGAGTAAGTGAACATCTCTTTTAACGCTGTTATCCAATCTGTGTTTTTAACATTCGATTAGAAATACTAGCTTAGATTCTTCTAAATTGGAGTTGGATTGGATTATTGAAGATTCTGAGTATTCAGTGGAGTAGAAATAATAAGCCGTCGCGTCGGTGGATTCAGATTTATCTTAGTTACTTTAATTTTTTCAGCTTGGTGTAAACGTTCGTACCGTAATCAAAGCAACGAGTCCGCCTGAGCCGAACATGGCAGCTGTCACACAGTTTAGGGCGAGCAAAGGCTTTCACCGGCTGTCTATAGCCACTGCCATCGTACCGTCACCTGACTGGTTCATCGGCGTCTCCAACATGGAGCTCTGCAGCACGCAAACGAACCAGTGGGCTGAAAAGATCACCCTCAACTTGTACCCTTTAGATGCGGGCACTGATAAAGGCACACACTTCGATGTAAGTGCTTATGGAATGATAGCAGTTATATATGAGCCTATTCAATATTTAATGATTGTTCATTTCAGTCTGCCAATGAAGTAACGTTACCGCATCAGACGATATCTTTGGCCATAATTGATGGGAAACGAGCTAAGAAACCATTTGCAAGACTAATGCTTTCTCTGATAAGGACGTATAACACTCCTGAATGTACGGTAGAAAATGCAACAGAAAAACAAGGTAATTAGCAGTGAGACCACTTAATCTTAGGGATCTGCATCATGTTGGAGCGCGTTTTTCATTGGATGTTATTATTAAAACTACATATTATTTGTATTCGATGGTCTCATCATTAGTTTGAAAAGCCTCAAAAGCCTCTGTTGGACATAGGCGTCCTCTAGGTATACATTATTGGGAAAAACGTCTCTGTTTCCTTTCCATCCACTGAAGTCAGAGGAGACAGAATCGTTTTTACAGTGTAATCACTGTTGTTGATCCATTGGATCATCTATGTTTCATCATCCGGATTGTGATCTACACTTGAGAAACTATACCCAACGTTTCCCGATGGTGTTGGTTAAGTTATTTTGATGATGCAGATGAAAATGGCGAAGAAGATGGCGAAGGTGAAGATATTAATGAGAGTGGCGAGACCGAACGTGAAGGAGACGATGGTAGGCGCAGCGGTGATCGATATTCTGAAGAACCTGTCTATGTACCGGCTTATAGAACAACAACCAGGTATCAGCAATTAGAGTTATTCGGGTATATGAATAGATTAATTGAATTTTCTTACCTAGGTATTCCTACTGAGTATTTTATTGTTCAGTGAGGAGCCTCCTTCAGTGGATCCAGAATCTACCGGAGAATGTCCGATGACGCAATGGGAGGAGTGGATGCCATGCCAGGGAGAATGCGTTGGCACCACCGTTACTGGATTCAAAATACGGATGCGGTACCACATGGTGGATGGGGTCGCAGTAGGAAAATATGTTGAGAATGTAAGTATCTCTAGGTAACTAACAAAATATGTTGAGTATAATAAACAAATTTCCCTGCCAAACTCACACGTTAATTCCGTGTTTTGCTAGGTGCATAACCTATCTTTGACAGAAAATTACAAACCACTTATCAAGGATTAATTTATACTTACCTATATATTTAAAAATACAGAATCCAATGCCAGTTTTGGATATGTTTGCACGTAACACGTAGAGCTGATAAAGAAACTTACCTGACGAACCACTTCTGGTATCTAGATAGGTATAGGTATGCACATAAGGTACCTATAGGTACCTGCTCTAAATAAAGCTTTATATTTTATAGAGTCCCTCGTATGAAAACAAAGAGGTGCCACAGCATTGCTTAGAAGACGAAGATGACAGTCAAACTGAGAAATGTGAAGAACCGTGTGAAGAAAATCAAATAGAAGAGGAAGATTTAGAAGAGTAAATTATTCTATATCAAATATCTAAGTTACGTTTTACTATAATAATTATCATTGAATAATATGTGTTAGTTGTTTTTAATCTTACTGGTTAGTCGTATGAAAGGAAACATTGGGTGATGCACAGAAACTTATGAAACTACCCCTTATTAACCTTACCTACCTGCTACTAACCAAACCTAACACGATAGGTACACATAATATACACAATTTATAGCCTACATAAAGGTATCTACTGAGTATGTGTAGGTATGAGATTTAGGCACTTTATAAGCTCTCATTTACAATTAATCAACAGATCTACGAGGACCAGCACACCCAGTCTTTCTTCTCTCCTTAATATAAGGCTTCTGTGCATCCTTCGACAGACAGTATATTATTATACTCAAGGTATATAACGTAGTATCCAAATTCCTTGATTATACCTACTACCTACCATGCTCGGCTGTTTTTTTTTTATTTTTGTTATTTTGTATCTTTTTTTTACTGAGTAGACCGATTTTGGTGATTATTTTTTTAATCGAAAGTTTTTGCTTGTCATGTGGTTCCATTTAAATTTGAATCAGATCACGAGGAGTTTTTGAGTCAAAAGTAAAGTATGAGTGTATTTTCCAGTGCATTGAAGTCGGTTTTTTTCAAAACATTCGAAACATTTTCGGTTAAATTAGGATAGGTAAGTAGGTAGGTACATATTATTATCACATTATACTTTCATGCCCTTTGTGCACATTTGAATACTGATCTCAAGTAATGTTGGCTAAAATACCTCCGAAGTTACAAAGCTTTATTTATTAGGGCGACTGTACCGGTTGGTGTTCGAGTTGAACGGAACGTCAAAGAAAGTGTGCTCAACTTGTGCTCAAACTAAGGCTCAAACTCAAATGAATGCTGTATGTATCTAGGTATCTACATACTTTTTTCAAAATAAATCACAATGAAATGAAGTAATCTTTCAGCATCAATGACAAGCAGGGTTTTCGAGGTTTTCGAACGTTGTTCATTAAAATTAAATACGTCGAAGATCGTCATTCATTTCATTTATCCGCCAGTCAGACAGAGTCCCCGCAGACTACAAACTTTCTATCTGCCGAGAGTTTGGTCGGCTTCTTAATCAGTATGAAGATGTATGCAGATGCGCACATTACAGTGATTCAGTATCGGCCGATAAAAAAGTTTGATGGGCTTCACGACTGCCTTCAAACTTTCCATCGGCGAACTATCGGCCGAGCGTTTGATCAGTATGGCGCTCTTGCCCCGCCCGCACACTTGCCGATTGTTTGATCGGCCGATGGCTTCATTCCACGCGAGTGATCTCTTCACAAACTCTAGTAAAATAATCAATCGGCCAAACCATTTGTTGGCTAGTCTGCGCACTCGCGACCAACCCAACTGTTTTGTTGGCACAGTGTGCGCACGAACAGGCCAACTCGACTAAACTCTCGGCCGATAGAAAGTTTGTAGTCTGCGGGGACTCGGTCAGACAAAACTTGAAAGTAGTTGAAAGTTGACTTGACTTGACTTGAAAGTTGAAACTTCCCGTTTGAACGTCAGGCAGGTCAGTTGTCCGTCCGTCAGTTCATCGCGTTTTTTTTCTTTCATTCATTCAACTGAAATGCTCATAGCTTCGCTCATTCATAGTTAGTTTCCTAAAATTCCTATGAAAAAAACGCAAATTAAACTTGTTGTCGACTTTATTTTACTATGTTAACAAAAGCCCCTACATCTGCATTCAAGAGAGCCGTGAATCTTACTTTGAAAGCGGCGTTTTTGGTCGAAGCTGCTGGCTTTGCGGTGTCATTCGGTGTGTGGTACAAACTCAACACAGACAGGGGTGAGTTTTTTCGTGCATCCAACCAATCCAAAATTAGATCACAGCGACCGACATGGTGCAGTAATTTCTTTTGAAAATAAAATACTAAAATCTTACTTACAATAATGTACTTCATTGTTCGTGATGACTGACCTACCTACTTAATTTTATTGATTGGTTGTTGTTCCTGATTTATTAGGAAAATAGATATACTGAGAATTCGTGTCTTGATTCAAAAGGTTAATGATCCCGAAAATCCCTTTTATTAGCCAGTACATAGGTTTACTGTTTCATTGCTATTAGACATTGCTAAGTTAGACCTGTTTGAATATTTCTAGACAGATGTTGTGAGCCTACACACTGACCTGACACCATAACAAGTTTCCAATCAGTCAGTCAGTTTTCTAACATTATCAAATATATCAACTATCAAATCCTGTTTTCTGAGAATGTACACAAAAGAAATGCCTGTATGTAATGTAATAAATACTTAGAAAATTGGGAATGGGATTAAGATTTGCTGAGGGTTGGCTATAGCAATCCTTGTACCTGAGTTGAGGGTTGGGGATAGGGGGGATGCAAGTGGGGGTAGATGGCAAGTCTTCCCCTTGAGTCCTTTTTTCTAGGAAATGAAAAAAAATAATTTAATTTTTCAGGTAAGTTACTAGTTAGGTTAGGGGTTTTTTTTTTATATGAAAAAAATTGGTAGTAATATTTCATCTCTATGACAAAAAGACTCAAGGGAAGGAATTCTCATTAGGTTAGGGTAATTTTTTTTTTTTTTTTTATAGGTGAAGAAATTTGAAGGAAATTTTTTGGAATTTTTTTTTCATTTCCTAGTAAAAAGAACTATAGGGAAAGACTTGCCATCTACCCCCACATGCTTTCCCCCTATCCCCAAACCTCAACTCAGGTACCAGGGTAGCTATAGTTTAACCTTTGCTGAGGTAAGAAATTATTTTGGGGCATACATAGGTATTTATTACATTACATACAGGCTCACAGAGGCATACATTCTCAGAAAACAGGATTTGATAGTTGATATATTTTGATGATCTTAGGGGTGCAATGGGCGAGAGTCCGCATGCGACGCCAGAGGTTGCAGGTTCGATTCCCGCCTCGGAACAAATTTGTGTACGATCTGCAGAAATTTTTTCCATTGGTCTGGGTGTCTTCTATGTATAATTATAAAAACTATCTATGTAAGTATTAATGTATTAAATCAGTTATATAACAAACTTTGAGTAGCTACTTTGGGGCTAGATGGTGCTGTGTGGATTGTCCAGCATTATTTATTTTCATTTGTTTGGGCTTGGGTGTTGTGATACCTAATTGAATAATGTTCATCAAATACCTTGCAGATTTCCGTCTGTACATGTTCAAGAACCACAACTGGGCACTGGAAGGTTATTATTCTCTTGGAGAAAAGATTGCTGACCAGAAAACTCGAGAGCATGATCTAAGAATTTGGAATAACGAAGGGAAGATATAACCTAAAGCATCTGTAGAATATCATCGGTGAGATGAGTGTAGCTCTAAGATCCACATTCTGGGTGTTGACGTTTGGCACTCTCGGGTGGGCACTTTTCAAGTTGGTCAAACCAGATGATGAACTACTTAAGCAGGTCATTATTATAATTTTTTGTTCTGTGTCGTGATTTTAGCTAACGTTAATAAGTTGGGATTTAAAGAAATTTGTCTAATGGGTGTGCATGTTTTGTTTGTCAAAACTTATTTGTTTTTTACCAAAAGTAGGTACCATTGTGAGTATCCATTTTTTATGGGTGGATTTGCTAGTGTAGATTTTGGGAATACCTATTATTTTCGATTTGGAATTGAGTGTAGTGAAAATGTACAGACTACTTACAACTCGCTTAAAAATAATTATTTTATTACAATATTCCTTTATCCAATAAGCAAGCAAAGTTTTATCACCATTTTCATTAGTTTTAAGTACATTTACTATTGACAGTTCATCATGTTTGACATTTGTATACATTGAATCATGTTTGGGTGTTATACATTACAGCACAAGCTTTAGCATCGCATCCACACCTAAAAAAAAACACTAGTTATACCTATTCTAGTGTAGTTCTCATATAAAAAGATACTAATTCAGACAGGAATTGTATTATTGTTGAAGCATGTGATTTAATGTGGATGGTTTTTCTTAATCATAACCATCTATTTTATTAATGTTTTTAGCTAAATCATGGTTTTCCTCTTACAGTTTGACCAAGATTCCAAACACACAGACACCAGGAGACTTGCAAACAAATCTTTAGAAATCCTCAAAGGAGCTGCCAGCAACGACCCAGAAATAAACAAGAAAATTGACGATTTAATAAAGAAAGGAAAATGAATGACAAACATAGTGTTTTAGATAGGTTGAGCAGAAGAGATGCTCAACGCTTAGAAAAGTTACAAAAGGCTCACAAGGCTAGAGAGAATGTGGACGCGTCAGATGAAAACGAAGACTTCTTCTCTGGAGCTTTCAAAATCAAAGCTGAAGATGTTGAGGATCTCCTGATGGCAGTCCCGACGTTGGAGACTAACATGCTACCTTCACACTTCGATATCATAAAACAAGAGTTAAACGAACTACAGAAGTATGTCATCACCTCATCCTTCTTCCTAAAAGAGTTCAACATGAGGAAATATTTGGGAATCGTTCAGAACTTGCAGGGGAAATGCTACGAACTAGAAGAGAGGTATGTTCCTAAGAAAAAATTCGGTTTTTCAAAGAAAAAGCTCCCGAAATCCGATCATCAGAAACAGAATTCGCTCGACGATGCCGACGGCGCGAGTAAGAAGGATAGCGACAAGTGGAATGAAAAACTTTTTGGTTTCGATTCACAGGAAAATAAAGTACTTCTGCTGGAGAATGAAGAGCTATTTCAGAGAGATGTTGCTCTGCGGAATCTGAGGAACTGCACGATCGGCCTCAAAGGTATCATGGGCACCTTGCATTTGACTAACTTAGAAAACTGTGTTGTCCTTTCTGGACCAGTAACGTCATCGGTGTTTGTCGAGAAGTGTTCCAACTGTAAAATTGTGACAGCATGCCAGCAGCTTAGGATGCATACATCGGTCAAATGCGATGTCTACCTCCATGTCACCAGTAAAGGAATCGTGGAGGACTGCACAGAGATTCGCACTGCTCCTTATAACTTGTATTACGATGATCTTGAGAAGCATTTGATTGCATCTTCGTTGAGTAGGGTTAGTAACAACTGGGATGCTTTGGACGACTTTAACTGGCTCGCGCCGGATATCCCGTCTCCCAACTGGTCGGTTCTAGACGTCACTCAAAGGATTAGGTGCTGGGATGATTGGTGGTCCAGAACTCCTTAATATTTCGCTTGTAGATAGTGGTAAAATTTCAGTTCATTATTCAGTTGAATTACTACAATAATAGATAGTCTAACAAATGTAACCATTTACCCAAACTAATAAACTTGCTACGTGCACTACGCCAGCTATGCTAAATTGATCATGCGTAAGTTTGCGTGACACTCACTACGTGAGAACTAGGTGAGCGCGGAATTGTCGCATGATCAATGTCTATTACCTATATACCTTTTTACACCGTTCAAATAAAATAAATCAAGCAACCTTGATAACTATTTCTAAATTGGTAACACCGCATTGGCGCAAGACTCGATCACCAGTTTAAAATCTTTCTTTTTCAAAAGTGAGCCATATTGTAACTTTACACATTTTAATTGATACTTATTTAGTTTAAAATGTCAGCATTTATTCACTAATTTATAAATAAAGTTATATTAGAGAACCCATCGTTTTTTTTACAAATATTTCAGAAATGCTACCTGTATGTATAAATAAATAAATAAATAAATATTGGTGGACTTTCCACACAGCACTATCTAGCCCCAAACTAAGCTGATGCTTGTAATATGGGAACCAGACAGCTGATATACTACTTATAATACTTTTTTTTTTTTGTAAATACATACTTATAATATTATATAACACCCAGACAGAGAACAAACATTTATGTTCATCACACAAATGTTAGTTCACGGTGGGAATCGAACCCACGACCTACGGCGCAGAAGGCAGAGCTACTACCAACTGAGCTACGTAGGCTGGCGTGTACGTATTATTTATGCATTATTAGAGCAACGGAAGATTGTATTGAAAGTTATCTGTATTCAAACTCAAATAAAAGGGTTTCAGGCGACTCAAATAAAAATAACAATTAACGATAAATTATATAATATTTTATTGTATAAATTCCATATATATTACACAAGAATCACCAAAGGAATCAATTACTCCAATTTTATACATTGTTGGGACAGGAATCAGGCTCAATCAAAGATCAATAAAATAAAAACTCTTAAAGAAACAATAAAATAAAAACATAGTTTAAATAAAATATAAAAATACTAATCTAATTTTGAGCAATTCTAGCGAAAAAGTAGTCAAATGTTATACATACATACTTCAAACAATTACTCATGAGATAATGATCTAATGAAGTAATGCCATTTCCCTATTCACCTCAAGAAATGCATATTAAAAAAAAAACAATGATAATTGAGATTCCATACCTTAATTTTTCATTGTTTAAGCCTAATATACGGATTAACCGCCGGTTTCAGTTACTTGCTATTCAGCTTTTACTTCAAATTAGATAGAGATAGCACTTGACAGCCGATTAATTTTGATTGAGCTTTCAGAAAAGATTGCCAGAGAAGGAATAAAACAGTTCATTACCATACCATCATACCACATTATTACAGGTAGGTACTCATAAAAATGGAATGTAGGTAAGTATAAAAATAAGTTTAGTAAGAATTTTATATAAATGTACCTAATTGACAAACTGTAGTATAATAGGGATATAATGCGTTCAATCTCCCTTTCCTTCTCGTTTAACGTTTATTACGTGTACGAGAGAGACTGCAAATTGAAAGTCTGTCTCTAGTAATCTCAAATAAGTAGTCTTGCTCTATCGTCCTAGATGTGGATAATTTTAATAATAAATAAATAAATACTGGCAGACATTTTTCACAATGCTATCCAGTTCCGAACTAAGGCAAGGTTGTACAATGGGAACTAGTTATCTTAACTGATAGCACATAGCACAGCAGAAATAAATAGCTGATAGAATATACATTGCAAATACATTTAGTCGTAAAACAGTATTTTTACACGTAACTTCAACATTTATATTATATAGAACCTTGAACACTCAATGGCGACAAGACTTTTTATAAATTATAAATAAATATTAGCGTATTAAATCAATATAAATAAACCGTAAGTTAAATAAATGAATGAGCCAAACTTTAAAAGGTTTTGGTCGCGTGTAACCAGCACCTATATAATCTTAAAACTCGATCTACGCCTGAGATTAGATAGTCCAAACAAGATACATTCTATTATAATAGAAGTAGAGATGTCCAAAAAAACATACATACAAACAAAACAGACATTCAAGAGTGTCTATTTTTTTTCACAGACTACGTGTTTGTGAAAAAATTGCTATTATTTTTTACGTAGAAAATAAAGAAAAAAATAGCGAATAAATATAGCGAATGCAACTTCGTTGGGCACTCTGGAAGTTTCATAATTAGACTGAAGTTTCATAATAAACACACAGTGGATGCAAAAACACCCTTGAAAAATACTCTCAATTTTTTTTTCATACACTTATACAACCAATCTGTATTGCTGCGTACAGTCAAATATACAATACAGTCAAATGAACAAACCGTCAACTCTCTTTTATATGTATAAGGCCGGTTTAAATTACACAAGTGTTCTATCTATGAGAACAGACTGTAATAAGATTTTCATCACATGACTTCGAAAAGAGTTAGTTTGCGCCTTGTAAACAGGCAGATAAATAGCGTTTCACTCACTTTCAATGTACGTACTTTTCCTCCCTAGGGAGGAACAATGAATATTGTGACCATGTGAATTTGTGACTTCGTGACTTTGTGACTATGACTATTCATAAGTTGCAATAATTACTTATTTTCTCATAGAGGATGATATAAAAGTAGTGTCCACCTCGGGAACGCCACTATTTTAAGATCGAGTGAAGTACTTCGAATCCCTCGCTACGCTTAGGATTCTACTCTAGAATCCTTCGCTCCGCTCTGGATTCAAAAAAACACTCACCATTAAAATAGTTGTTTGCTCCCTTGGTAAACAATCTACTATTTTTGAGAATGTAAGAGAAGGGTATTCGGAGGTATGTCCTATTTTACATTATTAAGTTAGCATTCCATGACAGGTTGCAAGCCCATGCTTGCTAGCCATGCAACACTTGTGTACTGTAAATCGATCATATCGTCCGCATGGTCAGTCCTCAGTGTTTCTCACTTATCCTAAGCTATTCACTAAAGATCACCAGTTAGGTTTGTTGTGGGTTATAGTCCACTGTTGGTAGGTGTTGTTAGGATCGCACGGCGCCAGGCCGAGTTGCTGCGAGTGTGGCTGCAGCGTTAGACAGTAGCCGTGAAGGCGGTGGATTAGCTGGCTGCGGGTTTCGTCGTAACTGGGGAAAAATAAAAAATAAATATTGGCGGACCTACACAGCACTATCTCGCCCAAAACTAAGCCATAGCTTGTGATATGGGAACCAGATAGCTGAATACTACTTCAATGCTCTTTTTTTGTAAATATATTATAAACGCGAAAGTTTGTAAGTATGGATGGATGGATGTTTGTTTCTCTTTAACGCCGGAACGGCTGAACGGATCTGGATGAAACTTGGCAAAGAGATAGATTATAGTCTGGAATAGCACATAGGCTACTTTTTATCCCGTGGGAATACCGGGATTCATATCTGCGCGGGTGAAACCGCGGGGCGCAACTAGTATATTTTTTATTTTATTTTTATACAACTAACTGATGGAATAAGCAGATGGCCCACCTGATCTTAAGTGGTAACTATCACTTATAACAAAGCGTTGGTTGCCTCGAAAGTCACGCACGATAGGAACGTGCCCTACGATGCACTGCCCTGCGTCCATCAATTTGAGCCTTACAGATGTTAAGCCTCATGTGCCTGTGATAACACTGGGGACCGCACTCTTCAAACCGAAACACAGCGTTGCTGCTTGGCGGCAGAAAAAGGCGTGGTGGTAGTACTTGCCCCTACGAGCCCACCATAAAGAGCTCAACTATTAAAAATAACACCCAGACAGAGAACAAACATGCTCAGCAAACAAATGTTTGTTCTCTGTGCGGATCGCATCCTACGGCGTAGAAGGCAGAGCTACTACCAACTGAGCTGTGAAGGCTGTCGTGTGAGGTTACCTCCAGGGTCCGTCGACGGTGCCGAGCCGGCAGATGGCTTGCTTCACGGTCTCGGCGTCGGCCTCCACGCAACGCTCGCCCACGCCGAGCTGGCCGCGCGCGTTCAGCCGGAAAAGCTGACTGTTGCCGGACCCGTGGCATGTCGATGAACCTAACATGTCCGTACGACTATTAGATATCACTTTATTTTTTATTTATTTAGCCTATTTCGTCCCACTGCTGGGCAAAGGCCTCCCCCAAGGACTTCCATTTCTCCCTATCGTGTACCTCCGCCCACCATCTACCTTCAAAGGCTTTGTAGGGATAAAAAAAACCTGTCTGTCTGTCCCTATCCTATATCCCCACAAAGCCTGTATACAGCTGCATCATAAGTTATGTAAATATTTTGTTTTGACGTAACTAAGTGTTCTACAAAAGTCCTTATGGTTTTAAAATAAATGAATTGAATTGAAAACATGGGCTCTTTAGTCGAATAGTCCCGGAACAGACTCTGGGGTTCTTTAGTCAACTGGGCTCAGAATTTTGCCATACTGGAACAGTCGATCCAACCTTTAATTTATTACTTTTCGGGCCAGTCGATTAAAGAGCCCCCTATGTATGCTAAGGTCTTCAAAATAAAGTAATGTATAAAAAATAGAAATTACTTAGTCAAAAAAAGGACAATGGATAATATGATTATGGTTGTGTTTATGACTGTGTGATTGTGACCAAATGACTTTGTGACTATGTGAACAGTAACCATGTGACTATCGTGACTTCTTGATTTCGTGACTGCGTGACTTTTACTGTGACTATTCAAGCTGCAATTACTTATTTTCTCATAAAGCTTGATTAAAAGTAGTGTTCACCTCGGGAACAACACTATTTCAAGCACGAGTGACGTACTTTGAAATTTTGAATCCCATACGCTTAGGATTCTACTGTAGAATCCTTCGCTTTCTTCAAAAAACACTCTCGCCATTAAAAGAGTTGATTGCTCCCTTGGTAAGCAATCTACTATTATCTGATGAATAGCGTTAGGTACTCATAGATGGTGAAATAGGCGCTTGGCATAACACCACAACAACTTACCTATATAGGCAGGTGCAGCCTTCCCCATAGTGTCCAAGCAAGCTCCCGTCGCCTTATTCTTCACCATGCCCCAATGAACATTCTTCGGCAGCTTTGGAAACTTGTCGTAAACATCATACGCCACATTTTCCATAAACCAATCGAAGTTCTTACACTGCAGTCGCTCTTTCAAAGCGATCTGATCGGATATATCCCCCATGTCCAAAAACCTCGCCATTGGTTCTCTCGTGTAAAAGTATTCCTTATGCTCTTCATCAAACCAAGTCTCTATAACCCTCTTATAGTTTATAGTGATCAGTGACCCTTTGCGGTTTTTGGCTAGGTTGCCGAAGGAGTAAGGCATGAAGGCACGGTAGACATGACCGACCCTGGAACACGGAACCCATTCGATGCTGCCTCCACATTGCCATATCTTGAAACTCAGCTCAAAGTTCTCTCCTCCCCAAACGAGTAAGCCCGGGTCGTAAGCCCCGATTTCAAGGAAATATTTTCTATTGATCGCGAACAGACCGCCGGCGTGGGTGGGGCTTTTGTACGGCTCGGATTTGTGCTTGTGTAAGTTAGACTCTCTATCCGGCACCTCGTTCTCCTTGTACAGCATTCCCCATTCGAAGATACCTCTGTAGTTGGTACCGTGCGAGTAAACCGGTCTGTATTCGAAGGTCCTGTGATCTATTCCGTCTATGACTGGCACTGTCATGATTCTGTAGTCTCTGTAGATGGGAGCCAGGAGGGGGGGTAGCCAGTTTAGGTTGACCTCGCAGTGAGCGTCTAGGAACACTATGACGTCACCAGTTGCTTCCTGCGCGCCTCGCGACCTCGTGCGGATCAGGCCCTCGCGTTGTTGGTTACGGATTAGTCGCACCTTGCCTTTCCATCGCTTTATGTAGTTGTCTAGATTTTCTTTTAGGTTGTCTTTGTCTGAGAAATCGTCCACCTAAAATAAAAATTACTTTTTGTATTTATATTTTTAGTCAAAAATATTATTCGAAATTTTTTATTAATAGGTTCATTAATTTATTTTGTTTGAAACCATAATTAGTTGTTATACCTAATCTTCAAAAAAGTTAAAATGTGTGCGTGTGATTTCTTTGTGCATGTCGGGCCTCTCAAATATTGATAGGAATTTGCGACTACTAATAATTAGTAGGTATGTATATTATCATGTAAAAATAAACACCGACATTGGCACTTTAGATTATCGTTTTTCTGACTAAAAGTAAGTAAGAAGTACTGCATAATACTGTCAACAACCACTAACAGTTAATCAGTAAAAATATCAACCAATGTTCTATGTATTATAAAAGCAGATGGTATCAACTCGTTTTATAGATACAGGAACATAAATATGTTACTATCTACAAAAAGTATTGATTTGTAACTATTTTGATGCAAATAGATTTCCTGCCAAAAAATATGCTTAGCTAGTCTCCACACTTACACTTTTAGATGGTAAAGAGTGAATCAAGAACAAGACATTCACGTTTGCTCATAACATTTGAGACATTATAAGAATCATCATCAGCCTTAAGAAGTACACTGCACTTTAAATAGATAGAGTAATTCAAGAGGAAGTTTTATATGTATAATACATGCATGATATAGTAAAAATACCATGTGCACCCGCGCGAAGCAGGGGCGCGCGGGCGGGTCGCTAGTAGAAAATAAATATTCATACCAATACAATCTCATGCAGCACATTGGGCGGGGAGCGGTCTATAACTGTGTGGACAGTCCTCATCAGCACCGAGAAACCTTCATTGTGGAACACGATAATGACCGATGTGCTGGGTAGACCTTCCGGGTAGTGCCAATACTGACACTCATCCAAACGCGTGTCTGGTATAGTTCTGAAATGGAACTACACTTCAAACTGTGAAAGAGCAAAACCTAACTAATGGAAGGGCAGATATATCTAGTACAATGTGAAAATTTCAACAAAAAACTGCGTAGTAAAATGTGTGCTCCTAACAGACACTGACTGTTGTAGTATCTTATATTTATGTATGCACACATGTTATATCTTGTTGTATAGGTATCTCTGGGCCATCCGGCCAGCGCAACACAGCGAAGGTGTGGTGAATATACTGAGAATAAATCAATTTAAATTAAACCTTAAGGCGTATATAGGGGCTGATAGGCCTTATTTGGAGGCTTTCGAAAAAAGTTATGTCATTTGTTGAGCTCTTATCTGCAAAATTTCCTAGAAACAATCAAACTCACAAAATAATGATGGTAAATATCTTGTTTTAAATCAATGTTACCATTGGTATAATTTCTACAGCAGCTAAATTACCTGTTCATTGCAATGTCATCTGATGCAGCAATGTTCATGCCATATTCACTCTCCGACTCTGCTATGTCATTTGCCCGGTCTTGTGGCATATGATAGGGCTTGCCCTCCTCACCTGGGCCAGCGACAGGTTTCCGAGGTTTTGGCTCAAAATTACCAAGTTCTGAAATCAAATTGTTGCTCAGCTTAAGATTTTTAATTATCTTAAGGCTTCGGTGACAGCGGCTCGCAATTTCGAGGTGCGATTGGCTATTATTTCATTTTATTTCATTTCGGGGAGGTTGTTTGAAAAAATAACTCTAAAGAAACACGCATAAATACTGTTCGAACACAAATAATACAATAATATAAGGGAAACATGCCCGAAATCATTTTGGTATTAGTATGTTTGGTCTTACATTTACCTAATACCAAAATGATTTCTGACTCAAGCACATTTCCCTTATATTATTGTATTATTTGTGTTCGAACAGTATTTATGCGTGTTTCTTTAGAGTTATTCTTTCAAACAACCTCCCCGAAATGAAATAAAATGAAATAATAGCCAATCGCACCTCGAAATTGCGAGCCGCTGTCACCGGACCCTTAACATTACAGAACCCTTATCTTGAACTAAAATAACTAATGGAGATAGAAACTGGATGTGATTAGATTTGAAACCACTTTGTGACATGCCTATGATAATTGCCTATAATGTTTGAACATTTTGAAGTAGACATACAAGAACTAGGTGATTATTCAAAGAAGGGATACTACCACTCCCAGGGCTCTTAAAAAAATTATCTGCTATAAAATATGCAGTCATTTCTTTGGACTATTTAGAACTAGCGCCCCGCCCGCACGCCCCTGCTTCGCACTGGTGCACATATCATGCATGTATTATACATTATAAACCTTCCTCTTGAATCACTCTAGCTATTAAATAAAACCTCATCAAAATCCGTTGCATAGTTTTAAATATTTAAGCATACATAGGGATATAGGGACAGAGAAATCGACTTTGTTTTATACTATGTAGTGATGTTGGGTTCTTCATTGTTAAAGTGCTAGCATGTTAATGGCTCAAAACATCTTGGCTATCATTGGCATCTATAGGTTTTAATTCAGTGAGCATAGGCCAGGCAGGCTTGAAAGTAGGTAAACTCCAAAATGTAAACAGTATTTTGGTCATAGATTGTCGTGCAAAACTACAATGCAATTGGTGTTGACATAATGAAAACAGCAGAGACACGCCGGCATTGTATGTTGTATTGTATGTATGTAGGCTACATAACAGTACTCATAACAAACATGTCATTTCTCTTTACACTTCCACGGTACCACCACTTACTTACCTGTCTTCAGCGTAGGATATACGTCACGGTGGAACTTGTAGTAACCAACTTGAGACTCAGACAGCAATCCATCTACTGATTCAGCTCCAATGTTCTCATTTGACCACTTATGAAGAGCAAACAACAAAAGTATCAAAATAGCAAGGGCAGTGGCCATGCGGAAAATCCTGCTACGTCTTACGTTGGTAATCCTCATGGTTTTGCTGTTATAAAATTATCGCATTTGTAACTTGCAAAGAAATAACATTATTTTGAAAAACCGTCGAATGAGTCGACGTAGCGCTAGCGACTAGCGAGCGAGCGACCCACAGAGTCAGACAGACAGACAAAGACAAGGAATACAAGGATACTCTCTGTACTTGTATTCAAATTCCTTGATACTCTCTGACGAGAGGACAAAGAGTATATTATTATAACGCTCCCACAGACTAGTAAAGCGCATCACAGACGGCGCGGCGGCGAAGACACTAATAATTAATCGTTGCTTATATTAGGGAGCCTATTGAGGCGCACTTAAAATCCTTTCACCACACTGTTTCGAAAGAAACTAGTGACATGACAAGAAGAAGAAGAAGTTGCTTATAAATTTTTAGAAGTAAGAAATATTAAAGTAGTATTAAGGGTGCGAAACACTTCTAAATTAACAATGCTAAAACTCCTATTTTTAACAGTTTTTTTATGTAAGGAATCATGATAAAATATAGCTCCTTATGATCTCATTCTGTTGAAAAACGGCGAAGGTGTCAAACGCATTTTTATTTAAACACCATTATCGTATCTGAACCGTTTGTGATACCATAAGTTACTATTTTTTATGTTTAGTAAGATGAAATATTTCTTTCTTTCTTCTTTTTATGGCTCCTGTCATAGACAATCTTGCCAATGTCAAGTGATTCAGAGATTATACTCTTTGTAGATGTAGATAAGTTTCTAGTCACGTCAGTCAGTCCAAAGTCGAGTCAGTCAGTTGTTTTGAAGAAAATGGTAGCGGTTTCTTCAAAACATTTGAAACATTTTCGGTCAAATCACGATATCACATAATACACATTCATTTCAAATGCTTACAGTTTGTGCTAAGACCACAGTACTGTTGGTTAAAATACCACCAAAATTACACAACACAACTCAAAATAACACTAGAAAAACAATTAAAAAGAAAATGCTATGTTGCTTCGTTAGATGACAGGAATCGAATAGAGATGAAATATGCCGTATGTGATGCGCTTTTTTTTTCGCTCCTCGGAGCCAAGTAATTTGAATACCTCGGAGCAGCCGGCTTATTCACTAACTTTTATGAGATGCCCTGTCTTAGACAAGGGACTACGAGCGCGCCGTGAAATCTGTCCACGCCTTGGCCGTGAATTCTTAAAATGGCATTCACTAAGCCACAAGACTAGTTGTCTATGCCCCATGTCACTGTGTCGTATGGTTCGTTCAAAATCTTCCAGTCGGAAAATTATCGGTTTTATAAGAAACTAGAATGAATAGTTTTAGTGCCCAATTAATAACTCTAGTAATAAATATCTTGAATTATAAGTTCTATCAACCATCAATTGTTGAACTTACTGTATTTTATAGCAATTTGAAAAATATGAGCCCAAAAATTTTGCATTAGATATAACATTCAAGTCACGCTTGACTAGTTTCGGAACGAGAAGTTTTGACTAATTGTTTGTTTGTTGTGAATGTTGTGATTTAGATCAATTAATTCTATCTAACTAGATAAATATAATCCAGCAATTCAGGGATTCTGCGGACCCAAATATCCATAAATTGTTTGTGCAGTACACACAGGGTTCCAAAGATTTATATAATTTTGATAAAAAAATTGTACATAGGTATTCTTTTGTGTGCGAGATCCTTGCAAGCACGTTAGTGACTCCTCAAAAGTGTAGAAGAAGTCAAAAGTAAGTGTATCGATAAAATTATTGATACTATTACCTACCATAAAATATACATATTGTGATGAACCACCCAAGCGAAGCAGCATTTTTCTGTCGAAAAGGTTATCCTTTGCAACAGAAAAATACATGTAGTACCATGCCATTCATTTTAATATTGTAAGTTGTCTTATATTCTAGTTTATCATGCCCCTAATCTTAATGGTTGGCAGAGTTGCTTTTTACCAATAATATCTGCAACATTGTCCAAGGGCGGAGGATGGCACTTACCTATTTATTCCTATTTGATACGATAAAAACTATTTCTGCCTTGTTTCAGATATGTGACAGCTTATTTGAAAATAATAGGTATAATGTGCAAAGTTTGGAGGGGCTGCTCATGATAGTTATTTGGAGATGGTCAAGTCGGTTCATCAATGATAAACAACAGCGAAGGAAATTGGGTGGCTTCTAGGGGGACTCTGGCTTTCTCCAAAATTCATGGTTAATAATGCTGCTCTGTGTGCTCCATCCAGCTGATCATACTCTAGAAGTGTGCAAGAATTTTCAAAGCATGTGTTATTACACAATCCTTGCTTGATCCATTATACCCATAGAATCTTTTGCAGGTGAACATGCACTATGGCAATATTTCCAGGTTTTGTGGTATAACAGAAATTAATGTGATAATGTCTAATGTGTTTAATGTTTATCTCTTGTTTGTAAAAAATCTTATATACCCATAGTAATATAAAATTAAATAATATTATAGGTATTATGTCTCTAATTAAAGGTGTAAGTAGGTATCTCTTGTGTATTTGACATAAAATAAAACAAAAGGAAGATTGTTATTTGACTTTATTTTATTTACCTTTTAATACACTTGTGTACCTACTAAGTACAATTCATACAATTTATTGTATAAAAGTGTATTGACTTTACACTGTAGGGCTGTAGCCGGTACTTGGGGTCATATAGCCCCAGTGCTTGGTGTCATTGTGTGATGCCATTTTCTAAACATTATTTCTCATGTCATGCCATGTCTGAAAGTATTCAAAGACAAAAATTAGAATTACAAATAAAATTTAGTGTAGGTATACTTTTTAGTGTGTAGGTATACCTTGGTATTTTTAAAGAAAGCAAGTTTGGACTATTTAGGTAGTACCTGCTTCCATTTGGCCACCGTTTTGATTGGCCCTCTCATGGAGTTTAGGCTGAGGCTTTTCCAGGAATTCTCAATATTTACATGGCCTTGTAGGGTGCTGCTTATCCCCACAGCCATTGCCGGATGGGCCTGCATGTGCTCAGCCAAAGTTGTCAAGAGCTGAGCTGGCCTTTGTGTGGATGGTACTTGCTTGCATTCTGCGAATGAAAATGAAAACAATCAACATCTTCGCTCAATATCGCCGGCATTGATTATACAATCCCTCGAATCTATTGCAATGTATGATTGAATTACTTACTACAAATTTCATAATAACCCCACTTACATAATGCTTTTCAGGATTTTATTTTATTTTATACCACTTTGTTTATAAACACAAACATAACCTCTAAGATGCTCAAAAGAAACGAGCCGTACTAACTTCATCGGTTTCACGCTATTCTGTGCCATAGCACGCAAGCTCACGCTAGGCAGCGAGCGTGATTAGTTGACAGTTAAAATCATGCCGAAATCACCGTGACGTCACGTAAGGAATGAAATTATGGCTTAGTGAATGCTCATTTAAGAGATTTCACGCCGCCTGCCTTGTCTTAGCCGAGCTCGCGCTGCAAATGGTCATAGTGAATAAGGCTCCAGGCTTTTGTAACCTGTACAGCGACCGTTCAGGCCCACAGAGTACTACATACACATGCAAGTAATAAACTTTGTAAACTGATACCTAGTTGGACCAATATGTATGTACATATATTATGTATTTATAAGGTACAGTCCAACACCTAAAGAATTTTATCTAGGATGATTAATTTATATGCCCGCGTACGAGCCGTTCGATCGCAAAAACATCAGGTGGACACGGATTAATGGGTGTGCATTATTGTAATAATGACGACGCGTCGTACAATATCATGCATGCTGTGCATTATTGGCTCCCTCCCACTGGCTCGTCTAGTGCTGCCACTCGTCGAACCACAGAACATAATATCCTGTCGAACCCACCACAGAAAAACCGTTTTGATTTGAGTTTTCTTTCATTCATTTGCATTCAAAAATATTCTGAGGAGTTTTTGCTAGTTTCGTTTGTGTTTAGATTTATTCTCATTACGCGCTATAGTATTTCGCTCCGCGCTCACTATAGTGTAGCGATAAATACTCTTAGATTATAGCGCTAAATTAAATACTCTTGGCTCGTTATTTCAAGGAATCTAGTACTCTTACGAGAGCGTTATTTGCTCGATATACCTATTCGTGTCGTATAAAGTCTTGGTTATATTCCTTGCGCGCTGGTGTCTGTAATTTCGTAAAAGCGAGCTTAATTTCATTTTTGATTTAGCTGTGCCGTTCAGTTGCAGTTGAGATCTCGATACGCGGCATAGCATCTACTTAGCACAATGGACGATGGTTTGGATTATTTTATGGGTAAAAATTCTGTAAACTCTTTCTATCATTTTAGTAAAAAAACATCCGTTCCAGGTCAACCATTCGCGATAAGTTTCATCAATAATTGGAATTTGGACTTTCCCCAAAACACCCTCAAGCCGGATGACCTGAAAAAGCCTCATGCACTGATGAAGGCTTTATTCCTGATCTTCGACAGACTTGGGATTGATACAGACTTCGTTCTGGCTGTAAGTAGAACTGTACTGTACTGTGTAATGAAATCTTGAACCCTGTAATAGGTAAGTTATGAGGAGATTGAGAATACTGTTATCATTAGGTACTGGACTATGATATGCTTTAAAAATATGTAACATCATTGATTTATATAATTAACCCCCATGACTTTTCTCAGACTACTTGCTAGCCACTGAAGTAAAAATTTTTTTTATGAAAACTAAAATCTACTTTTTAAATATTTTCAGCCACCGCCTGAAGAAGATTCCAATGAATCAGTAGTCTACTATTGGGACCTCATCCCTGTTTTAAACATGACCCGTATGGTGAACCATCTGACCTCCGTGATGCATGTGAATAAAATCAATATCACACATTTCCTACAGCCATCACTGTTGACTTCAAGGTCCATCCTCATTCTCCTGTTCAATCTGATGATTTTTAATGAGAGCAGGGTCAATGACATTGCACCTCATGAAGAGGCGTTGTTTGCGAAGACGGAGCATGTGAGTAATTTTGAGTATTTGGTAGCTTCAGCCTGACACTGCATAGCGAGGTACGTGCAGCTGCCCCCCCCTAGAAGATGCTCACAAACCGTAAAGTAAATTACATAGGTAGGTAGGTATTTTATTAATCGAACATCATCATTAATGTGTTATCAGAGAGGTGGGACTGTCCACTCTCACATCATTGGATGCAGCTACACACTCAGCGTTAAACTGTTACCTAGAATTGTTACTAACACTATTTTTTAAGTTTTATTTGTTACTAACCGATATGGACCATGTCTGAAATAAATTATTATTATTATTATTATTATTATTAATAAACAAAAACCAAGTTAAATCTATTGACAGGCGAATTTTGTAAGATTGTACCTACTATGAATGGTTGCCATCTCTCTCGCGTAATGCACGCGTTGCCTTTCGCTCATTTCCATTTCGCTGCCCGAGTGCTTGCACATTTGAGCTAAGTGTGAATACTGTACCTATAAAAGAAATATATGTGAGGAATTTTAAGTTTCTAGGGTTTGGCATGTGCGTTAATACATCAGTCAGCTTTTGCCTTTAAATAATATTAGATAATCTAGTAATTTCATTTTCTCAGGTAAAAACTCTAGAATCCAGAAAGAACGAGCTACTAATGATGCTCAACAAGCAGGCAGAAGAGAAAGGAGACCGGGCCATAAGGTTAGAAAAGGTAAGAACACTAATATTAGGTACCTATTTTTTAAACTTTTGTCATATTAAAGTCAAAACTTAAAGAAAATAAAATAATCAAGGTAAAACACGATAATCTGTTGTTGTCCTTACTACAGTGAACATAAAAAAGTGAAAGATGATGAAACAATGGTGTACCTATAAAAAAATAGGTTTTTTTTTTTTTTTTTTTTTTAATTTTATTCAGCAAAACTTAAATAACAGTTTTAATAATACAACATCGTGAAACCTAGCAAGGTTTGTGTCGATGTTGGCACTGACTCGAGCTGTTGCAAAACATAAAATTAATATTTATAGTAGGTACATAGTATAAATAAGTAGGTAAGTACACTTATGCTAATAATTATGAATGTATAAGTCACGTCACGCAAAAAAGAACGCCGGAAAATAGAGGAGGATCCCCTCGCGATTGCGCATGCACAACACTAGCGGCATCACACCCACCTCCCCTCTCCCCGGCGCTCCTCTCGCGTGACGCGACTTGAACCTACTGCATTCGTATTAGTTACTAAATAGGTTTAAGAAAAACAATAAAGCTATCACTCATTTTAACTTTTATGGTCAGTTAGATCAAAAACAACAATTAATGATGTGATGGTGAATGCTATCAAGCATTTAGGTATGCCGAAAATGAAAATTTTGGGGATCTACCTATCCAATACTTTTTTGCACAGCTATGTTATTTACATACAAAGCATAAAGAGGTCCACTTGTGGACGTAGGCGTCGCCATAGAGTTCCAGGAAGAACGACTTCTTCATATAAATACTTTTCGTGGTCTTTACAATGTCGTCAGTCCATCAAGCGGAAAGTTGTCCTACTTATGCTTTTATTTTCGTAATATTATCGCTTTGCAGCATAGTAAATAAAGTTAATCTAGAAGCTAATAATTAGGTCTTCACTCAGTCTTCTTGTCATGTCACTGTTCTTTCGAAACAGTGTGGTGATAGGATTTTACGCTGCTTTCAAACTTTTGACATGTGTTTTAAAACTTTAATGTTTTACTACATGTCGGTTTCCTCACTATGTTATTCTTCACTCACCATTTGAGAAAACTCAAATGGTGGGTATACCTTTTTTTCATACAAGTAGCTGATGGAACAAGCATGTCCCACCTGATGTTAAGTGGTAACCATAACCCATAAACAAAGCATTACCTCGTACCGTAAGTCACGCACGATAGGAACGTGCCCTACGATGCACTGCCCTGCGTTCATCAACTTGAGGTATACAGATGTTAAGCTTCGTGCGCCTGTAATTACACCGGCGATTACACTCTTCAAACCGAAACACAGCGTTGCTGCTTGGCGGCATAAAAAGGCGTGCTGGTTCTTCCCCGGACGAGCCCTTCACAAAGAACTCTACTACTCTTATAACTTATGCTAATATTTTCAGCTAATACCAGACGTTAAGCAGTTCGAGGAAGAACTTAAGCAGGAGAAGGAGGTCCATCACGAGGAGAAGCAAGAGTTGGAGCCGATCCTCAAGGAGAATCATCAGATGGAGCTCCTGCTGGAGCAGAAGAAATCCCACCGTGATGCGTTGCTGGCTGAAGTGGCTAGGAAGAAGACGTTCAGGGTTTATGATGCTGATGACATCAAATCTCAGGTGAGTGAAGGTTTTTTACAATTTAAAGGACATTTAAAGAATTTGACAGAAATTTCACCTGATGATTATGTGACGATGCGGTCTACGGTAGGTATAGCACGCTTAACTAGAAGATACATATTCATTCGTCTAAAACAGACTCCAGTAAGGAGTTACAGTAGAAGCACAAAGCTCTTTGTGCGGGCAGTAGGTATGAAGGTGGTGAATTATGATGCCATTCGTCAGGTATTATGCAACGTTCTGCGCGGTCCCAATTTCGATAGGTGACCAATAGTGAAATTTAAATCGGAGTGTAATTTCTTCTTTATCAACCTCGTGACCTACCAAATTTCTTGCAGATAGTAGGTATCAGGAAACATTTTCTATTATGACTGGAATTCCGGCATATGAAAGGTTAACAGACTTCACAAACGGAAGGTGTTCTCAATTCGATTAGTGTTTTTATTATTTTGTTTGTTACGCGATTTATCCGCCAGTTATTCTTTTTTTAAAGGAGGTAGGACTACGGAGTTTGTAATACGATGTTAGTTCTAATTATTAATTAACTAGTTGCGCCCCGAGGTTTCACCCGCGCATATTTAAATCCCGGTATTCCAACGGGATAAAAGGTAGCCTATGTGCTATTCCAGACTATAATCTATCTCTGCCAAGTTTCATCCAGATCCGTTCAACCGTTCTGGAGTTAGAGTAACAAACATCCATCCATCCATCGGTTTCGTGCATCCATCCATACTTACAAACTTTCGCATTTATAATATTAGTAGGATAGGATTAATTAGTAAGTCGTTAATTACAGCGCTTTTTGACAAAAACATGTGTATACATGATGTTTTGCTTTGTGGTGTTGAAGTAGGTTTTGGACCTTCAGCCAAAGGTTTGTATTATGTTTTTCAATGTACACATATGAAGCTAGCTTGTTTAAAAAAAATATATTTTCAGGCGGAACAAGCAGCCCTGAACGTCCAAGAAGCGGAGGAAAAGTTAAACACCCTGAAATCTACACTCATGGAGAAAGAGAACAGCTTGAAAAATCTCCAAGCGGTCAAGCCGAGCTTAGACACCGCTAATAACTTGCTGCATGAGATTATGAAGTTAACTGACAGTTTAAAGTGAGTTTTAATCGATTCGATTTCAGCTTCACGACTTTGATCCCCAGGCACGGTAGATATCCCTTCAGATCTCTCAGTACCAAGTCTTAACTCAAGATTCTTTGAGAATGTCTAAGGGGGTAGTCAGAGGTACGTCCAAACATTATATTTGGCACATACCCACATTTTGTAGTAGTTAGTATTCAGAATAAATTAGTAGATTTCAAGTAAATTGATTTGTAAGGATTTCTGAAAATTGTTGATCTTTCAGACCGGGGAATTACTAAAACCGTGCCTATTTCTGCAGCCATAGCGTTGTTGTGTTGTGTGATGTGTTACAAGCGAAAGCGAGCGATAAGTGAGCTGTACATAGTCGTGGGTCATATATTCGTGTACTCCAGTGGAAACGTAGACCCACGTCAACAGCGTTGAGCTATGTAACCGCCTATTCGAGCAAGCCATGCATGTATCAATGACGTCAATTCATGCGTAGCCTTACCGTGGGTTGCAGTGGACACAACCACATAAATTTTCTTACAAAGCGAAGCTTAATACACGTGCGTGTTCCGTGCACCGCCGTGGGCCCGCGCCTTTATGCTTGACATCTTTGCCTCAAGATGATGAAAACAGTAAAGTGCATCGTAGGGCACGTTAAAATTATGCGTGACTTATTGCGCGGCTTAGTGGTTTATAGGTAATAGTTACCACTTAACATTAGGTATATATTTCAGGCACATGATGATTGACATCTTTGCCTCAAGATGATGAACACAGTGCATCGTAGAGCACGTTAAAATTATGCGTGTCTTTATTGCGAGGCTTGGTGATTTATAGGTGTTGGTTACCACTTAACATCAGGATCTTTCAGCATGTCTAAAAATGCACGCCCCTCCATTGTATTCACTGTACAAAATGCGTTTACATACCTAGATCGAAGGATTAGTGGAGCGTGCATTTTGAGACTGAAAAATCTCTAACATCAAATCACTGAGAGGAGTTATGATCAAAATAATACATACATAGGTACATATAATCACGCCTGTTTTCCATAGGGGTAGGCAGAGACCACGGATTTCCGATTCCGAATTTCCCATTGCTACAATGCTTACTTACATTCCTCTTTTGGTTCATTCACTCTCTTAACTTTACTCATACATTCTCGTCGGTTTAGGATACTCTTGACCTGACCTATCTCTAGAACTTCTGATATCTGATCCGATACGTCTGCTGAGGTCTTCCCCTTCCAACAGTCCCATTCACTCTCGCCTGATGCACCTGTTTCTCCTTTAATTCCTTTCATCCATCCTCTCTACATGCCCAAACCATTTTAACATACCTTTCTCTACCCTCATCACTACGGCTTCTTTCACTCCACATTTATCTTTAATCAGACTATTCCTCACTCCATCACACGATTAAAATACTAACTAACTAAGTAGTAACTATTTAATCTCACAGGGATATAGAATCGGGCGATCTTGACTCGGACAGTAAGGAGGGCGAGTTAGACGTACTGAACACTGAGCTGTCTGAGCTGCAAGTGCAGATGTCTGAGCTGGAAGCGGCGCGGGCAGAACTGATAGACAAACGGAACGAGAGCCAAGCTAAACGGCAGAATGAGAAATCGCAGGCGATAAGGTGAGCTAAATATTATCCTACAAATATTATAAATGCAAAAGTTTATAAGTATGGATGGATGGATGGATGGATGTTTGTTACTCTATAACTCCAGAATGGCTGAACGGATCTTGGTGAAAATTGGCACAGAGATATATTATAGTCTGGAATAACACATAGGCTACTTTTTATCCCGTGGGAATACCGGGATTTAAAACAAAGCGGGTGAAACCGCAGGGCGCTTCTAGTTGGGGGATAAAGTGAGCTAAGTGCTGTTTATCAATCCCACTTCCCACTAATATTATAAATGTAAAGTTTGGATGTTTATTACTCAATAAAGCCATAACTGCTGAACGGATCTGGGTGAAATTTGACACAGAGATAGGTTATAAGTCTGGAATAGTACAATGCTACTTTTTATAGGTACTACTTATTATTTATTCTGTGTTGTAAGTATGCCAGGCATGAATGCTCCACTAACCAAAATGGCTGATACTATTGCCATATCTTTTTATTGACGTGAATTTGACAGGGTAAGCATCTCAGAGTCGCTATTCAAAACTGGATTTAGTTAGTACAGCCATCTCTTTCTTTCCAGTGCGCTCCATGAGGCAGAGGAAAAGGACAAAAAGTGTCGATCGCGATGCAAGAAGGCCACGCAACGGACCGAGGAGATCAAACAGCTCACACTCAACTATGAGCAGCAGAAATCTGCGGGGATAGAAGAGCTCGCTGCTATAAAGAATTCCTTCTGCACTAGTGTAAGGAAATAACATCATCCTAAATTTTAATATGTAAATGCGAAAGTTGTATTGTTGGATGCTTGTAGCTCAATCTCGCCGAACCACTGAACCGAATAAGGTGAGATTTCGCACTACGAGAAATCTCCCATACTAGAAATTGCAGTCATTTGCACTCTTTGCAGGGGTAGCTGTCAAAAATTTAAAATGTCTTTCTTATTTATTTAATTTGTGTTATATTTTCATACCTGACGACCTCTGTGGCGCAGCGGGCGAGAGTCCGCCTGCGACGCTAGAGGTTGCGGGTTCGATTCCCGCCTCGGAACAAATTTGTGTACGATCTGCAGAAATTTGTTGGTCTGGGTGTTTTCTATGTATATAATAAAAAATATCTATATATGTAAGTATATAATGTATTAAATATATCGGTCATCTAGTACCCATAACACAAGCTTTGCGTAGCTTACTTTGGGGCTAGATGGTGCTGTGTGGATTGTCCAGCATAATTATTATTATTTTTTTATACCTACCTCAAGTTTGAAGTCAAGTGAATAACGCGTTAAAAAAGGGGAGTTTTTAACGCGTTGTGCTCTTGTTTGTATGATAATACAAACAAAAAACGGTGACATTTATTTGCACATTTATTAAAGGTAGTTTTAATAAATAAAAAACTTCTTTATTTATTAGCTTTTATACACCCTTAGGGGTTTAATTTCCGAAAATCCTTTCTTAGTACAATCTCTATGCCCTTAGACCAATTTCAAGTCTCTAGGACCAGCAGTTCAGACTGTGGGTTGTCTTTACTATATGTCAGTCAGGACTTCAATTCTTTTAGTATTATTTAAGAGAAGAAGAAAGAAGATATTATGATGCCTTTATTCAATGAAATATTTATTAAAATTGTTTATTTTTGTTTCAGATAAAAACAGTGGAGGACTTATTGTTGAAGAAAGTGACGGAGGTGGAGAAAAGGGTTGAAGAAAAACTACTAAGTCGGAATATGTAGGTTAAATACCATAGATATTATTATGTACTTTTATAAGTTATTTTTAGAAAACTCAATTAATACTTATAAACTAAACTAAACAAAACATATTTTTATTGTTATTTAAGGTGTACATAAAAGGTTTAAAATCAAGGTATTTTTTATCCTAATAACCTACTAATGTTATAAAGGCGAAAGTATGGATGGATGGATGGATGTTTGTTAGGCCGGTGCCAGATATGTATGAACTTACGTGATCACTGAGCCGCACGCTTAGTGAGGCGCGAGACAGTGAAGAGTTTTTGTCCTGCCTCACTAAGTGTGCGGCTCAGTGAGCACTTAAGTTCAGACATATCTGGCACCGGGGTTCCTCTAACTCCAGAACAGCTGAACGGATCTTGGTAAAATTCGGCACAGATATAATTATAGACTGGAATAACACATAGGCTACTTTTTATCCCGTGGGAATACCGGGATTTCAAACTACGCGGCTGAAAACGCAGGGCGCTACTAGTTCTTTATAATGATAAAAATCCCTTTTATATGGTTGTATTATATCCAAAGAAACACCGTATTTTCGTAAATAGGTTTATTGAGCTTTGTAGCAAAACACATGTGAAAATGAAGTGAAGTAAAATATATCTACCCACTACTTAGCCAATCTTATTAATTAAACAAAGTTGACAAGTACCCGCGTTACATATACAACAGGTTGGAAAATTGAAGTCCCCGTTTTTTGGATGATCTTGATTTCTGATGAGTAATGGACGCCTAATATCATTCTTTTTACTTTTTTTTTTACAAAAATGCTCAATAAATTTCAATAAAATGTGGGACCTCTGAAGCTATCTCTGTACCTACCGACCGAATATCTAAAAAAAATCATTCATCAATGGCGGTCTAATCGCGTAATAAATATAATAAAACATAGGTACAATTTAATAAAAAGTCGGTAAAAAAAAGGATACGACTTGGCGCATCTGACAAATCAGTAATTTTATCTCTTTTAAATGTTAAACGTGTGAGTGAGATAGCACTCGCACTGTGTTCAGCGTCCTAAGAGGAATTACTGGAGTGCTGAGTTTGGTATTAGTACGTAGTCTTTAGATTGACGCATAATTTTACTGTTTTCCTCATACCTTCGTACTTAGGTATTGGTAAAGGGAGAACAGTGCTTGTTCCGGCATGATAACTCTTCATATTTGCATTTTTTGCATTAGCTGCCAGAACTCGGGAATCGAAAATGTTTAAAATCTCTTATGATCCTATTAACCTCGTGCGCTGCGCAACATTGATTCACCGGGAAGACCCGTTACCAACACTCGCCTTGATAAAGCTATGACCTCTATACATAAACATTTGGTAGTAAGTAAATGGTTTTGTTATTGCAACAATTTGGTTTGTATTCTTATTTATAATCATCAGTAGGTACCTATCTACCCGAAGTTCCTTTTCTATATCGTCAGGCCGCCTTTAACCGATTTCAAAAAAGGAGGTTTACCTTCGACTTTTTGTTTGTTACCTCATAACTGTTTACTGGGTCAACCGATTTTGATGATTTTTTTTTATCGAAAGCTGGTGTAATTGGTCCTATTTAAAGAGCATCGGTTTTTTTTTGTTTTGATCGCGCTTTCAGAAAATCTATGTCTCGCAATAGATTTTTAAAGACGATAGGTGGGATTCACAATATTACCAGCAGTGGATCTCTTCGATTGAAGGTGGACTTCTTGCTGATGATGATGATAGGTGTAATGCATAATTATAATGCAAACAGTAATTTCTTATCGAATTGTGTAAAAATCGTGAAATGCTTTTTATTATCTCCGATAACTAATCGAGTAGGTATCAAATTTAACTGATATTTTATTATTGCTTGTAGACTTCAATCAAATATACCTACTCGTGCAGGGGAAAATAAATTGTATTGAAATAAATTGAAATACCAACACCTATTTACATTATTGTTCTGAACAAAATACAAAATTATAAGGATAATAGGGTTCATTGCTATTGAAAATATCAATTTATTTATACCTTATTGCACAAAACATACTATTTGAGTACCACACATGGATACAGATCAAGCTACACAAAGCCAAAGGAAAATGACTTACTACAAAAACAAAAGCGAGGCGTGTTGTGTACAATAATATAGGAGGGCTATTATTCCTACAGCCACCGACAGCACCACACCGCAAAACCACAGATTAGATAACCCAGCCGTAAGGTCGCAGGTTCGAATCCGGTCGTGCACCATTGGATTTTTCGTATCGAAAAATTTCTGTGCGCAATGCCAGTTCTCATTCTCTGTTCCGTGAAAACATCGTGAGGAAACCAGTTGCTTGCAACCTGTCACGCATACAATACCAACTACTATAAAATGTGGGTATGTGCCAAATGGCTACTGATAAATCATACTACAATATGTTCCGTTTCTGTGGTGACAAAGAATTGACGTATATTCTTTGTCTCATTCTAGGCGCTCATCGATTTAACAATAATAAGTAAACTATAAAACTATAGAGGAAAGTCGTGCGAGTGGACATCTACATCTACATAAATCTACACGGTGGAGAAAAAATACTCTTATTTTTATTTATTACGTAAATTAAACGTAACATTCGCAATAATATGCTCAGTAACTTTGATCTTTGCGATTTTACAAAAATGTAGAAGTGTGCGAGCGATAGGTAGGTTTGGTGTTTGTCAGGCGCAAACGTAACAGTTTTTCTCTTCTTCTTCTCAGTTTTTTGTTGTTTTATGTACATTGAAATTATTAAATTTGTTTGATATTGCGATTATTATTTATTTATTTATAAAAAAAAACTAAAAGAAACCGCATTACCTACTGTAGGTTTATAGTTGGTTGTACCTGCAAACGTAACAAAGCCCGATTGACAAAATCGTGCGTGACCCAAGATTGTTTCATAAATAATACCTAACCCTTTCGTTACGAACCTACCTAAGGTTACACACTAAGATAAGTAGGATTCCCCGATCACACATGTATAAGATGTTTACATCACTACATCAGTTGATGTACCTAGCTAGTTAGGTTACTATATAAGCAGAATTCCCGACTCAAAACATCATTCGCGATTAAAACTTGGAACAGTGAACTTTCGAAATAAATATGAATAAGTTTTTGGTGCTTTTCGCCGTGGCAGCGGTCTTATGCCTGGCAGAAGGGAAGAGGTTTGACAGATGTGGTCTCGTGAAGGAACTGAGGAGACAAGGCTTTCCTGAGGATAAGATGAGCAACTGTAAGTACCAAGACTATACTCTTATTTGTGAAAAAGTTTATTCACCTTACATTAAAATATCATTATCATTATCACTCTGACAAAGTAGCTTCTTTAGGTGGCTACTTAAACCTACGTTTGCTTAGGTACATTTCTATGGGTTGGACATATTTACTTCATTTACCTCGATAAAAAAAATTGTGCTGTTTGTAAAATAAAAATAAATCACTTCACGTCCGCCGGTGGCTCGTGTTGCTCTATGCCTATCACAAGTCACGCACGATAAGATTTATTATTTATTATTATTATTTATTATTTATTGCCTTGCGTCCATCAACTTGAGGCATACTGTGCCTGTAATTACACCGGCGACCACACTCTTCAAACCGAAACAAAGCAACGCTGCTAGGCGGCAGAAAAAGGCGTGGTGGTAGTACTTCCCGGACGAGCCCTTCACAAAAAGCTATGTATTTTTCTTTGTTATCCTATTTGCTTTCTCAGGGGTATGTCTAGTTGAACACGAGAGCGCCCGCTACACTGACAAGACTAACAGCAATCGCAACAAGTCGAAGGACTACGGCCTGTTCCAAATCAACGACAAGTATTGGTGCTCAAACACTGGCAGCCCTGGCAAGGACTGCAATGTCACCTGTGCTGGTACCTTTTTTTATACCACTTGCGGATCTTCTTCCTTCCTCCTTTTGTGAAGAGAGAGTAAATACATTTTTCATTTCATTCATTCATTCTTCTAGTCATGTCACTAGTTTCTTTCGAAGCAGTTTATGTAGGATTTTAAGTGCGACGCTTTTTAGGTTCTGAATACAAAGCGATCTAATGACAAAACAATGTTTCCTAGAACTAGAGCCGCTCTAAAATTATGAGGATTAAAACAGAGCTTATTTTAAGAGCACCGGTGGTCTAGTGGGAGTGACCCCGCCTTCCGATCGTAAGGTCGCAGGTTCGAATCCGGTCGTGCACCAATGGATTTTTCTATCGGAAAATTTATGTGCGCAATGCCAGTGCTCTTAAACGGTGAAGGAAAACATCGTGAGGAAACCAGTTAGTATTCTAACAGCGGCGATGGGCTTGCAACCTGTCACGTATGGAATACTAACTACTGCAAAATGTGGGTATGTGCCAAATGTAATGTTTGGACGTACCTCTGACTACCCCCCTTAGACATCCTCAAAGAATCTTGAATTAGTACCTACTTGGTACTGGGAGATCTGAAGGGATATCTACCGTGCCTGGGGATCAAAGTCGTGAAGCTGTTTCAGTTTATTTTACACCTTAAAGGTACTGACACACGTGCCCAAAAAGAAAGATGCTTATTTTGAGCATGCTCAAAAATCAACAGACGTGCGACCAAATAAGTATGCTTATTTAAAAGCACGACATGTTCACTCGTGCTTTTATTGAGCAAGGCTCGAAAAAAGCATGCTTTTACCTCGAAAATAAGCACGTGTGTCAGTACCTTCTTAATGTGCTCAAAAAAAAGCACCTACTTAGGTACCTTACCTACTAATCGCTAAAATCATAGCGTTTTTAGTCTGCGTCTTTTGATTATGTCCGAAGTTTTTTTTTAATAATTCCTTTTGACATTTCATAACCGCCACTTATTCTTCTGGCTTTGGAAGACATATTATATAAATCTTATTTAGATTTATATTTAGATTTATTTATTGCCCACATGTACATACATCAGTTATATTATAGCTTATTATTTGTCCTTTCTTTTCAGATCTCTTGACTGACGACATCACGAAAGCGTGTAAGTGCGCTTTAAAAGTCTTCAAACGGCACGGGTTCAATGCTTGGTACGGCTGGAAGAACCATTGCCAGACTCCTGGCTCCCTTCCAGACATCAGCTCATGCTAGACTGAACCTAAGATATCTAACTCACTCCGGAGTGAGACCGAATGTACGGAAAACGTTGGACCGGAAAGCACTCGGAAAATGCTCGAACCATGTTAAAACAATAGAGTATATGATATTTTAAGAGATCTATGCCTCTAAATAAATGTATTGTTAACTATGCTGTGTGCTTTATTCACAATTTCAATGCAATATTTAAAAACCTACCTAGGTACACCTTAAGTACCTACTAAGGTACCTACTATTGAGCACCTAGGTATTCTGTAGTGTAAACAAGATGTGTAGTGAAAACAAAAACGTAAAACTTTAAAAAAAGAATGCATGCTAAATGCTGAACCTTTAGAACCCCAGTTGCTTCATGTGACGGTAAATCGAGCATCATTTCTGTATTGGAACATCCATTGCTGAGCATAAAGGCCTCTCTTAGGGCATTTTAATAAATGTTTTATGATCCCCTATGCGAATAAAAAAACACAGGTTTTTTTACGGATTTCTGGTAATATCTTTCTGAACGGAAGGCCTACTATGTTGAGCAGTGAACTACTTTCGGGTCATAATAGTGATGATTAAATCAGCATTTTCTGATTTAAAACTTGCGGCTTACCGGTGAGAACAAACTAACTATATGAGAACACAATATATTGTGAGCAATAAAACAATGCATGCTGTGTTCGCATCTAGAAGGCCGTTCAGCTATTTAGTTTAGAGATGCTTGTTTATATGTGATATTTTGTTGTAATGGCTGGTTTTTGAACCTATTAATAAAAAAAAGGCAGCGGTGAAATGAGTCGTTGCTTGTTGAATAAAAAAATCTCCACAGCCGTTATCGTCAAGGAATTTTAATACAAGTACATAATATATTCCTTGGTTATCGTTGCCTGTTGTTGACAGTAGATTGTCATGCTGTCAAAAAAGGCTTTATTTTAGCACATCGATTTTCTGAATAATCATCATCATCATCCACAGCCCGCTACCCACTGCTGGGCCTCCCTTAGTTTGTGATACCTACCAAGATCCTGTGCCCGTCTAACACATTTTCTGAAATCACTTTCAATAATATAATTAGTTTATAGCTAATCGTTTTATAACTTCTTTATTTATAAACTACGTATTGTTAGTATATAAATTCCTTGGTCGTTACTTCTTAGGTAAGGCCTGCCAACAATGTTTACAAAAAAAAAACAAAACGCCTGTTATGTTGTAATAGCAAAACTATTCGCGTGCTATTGGGCAAAGGTGTCAACTCACCCACATAGCAATTAGCATCAGGCACCGCGGTGCCATGAAAAAATGCCGGTTTTCGCGCGTGCGCGGTGCCTATCCCATCGACTGGTGTGTTCTGTGTGAGCGGCCCCGGCTGCCAATGTTGCCAGATACGTGCTTTTCCATAGTTTCAGGAAAACTGGAAATTCCACATAGCAAAAAAATGCCACTAAAGTTTTATGATATGGAGAAAAGTTCTTTTTTAATATGGAGACACTTTAAGAACTACTGTCCCTCTTATTCGTATTCCTCGCTTAGGGGCTTTCTTTATAAACAAATCTGTCACTGTTGATAGTGATCGCAATAAAACGAGATGCTAATGACAGCCTTAGTAGACATTAAAATTAGTGGAGTGCTCAGCGACCAATAATGTAAGAGATTAAGTATACAGGTATAGATTGTCTGTGACCTGCTTTTGTATTAGGTAATTTTTCTTTAGCCAGTACACACACGGTACGGTCAACCTACATACGTCCCCAATCCCCGACCAATTTCTCCGGGGATTTAGTGGTCCCGCCTGGCCACACCAGCGAAGCCCCTCAGTTCACGCGATCGCGTGGTAATGCGCGCATCGGCGCTCGATGGGCGCCGCGGGATGGGCGCGCGGCCAGGCGCGAGTCGCTGACGACTCAGACTTCCAGACCCTGAAGGACCTGCTCGCTGGCGACGGCGGCTGGACGCTGGAGTACGAGAAGGACGGCGTCAAAGTGTGGGCAGAGGACGCTGCGCATGGCGCGCTGCGGACGGTCAAGGTCTGTTTTTGTTTTACTTTTTTAGGGAGCGTGTTTTGTTAGGTAAATCTAACAAACCACAATCCTACCGAGCATGGGGATCAATTAAAATGCACTAGAATTTCAGCATACGATAAAAAAATAGTACAACAATATACTATACTAGGTTAAACTACAGCAATCCTTGTACCTGAGTTGAGGGTTGGGGATAGGGAGGATGCAAGTGGGGGTAGATGGCAAGTCTTCCCCTTGAGTCCTTTTTTCTAGGAAATGAAAAAAAATATTACTTCAAATTCAGGTTATCAGGTTATAAAAATATTACTTCAGTCAGGGTACTTTCTTCACAAGTGGTGCTTCCTTATACCTTCGGTAGACTACTGCTGTCCAAAAGTCTGGAGAATGAAATACGTTCCATCGCTAACCAACACTCAGAGTATGACCCAGCAGAAGTTGGTCTCATTTTGAGATAAAAATCGCTTCAATAACAACAAAAAAACAATCTTTTACGAATAGAAGTAAAGCGAGTAAATCAAATGTTATTGGCAGATAAAACGGTCTACCCTCTTTCATCCTCTTTTATTGCTGTTTTTTATTGATTAATTTATTTGTGTCACATGCGTGCTGAGATGCGTCCAGGAAATAATTAAACTCACAAATCATGGTATATTACTGTTTGTATTAAAAAAACGAAGTAGATTCATAATAATATCAGGATTAGATTAAAATAAAGTTTAAATTGATGGCTTTCGAATGGCGACAGGAATACGATGCGTAGGACTCCTACCCGAAGGACTGACGACATTGCTAGGACGGCGGGAAGTCGGTGGAAGAAAAGGTTACAGAATCTTTCATCCATTGAACTTATTTAGGCTGATGATCACACGCCACACCATCTTTTTGCACGCCCAGGATGACTGGTAGAAAATGCTATTAGCATTAAGTCCTCCTAGCACTATATTGTTTTGTGTGAAAGTTTTAAATAAATAAATAAATAAATGACGAACTTTTAAATTACGAGCGTTTTCCATCAAATGTTTCATCTTGTAATCGTTTCGCTACGAGTAAGTTATCCATGAATTATTTATTTAAACAAAATGCTACGCCGTAGAGTTCAAGCTACAAAATCTGTAGACGTGAACGCAAGGCTCGTTCACACCGATTCAACAGTTATATTTAGGCCCCCTTATACCTTGGTAGCACCAGGGGCATTATCTTTTTTTTTTTATACAACTAGCTGATGGAACAAGCAGATGCCCCACCTGATGTTAAGTGGTAACCATCGCCTATAAACAAAACATTGCCCCGTAGGTCACGCACAATAGGAACGTGCCCTACGATGCAATGCCCTGCGTCCAACAACTTGAGGCATACAGATGTTAAGCCTCATGTGCCTGTAATTACACCGGCGACCACACTCTTCAAACCGAAACACAGCGTTGCTGCTTGGCGGCAGAAAAAGGCGTGGTGGTAGTACTTCCCCGGACGAGCCCTTCACAAAGAGCTCTACTACTCTTAATCTCTACTACTCTCTCTCTAAATCTAATCTTGAGAGACCTAAAAAGAAATCTGAGAGGAAAGGACGCCGACTTGCCTGCGCTTATCCGTCGTAGCCCTGTTTTGTACCCAGTCCCGCTTGTAAACAGTTTATGATAAGCTGTTCTCACATTTCAACGATTTTTCAAAATATTCGGAACTTGCGTTCGTAAAGTCGTTTGACGGTTGTCTGCATCTTAATAGAAGTATGTTCGCCTCTGTAATCCAATAACATAATCAAATCCATAAATCAAAATTTCTTACACAAATACGTGTAGTATATGTATGTATGTATGTACGATATCTATTTAGGAGGGTTTATTCTTCAAAGCAATCTCGACATGGAACCTAAAAAAACGTGTAAACACAAAAATCCTTTTGCACATTGAACTAATCTCCCAGTAAGCGAATAGGCGTGTTGCTAAGCAATCTACCCCAGATTGCTTAGCAACACGCCTATTCGCTTACTAAAAGCCGAACGAACCTAAACAAACTGTTGACTGAGGAGATTACTCACTGCTGTTTGTATAGCTTTCTTTACTCTTTCCGATTCTTGCCTGTCGTATATTTTATTTCGGCAAAAACAGGTGACGTCATCCAATTAGTACTAAGTAAAGCTCTTTGTGAAAGGGATCGTCCGGGAAGTACTAATACTGCATCTATTCAAAGATAATATATTTATATTTCGAGAAAAAAAAAGTTGACAAGTAGCGATGCTCGTGATGTGATCTGCAGAAGCAGATCTTTTTCATTGCCATAGTTTGTTTCTAACATTGGAAAAAAACCTATAATCCAAATAATTTATTCAATAAAATGTTTCTGAGCTATTTAACTTGATTAGTTTTAAGGATTTATTCAATAAAGGTCACAAAAGTGCTACGCAAGTGCTACGTGGGTGCTACGCCCGTAGAGTTTGACATATTACTATGTACCTTTGAAGAGATAAATTATGCCAAGTGCGAGTCTTGCGTACGTCTATTCTGTAATACCAGAACTCTAAAACTCAATATTTATTTATTCACAACTAGAGGCTTAACATCGGTATGCGGTAATGATGGTTACCACTTTACATCAGGTGGGCCATCTGCTTGTTCCATCAGCTAGCTATATAAAAAAAGCCATATAGTATAATAGACATACAATCCAACAAGCATTAACATCAGAGACTGAAAGATTTTTGATTTGTATAAAAAAAAAATGCACACGACAGCTATTCATGGACCAAATGTTTGTCCTTGGTTGAAATCAAACCAATGACACACCGGCAGAGCTAGGCTAGACGTGAGGTATTAACGTATTTATAAGCATATAGCTACACCTAGTAGTTCATTGATATTATAGTAATCCTCTTTTTCATAATACCTGCCATTTTATAGCGGCTCAATAGAGTATTCTTGCCACTGTCACTTTCATGCCAATGAAAAGAGACAGCAACAGACTTATCAGTCTGATAGGCTAATGGCGCACTCAAAGACTAATGTATAAGGGCCTAAGTATTTAACCCCAATAAAGATACATTTTCCGACATCAAAGCGAACTGGAAGCTACCTGAAAATAGTTTCAGATTTGCCTTTGATGGAGAATCTTATCTGCTGAACTATTATTTATTATTTGTTTTGCTGCTCTACTTTTCAGTGTTGAGTCTTGAGATGGCTCTAGCTCATTCTATTTATCAAACTTTAAAATTGCTACGTATTCGGATGTTTTGAAAGGTTTTTTTGGTTGTGGATCAGCTGGCTATTGATCCGCTTAGGTTCAAGTGGTGAAACAGCTTCACGACTATGATCCCCAGGCACGGTAGATATCCCGTCAGATCTCATGGTACCAAGTACGACTTTCAGATGCACGTGGGTATGTACTAAATGTAAGGTTTGGACATACCTCTGACTCCCCCCCCCCCCTTAGACACCCCCAAAGAATCTGTAATTCGTAAAAGGTTTTAAACTACAAAAGACCAATTGAACTTAGTTTTTGTTTAAATGAGTCAGTCGAACTACATGCATACCTAAGCTACTAATATTTGAATGATCCGTAATAGCTGGTTCGCACTGGTTGAGTAACGTGTAGCGAGTATTTTGGCGTTATCGGCCAAGCAGTAAGCACTAAGCGAGCACGGACGCGTGGTGGGCGTCCTACTCGACTCGCTACTCGACCAGTGCGAACCAGCTACTACTGGCAGGTAACGACATCCTTGAATATGGCTTTTGGGGTAGTCAGAGGTCCAAACACATTTAGCCCATAACCACACACTGCATTATCTTACACTAGAATACTCCGGTTTCTATGCTATGTTTTCCTTCGCCGCATGTGAACGATGTAGAAAAACTAGCATGATGAAGGGATAAAGAGCCTATATATTACTCTCTTTTCGTTCATAAGACGTTGCATATCAGCTACCAAATAAAAAAGGGTTTAGGCAGCATTTATCTAAAAATGGAAGCTTTTCTGCGTGGCTCTGAGACTCCGTGGTGACATATACGAAAGTAAAATAAATAGAAAAGTGTTTCAAAACAAACCTGTAACGCTACGAAAAACTTCAAGCAATAAACAAGAATAACACAAGAAAATGTCCTTAGCTCGGCACCGAGCAATTGATTTCTGCCCTCGCCTCTGTAATTGAAAATCTCCTTTCTCCCTCGACATTTGAACTATTAGCGGTCGGCTATGATGGGATAGAGATGACCCATTAAACGGATGAAACAAAGGCCGGCAAATACTCATAAATCCTAATAAATACTCCTATATACACAATTATACCAATATAACCTCATAAGACACAGAGCATATATAATACTAGCTAAACCCGCGGCTTTGCTCGCGCCAAGGAATTCAAAGTTTCATACAAACTTTCATCCCCTATTTTATCCCCTTGGGGGTAGAATTGATCAAAATTCTTTCTTAGCGGATGCCTACGTCATAACATCTACCTGCATGCCAAATTTCAGACCGACCCGTCCAGTGGTTTGGGCTGTGCGTTGATAGATCACTATGTCAGTCAGTCAGTCACCTTTGAGTTATATATATTTAGAAGAAGAAGAAGAAGAAGAAGATAAAGATAATAACTGTACTAGATATTAAAGTTTAAGAATAAATAAAAAAAAAAGTGTAGTAAGTAGTAGTAGTAGTGTGTGTAAGAGTTCACTTAAGAACTAATAATAGTTATTTGTTATACAAGAGTGCAAAGTTGCTTTTTAACCGCGTGTTCAATTTTGATGACCGAGCAAGCGAAGGATTCTAAAATTTAATCACGAGCGCAGCGAGTGATTCAAAATTAGAATCCTGAGCGTTAGCGAGGGAATCAAAAGAGCACGAGGTGAAAAATCTTTGCACTCGAGTGCAACACGTAACTTTTCATTCCACCTCAGCGAGGAAATGACTAAATGCAAAAAAAAAAGTTTACAATCACAAGATAGGTACTTTTATTTCAGTTTAGATATTAACTACTACATTTTTATATATATATTTAGATGTGTGTTAATTAAAAGAATTTCATTTTATTTTTATTTTTATACAAAAACCTCTCCCGCCGTTTCAGCAACTAATTTTCGGAACCGTAGCAACCGAACCATAAATATGTTTGTGCCTTAGGCTTGCTCGGATAGAACTATCACCTTGATTCACCTAATTTCTCGTGAAAGATAGGTATTCTACGAAAAGTCGGATTGCTACAACTCTAGCCCGGGCTAAAAGGTTGAATTATTGCCCCCATACCCTCGAGATAGTGACCAATGGAGTGTGTTTCCTTCGATATACTTTTAATATATGGCTTGAGTTAAGTCGTAGCGAAGCGAAGTTACACTTTTAATAGGGAGAAGGTTCAACTGGTGTGTTCGAGGTTCGAGTGTTGGCTGCGAATTTTCTGAGACAATACGTCTTGACGTGTTGTAAAAGTACATATTATAAAATAGCTAGGTACCTTGGTACCTACCTATTTTATAATATGCACTTGTGGCGCAACACTAGCTGCGCACGCGCCCATCCCTAGCGCAACCGGTCCTGGACGGCGGAGACGCAGGTAGCGGCGCGCGGGGAGTAGCCGCCGGACGCGGAGCGCAGTCAACGCGAGCACCGCCAGTTCATCGCAACCCCGCTTCCGCGTTGAACCTATGCCGCTTCGCCTCGCATAATTCCAACCGCCATTTCGCTTTCCCGCTATTTGTACTAGCCTACGTATATCTCTATACGTGCTGTTGCATTATATCACGCCCCTTCGCGTTCGCGTCCGTCGGTTATAAGCTGTGTCAACTTGCTTTCGCTTGCCTACGCTTTGGACATTACACGAGTATTATTTATGTGAAAGCTGCGTGTATTATTTCTACATCCTGTCAGGTAACGATAGCGACCTACACGTAGCTACCCCACATATTGGTGACCTGTTTTACGACGTGTACCTACGGAATAACCAAAGATGGAAACCGACGCGAATCCCGAAAGTTGTGCGCGTTCAATGGTTGATCGTGTGTCAGTACGACTTCCACCATTTTGGGCCGAGGATCCGGAAATATGGTTCGCCCAAGTTGAAGCACAGTTTGTGATATCCAGAACTACTGCAGACGAAACGAAATTTTACATGGTGATTCAACAACTGGACCACAAAATCGCACGAGAGGTACGCGATATTATTACTAATCCTCCGAAGACGGACAAATATGAAAAATTGAAGCTGGAATTAACCAAGCGTTTGTCGACCTCTCGGGAGCAGCGTATTCGTCAGCTGCTGACGCATGAAGAGCTCGGAGACAGGAAGCCGTCCCAGTTTCTCCGGCATTTACGGTCTTTGGCGAGCGACGGAGTGACTGATGATTTTCTGCATAGCTTGTGGGCTAGTCGTTTACCATCGCATGTACAAGCTATAATAGCGTCGCAGAAAAGTACAAGTCTGGATGAAGTAGCAGAGTTAGCGGACAAAATCTGCGAGGTGACGCCGTCAGTTTCTACGCATGTCGCGAGTACATCGAGCGGCCATTTTGATGCTATGTTGAAGCGGATGGAAGACGTTATAACGGCAAAAATTCAAACTGAAATAACGGCTCAGCTTGCTCAACTCGACTTGCGTGGTCAGCGAGGACGCTCTTACCAACGTCGGCGTTCCCGATCGTCTGGACGATCCAGGAGTAGAGGTCAGAGCGACAGTAAAACCCCAGGTATGTGCTGGTATCATGATATTTATAAAGAAAAGGCTCATAAATGTAAACCACCTTGCAATTACAATGAAAATAAGCAGGAAAACTGTCGTGGCAATCAGTAGATGCGGCGAATGATTGCTATTCCATGAACAGTCGCCTATTTGTTACCGATAAAAAGAGCAAGGTTCAGTACTTGATTGACACAGGGTCAGACCTCTGTGTACTTCCTCGAAGTTTTCTTCGTCAGTTCCGTAAACCTACGGGATATGATTTAACGGCTGCAAACGGAACAATAATAAATACCTACGGTACGCAAGCCATGCATTTGGATTTTGGGTTGCGAAGAGATTTTACCTGGAATTTTGTAGTAGCTTCGGTTGATAGACCCATTATTGGCGCTGATTTTTTATCGCATTATGGTCTTCTTGTGGATTGCAGGAACCAGCGACTTCTAGATAGCGTCACCAACCTTACCGCTCCGGGCTCACTGAAGACTTGCCAGCTGTTCAGCATCAAAGCTGTATCCGGTAACAGTGAGTTCCATCAATTATTATCGCAACATCCAAATTTAGTAAAGCCGTCAGGCGTGTTTCGTGAAACTAATCATTCAACAGTACACTACATAAGAACGACGCCAGGTCCGCCAGTACACAGCAAACCGAGGCGTTTAGCTCCAGATCGGCTGAAAATAGCGAAGGCTGAGTTCGAGCAGATGCTGCGAGATGGCACAGCTCGCCCGTCTGATTCTCCGTGGTCGTCAGCGCTTCACCTGACGCCGAAGAAGGATAATGGCTGGAGGCCCTGCGGGGACTACCGTGCACTCAACGCGCGTACGATTCCCGACAGGTATCCGATCCGGCACTTGGAGGACTACAGCCATAAACTTTCGGGATCGAAAATTTATAGTAAGTTGGATCTCGTAAAAGCTTACAATCAAATTCCAGTTTTCAAAGATGACATCCCCAAGACATCCATCACGACGCCGTTTGGCATGTATGAGTTCCCATTCATGACGTTCGGCTTGAGAAACGCAGCCCAGACCTTCCAGCGGTTCGTGGATGAAGTTTTGCGCGGTCTGGACTTCACATACGCGTATATTGATGACATCTTAGTATTTTCTAGAAACAAGGAGGAGCATCTTGATCACCTAAGCCAAGTTTTCCAACGGTTGGCGGAGTACGGCCTGCTTCTCAACGAATCCAAATGCGTTTTAGGAGAAAAGCAGGTACAGTTCCTTGGTTATACTTTGACAGAGCACGGGACGTGTCCTATAGACGCCAAAGTAAAGGCGATACAGGATTTCCAACCACCCACTACAGTTAACGGTATGAGAAGGTTTCTTGGTATGCTTAATTTTTACAGACGTTTTATACCAAACGCAGCCACAGATCAAGCACCCTTACACGACATGATTTCTGGTCCTAAGGTGAAAGGGACTCAACCCCTATTATGGACTCCTAAACTTCGTGAAGTTTTTAATAAGTGCAAAGATAGCATAGCTCGCTCTACCCTTCTTGCGCATCCTCAACATGACGCACCTCTCGCCCTCGTTACTGATGCATCCAACTCAGCCGTGGGTTCGGTGTTACAGCAGATGGTTGACAACGACTGGCAACCACTCGCTTTCTTTTCGAAGAAGATGAACAAGGCACAGACGAATTACAGCGCATATGACAGGGAGCTTCTAGCAATCTACGAGAGCATCAAGCACTTCCGTTTTATGGTTGAAGGAAGACATTTCGTGGTGTATACGGATCACAAACCCTTAACTTTTGCATTTGGTCATAAAGAAAAGCAATGTTCCCCGAGGCAATTTAATCACCTCGATTATATTTCTCAATTTACGACTGATATAAGATTTATTGAAGGGAAAAATAATGTTTCAGCTGATTTCCTGTCGCGTTTGGAGAGCATTGAAAAATCGCCTGACCTGGAGAGCATTGCCAGAGCCCAGCAGGTTGATGACGAGCTACAGGAAGTATTGGAAACTACTCCAACCTCTTTGAGCTTAAAGAAAGTTCCTGTACCAGGTACACTTTTAACTTTATACTGTGACACTTCGCTGCCGACGCCTCGTCCTTTCGTACCACTGGAGCTGCGTCGACAGGTATTCAGATCACTACACAGTCTCAGTCACCCAGGAGCAGCAGCGTCGATCAAACTCGTCACTGAGAGATTTGTTTGGCCCTCAGTTCGCAAGGATTGTCGACTTTGGACCAAGTCATGTGAAGCTTGTCAGAGAAGTAAGGTTCATCGGCACACTTCTTCACCGCTCAGTAATTTCAAGCTACCAGCCGCTCGATTCTCCTTTGTCCACATCGACCTGGTGGGTCCTTTGCCCCCGTCATCGGATTACCGATACTGCTTGACTGCAATCGACAGATTTACCCGGTGGCCAGAAGTCATACCTCTGCAAGACATGACTGCCGAGACAGTGGCGAAGGCATTTTTTGAAACATGGATTTCAAGATTCGGCTGCCCTCAGTCTATTACAACAGACCAGGGTCGTCAATTTAATTCACGTTTGTTTAAATCGTTGACAGATTTGTGTGGTGTCCAGCTGCGGCATACTACGGCCTACCACCCCGCGTCCAATGGTATGATCGAGCGTCTGCACAGGACTCTGAAGGCTGCGATCATGGCGCACGAAGGAGCAAGGTGGACGGAAGCCTTGCCGTTGGTTCTGCTCGGGATACGGTCCGCGTGGAAGCCGGACATACAGAGCTCGGCCGCTGAAATGGTGTATGGTGAGACTTTGCGGTTGCCTGGTGAGTTTTTTGACACTCGTACACCAACATTCACAACAGATTCGAATTTTGTTACACTGCTCAGAGAACACATGGCACGCTTGAGGCCTAGTCCAGCATCAAGACACGGAAACAAATCTGTATTTGTACACGAAGATCTCAAGACAACCACACACATATTTTTACGCAAAGACGCATTACGAGGTGCGTTAGAACCTCCTTACAGTGGCCCACACAAAGTCATTAAGAGAACTGATAAAACTATCACCGTAGAACTTCCTAACAGAGGACCTGTCACTGTTTCTATAGACAGAGTAAAGCCTGCATATACGCTGGCAGAAAATGAGCAGGAAGCGACACCTAGTCGTATACAGAAGGACGGTTCCCGTGTTACACGATCGGGCCGTCGCGTAAACTTTCCTGATTTTTTTCAGGTCCCATGACATTGTTTCTCCAAAGGGGGTGGTGTGGCGCAACACTAGCTGCGCACGCGCCCATCCCTAGCGCAACCGGTCCTGGACGGCGGAGACGCAGGTAGCGGCGCGCGGGGAGTAGCCGCCGGACGCGGAGCGCAGTCAACGCGAGCACCGCCAGTTCATCGCAACCCCGCTTCCGCGTTGAACCTATGCCGCTTCGCCTCGCATAATTCCAACCGCCATTTCGCTTTCCCGCTATTTGTACTAGCCTACGTATATCTCTATACGTGCTGTTGCATTATATCACGCCCCTTCGCGTTCGCGTCCGTCGGTTATAAGCTGTGTCAACTTGCTTTCGCTTGCCTACGCTTTGGACATTACACGAGTATTATTTATGTGAAAGCTGCGTGTATTATTTCTACATCCTGTCAGGTAACGATAGCGACCTACACGTAGCTACCCCACACACTTTTGACTTTGGACAAAAATCTGCTGAGTAATTTATTGTGCAGGGAGGGAACTATCACAATAAACATAATCAGAGCCAATAAGCTAGTTCTCATTTCATGATAATACACTGACCAATCTGCAAATTCAACAAAAACCACATTAAAACCATTGTTAGTTTAACTCTTTAGCAAACTAGTTAGAATTCAGATCACAGTTTTAGTTAGAAATGCAAGTTGAGAATAGTTTTTGTTACTAAACGACTACACACAAGTTTGAAATACCTACTCGTGAAAATGTATGTTATCGGAGTACATACCTAATTGACCGAGCGAGCGAAGCGAGCGAAGCGTCTCAGTTTCCACATTGGCCAAAAATGCGTTTGTCCGGATGTCTGTCTGTTCTCCTCTACAGGTCGCATTTTTCAACCGATCTGGACGAAACTTGGTTCACAGGTTATATGACTTATTAGAATTTTTTTGTCGTCGGGGATTTTTGATTGGAGGGGTACTTCCCCCAAAAAAAGGGCAAAAAGGGGGCTATTTGATATACTGGATATCTCCACCAAATGAGATCCGATTTCGATTATTCTTTTTTTATTTTAAAGGTAGTAACTATAAGTTGGTCTCATAAAAGTTTGGCGAAGATCTGATAAGGATCTTCAGCATGATGAACCGGATAGCTCATCAAACAATCGATGGTTTTCAATCAAATTTGAGAGAAACACAAAGAACCTCATTCTACACAAGATGATGCAAAAAAAAACAAAAAGATCAAAAAAATCACAAAACGGAAAATGCACTTGCACATTACATTCCTCACATACATAGCTCACTTTTAGTATGCTCGCGAGGTCTACAGCTCCCAGAGCCACTAGTTTACGTTTAGGTGAGAAGTTTTAGCTCATTATGAATTGGCTAACGGCAACTGACTTTCCGCAATTTAGTGTTTCTGACAGTAAAATTTTCATATAACTGCAAGCATTATAGCGTTATTCCGTAAATAAAATTCACCCTCAGATTAAACGGGGCATTCAACTTATAACCATCGAACGCGCTAACTGCACCGCGTGAGTGTTTTGGCGATAAGAGCAAAGCTCGTGATCGAAGTGAGGGCGGATCCACTAAGGTGAAACTCTGCGTGATCATGTTGTTTCGAGAATCAATACACTTTAGGTAATGTGCGGACATTTCTCGGATAAATTCGCAAACTTAACAAGCAACTGTCATCTCGTTACTTAAGAAGCTTATGAAAAACAATTGCTCTAAATAAAGCATGAACGTTATGTGCGCAACGTCTTAAAATTTCACTGACACAGTCTTAGCACAGTCTGCTTAGTTGAATTTGAAAGTTTTTGTGAACAGATGATTCTATTCTAGCTAGGGAAATTCGGCTCACGAATAATGAACTGACAGGAAGCCGATACAATAGACAGCTTGGCACTCCAATCAGCATCAGGTCTAACAAAATAGTTACCTTTGACCATCATAAGAGACTTGCCTGACTTGACTGACTGACAATGCACAGTCTAAAATAGAAGGTCCAACTATCTGTATTTTTTTTGTACTATGTGTTGATGCAACAAGCAGATCGAGACAAACGAAGTCACGTGCGGTTACTAGAAAGGATGTATGCTTGTTTTTACGAATCAGGTATACCGACTCTCAAAACATTGTTCTGAAATGATGCTCATTTTGTGAGTTTTTACAGCCATATTAACAGAGGTTTATGCTTTGAATTAGAAACGGTTAGATTTAACGGGAGAGCCTTAATGTGTTCGCTAAAATTTGCGAAATTACAAATGAAAATGTCGTTTCGGCCGAAATAAAGCTTAGTGACATTTTATCGAGTAAAACGCTTATTGTGCCTACAGATAAATTTGAAGTCAAAGGGTATTCAATTCAATAAAATCAGAAGGGTCACTGAAATTTCTCAAAGCTAAGGGAATTTAGATGCCAATTCAACGGGACCAAGTCTAGTAGACAGGCACCAAACTCAGGGCTTTCATACCGCTCTTTTGTATAATCCTTGTTACAACATCCTACTAATATTATAAACGCGAAAGTCTGTGAGTATGGATGGATGGATGGGATGGATGGATGGGATGGATGGATGTTTGTTACTCTTTCACGCCGGAATCGCTGAACGGATCTGGACGAAACTTGGCAAAGAGATATATTATAGTCTGGAGTAGCACATAAGCTACTTCTTATCCCGTGGGAATACCGGGATTTAAATCTGCGCGGGTGAAACCGTGGGGCGGAACTAGTAATTAATAATGAAGCTCCAAAGATACTGATAGAGATACAGAACATAAAGATAACGAAAACAGAAGTTGGAACTATAGTCCCTAAGAATATATGCCCTAACTAGCTGAACCCGCGGCTTTGCTTGCGCCAAGGAATTGCAGGTTTCATACAAACTTTCATCCCCTATTTATATATATATATATATATATATATTTTTATTCTTTCTTAGCGGATGCCTACGTCATAACATCTACCTGCATGCCAAATTTCAGCCCGATCCGTCCAGTGGTTTGGGCTGTGCGTTGATAGATCACTATGTCAGTCAAGTGTCAATTTTATATCTTTAAAAATGTCGAATCGTGCGAGCGAGAGGAATATTAGGTGTTGTCAACGCCTTAACATGACCATCAGTTTGTGCCACCAGAAAGTTGAATAAATAAAGAAATTAGTGTAATCATTTCTCGTTGCATACATTTGGATGAAAGCTGGAAAACTACATTGCTCTACGCGTGATTTAGCCATTAGCGATGTTAACAGGGGTGAACGTATTGTAGTGATAAGATAAGCACTACTGTCGCTAAGACTCAACAAGACCGATAATGTCATAAAATAGCTTTTAAAAGCAATGATTTTATGACCTAGATTAAAATGGTCTACTATGAAAAACTGTAGGCAATGTTTTGTATTGAATTTTGTGTTTATATGCTCAGTGGTTTGTGTTACATTGCGGGGTAGCTAAGTAACGTGCCACAGTCTTGTTACTGCCTCGCAATGTATGTTCGTTATTTTCCCCCGGTAGATTAGCGTTTGTAGCCGATTACTTAAGAGAACAACAGAAAAACAGTGCACAAATGAATTTTTCTGTTCAAAGTAAAGTCAATATATTTATTCAATAAAATCACTTTGAATTCAAGAAATCATACTCTCAAACAGTGAAGGTAAACATGGTGAGGAAAGCGGCATGTCGTAGAACAACATGTGTCAAGTGCTCGGCACTTAAAATCCTTTCACCGCACTGTTTCTGACAACTAGTGACACGACAAAAAAGAACAGTTTTTTTTAATATACGAGGTTTTCGCGCTGATAATCATTATTTATCGCTTAGACATGGATGTGATTGGTTTTAGAAAGAGAGGTAGGCCAAAGAAAAGAGGGATGGACTGTGTGAAGGATGATATGAGTAAGAAAGGAGTGAGCACCGAGATGACGAATGATAGAGGAGAGTGGAGGAGTAGAACCTGTCGTGCCGACCCCACTTAGCGTGGGATAAGGGCAGGGAGATGATGATGGTGAATGACTATTTATCGCTTGTATTCAAATTCCTTGATTTATCGTATCACATACGCAACTGGTTATTCAGTATGCTTTTCCTCGTCATTATTTCAAATTATCATTCATTGCATTTTCAGCCGTGATCGTGAGTCACAAACATCTATACATTTGAAATTTCGCATTCATAATATTAGTACCTATGACGAGTTTCTATAAACAACAGAATCACGCGATGATAATTTTTCTGTAAAACTGCAAGTGAAGTAAATTTTTGCTGTAAAGTAAATTTTTCATCTTTCAATATGCCCAAATGAGCGAGCGAGAGATACATTTGCAGTTTGTCATAGCCTTAATGGAATCTCACTACTGGTATTTCCTTAGCAAACAGCCAGTGTAGTGTGATAATTGAAGGTCGGGCTTCCATTCGCTCTGGCCAGCCTCAAAGCAATCCCGAGACACTTTCCGGTGCGTGAGCAATCATTCAACCGATCTACAGGGATGGACCCAGTCTCACAGGTGTTCTGACAGGTAGGTAAGGTCTCGATTTAGCTTATGCGCCTCAAATGAAACTTTTAGGTTGACAACAACGATTTCAAACGCCTGAGTCGACCATGAGTTTTGAATACAGTCAAAGGGTTATAACAAAATGTTGAATCTTGTTTTGGTCGAGAAAGAAAACGATTTTGGAGAATAGTCAAAATAAAGAACCTTTTGCCCTTCCTAAAACCATAATGTCTTTCTTCTTTTATTTGCTACAATATTTTAGAGCGCCGGTGGTCTAGTGGGAGTGACCCCGCCTTCCGATCGTAAGGTCGCAGGTTTGATTCCGGTCGTGCACCAATAGATTTTTTTATCGAAAAATTTATGTGCGCAATGCCAGTGCTCTTAAACGGTGAAGGAAAACATCGTGAGGAAACCAGTTAGTATTCTAACAGCGGCGATGGGCTTGCAACCTGTCAAGTATGGAATACTACTGCAAAATGTGGGTACGTGCCAAATTTAATGTTTGGACGTACCTCTGACTACCCCCCTGAAACATCCTCAAAGAATCTTGAATTAGTACTTAGTATTGAGAGATCGCAAGGGATATCTACCGTGCCTGGGGATCAAAGTCCTGAAGCTGTTTCAATATTTTATTGGAAATGACATCAATACCCCCTTGAACATCCTAAATCCCTCCCTGATGCTGTGTAGCGTTTCATCTTCCAAGTAATTGAGTTCGTACACGCAACGCTTATAATATTATAATGATATAGTGATGAAAGGCTTATGTTGAGGCTTATCAACACTTCTACTACTACTGTTATTTTGACGTACACTATCGCTAATGTAACTAACAACTACTCGCTCGCATATAAAAAAAATGAAGTATTCCTACCTAAATACGGGACCTCTATGTGCTAAGAAATTTTCGTAGGCACATAAAAAAGAATTGTCTTATTTTACTTCACAATAGGTATGCCTTTTAAGCGTAAATATTATTGTGCCTAATTAAAATAATTGAAAAGTTGAAAATAAATACAATCAGTAAAAAGCGTGCAAACTAATAAAAATTATATTATCTAAATAGGTACCGTCCGTATGGCCATGAAAGCCTTCTCCTCAAAATCTTTATGACAATATGGTATAAAATAGTAGATTTATATAAGATTGGAAATCTAATAAATATTTTATTAAATAATATTATCTGATAATAAACTCGTATTTTGATTGATACTCGTGCCTAATTAATTTAGATTATACATACTAGATAATTAATCAAAATTATCAAACAGAGAAGATGGATGAATATTAAATCAACAATCCTAGAATTTCCGTATTGGTTCAAAACCCATAACCTTTAAGTTTGGTTTGAGTTTTTTTTATGAAAAGTACTTAATGAAAAAGCCGATGCGTAAATTAATGAATATAATATAATGATAGCATAAATTACTTAAGTGCCTACATTGGGCGGCTTAATCGTTGAAAGCGATTTGTTCCTGGAAAAAATATTTAGTAAGAATTAAATTCGGTGAAATGAAAATATATAAACATTTTTCTTATATTTACCAGCGTATTTTCGGTCGAAACGCTTCGGAATGTCATACTATGACAGCGTACCCTGGAATGTCTGCTAAATAATATATAATGAAGCGAGCAGCGTTGATCTTCCGCCGTAATAAAAGCGGCTACAAACTGCTGCGGGCGACTGATATGATTTTATCATGACGAGGTATACGGGAATAAAATAAATTAAATTCCCTAATTTAGGGTCGCAATTTAAAGTCGAGGATGTGGGTACGCGAATCGCGAAACTGAAGTGGAGGTGGGCAGGACACTTGGCAAGAAGGGACGACGGGAGATGGACGAAGGCGACAACAGAATGGTGGCCAAGGGATGCTCAAACATCTAGAGGCAGACCACCCGCCCGTTGGTCAAATGACATTGTAGCAAGTGCTGGAAATAGGTGGATGAGACTCGCAAGGGACCGGAAAGAGTGGCGTATTAAAGAGGAGGCCTATACTCAGCAGTAGGTGTAAACGGGCTGAAATGATGATGATGATGATGAGGGTCGTAACATATTAACTTTTTTATAACTGGATGGGAAACTGTCCTAGGTATTCGCCTGGGCCGTCGTCCTACTTTTTATATTTTTATGATAGCACGCCAACACCATTATCTGCATGTTGTCTGTGTTACTACCATTATGTGCAGGTAGAAAATGCTCATAGAATTAAGCCCACCTTTTGGTTCCATCAAGTATAAATTAAAATGTAATACTCGTACTCACCTATTAAACCAACCCTCCATGCACCCCTGTTAAGTATTTTCCAGCAAAGTGAGGTCAGATATGAACTGATGTACTTAAATACCCCTTCGCTGCGGTTTCATTAATACCGCTACCGCCTTTTAACTAATTATGATGTAGTAAACGTAGACAGACACCTTATTGTGCCCATGAATCTAGTTGTAACATATTAAAGTGCAATGCAGTTTATCTCTTCCTTTAGTAAGTTATAAATTGCCTGATTTGTCTCATTAAATCAATTCATCTATTATTTAACACGGTTTATACAACATCATGTGTAATGTTGTACCTACTAGTCAGCTTCATTCGCAGGGAGGAAAGATTAGACCACAGTGTCTTCTTGTTTGTTGTTGTCCTTTAGTTTTTCTTTAGTTTTTGATTGCTCCTAGGTTAGGGCCGTGCGCAAAATGCACCTGTAGCTTCCCTCGTCTAGCCACGTGACAGCACTCGTGTAAAAACCGTTACGTTACGGCCGCATTACGACGTTAAACGCTTTTCAAGAACGCATCATTTCAAGCCCGCGATTCGCTAATGAAACTTCTCAACTAGGGCGGCATATTATTGTACTTACTTGCTCCTTTAGCAGGTAGTAAATATTCTAGCTACAAACACGTCAACAGACTGCATAGGTAAAAAAAAAGACGTAAGTTTCGCAATACGCTTAATGCGCTGCGCCCCGCGGTTTCACCCGCGTAGTTTTAAATCCCGGTATTCTCACGGGATAAAAAGTAGCCTGTGTGTTATTCCAGACTATAATCTATCTCTGTGCCGAATTTCATCCAGATCCGTTCAGCCGTTCTGGCGTCATTAAGTAACAAACATCCAAACTTTCACAATTATAACATTAGTGGGATTATACACAGCTATTATTGCTCACGTGGCTTTTTTAACATAAGCTCGTGTGTGTTTGCTGCAGTTTTCTCCAATTGGTTATTTCCAATGCGGCCTCCTTGTCTTCTATAAACGACATGACAGCGAGCTCATTCTTTTATCTGGCTCATGCAACTTACCTACTCTTGGCCTTTCTCTTTCTCACTTTCCTTCAACCTTTCCTTCGATAATGTTCTTCATGTAGCTATCATGTTGTAGAAGATGTCCAAAAATATTTAACCTCTACGGATTTCGAAGTCCTTTACTGGCTCTAGGAACTCTTCGTTAACTTATTCGTTCTAACTAATTTTATCTTATCTTTTATACAAATTGTTTGAAATGTAGCTTAACCCTGAAAATTAGAGTGCATGTGCATACATTAAATAAGTCCATTGGTGTGTTTATGTTTCTTTTTGTAACTAGTCACGTGGGGCCTCTCTCCAATAAAATGAATTTCGTTCCAAGTAAAATGAATAGTTGGTTGGGAGAAACAAAGCGACAGGTTTCGAAGTACGAAGAAACTGAAACTGAAACAGCTTCACGACTTTGATCCCCAGGCACGGTAGATATCCCTTCAGATCTCCCAGTATCAAGTAGGTACTAATTCAAGATTCTTTGAGGATGTCTAAGGGGGGTAGTCAGAGGTACGTACAAACATTACATTTGGCACATACCCACATTTTGCAGTAGTTAGTATTCCATACGTGACAGGTTGCAAGCCCATCGCCGCTGTTAGAATACTAACTGGTTTCCTCACGATGTTTTCCTTCACCGTTTAAGAGCACTGGCATTGCGCACATAAATTTTTCGATAGAAAAATCCATTGGTGCACGACCGGATTCGAACCTGCGACCTTACGATCGGAAGGCGGGGTCACTCCCACTAGACCACCGGTGCTCTTCACGAAGAAACTTCATAAGATAGTTGTTACCGCACCCGGCCTCTATTGCTATTCCGTAAACAACCACATCACGGGGGTATCACCTGGTGATTCTCACTTCTATCACCAGCTTCGCCTCACTCACTTTAGCAACAACTCAGGTTTCAACACCAAGACACTCAAAGCGCTAGTGAAGGGCGAATATTATTATATTACAGAATGAATATACGATACAATCCAGAACATTAGTAATATTTTAGTTTTAGCATTTTTTGTTGTAATGTGTTTTGTGCGTTTAAATAAAATGAATAAATAGAATGCCATTTTAAAAACTCACAGTGGATTCCGCAGTCACTTGGGCGAGCGTTGTTATCAGAATAGTACTTCTGTAGTACCTAAGTTAAGAGAAGTTGAGCCCAGTTCGCAAGCATCCGGCATTCTTGACAAAAGCTCCGTAAAGGTGTCAGCTAGCTGAGCGCCAGGTGGCTTCTGTTTAAAACCGTGTTTTACAGGAATTTAGAATGAGACGAGAACCGCATATTATAATAAATTTAATACCCTACCTTTAACATCGAAACGACAAGGCCTAGAGGTCTTAAGAGTCCGGTGACAGCGGCTCGCAATTTCGAGGTGCGATTGGCTATTATTTCATTTTATTTCATTTTGGGGAGGTTGTTTGAAATAATAACTCTAAAGAAACACGCATAAATACTGTTCGAACACAAATAATACAATAATATAAGGGAAATGTGCTTGAGTCAGAAATCATTTTGGTATTAGGTAAACGTAAGACCAAACATACTAATACCAAAATGATTTCTGATTCGGGCATGTTTCCCTTATATTATTGTATTATTTGTGTTCGAACAGTATTTATGCGTGTTTCTCTAGAGTTATTTTTTCAAACAACCTCCCCGAAATGAAATAAAATGAAATAATAGCCAATCGCACTTCGAAATTGCGAGCCACTGTCACCGGAGCCTTAAGAGAAATTTAGCACATGCCGTCATTGAAAATATTTATAGGGATATTTATAGTCCCAAACTAAGCAAAGCTTGGGAACCAAATAACTGATATATCCTACTAATATTATTAACGCGAAAGTTTGCAAGTATGGATGGATGGATGGATGTTTGTTACTCTTTCACGCCGGAATGCCCGAACGAATCTGGATGAAACTTGGCAGAGAGATAGATAGAGGGATAGATAGTCTGGAAAAGCACATAGGCTACTTTTTATCCCGTGAGAATACCGGGATTTAAATATGCGCGAGTGCAACCGCGGGGCGCAACTAGTTCAATGTAATACACAGACAAAGCGCAAACACCTATGTATTTTAAATTCACGAATGGTTTTTGTGTTTTATTTCAATATTGTTCTCGGAGGAGTAGAACCTGTTGTGCCGACCCCACTTAGCGTGGGATAAGGGCAGGAAGATGATGATTTCAATATTATTCTCAGCAAGCGAATTTTTGTAAATCTTTTGAGAAAACAAAGGTTTCAAACCAGAAAGCTCATTAATTCCTTTTCTTGCAGGTGGTTGCCGAGTTTGAAGACGTGGAACCAGATGCACTATACGATGTACTGCACGATCCGGAGTACCGCTCCGTGTGGGACACGCACATGCTGGCGGCCGAGGATGCTGGACATATCAACGTTAACAACGACGTCGGATACTATGCCAGTGAGTACACGCTGCTTTGCGATGCTTTGCATCCAGAAAGGGACAGTAATGCTGCGATAAGCTCGTCTGCCTAGCTCTAAGCAAATAAATAAAATAAATAATGCTGGACAATCCACACAGCACCATCTAGCCCCAAAGTAAGCTACTCAAAGCTTGTGTTATGGGTAAAATATGACTGATATATTTAATACATTATATACTTACATAGATAGATATTTTTTATTATATACATAGAAAACACCCAGACCAACGGAACAAATTACTGCAGATCGTACACAAATTTGTTCCGAGGCGGGAATCGAACCCGCAACCTCTAGCGTCGCAGGCGGACTCTCGCCCGCTGCGCCACAGAGGTCGTCTGCAAATCTTGTCTTCTTCTTCTTCTTCTTGCCCTAATCCCACTTCATGTGGGGTCGGCACAACAGGTTCTTTCTCTTCACTTCCCTCTACCATCCATCATCTCTGTAGTCACTCCTTTCTTACCCATGTCATCTTTAAAACCAAGGAATATAAGTATACAAACTCCTTGTTTAAAACAATCCAGCCATCTTTTCTTTGGCCTTCCTCTACTCTTATTTCCACATTCGTGCCTAACTCTTTTCGTTACATGACAAGCAAAATTTGTTGGAGTTGAAGCTATGTGATAATATGTATGAAGCTATCATGTTTATTTATGCCGCCAAGGCGTTTCTATGTTTTTTTTGAAGCGTGTGTGCATGTGAAGTTAAGTGGCACAAGGTACATTTGTTACTGAACGCAGGGCAGTGCATCGTAGGTAAGTCACGTTTGTATCGTGCGTGACTTGTTGTAACGAGGCAATGCTTTGATAAAGACATGGACGAATAAACCTATTCGTCCATGGTTGTAGGTGATGGGTATGAATGGACATTAGGTGGGGCATATTCTTTTTTCATCAGCAAGTAGTATAGTAGTATAACTCTTAGTATATATATAGTATAGTAGGCATATATAGTAGTTTATAAGGAAGTGGGTACAATTATTGTGACAAGTTTAAAGTTGAATTGATAAACACTAATGGTCGAGATAAAAAGACGATAAGAAGACCATTTTGGCGACGACCTCTGTGGCGCAGCGGGCGAGAGCCTGCCTGCGACGCAAGAGGTTGCGGGTTCGATTCCCGCCTCGGAACAAATTTGTGTACGATCTGCAGAAATTTATTCCGATGGTCTGGGTGTTTTCTATGTATAATAAAAAATATCTATCTAAGTATATAATGTATTAAATATATCAGTTATCTAGTACCCATAACACAAGCTTTGAATGGCTTACTTTGGGGCTAGATAGTGCTGTGTGGATTGTCCAGCATTATTTATTTATTATTTTTCTAGATATTGATAAAACCCAATAAGAATTCCTTCAATCTGTCCAACAAGCAGCCGCTTCATATATTGGGGCATAAGCTGATATCCGATACGATAGAGTGAAAAACAATGCGAAGCGACGTTCCACGGGATTCCGTCGTCGAGTGAGATGCGGGGAGACTTTATTCTGTACAATCTACACATGAATCTAGCGCCATCAGTTATTCGCGAACGCGATCAAAGCCTAGAAAAGATCGAAAAGATGATAGATCAAAATGATGAGTCAACAACTAAAAGTATAGGTACTTTCCTAGACGTTATTGTACACATTACTTTTAATCAGCAAAAAGGTTCTTATAAAACAAGGATAATAGCTAAGGTACAGATAAGTCTCGGTTCCGCACATAAAGGACGTGAGTGGGCTCCCGAGTGGCCCAAACAATCAGATAGCCGGCAATCGATGTGGTTTCAACTTCCAAAGTTGCGCATGTTAGGTAGAGTTGGGAGAAGTGTGCTTGATTCGCTACTTTAAAAACAAAACTTGGGATTGCAATGTTAATTAACTAATTTTATTTAGAAAGTTCTTTTCACAACACCCACGCACCGAAAGTTCTTCCAGTCACCAACAGTGAGTTATGAAAAAAAATTAAAACCCCATGTAAGTTTGTTATAAAAAAATAAAAATCCCATGTACGTTATGGTGAACTTGAAGACATGTTCAGCCCAAATGCAAATTAATTGACTTATTTTTAGACAGCCTTCACAGCTCAGTAAGTTAGTAAACAAAAACCTAGAGAGTAGACATCGAGAACAAAATATTTGCGCAGAATTTACATAGTGCTTTGCATAGTTTGTTGATAGTAATTTGTGAAGAGTTCACCTTTCTATCAAGCCAAAAACTTTATTTTATTTAGGTATTTATTCGTACGAGTAGATCACCAAGAAAACGATCACGCACAAACGTAGTAAATATGAAGATAATATTTTTCCTACAACAAAGCTATGAGATTCCGAGAAGTGTTAATTGAATAGCACAGTTGGAATGCTCTGTAATATAACTTGTGGGAAAGAACTGGGGCGGAATAGAACATTTACTGCTAAGTCGGGTCGTGTGTTTATCGTGTCTGTCTAGTTATTACCTACTAGGTTATCATTTTTAGGATTATGGGTGGGTCTTTCTTTCTTCTTTTTTTTATGGCTCCTGTCATAGACAATCTTGCCAATGTCAAGTGATTCAGAGATTATACTCTTTGCTTTGTAGTTATGTTTCTAGTCACGTCAGTCCAAAGTCGAGTCAGTCAATTGTTTTGAAGAAAATGGTGGCGGTTTCTTCAAAACATTTGAAACATTTTCGGTCAAATCACGATATCACATATACACTAATACACTTTCATAATACACTTTCATACACTTTACATAATACACTTTCATTTCAAATGCTTAGACTTTGTGCTAAGACCACAAGTAATATTGGTAAAAATACCACCAAAATTACACAACACAACTCAAAATAACACTAGAAAAACAATTAAAATGAAAATGCTATGTTGCTTCGTTAGATGACAGGAAACGAATCCATGGGTGGGTTTTATTGGTTTTATTTCAGAGAAACTTCTTTGCTCATAGTGGACGATACACCTGTCATGTCTGTCATTTTGAAGGCTCCTGTCTATCGACAATCTTGCCAGTGTCAAGTGATAGAGATTATATGCTCTTTGCTATGTTTCTTTTCTATTCACGTCAGTCCTCAGTAATCTTAATCACTAGACACTGGAAAGTCTGTCTGCAGAATGACGGACAGATGCCGTAAATGGTACGAAGAAAAGGCCATAGCTAGATTGGTTTTCTGACATTTTGGAAAGCAACCTAGCTTTTTCATTTTAATTGTTTTTAATTGTGAGTGAGTGAAATTCGGTGGCATTTTAACCAACATTACTCTTATGCTGGAGCTACTCTTATCGATTTGATTCAATTTGAATTATGTCGATTCTCGATTTGAAACATTGTTAGTCTTACACATTTTTATTTGAAACATTGTTAGTCAATGTTAGTCATGTGACTTTTTGTCATTACTTCAGTTGGTAGTAGTAGCGTTAGGATATTATGTTCTGTGGTAGTAGCTCTGCCTTCTGTGTCGTAGGCCGTGGGTCCGATCGCCACCGAGAACAAACATATTTTGTGAACATATGTTTTTGATCTCAGTCTGAGTGTTATAGAATATTATGAGTATGTATTTCCAAAAAAAAGTATGTAGTATATCAGATATCTGGTTCCCATATCACAAGCTTTGGTTTAGTTTGGGGTGAGATACTGTGTGGTAAATGGAATCTCCACCAATATTTATTTATTACATATGTAATACCTATATAACCTTGTATGTAAAATCCATGTGGACATCTATCGTGTCTGAGAAAGAATCAAAGTAGAGCTGTTTCAGATTTAATGTAGATGTATTTTGGTTGACGCCAAAAACGCGGACAGGACTGAAGGTCGTAAACTGAAATCCAGTAACACTTGAAACTCGCCTGGAAAACGCAATGCAGTGAAATGTTTGGCAAATTTAAAACTATTGGATATACGGTACAAGCGACTGAACCAATGCAGGAAAACTAAAAAAAACTATTAAAGAAAGAAAGAAAGAAAGAAAATATATTTATTTCGTCCCACAAAACAAGTAGGTACTTACTTAAAACTAACAGAAAATAAATTATAACCTACACTAATAAAGTATTATTTGAAAATACACTGTGCAGTGAAATTATTTTGGTTTATCGGGCTTAAAAACGTCTCAAAGTGATTGGTTGTATGATTATATATTATTATATTTGTTGTATGTTGTATTTTTGGTGTTTTGGCTCATTGAACGTTCCTATCTTTTAAAGGATTATACCTTTGATACATTTCAAACTCAAAAAGCATGTACAGCGTTTTCTCTTATTTCCTCAGCATATTGATAAAGTTATAAGATCTTCATTATGTATACCCACATTCAATGCATGTTCATGAATAATTGATGCCATTTCGAGACGGCTTTATTTGGATTCTTTTCCAAGCCTTTCTTTGTATTAGTCATGCGTGTAAGTTCCACACGTATGGAATCCCTTGTGTTTTTTCTTTCTATACCACTCTGAAAATGCTTGAGATATCTAGAACATTCTATTGAAATTGAGGGTAGGTGTAAAGCTACGTCTATGTTTAAGATTTTTTACGTTTATAAATTATGAAGTTAAGGAAAAGTGAGAGTTTTGTGTCATGTTTTGAAAAATTATGGCTCTTTCATATTTTGAGTAACCAAACTATCCTCTTATTTTGTCTGGGCGTTAGCTAACCTAACTTAGTAGCTAGCTAGCTTGCTATCAAGTTACGAAACTACTTGTTGCGATTTGAACTTTGTCTTGTTGAGTTGATTTCGAATGTTGGCCTCGTGTCAATGACCTATAAATAAGCGTGTTGCTAACTGTCTAGTATACCTACAGGGTGGATTTTGGGACGGGGCAGTAAGGGTAGGTACCTTAACCGTCATAGTTACAGGAAAACGTTCCTAGGATACCTTCCATAACTTTTTGAGATATTCTAAAGTGCGTTCACAGATTTAGTAAAAATTATGTTAAATATGTTATGGTAATACAGACATCGTCATCGAAAAAAATGCTAAAATACCAAATATTTTTTTTTGATGTCAATCGATCCTATTTCATGTAGGGATCAAAAGACTACTCTCTCCATTCAAGGTAAAAGTACTAGAAATTACAGATATTGCCAAAAACTTTTGTCATACCTTTTGTACGGAAAACGATTAATTAATTCGCAATATTTAAATTATAATATAGGTACCTATATTTATTTCTATTTGGCTGTTTCCCATAAACTGGACGATTTGCACAAAAACAATTTACGTAGCTTCGGGGAAAAAGCATAGCAAATAGGCCATCAGATTGATACGTCGATGACTTCCTCAACATTTCAATCACACGCTGATTGGTCATGTTCCGGAGGTAAATAGCACTCAGCATTCCATCAGCGTCCATTAAGTATTTGACTTCTAAATAATATCTTAAATCACCGGTTTTCGATCATGTGTCCAATTTGATTGTTCTCATCGCATAAGCTTAAAAAAAACGCATATACATATATACTTTATACAAACATTTAAAAAAATATTCCCAGTTAAAAACTCCCATTTATGTTCATTTAAAATCCTCAAGGATGTTTATGTACTACTTACCTCGTGCCTACATGTAATTACGAGAATCTTTATTAATTCTTGTCTACTAAATGTACCTATAGCCTGTGAATGCGGCATCATACTATCCTAAAAATGTCGCTTGGATGTCGTTTGCATGGCATCTTGACGAATATAAAGGGAGTAAACGACTGATTAGAATTCACAGCTTCGCTTGAGAGCATATGACAGACATCATAAATTTAGGAAGAACAAAATATTCAGACACATTTATCGGAGTGGAAATTATCTTGGGGATGATAAAATCAACTCTGCTGATTTTATTGTAAATATAATATACAAGCTGCTGCTGAAAACGCAGTATATATAGTAGTAAATACTACGCAGGATAGTAGTAAATATTGTTTTACATTTACTAGCGACCCGCCCGCGCGCCCCTGCTTCGCACGGGTGCACATGGTTTTTTTACTATATCATGCATGTATTACACATAAAAACCTTCCTCTTGAATCACTCTATCTATTAAAAAACACGCAACAAAATCCGTTGCGTAGTTCTAAAGATTTAAGCATCCCTATGATATAGGGATATTTAGGGACAGAGAAAGCGACTTTGTTTTATACTGTGTAGTGATTATTGGAGAGATTTGTGGCTAGGTAGGTGTATTCTCTGAAAGCTCGTATCTAGGTTAAAATTGACATAAAACACGGTTTTATTCAAAGTTGATATCGTGGTTTAAGAAGTTAGAAGGGCAAATCCACCTGTAGGCAATCTGCAGATAGAATCACTGGTAAGTAGTAGGTAGGTATGTTTGTTTTGCTGCGGTAAAAGTTGTCATATCTAGCTTGCAATCTACATCCATTTTCTAAATTAAAATCGCTTGAACTGAGCAGACGTGCCGTTGGAAAATTGAAAATCGAACGAAAACCGTGTTGCTCGGTCACCAAGTTATTTCATTGTTTTGGTTATTTTACTGGGGAAAGCTGGCTTTAGTGTCGATTATGTTTCCTGTAAGCTGATTGTATTTCAATTTGTATACTTTTAAGCACTTGTTTTCAACGACGATCAGTCAACACAATAGGGACGCGGGATAGGTTTTTGTTTTGTGATTGGCTGGCAATTGTTGTCTAATAAAATCACAAAAATCACCATATTATCACCATATTATATATTTAGTGGCTCATTCACTCATCTGTCCTTTGTGTCTCAACATCTGCACAAGGGACGATCTTAACAAGGCCACCGACAACGCAGTAGAGGTGGCCAAGCATTATTTGAAAATTGTCTAGTGTTGAAAATTGTCCATTGACAAAATAGAAGAAGAAGAAGGTGCCAGTTCCACTCGACCAAGCCTTGAAGACCAGGCTTGATAGTATAGTGGGTAATTGCTGCCAGTGACCCAGTCTGTACCGGTTCGGGAAAGGTTTGGCTGGCGGCCAAAGCATCCACGCCCAAAGATGGCTTGCCGCTCAAAAATATACTTGGTTTTTCAGCGTCCATTCAATTGCTTCAGCAAAAGTCTTTATGTATTTCTGAAGAAAGTCAATTTACAAAAAAAAGAAAAAAGCAAAAGCAAAGCCTAAAGAATCATTTTGTGTCCCTGTATCTTAAATATGTGTGTGTGACGAATTTTAGGTATACTTTTTTTTTTTTTTAAGTCAAAATGTTATTGGTTGAAGTGAAATTGGATAACACAAAATTTGCCCAGCGTCATACGGTTACATAGTTAGTAGGTACCTACCCAAAAATAGTTTACGTACCTAATGGTAAAAATTAAATGATCTCAGATTTCTTAGGCTGATTGTGCCGTGAGAAAAATCTTATTCGCAGCCACCGGTTATGGGCACACATACCCGTAGTGTTCTGATCACAGGAAACATTGTGAGGATACGAAGATATTGGTCAATCACGTCTCGTGTGGTCAATACCTATACCTACTATACTATTGACGACCTCTGTGGCGCAGCGGGCGAGAGCCTGCCTGCGACGCAAGAGGTTGCGGGTTCGATTCCCGCCGTGGAACAAATTTGTGTACGATCTGCAGAAATTTGTTCCAATGGTCTGGGTGTTTTCTATGTATAATAAAAAATATCTATCTAAGTATATAATGTATTATATATATCAGTTATCTAGTACCCATAACACAAGCTTTGAATAGCTTACTTTGGGGCTAGATAGTGCTGTGTGGTTTGTCCAGCATTATTTATTTATTTATTACCTGTTCTGTGCTCTAGTTTCTTCATAATAAGGTTATTTTTTCAGTGTCCTGCCCAGCGCCCCTCAAAAACCGTGACTTCGTTCTGCAGAGGTCGTGGCTCGACACGGGAGACGAGAAGATGATCCTCAACCACTCAGTGTTCCATAAAGACTATCCGCCAAGGAAAGGCTATGTTAGGTAAGAAATTATTTTAATTATTAAATATCAACCTGCAAAAAGTCAGACCATAACAAAACCATAAGACGCTTGCAATATATCGTACCTGCATAAATCACTACTTTCTTTCAATACAGTGTGGTAAAAGGCTTTTAAGTGTGCCTAGTAATTCATAGGTTCTACGAAATATCAGTTTCTTCATTCTGTTTTCTTTCACCGTTTAAGAGTACCTACTGGCACTGTGAACATAAATTCTCCATCAATCCCCATGACACACCTACTTGGCTCAACTAGTAGTGCTTTGGGGAAATTGTCTCTCGTGATGATAACATTCTCAGATAGGTGCTGGAGTCTCATAAAAATTGCCTGTGAACTCGGTTATATCCCATAGCCCCGTAGCCGTAGTTATTATTTATTCGACACTGGTTGAGTGTAAAAAAAATAGTGGCAAAATGTCAAAACAAATAATATCAATCGCAATATAAAGTCACATTCATAGAGGCAGGAAGATGATGATTCGGCCCGTAATTTCTTTAAAAAGAAACGCACGAATCGGCAGAAGCTTAGGCGCAATGCACACAGAGGTGACGGGATATGGACAGTGGGCAAAGAATTGGTACGGAAACTATATAGTCCTTTGCATAGCACGAGCCAAGGGCGCAATGCACTCAGGCAACGACTACAGGCTGTCCCAACGTCGCAAAACAGCTGCATTCTCACACCTATAGTGACGAAGATTTGTTTGGCAACAAGTTTTGTCACGACTGCAAAATCGAGACTGGTTGTCATCTTAGCATTCCCTGCGACAGAAAGTTGTTAAAATTGGTCGGTACTCATGAGTCTTCTGATAAAAAGCTTGACTTGAGGCAAAGAGAGGCTTAACGATCGGGAAACAAAAAACAAAACTCACACTTGGGGTAGATACCTACTCATGTTAAGTCTTAACTATCAACACAAGGAATTGCCTCTCAATTCACGCACGATAGGAAACCGCCCCACAATGCACTGCCCTTCGTCCATAAACTCCCTTCATACCGAAACACAGCAACGCTGCTCATCGGCAGAAATATGCAAGGAGGCAAGTCACTATGTTTGATATGTTTCTTTTGTTTAACAAACACTTAATTACCCACATATTGACAGGACATGAGCGTGACTGAAGTTTAAATTAATTAATATTATATACTTGTTCAACAGTGTAAAACACTTCTCAATGAAAGCTGGTAACTTAATTTTGCAACAAATACACTTTTCTACATGATTTATTTAAACATCATCTTCTAGGCATTCCTAAATGTCTTAAAAACGGAAAAGATGCTAAGAAAAAATCATAAGCTTCAAAGGAGATTTTCGTGGAAACAATGGTTATATGAATCCGATGAAAGATTGCGAGTTCTTGTTAAAGTTGCCATGGAGACCGTATCTTCATCAGGTCTTTAAGATTCCTGATTACAGCCAATTAATTAAGCAGAACACAATGAATTGGGTGCTAGGATGCCGCAAAGTTGGGAATCTTCAGCAAATTGAGATCTGAAAGCGTAGCGTCACTTCTAGGTGCCATTCTCAGACTAACGGCCGGTTTTTAAAACCTCGATTAAACCTAAACAGATGCCAACTCTTGCTATTTCAGTCAAATTTTATGGGATATTATGGGATAATTCCGTCTTAATGTCAGGAACCTCGTGATTGTGCTATATCGTACAAATTTTAATTACTAAACCGGCTACTGAAAAAGGTTGTCTGGGAACCTTTTGAAATGAAACAAATTCACTTAATCTTTCTGAAACATTAACTGTGAAAGAAAATATTATTACTTTTCAGTGTTTCTTGACTTGAGCTGGGATTATTTGGTTATTTTTTTTATTACTCTCGCGTAATCCATCAAATGTTATGGGTAATTTGAACAGAAAAATATACACTACAGTTAGATACTAGATAATAATACAGTTACGACCAGTTTTTGCGTAAACAAAATGTACTATTTCCGTTAACAAAGCTCGTCTATGAATATGTCTACATAATTATGCTAAAAGACAGGCTAGAGGCTTAACATCTGTATGCCTCAAGTTGATGGACGCAGGGCAGTGCATCGTAGGGCACATTCCTATTTTGCGTGACCTACGGGGCAATGTTTTGTTTATAGGTGATGGTTTCCACTTAACATCAGGTGGACCATCTGCTTGTTCCATCAGCTAGTTGTTAAAAAAAAAAAGACAAAAAACATAAACCTATTCCATTGGATCTCAAAGATCACTTAGAAAGTTCTAGCTAGGCGTCTCTAACTTCCATTCCTACACGACCAAGCCAGGAGAACGTTTTTACGGCTTGGTTTCTTACAAGCAGTCTTACACTAATTACTTATTACACGCTGTACTTCAATTGTTTCTGTAAATAATCTGTCATTCGTTTATTAGTTTTCACTTAGGCTAAGAACTCACGAAGCGGTTTTCACCCGTGCCCGCCGCGGTTGCGGGCCCGCAGCCTTTGTAGAATACAGATATTTAAGTAAAAAATTAAACCACATTTCACGACGCGTTTTACGCCCGCGGCGTGTGCGATTGTTTGCGGCTCCCGCTGCACCGGCATGTCATCTTGTACCGGCGGCTTTTTGTGCGTGCGTAACCGCACAAAACTTCGGTCTCGTGAGTTTTGAAAATAAAACTCCATCTTACTTTATGTTACTGGAAGATACATTCGTAGCTAAAGAAGATTACCGACGTTGCGACCAAATTGGACTTTGATTACATTTAAATTCCCTCAAAACTTATTTCAATTTGCTTTTACGGAGAGGTCCACTCAAGACGAACTTCCAAGACAATCTTAAAATTCATCTTTCAGCTGAGGTAGCAGCTTTATTCCGTTTTTAAACGGCCATGCTTCTGAGAGCCAAATTATTCATAAAGTTTTTGGAGCTGCGACCTAAACATCAAGTGGGTCTTAAGACCTGTTTTCTTTTGGATAAAACAATTTTTTCTTCTAGTTCTCGTTTTTAGAGTTTTATTAAGAAAGAAAGAAAGAAAGAAAATACATTTATTTAGGAAAACTTTTTTTATTAAGGAAAACTTTATCAAAATTATATATTTGCTGAGTCTTAAATGTTATTCCGTGATGTTTGGTAGTTTGTCTTTTTTTTTGCTTTCAATTCAGTGTCAATACGTCACATTCAAGAGACGGGCAAGGTCGTCACGGTTTGACGCACGCGTTATCTTATCAACGAGTGCCTGAAAATTGTGCAAATAAACCGTGGAGAGGGGACCGCCCACTATGTTTCAGGGAAACCTGAAAAATAAAACGGGCAAGTGCGAGAGGGACTCGGTCCCTGAGAGTTCCATTATTGTTATTTTAGGCTGCGGGTTTTTTACCACCTATTATATTCACACGAAAGGAAAGAAGAAGAAGGTTGTGGGTTAGATTCCCACAAAAACAAACATTAATTTGTTTGAACGACAAAATGTTTATTCTGTATCTGGATGTTAAACAGATAGATAGATAGATAGAAAACTCTTTATTGTACACCACAAGAAAACATAACATTACAAGAATTAAATTTAACTAAAGCGAAGTACAATGGGCGGCCTTATCGCTATGAGCGATCTCTTCCAGACAACCTAAAACAGTATATGAGTTAAGTTTGAAATGTACAGGAACATACTACTATAACTCAAAACTACTCGTCAGATCTTACACAAATTTAAGTGGGACCACATGGCAAGCACCAGCTTTCGATCAAAAAATCATCAACAAAATCGGTCCTCCCAGTAAAAAGTAATGAGGTAACAAACATAAAAAACAAAATACAGCCGGATTGAGAACCTCCTCTTTTTTTAAAGTTGAAAAAAAGGTTTTATTGCTACTAACGTAAACGTCATCTCAAAATCTCGAGGTACGAACGGCGCATATACCCTAAGCTGTAAGCCTTTCATGTAAATGTGAAGAGTAGTTATATTCCCGTAGGGCGATGTCTCTTCTGACCGGCTTCGTGGTGCGCCCCCGAGGCGACGGCGTAGCGGGCAGTTGGCTGGGCTACGTGTCCCGCTCAGACCCCCGCGGCGCTTTGCCTGCCTGGCTGGTCAATAGGTAAGTTCAGTTCATTTATTTTTATTTTTTATTTTATAAGCCTAAAAGGATCTTCATTTGTGTTTGTTATGGTAAGGCAAGAGTTAAATATAAATTAACTCGAACAAAGCAATATGTAGTACTTATCCGCTGAACTAATCTCCTTAAGCTGGAATAAACTTAATTAGACTTGATTAGATTGTTTTAACAATGGACTTCCGCAAAGTCACGCCTGAGTCAATTAACTATAAGGCAAGAGTTATCAAGCTGAAGGGGTAGCATGAAGAGTTGACAACCGCTGAGGTTTTTAAAGTGAAGATAAAACTTGAGTACATAAATGTATTTTTTTCCCTAAGTTGTTTCTCTACTTGTAAGATTAATGTAATGTTTATAATCTCTGTTAGTCAGTTTTTGTGTGTCGCTCCTGTTATGTCATGTGTCGTCGTAAATAAAACTTTCTTTCTTTCTCATCATCATCAGTCTACAGAGGTCCACTACTTGGACATAGGCCTCACCTATCCGTTTGCAGGAAGAACGATTCCTTTCCACCCACCGACTACCATGTCGTCAGTCCGTCGGGTAGAATGGCGTCCCAAACTTCACACTTCTTTCTAATATATTATAACTATATATTAATCTAAGGCATTATTCTCTATGACAATAGGAGATTCCAAGGAGATTCCTTGCCCCAAACCGTGAAACGTCAGAATTTGATGTTGGGCTTTATTCTTTATGATATAGGAGATACTTTGCCCTGACCGTATGACACCGGCTGCCTTGTCTTAAAGCGGCTACACACGATCCTAAAATCACTGGCAATATCGGGACAGCGGTAGTGGGGATGAAATCGGCACTACTCTACACACGTCCCTGCCAGTCAGTACGAAACCGACCGTGCAACAGACTGCTCGTTGTTCCAAGATGCCGCCGACACTCACAAAACAGCAGAAAATAGCCATTGTTTTGGCACTTACTACGGTGCCCCCCAACCAGAGACGAAAAAGGAAGACCTGGGTTAAAAACTGGTTGATGAAACGTATATAATATAGCGTATATATACCTATCTAGTAAATAACTAGGCCTCTATATACTTTATACAAAATATAAAAATACTTTATATACGTTAAACAATTATAGCTGCAAGCACGTCGTATCGTCGCGGCACTCAAGTGCAGACTGCGTAGAAATCAATCCTGATTTCGCTACACACGTACTGACAACGCTCCCTAGACGATAATTGTCCCTAAATCGTGAGCTTGCTCGGAGCGATTTAGGGACGATAAAAATCGGGTAGGATTTGCCTACACACGAGGCGTTTTATGATACGATCTAGGGTCCTCCCCACGACTGTCCCGATATTGCCAGTGATTTTAGGGTCGTGTGTAGCCGCTCTTAGCTGTGATCGCGGTGCAAATGGTCATAGTGAATAAGGCTCCTGGTGTTTTCAGGGTGACAGCTCAGCTGGCTCCTCGGCTGGTGCAGCAGTTGCAGGCCGCCGCTCGCCGCTACACCAGCTGGAAGGCAGTCACTGACCTGCCGTACCACAAGCCCTGGAGGCATCCCGAGCAGGTGCCTCCTTACAGGATATCGCTGGAAGATGTAAGTTTATTTTATTACTTGTTGCGCCCCGCGTATCCACCCGCGCAGACTTAAATCCCGATATTCCCACCGGATAAAAAGTAGCCTATGTGCTATTCCAAACTATAATCTATCTCTCTGCCAAGTTTCATTCAGATCCGTTCAGCCGTTCCGACGTGAAAGACTAACAAACATATATCCATCCATCCATCCATACTTACAAACTTTTGCGTTTATTAGTAGGATTACAATTTATTTAATAAAAAAAAAATATAGAAACCATGAGAGCCGAAGTATTAGGATGGTTACGAAATCCGTGATAAAACGCTAGTTTTCGTTGTAAGTTATGTCATTAGGGAAGAGCGAGGCTCCCGTATCAATAAAAGTAATAAAACTTTCTTCAAGAACCTACCTCAATAAAGCTGGTATTGATTCACTTGTTTGTAACAGTTAGATAATTGGGGAGTTTATATTGGAATGCTTACTTAATTGGGAAATTTATAAGTGCTTTGCAAAAACAACCTTAAGGTTCCGGTGACAGCGGCTCGCAATTTCGAAGTGCGATTGGCTATTATTTCATTTTATTTCATTTCGGGGAGGTTATTTGAAAAAATAACTTAAACAACCTCCCCGAAATGAAATAAAATGAAATAATAGCCAATCGCACCTCGAAATTGCGAGCCGCTGTCACCGGACCCTTAAGCTAAAGTTGAAGTAATTAAACTTTAGAATGAGGCAAGGATAGAATATCATTGCGTTTCAGAGTGCTGGACTTAGCATTCCATAGGGCAGGTCCTTTGTGAACGAGCTTTGTGAGATGATGCTATTCAGGCAGAAAGACTCAATCATTTTAAAAATGACTGCCACCAGTAGTAGTTTTGCCGTGCGTTAATAGTAATTGCTTACGTTAATATGTAAGGCGCTGGTAATTTTATGGGATGTAAGGTATCCTACATGCTTATCCTGACAACGAACTATATTTCTTCTAAGCGTCAAGCAATTTTATTGATTACTAGCTGGTACCCGCGACTTCGTCTGCGTACTTTTAATCTCTTCATCTCTTTTTTTCGCAATAAAAGGTAGCCTATGTTCTTTCTCAGGGTCTAAAGATTGTCTGTGCCAAATTTCATCAAAATTGGTTGAGAGGTTTAAGCGGGAAAGCGTAACAGACAGACAGACAGATAGACAGACAGACAGACAGAGTTACTTTCGCATTTATTATATATAAGTTGGGATGTGGAAGGCGTGATTATGCTAGTAAACATAGTAATTTTCGCATTTATAGGTAGAACTTTCCTAATAATTAACCTTGCAGTAAATAAATAAAATAAATAAACATTGCTGGACTTTCCAAACAGCACTATCTAGCCACAAACTAAGCTTGTGATATGGTAACCAGATAGCTGATAGAATACTTAAATATCTACTTTTTTGGTAAATAAAACTTCTAAGAATAATTAAAACCCATTTTAGTCCAAGTTTTAAGTTTGTAGTTTCAAGGAATTTTTCATATAAACGTTTTCAACCCTTTTTATACTACTAGGAGTTGAGTTTCCTAAAATGCGTTCTAAGACCTACGTACTCCTCAAATTTCAAGTCTCAGGGACTAGCGGTTTATTCATGCTGTGCATTGGCTATTATGTCAGTCAGGACTTTGGTTCTTATAGTGTTCGCGAAGTTAATAATAATAAAGCTGTTTATTTCCCATAAAAGTACTTAAATAACATTCAATTGGTATAATATGTTCTAATCTAAATATAATTAATTGAATGATTTTAACCATAATATTCTAATTTAAATATAATTCATTGATTCATATATTATTTATTTATTTTAAATGAATTATGTTTGGGATGTAAATTTTTGGACGTAAGCCTCCTCCATCCTTTAAGTTAATTACCGTTATGTAATGTTGTATATTTCAGTGCGTGGACCCAGACGCGCCGCCACCCCCTGAAGATCCCAAGCCAGACACCTCCAAGTCTAAACTCGGGGTCCCTCACCCGAAGGAGGTCGAAAGTCACAGCGTCGAGGATCTCGGAGACATATCCTCCGAGTTCAGCGTAGAGGTAGGTCGAATTTTATTTAGTAACCCAAGTTACGGATACAGGAGCATTTAAATAGAATAATGTTTAAGAGCGACCCGCCCGCGCGCCCCTGCTTCGCACGAGTGCACATTGTTTTTCTACTATATTATGCATGTATTATACATGTAAACCTTCCTCTTGAATCACTATCTATTCCTAATCTATTAAAAAAATAGCATCAAAATCCGTTGTGTAGTTTTAAAGATTTAAGCATACATAGGGACATAGGGATATAGGGACAGAGAACGCGACTTTGTTTTATACTATGTAGTGATAGTGATGCATGCCTTAAGTTGATGGACGCAGAGTTCATCGTAGGGCACGTTTCTAGCGTGACTTGCGAGATACTACTTTGTTCTGGGTCATGGTTCCATCTCAACATCTGTTGGGTTGTCTGCTTGTTCCATCCGCAAATAGAATAGTAAAAAGTGCTATTATTTTACGGGAATTTTTATTTATAAAACAGTTCTTACTTATTTTCAGGTGGATGAAGATCCGCACGAGCTAGCACAGGACCCAAAGAAACGCGGCAAGTTCTACAAGTTAGTAAAGTCAATGAAGAACCGACGGAAAAGCGTCCAGGTCGCGAAGAGTGCCGACAACCTAGACAAGCCGATGGAAGAGAGGGAGAAGAAGAAGGGATTCAAGTTCCACCGCAGATTCAGTCTGAGCAAGGGCAGGGAGGATTGAGCTTATCGTTGTTGTGGTTTTTGAATGTTTATCGACGTTGGATTTTATGTAAGTGTATGATAGTAGCCAATCATCTCATAGACCCTTCGCTATTTGAAAAAACATGAAGTTTCATACTCAACTTTTATCATACTTCATAAAGTATGACAGAAGTTTTTGGCACTATCAAAATGATCACTTTCGATTGCCTTGGCTTGGCGAGAGTAGGGTATCTATCTACTACTACTACGAGTAAGTAAGCTTGGTGATTATTGGAAAAGATTGGAAGCTTGGTAGCACTCAAGCCTGCTGACACGAATAAAATCGAACATGTGTAGCCCCAGTTTCTGAAAGGTCGATCAACACTAATCGGCTGTCAGGTCACTTGCTATTTCAGCTTTTACTTCAAATTAAATAGAGACAGCAAGTGACTTGACGGCCGATTAATGTTAATTTTAAAATTACGAACATTATATAAAATAGTAGAACAGTTGTTTGTGTTGCAAAATGTGCATGTTTTTAATTTAAGCACTCTAGCCTACGGTTATCAGAATGTGGATTAGGTAAATTGTCCTCGACTAAATCAATAACTTACCTACCATAAAAAAGGGTTTTTTAGAACTTCTACATTGTACGTTCCGATTATAATGCTATTTTAAAATTATGACCGATAAAATATGTAAGTTTACCTATGACTCTTATTAAATTAAGTAAATAGATGAAACGACAAATATCAATGTAAGTAATACTTAACGTATACTTAACGTATGTAAGTAATAGATAACGGAGCGTTCCACGAAGCCTTTGCATAAAGTTGTAAGTACATACTTATTCTAATATAAAATAATACCTATTTGAACAACATATCTTATTAAATTACTGCGCACACGCTTATCATATCAAACAATGTTATAAAATCAACTTCTTCTAACTAATTGAACAATCTAGTTATATTTAAGAGAGAGGTGGCTTGGCAAGAAAGAAGATGTATAAGAAAGTAAATTATAGTTAAAAAGTTATCTACTCGCATCTTACTAAAACAGTATTGCTTAGCTAAATAAGTATGAAAATTATCTGCTTATCCTAAATAATTCAGAGGTAAAAATCAATATGATCTATACAACCGTATACTTATCTATTTCTCCGCAAAGTCCACGATTCCTATTATGTTATCTATCAGAAAAACTAGACAGTAGAAAAACAAGTAATTTGTGTTACGACAATAGATTTTTTATTACTCAATCTTCTTTGTATATAGAAATGTAATATGGATTGGTTTTTGTTCTGAAACACACCACTTTGTAAAGGTTTTATCAAGTTCAAGACTACGATTGTCTAGCCTTGACTGACTAGACGACCTCCTCGGTGCAGTGGGTGACTAAACTGGTGTGGGTTTGATGCCCGCGGCAGGACAAATTTTTGCAAGATCTGATCGGTAAATCTTTGTTCTTCGGTATTGTGGTATTAATATTGCTTGTAGTATCAAACCATCGGGGATCTTCAGAGAGGGTGGGTTTAACTTAGGTACTTTTCAGTGGTATCGTATTTTGTATGTTTTGAGGCGGCAGAGTGTAGAAGGCCTATGGGCTTTTTGTTTTCAATGGTCAGATAAGGATCCAAGAAAAATAAACCTAAAGAAGGTAGTTTTATGAAAAATTATTTTAATAATTGATTAAAGAATATGGATATTCTGAAAATGCAATCTTGCGACTCTATGTAGTGACAGTATATAATAAGTGTTGGTAGGATTGGATTACCTAGAACATTGTTATAGTTAGATCGATTTTAAATAAAATTTACGTGTTAAAATTCTAAATAAATATTAGTGAAAAAAAAAATAATTATGTCTGTAATCTATTCTATACTTGTTATTTTTTTTGTTTCAACGTGAAACATTAAAAGGGTCGTACACAAGAAGAATATGCACTAGAATAATTTACTGTATAATAAATTTGGGTGTCGTAATACTTGATGGACATTTTTAAGTCTACAACTTAAGGGGCTGAAACCCTGTTGTCAAACTCAAACAACTTGTCTCACATATTTCATCATTTTGCTGAGCTTATTTATAACATTGCACACAGTTCAGCAATATATTATGCATCAAAACAAGTTATCCTACCAAAATAATTGTTTTTATGTTTTTATATTATACTAGCGTCCCGCCCGCGCGCCCCTGCTTCGCACGGGTGCACATATCATGCATGTATTATACAAATAAACCTTCCTCTTGAATCACTCTATCTATAAAAAAAACCGCACCAAAATCCGTTGCGTAGTTTTAAAGATTTTAGCATACAAAGGGACATAGAGACAGAAAAAGCGACCTTGTTTTATACTATGTAGTGATCACTATATACGCCCTGCAGGTTTACCCGCGATTAAAAAGTACGTGTAGGTATGTCCTTTCTTTTAGTTCATTTCTCGAACCTGAACATCCCCTGGCCGATGCTAAATGTTGAAATGTGCATGCGAGAAGTTTGACGGTTGTCAGCCCCTTAAAAACAAATATGAAGTTTACCGCTGGTTTCCGAAAGCCCGATCAAACCTTATCGGCGGTCAAGTCTTAACAGCCGATTAGCTTTGATCGAGCTTTCAGAAACCGGCGGTTTGTGTTGTTATGTTTATCGGTTCACTGAAGTAATCGCAGACGGATAAACTTTGGACTTATTGTTCTCACAGTTGAAATACTCCTTAAAAATAGTCATGTCTTTTTATCATGACCCAGGTGATGGCGATAATTTAAAGACTAACCCTCGTACTACAAAACGGTGCCTACATTAAACAATGTCTAAAATTAGCGCTGTCACTGTTTTCCACTACGCATTGGTAAGGGATGGCAATATTTTAAGCATAGTTTATCGTTTCACTATTTATTTGTAGTAAGGCCGTAATTATCTTTTGGTCATGTTTAAAAGTAAGGCCGCAAACGTTTGGTTTAAAGTGAAGTGAAAATGTAAAAAGTGATCAACCATTATAATGGTGAACGTTGCTTAGCTTAGTGTATATATTCTTTATCTGTGGCTTAGTTATGTGATGAGAAGGTGTGTGCGATCCTAGAAATACATTTAATCTTGTGCCTTTCATTTCCACTAACTTATCAACTTTCTTCCATTTGTGATACTAAAGAATCCCGTACAAAAATGCAATAAATAGATACATTTACAAAATTGTATAAAAATTATGAATTTTGACTCTTTAAGGAAGTCTAATAATAGTCAAGAAATATGCACTAAATAATTATAAAAATCAGAAGTGACTATAACTTATTCTATCATCTAAGTACCTACTACAAATTTAAGTAGATTCTGTTAAATTTACTGTAATTTTTATAATAAAATGCTATGTAATTAGAGATGGGCGCTTACCCGGTAAAAACCCGAACTTTGGGTTTTTACCCGTTTATACCCATTTTTACCTACCCATTTTGAATTAATACCGGGTAAAAATTCACATCTTTTTTTGGTCATTTATGTTTTTATTTGTTAGTTTTATTCTGATTTTAATTATCTAATCTTAATATTCTGATTATCTGATAAAAAAGTATCATTCTAGCTTATTTTTATTCTGATACTTTGGATTCACACAAAGATAATAAATGAAAGATATGTTTTATAGGCACTATTACTACTATTACTGGGGAAAGCTGACCAATGGGTGGCCACCGCACCACAATTTGATTTTGACAGTGACATTTGTTTGTTTACCTTTTATAACATAGTAGAAAAAACGGTGTATAGACTATATATTTATATATATTTTACCCTTCCAATTTTTACCCACCCGCCCATCTCTATATGTAATCATCTAAACAATGTAGGTATTATCTCATCTGGTCTGTATTTATTGTGCTCAATTTTACGTAGATACATTCTACTATTTCTATCACTTTACAAATATTATTGAAACTCTCGAGTATTTTATTGATGTATTGAAGTTCTTGTACCTTCATTCTTATAATATTTCAAATTCATCTCTATTTAAACATTTCTTAGACTTAATCCTGTCGCTATTTATTTTTTATATGGCAATAATTGTTTTCATTAGTTGCACTTTTCGCTCACTGCATGCAGCCCAAAGCCCCAAACATACTTTTTAACATACTTTGAACTAAGTACATTAGTTTTACTAGAAGGTCCGATATATTGACCTTGTACTGCAGTGCGCATGTCAATGGTCTAATTATTTGTTAGGAGTCATGCATTGGGGCCTTTGCAAATTCAATTAGGTACCTGAATAAAGGATTCGCTAGCTCGATATAATATCCACTGTGAGTAATGAAGTCTAACAGAGTAATTACTCACAAGCTATGGAGTACATTCAGTTCATAATAAGCCTATTTTCTTCGATACAACCTGTCCAAAGACAACAATAAAAGTTAGTAGTCTTATGAAATAAAAATATATCTATCCTGACCGAAACATTGTCCCTTCAAAATTTACCAATTTGCTTCGTAATTAAATTAATTTTAGAAATGTATAAAGTTTTTCTTATTTAATTTCTTGTATGTTTGTAAACATATTTATGGTTTCGCATTCTTCTTTATATCCTTGTCTCACGTGTTCCTGTTCCATTTTCTTTTATATATCTGTATCACTTTTCGCAAAGACATTATGCTTATTTTTTAAGCATAATGCATTAAATTTACAGGCTTTTCCAAGGTTCATACTCGTTGCTCTATAGCTTGCTCTACTCGCTAGTGCTACAAATTAATCGTGCGTTGTGTTAGCAAATGTTGGTAGCTGTGTTACTGTTCTTTGTTCAGCCACTTAGTGTAGGTAAGATAATGTTAAAATATATAATGGTGATTTACCTGGTCTTTTATTTATTTGTAATCCCTTTTATGACAAGTCGTGCAACTGTGCGCTCATTGCGAGCTGGTAAGTGCTCCCTTTTAAATTAAATAATAGTAATAAAAGATTCCTAATAACGATGACATTAACATGACTGATGTCGACCTCAGTGGCGCAGCGGGCGAGAGTCCGCCTGCGACGCAAGAGGTTGCGGGTTCGATTCCCGCCTCGGAACAAATTTGTGTACGATCTGCAGAAATTTGTTCCGTTGGTCTGGGTGTTTATGTATAATAAAAAATATCTATCTATGTAAGTATATAATGTATTAAATATATCAGTCATCTAGTATACCCATAACACAAGCTTTGAGTAGCTTACTTTGGGGCTAGATGGTGCTGTGTGGATTGTCCAGCATTATTATTATCTAAATTTGTGTATGGCTGTAAGCTGCAAGTACAAAACGAATACATAAAATAAGTTAACAAGGACACAGTACAAGCTGCACAATAACAAAGAAAAAATTATAGTAAAAACTTTTTTTGAATAAGTATTTGTCATATAAACTAATCTTGTATCTTTCAGCTCAATCGGTTGAAGGGGTTGAAGGTATCTGCTTCAAAATTGAGTTGCACGATTCCACCCGAACAAACATACAGACATTGCAAGTTATGTAAAAGCTTGTAATGACGCTCACTACAAGAAGTTAAAAGCGAGCAGAGTATAGTGTGCTATGTATCCGTGTTTACACAAATTTCCTAAGTTCTTTTTTTTATTACTTAGTTGCTTCAAATGTAAGGATACCTACTGTACAATGAGGTTATTGATATAATAGGATAGAGAGCATGTGCCAAACTTACATGTTAACGTATATGTATGTTTGTATGTGCATCTGACACCCCCATTTAGACTAATTAGATAAAAAACTTATTATTATTGTTATAACTAAAATAAAAGTTGGACACAGATTTACAGATATGAAAAACTATGAATTTAAGATTAGGTTACTTGCGATAAAAAAAAGAATAAAAAAAAATAATGCTGGACAATCCACACAGCACCACTAGCCCCAAAGTAACCTGCTCAAAGCTTGTGTTATGGGCACTAGATGACTTATATAAATTAAATACATTATAATACTTATCTACATAGATATTTTTTTGTTATACATAAACACTCAGACCAACGGAACAAATTTCTACAGATCGTACACAAATTTGTTCCGAGGTGGGAATCGAACCCGCAACCTCTTGCGTCACAGGCGGACCCGCCCGCTGCGCCACTGAGGTCGTCGTCGATCTTTAGATACAATTAATAAAATTCTAGAATTGCTATAAAAATGGAAATAAAACGATAAAAAATTCAAAATACAATATTTAAGCAAAAATAAATCGGTTTCGCACGGCGTGAAAAAACTGTTAGTCGATTTAGAAGCAATTAGTTTTGAATAGCGTTATTTAAACTCAATTCGAGTCGTGTTCCGGTTAAGTGGTTGTGGTTACAGATGATAGTTCAGTAGTGCTTTTGGTTTTCGCGTGGTTTTACATATTTTTACTTCGAGTCCACCTCTACTCGTGCAAGAAAACTTTGTATGATTATGACATTAAGCGAAATTGGTTAGCGCTGCCGCAAACAAGGGTTATAATAGGTGTATTGCCGCAAATGTGAATAATAATCAAGTAAGTGTCACTTACCTATGTATTATTTAAGGGCTTTGTCTCCAACACTGCTCTTCTCTCTTTTGTTTCGTAGAAATATGATTTGTGTAATAATGCAGAAGAAATTACGTGGCTCACAACTTAATTATAAAGGTATGTGCTAAGCAGAACAAGTGACTACTACCTTGTAATCGCAGGTCGTAAAAGACTACATGAACCGCTTAACGCTTGCAGAATGGCAAGGGTTCTATATACGAGTATAGAGTACTTTATTCCATATATTCCATTTGTACCAAATTCCATACAAACTATGGCAATCTCCTTTCAATGCTCATTAATTTGACCTCGGCGCAGTTTCTTAGGCCATTGTACGATCGTCAAATATAATTTATTACGATTAGATAAGATATTACATTTTTTTATTTAAAATACTCTCCGCACCGTGTCACCGTGCACTGGGCGGGGCGCCAGAATGTGCTAGCTGTAAGTTTTACTACATGTATTATTGCTATATTACACTATTATCCCACTTATTCATAATCCCGTCATTTTATAATGTCACTGTCAATTTCATGCCAACGAAAAGAGACAGCAACAGACTCATCGGTCTGATAACCTATTGGCGCGCTCACAGACCATTATGAATAAGGGCCTATATTTCTAATCTAAGATATTTAGATATTTTAACTGTACCTATCTGTTTTCGCTCACAGATGGCGTCAAAATTAGAAAAGTCTCTGCTCTCAAAAATACCTCGGAATTACGAACAGGCAACGTCCTTGGAACCTTGTGATGATGATGAGGAGTTTTCTTGCAATGAAGTTACCTATGGTACAGGTATACCTTTGATATTTTTGCTAAAACCTACACATTTTTATAATTTATATTAAGACGGAATATATTAGCTACAAACGTAGCTAACGTATGGATAGTTTAAAATAATCACGAAGAAAGAATCCACTGCGTTATAAGGCTCGTCGTTTCCATGAATCGATCTGCCGGGCACCACTCGTTCTAGCATGGAATGGGACTACTCACGGGATGTTGAGAGGGGCGACTACGAAAACGCACCAGAGGATATGCAGCAGACTCTCCTGATCCCAAAAAGCTGTACTCATCAATCTACCGGCCAAGCGTGTTGATTGCCACAAAGTTCCCTCGAAAATACCCGGGAGGCCAGCAGAATCAGAGAGACCCAGCAGTGTTCTAATTCAGAGTGATGTTGATTATCATAATGAAGCTGCCAAGCAAATCATTGACGTTAGCATCAATATGATTTATTTACATTAATTATGAGAGATAAATATATTAATCATACGGCAGCAACGATTTAAGGTAAAGATACAGTGCCTGGATTTATTTTATACTTCTTGCCTAAGGATTAAATTCAAATTCAAATTCAAATCATTTTATTTCAGATCGTGATAATCCAATTTGTTAGTACACGCAAAGATAACAAAGCACTGCTTTGTAAGTAACGCGCTATAAGATCGTGCCCTACAATGCACTGCCCGGCTTCCATCAACTTGAGGCATACAGATGTTAAGCCTCATATGCCTGTAATTTCAACAGCCAGCGACCACACTTTTCTAATCGAAACACAGCAACGCTGGCTGACGACAGAAATAGTCTTGGTAGTACTTCCCCGGACGAGCCCTTCACAAAGAGCTCTACTACTCTTGATAAATTGTTGTTTTGTTGCTTTTCAGGGGACGCCGTGTTCTCCTCCTTCATAGTGGCTCCCCTGGTTGTCAGCGTGTGGAGAGGAACGTGGGGCATTATGAATCTACATTCCAAATTGTTCCCGTTCGCCCAAACGTTCATACTTGGGATCATACTTCATGTCTGCTTCGCTATGGTCAGGTATAACGGACTTACAATATTACCTTATCACCATCGGCCGGAAAAATGTTTCTAGGAAGAGTAATATAATTTTTCAAATTCTCACTGTCCTGCTTATTATCTAATTGCGTTAACATGACAAATATACAGTTGCAGCTTGAAATTGACGCAATTTCTAGCCCGTTTTTGAAGGGTGATGTAGTGATAGACTTTCATGGTAGAGATGTGTTCAGTTTACCTATTGACCCACGTTGTAATGAGTACTGTCTTTAATAAAGCTTTATCGATACACTATAAAGCTTTATCGATACCTTAATAAATGACTATAGTGCTGAAGTGTGCGCTCACACCAAACTTAATATTTAAACAATTTACTATTTGGTTTGATTTTTGCGTATTGGTTATGAATCGTAAGTACTTTGTGACACACACGAAACCTAGTATATCTTGGAGATAACTGCCATATAAGGCACGTGTTCTCTGTTTTCGTGTTCTAAAGGAATAAAAAACAGCACTGATACGATTTTACTTTCTACTTCTACAGGTCTCAACTCCTAAGCCGGTGTGTGCAAGCCGATCCCCGAACTCCAGCGAGCTGGTTGCGTGAGCGCGTTCTCTCGCGAGTGTACACCTATGTGTTCATTGTAGCCAACATCATGCACTGGCGCGGAGGCTGGGGGCTGTTGGATGAGGTGGTGGAAGCCATCATACCAGACGAAACTGATCCACTCAGGTATTCATCTGTCTGTCTAATACTTTTGGATTATAAACTTTTTTTATGAACCCCATCAAACAATTTCTCGCTCACACTTTACAACATTTTAGAAGATATACAATACTCTACGAAATCATTCCAAGTCAAAGTCAAAATATGTTTATTCAATAAAATCACAAGGATTATCTTGAACATTTGACTAACTAAGATATCAAATTGCGTAAAACTGTATGGACTATCAACTTGAGGCATAATGATGTCATCATGTGCCTTCAATTTTAATGACAACCACCTCTTCAAAATGATACACAGCGTTGCTGCTTGGCGGCAGAAAATGGCATGGAGGTAGTTCTACCCCGGACGAGACCTTCACAAAGAGCTCTACGACTCTCAAGTGACCATTTCCATTTCCGCAGACCAGTAGTAATAGCAGTATTTACCATCGTGTTCTACGCATCCAGCATTTCTCTTCGCTCCTCGCGCAACATTCTGGCATCACCATACTTCCTCGTGACTGATGGAAAGGAGCCCACTTATATCTTCACCACCAGGTTTCAGAAGCAGGTAAGTAGTTTTTTATGAGTCTATCATCCTGTGACACTCGTAACGACGATGAGCCAACGTTGAATCACGTGGTCTGAAGACACCAATTAACTCGAGAGAAAACTGAGTTTTAATATATTATCAAACTGTTAATGAAGTAGTTATCCCTGTTGGTATGTAAACTAAGCAGACTTTTGCATCTTGATCTTGATTTGTTCTAAGACAGTTTTAAATAACGTTGCATCACTTCATAGTATAAAACAAAGTCGCTTTCTCTGTCCCTATATCCCTATGTCCCCATGTCCCTATGTATGCTTAAATCTTTAAAACTACGCAACGGATTTTGATGCGGTTTTTTTAATAGATAGAGTGATTCAAGAGGAAGGTTTATATTTATAATACATGCATGATATGTGCACCCGTGCGAAACAGGGGCGCGCAGGCGGGTCGCGTAGTATAACAATAATTAAATTATTATATTACTAGCGACCCGCTCGCGCGTCCCTGCTTCGCACGGGTGCACATACTCGTAAATATATAGGGACAGAGAAAGCGACTTTGTTTTATACTATGTAGTGATGATTTCTACAACAACAATGGGAACAAGGAGCAATTTTGTCACTTATATCAATCAGTACTTATTTTAAGAGTTGCTGTAGTACCTTGGACGTTTTAAGATCACAATCAGATCAGGCTGTCCTGCCACCGTAACCACCCTCGCAGCCTATACGCGGCCTTAACCACCGCGAAAATGTAATCAACAGAGGCAGCTCTGACTAAGCTGGTTTCCTCATGATGTTTTTCTTCACTGTTTGAGAACTAGCACATACAATTTTCGAACACAAAAATTCACAGCACGAACGGAATTGAACCTAAGACTCGAAACTAGGTTCAATACTAAAGTACCAGTGATCTCGGAACTGCCATAATAAATATTGTTAGGACGCAATGATTGAAGCAAACGTGGGCCGGCTAATTCGACCCTGAAAGTAAAGTGCGCAATGGTCAACAAATCAGGAGTAGGGACCAAATTACCGTCTTCCTACCGACCACATCGCTCGCCTTGACCTATGCGTATACTTTACCCTATAATAATAATAATAATGCTGGACAATCCACACAGCACCATCGAGCCCAAAAGTAAGTTATTCAAAGCTTGTGTTATGGGTGCTAGATGACTGATATATTTAATACATTATATATTTACTTAGATAGATATTTTTTATTATACATAGAAAACACCCAGACCCACGAAACAAATTTCTGCAGATTGTACACAAATTTGTTCCGAGGCTGGAATCGAACCCGCAACCTCTGCGTCGCAGGCGGACTCTCGCCCGCTGCGCCACCGAGGTAATTAATAATTATAATTAAATACTTGTCATACTTTGTTCATCTTCCTACTACTACCCTATTATAACTGGTCGTACTGTTGGTGTGCCTAAGGGTGAGTTTAGCTTGTGAGAATGTATGTTCAGTAAACCCACGTTACGTGTGCACTGTGTGAATTTTATTTGCGACTAGCCTTCCTACCCTAGATCACCAAGAGAAGAGAATTGCAAAAAAATAGTTATTTGTTATACAAGAGTGCAAAGTTGCTTTTTAACCGCGTGTTCAATTTTGATGACCGAGCAAGCGAAGGATTCTAAAATTTAATCACGAGCGCAGCGAGTGATTCAAAATTAGAATCCTGAGCGTTAGCGAGGGAATCAAAAGAGCACGAGGTGAAAAATCTTTGCACTCGAGTGCAACACGTAACTTTTCATTCCACCTCAGCGAGGAAATGACTAAATACAAAAAAAAAGTTTACAATCACATGTTGGCGTCAAACAAACTTCCTCGTCGCTAGAATCACTCATTTTAGTTTTTTCACTTGTTTTCAAGTTTCTAGTTTTTAATATAAGGTTTAACAATGACGTGCAAAAATGCCGCGTAAAGAACCGCGTAGTACAAAGCAAATTGAAAAACAGAACACAAAGAAGGTTCCGAGTCTGAGTTTTTAACAAATTAAAAAAAAGTTGTATGATATATTCGGCACCATAGAGGTAGCAGTAAATAGGTTTAATGTTTTTTTTTATTCACAAACTTAGTGCACACGATGTTCTAAATTCAATTTACTTTATCCTCTAGAGAATAAAAACGGCTTTTGCACTCAGATATTGAAGAGCAAAAATACTCTTGCCGAGATGGTGGGATGAAAAAATCTTTGTGGAGGTTGCGTTATTTAAAAAGAACGCTGTAATACAATGGAGGGGATGTGTTCACGCATACAATATACTCGCGCCATCATACCCCTCACCTTTGGTCATCCTCCTTCATTACATGATGATTATCATGTAATGAAGGAAGAGATCGCTCTCAGCGATAAGGTCGCCCATTGTCTTGCCTTTTTTGTGTATGCTGTAACCCTGTACTATGTTTCTGTGTGGTGAACAATAAAGAGTTATCTATCTATCTATCTATATGCAGCCAGTATCTTGGGTACGCTTCCGACTGGCACTGATTTAGATCAGTTGAGCTATCTATAGATCGTTTGCAACGGTCTGCAGATAGCTCAACTGTTTCATATGTATTTTGTATATTTTGTAAATAATTGTAACTATTAGTTGTAATTTTCTTTGTCAATAAAGTCAGTTTACCTCTTCAATCATCTATCTATCTATCTATTATTCTCATACCTGGTTAGCATACCACCTATTCGCACTAAGCGTTTTGCTTCTAGCTACTTTATGCGAACTGCTATGGAGTGGAACTCATTACCATCGTCTGTTTTTCCTGACCACTACAATCTAAATCTCTTCAAGGCAAGAGTGAATAGGTGTCTTCTAGACCGTTCTGCTCCAACGTCATCAGGTATCATCAGGTTATAGTCAAAAGACGGTTTATCCTTTATAAAAATGATCTTCATTAGTCCAAACAGTGGTGCAGCCCTCTTTTGGACAAAAATATCTCCCAATGCGCGGCACTGAACCTAGTCCTCGGCTCTCCCTATCCGCCCATTCCTACTATCCCCAAGTCACGAAAGTTGAACTATGCTAAAACACATTCAAAATAGGTACATTAGGTATATTGACAACCTCAGTGGCGCAGCGGGTGAGAGTCCGCCTGCGACGCAAGAGGTTGCGGGTTCAAAAAAATATCTATCTATGTAAGTATATAATGTATTAAATATATCAGTCATCTAGTACCCATAACACAAGCTTTGAGTAGCTTACTTTGGGGCTAGATGGTGCTGTGTGGATCGTCCAGCATTATTTATTTATTTATATATACCTTTATCCTTGCTACACCCTTCCGATTTTCTAACAAACAAGATACAATAGCTCATGAAAGGCTTGAAAGGATTAGCACCTTCATCGCATTTATAGAAATAGACTATTGTAAATAGCTTTTCACAGCAGGAAATCAGTGAAAAATCAACAACGCCTTATCTTGAATTGCGCTATTAAATTGATCCCGACATATCCTAAGTTAAACTTAGCCCTTGTACGAGCTACGTCATTGCCATGGTGTTACAATATACAGCAATGCGTCTTTATTGTAGATCCTAAAGTAAGGTCGAATGGGATTATGATCTTAAACAGCCATCTCTTGTGATGTAGCTGCCCAAAAATCTCTAAGCTCAAGTACAGAGTAGCTTTTATTATATCCGTTGCTTATGCCAGTGCTCTTAAACGGTGAAGGAAAACATCGTGAGAAAACCAGTTAGTATTCTAACAGCGGCGATGGGCTTGCAACCTGTCACGTACGGAATACTAACTACTGCAAAATGTGGGTATGTGCCAAATGTAATGTTTGGACGTACCTCTGACAACCCCCATTAGACATCCTCAAAGAATCTTGAGTTAGTACTTGGTACTGAGTGATCTGAAGGGATATCTACCGTGCCTGGGGATCAAAGTCGTGAAGCTGTTTCAGTTTTTTTTCAATTACTTACCCATTTGCTACTTATCATACTGGGTTACTTAGGACAGACATGGGGCCGCCAGTCAGGATATGGCCGCGTTCGAACCTAAGGTATGGATTAGTGTGAGTACATATCGTAGAGCAACTTTGCATGGGTCTACGAGTCTACTGCAGACCGTGATTCACGAATAAGCAATGTTTCATAACTTGGCTTATTTCAGACCTCAGTTGGCATTTTTTTGTGAACTTCAATGAAATAAGAATTATTGTAGACCGGGTTAGTGGTCTACCTTGAAGAAAGTAAAGACAAAATATAGTGCTCTCACGTAAAAAGATGAACAACAGACCTCATAATTTTTAGTGAACAACAATGAAATGAAGATTATTGTAAGGTTGGTCTACCGTGAAGAAAGTGATGATAAACAAGCACTCCCTTGAAAGAAGATGAACTACTGGATATGGTGCGAGTGCCCGACTCGCGAGTCGCTCCGGTGCGACGTCACAGCCGGCGCGGGCCGCAGCGATAATGCAATAATGTGTTCGGCGGGCGCGCGCTCAGTCTGCAGCCATGCGCGGCAGCACCGCCGGCCTCGCGGACACCGTGGGTGGCGGCTCGCGCGCCGCCTCCGCCGCGCTGTTCGCCGCGGACGCGCTGTTCGCCGGCTGCGTGGTGGCGCCCGCCGTCGTCACCTACTGGAAGTCGACGTGGACGCTGCTGGACCTGCACGTGCTGGCGGAGCGGCCCGTGCACTCGGCCGCTGCGTGCGCCGCCGCCGGGCTCGCCGCCAACCTGCTGCTGACGGTGCTGCAGGGCCCGCTGGCGCGGCTGGTGCGCCCCGGCCCCGGCGCCCGCCGGCCGCTCTACCTGGCGTGCTCGCGGCTGTACACGTGCGTGGCGGGCGTGGCGTGCGTGGCGGCGTGGCGCGGCGTCTGGAACCTGCTGAACGAGTGCACGGGCTCCGGCGCACGCACGCTGCTGCCCACCACGGCGGCGGCCACGCTCTCGCTGGCGGCGCTGCGGGCGCTCCGGAACATCTGCGCGGCGCCCTTCGCCGTCGCCGTCGACTCGCCGTTGGATTACTTCGATGTGCCGACCATGTTTCGGACGGTTAGTGGCCTTTTCGGAGCGTTTTGTGTGCGTCTACTTCGGTCGGAGTGATGTGGATACCCGAGATGTGTTCGATTGATGGTTCCTGCGACGGTGAATCTTTGAGTTCGAGTTGTCTATCGGACATGGAATTGTATGTAACGATCACCAAAAATCCTAAATCTTCCTCTAATTATGTACGTAGTTAGTTTTAAATTGCATGCCCAATACTTCGTTTAGTCGAAAGTTTTGAAACCACAGGAAATTATTTTGAAAAAGTTGGCTATGCGTGTGCGCGATAGAGGGTAGGAATGCACTGTTGCATAATCTGTGAATCCTAAAAAGGTTACAAAAGTGTGGGCTTAGAACAAGGAATATGAATACTTGGTTTAGAAACTCGGTTATAATCAAGCCTAATTCCTAGTTTCATGTTTCCAATTTAGTTCATACTTTGACATCCAAATGAAACCTCATTACGCGTAGTTTTCATTTTACTCTTTAAAACAAGAGAAAAATGACAAGTTTGTAAGTTAATTACAATTTTAAACTGAAACAGCTTCACGACTTTGATCCTCAGGCACGGTAGATATCCCTTCAGATCTCCCAGTACCAAGTAGGTACTAATTCAAGATTCTTTGAGGATGTCTAAGGGGGGTAGTCAGAGGTACGTCCAAACATTACATTTGGCACATACCCACATTTTGCAGTAGTTAGTATTCCATACGTGACAGGTTGCAAGCCCATCGCCCATCGCATCGACAATTTTAGCAGTACAATAATAGACGTGGGTGATTTATCTTAAAGTTTTTTCTACGAAAGCTAGCAAAGAAACTTTTTTAGTAGGTTAACTATTTTCTGGATCTAAAGATCTAAATAATATTTTCGCTGAATTTTGTTATTATCATAAACACCAACCAAGTTTAAGAAAATGACAATGTTTGCGATTTTTCATAATAACAAAGTGAATAATCTGATATGTTTCGTAGAATTTTGTTATTATCATAAACACCAACCAAGTTTAAGAAAATGACAATGTTTGCGATTTTTCATAATTACAAAGTGAATAATCAAACATTTCCAATCAACCCTTGTAACTGTAAAACACCTTTCATTAACCTCCTAAGAAATCTTACACAGTAATCCTTTAGTGCAGTAATTTACAATCTTCTGAACAATGCACATGAAAGGTTTACTTTCAATGGCGTATATAACACTACCAACACGTGTCTCGTTAGGGTCAACCTGAAACTAAAGCAAACGTTTGGTATACGCTTTATTTTGATTGGGGTGATTTTTCAATACTCTTGTGGTATTTATCAGCAATATTATATAGGCCTGATTTACAACATTCTGCTTATTAAACTTGTTCTGTAAAGATCACTTGATAACTTATAGAAGTAATAAAGGGTTATGAAATTTAACCATATTTGTATCGACTTCAAAAAACAAGGAATCTATTCGGTGCGCTTACACTGTTATTTAATACAATTTAATTTCAAATAAAAATAATTTGGTTCTTAATTGAAAACTGAAACTGAAACAGCTTCACGACTTTGATCCCCAGGCACGGTAGATATCCCTTCAGATCTCCCAGTATCAAGTAGGTACTAATTCAAGATTCTTTGAGGATGTCTAAGGGGGGTAGTCAGAGGTACGTCCAAACATTACATTTGGCACATATACCCACATTTTGCAGTAGTTAGTATTCCATACGTGACAGGTTGCAAGCCCATCGCCGCTGTTAGAATACTAACTGGTTTCCTCACGATGTTTTCCTTCACCGTTTAAGAGCCCTGGCATTGCGCACATAAATTTTTCGGTAGAAAAATCCATTGGTGCACGACCGGATTCGAACCTGCGACCTTACGATCGGAAGGCGGGGTCACTCCCACTAGACCACCGGTGCTCTATATTAATTGACAACTAGAGAAAAACCTGTTATCCTGCCCTAGATAAAGATAAATGCAAAGGGTTGACTGCCGATTATTTATTTATGCCCATACATACATGCGGAGCCCATACAGAAGCTGCGCTTTCCATCTGGCTTCTGACCAGGGCATTATACATTCCAGTTAGAGCCCTTAAGTTCGTAAAACCGTTTGCTCAGCGTAAAATGAATCCTAAAATTCTGTACGCCTTTTTACAAACGGTAACAACATGGACTCTAAACCTCAACTCAGTGTCCAGCCGAACCCCAAGATCTCTCACCAATTTCACCCGCTGCAACTGCGCTTCGTCTATCTGGTAGTTGTAGTGGAGTGGGGTTGTTGTTGTAATGTAGCGTATGAAATGCGTTAGTAATGGTTTGGTAATGGTAGAGTATGAAATGCGTTGCTGAATTTAGGTTTGAAGAGTGTATTACAGGCACATGAGGCTTAACATCTGTATGCCTCAAGTTGATAGACGCAGGGCAATGCATCGAAGGCCACGTTACTACGAGACTTGCGAGGCAATACTTTGTTATAGGTGATGGTAAGCACTTAACAGGTGAGACATCTGCTTATCTGCTTGTTCCATCCGCTCGTTAGACAGCCTTCACAGCTCAGATGGTAGTAACACTGCCATCTGTGCCCGTTAAGCCGTGGGTTCGATCCCCATGTTTGTTATGAGTCTGGGTGTTATATAATATTACTAGCTGTACCCCACGGTTTTACCCGCTTAGTTTGAAATCCCTGGATACCAGGGATAATAAGTAGCCTATGTGCTATCCTAGACTATAATCTATCTCTGTAAAAAAAGTATATAAGTAGCATATCAGTTATCTAGTTTCCTTACTCAAGCTTTGGTTTAGTTTGGGCCGAGATAGTGCTGTGTGGAATGTCCATGAATAACTCTTTATTGTCCACCACACAGAAATATAATGCAAAGTAAATGCATACATTTTAAGTCAAACAATGTCGCCCACCTTAAAAGCGAAAATCTCTGAGAGCGATCCAGGCAACCTTGGAAGGATGAAAACTAATCAGAATTGTAAATTTTTATTGTTTTTATTTTATTAAAGTTACAGTTATAAAAAAATCGTTGTGATTGAATATGTCTTTTGACTTTGACTTCGTTACAGAACAGTCGTGACACGGCGCTGTATATCCTGGACTGCGTGTTCTCAGTGGGCGTGGTCGGCTCGCTGGTGGTCTTCGTGTGGCGCGGCTCCTGGGCGCTACTCGATATCTTCCTCTTCCCGGAGGAGACGGTCAAGTCCTGCTGGACATCACTGGTGAGTTTGGGAATACTCTTGATAAGGCGACTCATCCATACTTACTTGGTACTTGGTACTTGGTGAGCGGACTGGTTTCCGCAAGTAGGCCGCAAGTAGACTCATCCATATACTACAAATGCATTCTCTTAAATTTATCCAAATTGGTTACCGCTTCATGTACAGGTAAAGCAAAGCGTTTGAAACAGCTGAATATACTAAGTCACAGAACAAGAGCTTGCACGTTTCGACATGTTGAGAGATATATAATGACAGACCGGGCATACACGAACAGCTTGAAGCAGTCAGGATCGCGACTGCTTCGAGCTGCGACTGCATCGTGAACTACAGACTTTTACGTACGTACATACACGAACCGCTTGAGCAGTTGCAACTGTTTCGGGCGTTTGGCAGCACGGTGACATTTCATAGTGCGTTAAATTAAAATTGAGCTTGCTAACTGCTCGAGCAGTTCAACTGCAGTTCTAACCAACGAGAGTTATCAATGGCAGCTTCAAGCTGTTGACTCTGACTGCAAGAGCGGTCCGTGTATGTTGATCACTGGCTAACTGCTCAAGCAGTTCGTGTATGCCCGGCCGCTTATTTTCGAAAATCGCAAACAACCATTTTGTGTGCAATCAAATTGCACACAGTTAAATTCAGTAGAAATTCATTGGGTCGAGGCAAGTTTTCCTCATATTTTTTATGGAATATTTTTATTAACCAGCCCTAAGACAATCTATTTTAGTATATTCCAAGAAATTCTACACTGTGTATAAAAGACAGACAAATTACTCTTTTCCGCTGATAATTCCACAAACGAGAAACACGTCACTTGCCCGCCATCCCGCCATAAATAGACCCTAAATCATCCCATTTCCAGAACCCGGTTATAGAACCTAATGAGATAAACGTTGGTATTTTGCAAGATGCTCATGTACTTATGACGTGTGTGTTTGTCTGTTCGTTTAACTCCCACGTGCCACAATTTGCTCAATGTCATGGTATTGATCGTGAACGTTGAGGATCCTATTGTTGTCCAGATTTAGACTTTCAGTAGAAGTGGTCTAGAATCCGGCGATCAGCCCAATTGAAGGGTTGAATGGTGGTAATAAATCTTCGTTGTAGAGCGATACTCGTGTTAAGTGTTAGTGACAATTCTAGCTAATATTTAAGCTAACTCACCTATTGAATGATCAGATGGACACGCAAGTAAGTGAGGATATACAAGGTCATAGAATGAATGAGTTTTTTATTTAACACGTAGGAAAAACATTGCAATAATAGTACTACGCTCCTACATAATATGCCTCCCTCCCAAAAACGTGTTCTGATTGAGACCATGCTTTGCAAGTAGGTACTTTATAAACCTCCCGATAAAAACTAGGAGCGTCACACCTAAAAAATGGACTAAAAACCCATCGACCCAAAGAAGAGTAAACCCATGCACTAAGGTGGTAAACTTTTCTAATTATTAAATTGGTTTTGAGAACTTGTTTATGTCTTAAAATAAGGACCATTCAGTAAACCTTCTCATTATAATATAAAAAGAATAGTTATGTAAAGTTAAGTATGCAGGGGATAAATTCCTATATCTATTGACAGGCAATATACAGAGGTTTCCCGACCAAACAGTGCCGAACGATATCTAAACCGTGTACCGTGCTCTATCACAGCTGAGCTGATAGTTTGTTTGTTCATAGTCGTGCTAGATAGGGGACAAGACAAGAGGATGAACCAATTGCGTACTGAGCTATACCTACTAACTGGTCACTGACTCAATGGCACGCCATATAACGACCCAAATGCGGAAAATAGAGTGATTTTAGTGCCGAGTAAAGTTTAATATAGTAGGCCCAAAGTTGCTAACATGTATCTCTTTTTTAAAGAACGTACTATGTATAATACTGAACTTCATTGAAAAACAAATTATAAAGATTAAAAAGTGAAGAAAAAATGGATTTCACAAAATACAAACACTCAGCTACGACCGCTACGAGCTCGTAGCACCTCTACGAAACTTTTAAATGGCGTTAAGTTTAAACACGAGTTTTTTTACTTGTTATTTTCTACTTATTTATTTATTCAAAAAAACGTTAATTACAGGATTAATAATACAACCTAATAAAGTCAAATCAAAAATCAAATCAAATATGTTTATTATGGAAACAAAAATACAAGCTACTTAAAAAGTCAGGAACGATGATATCTGCAAAAGTATTAAACTGTGTCGCAGATATAGTAAAGTTTGTGTCGATGTTGGCTCTAGCTCTCTAGCTGTTGCACTAACTACTGCTCGCGGGTTTGATCGCGAGGCATTAGAAAGACCCTTCATAGTATAAGTTCTTTTGAGAAAAAACTGAAAAAACTACACGACTGTGATCACCAGGCACGGTAGTAATACCGTCACATCTCATCGTACCAACTACGAACTCCAGGCTTCTTAGGGGATTCACTATATTGAGTGCTGGCTAAGTTTGGTGATGGCGTTTATAATTCCGAAACTTATTGGTTGTTTGTGATTTTAGTAATACATACTCGTATTACGTACCTAAGTTAAAAAGTGCGAGGAAGAAATCGATTAGAGGTTATCAGTGTCTTAACTGAGTCGTTAGGAAAGACCTAGCAAGCTTCATCATAATATACAGATTACATTATATATATATATATATATATCTTTAAACACTACATAGTATAATAAAACAAAGTCACTTTCTCTGTCCCTATATCCCTATGTCCCCATGTCCCTATGTATGCTTAAATCTTTAAAACTACACAATGGATTTTGATGCGGTTTTTTTAATAGATAGAGTGATTCAAGAGGAAGGTTTATAAATATGTGCACCCGTGCGAAGCAGGGGCACGCGGGCAGGTCGCTAGTTAATTTATATTAAAACAAACAGTACTAATGAAAAGTAAAATGTAGCTATGTCCATTAAAATGTTTTCCTAACCTAACTTTTCATACCCTTCGATGTTAGATATTATTTCCGGACTAGTTATTAACATGTATTGGTCTCAGCACTTCGAGCGCATGTTATCTATTCCTACAATTCCATTGAATAGATAACATTATAAATATTTGTTGAACGTGATGAAAGGTTCAGTTACCTATTGAACAATATTTACTTACGCTAATCTGTTGCACGAACGATATTCTGACATCCTAGAATATCGTTATCGATAGCAATTACATTTTTCAAACTTGTGTGATGTCTCTGACCATTGTTCTTGTATGCGTTTGATTAAAATCGAATTCGAATGTCAATATGAAGCATACTTAATTCTTATCAAAATTGTTTTATTGGTGTGCACATTCACACAATCACATTGTAGAAAACAGTGTTTTTTTATGCAACTTGTTGATGGAACAATCGGATGGCCCACCTGATGTTAAGTTGTAACCACCACCTATATATAACAAAGCATTGCCTTGTAAGTCACGCACGACAGGAACGTGCCCTACGATGCACAGATGTTAAGCCTCATGTGCCTGTAATTACATCGGCCACCACACTCTTCAAACCGAAACACAGCAACGCTGCTTGGCGGCTAAAAATGACGTGGCGTTAGTACTTACCCGGACGAGCCCTCAAATTTTAAAATTGTCAATTGATTATTGAATACAAAATAATGCCAAACAGATTATCCAACAAACATATGTGTGACAGTGTAAATACAAATTTAATATTTTGTATCTTTTAAAATTATTGAATTTTAATTTCATGGAACACAAAGATAGTAAAGACACAAAGAAAGATAGGCTGAAATTTTTTTATTTAAATTGGTAGGCAGATCCATAATATCTGATTTGTAATTATTAAAGTTTTTTATACTTATTATAACTGCTGTCCTTATATAAATAAAATAAAACTAAAAATTCCAGAACGCAGTCATGTTTGCTAAAACGGTAATAGCAGTGTTTATTTATTCACGTACATTAAATTAATTATATTACAAGACATACGGTAATTTTCCACTAGACATCTAACAGTTCATTTTTACTATATTGACAAGAGTTAACTATATGGTTTGTCAACATTTGATAGATAAAGACGAGAAATAGAATATGCTGCGTTTGCGCAGGATTAACTCGGGCGCCAATTGTTAAATATTAATTTGATATGTGCCTTCGCACGCATTTTTGTTTTTAGGCGTATTCGCTTTTTGGTTTAGTTAATTTAGTTTAAAGTTAATTTTTAAAAAGTTTTATTACTTTTCACGACTACAAAAAAAGGAGGTTCTTATATATTTTTACTGCATGGACAGATTTTGATGATTCTTTTGTTTATCGAAAGCTGGTGCTTGTCATGTGGTCCTATTTTTATAATGTCCCAAAAGTCGAGCGGGATTTGAATCCGCGACCTTCCCCTTGATACGGGGCTACGCTACCAACTGCGCCACTGGAGTTCTAATCACACTCGACGAATAACTTGGACATGTTACTACGGTACTTATGCGACCGTGACTCCATCTCCAGGTTTGACTTAATAAGTCAATAGCTCGGAGAATAACTTCTGGGACATTATCATATCTTTGTGATTTCCTTAAGGTGAAGACAAGAGCTAATGTGACTCTCGCTCGCACGATTTGACTTGTTGAAGGATATAAAATCACAAAACCCATTTTCGAAAAATCGCAAACAACCATTTTGATTTTTTTACTAAACTGTGCGCAATATGTGATTGCACACAGTTTAGTAAAAAAACCATTTTGATCGGTACAAGTTTTCCTACTGAAAAGTTTGCTTTTCTAGTTTTGAGTAGGAAAACTTGCATCGATCAAAATCAAATTTTTACTCAACTGTGTGCAATGTGATTGCAAACAAAATGGTTGTTTGCGATTTTTCAAAATTGTATATAGTGATTTTATATCTTTCAAAATGTCGAATCGTGCGAGCGAGAGGAATACTAGGTGTTGTCAACGCCTTAAGTGTAACTCTATAAATCTAATAAAAGATTTAAATTAAGCACGGTGACATCTCTCGTCGATTCAACTAAATGCAACTTTGGTTATTTATTGTTGCACAGATAGCCGGGTACGCGTTAGTGATAGTAACATTCGCCCTGCAAGCACCGGCGCGCTGGGCGGCCGCGAGGCTGCATGGGGCGGCGCGACTGCTTCTCGCAGACGTGTACCATCTGATCTCCTTCTTCGCGACCGTCAACGTGTGGCGAGGAGTGTGGGGTCTACTGGATGTTTACTTCTTTCCAGGTGAGTGTTTATAATACCTAGGCTATCAAGGTAACTTTACTAAACCACAAGGTTATCCCCCGTTTCTGAAAGCTCGATCAACGCTAATCGGCTGTCAAGTCACTTGCTATTTCCGCTTTTACTTTAAATTATAGCTTACATAGCTCAGTTGATAGTAGCTCTGCCTTCTGCACCGTAGGTCGTGGGATCGATTCCCACCGTGAACATTTGTGCGATGAACATAGATGTTTGTTCTCTGTCTGGGTGTTATATGTATTCACAAAAAAAAAGTATATATGAGTAGTATATCAGCTGGTTCATGGTCATCTGGTTCCCATAACAAGCTTAGGCTTAGTTTGGGGCTAGATAGTGCAATGTGGAAAGTCCACCTATATTTATTTATTTTAATTGTTAGGGAACTATTATTATTATTGAATTCTTGTAACTCGCGTCATGTAAAAAGAACGCTGGAAAATACTGTGTGTGTAGTCCAGGCGTGTGTTTACGCATGGGGTATACTCGCGCAAAAACACCTGTTCCACCAACCTACATCTGCATTTAGACTGTCAGATGGTCCAATATACGTGAAGAGTGATCTGGCTAATTTTATAGGTTGCCTGATTCTGAAGTTTCATAGGAACTTTGCCGACTTTGAAGGTACTGACACACGTGCTCAAAATAAGCATGCTTCTTTTGAGCATGCTAAAAAATCAACCGACGTTCGACCAAATAAGCAAGCTTATTTACTAAAACGACCTGTTCACAAGTGCTTTTATTGAACAAGGCTCGAAAAAAGCATGCTTTTATCTCTAAAATAAGCACGTGTATCCTTGAGGAGTGTTCTGGGATTTCACCCTTAGGTTTTCTTAGCACGAACCTACAACCATGATCACACAGTCAAACCACGGTTTTTTAAGTCATATAATTTGCCATTTGTCCACAGAAACACCTATACTAAGCAACTGGTGCTCACACGTCATAAGTCTAGTACTCCTCATCTTACTAAACTGCTCCAACTCAGTACTAGTCCGGGGGGTCTACATCGACGCAGAAGAACCCGCTGGCGAGTGCGTAGTCTTCCCTTGCCACTACCTACGCCTTTACTTCCATAAGGAACGGACTAAGAAAAGGCATAAGAGGGCTATAGCAGCCGCCGCGGCAGCTTCCAAGCGGTCGCAAGAAGCTAGCTTGCCTCTACAGACACCAGAAGAAAAGGTTTAGCTTGAAAGGATTGTAGGTAGGATAGGTAGCAGGTGTTTTGTTTTAAGCGTTTAAGCGAAGAAGTGACTGGTAACGTGACTGTCTCTGCTTAGTGGGTAGTAGCTCCGCCTTCTGCGATGTAAGTCGTGAGTTCGAGCCCCAACTTGTCTGGATAAAAATGATATTTCTTATAAAACTCTGCTATGATCTGTAAAACGTGTTGTAAAGATTTTTCTCAACTTCCTTCAGTAATTTTAGTGTGTGTTACAAACATGTGCGAAAATGTGCGAAAAGATTTGTGACAGTTTTCTGTGTAATCAACCTAACACTATGTGTGATTACTTACAGTTAAGGTATATAGAATAATCTGTAGATAAGAGTTATGAATAGATCAATAAACTGTAATGTATATTTGAATTAGATTTATTTACATTTATATGTGTACCAATCATTTCTTGCTATCACTGATACTCATCATTCGATATTACGAATGGAAAATAAAGCCATGTAGTATCTCTGTTACAAAGGCTTCTGAAAGCTCGATCAAACGTAATCAAATGTCAAATTACTTGCTATTTCAGCTATTGCCTACATCAAATTTAAATGAGATAGTACGTACGTAACTTGACATCTGAATAGTTTTATCAAGCTTTCAGAAAAAAATAGGTACCATTGTAGGCTCTCCCCATATCAAGGGGTAGGTCGCAGGTTCAAATACCAATCGAAAAACGAACTTTGGAGTATTATAAAAAAATCATTCAAATTATTAGACTAGTGCTTTAGGCTATGAATTGTACGTCAGACATTTAGGACTTTTGGACAGGACAGGATTCAGGACAAGATTCGTATACAGAATTTCAATTCTTATTTTATTTAAATAAATAAATAAAATATTTTGACGACCTCAGTGGCGCAGCGGGCGAGAGTCCGCCTGCGACGCAAGAGGTTGCGGGTTCGATTCCCGCCTTGGAACGAATTTGTGTACGATCTGCAGAAATTTGTTCCGTTGGTCTGGGTGTTTATGTATAATAAAAAATATCTATCTATGTAAGTATATAATAAATTAAATATATCAGTCATCTAGTACCCATAACACAAGCTTTGAGTAGCTTACTTTGGGCTAGATGGGGCTGTGTGGATTGTCCAGCATTATTAATATTATTATTATTTTATTTACAGCAGTGCATTAAATGCAATGATTAATCGCGCCGTGCAGAAATTTTATAACATTTTTACGGTTTAAATTTACTATCAGTAACCTGTTCAAATAAACCAAGGTAGATAATCAAATGTCTCTTATAATAACATGTAGTACAAAGCAGGAAGAAAATATGTTAAATGCATTTTTGTAAGGTTATTTTGAATCTAAGTCAGATCATGTGAACGTAGCACTAAGTTACACTGTAAATAAGTACACGTAAGTAATGCTATGTTGTAATGTATGTACAATAAATTAATAATTGATATTGTACCTGTTGTTTTCATGAACCAACTGCTATGTACAGTAGACTTGCGATGGTTTGTACAACCCGAGTATAAAAAAAAAAATCTTTTCATTTTGGTAGGTATGCAATCACTGTTTAATCCATAAAATAGGAATTAGGTCAATACTAAAGATCCAATGATGATGATGTTGGTGATATACCCATGGTGGTGGATTTGTCTTCAGCATTTCAACAGCCTACGTAGCTCAGTTGGTAGTAGCTATGCCTTCTGCGCCGTAGGTCGTGGGTTCGATTCCCACCGTGAACAAACATTTGTGTGGTGAACATAAATGTTTGTTCTCTGTCTGGGTGTTATATAATATTATAAGTATGTATTTACAAAAAAAAAAAGTATTATAAGTAGTATATCAGCTATCTGGTTCTCCCATATTACAAGCATAAGCTTAGTTTGGGGCTAGATAGTGCTGTGTGGAACGTCCACCAATATCATCTTCACTTGGTCAACGTAAATTTGCAATTCAATGACAGTTTTAATTCATTAATTCATTAAAATCCTACTAATATTATAAATGTGGGTTATGTGCCAAATGTCATGTTTGGACGTATCTCTTGACTACCCCCCTTAGACATCCTCAAAGAATCTTGAGTTAGTACTTGGTACTAAGAGATCTGAATGGATATCTACCGTGCTTGGGGATCAAAGTCGTGAAGCTGTTTCAGTTTTTTCAATAATATAAACGCGAAAGTTTGTAAGTATGAATGGGTGTTTGTTACTCTTTCACGCTGGAACGGCTGAACGGATCTGGATGAAACTTGGCAGAGAAATAGATTATAGTCTGGAATAGCGCATAGGCAACTTTTATCCTGTGGGAATACCGGGATTTAAATCTGCGTGGGTGAAACCGCGGGGCGCAACTGAAACTCAATAAGTTTATGCCGTTGGCTCGGAGTCAACTCTTCTCTATGACATATCAAACTTATTTTCATAATACATACATACAATAGTTTATAAATAAATATATAAATAATGCTGGACAATCCACACAGCACTATCTAGCCCCAAAGTAAGCTATGAGCTTGTGTTATGGATACTAGATAACTGATATATTTAATACATTACATACTTACATAGATAGATATTTTTTTTATTATACATAGTAAACACCCAGACCATCGGAACAAATTTCTGCAGATCGTACACAAATTTGTCCCAAGGCGGGAATCGAACCCGCAACCTCTAGCGTCGCAGGCAGGCTCTCGCCCGCTGCGCCACAGAGGTTGTCAAAATATATATATTTTTTTTACAATTTATAGGTAAAAACGTTTGACCGCAATCTCACCTGATGTTAAGTGATGATGCGGTCGACGATGTGGCACGTTTACCTAGAAAATACCTGTTCACTCTTTTCTTGAAAGCGTCCAAAATAGGTCATCGGAAAGACGGACGCCGGTAAAGAATTCCATTCATTTACTGTGCGCATGATGAATGAAGAAGCAAAGCGCTTGGTGCGGGCAGTAAAAATAGCTTTATTTCTTTAGATATCAAAACCTTATGCTAAAGTCAGTGTAGCCTCGTTTCGTCGTGTACTCCCAATTGGTGAGGTCGCACTTCTCGATCTTGCATCCTGGCGATCCCGTGGTGGTCAGCCAGTCGATCCTGGAAGTAGTACCTCAAATTCAATTCAAATTCAAATTGTTTTATTCAGTAACATAATCTATGTTTACATTTTATGGGTTTGAGATCTCCTTTTAAGAGCCCGGTGACAGTGGCTCGCAGTTTCGAGGTGCGATTTTCTATTATTTCATTTCGGGGAGGTTGTTTGAAAGAATAACTATCCTGTGACACGCATAAATACTGTTCGAATACAAATAATATAATAATATAGGGGAAATGTGCTTGAGTCAGAAATCATTTTGGTATTAGGTAAACGTAAGGCCAAACATACTAATACCAAAATGATTTCTGATTCGGGCACATTTCCCTTATATTATTGTATTATTTGTAATCGAACAGTATTGCGTGTCACTGGATAGTTGTTCTTTCAAACAACCTCTCCGAAATGAAATAATAGCCAATCGCACCTCGAAAATGCGAGCCGCTATGCGCTATCACCGGGCTCTTAAGTAAATGTATACCTGTGTTAGGAGATCCCGCTTTTCCCTACGTATGTATTAATATTTAATCATCATCTGCCTGGAGCTGGAAATAAGTCAAATGCTTCTAAAAAGAACGATTCCTTCACAGACCTCCTAGGATCTTCCTACTATCCTATCCTTCCTACATTATAAATACGAGTTTGTAAATATGGATGGATGTTACTCTATAACTCCAGAACGGCTGAACGGATCTTGGTGAAAATTGGCACAGATATATTTTATATTATAGTCTGGAATAACACATAGGCTACTTTTTTTCCCGTAGGAATACAGGGATTTAAAACTACGCGGGTGAAAACGCTACTAGTTTTATATAACTATAGGTTATGGAACAAGCCAGGTTGACCACCTGATCTGTACTTTTAAAATCAGGGTTTTAAATCAACCCATGTTTTCTAAAAAAAACTTGAAATATTTGTCTTGATTTTTTTTCACGTCACAAACTTGACTGATCTTGCTAAAAACAGACCTAAAGGACAGTTGAGTAACCATCACCTACCTATAACAAAATATAGCTTTGTAAGTCAAGCACCTTATGAACGCCCCTACGATGCCCTGCTTTGACTATCAATTTCAGGCACACAGATGTTATTAAGCCTCATGTGCCCGTAGTTTCGTCGGCAACCACGTCCGTCAAACTTAAACACAGCACCACTGCTTGGCGGCACAAATAGGCATGGTGGTAGTACTTTCCCGGACGAGACCTTTACAAAGAGCTCTATCTGGTCTTTTTTTGTTGGGTACCTGGGGACCCAATAATCACGAAACTTACTGCTAGGTAGTCAAGTGTGTTGTCAATTAATCAAAGTCATTGAATCGTTTCCAATTCTTCCAATCAGTGATAATAGAATGGTCACCAACTTCCTGCACTATTTATAGAGTGTGAAGTAAACAGCTATGAGAGCCAAATTCTGAAGAAACCAAGTAGGTCTAATCTAATTAGCATTTTTATAAGAATTTGGCGCACTTCCAGCACGTTATAATTATGAGGCACTTGAAAGTTTTTAAAAGATTGAAATTTTTAAAACATAGATTGACTGTCAATCTATTCAGAATTCAGATTTGGCAAAAATAATGGCTTTACAATAATAACAAAATATATTTTTCATCCCACCATCTCGGAAAGAGTATTTTTGCTCTTCAATATCTGAGTGCAAAAGCCGTTTTTATTCTCTAGAGGATAAAGTAAATTGAATTTAGAACATCGTGTGCACTAAGTTTGTGAATTAAAAAAAACATTAAACCTATTTACTGCTACCTCTATGGTGCCGAATATATCATACAACTTTTTTTTAATTTGTTAAAAACTCAGACTCGGAACCTTCTTGGTGTTCTTTTTTCAATTTGCTTTGTACGCGGTTCTTTACGCGGCATTTTTTCACGTCATTGTTAAACCTTATATTAAAAACAAGAAACTTGAAAACAAGTGAAAAAACTAAAATGAGTGATTCTAGCGACGAGGAAGTTTGACGCCAACATGTAATTGTAAACGTTTTTTTTTTGCATTTAGTCATTTCCTCGCTGAGGTGGAATGAAAAGTTACGTGTTGCACTCGAGTGCAAAGATTTTTCACCTCGTGCTCTTTTTATTCCCTCGCTAACGCTCAGGATTCTAATTTTGAATCACTCGCTGCGCTCGTGATTAAATTTTAGAATCCTTCGCTTGCTCGGTCATCAAAATTGAACACGCGGTTAAAAAGCAACTTTGCACTCTTGTATAACAAATAACTATTATCCCAAGATCGGTTGATGACCCCTCAGATCTTTTTGTACCAAGTACCATCTTAAGATTCTTATAAGATGTCTGAAGGGGGTTGTCAGACGTACGCCTGGCTCATACACATTTTACAGTATATGGTATTCCACACACGTGACTGGTCGCAAGCCCATCGCCGCTCAAAATGTATAAGATCTGGCAATTAGGTAACAAATAAAAGATCCGTGTTGGTAAATATTTACTGACATATGGTCCAGTTCCGCTTTGTATCCCTGTATCTTTCCAACGATGGTTCCTTTCTTGGAGTTCTTTACCCAGCCTCCGAGTCCAAGCTGCTCTGCCAACTCCTTGCAGTATTTTGTGAAGAGACAACCTGCAATAAATAATGCATAATTTATGTTAAAATGGCGGGGATTAAGAACAAGAGGGTAGACAATTTATTAACAAACCTATGTGTGTTCTCCCGCGGTTATAGAAAAAAAGAATAGGTGCTGAGATGTAACATACAATTTTCATCATCTTCCAGCCCTATGCTGTGTGGTTGGCACAACAGGTTTTCTTCTTCCACTCTCTTCTATAATTCGTCGTCTCGATGCTTCATACAGTCCATTCGTCTTTTAGTTAGCCTGCCTCTCTTTCTAAACCCATCCACATCCATATATTTAGCACTTCTCATGACATGCTCGCCCATGCCACGCTATAACTAAACAGCTTATCCATCACGGACGCTGCTTTCAAACTTTTTATCCATCGTCACTCTGTCTACGGATAAATAGTAGCATTATGTACATAAATCTCATCATTCGCATTTCTGCTAATGCCCTCTTTTCTTATAAGTACGTCTTTTGTACATGTTTGTATTTTATACTGTTTACGAGTGTATTCATCAATTTGAAATAGGCGTTTCACGCCCAACTTCATGTCCAAATATCTATAATAGTTGTTTGACAACGACCTAGATGCACTAGCTCTATTTATATCACAGTGATTACAGATCAGTCAGTGCCGAAACATTGATTGCAGCACAGATATATGTAGTACCTACTCAAAAGTCACAGTAGAGACATATCACTACATAGTTTACGAGTAAAACAAAGTCGCTTTGTCTGTCCTCATGTCCCTTTGTATGCTTAAATCTTTAAAACTACGCAACGGATTTTGATGCGGTTTTTTTAATAGATAGAGTGATTCAAGAGGAATGTTTATATGTATAATACATGCATGATATGTGCACCCGTGCGAAGCAGGGGCGCGCGGCCGGGTCGCTAGTGTAGTGTATGTAGTATACACAGATACTATGTAGTAAGCTAGACCTTGCTGTTCATGTTGTTTTTTTTTAAATCAACAGCAGCCTAAAGAATCTTGAGTAGGTACCTAGCTGGTTGATACTAACTGAGGAGATATCTCTACCGTGCTTGGGGATAAAATACATGAAGCTGTTTCTGTTTTTTCATCAGCAACCTATAGATTTGACTGCTGACAACTGATGGGCATAGGCCTCTGCTATTCGTTTTTAGGAAGAATGCACCGATTTTCCGCGATCGTTGAAATATTGTTGGTTTATCGAGTGACTTTCTGTCTCCTTTTGTGCTCAAACTAATAAAATAAATAAAACGTTGATATCTGTCGCCAGGGTTCCTGGATACCTACTACTTTCATTCAGAAACATTTTTATTCAACACTGTGACAACCTTATTTGTTAAACGTAAGCCTCCTCCAGTTAATCATTATTTTTTTTTTCGTTATGTAGGTAAGTCTAGTTAGAATAAGGCCATTTTCAGAATCCACAGCTAGCTTTTTCCAGTCCCCAAACTTGGACAGCAGATTATTGGTCGAGAATATCTAACGTTAACTTTCAACGTAAACTTTGAAAGTTTACGTTTGATATTCTACCAATAGTCACCAACATCTACCAATAATCACAAACATCTACCAATAATCACAAACATCTACCAATAATCTGCTGTCCAAGTTTGGGGACTGGAAAAAGCTAGCTCTGGATTCTGAAAATATGGTACTAGGCTTCTTAAACAACTAAGACCCTTAAAATAGGTATGTTAGCAGTTTCTTTTCTACGAACCCTGAACTTGTCCATACACTTCGAATTCCACTCCAGCCAGCTGATTGGGGTCCTCGGGCCCCATCACTAATCACAGAACAAATCGAACACCAACAAAAACCCTGGCTAGAGCCGTTGCACTGAAAGTCAGATACTTTCGCCAACCGCCCAAACTCGAGTGTTGCGTTGGCCGCCCGCCCTACTATTTCACATATAGATATACCCACGTACGTACCTTGGTTGGCTGGTCAAGTGCATTAGATTTAGCCGTAAACTGTAAGATGTTTTGGTAATAAAATAGAAAGGTAGACGTGGATTTTGCAATGAATAATGTGTTTGGATTCGTTTCGTTAGTTTATGAAACTTATGAATCAATTGCTTTGCCTGATATCTGTTTGGTACAGAGAATTTATTACCTAGTGGGTACCTACTTACCTACTGTAAATCTGTCGAAGATATTGTGATAGGTATATTTGCATTGAAAAATTTACAGAATACAAATAAATCTACCTAGGTACCTAGGTGCTTAGTATAGGTACTTAATTAGGTACATCTACTTTACCACTTCTGAACATAAGTCTGAGGTAGGCAAATATGTAGGTAGGTAAGCGACACATTCCTTTTCGTATTTCGCAGTTTCACAAATTTTTTTATAAAAAAGCGACGTCTATTGTACCTACAGCTAATAACAGTCGACGAATGCTTTTCTGCTGCGTTCTTTATTTCAGAACGCAGATCCGGTTGGGAATTATTGGGAAATCAGGGGTCCTTCGGAAATTAGTCGAGATAAAATATTGATTTACTTACCCACAAAAAATATAGTTTTGAAGCATAGATGTTAGATACTCAACAAGCAGTCATCTCACTCATCCCATCTAAATCGTACCAACAAATCAACAAATTAGTAGGGTCCGTTCGGTCAAGAAGGAAGCCCCTCGCTGGAGTGGACGGTTCCGCCGCCAATTACAATTATCTGATTGGTCACTGATTGCTAAACTATTTCCTAATAAAGACTGTGACGTCATCGGTTATGTAGGTGAAGGATTTATTTTACTATTTTGAGTCGATTATCAGGTGTTAGCGCCTGCGGTTTTGGTAAGCATAGTACACTGTCACTCGTTTATAAATTTTTTTGCAGGCGCAGGAGTTGCAAGTATTGAATAAAAGTAAAAAGTGCCGAATAAAATAATTATTTATACTACACCTGCTTGGAAAGTACCATGATACTTTATCAAATTTACGGTAGAAAGTACGTCATTGCATATCGAACAAATATGCGGGGAGAAAACGCATCTGAGCGGGAGAGAAAAGTGTATGAAAATCCATTTCTTACGTGGTTTTTCTTTTTTAATTTTGGGTAAGACTATGCGCCGGTAACCTAAATATCAAAAGCCAAAAAGTGGGAAAATTGCAGACGTCATTAACGCCATTTTCAATTTGTGTGTTGTTTGAGGATTCAGTTTTAGTTTTTTATTTTCCTCGTAGGTGTAGTATAAAGCACTATGTATCACTCGAGAGAAAGTGCGATTCCCGATCTCGGGTGTTTTAAAGCCCTCGCCTACGGCTCGGGCTTCAAACGACACCCTCGACGGTAATCGGTCACTTTCTCCTCTCGGTGAACAATGTACTATTGTACGAGGGGTGATCCAAAAGTAATGATAATCAATAACAAACACAATGAATAAAATAAAAAAATAAATTTATTTCTCAACATAGTCTCCTAGCAAGTCTATACATTTAGTCCATCTCTTTTCTAAACCTAAAATTCCCTTAGAAAAAAAATCTTTATCTTGACTCTCAAAAAAGTCCTCAACCGCGGCCATCACGTCGCTATCATCGTCAAATTTCTTGCCTCGGAGATGTTCCTTGAGTCGTGGAAAGAGATAAAAGTCACTGGGGGCTAGATCTGGTGAATAGGGGGGGTGATCCACCAGCTCAAAGCCCGCTTCCTGAATGGCAGTCATGGCAATTGCAGCTTTGTGAACCGGTGCGTTGTCTTGATGGAACAGCGTTCACTCCTTGACAGTCCGTATTCAAATGAATGTAGCTCCCGGGAATCGTGGCCTATTTATATGATTTTTTTTTCCTGAACTAGTTGGTAATTGAGCAAGTGACTGATATTTTTTTTGTATTTTTGTGTGCAGTAGAAATAACTGATTATCATTACTTTTGGATCACCCCTAGTATGTAGAGTACTTCATACCTTTCAAATTGTGTGTAGTTTTGTATCACGTTTGGTAAATCTAGGCAGGCACCGGTTAGCTGGTTATTTATTTATTTATTTATTTATTTATTTATTAAACATCTTGTGTTACAGACTTACAAATAGGTAGGTGCTTAAATTATTATGTAAATGTAGATAGGTATGAACTAGGCTTAATAGGACACTTAAGTAGGTAGCTAAAATTATGATATTATAGTAAGAAGGTACTAGTATTAGTAAACATAAATTATTATTGTGTCAGTAGTTTGGTTATTCTGTACAAATGTAGGTAAGCCTGTAAACAAAGTCGCTGGTCAATCAAGTCTCACCCTCCGTACTAGTTTACACTGTATGACGGTAGGATGTTATTGCTCTTCCAAACTGGGCTCTGTGCTAGCAAAATACAGTCTAGAATGGTGTAAAGATCACAAAATCTTTGTAGCAAGAATAGTGTTGTACACGTGTGAATGTTGTTCGAAGTTTACTGTACCTATTGAGAAAGAATAATATTTAAGAGTATTTACACTTTCTTAAACATACATTTTAGCACATAAATTGTTTTGTTTAAATGTAAATTTAGAAAAATCTTACTGTGTAGGTTTTTTTTTTTTTTTTTTTTTTCTTATTTTTATCTTACAATACGAATTTTTATGATAGTTTTAATATAATTATATATATAAGTAAGTATAATTGTATATATATTAGTATATACAATTTAATAGTAGGTATAGATATGAGTTTAGTTTTACATGTATATATTATATATAATTTGTAGTAGGTATAGATAGCTGAAGCTTTTTATGAATCCGGATGTTTTATTTCAGGTATATGTATACAATAAGTAGGTATTTTATGATACAATAGCTAGAAGCTTTTCTGTATCATTGTAATTTAAAAGTTTCAGATAGCTATTTACCTTTCGCTTACATGTATATGTTGTTGTATTTGCAATATCTATACATTTATTGATTTTGTTGTAAACGAAAGGTCCCAAGCAAAATGAAAACTTATGAGAGAACATTGTTCTGCATTTCGGTATAGTGTAAATAATATCAGATCGTCTTTTTTGATTTCTATTTGAGTTACTAGGTTGTTTATGTTGATATGCGATTAAGGTTGATAAAAATAGCTGCCGAACTGTCAGGATTTTGCTATCTTGGTACAGAGTCATGGTTGGGTACATATATGGTTTGTAAAGCATTACTTTTATTACTGCTCTTTGAGCACGTTCCAACTCCAACATACGACTCTTGCCGGTTCCACCCCACGCAATTATTCCATAGTTAATAATTGATTGACATAAACTATAATATACGCTCTTTATAATATTTTCGTCACCTATATGTCGTAGGTTTTTAAACACATAGATTAATTTACGAGTGCGTCCTGTCATTGTTCTAATTTGTTCATCCCAATTCAAGTTTTGGTCAATTGTCAAGCCAAGATATCGAATACTAGAGGTTTTACTAATGGTATAGCAGTCACAGCATGTGTTTTCACGTTTGCATGAATGAGCTCTTAAGGTATAAGTGTTAGGGTTCGGTTGGTCATTGTTTCTCATACCAAACATTACATATTTCGTTTTACTTAAGTTTAAAGTGAGAAGGTTATTATCGAGCCATTTTACAATTTGAAACAAGCCATCCTCTGCATACTTTTGTACTTCGTTCCATGACTTGCCGTTAAATATAATAGCTGTATCATCGGCAAATGTTATTATTTTGGCGTTTTTAATTTCTGTTTTGCATAGGGCATCAATATAAATAAGAAACAAGGTAGGGCCAAGTACGCTGCCTTGAGGTACACCATATGTCATGGCTTCTTCAGTGCTAACCTCAGATTCTATCCTGACTGATTGATATCTACCGTCTAGATAACTTTTCAATAGTTTGAAAGAATTTCCTCTTATTCCAATACATTCTATCTTCCTAAGCAGTAGAGGAACAGAGACAGTATCAAAAGCTTTTGCAAGATCTAAGAATACACCAACACATTTTTCCCTCTTATCCATATTGCTGACGACATGAGTAACTAGATTTTCTACGGCTCCTGAAGTAGATTTATTGCACCTGAACCCAAATTGGTTGACTGAAAGCAGATTGTATTTTTCTAGGAACTGTAGTACTCTTTTGTTAATCACTTTTTCCAGAATCTTAGAAAGTGTGGGTAAAAGAGAAATTGGTCTATAGTTATGTGTACTGTCTCTGTTTCCAGCCTTGTAAATAGGAATTACTATTGACTTTTTCAGCACATCAGGGAACACCCCGCTTGTCATTGATGTATTGCAAAGGTAAGCTATCGGTTCTGAAATAGCATTTACCGCTTTTTTATATAATAGTGACGGTAAACCATCCCATCCAGAAGATGTTGTACTTCGCAGCGACATAATTATCATTTTGATTTCATTCGTATCCGTTGGCAGTAATACACATGAATTTAAGGGTATATCTTCAGACTTATATGAATTCACAAGGTCATTTTCGCTGACTTTTAGTTTATCCAGGATGTTATTGGCTAGGTTTTTACCGACATTAGCGAAGTACCTATTAACGTCTGATACTGTGTTTGAATTTTGTATTAGCTCAGAGGGTGATTGAATCTTTTTATTTAGGTAACAGATTTTTTTTATAGTTTGCCATGTCTTTTTTATGTTATTCTTGTTTTCAATTATTATTTTTCTTTCATATGTTTTCTTTAAGTTTTTTAAGATTTTATTACAGTGGTTTCTGTAGCGAATATATGATGTACGTAATATAACATTATCAGGAGTCTTTTTTGTTTTTTGGTGCAACTTGTTTCGAAACCTAATGCAACGCAATAGCCCGGGTGTAACCCATGGTTTTAGATTTCGTTTTCTCCCAGATATGTATTTGCACTGGGTGTGCTTATTGTACACATCAGAGAGAATTTTCAGAAAATTTACAGTTGCTAGATTTACGTCTTTGCAGTTTGACAGTTCTTTTACCCAGTCTATATCATCGAGTTCAGAAATTAATGATTTATAATCTGTTTTAATTACTTTAGTCGAGTTTTCAGGTATATGATTTATAGATTTGTTGGCAATGTTTGTAATAACAGTGTAGTGGTCTGTTACCGTTGATTCACACACTATAGTCAATGTAGCATTTCTGGTTTTTGTAAAACAATGGTCCAGACAGTTAGTGAGTCTCGTTGGAAGGAGATGAGTCGGCAGCATGGCATGTGCAGCTAGCAGGCTAAGATAATCAGAAGACCTGTTGTCTACGTTTCCGTCCTTGATGTCTACGTTAATATCCCCAACTAGCATAATGTTTTGTGTTTTTTTAAGGTCTGTCAATAGCTGATCGAGTGTATGCTGGAATCGTTCTACAGAGTAATTGGACGGTGGCCTGTAGATACAAACGATAGCTGTATGGTTTCCTATTTCCACGAGTATGCAGTTAGCATCATCGATCTGTGGCTCGGTTACTCTGGTTTGTTTTAGACTATTCTTAATATAAACCACCACACCACTATTTTGGTTTATATGTTTTGTAGTTTTGAATGACGTGTATTCGGGAATTGTCGGTAGAGAAGCACTTTTGGATAACCAACACTCCGTTAGAACAATTATTTCTGCGTCGATACCCAATTGTGCTAAAAGAATTTCGAAATCATGCATATTATGGCTGAGGCTCCTTATGTTTTGTGTTATAATAGTAAGTGACTTGTGACTATTTTGAAAGTATCTTTTACATTGGTCTGGATTGTCTATAAGCACTGCATTACCCGCATGCGTAACGTTAGCGTCAATATCGGGAAGTAAGTCTATCACTTCCGCCATTATCAATTTATATGTTTCCACGATGTGGAAAGTAAAATGTGGTATAGTTAAGTGTATAATAATAATTATAGTATAAATAGTATAAATTTAGAATGTATATTACTTTGGTACTAAAAGGCTATGTAAAATTCAGTTCTTAGAGTTAATAAGAGTAGATAGAGACTGTTTGAGTGTAAACTTTTAGTGATGAAACTAATATTCTGCATGCAATAGTAACAAGAATGTTAATATGGTTTACAACTAATTTTACATTTTAGAAAACATATAAAACTATCGTACAAAAATAGTTTTCATGGCTTAATTAGTTTTTAGTTTTTCGAGGTCGCATTCGCTGGTGATGCGAATTGGTGGAGAGCCTTCGGACTTGCGGACAAATATCCTTCCGAATGAGAGCCAGCAGTATGAGTAGTCACTGGCTTTAGCAAATTCACGAGCTAGGTAGTATAGTTTTCTATCTCTTTGTGTTTGGTTAACCGAGATGTAAATCGGCTTAGTTGCTCCTTCTATCCCTAGGCTTCCAGTACTCAATCTCTCAGTTGGGTGTTCTCTGTTATACTGCTTGAAGGAGCTCAAAAACTTGTCCCTTAGGAATACGGTGGTGAAGTCGGCAATAATTTGTTTGGCTCTGGTGTTGACACGATAGACGTCCTTAAATTCAAAGCTTTCAATAGGAACACTAAGCGCATCCGCTGCTTTGTGAACTATATTTTTTAGGTCTTCTTTGGTCTCCTTATCAATCAGCGGGACGTTTCTAAGCTCAATGCTAGTCGCCTTAGAATAACGCTCTTGATTTTCAAGCTTGTCCTCCAGCGCCTTTATGTTTTTGTTGTAGTTTTTTCTTTCCTCTTCTAAGAAGTCAAGTCTTACTAGTACTTCGTCATGCTTCTGAGACATGTAATCCATAGAAACTTTTAAATCGTTTATAGAGCTCAAAATAGCCGAAAATTTTTCATCTTGATCTTGCTTTAGTGTGCTGAACAATTCTAGGATATCCGCTTTAGTGATATTATCATCAGTGTCCCCACGCTTACGTTTAGGGAAACGGTTACGATTTGCTATGTTCGTAAAGGACAGAGCTGTACCCACTCCCTGCTCTTGTAGCGGTGATTGAGCTATGTTGGGATCAGATGCGTAATGTTGCAAAGGCGTTTTAAAAGCCGCCTCTGACGGTGAGTCTGATTTAGGTGGCGTACGATTTAGTGGCATAGCTTAAAATCGCAGTACTGTCACAACACTAGCAGAGAAATACCACAGCCAACAAAATATGCAGCAGACTGGCAGCCGTGGCTTCCCTTATGTAGGTACCAGGCAAGCAGCAAGCATTAGAGGTAAGCCAGTGAATAGATGAGTGAGCGCAGTTTACCTGTGTGCGTTGAGTGACTGATGTTGTGTGCAGCAATAGAACTTGTTTTCTCTGTCGCGATGACGAAGTGATGTGTGCGTAGCCCGCTGCGTCACTCACTTTAGAGTCTTGTAGGTGTGAGTCCGTCCTCCTTACGTAAGCGGGAATTGTGTAGACCTCTTCAGGGTTTCTGAACTCCTATTTTTGTGTTACGGTTTTTCGTAAAGAACTCTTGTAAATTGATTAAAAATAATATTAATGGAATCACTACCACACGTCTACTCGGTAACGAGGTCCGGGGGAAGACTTGGTTATGAGACACGGTTACACAAAAGTACACACACGCCATGCCACTAGCAATGGCATGCTTTGAAAATTAATCAATGTGCACCGTCACCCCCTACCTACCTACCTAGTTACGTTTAAATTCAAATCAAATATTTTATTACGGAACTCAAAACATATTGCCGTAGGTAACACAAAAGGAAAGGATGAGTAGGAGGTAGGTAGTAATTCGGGGGGATGGGTTTTTCTGATAAACCATCTGCCAACGTGCCGGCCACCAGGGAGGGTTATCAAGTTCATAATTTTGCGGTTATCGGCCTTCTTGGCTTCTTGACCCAGACAGAATGTAAGTATATACTATATAGGTATTTATAGTTAAAATCTTGCCGATGATTATTTTTTTTCTAGTTTGCTCGGGGACCCAGTAATGTATAGCCATAGGCACATACACGGTTTATTATTGCACTGCGCTGCTGGTGCTATGTACCTAAGTAAGCACCCTACACTATAACAAGTTATGTGTTGTTTTTCTCCAAAATTTGTTTCTTTGAGATGCATAAATAATATACAGGGTGTCCGGAAGGTCGATGCAAAGCCGTGAGGGGAGGGGTAGGTCACCTCGTTACGCATCTATTCAGGCTAGATTACCTTAGTCCAAAGTCGACGAATTCCGAGTTCTATAATATCCATGATTTTTGAAAAATTTACCGAAATCATATGCTTATTCGTTCATAGTGTTCAAACAGGCAGTTACTAGTGCCTAACAATTTGTTTGCGTCCTAGCATAATGTGTATTCAATCGATAAACACCAAAACAATCATCTGTAGGTATCCACATAACTGACTAAATGGGAGGTGTTTAATAATGAAACAAAAATTAAAAATTTAATTTTTTTTTATCTAGCCTGAATAGATGCGTAACGAGGTGACCTACCGCCCCCTCCCCCCCCTCACGGCTTTGCATCGACCTTCCGGACACCCTGTATTTGTTATTGTAATGTACCAGTGAAAAGATTTTAAAGGTCTTTATTAGTGCATCCAAGGAATTAAGATACTCTTGTTCATACACACATTCCACCAACTTCTAAAATCAAGTCCACCCTTTGAACATAATGCTAGCGTGGTATGGGCAGGGCATGTCATGAGGGAAGAAAGTCAATATTACAAGAAGAGATAAGGATGTTGATGGTTTTAAAGAGAGGTGTCCAAGGATGATGTGATTAGCGAAACTATCGACACCAAGGAATATATTATGTACGAGTATTCAAATTCCTTGAACCAATCACACCCACACCCCCACACCCATGCCCATGTCCTTAGAGCATTTATAAATGCTCTAAGCCCATGTCTAACATTCTTATCGTAATATGACTTCCTTTCCTCCTCCTGAACGACAGTCGACATTGACAAGGGTTTAGCTGTCATCACATCTTCAAGCACGTCAAAATGTCAAACAACGATTGATTTTTCCCTTTTCCAAATCTAGAATTTGCAGTATCCAGCGACCTTAGGCTTATTGCTATACGGGCTACATTTCAGTACTTTTTAATTTTAATACCCAGCTTTATTACCCACCCAGCCTCGGTGCCTCGGTCGATGCCATCCATCTCGTATCGTTCCTGTAAGGTGATTTTATCACAATTTCAGTATTGAAAAGTGCTTAGTATTCTTTTCTATCTCCTTTAAAACAATATACGCCTTTGTCGAATTATATTGTATCAGTATTACGACTGAATCAATAGATCTTAGAAGCAAATTCGCAATCCGTACCGGCTCGCTTTGGGCTTCGCATTTTACTATAAATACTTGAACAAAAGCATAATTTTGAGTGAAAATAAAATAATGTCTTCTTTAGCAATTGTGTGTGAGAGTGGAGACCCAAATTTGGATGCTGCGGTCAACTTATGGCTGAGACTCGACCAAGTAAGTCACTGTTTCAGGTTAAAAATTGCTTGTAAATATGCATTTTACAGTTACAATACCTATTATGTTGGCCTTGATGTATATGTTAAATGCATCCTTGACATTTCCTTTACATTTACCTATAGGTACTATGTATTGTCTCGCCTGAGAAATCTGAGAAATTATGAACTATTGATTCATAATTTAATGTCATTAATGAGTAGAGCTGCGGTCTACCTATCTAAGTAGCTATCTACGGTTAAACTATAGCTACCCTGGTACCTGAGTTGAGGGTTGGGGATAGGGGGAAAGCATGCGGGGGTAGATGGCAAGTCTTTCCCTATAGTTCTTTTTTCTAGGAAATGAAAAAAAATTTCCAAAAAATTTCCTTCAAATTTCACTTCGTCACTTTAAAAAAAAAAAAATAACCCTAACCTAATGAGAATTCCTTCCCTTGAGTCTTTTTGTCATAGAGATGAAATATTAATACCAATTTTTTTCATATAAAAAAAAAAAACCTAACCTAACTAGTAACTTACCTGAAAAATTAAATTATTTTTTTTCATTTCCTAGAAAAAAGGACTCAAGGGGAAGACTTGCCATCTACCCCCACTTGCATCCCCCCTATCCCCAACCCTCAACTCAGGTACAAGGATTGCTATAGCCAACCCGCTATCTACTATTGTTTGCATTGTTGTCTAAAATCCTCAAATATCTGGTTAATTTATAATTTATGAACTTTAATAAAGTACATCAGTCTCGGTATCACAAGTTGACTAGAAGAAAGTGAAATGTAGTCAGATAATTATATCATATCAAAAGAATCTGTGTCCAATCTGCCTGCCAAGTGGAGAAGTTTTATGTCCAGTAGATTTAATACCTACAGTAGACATAAAAATTATGAACAGAAGACTAAGTAAATCATCGGCTTATTGTTAGAAGTCACTAACTATGATACCTTTATTGGACCAGCACACTCACCTTCATGAGCTCTACAATAATCAAAAAACCATTCATTTCAAGCTATTCTAGTTTCATCGATATGGCACCTGCATAAAGTCATTATTCAACATAATAATAATAATAATAATAAAGCCCGTTTTATTTTCCTTACCAACTATATACATAAAAAAAAAAAAAAAAAAAAAAAAAAAATTTGATTAATGCCAATTATTTAACATAATTGGCATTAATCAAAACAACAAGAACATTTTCCCACACTTAGTTTTGTTGCTTCTAATTCTAATTCGTGGTGGGGGACTGAGATCAGCATGGACATCCCGCAATGGGGTGTAATGTGCATTGTCCCCCTGCTAACCTCACCCCAGCCAGCCCAACTCCTTAAAATCTGATTGCCTGCGACGCAAGAGGTTGCGGGTTCGATTCCCGCCTCGGAACAAATTTGTGTACGATCTGCAGAAATTTGTTCCGTTGGTCTGGGTGTTTGTATGTATAATAAAAAATATCTATCTATGTAAATATATAATGTATTAAATATATCAGTCATTTAGTACCCATAACACAAGCTTTGAGTAGCTTACTTTGGGGCTAGATGGTGCTGTGTGGATTGTCCAGCATTATTATTATTATTATTATAAAAATAGCGGAGAAGGACCTTGGGTTGGTGGTAGCAGTGTTTAAGCATCCCTGGTGATGATTCGGATGCAGATGAGAAAGACCCGATCAGCTTCTGCAGTCCAGTTTTGGATCTGACTTTGTTAGTTGCGGAGCAGTGCAGTACCACATGCTCCACCATATCTTTTTCCTGAAGACATCCACAACATAGGTCGCTGTCTGTCGCTCCGATCTTAAAAAGATGGTAGTTGAGGTCGCAGTGGTCTGTGATAATTCTGACCATTAGCTTTAGGTCTTCTCGTCTCAGTTTTTACAGGATGGTTGTCAAGTGCCTGTTTGTGGCTGAAAGTATTGTCGTTGTATGTTTGCAATCTGATCTGCGCTACCATTGCTTTTGATGTTCCTTCTGGGAATGCATCTTCAGGCTATTTTTTATCTCCACCAATGTAGGTTGCTTAGTGACTTCTAGCAATAAGTCAACGAAATAAAGCTATTTACTTTAAAAAAATCTGACTAAATACCTATTATTTTTATGTGTTTCACTCAATTGTGTGAAATAGGTTTGTCTGTATAATACTTTCTTAATTGTCAAATTTGTCTGGAAATTTATTCTCTTCTCTTTCTTTCTTCTTTCAAATCTTTAAAATCTATGTACCCTCTTGAGCCAACAATGGTGTTGATTCTCTTGTTGCATTATCCTAAACTAACCTAATGTGACAAATCTAAAATTATAGCTGTTCTTGTTGTTTCGGGATGGCAATATTTTTAGTGCTGTCAAATTAGGTTAAGTTAGGGAAATTAAACAACAGAATTGGCACCATTATCTGTGGTTTTCTATAGAATATAACAACCATCAACGAGGTGAGGGGGTACATCCGCGCTGAAGACTGGGGCCACCTCCGCAAGGTGATGCTGAAGCGCATGAAGTTCGGAACGGCAGGGATGCGTGCTCGCATGTGTGCGGGGTTCGCCTGCATGAATGATGTAACCATACTACAGACAGCACAGGTATGGAGCACCTACTACACCTACACCTACCTACATTTGGTTTAGGTGAGATAAAAAAATTCTTTATTGCACAAAAATTATGTACATAGGCGAACTTAATGCTAATTAGCATTTTCTTCCAGCTAACCTTTGTGTTATGTGGAGTAGATGGTAGTGTTAGATCTTCAGAAATCTTAGAAAAGTATTCATAGGTTTGATTCCCAGGCATTGTAGAGTTTCGTTAGATTTCAGTATCAAGAGGTATCAAGTATGTTTATTTAATTTAACTTACATTTTTGAACAGATGTTGCATCACCAAATTTAAATTCAATAAATTACATTCAGAATCCTTTTTACCTACTTTTGGCATTCTAACAGGATCTTTAGTAGTAGGTTCAGAAGTACATAATAGAGCTGAGATTATGTCTTAGCTGACATGGCTGAGGAGTGTTAGCCTTCTCTTGTAATTTTTGATAATTTCATTTTTGTTAATCATAGCAGGGTATGGAAATAACCTACATAACATACCTATAAATTGGTGTGTTACACCAACATGCAACATCATAATAAAATTACATATTAAAATAAATTACACAATAAAAGTAGGTACATAATAAAATTACAAAATAAAAGTATATTACATTGGGCAATGCTTTCCACTTTTCCAGGGTCTATGCTCCTACCTGAGGAAGCAATGCACTCGCGACCAGTTGGACAAAGGAATTGTAGTCGGCTATGATGGGAGACACAACAGCAAGAGGTATGTTACAACTTTAAATTTATTTATTTTATTTTATTTTTGAACAAAATCCACAGCTCTTAAAAATACACTATATATACTTAAATTTCTAGCATGCAGCCAATAACGGATTTACATTATAAAATTATGAAATAGGTAACTATTATTTAATTTATTATTTAACTATTTATTCCACCTAATCTCATGGCTATGCCTAGATCTCCCCCAAGTCTTTTCACTCATCCTTTATTTTATTCCACCTCATCTCATGGCTGTGCCAAGATCTCCCCCAAGTCCATTCACTCATCCTTAGGTTTATCATATTTGCATTCAAAAGTCAATCATCAACAGGCTAAAGAATTCCACTGCTGGACAAAGTCAAAAGTCAATATCTATAAAGAAATTGACATTGATTTGATATGGCGACCACGAACAGGAAAACGAAGCTTAAGGGCCCGGCGACAGCGGCTCGCAGTTTCGAGGTGCGATTGGCTATTATTTCATTATATTTCATTTCGGGGAGGTTGTTTGAAAGAATAACTATCCAGTGACACGCATAAATACTGTTCGAACACAAAAAACACAATGATATAAGGGAAACATGCCCGAATCAGAAATCATTTTGGTATTAGTATGTTTGGCCTTACGTTTACCTAACACCAAAATGATTTCTGACCCAAGCACATTTCCCTTATATTATTGTATTATTTGTATTCGAACAGTATTTATGCGTGTCACTGGATAGTTATTCTTTCAAACAACCTCCCCGAAATGAAATAATAACCAATCGCACCTCGAAACTGCGAGCCGCTGTCGCCGGGCCCTTAAAGCGTCCTACCAAATGGACTGACAACATTGTTAGAATCGCGGAAAGTCGGCGGATATAGAGTGGGCTCAAGATCATTCTTCTTTGAAATGTGTAGGGGCCTACGTCCAGCAGTAAACTTCACCAGGATGATGATGATTGATTTGTTAGCATAACAGCTCAGTAAGTAAAAGCTTTTTACACTTTTTTTGAAGATTTGTGTGATACGGAATGTGCCGTAGTTGTGATATATCGGTTCTTCGGTATATGTGAATTGTTTGCAAAAAAAAATACTTATATTATGTACCTAGAATGAAGATGTACCGAAGCAATTATCTATAGGTTTGTAGTTATCTACTTCTTCTTCTTCTTATTCGAATGGCCTTAATTCGCTCAATGCCGGCTGATTGACCAGGGTGCATACTGTAGGCACGCATGCGCGCCACACGCCTTTTACCGATGATGTGCTCTCACAGGCTGGCTTTAGGGTTTAATTTCGCGTGGCTGCCATAGTTGCATACAATGTTGTGCCGTTGGCTGGGTCTTTGATAAGATTCTGGACGTGCGATGCGACCTGGGATTCGATTATGAATACATTTTGACCGATATCTATATCTATACGATTACGCCGCTAAATTCAAATTCATTTGGGGTTAGGCTCCGTCATTTAAAAAAAACGGTGGTAGAAGTGGAAGTATGTCCTTGGTGGCCTACTCGAAAATAATGCAATTTGTCTTAAAACCCCGTAAATTTCAAAGAAAGGTATATTTTTTTTCTAAACATAAGAAAATGTGTAGATAGTACAGATACTTAGCTAACTAACGTTACGTAAGACAAATTGACTTATCTTATGTTAGCTTAAGATGAGAAAATATCAAATAGGTTATTTTTAAATAGTTTTATCTCGCCTGATAAGACTTATTAGGTAGATAAATGGTAGGTAGCTATTTTGTTATTGTTGTCAATGATAAAGTGTGGCGTAAGTAAGATTTGTAAGTAAATAATACTATTACGTACCGGAATTAAATATGTTTAGGTATGGTTCGAATCTCGCGATATCTGAAATTGTTTAGGCAAGATTGTTCTATTGAGAAAATTATTAAGGAGTACTATTAAAGAGATTATTGCATCTGTGATTGTTGGTCTTCCTAAGATAAAATATAACTTCAAAAAAGTATGTAACTAATCGTACATGAACTGCGAAGTCGCTGATAGCCGCTAGTGGTCGCGAATGTACGCTCTAGAAACTAGCGCCTCTAGCTTCATTTAGATTAACTACGTAAGAAGATATTATAAATAATAATATTGGTGGACTTTCCACAGCGCTATCTAACCCCAAACTAAGCCATATACTTTTTTTTGTTAATAATACATAATAACAGCCAGACAGAGAACAAACATCTGTGTATATCACACAAATGTTTGTTCTCTGTGGGAATCGAACCCACGGCCTACGGCGCAGAAGGCAGAGCTACTACCAACTGAGCTATGAAGGCTGTCAAATACAAATAAGAAGTTTCAAAATGACCTTGTGATTAAACTGAATAAAGACCGTTGTGTTTTTTTGTTGAACTTACAAGGAGGGATCGGTAGCGACAAATACAGCACCTAAGCGACCGAATAATTACTTCTGAGACGTCTTTGGTATTTCCATGAGTGAATGTGAACACTATAAAACTAAAACAGTAATTACATTCGTTCATATACAAGACCCCAGTTTCTGAAAGCGCGATCAACGCTGTCGGCTGTCAAGTCACTTGTCATCATCATCATCAACCTATGTTAGTCCACTGCTGGGCGTAGGTCTCTCACAAGACGCGCCACTGAGCCCGGTTTTAGTCACTTGCTATCTCTATCTAATTTAAAGTAAAAGCTGAAATAGCAAGTGATTTCACTGCCGATTAGTGTTGATCGTTTCAGAAACCGGGGGTAAGTGTTAAAGTATGAAGTTGCCGTTCTCATCAAATTTCCAAAATAAAGCTGCAATGCTCTAAACGGTCTTAACGGTTGTCTGGAAGAGATCGTAATATGCGATATGACCGCCGATTGTAGGACAATAATTAGTATTCCTACCTATTTGTACTTTATGATGTACTGTCGATGATGTCCTCAATAAAGTTTTTTTTATTATTATATTAAGAGTAGTAGAGCTCTTTGTGAAGGGCTCGTCCGGGGAAGTACTACCACCACGCCTTTTTCTGCCGCCAAGCAGCAACGCTGTGTTTCGGTTTGAAGAGTGTGGTCGCCGGTGTAATTACAGGCACATGAGGCTTAACATCTGTATGCCTCAAGTTGATGGACGCAGGGCAGTGCATCGTAGGGCACGTTCCTATTGTGCGTGACCTACGGGGCAATGTTTTGTTTATAGGTGATGGTTACCACTTAACATCAGGTGGGCCATCTGCTTGTTCCGTCAGCTAGTTGTATAAAAAAAAACCCCTAGCCTAGTAGATTTTTTTGTATACTTAGCTTATTTTTTTCGCCAGATACGCTATGTTCACGACCAAAGTGTTCGTGGAAGCCAATATCCCGGTTACTCTGTTCTTCGAAGAGTGCCCGACTCCGCTGGTGGCCTACGCCACTGCCGAGATTGGCGCGGCCGCCGGGGTCATGGTCACTGCCTCTCACAACCCTAAAGAAGATAACGGGTAATTATATTTTCTTGATATTGACTTGACGACCTCAGTGGCGCAACGGGCGAGCGTCCGCCTGCGACTCTAGAGGTTGCGGGTTCGATTCCCGCCACTGAACAAATTTGTGTACATCTGCAGAAATTTGTTCCGTTCGTCTGGGTGTTTTCTATGTATAATAAAAAAAAATGTTTAACTATGTAAGTATATAATGTATTAAATATATCAGTTATCTAGTACCTATAACACAAGCTTTGAGAAGCTTACTTTGGGGCTAGATGGTGCTGTGTGGATTGTCCAGCATTATTTATTTATTTCTTCCTTCAACTGGTGAACGCCATCTGTGGATCACCTGATGTACTACTAGATACCTAGCATAATGAATCTTCAGCACTTCGATAGATTACTAACAATTGTAGCAGTACTACCGCCAACATCGATACAAACCTTAGGTACTACTTACCTTCCACGGTGTTGTAAAAATGAAAACTGTAATTATATTTATTGTTTAAATAAACTTAAATAATAACTGGTACATAAGCACTGCTGGTCCTGTGGTGGAAACCTGCCTTCCGATCCTAAGGTCTCGGGATATCAGATCGGTTGTGCACCAATGAGTTTTGCTGTTAATAACTAAAAAAAAACAACTTCAAATGCTCAATAATTAAAATTTAACTCAATAATGCATAACTCAATAACTAAACCAGCTTTCGATTAAAAAAGGAATCATAAAAATCGGTCCATCCAGTAAAAAGTTATGAGGTATCAAATATAAAAAAAAATACAGTCAAATTGAGATATTTCACATAAACAGACGCCCAGGATGACTGGTAGAAAATGCTATTAGCATTAAGTCCTCCTAGCACTATATTGTTTTGTGTGAAAGTTTTAAATAAATAAATAAATAAATAAATAAACAGAGATATTCGATAGGGATGTGCATTTTGCGTGCCCGTCACAGTATTACTTATCCAAGGCTTTTACAATGTTTAAGGTACAAGGTGTACTGGAGCAATGGTTCGCAAATCCTCGCTCCTCACGACGATAACCTGCTTGATGAGATATTGGATTTCATAGAGTAAGTACTTTGTATAAAGTAAGTTTTGTTAGTTTAGCTTTTTTTAAAGAAGTGAAATTTTTGGGTGTCAATATTGATAGTAAACTGACATAAAACAGTCGTATTGAGAATCTTGTGGGTAAACTGAAGTCGGCCGCTTATGCAATAAAAACAATACGACAGATAAGTGATGGACGTGCAGCCAGAGCTGTGTATCATGCTTATTTTCACTCGTTGATGACGTATGGTATACTAGCGGGCGATTAGGTTCATACTGCAAATGAACAAATTTGAATCATGTAGTGGTAGGTTTAAGGAATTGAATATAATGACATTTACAGGTGAATATATTTTTCAAAATTTGATTTACGCTAAATTGCATATTGACGATAACAAATTAAAAAGTGACATCCACAATCACAATACACGCAATAAAAGCAATGTAGTCGTCCCAAAACGAAGACTCGCTAAAGTTGATAAAAGCTTCTTATGCAAAAGCATTACTTTTTTTAATAAATTGAATCAGGACACTCAACATTTAGAGTTTAAGGAGTTTAGCGTCAAAATAAGGGAATTTCTGTTGTTAAAGTCTTTTTATACTGTTGACGAAGCCTTGGCTGATGATTTTAGCATATAAGTTTTTTATTTGTTTTTGTTTAAGTACGATCATGTACAACTCTGACAACCTCGGTGGCGCAGCGGGCGAGAGTCCGCCTGCGACGCAAGAGGTTGCGGGTTCGATTCCCGCCTCGGAACAAATTTGTGTACGATCTGCAGAAATTTGTTCTGTTGGTCTGGGTGTTTATGTATAATAAAAAATATCTATCTATGTAAGTATATAATGTATTAAATATATCAGTCATCTAGTACCCATAACACAAGCTTTGAGTAGCTTACTTTGGGGCTAGATGATGCTGTGTGGATTGATAGTGATCCTTAAAAAGAAAGAAAAGAAAATTAATTTATCTGCTACACAAACATATGAGGATCAAAAATTTACAAGGTAGTAACTAAGTAATAGATAAAATTAAAAAGACAAATAAAAAAGTATATAAAAAGATGCTTGTGATTTTGTTGAATAAATATATTTTGACTTTGACTTTATGAACATAATACAACTTTAAAACTCTCCAGATTTATAAAGTAGATAGGAAGTTTTTGGCAATCCATATACAGGGTGTATTTTAGGGGCGGGGCTGTAAGGACATGTACGTTAACCGTTGAAGTTACAGGAAAACGTTCCTAAGAGACTTTCCATAAGTTTTTGAGGTATGTATTCTGAACGGCATTCTCAGATTTTGCAAAAAATGTATGTCAGCGAAAGAATGCTAAAATACCAAAATATTTTTTTGAGGCTCATCCTTTTTACCCGAGTGCCGAGGGTTATGTGTTTGGCGTGTATCTATCCATGTATGTATGTATCCTTCCTTCGATATTTCCTTTATTACCACGTAGCAACCAAACGGCTGGATGGATTTTGATGATTCTAGTATCAAAAGATTCGTCGCAACTTTCTTGGGAAGTTCTTAGAATAAAAAAAAAACTGAAAAGTCACGTGGGAAGGAAAGCAGGATCGATATTCTCTCACATTAAAAAAATATCTTTTCGTAATCATAGCAATATGGCTATCAAAATCAAGAGAGTGTTAGAGTGTTTTCAAATAATTTATTAGTTTTTGATTTAAAGTAAACCCTCAAAGACAAAACCAGACCGCAAAATTCGTAAAGTCACTTTAGCGAACTAGGCCATGAGTGATACTAAAATATATCATAAAACCTTCTCTAAAGTCATACAAATCGTTTAGAAAAACCCGCATCAAAATCGATGAAGCCGTTTCGAAGATATTGAGTTTTGTTTTAAAAAAATGTGATTGTTGGTAACCCCAAAGTGATCAAAATGAGTTAAACAACCACAGGCGTCAGTAAACTGCTAGGACATAGGTACACGAGCCTCCGACTGCCTGCGATCATTACATTTTATCATTCGTCAAGACTGATGAATGGATTTAACTATCAAAAAGAACCAAATTTAAAAAATTATCTAATATACCTACATAGGTACTTTTAGTTAGAGCAGTCGGGTTTTTTAATTTTTTAATAAATCTTCTTGTTAGTGTAAGGGTCAAAATACTCTACAGAACCATTTAAGGTATGAGTACTGAAATGACACAAATCACCAAGCAGCAATGTTGTATTTCGGTTTGAAGAGTGTGGTGGCCGGTTTAATTACAGGCACATGAGGCTTAACATCAAGCATCAAGTTGATGGACTCAGGGCAGTGCATCGTAGGGCACGTTCCTGTCGTGCGTGACTTACGAGGCAATCCTTTGTTATAGCTGATGGTTACCACTTAAGATCAGATGGGCCATCTGCTTGTTCCATTAGCTAGTTGTGTAAAAAAATAGGCAAATTAAAAGGTTACTCACCTGATCTGATTCTAACAGTCCCATCTCAAAATACATCCCATGAATAGGTTCACACCTGCCAATAAAATTGATGATCATGCCTATAATCACTACATAGTACGAGTATAAAACAAAGTCGCTTTCTCTGTCCCTATATCCCTATGTCCCCATGTCCCTATGTATGCTTAAATCTTTAAAACTACGCAACGGATTTTGATGCGGTTTTTTTAATAGATAGAGTGATCCAAGAGGAAGGTTTACTGTACAATACATGCATGATATGTGCACCCGTGCGAAGCAGGGGCGCGCGTGCGGGTCGCTAGTAGTGTTATATAGTGTGCTTTAAACAACTGTATTGGCACCAATGCGATGTAGTAGTGTTATATAGTGTGCTTTAAACAACTGTATTGGCACCAATGCGATGTAGTAGTGTTATATAGTGTGCTTTAAACAACTGTATTGGCACCAATGCGATGTAGTAGTGTTATATAGTGTGCTTTAAACAACTGTATTGGCACCAATGCGATGTAGTAGTGTTATATAGTGCGCTTTAAAGAACTGAATTGGCACCAATGCGATGTTGCTCGCACCCACAGGATCCCGAGTAGGCTGTACGACGTGGAGGGCGTCACGGAGGACGCGCGGGTCAGCGACGGCTGCCGGCTCGCCAGCGACTACGCGGCCGGCGTGCGCGACTCCCTGGCCGAGGACGTGCTGATGGGCAACCGCAAGTTCCCGATACAGATCGTATACAGCGCCATGCACGGCGTCGGAACTAAATACATCGCGCAGACTTTCCATTATTGTAACCTGAAGGTAACTTTATTTAGTTAATTATTTTATTTATTTATTTATTTGTTTATTGAGAAATTAACATAATTACAGGTAAACTAAAATGATATTGCAATTGCTGAGTCATGGCCTTTTTGGCGTACAGTTATGTTTTCTTTTGTTTTTGGTACTGTTTCTTCTTTCGTTTTGTCTCTGTTTATAGCTGTAATTTTGTATGTACCTATGTATTTCTTTTCTTGTTGTGTATGTCAAATAAATGTATTTTCTTTCTTTCTTTTATAGACATATACGATAGGTGTAACTTAAAATGGTAGAGAGAAAATACTTTATTGCACACCACATAATAATTACACATAACAGAACAACAGAAAAACGTCTGAGTGATATACAATGGGCGGTCTTATCGCTAAAAGCGATTTCTTCCAGATAACCTTGGGAAGGACTGGATTTGACAAGAATGATTGATGACGTTGGTGTAGAAAAAACAATAATAACGAATTCATAAACTAACCTGCGCGAATAATATACATATTATTAAATTATGTATACACCTACATAGACAATAATAATTTAAAGATATACAGGGTGTCCCAGAAATCAACGTCAAGCCGAAACAAGGTGACAGGATTGATTGTAAACATCATGAGAAAAATGAGAAAAAAAATTTGAAATTAAAAAACAAATCATTATTTTTGACTGTGATTCTTAGAACTATTATTTAGGGTTACGGTTCCAAAGTTTCAATGAACAAAAATAATAAAAATTAACCACAATAACCGAAAAATGGTCACAGATTGACCAAATTTTTAGTTTTTTAAATGCCCATAATTTGCAAACCGCATGGGATAGATTTTTTCTGATTTTTCTCATGATGCTTACAATCAATCCTGTCGCCCCGTTTCAGCTTGACTTTGAGTTCTGGGACAGCCTGTATATACCCAAACGTAAATTTATAACGCACACAGTTTATGTAAAAAGTTTATTATAAGTATTATATCAGCTATCTGCACAAGCTTTGGCTTAGTTTGAGGCTAGATAGTGCTGTGTGGAATGTCCAGCAATACTATTATAAGTAATAAATAAGTAAGTGCTAGTGTAAATGCCGCATCATGTTTTGTAGCAAGTGATAGGCGTGAAGGCGCAGATGTCTCCGGACCCTGAGTTCCCCACGGTGAAGTTCCCGAACCCCGAGGAGGCGGAGTGTCTGGAGATGAGCAAGCTGCTGGCCATGCAGAGCAAGGTCAAGCTGGTGCTGGCCAACGATCCCGATGCTGATCGACTGGCGGTCGCAGAGTTTGATGAAAGGTGAGGGCTTCCAACTGTTTTCTTTCATTTGTAGGGTTCCGTACCCAAATGGTAAACCGGGACCTTTTTACTAAGACTCTGCTGATCGTCTGTCACCGGGCTGTACCTCATGAACCGTGATAATTAGACAGTTCAAATTTTCACATATAATTTTTTTATTCTACTAGCTAATGGAGCAAGCAGTTGGCCCACCTGATGTTAAGTGGTAACCATCACCTATAACAAAGTATTGCCTCGTAAGTCACGCATGACAGGAACGTGCCCTACGATGCACTGCCCTGCGTCCATCAACTTGAGGCATACTGATGTTAAGCCTCATGTGCCGTAATTACACCGGCGACCACACTCTTCAAACCGAAACACAGCGTTGCTGCTTGGCGGCAGAAAAAGGCGTGGTGGTAGTACTTCCTCGGACGAGCCCTTCACAAAGAGCTCTACTACTATTATGTATTACTACCTCTATTATGTATTTCTATAGCCACTATAACAACATATAATTTAATTAAAATAAGATAAATATTTCCCATACAACAAACGTGATTTTTTTGGCAGATTACAGACAGATTAACAGATTTTCTAATATATTAAAATAGACAAAAACAGTGAATCTACAGGGTGGATTGATGCAAAGCCGTGAGGGGGGGGGGGGGGGTAGGTCACCTCGCTACGCATCTATTCAGGCTTGATTACCTTAGTCCAATGTCGTCGAATTCCGAGTTATTATCCATGATTTTTTAAAAATTTACCAAAATCATATGCTTATTCGTTCATAGTGTTCAAACAGACAGTTACTAGTACCTAACAATTTGTTTGTGTCCTAGCATGATGTGTATTCAAACCCCCCCCCCCCCCCCCTTCCGGGTTTGCATCGACCTTCATAAAACTTCATACCTTCCAGAACGAAAGAATGGAAGACGTTCACGGGTAACGAGATGGGAGCTATCCTGGGCTGGTGGCTCCTGGAGCAGTACTACAAGCGCAACCCCGACGCCAACCCTGACGACGTCTATGTGCTGGCCAGTGTTGTCAGCTCCAAGATGCTGCGAGCCATCGTGGAGGGGAAGGGACACTTTGTGGAGACCCTGACCGGATTCAAGTGGATGGGTATGTATTTTACTCTGAGCTTTCGGAGTAACTTTCGGAATCCATTTTATTGCCAACTAGTAGCGCCCCGCGGTTTCACCCGCGTAGTTTTAAATACCGGTATTCCCACGGGCTGAAAATAGCCTATGTGCTATTCCAGAATATAATCTATCTCTATGTCCAATTTCATCAAGATCCGTTCAGCCGTTCTGGAGTTATTGAGTAACAAACTTGGATGGATGTTTATTCCATCCATCCATCCATACTTACAAACCATACTTACGCGTTTATAACATTAAGTAGGATTTAGGGGAAGTTGGATTGCTAAATGCTTTCTGCAACCCTGGTGGTTTTCAATGATGAGCTGGTAGCATCAGCAAGAGTAGAATTAGAGGGATCCATTATGTAGATTTTCTGGCAGCGCCTAGATGCTGCGAGCCATCGTGGAGGGGAAGGGACCCTGGAAACCCTGACCGGATTCAAGTGGATGGGTATGTATTTTGTCCATTATTTCCTTTGCTAGTCTGACCTTGGAGTTGCTGACTGGTAATTTGGATAATGACTTGCTGCATCTCTGTTGACGACCTCTGTGGTGCAGCGGGTGAGAGTCCGCCTGCGATGCAAGAGGTTGTGGGTTCGATTCCCGCCTCGAAACAAATTTGTGTACGATCTGCAGAAATTTGTTCCGTCGGTCTGGGTGTTTTCTATGTATAATAAAAAAATATCTATCTATGTAAGTATATAGTCCCAACTAATATTATAAATGCGAAAGTAACTCTGTCTGTCTGTCTGTTACGCTTTCCCGCTTAAACCTCTCAACCGATTTTGATGAAATTTGGCACAGACAATCTTTAGACCCTGAGAAAGAACATAGGCTACCTTTTATTGCGAAAAAAAGAGATGAAGAGATTAAAAGTACGCAGACGAAGTCGCGGGTACCAGCTAGTATTAAATATATCAGTCATCTAGTGCCCATAACACAAGCTTTAAGTAGCTTACTTTGGGGCTAGATGGTGCTGTGTGGATTGTCCAGCATTTTTTTTATTTTATCTCTGATGGTGTTTTGAAAGATCTTGTTATTAGTGTCAATTCTTTTGTGTAATTTTCCCAACTCAACCTAATTGGACAGCAATATTGCCATCCCTTTCTAAAAGACCGAAACAACAAGGACGGCTATAGCTTTAGAGCTGTCAGATTAGGTTTAGGAATCCACATCAATACCTGCCATTGTACTCGGCGACACGGAAGACCAGTATTATAGTGTAGTGCAGGGTTTCCTGAATGGTGGCCCGCGGAACCCAGGGGTTCCGCGGAAGGGTCACCTGTGTACCTAGCTATTAAGTTTTCCGCAAATAAACAAACTTTTTACTTTACTAAGGTTCCGCGGTCTGTCCGAGATTAAAAAAAAACGTTCGTGAAAAATACTTATAACCGCGCCGCATCGTCGCGTAGCATCGCGTAGATGTTTTGCAATACATATTTATAATAATTATTTCTCATTTATAATTTGTCTTTCTCTCGATTCTAACCTGCATTATATTCAAACTACAAGGTAAACTTATCAAAACCGCCAGCTAGGGTTCCGCTAAAAAAATTATGATCAATTAGGGTTACATGGCCAACTAAAATTGGGAACCCCTAGTGTAGTGCATCAAAAACCGTTATTATACAAAGCTGACAACTGATTTTGTTGTTTACTTTTCTGCGACACAAAATAAACGTATTTTGATTGAATAAATATTTAGTTTCTATTATTTGCAGGCAACACAGCGCTTCTGTTGAAGCAGCAAGGCAAGGTCCCCGTGTTCGCGTTCGAGGAAGCCATCGGCTACATGTGCTTTCCGCAAGTCGTCGACAAGGACGGCATCTCCGCTGCCGTGCATGTAACTATCACATCTCACTCTTTACTTCAATACAACATAAAAAAAATATACTGGCACTCTTATTTCTTTGACTGCCATAACAGCTCAGTTGGTAGTAGCTCTGCCTTCTGTAGGCCGTGGGTTCGATCCCCACCTAGAACTAACATTTGTGTGTATGTATTTACAAAAAAAAGTATTTGGTTCCCATATCACAAGCTATGGCTTAGTTTGGTCGGGGCGAGATATGGTCCACCAATATAAATCACTAGCTGATCCCGCGGCTTTGCTCGCGCTCGTTTACTTTGTAAATCTCATACAAACTTTCATCCCCTATTTTATCCCCTTGGGGGTAGAATTGATCAAAATCCTTTCTTAGCGGATGCCTACGTCATAACATCTACCTGCATGTCAAATTTCAGCCCGATCCGTCCAGTGGTTTGGGCTGTGCGTTGATAGATCACTATGTCAGTCAGTCAGTCACCTTTGCGTTATATATATTTATAGATGGTAAAAATAAACCTATGTGATATTGCAGTCTATAATCTATATCTGTGCCAAACTTTCACATTTATGATGAATATTATTATTACATTAATAATATATTCACAATTATCGTAAGACAAGTTATAAATAAATGATATTAGTGTGATTTATAATTTAACAGGTAGCGTCTCTAGCTACAAACCTATACTCGCGAGGGTTGTCCCTGAAGGAGCAGCTGAAGGATCTCTACAAAGAGTATGGCTACCACCTCACTCACAACTCTTACTTCATGTGCCATGATCCCGCTGTCATTCAAATGATATTCAGAGGGATACGCAATTATGATGGACCTGGAAAGGTAATGAAACAATTTTTTGAAAACTTTTTATTTTCTGAAAGAAATAAAAAGTGATTACTTCTTTAACCCTGAACAAAATTAATACAGTAATGAAAGAGCATACATGGTTAGTTAATCATGAAGGGTAGTCTCACTTATCAAAACAAATTCCACATTTGTATAATGATCTAAAACCATAACCAAAACACATCAATACGTCAAACAGTCTGCGTAAGTACATAACCAATTATAAAACTTTCCATAGATAAATATAAAACGACTTTAATTATACAACAACAAAGGAAAACTAGTAGTTCGCCTCCGTACTCCGCTCGGTCTGAGCGCAGGCAAGCGAAATCACCACTGCTGTGCGCGCCATCTGCTTATAAAGGCGGCGCGCCGGGCGGGTAGTTCTGAGTCACGCTACAGGTGGCGTGGCCGGTGACGCAATTTGTTTACGACACTGTATCGTTGCTTTGTTAAAAACCGAGCTTTGGCGCCGCACAGTAGAACGAACATATGAAGCGCGGTGGACTTAGCGAGTTAATGTAGAAATGTGTTAATTTTTTGATGCTATCGTGTTCAACTATTTATTCTCTACAACAGTCATTCACGACACTTATGCTCTAAGTGCAATACCTAATGAGTAAATTGCGAAAACGTAGATTTTTTTAGTAATTTTGTATGAAAACGAATATTCAAATGGCTATAACTTCATATTACTCTACGTTTTCGGAATGCGGTTTCTTTTATCGTAATCTACACGTACATGGCTTCAATATCCACTCAAAACTTGGCACGCCAAACGCACACTACTGGCCAAGATACAGGATACTCCATTTTTAAGTTAAAATATGCACTTAACGTTACCGATTTTCGTAATGTACTAATTACTAATAAAGAGACAATTACTAATTTTTTTTTTATACATCTAGCTGATGGAACAAGCAGATGGCCCACCTGATGTTAAGTGGTAACCATCACCTATAAACAAAACATTGCCCCGTAGGTCACGCACAATAGGAACGTGCCCTACGATGCACTGCCCTGCGTCCATCAACTTGAGGCATACAGATGTTAAGCCTCATGTGCCTGTAATTACACCGGCGACCACACTCTTCAAACCGAAACACAGCGTTGCTGCTTGGCGGCAGAAAAAGGCGTGGTGGTAGTACTTCCCCGGACGAGCCCTTCACATAGAGCTCTACTACTCTTAAAACGTTCATACGTTCGTTCTACTGTGCGCGGTGGCGATAACAATAACAACAGTCATTTTTTTTTTGAAAAGTTTAATTTATTTTGAAGGAAAGAAAAGCATTTATTTCTTTATCCATAAACAAAATTGATACAATAACAACAATCATGTTTTCTTATACCTAGACAGTTCAGGCAATGAGGCTATACATAGCAAAGATGCTAATAGAAGTGTTATTGTCTGACAGCGCTGATTTTCAGTACATCCCTAAGTATGCGCGGCAGATTTTAAATTCTTTCTACGCAGTACACAGAAACATTACATAAACAACTTGCACTAGGACAAACCTGTGTCGCGGGAGGCCGAATACAGTATAAAGTTTACTAAATTTGAACCACAAAAATCACAGTTGCATATCAAAGATTAAACACAAAAAAAGATCAACCATTTGGTCTGTATTTGAGTTCTATAGTTATACACTGCCTGAGTACCATTCCAAATTATTTTGGACTACCCTCATCTTTTAAGGCACTCGAAAGGAGCCTCTATGAGGTGCACATAAAGTCCTTTGAGAAGCCCACAAGAACTTCAATATTTCAAAGCGATCCTCATGATTTTACTGAATCAAAATGAATTCGGTATTGCATCATAATTTAACTGTATTAAGTATTGTTTCAGTATCCGAAGAAGGTAGCATCATCTGATATAATCTACATCCACGATTTGGCTGCCGGCGTCAAGATCTCCGAAATCCCAGAGGGAGAAGCACATCTGAGTACGTATCTTCTTTAAACAACTTTTGGTACTACCTTCTTGCGTAGAACGAGTCTGTAAAGGCAATGGTGTCGATTCTGTTGTTGCATTATCATAAACTAACCTAATTTGACAGCTCCAAAATTATAGCTGTCCTTGTTGTTTCGGTCTTTTAGAAAGGGATGATGAATATTTTTATTGCTGCCAAATTAGGCTAAATTAGGGAAATTAAACAACAGAATTGACACCAATATTATACGGTTTAACCAAATTAAATCACTTTCGTTGAATGGAGCAGAAATGAAAGGAATTCATTGAATTGAATGATTCACTTTTATGTTTACAAAAATATTTTAAGTAAACAATTGTTCCAGGTCAAATGATTTAAACAGACAAATTATCCGGGTAATCAAATAATAGTGAATCTGCTTGTTTGATTTAGATATTGGGTAGCTTTAGCTATCAGCTATCTGGTTCTCATACTAAACTTCGGCTTAGTTTGGCGCTAGATAGTGCTGTTTGGATAAACGAGTTCTGGAGTGGAGACCGCGTTTAGGCAAACGAAGTGTGGGACCCTCCGACTAGATGGAGCGACGACTTGCGCAGGGTGGCGGGAAAAAACTGCTCAGTGGCGCGCCAAAGGAGGGACTTATGTCCAACAGTGGACTGCAATTGGTGATGATGGTCAGGGCGTCAGGATATTTCAGGCTCTCTTCCGACATATTGTGCAGGTACCCGTGAAAACAATAGAGATAGATACAGCGTGTAATCAGAGCTTATAGTATTTTACATGATCGAAACTTCTAGACCATTCTAGACAAGGTATCAACGTCACTATAGGCACACACACAGATGAAACGGGAGGACAGTTCCGAGATGTGTTCACTCATTGGCGATCTGGCTGAGACTGACTGCTGACGCTTCCAGAAGCTAGTCGGACCATCCGTTGAGCGATGACACTTCGACTCTGTCACAGCGCACCACGAAAGTAGCTTGCGTTCCGTTCGGCGACATATTTATATTTATTGAAATCGCGGGGCGCTACTAGTAGCGCCCCGCGATTTCACCCGCGTAGTTTTAAATCCCGGTATTCCCACGGGATAAAAAGTGTTATGTCCCTATGCTTTATTCCAGATTATAATATATCTCTGTGCCAATTTTCACCAAGATCCGTTCAGCCGTTCCGGAGTTATAGAGTAACAAACATCCATCCATCCATACTTACAAACTTTCGCATTTATAATATTAGTTTTAAGTTTATAAGTCAGAAATGATGGGTACTCCACGCCCTTACGGATCTAGCACGATTTTTCCTGTAACCCTGTATAATTTCAATTTATTGACATCATCATCAACAGCCCACAGAAGTCCACTGCTGGACATAGGCCTCCCCTATCCGCTTCCAGGAAGAACGATTCTGAGCCCTTTCCATCCACCGACTACCCGCGATCCTAACAATGTCGTCAGTCCATCGGGTAGGAGGGCGTCCCACACTTCGCCTTCCTGTTCGTGGTCGCCATTCAAGAACCTTTATTCCCCATCGGTTGTCAGTTCTTCGAGCTATATGACCTGCCCATTGCCACTTCAACTTGCTGATTCTGAGAGCTATGGCGGCTACCTTGGTTCTCCTACGGATTTCCTCATTTCTGATCCTATCTCGTAGTGAAACTCCTAGCATAGCTCTCTCCATAGCTCGTTGTGCGACTCTGAGCTTGGTGATGAGGTCAATAGTAAGCGACCACGTCTCAGTTCCATATGTCATCACTGGCAACACACACTGGTTTAAGACTTTCGTCTTGAGGCTCTGCGGTATGTGTGACGAGAAGATGTGGCGTAATTTCCCGAACGCTGCCCATCCGAGTTGGATTCGTCGGCTGACCTCTTTATCGAAGTTGGACCTACCTAGTTGGATCGTCTGACCCAGATACACGTAGTGGTCAACAACTTCGATGATATCGCTCCCAACATGTACCGGCACGGGTGCGACATGAGCATTAGACATGATTTTCGTCTTGCTCATGTTCATCTTAAGACCCACCTGTTGGGAGACAATATCGAGGTCTCTGAGCATTGTGCCTAGATCTTCTAGCGATCTTTTGCGGGTTTATATACGCTGCTAAGTCCGATATAAGTATGGTTCTGGGATATTTATAAAACCACAATTTGCTTGTTGGGATATACATACATACCTAAAAATTCTATTTTTTAACGTTATCTCCTACGATTAAATAATAAGTCGTTGTTGTTTGATCCTCGCGCCGCTATCGGCGCGAGGATCAATACATATCCGTCGTAAACAAGTTGTCATCAGTCGACGCGAAAATAACACGCCACAGCGTGACTCGGCGGTTTCGTCGGTTCGGCGGTTCCGTATTATGTTACCTAACATACCTGCGAGGTAACGATAGTAGATTATGTTGAGTTTAAGTTTGAGGAGAGACTTCGCCTCTCTGTGTGTGTTCTGAAGAATTGTTCGACATGATGCCCACAACTTCATTTTACTATCGCACTGCTCGCCACAGGCAGGGAGTTCATCCACACACCTTAGAGCCAGGATGGTCGCGCACTGTTCGCTTTCAGAGGAACTTCCTCCCGCGCACTCTAAGGTTGTGGAATGCAGTCCCTGCGGATGTTTTTCGCGGAGAATACAGTATGGGGTTCTTCAAAAAAAGCGTGTTAAAATATTTAAAGGGTCAGCAACGCGAGTGTGACACCTCTGGTGTTACAAACATCCATAGGCTGCGGTAACCGCTTCCCATCAGGTGGGCCGTATGCTTCATTGCTACCTTGGTATATAAAAAAAAATTGTTTAACAAGGGAGCAAACAACTATTTTGACGGCGAGTGTTTTTTAAATCCAGAGCGGAGCGAAGGATTCTAGAGTAGAATCCTAAGCGTAGCAGGGATTCAAAGTACTTCACTCGAGCTTTTCTTTCTCGAGCTAAAGTCTCTGAGCATTGTGCCTAGATCTTCCAGCGATTCCGCCATTATGACTATATCGTCGGCAAATCGAAGGTGAGTGATGTATTCGCCATTGACGTTGATGCCATATCTATTCCAGGACAGCAACTTGAAAACATCCTCCAATGCCGAGGTGAACAGTTTCGGAGAAATTACATCTCCCTGTCTCACCCCTTTATGCAGTTGGATAGGATCCGTGCTCTGGTCCTGGAGTCGGATAGACATAGTGGCTTCGCTGTACAAACACTTCAACGCTTCGATATACCGATAGTCAATTTGACATCGCTGGAGTGACCGTAGGACTGCCCAGGTTTCGACTGAATCAGGCTAGTCCACAAACTCTAAACATAGTGGCTGGTTATACTCTTCGGTTTTCTGTATAACCTGCCGAAGCGTGTGGATGTGGTCTATCGTGCTAAAGCCTTTTCGGAACCCGGCTTGTTCGGGAGGCTGGAAGTCGTCAAACCTACGATCGAGACGATTAGTAACTACTTTCGAAAACAGCTTATAAACATGGCTCAGCAGCGAGATGGGCCTATAATTCTTTAAGAGGGTGTTATCACCTTTCTTAAAGAAAAGTACCACCACGCTCCTGCCCCATGCTTCTGGCGTCCTACCCTCAGAGATGACGGAATCGAATAGCCTCTGAAGGACTTTAAGTACTGGCGTTCCGCCCGCTTTCAGAAGCTCTGTCGTTATTCCGTCTTCTCCCGGTGCCTTGTTGTTTTTAAGCTGCTTGAGAGCCGTTCGGATCTCGTATAGGCTGACGTCCGGGATATCTTCAGTGTAGTGTCGAGTTAAACGGGCTCTTGCATCACTAATCGTGCTCGTAGCAGGACTTTGCGATGAGGTGTATAATTGTCCATAGAACTTCTCGAGCTCTCTTAAAACTTCCGGCTTCGAGGAAACGATACTGCCGCTATCGGTCTTCAGTTTTGTCAACTGGCTTTGCCCAATAGACAGATCTCTTGCGAACACTTTTGAGCCTTTGTTGCGCTCTATTGCGTTTTTAATACAATTTGTATTAAAAAGCCGCAAGTCGTGTCGCATGGATTTGGAGATCTGTTTATTGAGCAAGCCGTATATCGACATGTCCACTGAAGACTGCAGTCTCATTTCGTTTCGATCTGCTAGAAGTTTCAGAGTGCTCAGAGAGTTTTTGTGGACTGTTTTTGCGTTGGGTCTTATAGTACTGAGACCCCACATCTTGGACAATTTCCACCAGCCCGTTGTTTAAATCGTCCACAGTTTCGCATTCGGCGAGGCATTGGAAGCGATTTTCGAGTTCCAACTGAAAGCTCTCGGGGTTTTGGATTTGAATAGAACTTGGGCGAATTTATTGACATGTTAATTGTAATTTATTTCTTGCGGGTTCGATTCCCGCCTCAGAACAAATTTGTGTACGATCTGCAGAAATTTGTTCTGTTGGTCTGGGTGTTTTATGTATAATAAAAAATATCTATCTATGTAAGTATATAATGTATTAAATATATCAGTCATCTAGTACCCATAACACAAGCTTTGAGTAGCTTACTTGGGGCTAGATGGTGCTGTGTGGATTGTCCAGCATTAAAATAAAAAATAAAATGAAAATTCCAGACGTGGTGGGCACGGGCCTGGAACGCGAGTACACCGGCGGAGAGATGGTGATGCTGCGCACGCGTGACGGTCTCAGCGTCACTGTGCGCACCAGCGGTACCGAGCCCAAGGTCAAATACTACACGGAGATGGTGTTCGCGGCCGGCGAACACACGTATGTACCTCCCTTTTTTTTATGTACAACTAGCTGATGGAACAAGCAGATGGCCCACCTGATGCACTGCCCTGCGTCCATCAACTTGAGGCATACAGATGTTAAGCCTCATGTGCCTGTAATTACACCGGCGACCACACTCTTCAAACCGAAACACAGCGTTGCTGCTTGGCGGCAGAAAAAGGCGTGGTGGTAGTACTTCCCCGGACGAGCCCTTCACAAAGAGCTCTACTACTCTTACTCTTCTTCTCTTCTCTCCTTTACGAGATTCCTTCGCATTAGCACTTGAGAGTTACGGGTTCCCGGTCAGATTCAACCGCGACTTTCTCGGTGACTGTCCGCATAAAGGTACTGACACACGTGCTTATGTATCAGTTGGGCAAATAAATGCGTTATCTATCTAACTTATTTTTGGGCAAGAGGCATGCTTTTTCAAGCCTTGCTCAATAAAAGCACGCGCGAACAGGTCGTGCTAGTAAATAAGCATGCTTATTTGGTCGTACGTCGGTTGATTTTTGAACATGCTCAAAATAAGCATGGTTCTTTTTGAGCACGTGCGTCAGTACCATAAAGCGAACCCTGCGGTCCACCCCTTGTGGGGCGCGCAGATGTCCCTGAACATAAAGGGTATCCTCCGCCAACGGAAGACTGTGCAATGCTTCCTCACAACCAAGTCGAGCTGCGGCCCGATTACGCTAATGTCTGGCTATCGAGATGGCTTTCAGTTTGACATTTGATTCCCATCCATCCTATACAATTGCTATTGATGACGACCTCTGTGGCGCAGCAGGCGAGAGCCTGCCTGCGACGCAAGAGGTTGCGGGTTCGATTCCCGCCTTGTAACAAATTTGTGTACGATCTGCAGAAATTTGTTCCGATGTTCAGGGTGTTTTCTATGTATAATAAAAAAAATATCTCTATGTAAGTATATAATGTATTAAATATATCAGTTATCTAGTATCCATAACACAAGCTTTGAATAGCTTACTTTGGGGCTAGATAGTGCTGTGTGGATTGTCCAGCATTATTTATTTATTTATTTATTACACTATGGGAATCAAATGTCAAACTGAAAGCCATCTCGATAGCCAGACATTAACGTAATCCGGCCGCTGGCCTCCGTCGAGCTCGAGAAAACGAAAACAGACGTATGTACTACCTCAGACTTACCTCTAATTGCCTCGTAAGTCACGCAGGATAGGAACGTGCCCTACGATGCACTGCCCTGTGTCCATCAACTTGAGGCATACAGATGTTAAGCCTCATGTGCCTGTATTTACACCGGCAACCACACTCTTCAAGCAGAAAAAGGCGTGGTGGTATTAGGTACTTCCCCGGACGAGCCACACACAAAAAGCTCTATTACTCTTAAAGCCTCTATTTTACATTTTGCTGAAACCAGTTTAATATACATACTAGAATGGCTATGGGCGTACAACTAGTCCCATATGGATAACCGACGTGCAAACGGTGGGTATTTAAGGCTCCGGCGACAGCGGCTCGCAATTTCGAGGTGCGATTGGCTATTATTCTGATTCGATTTCTGATTCGGGCATGTTTCCCTTATATTATTGTATTATTTGTGTTCGAACAGTATTTATGCGTGTCACTTTAGAGTTATTCTTTCAAACAACCTCCCCGAAATGAAATAAAATGAAATAATAGCCAATCGCACCTCGAAATTGCGATACCTAGTATATCTACCGTGCCTTGGGATTAAAATTGTACCGCTGTTCTACTTACAGTGAGGACGACGAAGAGAGAATGCAGAAGAAGCTAAAGGACTTGGTGAATGATTTCATCGATAAGCTGATCCAGCCGAGGAAGTATGGACTAAAGTAAAGAGGCTGATAACCAAATGTGAGCTAATCTTAGGGATAGTTCATTAATCACGAGAGGCTCGAAAGGGGGGGAGGGATTCGAAAAAACAACATATGAGTATTTCTCAAACAAAATGTACGTAACGTAAAAGGAAAAGTTACGAAAAAGTACTTTTTCGTAACTTTTCCTTCCTTAAGTTCCTAGAGTTATGTTACGAATTAATAAAATTTCGTAACAAATACTTTTTTGTTACATACATTTTGTTTGAGAAATACTCATATAACAAGGAGGGGAATATATCCCATTCCCCTTCCCCTGCTTGTTATAAGTCTCTTAATAAGAGATATCACGTGTTTTTATTTTTCATTGAACACACGGCTGGACATTTTTATCAGGATGCTTAATTTACCAAAATGTAATACGATTATACCTGTACTTAAATTTAATATTCTGGGCATTTCACTGAGGTAGTCTAAAACTTTACTACATATCGCCAGGCCAGCAGGGGGTTTAGAAAGGGGAAGACAAGGTGAGGGGGTTGATTAGTAAAGCATGAGTCACGCTACATCGTGTCGCGACCGGGCCAAACGGACAAACATTATGGTATACTTTTAAGTAAGTAGTGTGTAAGGTGTAAGTGGTAAGTAACTCGTGTCTGACCGTAGCTCGGCCGTGCCCTAAAACAACACGTGATTATTGAACTTACATAAATGTTACCTAGACATGAAATGCGTCAGGAGCGAAAACGATTTATTTAAAATTAAAAAAATAATTGAACTTATAGGTTCAACTATATTTATTGCTGGCAAAAACGCATGTTTAAACGTTACTAAACGTACGAAACGTTGATTGAGTTACATTGGTAGAGATTCAAGCACATACTCTTAGTATTTCGTAGGACATGGTTTTACTTTTGACTATGTATTTTATTTTATAAAAAAAAAAATGTGAACGCTTTGTCACATTATATTGTACATTTTTGTATGGAAGACCTAATTGTCATTATTATATGATGGATGGAAAATTACATTGTAAAGATATTTTTTTTGTTACTTATTTGTTATCGAAAGCCTATTTGCAAACATTCTTACATATTTTGTTACAATATTATAGTAAAGTTTGGTTTTGAATTAATTATGTTAATATTTTTTGCAAAGATTCATTCGTGGCGCGTGTTACTCCTAAGTATAAGGTAAAACAAGATAATATAATATATTTTTATTATTATACTATATATTCTGAATCTAAAGTAAAGTCTGTAATCACTTAATATAATAATCATTACCTTCATAATTATAATATAAACTATCACACATTATAAGTATTTATTGAAAAATTAATATTTATTTTGATTTACATTAAAAATTCACAGATTTAGTGTTTAAAACATTAAAAAACTGTCTTTTTCATGACCGTAAAGTCATCCCAATCTCAGCATAATTATTAAAAAAAACAACTTTTGGTCTGTTATTTTTAATAGGTTAGCTTAGTATGTAACTAAAGGTTTTAGTCTTTACCATCCTAAATGGGTTTTTAATCTGTTTTTTTTTTCTAATTTAGTTATAAAAATTAACATTAAAAAAAATATGTAGGTATCTACTGATTTTTCCTGTCGTACCTACAGATATTATTGCACAGCATAAAAAAAATTAACTGTATTTCTTCTATCAATGTGTATATGTTATCTATGAATTAGTCGTGTCAATTTTCTAAGAAAGAAAATGTAGTGTTGTTTTGTATGTAACCAATAGTGTCTTCGTTCATTTATTTAAAACTTGTATTTATTTGCCATGTTTGTTAATTTTTATTAGTTTATTGTTAGCAGCTGTTCTGTGAGCTTTTAGGGTTTCCAAGTCCAACAAAGAACCCTAATAGATATAAATTGTAAACGTAACAATATTGCTATAGAACATTAAGAAAAAAATGTTTTAGTTCCATTTCGGACCATGTTTTAACTATGGTACAGAATTTAGTAGGTATGTAAGGTATGTTTTATTAAACGCTGCTTTTAACTTCGCTCCCAGATTGATAGATGCGGTATCTATTTTGTTTTTTTCGACGACCTCAGTGGCGCAGCGGGCGAGAGTCCGCCTGCGACGCAAGAGGTTGCGGGTTCGATTCCCGCTGCGGAACAAATTTGTGTACGATCTGCAGAAATTTGTTCCGTTATCGTGGTGTTTTCTATGTATAATAAAAAATATCTATCTATGTAAGTATATAATGTATTAAATATATCAGTCATCTAGTACCCATAACACAAGCTCATAGCTTACTTTGGGGCTACTACTACTACTACTAGATGGTGCTGTGTGGATTGTCCAGCATTATTTATTTATTTATTTATTTTTATATGTATATAGAGCTTCCCTTCTTTTTAGATACTGTAGGTTTAGAGTGCGAAACATTTTTAAATAATTTATTAGCGTAACTTTTGTTGATTCTTATTTTTATGATTGCCAAAGAAACTTATGCATTCCATAGATGTGATGTTATGCGAGTCGGTTTACACGTAAAATGTCAAAAAATCCTTTATTTATTATTCCACAATTATTTATTCACATACTAGATGCGCCCCGCGGTTTCAACCGCGCAGATTTATCTATAATCCCGGTATTCCCACGAGATAAAAAGTAGCATAAGTGCCTATCCCAGACTATAATATATCTCTCTGCCAAGTTTCATCCAGATCCGTTCATCCGTTCCGGCGTGAAAGAGTAACAAACATCCAGACTTACAAACTTTCGCGTTTATAGTAGTTGGATTTAATGATTTTTTTAACAGTTAACAATGGATATTTTAATTTTTATTACTATAAAAGATTTCGAGTCTCGAAAGGATTTCTACAATAAGAACATTAATTTACAAAGAAAATAATGAATACAATATTTACGAATTGTACCTACAAAATACAAATAAACAGTTAAGCTATCTGCAGATCATTGCAAGCGATATAAAGATCAACTGATCCAAATTAGTGATAAATAATTAATTCAGTGAAAAGAGTAAGTACATAATCTGATACAATAAAAATATTATTGAAAGATTACAGACAAGCAACTTCCGCGCAATATAAAAACACTTCTCAAACAGAATTTAGATTGGCATACCGCCGGTTTCTGAAAACTCTATCAAAACTAATCGGCTGTCAAGCCACTCTTTGACTTTAAATTAGATAGGGGTAGCAAGTGACTTGACAGCCGATTAGTGTTGATCGCGCTTTCAGAAACCGGGGGCTAGAATCGGCATAGAAGGCAATCTAAGAAAGGGCAATCTTCATTTACTGCTGGGTAGGTCACCCAGCAGTAAATGAAGTCGGGTTGTGGATCTAACTAATCAAATCAATTTATTTAATATTTTTTTAAAAGGTGTAAACTTAAAATTTGGTAAAAAGGTGTTAAAAGATCATTGTATTTTTTCGTGTGTCGTGCAAGCATGCAATTTAAAATAGAAGTAAAAAAAATAACAATGGAAATTAAATCATTTTAAATATAGGATGAAGACGATGTTGAGGTTTATATAATTCCTAACCTACCGATGTTTTATCTAATCGAAATACATTTCGCAAACCAAACGTTTGCACGCAACGCAATGCGATGTACTTTATATTATTATTATAGGCTATAGTTATATAATATTACAAGCCTGTTGCGTCGTTGCACTGTTACTTTACACTTTTAACATTTTGACATTTTGCGTGTAAACCGTGATGGAATGTTATATGGATCCTAAGTGATCCGCTTCTTATTTTACGAAGGATTTACTTATTTCATACATACTATAATTATTGAATTATTCTAGATATTGGAATCTTGAAATCAGTGTATGTTTATTGTTTAGACTTTAATAAATATGATGTTTAGAACATTTTGTGAGTACTTTATCAACAAACTAGCGGCTAGTCCCAGCTTCGCATGGGTGGACATACATTTTTTCTACATTTTAGAATAAACATAGATTTGCACGTACGTTTATCGCGTTCTAGTGCCGGTAAAAGCATGATTCACGATACAGCGTGTCGCGACTGACCGGGGCACGGTGTTAAACCTTTGGGCTAACTTGCAGAGGGGCTATTTAGATTAGGTATGAATAATACGATTTGGCTTTGGTACTGGGTTTATAATATAAAAATAGAGACAAGTAATTTTGATAAATGAACAGCACAATGGATCCGAGGTAATGAATGATCTAAGTTTTTATCCTATGTAAATCTAGTAGCGCCGCCGCCGAGTTTTGGAGTTGCGTTGATGAAAATTCAATTCATTGAAGTTCGGGGCGAACTACTAGTGTTAAAAACGTTGATTGATCGAGTGAGCGAAGCGAACGAAAATCTTACAAACAACGGGCGATTTGGCATTTTATGTGTGTATGTATATATGTGTGTATGTTTGTCCGACGATAACTTGAAAACCGTTTATCCGATCTGCATGAAATTTGGTAAGTCGATAGCTTGTACTTGAGAAATTTACTGTTAAGTATATGAGTAAAATCGGATAAGGGGTTACTAAAATATAGGGGTTTTTAAGGGGGCAAAAATTAAAAAAGTTACACAAAAAAATAAAATTATATGTCATATGAAAGGGCTTGGTTTGGACATTCCAAAACCATTTTTATTTTTTTTCTAGGTAGCCCAGTGTTTGAAATACAACAAAAAAGGTAAATTAAGATAACCAACGACCCAAGAGCTCTCATTTCTAAGAGTTTTGTTGGCATGAAGGTTTTTCTACTGGTCGGTCAGTTCCTTTGCTTTTTCAAATATTTTTTTCTGAAAATAAATTAATAAGGTATTTGGTTCTCATTAAATGGTTATCACCATTTAATGTTCGCGACCTGTTCTGATGATGGAGCCAAGGTCTGTTCAACGGAACTCTTCAATAAATGGGCCAATTCAGTTGAAACTTGGTTACCATACTTAGTTAGTAGGTGGCAGCCAGAGAGTCCAAACACAAAGCTTGGACTTGCCTCTGACTACTACTTACTTATATTTTCGGAGCTTTCGTCGCGTCACGAAATCTCAGTTCGGGGCGAACTACCTACTAGTTATAACGATTTTCCTTGTTATAAGCAGTGACACGGGATTCGTTGCATTTCGTACCGCGTAAACAACCTCGTAAGTCGCATTTGGTGCGTTCTCATACAGGCTAGTTTTTCAAGCAAAGATATAGGATAGCTTGCTATATAGAAATGGATGTAAAGTTAAAGAATGTCTAGGAGTGGAGTCACTGAGATGACTGATGATAGGGAAAATTTAAGAAAATAAATGTTTTGCCAACCTCACCTAGGAGGATAGGGGCCGCTAAGGATGGTGGCGGCAAAGGGTTGCAGGCTTGTCCAGCGATCCTGCGCCGCCTGCCCCGAGAGGGGGCGAGTGGTAGCCCCTGCCAAACAGGGGCCTTTTCGGATCCGTGGGCGTACGGAGTGAGGGCTCCGGCTGGTCGTATGCGGATCCCGGGAAGGCGGCGGCACTTGGTGGAGGGTGTCGCCGTGAGCACGGGGATGGCTGTGGATAGCATTCCTGGGATGTGCTCAGGCAATTTGCGAGAGGGGCACTGATATGTTCTTTTAAGAGTCGACGGAGCCCCTTGACATGCAACGAGGCCGGCCACCGGGGTGGTTTTAGTGAGTCGACAAGACCGTCATTCTCACACTACCCTATCGTATCCCTCGGTGCGGTAGGTGTGTCTGTGTGCAGATTTCCCCCCGACAACAAAAAAAAGAAAAAAAAAGAGGATAGGGGCAAGAAGATGGTGCTGACGACTTCCTAGTTTAGTTAGACGACTGACGTTGATTATCGGACAGTCAGTCAGTACGTAACGTAAGAACATTGAATAGGTAGATACATATATATCGAATCACGGAAGAAGTATTATTTTATCGAAGAAGATAAAAATGAAATCATTATTTCATGAAACCTTCGCATTTTATCACATATACCTACCTAATTAAATTGCCATCATAAAAGAATAAAATGCTAGATTAAAAATATATCTAGTTCAAAAATGGCTGTTTTCAAGGTGATTGCTATTTGTAAGATATACCTGCTAACGTGTTTTTGCAGAACGCTGTTTTGTTTTACATTTATTGCGCATCATTGTAGTATGCATGTACTATTTCCACCGAGTATAATAATAATAAATGCTTTTTTTAACTTACAAAAACTAGTACACATAGGTACCCCCGGTTTATCGGCTGTCAAGTCACTTGATATCTCTATCTAGTTTAACATTTAACGTGAATTCGTGACTGTGACTATGACTATTTAGAAGTTGCGTAGAGTGTTCACCTCGGGAACAACACTATTGTGGTGTGGCTCTATGGTGTGTGGATGAACTCCCTGCCTGTGGCGAGCAGTGCGATAGTAAAATGAAGCTGTGGGCATCATGTCGCACAATTCTTCAGAACAACACATTATACAAGCGGTAGAACACAGAGAGGAGAAGTCTCTCCTCATTGTTACCTCGCAGATATGTAAGGTAACACTCGTAATACGGAACCATTACCGGTCGCTGAGTCACGCTGTGGCGTGTTATTTTCGCGTTGACTGTTGACACAACTTGTTTACGACTGATAGGTATGTATTGATCCTCGCGCCGATAGATAGAGATAAAGACTTATTATTTAATCGTAGGAGATAACGTTAAAAAATAAAAGTTTTAGGTATTTATGTATATACCTATTGAACTTCGATTTCTTGGTTAGATCGCGAACTTTTCCCATCCACCCACCTGCAAACAACAATTGCACGAGCTAAGATCAAAACTAAATTGTGTTGTGATTGCTGAATCTAACTCTGATTTGTCCTTTGTAAGCATTGATGCTGATGACCACGCTGTCTCTTGGTAAAACAAAGTAGTAGTAAAGCCATGGCAAGAAGGGATCGCGCTTTTCGAAAGCATAAGCGTACCTAGCCGTTGTGACAAAAACTGGACTTGGTACAAAAAGTTGAGAAACCGATGCAACATATTTAGTCCGGAATGAAAAAACACGCTACATAGCATTGAACTTGCTACGCCTGCAGGCTTTCGAAGTTCTTTGACTCGAGCGAGAGACACACTTTTATTTAAACATACCTACTTAATTCTCATGTAGCACTAAGCTAAGCTCATCAGCTAAATCTGAGGCGTTGACTGAAATTCTTTCTGTAACAGCTCCAAACACTTATAGGTACCTACAATCATTTTCCTTTAATCACGACAGTCAGGATAGAATTCAGAAAACTAAAACTCTTCTAAAACAATATCGCCCCATTTCTGTACCAATCGTTTTTTTCTAAAATAATTGAATTAGTCGTAAATGCTCAGTTAACTGACTTCCTCTCTTACAATCATCTTTTTTACCCATTCCAATCACCTGATTGTGCTGTGTCCCTTTCTAAAACCTTTTAGAATAGCACTCGTCAATGTTACAGACTGAGGACATCCGAGTAAATATGGATAAATCCCGTGTGACGGTGCTGGTTCACATAAATTTTATGCTGCTCTCCACTCTATTATCCTTCTGAAGCCCTTCCTTCCAACGTCAACCAAGATATCACTGGTCAACTTACTCCTATTACCTATAGTAGACTATGCTGATGTTTCTTTCCTGGATCTTTCCGATGAATTTCTCAATAAACTTGACTGCCTCTTGAATAGATACCTGTACATATGTACATAAACATACATATATATGTATGTTTTATTTTCTGCAGTCTCCGCAAATATGACCACATGAGCCACTACCGTGCTGAACTTAAATGGCTTCCCATCCGAGAGCGCCGGAATCCAAGAGTCTATAACGCTACGCTAAGAATTGGCCGGAATTAGAGAGTTCTTTGTCTTCTTTTTTCTAAACTCAAAGATCCCTTCTCCCTTTACCATATTAAAACCCGCTTTCGTTTCCGGACTGACACACATGACAGAAATTTAAGATCAGATGACAACGCCCTTCTCGATATCCCTGCTCATAGCACCTCTTCGTGGAAATTCTTTCTCCGTAGAAGATGTCATGCTGTGGAATGATCAAGGGAATGATCTGCCCTGTGATATCAGGAAGGTTGAATCTAATCTCAAACATACCAGTTAAACGCTTAAATGACATTTAGTAATGTATTTGTCGCCGTCCCCGGAGAACAAATTGATAACTACAACAAGATTTAGAAAAAATTAAAAACACCTGACTGCCCGAACTAAAAGCATTTTTTACAAAAAAACTCAATCTATATCTTAGAAACGGCTTCATCGATTTTGATGCGGTTTTTTTAACGATTTGTAAGACCTTAGAGCAGGTTTTATGATATATTTTAGTATCACTCATGGCGTAGGTCGCTAAAGTGACTTAACGTATTTTGCGTTTTAATTTGTCTCTGAGGATTTAAATTAAAAACTAATATATTATTTGAAAACACTATCACTCTTGATTTTGATACACATATTGCTATGATTGCGAAAAGATTTTATTTTTAATGTTAGAGAATATCGCTCTTGCTTTCTTTCGCACCTTATTTTTGTTTTTTTTTATTCTAAAGACTCTCGAGAAGTTGCGAAGTTGCGATTCCAGAATCATCAAAATCTATCAAGCCGTTTGGTTGCTACGTGGTAATATCGAAGGAAAAATCTAAAGGAAATATCGAAGGATGGATACATACATACATGGATAGATACACGCTAAACACATTATTAACCCTCGGCACTCGGGCAATAAAAAACATGTTTTTAATGACGCACGCGTTAAATACCTACTCGAAATTAGAGGTTTTCAAAAATAAGAAGTTAGTCAAAATTAATCATCGGCCAAGTTGTATAATGTCGATTATCATTTTATTCCATGTATTTTCTACCCAAATCCTAATATTACATTACTCTCCTATCATTTTATTCAACGCTTTGTCAGGGTGGACTGGTGGAAGTGATTATGTTAATAATCTAGCTAGTATAACCTATTCTATTTACTAAATAAAGTATACTAACTATAGGTACTATTCTCTTCACTACAGTATAAAACAAAGTCGCTTTCTCTGTCCCTATATCCCTATGTATGCTTAAATCTTTAGAACTACGCAACGGATTTTGATGTGGTTTTTTTAAATAGATAGAGTGATTCAAGAGGAAGGTTTATATGTATAATACACGCATGGTGTAGTAGAAAAACAATGTGCACCCGTGCGAAGCAGGGGCGCGCTGGCGGGTCGCTAGTGTATAATAAAATTGTCTAACTTTATTTTGGTAAGTGCTTTTAAAGGAAACTATGGTACTTAGGTAATCAACTATTGCTAAAATATTTTAAAGATGTTTTCGAGCGCTTGTTAGCTAAGAAACCTATATTCGAAAATATTTTATTATATTAGAACAGGGCTACCATATACCTTCTTAAGTTCGGCAACTCCTGAAATATCAACACGAAGATTAAGACCGAGATTCTTTTGGCTGTCGAGAGGAACAGGGAAAGAAGAAAGAAAGAGAACCAGAAAAGGAAGGAGAAAAAGGATTTATTTATTTATTTATTTATTAGGCAACGCCAACAGCACACATAATAGACATTGGTAAAAAAAACACATGAAATAAACTATACTATAGGATGTGTGCCAATTACAGGCATGCACAGCATTTACAAAAATCAAACAGACAACAGCAAAGACAGAAAAAAAGAGAATCAAAAATAAAACTTATAACTACTATATACAACTTAATCTAAAAACACAAAGTGAATAAAACTTATAACTAGGTACTATTTACAACTTAATCTAAAACACAATACCTACTAACTATAATTAATAGATAAAAAAAAAATTATAATTTTACTTCCCAGTCATCAAACTGGGGACTTTTGGCAAGATTTAAAAAATGACTATTTAATTTACTTTTATATTTCGATAATGAGTCACCAAACGGATCCAAATCAGGTATTTTTTGCGATATACTATTATACTCATTGCACATTCTTGTAAACGGAGAATTAAGGCCAAGGTTTGTTCGTGCAAAAGGGGTACTAAAAATTTTATTATTGGGTTTTCTAGGGTATTTATATGGAACTGAAAGAGAGATTCGACTTAATAAACTACTGCATCCGGTTTGGCCACTTATAATTTTGTGTAAAAATCTCAGGTCATGGGTTATTCGGCGGTTCCTGAGCGTCATCATTTTAAAATAACTCAGACGTTCCGCATACGGGGTTTTATGAAAGATACCAGGTGATACAAACGCAAGATGTCTGGTAAAATGTCTTTGTATATTTTCAATTCTTTGAGAGTGAACAGAATAAAACGGATTCCAGATAACTGATGCAAACTCAAGATGGCTTCGTACAAGTGCGTTATAAAGTACTATTTTTGTCCTAACATGCTTGAAGCCCTTAGTATTACGTTTGATAAAACCAATCATTCGAGCAGATTTTTTTACAGCGTGATCAAAGTGCGAATTAAAATTTAGATTTTTATCAATAATTAAGCCTAGGTCCCGAATTTCATGCACTGTTTGCAAATTATTGCCCATTATGGAGTAAGTGACAATATTAGGTTTTTTTTTTTTTGAAAATCGAATATGGAAGCATTTGCTAACACACAGTTCCATGAAATTATCGGTACACCATTTTTGAATTGTGATTAAGTCATTTTGGAGGATGTTAATATCATCTTGAGATTTAATTACTCTGTATAATTTAAGATCGTCAGCAAACATGAGGCTATTACTTTTAAGAATATGAGTTAAATCGTTAATGAATAGAATAAATAGAATTGGGCCCAGATGTGAACCCTGAGGAACTCCTGATTTGGCAAGATATATATGTGACTCGTATCCATCCACTACTACAGTTTGCGAGCGGCTCTGCAAATATGATGCAAACCAGTTTAGAAGGGAACCGTGTACACCATTAAATTCGAGTTTTCGTAATAAGAGAGAATGTTTAACTTTGTCAAACGCACTCTTGAAATCGGTGTAGATCGCGTCCAATTCATGCCTATCATCAAGTGCTTCTGATATGTCGGAAACATATTTAACTAAATTAGTTTGAACAGAATGGCCTAATCTAAATCCGTGTTGGGAATCAGATATAATCACATCGAGGTGTCGTGTAAGTATAGGACAAATAAGTGACTCAAATAGCTTAGAAAAGCAAGACAAAATTGATATGGGTCGATAGTTAGTCACATCTTTTGGGTCACCTTTTTTAAAAATAGGCGTTATTCTCGACTTCTTCCACTCTTCTGGAAATACTCCCGATGCCAATGATTGATTAAAAATAATACTTAAGGGATAAGTCAGTAATTTGCCACAACGTTTAATGAAAAGGGGGGGAATAGAGTCTGGACCTGGACCCTTGCATGAGTCAAGTGATTTTATTTTATCCAATATTTCTGCTTCAGAGAGTTCGATATTACTTAGTGTGTTACTCATCAAATCTGTTCCAAGTGTGGCAACACTATTATTGGATACATCACTATAAACAGACGAGAAATGTCGAACAAATAGATTAGCTATATCATTACCTGTGTCAGCTTTTAAATTGCCCATGAACATGTCAGATGGGAGGTTTGATTTTCCACCACGTTTGTCCTTTATATAACTCCAAAAGAATTTAGGATTTTTATTCTCTATAATACTCGTTTCAATATTTCTTTTGTAGTCGGAATAGCATTTATCAATAAATTTGTGACAGTTCTCTCTAAGTTTTTCAAAGCAAATTTTGTCGCGTGGATTTTTATAACGTTTATATTTTAATCTATACCTTTCCTTTTCTTGCAGTAGCTTGACAAGTTTATTTGGGAACCATGATGGAACTTGCGATTTTCTGCTAGTAAATTTGGGCACAAATTCATCAATGACGGTTCTTATTGTTTTATAAAAAAGGGAAACCATTTCATTTGTGTCATTATTACTCTTAATAAATATGGTTTCCCAGTCTATGTCAGACAACTTAACTAAAATGTTTTCATAATCAGCCTTGTAAAAGTTGTGACCTGCTCGTGCTTTAGGTTGTAAGCAATCAGGATTTTTGTTAGATATAGATATTAATAAATTGGGGTGTTTCTTATCAAGTTTGCTTAAAAGGTACATCGGTTTGGTGACTTTAATATCAAGTGTATTGCTAAAAACTAAGTCCAAGAGTTTGTTGTCTTCATTGGGTATATTATTAAATTGATAGAGGTTATTGAGACAAACAAAGTCAACCAGGGAATAGCCCAGAGCATTCTGATAATTAGACGGTACAACAGAATTGGGAACATCGTTGCAAGGACCCCATGAGATGAAAGGCAAATTAAAATCGCCTAGTAGAATTATATCATCAACTTTACCAATACGGTCACTAACATTGGCAAGAAAATGTGTAAGAATGTCCAATTTAGCCGGCGGAGGCAAGTAAACTAAGCAAATTGCAAATTTCTTAATTACACCTTGAACGGAAACATCAACGGTGACCCATAAATCCTCATAACTAGGGTGAGCTGTCTCCCAGCATGTCATTCTATTTGATTTTAGTTTGTTAGAGACTGCAATCAAAGTTCCTCCTCCGTCTTCCTTGGTACTTAAAGAAAAATCTCTATCATGCCTATATACAACATAATTGGAATCAAATATTTCGCTACTGGATATGTTTGGATTAAGCCAAGTTTCAGTAAATGCAATAATTGGAAAATCGGTGGAGAGTATCATCCGACAAACATCATCAATTTTAGTTATTAAGCCCCTTACATTTTGATAATAAATCTGAATCATCGTAAGATATTTTTTTTTTACTTAAATATAAAGAAATAGAAATAAAACTAAACTTATCCAACTAAGTAAGCACTGCAAATACCGTTACCCAGGTGCTTAGTTAAACAGGCAAGGATGCCTGGTTTTTCAGTTGTTCTAGGTAATCAAAAGATTTCACAAGTATTGCTTGGCTATATTCGTCTTTGCGCATAAAAATACGTCCATTACGGACCCATACAAATTTGTATGACAGTTCTTTGGCTAGCTGGCGAGAAGCCGCGTGTAGATGTTTGTTGGCAGGACTCAAATGTTCCGATACAAAAACAGGGGATTTATTTCCACTGATCCCGAGATGATGCGAGCTAAGTTTATCCTTGTTATTTTTCTTGTTATGCGTGGAAACAGCCGCCAGAATTATATCGCGCTGACGAGGAGAATGCAATTTGACAATCACGGCACGTGGTTTATTATTATCCTTGTTGATCTTGGCCACCCTGGTCGTGTGTACGATATCATCCTCTGACATAGTGCAATCTATAGTTTTTGTGAGATTTATAACGGTGTTGACAAGATTTTCGGTATTGTGCTCTGGAATACCATTTATTTCAATGTTGCTCTCACGCATTTGCTGTTCAACGTTTCCCAATCGAAAGGTCAATGCGTCAACAGTAGAATGCAACTTGGCGTTATCAGCTTTTAGCTGCTCGATGATAGAATCTTTCTCTTCTATGCGGTTTCTCATTTCCTCGAATTGGGCATTGAAGTAGGTGAATGAGTCGTGGAAACTAGTCATTTGTTCTTTGATAATGCTCAGCTGGCCCGTAACCTGTTCCTTGATAGTGGTGCCCAGTTCCTGCTTAAGGATTTCAATTAGTCTTCCTTCAGTGACATAGCCCTCAGCATGGGTAATGGGCACAGATGCGGCGGTGGCAGCGGCAGTGGTGGTAGAGGCCGCAGAGACGGGTGAGGCCGCAGAGACGGGTAAGGCCGCAGAGACGGGCGTGCCGGCAGAGGTCACAGGTATTTCAATAAGTCGGTTCTTGCTCCGAGTGGCGTGAGGAGATACATTTGCTTTTCTCTCTGTAGTAGCAGATTGAGAGGCTGAACCTTGACGTGAGCGGCAGGCAGTATAGGCAGGCATCAAGCAGACGTCTATACAAGCACGACATTTAAATGCAGATCTTCTAACTGGTGTCATTGATAAAAAGAGTTTTTCGCTTATATTTGCACATTCAATGTCAAATATATTTTTGCAAGCGCTGCACTTCAGAAAATCCCTACTAGTAATAGCTCTTCGGCATTTCATACAGTTATTGCTATTGTTGTTCGAAGGGCTTGGCGCCATTATTCAAACACAACTGAGAAGCACAGGAGCAAAAACAAGATAAAAAAAAAACATGCGAAAACCCAGACACCAAAAGTCAATACCTATTTATAGTAGGTACATAGTTCATGCGACATTCAAACATGCAAACACCCCAGTTACCGAAAAGTCAATAATAGTTCTTAGCTCAATTACACGAACACACTTTTTATCACGATGCCGTCATGTACTAACAACACCGAAACAACCGCGTCGTTTCTCGCGCCAAAAAGTTCGATCGAGCGAGCCGTTTGTCAGCCACAGAATAGGTAGTAGTAACACTTACACGTACGCGTGGATGTTTTGAATTTCCAAGTTCGTACACACACACACGCACATCGATTTTGATGACGCTTGGTTATGTTTTAATCAAAAACCTTATAATTCAATTAATTATCACTGTCCCATTATTCTGGCAATCCTCTAAAGTGTTCATGAGAAGATGGGCACACAAGAAACACTAATTTTGAACTAAAAACCATGAAATATAAATTATTTACAAAGAACGCACACCATTAGCTGTTGTCTGTAGCGCGCGCGCGGGCGGAGGATAATAGATAAATAGGAGGACGAAGGAAATATCGTCCTGAAAATTAAAAAGCAAGCAAAAAACAGAGAAAAGGCACAACCTAACCTAACATCCGATATTGAATCTATGTTTTAACTAAATGCGGTCAAATCTAAGCTAAATAACAGTATAGCAGTATGATTTATGTTAAGCTGCGTAAGAGTTATTTTTACACGTGTGAACGAGAATAAAATGATAAAGTGTGATTGTCATTATCTTGACGAATATTACATATTTACGAGAACATAACTTTATGACTCTTTGTCATACTAACAGGTGTGAATACATTTTGATAATATCCTACTAAGTACTATTATCAACGCTAAAGTTTGTAAGTATGGATGGATGGATGGATGTTTGTTACTCTTTCACGCCGGAACAGCTGAACGGATCTCGATGAAACTTGGCAGAGAGGTAGATTATAGTCTGGAATAGCACATAGGCTACTTTTTATCCCGTGTGAATATAGGGATTTAAAAGCTGCTCGGGTGAAACCGCGGGGCCCAACTAGTCTAATCATAAATTCGAAACTAATCATAATTCTAAATTTTAATCATTACCTATCATGTTTAAATTTAAGTACATTCACGTTTGATTTTATCTGTTCTGCGAAAACAGCTGTACTAGGTACTTTGAGCTATGCTCGGCCCCCTCGGCCCGCACGTTTCCCAGACCTTAGACCTCCAGGATTTTTACATCTGGGGACGTGCAAAAGAATTAGTGTATGTGTTACGGGTAATGCTAGAAGATAAATAAATAATGCTGGAAAATCCACACATCACCATCTAGCCCCAAAGTAAGCTACTAAAAGCTTGTGTTATGGGTACTAGATGAGTGATATATTTAATACTATAGACTTACATAGATAGACATTTTTTATTATACATAGAAAGCACCCAGACCGACGGAACAAATTTCTGCAGATCGTACACAAATTTCTTCCGAGGCGGGAATCGAACCCACAACCTCTTGCATCGCAGGCGGAATCTCGCCACCGCAGAGGTCGTCAAACGTCAAGATGGAGTAAACCTAGGTTTACCCGGGTAAACTTAGTATTACCCAAGCTTCTTGGGTAAAGTCCGAATAATAAGAAAAATTCGGGGCTTACCCATACTCACTTCATACTCATCAGGTCTACCCAGCTCTGGCTGGGTAATGTTAGGTTAGGGTTTTAAAAAAAACCTAACAACCTAACCGACCTTCCACTGGTGACCCCACTACAGAGGCGGGAGAAGGCGGGCGCACCGCCTTCGCCTCCCTCCTATCCGTCTGCGCCGGACCAGGTCAGCTTGGACATCGTCCTCCCTAACTCGCTCCGCCGCCTCCTTCTGCGCCATAACTGATTCGCAGAAGGAGACCACCGCCTGCCACGACCTCTCGTCGGCAAGCATGGCATTAACTACACTTGGCAGAGAGAGATCCGGGCCCACTATAGCTGCGAGGTTATGTCGCTGCAGGCCCCAGGCTGCACACACCAACGTGTGGAGCGCCGTGTCCTCTGGTGCCCCACATTCATGACGCGCTGGCGTTGTCTCGCCTCTTGCTATCTTGTGCAGGTACTTTCCAAAGCATCCGTGTCCGGAAAGCACCTGCACCAGTCGGAACGTCAGCGACCCGAATGGCTTACCGACCCACTCTTCAAGGACCGGGCGTATGGCTTCCACCGTCCACGCCCCAGGGACAGGTGGAGCCAGATCCTCCGTCCATCGCTGCAATAGTGCGGCCCGAGCTTGCAGCCGGCTACCTCATCCCACGCTGGAGGGTCTCCTTGGGATCTCCTCGCCGTCACGAAGTGGTACACTTCAGCGAGTATCTCCGCTTGAAGCTCCCAGGGGGGATCACCGGCCAATACACACCCTGCATTCCAGGACACCGTCCGGTAGCCGCGTATCGCCCTCGTCGTGATAACACGCTGCGGGTGTCGCAGCAGGGTCTTGTTATCACGATTGAGGGCGTCCACCCAGACTGGTGCACCGTACATGGCCATACTCCGAATCACCTCAGAGTATAGCCGGCGGCAGTTTGCACTAGGGCCACCCACGTTGGGCAACAACCTTGCTAAGGCAGCAGCGGCTCCCATTACTCGTGGGGCCAGCCGAGCGAAGTGGGCGCTAAACCTCCACCTCCCATCTAGGATTAGACCCAGGTACTTCATTTCCTTTCCGACTAAGACTGGAACTCCGTCTAGCACCACCCGCGTTCCTGAAGGGGGTCCCCCTCGAGGCCCATGGAACAACAGGGCCTCGGTCTTGGATAGGGCGACCTTTAATCCCAAAGCACGAATGCGGTCCATAACAATGGTTGTACCCACCGTTTCCAACCGCACTGTTTCCGCGAGATTCCTTCCCTTAGCTACAACAAGGGTGTCGTCCGCGTAGCAGGCAACCCGCATACTTGCGGGGAGCGTGCCACGGAGTACCCAGTCGTAGCCTATATTCCACAGGAGTGGTCCCAGAACGGAACCCTGTGGAACACCGCAGGAGACGTGGCGGCGTCTCAAGCCATCACGCCCCTTGATCATGACCTCGCGGTCCTGCAGGTAATCAGCCAACAGCCTCCGCAGATACAAGGGCACTTCGTGATAGCGAAGCGCTTCTTGTATCGTTCCGCGTGGAAGACTGTTGAAAGCGTTGGCTATATCAAGCGAGTCTGCTAACGCATTTTGCCCTTCACTGACCGCCTCCTGCGTCCAACTTTTGAGCCAGAGCAGGGCGTCTATAGTGGAACTTCTAGCTCTGAACCCATACTGGGCCTCCGAGAGTCCAGGTCCAGTCCCCTCTAAGTGCCGGATAACACGGGAGGCCACTACTCTCTCTAGCAGTTTGCCCGTATCATCCAACAAAACTATGGGCCGGTAACAGGAAGGCGAGTCGATGGCTCGGCCCTCTTTCCGTAACAGGCATAATCGGTCGTCCTTCCACAACTTCGGGAACCGCCCCGATGTGAGGCACGTGTCGAACAGTTCCCGAAGCTGATCCGCCAGCACCTTCAGTGCAATCCTAAGGACACGCCCCGGTATCCCATCTGGACCCGGTGCAGTCTTTTTGCCTCGCAGGCGGTCTACTACAACCTCCATTTCTACTTCTGAGATAGGTGGGACGGAAGCTGGGTCCAACTCCTCGGGAGAGGACGCTGCCATCGTTGGAGGGGTGAAGTTGGGGCTACTGTCAGGGAATAGACCCTCCAACAGCCTGTCCAGAAGCTCTGGCACAAGGACTCCGCAACTGGGGGCGTCTGCCCACGGAATTTTTTACGGGCAGCCTTATACGGACGCCCCCAAGGATCTCTGTCAAGACTCTCCAGAGCCTCGCCCCGGGCCTTGGACTTGGCCCGGCTGGTGGCCAGGTGCAGCTCTCGCTTTGCATAGCGGTACTCGCTATGCAGTTGGCCCTCAAGTGCCAGCTCGTCATCGGTCCGGCCGTTACGACGCCTACAGCGGGTGTAAGACCGCCGCTTACCCAAACAGGTGGTTCGGAGGTCCGCTATCTCCGCGCACCACCAATAAACCTCACGGCGGCGGTTAGGGCGGCGTTGAGACCTCGGCATGGAAAAGGTGTCTTGCCTGCATTAGGTATGGAGACAGCCAATTCGAAAAAAAGATGTGATTTAAATTTATAAAAAACAACTTATTATAAAAAAGTGTTTTCTTCCTCTTGATCTTAGCGAACAAGTAGGTATCTCTTATTTTGATCACTTAATGAAAGATATGTGTAGCATATCGTTGGAAAGGGTACCTAATGACTAAAGAACTTTTTAAAAGAATGCATTATTCAAAATGGCTTTTAGTTTTTTTTTTAAACTAGTAGTTCGCCCCGAACTGAGATTTCGTGACGCGACGCGAACGCTCCGAAAACATAAGTAAGTGGTAGTCAGAGGCAAGTCCAAGCAAACATTGTATTTGGACTTGTCTCTCGCTGCTACCTACTAACTAAGTATGGTATGGTAACCAACTTTCAACTGAAATGGTCTATTTATTGAAGAGTTCCGGTAAACAGACCTTGGCTCCATCATCAGAACAGGTCGCTATCGCCATTTAATGAGAACCAAGTACCTTCTTAATGTATTTAAAAAAAACCAATGAAATTGGCCGATCAGTAGAAAAACCTTGAGGCCAACGAAACTCTTAGAAATGGGAGCTCTTGGGTCGTTGGTTATCGTAATTTAACTTTTTTGTTGTATATCAAAAAGCGGGCATCCTAGAAAAAAAAATGGTTTTGGAGTGTGCATGTCTCCAGCTTCCTCATATTGAAAATGTAATTTCTATAAATGCCAATATTTAAAGCATAATTAGTGCACTCATAGATTTGAATCATAATTTAGCTGCCAAATAAACAACGATGCTATAAGCTTATAATAGTGTGTAAGCTGGAGTAACATGTCTCCAGCTGCCTCAGTCAGTGTGGGCAAACGGCTAATGATAAAGATATATAGTAAACGCAAGGATTTAGTACCTATTTAGTACACCTGGTACCAAAAATTTCAGGTCTGTAGCTAGGAAACTCTTCGAGTTATAAGACTTCATTAACGTGTAAGCTGGAGTAACGATACGTGAAAAAGCATATGCTCGTTCTCTGGAATGGCTGGAGCTAGCAGGTTGCTTTAAGTCTCCAGATTTAGTACCAAACGAATTAGCGAGGTACCAAATATTTGAAGTGTTTCTGTTCAAAACTATGAGTTACAAGCTTTTCCAGCTTTTTTTGTTTGTCCAGCTTGCACATGTTGGATCTCAGCAGCCACAATAGGTACAGACTCGGTTGATGTCTCTGAACCGAGCTATGAATTAGTGCACTCGGTACCAAAAATTTGGAATCTCTAGGACAAGCAGTTCTGTTGTAATCAGCAAAATAACATTTTACCGCCAAAAAATCAAAGCATTTCGACGCGACCATAAAAATGATGCGTTGCCGCTCTGAAAGCTGGAAAACTCGTGATTTTGTATAACTAGCCACATTTAGAAACATTTGCGAATCTAATTCTGTTTTTATAGGAAAACGCTTTTTCTCACTAAATCATCATTCCTGCTAATATTTTAAAAAACATCGTAAAAACATCGATGTTCATAAACATCGATATTTTCGACATCGATGTTTCACTTTTAAAAACATCGATGTTTTGATATCGATGTTTTTAATGAACGATGTTGCATCCCTATGGGCATGTAGATCCTGTTCTGTAGATGCCACAAAACAAAATCTTCGCTCCTTTTGGTCAATTAGCACGTGCATACGGCACGCCGGCACGTTGCGTCTAATAAATTTTTTGTTTTTGTCACATCCGCATTATTGGTGCGATGCGGATGTCCAAATCGATGCGGAAGAAATATACAGGGTGTAACATAAAAGATACAAGAGGTGCGTTTTTACTGTAGGTAGCCCCATTTTTACCTTTTTGGCAGAGTTAAAAAAACGGAGTTATCTGTATCTACATAGGTACCTACACAAAGCACCAGTTCTTTAACACGTAGGTGTTAAAGAACTGGTAGGTGTACTGTGGTAGCACAGTACCCATAGGAGAAGTTAAGTAGTAAAACGAATAAATGATTAGGTACCTACGTAAATCTAAATTTACCTAATTATTTATTTAACTGCTACCTACCATAATACTGGTTTAGATAGGTAGGAAGGATTCGTTTTTGCACAGGTTATCAAAAAAATATACAATGTTGTAGGTATACATATCTTACCGAATCCTACAAACAAAGAGCCCGGTCCGAGCAGCGCGGTATAAAAGGCAGGCGGGCGAGGCGCTCGTTTTCATTCTGCGCGTGGCGTTTGGTTGTGACGGACGTTATTAGAGACCTTTTAAGTACTTAGTGGTTATGTAGTTCGGTTGATTTACTGAGGTTTAATTATTGTGTTAGGTAGATTCTTTGTAGTTTGGATTATTGTGGTGGATATATTCTGTTGTTAGTGCTAAGTTCGATTATTGTAATATTGAATAAATGAGGTAGGTTGAATGTCGGATATTTTTTAAAAAAAATAATTTTCTGGTTGTTTTGTAAGATCAGAAGTGGGATTCTTCACGTGTCTATTGATCGTTTTGCCATCTAAAAGACTAGGAAGGTTGTTTTGCGAACACGTACTGTAGTTAGGGGTGTGTTCTTTGTTCACTAAGTGTTTCGTGTCGGGTAAGTCTGATTATTTTTGTTCTTTATTAATTATTAGGTATGGAACGTGCTGCTCGATCTAAGGATCGTGATTTATCACGTAGATCACGCCATAAAAGGGGTAGGTCCCGTGACGATAGAAGTAGATCACGTGATCGTTCTGTGAGACGCAGTTATACGCCTGTTGCTTGGGATAAGAATCAATCTAGGGGTCGCGAAATCACGCGCAGCCCACCGTCTCGCTCACGTAGGCGCCGCGACAGATCACACGAGCGTCGCAGTCCTCGTGATGATGTTCTCAGTCGAATACTTTCTAGATTAGACGCGATAGAGGATAGGGTTCAACCGTCGTTAGGTTTAGACGTACCGTCACAACCTGAAAACGAACGCCACGCGTTGCCGTCGCTTCTTCCGCCACTTGTGGCATCAACCCCGAATAGCCAACAGGCAACAAGGTTGACGGAGGAAGTTTCCAATGTTGAGAGCGAAACTGACAAATTAGTGGGGGTACTTTCAAAATTGATTTACTCAAAGCCTCAACATTTTTACATATCAAATTTCGATCCGAGTGTGCATGATTTTGATACGTGGTGTGCAGAGGTTGACCGTGGTCGATTAATTAACAACTGGGACGAGAGAGAATGTCTAGGTCGAATAGGCGGTTGTCTGCGTGGTGACGCGAAAACTTGGTTGAATGAATGGGTGACGAATGATAGAACGTGGAGCAACTTTAAAGTGGAGTTTCGCTCATTGTGTCCGCGTGAGATTGATGAGGCTAGTGTTTTGTTCGAAGTGATGAGTAAGAGTTCCAGCCAGTTTTCAACGTATGCAGAGTATGCTCGTAAATCTCTCTTGCGTCTTAACATTGTGAAGGGTCTTTCAGATGAACTGAAGTCGGCCATAGTAGTGCGGGGTATTACCGACCCACAGGTTAAGGCGGCTGCAACAAATGCTAAATTGTTGCCAAAAGACTTGGTGGAGTTTTTGTCTATATACACCAAACCGAAAGTAGTAGCCGTCAACCGTACGAACGTACAGAACTCCCTGAAACGTGGTCAATCAAATGCACCTGATAGGAAGACCACATGTTATCGTTGTGGTAAACAGGGCCATAAGCATTGGTCTTGTCATAAGAAGCAGAAGACTGGAACAATAGCATCCCATCAGGATTCTGTTGATCCTAAGCCTGCTCCCACAGAACCGAGCAACAAGGATAGGTTTTTGAAAGCTGATTCTGGGCCTGCTCCCACTGAATCCCCTTCCCCTCGGACCGCGATAGCGAGTAGTCGTGTGTGACTCTGTATAACATTTTTGCTTAAAAATAAAATTTAAATAATAAAGGAAAACACACTTTTTGACGTAAATTAAATTGAAGCTAATTCGAGCAAAAGTACCAGGCGCCCATATACGCAAGAAGTTGCATCGTTCGCCCGCTATACGCAAGTTTAAGCCACGCCCACCAGGCTTCGTCACTCACTGTACCGACTATTGTGCAAGTATAATCTAATAACTTGCATTTGCGTCGTCAAGACAGCGAATGTGATTCGCCGTCGTTGCTGTACGCCTCAGTCCGGGTAACTCAAAACCGCGAATGTGCAAACGGCGATAGCAACTGCGGACGGAACAGTCTTAAGCGCTGCATTATTAATTGTGTAGCTTGCTGTGGCTTTTTTTCTTGCTAAGAAACTGCCAACTTTTGTGTAGTAGAAGCACCACACAGATCCCCCTATTCAAAACTGACTTAAACTATGATTCGATCTCCGGATAATAACTCGGAACCCAATCTTCCATCAATTGGAATAGCTGAAACTCCCTCTATCGGATTGATGTCAAGGCACAAGCGCTTTCGGAATATCTCAGGAGAGGCTTCCTTCAAGGACGAGTTCGTATCCTTCAGAAATGAAATGAAGCAGATGTTTTTATCTCTCCAAGCTGAGACTACGAAAGAAATCAAAAATCTTTTTTCATCATTGAAATCTGAGTCAAATGTGAGACTAACTAAAATTGAGTCCTCCTTAGTAAATATTGAAAAATCCTACGCTGACATTGAAAAAACACTTGATTTTACCTCGTCCCAGTATGATGACCTACAGAAAAAAACCACTCGTCTTGAAAAAGAGTGTAAGGATCAGCGAATTCATATAATCTCTTTGGAGGACAAGTTGGAGGAAATGCAGAGAATTGCAAAGATAAACTTCATAGAGATAAGAAATGTTCCGAAAAGAGATGGAGAAACGAAGGCCGACATTGATAGCTATATCGGCAACATGTGCAAGTCAATTAACGTAACTTTGCCGGTGACGGGAATAAAAGATTCCTTTCGAGTACCAGGGAATAAAAATAGTAATCCTACGATACTGGCTGAGTTATCAAATAACTCAACGAAGACTCAGATACTGAGAGCTGTTAAACTATTCAACCAGTCGAACCAGACGAAGATTAACAGCACACACTTGGGAGCCTCAGGGTCACCTTCGCCAATATATGTTGCGGAGCACCTCACTCCTAAGGCCAGAAGACTGCATTTCGTGGCCAGAACACTAATCAAATCCAAGATGATTATGTTCTGCTGGATTTCAAATGGTAAGATTTTTGTAAAAAAATCTGAAAATTCTGCTGCTATCCAGGTTAGGACAGAGGAGGAGCTTGAGAAGCTCTCCAGCCCTATATGACAACTGCACGGCACCGTCTCTGTCTCTCGAAGCGAGCTCCGTTCGGTTTCTTGCATCGATGTTAATTGCATCCACGTATTTTCTTTCCTTAATTTGTTAAAATTAGCCATTATAATACTTCCTTATAATAATCAAAAACATTTAGTACTTATAGCGAACCATGTATCGATTGTCTTAAATATAATACACACACACTCTCATAACACACAAAACACACATTACACCAAATACACTTACGCTCTTTCAGAATCTAAGTACAACATAAAAACCTACACACAAAACACACATTATACCAAATACACTTACGCTCTTTCAGAATCTAAGTACAACATAAAAACCTCACCTAACATTTCGACCCTATTCTTCTGCTGTATACTCCATTATAGCTCCTATTTTCTTTGTACAATCTCATTTTTACCGTGCAATGAGTTCTATCTTGGTCACATAGCCGGTTTTCTCTGCGTTGTTCTATTGCCAGCCCCAATGAAGTCTTTCTGTCTTTTGGTTTCCATTATTTATTTATCCCCTATGAAACTCACCTGTGTAAAAATTAGCTTTAAAATTTGGTAACATAAATGAACTTTTGTGTGACATTGATAATTACTCGACCTCTGAAACCATAATTTGTGATCCTGAACAGTGTTCCTCAAAACTGCTCCAACCGAATCAATATATTAAGATCATAGCCCAAAATATTCGTAGCATAAATGCAAATTTTGATAGTTTTTGTCTTCTCTTACACAGGTTAAAACTAAAATGTGATATAATCATATTATCTGAATGCTGGATGTCATTTGTTCAAAATCTTCCAGTGCTAAGTGGTTACCGTAGTGTGTCCACTACTACTCATCACAACCAGAATGATGGTGTTGTGGTCTTTATAAAAGATAACATTGAAGCTGTTGTAGAGGAACCCTTAATTTTAGAAGCAAATTGTATTCTTATTAAACTGAATAAAGAGGTAGCCATAATAGCTGTTTATCGACCCTTTTGTTTTAACAGTATAGAGTTGTTTCTCAGTTCCCTTCAAAAAACAATCACAAGCCTAAATTCGTTTAAAAATATCATTTTGATTGGAGACATTAACGTTAACATCGCCACTAATAGTACTGATAAACTTCTACCGGAATATTTAGACTTCCTCTCTTTCAATGGCTTCATCCCAGCTTTTAATAACACCACTCGTGCAAACAGTTGCTTAGATCATGTTATCTTAAAAACTAAACTGGCTGTTACCTGTTTTATCCTAGAAACATTTATCACAGACCATCAAACTATTTTATGCTGTATTCAAAACAATCCCAAAAAAATTCAACCAAGAAAATTCATGAAAAAGATAGATTTTGCTAGTATTGAAGATACTTGCCAAAAAATTGATTTTTCCTTTATTCTGGAACAAAATGATCCTAATGTTGCTACTGATTTATTTATCTCAACTATTCAAAATCTTGTGTGCTTGAATACTAAGATTCTAACCATTTCCTCTCGAAACAGACTTCTTAAACCTTGGATGTCCCTGGGTCTTGTCAGATGTATTCGCAACCGGGATCGAATGCACAAAAAGCTAAAATCAACACCGGATAATATCATACTCGCAATAACTTATAAAAGATATCGCAACTATTGTAATAATCTTTTAAAGAAACTAAAGCGACAGTATGAGAGAGATCAGTTGGTGGGAGCTGGTAATAACAATAAAAAACTTTGGAATGCTATCAATAATATAACCAACCGAAACAATAGAAAGGAACACGCTTGTACCTTACTCTCTACCCAACCAAATCCAAATATGGCTGTAAATATGACTAATGCATTCTTTGCCACTATTGGCGATGAATTGGCACGCAAAATCACACCCCCAAAAAATACTGTACCAACGACTAATAAAACAACACCCCGAAGCTCATTTGTACTCCTTCAGACTGACAAAGAAGAAGTTAAAAAACTCATAATGGGTCTTAAAAGTAATTGTGCTGAGGGCGACGATGGAATCTCTTCCAACATCCTGAAGCGTATTATAAAATATGTTATTACTCCCCTTACTTATATATTCAACCTATGCCTCACCCAAGGTGTCTTTCCTCAATCACTCAAAGGATCCATAGTGCGACCGATATTTAAAGGTGGCGATAGAAACCGTGTCACAAACTACCGTCCAATCTCAATATTAACAACACTATCAAAAATTTTGGAAAGAATATTAAACTCTCGACTAATAAACTACTTAGAAAAAAATAATTTACTCTCTAAAGGTCAATTCGGATTCCGCTCTGGAAAATCAACTGAAGACGTGTTAAATCAATTTACAGACCTGATAGTACAATACATGGATGATAAACAAAAATGTCTTACTATATTTTTAGACCTCGCCAAAGCTTTTGACACGGTTTCTATCCCTATCCTCTTACAAAAACTAGAAAACTTTGGTATCAGGGGTACCCAACTTAACCTATTTAAAGACTACTTGAATGATAGAACGCAAAAGGTAAAAATTGATGATTTCACCAGTGACAGCTTACCTATTACTCGGGGAGTTCCACAGGGAAGTATTTTGGGGCCTACCTTGTTCCTAGCATACATCAATGACCTACCCCAACTTGATATTGATAACTGCAGAATATTATCTTATGCAGATGATACAACTTTAACCTTTCATGGGAGGACTTGGAAGGAAGTGTACCTGAAAGCTCAGATGGGTTTTAACAAGGTTTCAACTTGGCTAGCATCAAACTATCTCTCCCTCAACACTGAAAAAACTAAATATATTCCGTTTCACATTCGTAGCCCTAACCCCTCCCAATCCATTAATTCCAATTATAATATCATAGCACATACATGTAATAACTTTCATTCTATTTCATGTAATTGTCTCTGTTTAGTCTCTGTCGAATCCGTGAAATATCTGGGAGTTGTCATTGATAGTAATTTAACATTCAAAAGTCATATAAATAATATTGCCAGTAGGGTTAGAAAACTCATTTATATCTTTAAACAACTAAGACATTCGGCTGATGCCCGTATCATGAAGATGATATACACTTCTTTATGCCAATCAATTCTAACTTATTGTATCTCCTCTTGGGGTGGGGCTGCCAAAACTATTCTTCTAAATCTTGAAAGAGCTCAAAGAGCACTACTCAAAGTTAGTTACCTTAAACCTAGATATTTTTCAACAAATTTGCTTTACAAGGAGTGCGAAGTTTTGAATGTTCGTCAGCTATTTATTCTCCACATTATTGTTAAACAGCACTGCAGTGCAATGCAAGCTGACGTTATGTCTCAAGCCACCTCAAGGAGACAACATAAAATATTTAAGACGATTGCCTGTCGTACATCTTTTGCTCAGAGATTCGCCCTATTTCATGGACCTCGCTTATACAATATTGCAAATAATAATCTAAATATCTATCCGATGGGCATTCGATCCTGCAAAAAAGCAATATTCACTTGGCTTCTCTCATTATCCTATGATACTACTGAGAATCTTTTAAGTGTATTAGCATAAAAAAAAAAAAAAACATATTCATATTAATCATCCGTTGACACTTTCCACTCAAAATCATAACACATACACATCACACACATAGGGGGGTTCTCCTGTGAAACCCTGGCTCTTAAGAGACTTGTGTTATCAGGAGAACTCCCAGAAACACACTCACACACACATTCACAGTAGGTACACACTTCCCACACACCACACTGGTTTCTCCTGTGGTGGGAGAACCCACTTACATACATATATACACACACATTACATTATAACCTCACACACACATACGAACCTATCATACTTAAAATTATAATGTTATCCGATTCTTTGTTTACCCATACTATTACAAAATGTAAAAAAAAAAAAAAACTGGCTTCATTAAAAACTCGAGGGTGGGCGCTAATGCTTATCATACAAGATATTTTTATCTTAGTTTAGGTATTAGCGGGATCACTCAAACCTAACCTATGTTTACCTTAAAGCCGGTAATATTTATGTACCTATTATTTACTACCTATTGTAACTGTAAGGTGTCAAATAAAGATTTTTTCATTTTTTTCATTTTTTTCAATCGAATAACAAGGCTAGGTTTTTGAAACATTGCTCGTTTTGTAAACGCAGTGGGCATTTAGTTGATTCTTGCTTTCAACGACAACGCTCTGAAGGGTCTAGTAAAGGGAAAACTAACGATGTGAATTTTTGCTCAGAATCGAATCAAAACACAATAACATAATACCAGCAATTGTTCAAAAGGTACCTGTTGATATTATGATTGACAGCGGGTCCGATATTTCGTTAATATCTGAGTCAGTTTTGAAACATTTTGTGTTTAATAAAATTCCAACTTATAGGGTAATGAGGGGTATAGGGAGTCAAGAGGTCGAGTCAACATCGTATATAACTACCATTCTTGAGTTCCCTGAGGTTTCACTTGAGGCTGATTTGTATGTGGTTCCACCTGAATGTATTAATGCTCCCATATTGGTAGGTACAGATGTTTTGAATAGGAAGGGGATTACATACATCCGTTCAAACGATGAGCAAAGGCTAGTAAGGTTAGATAGTCCCTTTACAGTACATCATGTGACTACAATGGAGGTTGATAACATTAAAACTCCCTTGTTAGGCGAAGAAAGGGAACGCCTCCTAGACATCATACATGAGTTTTCTAGTTCATTCATTACGGGAACAGCCACTTCCACTGTAAACACAGGTTGTATGGAAATAAAGTTAACCTCAAATGCTCCAATATGTCATCGTCCTTATAAGCTCTCTGTGGACGAAAAAAATAGAGTTCGACAGATAGTTAATGACTTACTTAGTAAAGGGATTATTCGCGAGTCACAATCGGAATACGCAAGTCCTATCATTCTTGTTAAAAAGAAAGACGGGAGTGATAGGATGTGCGTTGATTACCGAGCTCTCAATGCGATAACTGTGAAGGAAAGGTACCCTTTACCACTGATAGACGATCACATTGACAAATTGGGTAAATTTAAGTTATTCACAAGCTTGGATATGGCCACTGGCTTCCACCAGCTACCCCTAAAAGATGATGACTCAATTAGTAAAAGTGCATTCGTTACTCCTGAAGGGCATTACGAGTACCTTAAGATGCCCTACGGCTTAGCCAATGCACCAATCGTATATCAGCGAGTTATAACTAAAACGTTGAAGCGTCTTATAGACGCTGGTAAAGTTTTGACGTACATAGATGACGTCCTGATCATGTCCAATACTGTTGAAGAGGGTTTAAATACACTGCGTGAAGTTTTAAGGGTTCTATCTGAAGCAGGCTTTTCAATAAATCTTAAGAAATGTACCTTTATGGACACAGAAATTGAATACCTTGGACGACTTATTGGACATGGTCAGGTACGGCCGAGTCCGGGTAAGGTTGATTCTCTTGTTAAAGCACCGAAACCTTCTAATGTAAGAGGGGTGCGCCAGTTCCTAGGTCTTGCAGGCTATTTTAGGCGATACATTGCTGGGTACGCTTCTAAGACAGCATGTATAGCAAAACTACTCGGGAAAGGCGAACCTTTCAATTGGGGCTCAGAACAAGATGCTGCCCGTAATTATATTTTACACTGCTTGACTACTGAACCGGTTTTAGCGATCTTTGACCCCCAGCTGCCGACTGAACTTCACACTGATGCCAGTTCTATTGGGTTTGGCGCTGTTTTATTGCAGGAACATGCTGGTAAGAAAAAGCGAGTTATAGGCTATTTTAGTAAATCCACGCAGGGTGCGGAATCGAGGTATCATAGTTACGAGCTCGAGACTTTAGCAGTTGTGCGAGCGCTCCAGCATTTCCGTCATTATTTGATAGGTATTCAGTTTAAAATAGTGACGGACTGCAATTCCTTAAAGCTGACGGAGCGGAAGAAAGATCTGTTACCTCGGGTCGCGCGCTGGTGGGTTTACCTACAAGATTTTCAATTTACGTTGGAGTATAGAAAAGGGTGTTTAATGCAACACGCAGACTTTTTGAGCCGGCATCCTCCTGTTAATGTGGGACATATCCGTAATCCAAATCACTGGGCAAAGGTCGCTCAAACTGCAGATGTAGAAACGCAAGATTTAATGTCTAAGTTAAGGGACGGGCAAATGGATACGACTAGGTATACGATTAAGAATGATTTGTTGTATTATAAGTATTCTCCAACGGGCGAGGAACCACGTTTCCTTTGTTTCATACCTAAAGGTCATAGGCTCAGTCTACTTAGAGTATTTCACGATGACCATGAACACATAGGCATTGATAGGACCACGGATTTGATTTTACGGCATTTCTGGTTCCCAGCATTGCGACAGTTTGTAAAAAAGTATATAGGTCACTGCCTCATCTGTCTTTCACATAAAAAGATACCTAGGGCCTCGGAGTTGCCAATAGAGTCCTGGACAAAACCGGATATACCCTTTACCACAGTGCATACCGACGTCCTTGGACCACTACCCGAATCTAATGGATTTAAATACATTCTTATAGTGGTCGACTCGTTCTCCAAGTATTGCTTGCTTTATGCATTATATAGACAAGACTCCGATGAACTTAAACGAGTATTCAGTAATGCTATGTCTTTGTTTGGTACACCAAGTACAATCGTATGTGACCGCGGCAGGATGTTTGAGAGTACTGCTTTCCAAAACTGGGTAAATGAAGTTGGCAGTTCACTACACTTCATCACGCCTGGCATGCATCGCGAGAATGGTCAGGTGGAAAGGTATTGCCGGACTGTCCTCAACATGTTACGTATTGAGGTTGGAAGTAAGGGTTCAGAATGGTCTAATGTGTTGTGGAAGGTACAGTTAACGCTGAACATCACCAAGCAGAGTACTATACAAACTTCGCCACTACAATTGTTAGTGGGCGTCGATGCGACGACGCCAGTCATTAGATCCCTAGTTCGAGATGTTGCACTCGAAAATTCAAGTCCTAATCGAGATGCCCTTTTGACATTAAGAAGACAACGAGCTTCAGAATTACTTACAGCCAATCAGCATCGACAAGATGCTTACGTCAATGACGGTAGAAGACAACCACGCACGTTTACAGTTGGTGATTTTGTTTTCGTGAATAAAGCCTCTCAAAGTACTGGGAAGCTGGACTCCGGAATGCGTGGTCCTTACAAGGTTATACGCGTCCTACCACATCATCGCTACAAACTGGAATTGCTCGCGGGGTCTTATGGTAAACAGACGGAATCTGCTGCTGAGCACATGGTTTTATGGCGCGGTGAATGGACACCGGAGACTTGTTCTGCTTTTTTTGAAAGTGGTAAGTCATTTGTGAATAGATATCGTTGGGTGATTCATTTTTTTTAAAGAAATGAAATTTCTAACGTCTTCTATTCCATTTTGTGAATGGCGCAAGCCAGGTCACTTTTCGTAAACGGATACCGTTGGATACTGACAAGTATTTAACGTTTTCTGTGTTACTTTGTGAATGGCGCAAGCCAGGTCACTTTCTTTGTAAACGGATAGCGGTGCAAGTAGCTCTCACATGAGGGGTGAGTTACTTACGTGTTCTGTGTTACTTTGTGAATGGGTTTTGCTGTGTCACCTTTCTCTTTTGTAAATAGATAGCATTGGACAAGTCACTCGTTCTTATGAAGGGGTGAACTACTAATGTGTTCTATGTTACTTTGTGAATGGCGTACCATGTCACTTATTATTTTATTCGTAAATGGGTGGCATTGGACAGGTCACTCATTCACATGAGTGGGTGAACTTCTAATGTTTCCTATGTTACCTTTGTAAACGGCGCAAGCTGTGTTACTGAAGTTTCATAAAAATGAATAACTCTAGTCGACTATGTCACAAGCTTCATGAAACGGAGTAGTTTTCTGAACAATGAATAGTCAATGTGGGTTATGCTCAAGTTACAAAAATGGTATAGATCATGTCATTTTTAAATTAATTTTTTGTATTGCGAGTAATGTGAGTTCGAAATCAAGTTAGTTGCAATACATCTATCTTTTCTATAAAATGATTCTTCACTGTGCTGTTACAAACTGAAGTCTTTCCAGTACTTAACATTTTTGCTTAAAGCTTTACAAAAAGCTGTTGTTGGTGAAAGCTTGAGTGCACGCTTGCTTTCGCTACACAAAAGTAGATTTCATTTTAATATTTGAGTTCCTCATTTATATACCAAGACTTCAGACTGTAATAGATCATAAAATAGATGATCTCAAGTTTGTTAATTTTTCAGATGACGTATCAGTTGTTGATGAAGCTGTACCTGAGGACCATGCGATCGAGGACGTTTCGCAGCCAGGAACGGCCGTCTTACCGAATCCTACAAACAAAGAGCCCGGTCCGAGCAGCGCGGTATAAAAGGCAGGCGGGCGAGGCGCTCGTTTTCATTCTGCGCGTGGCGTTTGGTTGTGACGGACGTTATTAGAGACCTTTTAAGTACTTAGTGGTTATGTAGTTCGGTTGATTTACTGAGGTTTAATTATTGTGTTAGGTAGATTCTTTGTAGTTTGGATTATTGTGGTGGATATATTCTGTTGTTAGTGCTAAGTTCGATTATTGTAATATTGAATAAATGAGGTAGGTTGAATGTCGGATATTTTTTTAAAAAAATAATTTTCTGGTTGTTTTGTAAGACATAATTATTTATTATTTATTTTAATAAGTACCCACCTATCACCTACCACCATTCACCTACCTATCCATTTCATCCAACGGTTGTCTGGTAGAGATCGCGACTTAGCGTTAAGGCCGCCCATTGTATCTTTAGTTTTAAGATTGTTTTTTTGTTGTATCCTTAAGTTGTGCGCAATAAAGTATTTTCTATCTATCTATCAGTAGGCAGGTAACATTTTTCAAAAGTTTTCAAGAGGAATAATAGTAAGTATAATTATCACCTTACCTATTTATTATTACCCTAAAAGAAGTTAAAATAGTGTAAAAGAACTGTGGTGTGAGAAATAAATCTTTACTTTACTTAACTTGATAAATCTTTACTTAAAAAATTTACTTAACTATTTATTTAACCTACCTACCATAATGGGTAAAGGTTTAGGTAGGAAAATTTTGCACAGGTTATCAAAAAAACATACAATATTGTAGGTTGGTATACATAATTATTTATTGTTTATTTTAATAAGTAGGTACCTATCAGAAGGTAACATCCTTTATAAGTTTCCTTTTTCCAAACATTAAATAATAATGATCACAGATTCTTGTGTAGGTTGGTACCTATACATAATTATTTATTGTTTATTTTAATAAGTATCAGTAGGTAACATTTTTTATAATTTTCCTATTTCCAAACATTAAATAACAACGATCACAGATTTTCCATAATATATATATATATATATGCAAAAATTATAAAATTATAGGCATAATTATCACCTTACCTAAAAAAAATATAAAATGTCAAACCATACCAAACTATTTAATAAGATATGGCAACACACAACGCCCCGCTCTTCAACGCACATCGGAAAGAGAAGGGTATAATAATTATGCCTTCAGAAATTTAAAGGACTGAGTGCACACAAAAAAGTCTCTTATCGCGGTTAAAATACGTTCAAATCCACAGAGCGTAATATCACCTTCAGAGCGGCAACGCATCATTTTTATGGTCGCGTCAAAATGCTTTGAATTTTTGGCGGTAAAATGTTATTTTGCTGATTACAACAGAACTGCTTGTCCTAGAGATTCCAAATTTTTGGTACCGAGTGCACTAATTCATAGCTCGGTTCAGAGACATCAACCGAGTCTATACCTATTGTGGTTGCTGAGATCCAACATGTGCAAGCTGGACAAACAAAAAAAGCTGGAAAAGCTTGTAACTCATAGAGTTTTGAACAGAAACACTTCAAATATTTGGTACCTCGCTAATTCGTTTGGTACTAAATCTGGAGACTTAAAGCAACCTGCTAGCTCCAGCCATTCCAGAGAACGAGCATATGCTTTTTCACGTACCGTTACTCCAGCTTACACGTTAATGAAGTCTTATAACTCGAAGAGTTTCCTAGCTACAGACCTGAAATTTTTGGTACCAGGTGTACTAAATAGGTACTAAATCCTTGCGTTTACTATATATCTCTATCATTAGCCGTTTGCCCACACTGACTGAGGCAGCTGGAGACATGTTACTCCAGCTTACACACTATTATAAGCTTATAGCATCGTTGTTTATTTGGCAGCTAAATTATGATTCAAATCTATGAGTGCACTAATTATGCTTTAAATATTGGCATTTATAGAAATTACATTTTCAATATGAGGAAGCTGGAGACATGCACACGGTTTTGGAATGTCCAACTTTATTTTTTTTGCGTAACTTTTTTAATTTTTGCCTCTTTAAAACCCCCATATTTTAATAACCCTCATCCGATTTTACTCATATACTTATCAGTAAATGTCTCAAGTACAAGCTGCAGATCGGATAAACGGTTCTCAAGTTATCGTCGGACAAACATACATACATGTATACATACAATGCCAAATCGTCCAAGTTGATTGTAAAATTTTCGTTCGCTTTGCTCACTCAATCAATTAAATTAGATTAACGACTTTGTAAATTCAGAACTATTTTCACAGGGAAACGTGTCAAGTAAACAAAAAACAAATAAATAAATAAGTTAGGTTTTATTTAGAATACAGAAACATTGCGGAACACAACAAAAGTTAATTTGTCGTATTACATCCACAAAAAAAGTTAGCACCATATTATATATAATATACTAGCATGGTATATATATATATAATATACTAACTACTTCGCATGGTGGCTTCGCAGGTGGACATAATTTTTGTCAACATTTTAAGATAAACATAGACTCCGGCGATTCGTCCACGAAGGTGAAAATACACGTGCCAGTAAAATGGAACAGTAGCGGGCATGCAAGTTACAGGCATGCAGGATTTACGGCCACATTGTAGATACATTTGCAAGTTAACTCGTTAGGTCAGGTGTTGCACGTTCACACATGCCGGTTTCGTAGACCCCCGCGACCCCTCCCTCACGTGGCATGCCAGTACCTGACCTAAAATAGAATGTTGTGCTAACTACTTACATGCCAGGTACAGGCATGCCAATTAGCGTATGTGCCTGTAGCTTGCATGCAAGTGTGCCAGCTATGGGCATGTGTATTTTCACCTTTGTGCCCAAGCTGATGAGAACTCGCCTCGCTGCTGTCGCGCTTTCTAAGGCGCACTAAAGTTTTTAATTTCGTAATATCTTTTAAATGGAACGTCAGATTTTAAAAAATCAAGAAGTAATCTACAGGTATTGAAACAGCCTTGCATACAAAATGACTTATTTGGATAATGACTAATATAAAGGTATAGAAACCATGGTCTGTTTTTGGTCGGCATTTCTATCAACATTTTAAATGTAGAAAAGTAGTTGTAGTAACATAACTAAAATAGTTAGACATATGCTATCGCTGACTTATTTGTAGATAATGATGTGTTCTATAATATTGTAGAACATTTTCTTGCTATAGTTTTCGCAGCGCATGCGGTGAAAGACATTTTATATTACACCTCGGGTTATATTTTTTATTTTTTAGTAGGGATCCCTAATTTTTATCAGTATTAAATGTAGCCTATGTTACTCAGGGATAATGTAGCTTTCTTATGGTGAAAGAATTTTTGAAATCGGACTAGTAGTTTTTGAGCCTATTCGAGACATACAAACATACAAACACACAAACATACAAAGTTTTCCTCTTTATAATATTAGTGTAGATGTAGATATATTATCAATGATTAATGAAGATTAAAAGACAAGATTTAGGGTTATTTTCAAAAAATTACAAAAACAATAATATCTACCACAAGAAAACATAACATTACAAGAATTAATTTTAACTAAAGCGAAGTACATTTAGGACTTCGGGTCTACCGGGGAAAACTTGCGCATGAGCCAACCCTCCAAAAAAATGTGTCGGTCCATCCACCAAACACCCTGTATATTGTGATCTCTAGTTTGAAAATTCGAACAAGGACAATGTTTTAAAAACTATGTATATTTTTATAGAATTATCTATATTTTTTGTTATTTTAATTTTAGTTAGATCTATGACAAAATGCTTGGACGTAGGTACCTCTGACTACCCCCTTAGACGTCCTCAAAGAATCTGGAGTTAGTAGGTACTTGTACTAAGAGATCTGAGGGGATATACCATGTCTGGGGATCAAAGTCGTGTAGGTACTTAGCTGTTTCAGTTTTTTTTTCTTTAAGACGATTTCTCCATTTTGATTGTGACTTTGAATTGCTTTCTTCTAAAGTGAGTAGGTAATGTATTTTTTTGTAATTGTAGTACCTAATGTATTCTTTTTGAGAAATAAATAATCTTATATCCGAAATATTTATATTTATGACGCAGACTGTAGGTACGGTCGAAAAAAATACGGTGAAAAACAGAGCAATAACGATTATGATAATGGAGGTAAGTACCTAACTAATTTCATATTAAATTGCGGAGCGAAATGATTCCTCTTATCATTGAAAAGATGGAAGCGTTACGGGTAGGACAATCTGCAGACCTTTTTGCTCTGTTTCTATTACCAATATTAATAATTACAATTTATTTATATTCTTGGTATAAATTAAACTATTGGAAAAGAAGAGGCGTTCAACAGTTAAATAACACGATCAAAATATTTGGAGATTTCAAAAATGCTATATTGTTTCGCACTGCTCCAGGATTCCACTTGGGAGAAATTTATCGTCAGGCACCTTCTGACGCGCCTTTTGTTGGATTTTATATTTTCCATAAACCGTGTCTGCTATTGAGAGACCCAAAAATAATAAAACAGATTTTGATAAGTGATTTTGATAATTTTTCTGATCGACATTTTGCGGGCTCACAACAGAAAGACAGTATTGGAATGGTCAATTTGTTTGGGTTGAAAAATCCAGCATGGAAATATTTAAGGAAAAAAATTACTCCAACACTTACTCGAAACAAACTGAAGCAGATGCTTCCGTTGATGATGGATACTGCCAAACCCATGATGGGGTACTTGAAGAAAAACATTGATACTGATTATGAAGCAAAGGTATTTGATGCTCAGGATATTAATTACAAATATACAGCTGATCTTATCGGTAATGTTGCACTTGGAACAAAGACAGATTCTTTTAATTATCCCGACTCTGCCTACACTAAATGTCGTAAGTAAAGTTTATTTGATCAATACATCTGCACAGAAGGGTGCACCTTCATGTGCATATGTGCAACCAAGCATGTTTACTAAACGAACATTTGTTTCTAGTTATGGGCTTCTTTCATTCGTTCAAACGAATGGTAGCACTTGTCACGGTCTTTTTTATCCCCGAGCTTGTTGAAATGATTGGAAGTCCCATGCTGTATGACTCATCATTTGTACGTAAGATATTTTGGAGTGCCGTGCAATCTCGAGAATTAAGTAAGGAAACACGAGGAGATTTTATTGACTCAATAATTCATTTGAAGAATGGAAAACAAAATCCACTTTACAGTAAGTTAACTCAAGTTGTTTAATAGGTATTAATATTCTTTAGTTCTCTATGCTTTTGGGTATCATTAAAAACTTATCAATAAACCTTTAGGTAATTACCTAAATATAGAATACGAATATAAACTTTTATTGCAGAGTTTGAGGGCGATAATCTGTTGTTTCAATCGGGAACATTTTTTTCTGGCTTTGAATCAAGTTCCACTGCATCAACGTTCACTTTAATGGAGTTGGCGAAAAATAAAGGATATCAGGAGCGCGCAAGAGAAGATATAAAAAATGCTATCAACAAACATGGATGGAGTATAGATGCATTAAATGAAATGAAATACTTGGATCAATGCATTGCTGAAGGCATTCGCTTACATCCATCTATATCTACAATTGATCGTTACACTCTTAAAGATTACAAGGTGCTTTGAATTGAATTCACATAATCATAATACTAATTTATTATAAGAAGTAAAATTATAAGTCAAATTATAAGAGTTCCTAATTTTTTTTGTCTTTCAGATTCCCAACACAGATATAATTATAGAAAAAGGAACTCCTATATATATTTCATTGTACGGATTGCATGGAGACCCGCAGTTTTTCGAAGAGCCCAAAGTTTTCAACCCCGATCGATTCAAGAGGGAAAGACCCGTATCTGATGCTTACATTCCTTTCGGTGCCGGACCCAGAAAATGTATTGGTAAGGATCTTCTTGATTCCAAATTAAAAAGTGGATGGCTTTTCATCCAAAAACCAAAATGTTATCCCTAGATTTTATGAAATCCATGACAAACCATGTATCTCAATAAATATTACGACAGCCAATAGCATGTGACCTATTGGTATATCATGCAACGAAAAGAATATTATGTATGAACGCGGATGGTTAAAGGTGGTAAAATTGGTATGGATGAATAGATGAAATGGGTAAAAAAGGAGTGACTACCTATACTAAGCATCCCTACTAGTCTGTGGACTATACTTAGATGACCGAAGATATGTGGAGTCCCATATGAAGTGCAATAAAGACAAGAAGATAATGTTGATAATGGATATGTTGCCAGACGCGAAACAATTTACAATCTAATCTAAATCATTGGTTCTGTAATGATATTTCAAATTCAAAGTTCATTTGTTCGCAGGTGTGAAGGTTGGTCAGATGCACGTCAAAGTAGTACTGTCCGTGATATTGTCAGAGTTTGAGGTGTATCAGAAGCCGGCGGCGGTCAACAAGCTGGACTCACGGTCGACATTCACCGCTGCTGCTGATGGCATCCATCTTGAGTTCACCAAACTGAATCAATAACCAACCTTCAATTATTTTTGTTAGATTCATCATTATTAGCCTGATAAGTCCACTGCAGGATAAAGGCGTCTTCTATTCCACGATTGCGAAAGAACGATTTTGATCCCTCATCATCGACAGACTTACCGCGATCCTTGCAACGTGTCTTCGGCGGTTGATCGGATGAGGGCTTCTTGTTTTCCGGTTCGTGGATGCGAGAATCGTAATTCTCCAGCGGTTTTCGGTTCTTTGAGCTGTGTGACTTTTTATCATTGACACGACTTCAACTTGCTAATTCTGCGAGCTTTGTCAGTGACCTTTGTTAGTTAACTTTAGTTCACTTGAACTGTGGTAAAAGGTGATAAGTACTTAGGTACTCAATATTATTAACTAGGTATGCCTAAATTGTAAATCTTAGTATTTAATTTTGGTTTAATTTAATAAAACTTATTTATATTCTAAATTACATGTTCTTTAGTTTTTTTAGAGAGAAATAAGTTGTGGTGAACAGCTTAGATCACCAAAGTCATGAATGAGAGTTGAATGAATGATTGAAAAATTCTTTATCGTACACCAAAACTAACAAAAAAAAGAGCACAAAATAAGGTAGTTCGTACAATGGGTGGTCTTATCGAAACATCTGAAAGCGATTTCTTCCAGACAACTTTTGGATGGAGAGGATTGTTAAAATATGAAAGATTGGTTGGATGAAGAGTTGATGAATATTTGAAAATTGTTTTAGCTCCGTAGCGCTCGGCTGACAGAAAAGTTGAGATTGTAAGGTACTGACACACGTGCTCAAAAATAAGCATGCTTCTTTTGAGCATGCTCAAAAATCAACCGACGTACGACCAAAAGCATGCTCATTTAATAGCACAACCTGTTCAAAAAAGCATGATTTTGGCTTGAAAATAAGCCGTGTGTTGTCAGTACGTGTATTTAATTACGTGTATTTAATTCAACTTCCGATGGACAGTGCCCGCATGTCAATCAACGTAGTGATAAATGCTCAGTGCCCTTATAGGGGCACTAAGCATCAATTACTGAATATTATTACTATTTAGTATGGTAATAATCACTAGTATGGTAATATCTAGTGCATATATGCACTAGATACGTAATACCATACTTCCTGTTGATAGATAGCAGATTTACCCATGACATACTTAGCATACCCACCTGACTTCCCTGGGTTTTTGATGTAAGTAATTACGTATTTATCGTATCCGGTAAATTCTCAATGTTTTCCTTCCCCATTCAAAATTGTAGGTGTTTGGTATTGCCATTCTGCAAATTATGAAGTGTGTGACCCACGAGGAAAACTGGTCTTGAGTTTGCTTTGAAATTCAGAGAAAGTATAGAGAAAGAAAAACAATCTTTCTCAAAAAAATTATACCTACCTAAGTCTTTTTTACCTTTTTATTACGTAAAAGATGAAGAAGAAACGGGCTAACGGCCCACCTTAAGTTAGCGGTCACCGTCGCCCATAGACAACAACAACACCGGGCGTTGTCACAGTGCGTTGCCTACCTTGAAGGACTTTGCTTTCGCACTTTTGACTTGGATTTTGCTTAAAAGTACGAAATTAATGCCTAAAGCAAACTTACTTAGTAGAAAGACTGATTTTGTTGATAGAGGTAGTCATCGCCATGAAATAGACAATTGAATAATGTCATGAAAATCCACAATACTTTAATATTCGCCATTCAATTCTGAACTAAGTAAAGAAATTCTAATTTGTATTGTCACAAATCATGTCGCGATAACATCCGCTCCCGCTTCCGCCTCCGCTTCTAGACGAAGTTTTTCTTTCTCTTTCATGTTCTGTTCTATAAGCGTATCTAGCTCGGGACTGAGCAGGACGGATAGACCTGTGGTAGCTGGCACCTGTAAAATTATACTTTTAATCAGGCGGCCAAACTAAGGAGGGTTATGTAAGCTCTTTTCTCGTTGCAGACAGACCACTTCAAGTGTGGGTTTTGACACAACACTTGAAAAGGTGCTCATTAACAAGTAGAAAAGTATAGGTATTCTACGCATCTACAAAAAAACCTAACCTCTGCAAAAACAGGCTTCGCCGCTTCCCATCTCTCGATATGATTCTCTATTATTTTCACACAAGCTGCTGCTTTCGGAATCATTCTTCCCAAAGTTCTAGAAATAAAAGTTTCAATAGAGGTCTATCCCCACATATCAGTGCCGTGTCAGGGACGTGGTAGGAACTTCGTGGCCTTCGTTGCTTCGTTTGCCGGCACGGACACGGACATGTATTGTGTGATCGAGTTCATAGACAATGTATGCAGTGATATTTTTGCAAACTCCTGACGAAGCACGTGCCTGCCCTGTCCCTGACGGGGCACTGATGTGTGGGGACAGACCTTTTAACGTTGGAAATTATGACAAGTACCTAATTGGGATTGGTTATTGAACTGAAAATAATAAAATGGATAGGTAAAGTAACAAAAATATGGCATAATAGGTAGTACCTACCATGTCAGAATTAACATAAGGTTACTCATAAATAGGACACTAACCCCCAGTTTCTGAAAGGGAATCTCGATCAACACTAATCAAATCGGCTGTCAAATTACTTTCCATCTCTATCTAATTTGATGTTAAAGCTGAAATAGCAAGTGACTCGACAGCCGATTAGTGTTGATCGAGCCTTCAGAAACCGGGGGTAAGAGCGAAACCTAACGAGAGCACTACACTACACTCTCTACGCTACTCTCGAGAACAGCTAAATACCTATCACCTTCACATTGGTCGCCGAGCGCTTCACTAGCTAAACTTGCCGATAGGACTATTGCAGTCTCTTTCACATGAAAGTGGACAGCCAGTGACACTGTCTTTAGGTTATTTTATTTTTTAATAAAGAATTAGAACGAATACATGGGGAATACCTATTAGGGAAAAGTATAAGATCCTATGGTCCTTACTCAAATAAAGGAATACATGTGGTCTGTAGAAACTGTAACTCCAAATCGGGTATGAAGCACTTGTCTCTATCCATCATCATTGACGGCAGATCTCCTCGACTTTTCTCTACGTCGCCTTGCTTGAAGAATTCCGTTAGTACTGCAGCCTAGTAAATGAGTTAGAAACTGTAGGGCTGTAATTTATATCGTAGAGCATGTCCCTATAGGAATGTGCCCTATTATCTTTCGCCTGCTAAACGTCTATACTATACATATATGAAGGCATAAACTACCCACCAACCAGGGCCCGTACCACCATCTCTTGAAGCATTCTTATTTCAATATGGTGGTACGGGCCCAGGACTTTACCATTTTATTCTCTTTTGATGAATTTGATGTGCTATGCATATTATGTTACAATATCCAGCTCCTTTCGCCAAAAGGCAAACAAAATTTACTTTAGCTTTCTGTCTACGTCCATCAGCTCGAGGCATACCGATGTTAAGCCTTACATGCCTGTAATTTCATCGGCACTCACATACATCGGAACTGTTCTCATCGAAAAAGACATAGGTAAATCTATGCATTTTAGGCCACATTCAAGCACATTAGAGCAGGGGTTTCCCAATTTTATTTATTTAAACATTTAATCAAAACGGTTGCACACCAACTACATCAATTAAATAACAAACATAGAAATTTCAAAAACAATTATATAAACTACAAATTATAGGTACCTGCTGAACATAATTATTATAAAATGTCAAAATATCTATTAATGTCAATATGATTATAAACTGGAGCATAAAATGTCAAAATAGTTTCACAGAATAATAGGCATAAAAAATAATTAATAAATAATTTATTTGCGGAACCCTAGATGGCGGTTTTGATAAGTTTACCTTGTAGTTTGAATATATGCAGGTTAGACCTGTGTTAGTTCCACAAACGTTTCATTTAAATCTTGGACAGACCGCGGAACACCTTGGAGCCTTCCACAGAACTCCTGGGTTCCGCGGACTACCATTTAGGAAACCCTGCATTAGAGCATGACCTACGAGGAAATGCTTTGTTTCTTTCATAATGTAATGCGTTTCATCAGCGAGTTAGGTGTACAAAAACTTTTTTGCTTGTTCTTCTCGGTGTTGGTCGCGTGGAACTGGCACTAGAGTCACCTAGTTTTAAGACGGTTCAAGATGGTCCTTGTGATTTTATTAAATAAACATATTTTGACTTTGACTTATCAGATTCGCTAAGAGCTAGTTTCTTTTTCGTAAACAAGCAATGATTAGCCAAATTAGACCAGCTTGGCTATGCTGGCTTACCTCTGCGGACTGACCCCTTCGTAAACAGGGAGCAAAATACTTTCCTCCCTAGGGAAAAAAAGAGATTTGAATTTCGAATGTGGATATTCTTTAGATCCTGATAAATCCGAATCAAAGAAACACTCGCCTATAAAGTAAGTGCTCCCTTGGTAAACAATCTTTATTTATAGAGTCCAGGAAGAGTAAAACTTACAGCAGTCTTCTTGACGCTGCCCCAGTCTTTGAGCTGATCGCTGAGATCCGCTGCGTTCATCATGAGGCATTGCAAGGCAACAGAGTGCACTCGGTTCCCTTTCTGGAAGTCGTACGATATTGTCTTGTACTCGTTTAGGTTTCTATAGAGAAAATAATTTATTGCATACAGCTTATGGTTAGAACAAGAAACAAACCTAGAACTACTCAACACAATGGGCGGTTTTCTATACAGCAATATCTACCAGACAACCGTGGGATGCAGTGGACTCATGAATCTTTGAATTTAGAAGAGGTGCTTGTGTGCGTGGAGTTTAAAAAGAATGTGTTGTTTGACTTTTTTTATGGACGATGAAAACAAATAAGCAGTTAAAACAGTTTCTATATTGCTAAGCGATATTCATATATTCTGTACCCGACCAAGGCTCCATACATTGATGAATCAGCTCCTTTAGACTAGTGGCCCGATTACGCTAATGTCTGGCTATCGAGATGGCTTTCAGTTTGACATTTGATTCCTATAGTGTAATAGCAAGCATAGGATGGATGGGAATCAAAATGTCAAACTGAAAGCCCTCTCGATAGCCAGACATTAGCGTAATCGGGCCGCAGGTCCATACTTGAAATAGTTGGCCAAATCGGAGGCCAAGATAAAGTCCCTCAGTAGCAGGATGGCTCTATCGTAGTCCCTCCTGGGCAGTGCTTCGAGGATGTCGCACCCCTCCGTGTTCAGGATACACATGGCCTGGGCTAAGTGATGCCGCTCCATCACGCTACCTTCGCTCGAGTACAGAGCTGCTAGAGTCGTTTCTGGGAGAAAGTTCTTTATTCTTTATTGTACACAGTAAAAATATACAGTAAATAATAATACATGTACAAAGGCGAGCTTAACCCTAAAAAGAGTTCTCTTCCAGCAAACCTTGAAGGATTGTGAGAGATTGAAATTAGATTGAAAAAGAGCACCGGTGGTCTAGTGGGAGTGACCCCGCCTTCCGATCGTAAGGTCGCAGGTTCGAATCCGGTCGTGCACCAATGGATTTTTCTATCGAAAAATTTATGTGCGCAATGCCAGTGCTCTTAAACGGTGAAGGAAAACATCGTGAGGAAACCAGTTAGTATTCTAACAGCGGCGATGGGCTTGCAACCTGTCACGTATGGAATACTAACTACTGCAAAATGTGGGTATGTGCCAAATGTAATGTTTGGACGTACCTCTGACTACCCCCCTTAGACATCCTCAAAAGAATCTTGAATTAGTACTTACTTGGTACTGGGAGATCTGAAGGGATATCTACCGTGCCTGGGGATCAAAGTCGTGAAGCTGTTTTTTTTTTTTTTTTTTTTGAAATTAGAGGTGGGTGCGTGCGTACAAAATGAGAGAAGATAAATAAATTATATTATTAACTACTACTATTATTAAAAAACAATATAAAATAAATACCTAAATCTATACAAGACATATTATGTACTTAAACAAGTTCAAACCTCAATTGTTTTATTTTTTTTGTAACTAGTTTTGTAAGGGCTGTAAGGGCTTCTGACTGGACATTAAAGGGCGGCACGCCGGCCTCTAAACTGCGGTGCAGAAAGCAAGGGGAAACTACTGCACAACATCTCTCAACAAAAAGTAATGATGCACAACAATTGATGCATCAATTACGCCGACAAGAGCATTGCTCTTAAATTAGAAGAAGAAGCTGCCGCATGCCGAACGATCTTTGGGATAGAACATCGACGGAAATACTGAGATGGCGGGATGACCTAGATTCATTTATGAAAGATCGGTCGTCCATGGCACAGGACAGAGAAAAGTGGAAGGGGGGTAGGGAGGCCTTTGCCCTGCAGTGGGACGACGCAGGCTGATAATAATAATAACTTATATAGTTTATATTAGACAATAAGGAAACTGTGAATCTAAGAATGAATAAATAAATAAATAAATAAATAAATAAACTAGCTGGTGAAAAGAACAGATGGCCCACTTGAAGTTTAGTGGTAACCATCAACAAAGCATTGCCTCGTAAGTCACGCACGGTAGGAACGTGCCCTACGATGCACTGCTCTGCGTCTATCAACCTGAGGGATACAGATGTAACCTATGTATTGTTCCATAGTAATATTTTGTGGCGGATAATAAGCGTAAGGATCAGCATATTTTAAAGGGACTAATTTAAAGGATCTAAGGGACTTATTTTCCGCCCTTCGTCGTAGCACGGAGGCTACAGTTAGCAGAAACTCAAAAATCTCAAATCACGTAGTGGCTTAGTTATGGCCTATTTTACAACATTATTCAATAGCAAATCATGATTCAATTTTGTACCACTAACTAATCCCCGGCTTCTGAAAGCTCGATGAACACTAATCAGCTGCCAAGTCATTTGCTATTTCAGCTTTTACTTCAAATTAGATAGAGATAGCAAGTGACTTGACAGCCGATAGCGTTGATCGCGCTTTCAGAAACCGGGGGTAACTGAGTTTATTTTCGCAACCTTCGTCGTAGCACGGCGGCTACGGCGTAACAGAGGGTTACGAGAAACTTTAAAAATATCTCAAAACACGTTGGCGTAATGGCGTTTTGATCGAAAATGTATTTATATCTATAGTTGAGTTTGAAAAATATAGCGAACACAATAATTTAACATTAAACAACCCAGATACGGAACAAATTACACAATCATATAAATATTGGTGGTCATATCACAGCCTTGTAGCTTTATATAGCCCTGAACTACGCGTGTCTAAGATAAGAATAGAACCCATGCCCTGCCTAAGCAGAAGGCAGAGCTACTACCAAGGCATTCATAAGGCATCAATGCATGTCTTACGTACGTCCTTGAATGTGGAAACTGTTGGTAGTCCCGCGATGGTCCAAGTCGTGCACCAACCCCGCCACAAAAAACATAAAGGCTTGCAGTTCTCTGGCAAAAAAAAACATTCATCATAATAGTTCAGTACAAAAATACATAAGTACCTAATAAATTCATAACAGTCGATGACAACTGCCAATGTAGATAACATCACGATAATTGATGGAGTGAGTGAAGCGAACGAAGATCTTACAATCAACTTGGGCGATTTGGCATTTTATGTATGTATGTATGTATGTTTGTATGTTTGTCCGAAGATAACTTGAGAACCGCGTATCCGATCTGCATGAAATTTGGTAAGTGGATAGCTTGTACTTGAGAAATTTACTGGTAAGTATATGAGTAAAATCGGATAAGGGGCTATTAAAATATGGGGTTATTTAAGGGGGCCAAAATTAAAAAAGTTACACAAAAAATAAAGTTACATGTCATATGAAAGGACTTGGTTTGAACATTCCAAAACCGTTTTTATTTTTTTTCTAGGATGCCTGCTTTTAGAGTTACAACAAAAAAGTTAAATTAAGATAACCAACGAACTAAGAGCTCCCATTTCTAAGAGTTTCGTTGGTATCAAAGTTTTTCTACTGGTCAGTCAGTTCCCTTGCTTTTTAATAAAAAAAATTATTGAAATAAATTCAAAAAGTTCTCAGTTCTCATAAAATGTTGACAGCGACCTGGTCTGATGATGGAGCCAAGGTCTGTTCAACGGAACTCTTCAATAAATCGGCCAATTGAGTTAAAACTTCTTTACGATACAAAGTTGCAGTCAGCGGTTACAGTTACACAAAAAAAAGCGGTTACAGCGGTCAGTGGTAGACAGACGCAAGTCCAAGCATTGTGTTTGGTATAACGGACAAATTAAATACAGCTGTTGAACAAAGGAAGAAACAAATACTGCACTCTTTCGATGTCACCAAAGGATTTTGATCTTTCTGATTACTACCATCTATGTACTTAAATTTTCGGAGCTTTCGGATCGCATCACGAGATCTCAGTTCGGGACGAGCTACTAGTTTAATCATTTAAAAATATATCAAACTAGCTGATCCCGCGGCTTTGCTCGCGCTCGTTTACTTTGAAAATCTCATACAAACTTTCATCCCCTATTTTATCCCCTTGGGGGTAGAATTGATCAAAATCCTTTCTTAGCGGATGCCTACGTCATAACATCTACCTGCATGCCAAATTTCAGCCCGATCCCTCCAGTGGTTTGGGCTGTGCGTTGATAGATCACTATGTCAGTCAGTCAGTCAGTCAGCCACCTTTGAGTTATATATATTTAGATAGATTACTCAACTTATCAATTGAATGTTGATTACGGATCTGTCATGAATAAGTTCAGTGATATGATATAAGCGGAGTTACATTAGTAAGCGACCCCGCCTTCGTGATTCTAAAGCCCTCTACACACCAAACTCGCCGACTGGCGGTGCGGCAAAAGCCGGGTTTGGTGTGAGGATAACTAATAAAAGTTCAAAAAGCTAAGTATGTAGCCGAAAACGGCTCAGTAGATCCTACTGCTACTATAAACGCGAAAGTTTGTAAGTATGAATGGATGGATGGATGTTTGATTTGTTACTCTTTCACGCCGGAACGGTTGAACGGATCTGGATGAAACTTGGCAGAAAGACAGATTATAGTCTGGAATGGCACATAAGCTACTTTTTATCCCGTGGGAATACCGGGATTTAAATCTGCGCGGGTGAAACCGCGGGGCGCAACAGTTATATTACATATGCCGCTACCACAGACCATCACCAGAGGGCGTAGTCGCAGTTTTGGTTGATAATTACACGCGTGTATGGTGTACACTACACGCAGTTTCTGTATGAAAATAAGAAAAGCGCCCCTAGCGGACACGACAGACTTTTCTTATTTTCATACAAAAACTGCGTGTAGTGTACACCGTACACGCGTGTAATGTGTCAGCCAAAACTGCGACTACGCCCTCTGTGCACTTACGTGAAATATCCATGCTGCAGCAATTTGTAGTTAATCAGAGACGCGTACGCCCACTGACCGACATTAAAGGCATGGAGCCAGCTGTGGTATGGCACGTCGCGGTAGCCCTTCTTCACATAAAGCACGAAGCGACCTAACTTTTGCGGCCGGATATTAAACCTGAAAAGATACTTTTCTTAAACATGCGCGGAAATATTGTCATTACTTCTATGTAAAGAACACGCGAAGTATCATATTTACGTAGACTGAAAACCGGAAATCACTTCCCGGCGCGTTAGCGCGCCGGCAATGTTGTATGAAACGGTGTGCTGTTTGAATTTAGAACTCTTTCTCGTGGCTGTATAGCCGTATAGCCACAGACAGTTACATAGTTACATTGTTTCCGCAGTTACATTGTAGCCACAGACAGTTACAGTTACATTTTCTTTCAATATTATTGTCCTAACATAAGCAATATAACTTTTAATATTAATTAAATTTATTTTTTATTTTCTTGCATTTTTTTAAGAAAAGCACTATATATGCCTCGGCCGAAATGGCAATTGCCTGTCTCGTATTATTGAAGTCCTCGCCTGCGGCTCGGCCTTCAAACTCATACTCGACCTGCAATTGCCTATTTCGCTGCCTTTGCAATTATGTACTATTTTCACCCGGGTGTACCATGTAACCATCACCTATAGGTACAGAGCGTCCCACGGATATGCCACATGAAGGTAAAGAACCTTGAATATTGTCGATGGAACATTTTACTAAAGAAGTCATTATTTGAAATAATTTAAAATTTTAAAAACAATTTGGACTGCATTTATAGATATTTCAATAATTACACGGTTGAACCGCAAATCGAACTGTTAAGTTACACGAGAAAAATAACCAGCCTGTAGCTTTATCATACCGATCGAAAGGCTTCATCATAAGGATTATTTTTTGCTAAATAACATAGTGTCAGAAATTAAAAGATGACCATGAATTTTGGAACCCAGAAAGGTTACGATAATCAGGAATTCTAAATAAAAGAAAAGTATGTGGAAAACTACATACTTCAGCTACAAGAAATTTGGTAATTTAGTCATTGTAGAGGTACATCATCTGTTGGGAAGATTCTGAAAGTAAGATGCTAATTTGTTAGAATCAGTGTGTCCACAGTTTTATTGTAAGATTGTTCCGTTTAAACATTTTTGACAAAAGATCTAATAGCTAACAGTGTTTTCTTCCAGCCAACTTTAGTGACCTACGAAGTTAGGATATTATGATCATAACCTCACATCTTATCAAATCCAAGGTCTGCAAACATTTTGAGCACGTAGCAAGGGAGTTCACGCAGCGGCAACGCGCGAGGGTTGAAATGTAGACTCGACACGTGAGGGTGGTTGTGGAAGCCGGCGCACTCTAGCAGCCGGGACACTTCTGCATCACCCACCTATGAATTGCTATCTTGGTTATTAATGGCTAAAATAATGGAACGTCTTTCGAACCAAATAGCAGTCAGCCGGTTTCATACAGCCCGCTTGTTTGGGCAAAAACTTTAGTTTATAAAGGATTTCAAAAAAAGGCAAAGGTTCTCAAGTCGACTGTTTTCTAAGTCAAAGCCAAAATATGTTTATTCAATAAAATCACAAGGATCCCCTTGAAACGTCTTAAAACTAGGTGACTCTAGGTGCCAGTTCCATGTTTGTTACCTTAATTAATTAATTTATTTTCCAGAGCATTGAATTCGGTTTTTTTCTTGAAAGATAAATAAATAATGCTGGACAATCCACACAGCATCATCTAGCCCCAAAGTAAGCAACTCAAAGCTTGTGTTATGGGTACAAAATGACTGATATATTTAATACATTATATACTTACATAGATAGATATTTTTTATTATACATAAACACCCAGACCAACGGAACAAATTTCTGCAGATCGTACACAAATTTGTTCCGAGGCGGGAATCGAACCCGCACCTCTTGCGTCGCAGGCGGACTCGCCCGCTGCGCCACTGAGGCCGTCAAGATATTAATAGAGTACCTTCATGTGATACATAACGAGTTCATTCGCCAAAGCATTCCTGACGTGAGCCTCTTGCACCTTCTGGTACACTACGGAATGCGTGATGCACACGCCGCAGTAGATGCTGAAGGCTAGAGCCATCTCCTCGTCCATCCCGTCGAAGTACGGGTCGCCTATCTTGTTTATCAGCTGCCCCACACCTATGATACCCGTCTGCTCTCGGATCGGAAAGCAAAGCAATGTCCTGGAAAAATAACACTTGAATGCGACGAATACCTCTGTGGCGCAGCTGGAGACAACCTGAGATTCCCGTACTATGAGTTATGTTCTTATTCTTATGACAGGGGTATCTGTCTTGACGGCTAAGTGTTCTAAGGAGCACACGTGCTACTTAGAGTAGGATAATAAAAATCAAAGGAAATATGCATAAAAAAATATTCAACAAGAAGATTTATTAAAAAATAAAAAAACCCGAGTGCCCGAACTAAAAGTATGTAGGTAGGTAAATAAGATAATGTTTTAAATTTGGTACTTTTTAATATTGAAATACTTTCTTCAGTCTTAGCGAATGATAAAAATGTAATGAGGCTCGTGTACCTAGCAGTTTACTGACGCCTGTGGTTGTATAACTCATTTTGATCACTTTGGGGTTACCAGCAATCACATTTTTTTATTACAAAACTCTTAATATCTTCGAAACGGCTTCGTCGATTTTGATGCGGTTTTTTCTAAACGATTTCTATGACCATAGAGAAGGTTTTATGATATATTTTAGTATCACTCATGGCCTAGTTCACTAAAGTGACTTAACGAATTTTGCGTTCTGGTTTTGTCTTTGAGGGTTTATTTTAAATCAAAAACTAATACATCATTTGAAAACACTTATTCACTCTCCTGATTTTGATACCCATATTGCTATGATAGCGAAAAGATTTTTTTTAATGTGAGAGAATATCGCTCCTGCTTTCCTTCCCACGTGACTTTTGGGTTTTTTTTTATTCTAAGGACACTTGGGAAGTTGCGACAAATCTTTTGATACCAGAATCATCAAAATCCATCCAGCCGTTTGGTTGCTACGTGGTAATAAAGGAAATATCGAAGGAAGGATACATAAATACATACATACATACATGGATAGATACACGCCAAACACATAACCCTCGGCACTCGGGTAAAAACTATAAACTATATACATATATAAACTTCTTTTACCAATGCGCAGTTTAGGGTAGGGTGTTTCATAGTGAAATAAGTCAGAAATGATGGGTACTGCACGCCCATAACGGATCTAGCACGAATTTTTCTGTAACCCTGTATACATATAAGTAGTATGAGGGTAAGTTTTTTAAACAGTATCTTTACACATGTAAAGGCTAACTTGCAATCAACTCCAGGATATCCATCGATAGTAGGATCGTATGCCGGGTGTTCTTTGGCGTTTTTTGCATTGACCAGTGTTCCAGTCTTGATGACGAGTCCTGCTATTCCTAAGTTTAGCGGGAATCGGCGATCTGGTGCATTCTCATGCTGTGGGTAACAAAAACTAGCATCTGTTATGTTTTTAGGTACTTAACTGAAAAAGCTTCACGACTTTGATCCCCAGGTACGGTAGATATCCCTTCAGATCTCCCAGTACCAAGTAGGTACTATAATTCAAGATTCTTTGAGGATGTCTAAGGGGGTTAGTCAGAGGTACGTCCAAACATTACATTTGGCACATACTTACATTTTGCAGTAGTTAGTATTCCATACGTGACAGGCTGCAAGCCCATCGCCGCTGTTAGAATACTAACTGGCTTCCTCACGATGTTTTCCTTCACCGTTTAAGAGCACTGGCATTGCGCACATACATTTTTCGATAGAAAAATCCATTGGTGTACGACCGGATTCGAACCTGCGACCTTACGATCGGAAGGCGGGGTCACTCCCACTAGACCACCGGTGCCGGTTTTAGGTACTTGTTTGATATATATACCTTAGATTGGAAACTAAACGGATAGCAACACTACAATAGATAAGTAACATTGTAGTACCTACCTACAAGTCAGTTTACTTATCGTATAGCTCAACTTTTAGGCAGTGATTATAATAATAAATAACCCTGGATGATAAAAAACATGTTTTTTTTTTTTATACAACTAGCTGATGGAACAAGCAGATGGCCCACCTGATGTTAAGTGGTAACCATCACCTATAAACAAAACATTGCCCCGTAGGTCACGCACAATAGGAACGTGCCCTACGATGCACTGCCCTGCGTCCATCAACTTGAGGCATATAGATGTTAAGCCTCATGTGCCTGTAATTACACCGGCGACCACACCCTTCAAACCGAAACACAGCGTTGCTGCTTGGCGGCAGAAAAAGGCGTGGTGGTAGTACTTCCCCTGTTACGGTGTTCCTATGTTACGGTGATTCTTCAAACAAAAATATTTAATATTTATGACACAACATAAAAACATCATAATTATATGTAATAAGTATACGAAAGCATAACCCGTGTAGGCCGGTAGGTATAAGGTATACAGGGTGTGGCGTAAAGACTGGATAATCCTTAGGTAGGGGGTATCATAATTGTTCAGAAAATTGAAATTGTACCTACCCTACCTACCCCATCCCGTAAATAAAGGATTATCCACTCTTTACGCCACACCTGTATGTAGTACTTAGTTAGGTACCAATTTTTTTTTACATTTTAAATATTTATAAATCATGAGTTTTACAGACTTACAAATAGGTTAATTTATTCAATTAATACATTACCAATTAAAAAAGTGACGGTGCCATAAAGTCTCAAGTTCTGCACATTTTGTTTGTCGGAGCTGATAGATTACCTTAGTGGGAGTGTGATCGACGAGTTGCATTTTTTCAACATCCACCAGCAACACCGAACAATGTTCGGCTTTGGTCAGCTGCTTCGCCTGATCCATTGTTATTTGCAGCAGCGTCTCCAATGATGCCACCTACAAATTATAAATTTATATAGGTACCTACCCACCCTTTATGATGGACTCTACCTACAGTTCAAGAGTACCTATATAACGCTACGCTACCGTCCTCAGTCCTAGGTAGGTAGAGATAAACCATTCTAAAAATGCACGCCCCTCTACCTGCCTTTGCTTTGCTGCCATTTGCTTTTGTGGGTGAAGGCAGGTAGAGGGGCATGCATTTTTAGAATGGTTTATCTCTACTGCTAGACGCTCACTCATAGCATAGCATTTGTCATGACATACGAGTACTTCTTCTTCTTTTTTGTTTATGGCTTCTGTCCGTATAGACAATCTTGCCAGTGTCAAGTGATTTAGGTACTTAAATGTTAAATACTTTTTAGTCAAGTCAGTCCATAGTCAAGTCACGTCATTTGTTTTGAAGAAAATGGTGTCGGTTTTGTTCAAAACATTCGAAACATTTTCGGTCAAATCACGATATCACATAATTCACTTTCATCCCAAATGATTACACTTGGCGCTAAGACTTCAAGTATGTAGGTAGGTAATGTTGGTTAAAATAACATCGAAATCACACAATACATCTCAAAATAACACCAGAAAAACAATTAGAATGGAAATGCTATGTTGGAAAATGACAGAAAACGAATCAACATTATGTTCTTTGTTTTAACCGACGCAACGTCAAAACTAGGTACCTACTAGGTAACATAACGTTGATAAATATCTTAGAGCATTTATAACGGGAGATGCCAAGCGCTACTTTTAGTACTAAAATCTTTCTGCCGGTTTTCGCGGGAGGCGGGGTAGTACGGTACAGAACACATTTACATAATCACGCATACTAATGCAGAAAAATTAAGCGTCCCTATAAACGCACACGCAAGTAAAAGCTGTACACCAACACAAAAACAATAACACAATTAAAGAATTACTGTTGTTACACTTTTGTTTAGTTACACACTAACACAAAAAAGTAGTGATGGGTTGTAAAAAGACCGACAAAATGAATGATTTCATATGAATGAAACAGGTTGGTTCAAAATCATATACTTTTCCTTTTTTTAGCCAAGATTAACAAACGTGTACCTGTCTAGCCTAGTAGGTATTACTAAGTAAATTGAGTGCTGGCACCGACTCCAAAAATATCAGTAATTGTATAATGTCATAATAATAAAATTATAAGATTTGTTGAAAAAATGGATACCTATTTGTAATTAGATTGAAATATAAATCCATAATGCAATTATTTTTAACTTTTTAGTGTATTTTTCATAACAAATTGGATAGCAGTTTTGGAGTCGGTTTTTTTTTGTAAAAAATATTTTATTAAGAGTTTGTAGAGCGTAATCTCTGAAACTACTGAAACGATTTTAAAAATTATTTTACAAATAGAAAGCTACACTGTTGTTGAGTAACTTTAAGCTATATTCTATTTTCGCAAGTAGTAAGTAATCTTTCAAGTGATGATGATGATGATTTCAAGTAAGTAGTCTTTCATGAATGCATTTTTAGATACACATTTTGTTTCTTTATTGGTATGATGTGTCCAGCAGTGGACTTACATAGGCTGATGATGATGATTGGTATGACGGGGTGAAAAAAATGAAGAGCAGTAGAAGAATAGTGGCTGTTAACTAATGCTCATAGCCCATGTCCCTCTCCAGCTAACATACTACAGCTATACAAAAATCACGTTTATACGATTCTGCGTTCAAAAAGTACAAAGAAAATAGCAATAAACCGACACAGCACAACCAAAATTTTAAGGGAGCTCCATGAAGCGACGTATTGAAGGCAGAATGACAGAGACAGTTTTTGTAGAGTCCAATACTGAACATCCTTTTTTTAAATCGGTTAAATATGGGTACAAAAAACACATCGCATTTTATTCTAATTTTACGTTCATTCCATCATGCATTCAATCGATTTCGCTCAACTAGTCCCCACACTACGCCTTCTACCAAGGAATATAAATTCACCGACACCTCCTACCAAGACGCTGGCGTCGTATTAAAACTGTCGTAACTGGTATTCCATTAAATATAAATTAAACGTAATTACAAAAACAATTGACTAAAATATCACTTACTTGTGATAAGAAATACCGTGTTCCCTAAAGTTTGATGTCTCTGATCTCCTTTTACACCAAAATACCGCACAATTCACCATTTTTACTGAGCACTACTTCGCGACACGAAACGACAACTAATGGCCGCGCGGTGATGAGTGAAGTAGTTTTATATAACGTGCATGGCCAAGTCGCGCCTTATGGCCGGCAGAGGGGTACGCCTTGCGTTAACATCTCCAGTTATAAATGCTCTAAGATAAATATAGAAATGCAATTAATAAAAATAATGCTTAGTGATTCGATTTTATCGCAATAAAATATCAATAAAAAGAATTGTTTCCGTAATACACAATCGACCGGCTGATATTATCATATATAGATAGATAGACTGCTTGCTTACCTAGAAATTGTTAAGATAGTGAATATTACGTAAATAAGATACCTAAGATAGTGAATGGCAGCTCGCAAAATTTCACGTGATAAAAGCGATAAAAGTAACTAAGACTAACCGCCGGATTCTGAAAGCTCCAGTCAAGTCATTTGCTACCTCTATCTTCATTAGGTAAGGCGTTGACAACACCTAATATTTCTCTCGCTCGCACGATTCGACATTTTGAAAGATATAAAATCACTAAATACAATTTTTAAAAATCGCAAACAACCATTTTGTGTGCAACCACATTGCACACAGTTTAGTAAAAAATTGACTTTGATTGATGCAAGTTTTCCTACTCAAAAGTTTGCTTATGTACGAAAACTAGAAAAGCAAACTTTTAAGTAAGACAACTTATACCGATCAAAATGATTTTTTTTACTAAACTGTGCACAATGTGATTGCACACAAAATGGTTGATTGCGATTTTTCGAAAATGGGTTTAGTGATTTTATATCCTTCAACAAGTCAAAACGTGCGAGCGAGAGTCACATTAGCTCTTGTCTTCACCTTAAGGCGTTGACAACACCTAATATTATTCTCGCTCGCACGATTCGACATTTTGAAAGATGTAAAATCACAAGTCCCAATTTTGGAAAATCGCAAACAACCATTTTGTGTGCAATCAAATTGCACACAGTTTGGTATAATTTTATAACCAATTAAGAACCTAGTAGGCATTCCTTCTGTCTTGCCTACGCCTCACTAAATTCGTTTTGCATCACACTTGAGCTTGAATATTATAGAATGGAGGTACCTACCTATACTGCTTGTAAGGATCATACAAAAGAACGGTATGAACACCTTTTTTGGCTGTTCTACTGCTTGGTTGCGAGAAACTGGCACCTAGATTTACTTAGTTTTAGTCGTTTCAAAGTGATAATTGTGATTCATGTTAATGATTCAATGCCCTTTGACTTTGACTAACCTGCGTAAACAGCCTCCGCGCAACTCGTAGAAGTTGTTGGCACTTCTGCTTTAGCGTACACTCGTAATCAAACGCAATAGACTTCTTCAGTGTTGGCCAGGCAAACCTAAGTAAATATAATTAAATATTGGAGGACATTCCACACAGCACTATCTAGCCCCATACTAAGCCAAAGCTTGTACTAAGAGAACCAGACACTTAGCTGATATAAAACGTAGTACTTAAGTAGGTACCTATAATACTTTTTTTTGTTAATACGTACCTACTTATAATATTATACCTAGCATAGACACAGAACAAACATCTATGCGAATAACACAAATACTTGTTCTTGGTGGGAATCGAACCCACGGCCCACAGCTCAGAAGGCAAGAGTTACTACCAACAGAGCTGTCAAGGCTGTCATTAGATATATTTGCACAACACATACTATTTACACATAACAAAACATAAAAATCATCAAAGTGGTTTAAGGTAGGTAATATCTTCTGTGTGTTTGATGGGCTTTCTAATAATAAGTGCGCTGTGGAGTGAAGAAATAAATAAATTACATCCGCTGGGTCAATAAAACTAAATTACTAACAGAAAGCACTCGTGTATGAACGCCGCCACGTGTTCTTCTAATATCTTCGGAGCAACCACGCAAACAATCACTGAAAATGGCTTGCCGTGCACTGGGAGCATCACTATTCTCTTCTTGGCGTCTTTAGAAATGTACTGAAATATATTAAAAACTAGTTGCGCCCCGCGGTTTCACCCGCGCAGATTTAAATCCCGGTATGCCCACGGGATAAAAAAGTAGTCTGTGTTATTCCAGACTACAATGTATCACTCTGCCAAGTTTCATCCAGATCCGTTCAGCCGATCCGGCGTGAAAGAGCAACAAACATGCATCCATCCATCCATCCATACTTACAAACTTTCACGTTTATAATATTACCTACTAGCGACCCGCCCGCGCACCCCTGCTTCGCACGGGTGCTCATATCATGCACGTATTATACATATAAACCTTCCTCTTGAATCACTCTATCTATTAAAAAAAAACCGCATCAAAATCCGTTGCGTAGTTTTAAAGATTTAAACATACAAGGACATGGGGACATAGGGATATAGGGACAGAGAAAGCGACTCTGTTTTATACTATGTAGTGATTGATAGTGATGATTACTGGCGCAAAACATGTCTATCTGAAAACAGTCCTAGCTAGTGTAGTACAATTTAATACAATAGGTACAGAGACAGCCTTCTGTAGTAGTAGCTCTACCTTCGGCGCCGTAGGCCGTGGGTTCGATTCCCAACCGAGAACAAACATTTATGTGATGGACATACATTTATGATGATTTATGTGATGTTTTTTTTCTCGTTCTGGGTGTTGTTTTAGATACTATATAATTGACCGAGCGAGCGAAGCGTCTCAGTTTCCACATTGGCCAAAAATGCGTTTGTCCGGATGTCTGTCTGTCTGTCTGTTCTCCTCTACAGGTCGCATTTTTCAACCGATCTGGACGAAACTTGGTACACAGGTTATATGACTTATTAGATTTTTTTTGTCGTCGGGGATTTTTGATTGGAGGGGTACTTCCCCCAAAAAAAGACCAAATAGGGGGCTATTTGATATACTGGATATCTCCACCAAATGAGATCCGATTTCGATTATTCTTTTTTTATTTGAAAGGTAGTAACTATAAGTTGGTCTCATAAAAGTTTGGCGAAGATCTGATAAGGATCTTCAGCATGATGAACAGGATAGCTCATCAAACAATCGATGGTTTTCAATGAAATTTGAGAGAAACACAAAGGACCTCATTCTACACAAGATGATGCAAAAAAAATCTAAAAGATCAAAAAAATCACAAAACGGAAAATGCACTTGCACATTACATTCCTCAAATAGCTCACTTTTAATATGCTCGCGAGGTCTACAGCTCCCAGAGCCACTAGTATTATGTATATAATATGTATTATTAGTACTTTTAGAACAGTTTTTTACGGCTACCTACGTCGGCAATAATACTCTGTTTCAGTCAGAGGCTAGGTCGGGTCGGTTTCATCTAAAAGCTTGATCAAACCTAAAGACTAGTATAGTATTCTCTCTCTTATCTGTGCCTAATAAAGGGTCCCCGTCCGGTCCCCGAGACGATCAAGTGCGACTTGACATGATAAGTGATTGACTGCCGGTTTCTGAAAGCTCGACTCAAGTCACTTGACAGGTGTTTTAGGGAGCATCCACACTAATTATATGCAATATAATTAGTGTGTTATTACACAATTAAAGCATTTTGTTAGGTAGGTTACTTACTGGTAAAACGATGGCCTGAAAATCAGGAGGGAAGTTTGTCAAAAGTTCAGTTTGCTCCACGGTATTTTTCAGAAGGTCGCTGAATTTTTGACCCATCTGTAAAAGTATTAATTAGGTAGGTACTATGTAGTAGGTAGGTACCTACCTGACATCTTGTAAACACTCATGGAAATGTTTATGTTTGATTCGACTGTCTTTGACGGAAAAAAAAAAAAAACTGAAACAGCTTCACGACTTTGATCCCCAGGCACGGTAGATATCCCTTCAGATCTCCCAGTACCAAGTAGGTACTAATTCAAGATTCTTTGAGGATGTCTAAGGGGGGTAGTCAGAGGTACGTCCAAACATTACATTTGGCACATACCCACATTTTGCAGTAGTTAGTATTCCATACATGACAGGTTGCAAGCCCATCGCCGCTGTTAGAATACTAACTGGTTTCCTCACGATGTTTTCCTTCACCGTTTAAGAGCACTGGCATTGCGCACATAAATTTTTCGATAGAAAAATCCATTGGTGCACGACCGGATTCGAACCTGCGACCTTACGATCGGAAGGCACTCCCACTAGACCACCGGTGCTCTAACCGGTGCTCTAACCGGTGCTTTGACGGATTAGCATGCGGTAAAAAGCCCATCGTCATCGTAAGCGAAGGCATCGTCATCGTAAGCGTACCTAGATAGGTACAATGAAATAAATACCTATTCAAAAGTTCGAATTGCCGCCCTGACACGAAACTTACAAATATTTTCAACTTTCTTGGTAAAGAGGTGCCACCAACTGCCTCCATAGAAGCCTCCACACGTTCGCCATTTACTACTACCTGCAGAACCAACTCTGATTCGCATTCTTCCATCAGCTGCAATACAAAAGGTAGGTAATAGGTACGCAGGGTACATAGGTACTCTCTGTTCCGTAGTAACCTACCTACGTAAGAATTTGAACAATCATTATGTAGCGATAAAACAGTAGGTACCTACCTAAGTACCTACTTAGGCAGTAAATTAGGTAGATACCTTGGTAGGTACAATACCTACTCGTCACACAAAAAGAACGCTGGAAGGAGGGAGAGGGGGTGTGATGGGGCGTGTATTTTGTATGCACACTCATCCCCTCCACAGTTTTCCAGCGTTCTTTTTGTTTGACGCGACCTTATAGCCATGTGGACTAATGTGTCGCACGGATCACATGGCAGCGACGGCGACGCGACGCGATTCTTAGGTGAAGGCTGGTGAAGGGTACCTAGGTATTTCTCGGTTCCGTGGATGAAGCTATCATTAAAGGCATACCTACCTACCTAGGTATTGAGGTAGTACCTACCTACCTAGGTATATAGTAACAAAATATTTGTATTTACGTAAGTGTTTATATTGATTTGCAGCTGGGCGCAACTATCATTGTCTAAGCTCATCACCAAATCCAATATTTTTCCTGGATCGCTGCACTGGATGCTTTTGCGGCGGTGCTTCTTTTGGGCAGACATGTTCTAAAATACGGTATATTTACGGTTTGTAACGAATTGGGTAGGTACCTAGTTGTACCTAGAAGGTACGTAATGATAATATTTTTCAATCAAAATAATTTATTTATAAATCGTTTGTTTTGCTCATAAAACAGATAAACTTCATCCAAGGTCTTGCTCAATTCGCTCGGCTCGGTAAAACCACAGACTAGACTAGCTAGCAAAGAGTAGATTAGATACAAAAATGTACATCAATTTCGGGCTGTGTTTTCCAAGGATGTGCAGTAAATGGTTGTACATTACTGGCTCCCAAGGAGCCTTAGACAAACAAAAAGAATAGGGATGCGCGATCCAGATAAGTGATCCGATTTTATGGATCAGATCGGATCGTAATGCGTCGTTCCGATCCACGGATAGGATCGCATGCCGTTGATCCGATATCAAGGAAATCGATCCAGCAGTGCAAGTATCGTTCTTAACGATCGCTTAAACTGCTTTACACATTTACATTTACTACATTTTCAGCCTTTAACATAAACTGTTTAAAATTTTAAATAGGAGTTTTAGCATTGTTTAGTTAAGAGGTGCTTAGCGCCTTTAGTACTACTTTAATATTTCTTACTTATAAAAAATATTTAAGCAACGATTAGCAAAGTATTGGTTGACCTCTCCTTGTCTATGGAAATGATCAGTTTTGGATTATTTTTCTGGTACTGGCCACATTTAGCATCAAAGAAAAGTAAATAAGTTGACACTGAGACGGTGACGTTACTACAATTCACGACACTAGTTGCGCCCCGCGGTTTCACCCGCGCAGATTTAAATCCCGGTATTCCAAGGAATATAGATTGTATTCAAATTCCTTGCGGTATTCCCATGGAATAAAAAGTAGCCTATGTGCTATTCCACACTGTAATCTGTCCCTCTGACAAGTTTCATTCATATCCGTTCAGCCGTTCCGGCGTGAAAGTACAAACTTTCGCGCTTATAATATTAGATCAATAATCCGATTTTCCAAAAGTTCGGATCGGATCGGCACATCCCTAAAAAAGAAGAAGAAGAAGCAAAGAAAGAAGAAGAATATAAAATTGAACAATAATACAAAATAAAAGAAAATACATTTATTTTGAACTGATTACTGAATAGTTGTAGAAAATGGCAGAAATACAAATACTTATTGAAATGGGCTTCACCAAAGAGCGGGCGTGAGTATTACACAAAATAGAATGCCTGAATGTTCTGAACATATTCTTGAGGTTAGACTAATGTAAATCCGGCTTTTGATTACAGAGAAAAAGCGTTAGCAGTTACTAACTTCAAAGGCGTCGAGCCGGCTATGGAGTGGCTATTAGCGCATGCCGATGATTTCGGTAGCACGGTGTCTGGGCAAACCTTAGGGGGAGTCGTTGGCGCTGGAAGTTCTGGTTCAGCTCCGCCTCCGCCGAACGAAACGCCATCAACAGCCACAGATGACGCTCCTGAAGCTAAATCCTTAAAATGCGATGAGTGTGGAAGGCTGTTTAAGAATCAGGAGGAAGTTGAGTTTCATGCCGCTAAGACTAACCATAGCAGCTTCTCGGAGTCGACTGAAGAAAAGAAGCCGTTGACGGAAGAGGAGAAAAAGGCTCAGCTTGTGCTGCTTGAGGAGAGGCTCAAACTGAAAAGAAAGGAGCGAGAGGATAGAGAAAAGGTGCTTAATTTAAATTTTTCTTCAGTATGTTATGGCAAAGTATTCTTGTATAAGCTACCTAATTGATGATTGATGGTAGGTATACCTTATCAGCTTATAATTTAAAAAGATACTTTGTTTAATTTCATTACATGCATGCAAATTTAAAGCAGAAATTTTGAAAATAGCATATTACTAAGTACTAACTAGGTTCACTGTCTAAGGAAATAAGATCACTACTTATGAATAATTCCAGGCTGAGCATTTAGAGAAGGAACGACTCCGCATCAAGTCCGGCAAGGATATGCAAGAGAGCCGGCTCCGACTACAAGAGCAAGAGATGCAGAAACTGATCGAACAGAGGAGACGAGAAAAGGTGGAAGATCAGAAAGCTAGGGAGAGAGTCAGAGCTCAAATTGAATCTGATAAGGCAGCCAGAAAGTAAGTACTGCTGGTGAAAGCCCAACTTCTCTATTAACTTTTGCATTACAAGTAGTTTATTGTGATTATTTTTTTATTATATAAAAATTACCTGCTCCATGCGGTTTTACCTGCTTAGTTTAAATTCCTGGTATTCCCACAAGATAAAAGCACTAAATCAACCCACAGGATAAAAAGTAGCCTATGTGCTATTCCAGACTATAATATATCTCTATGCCAAATTTCATCAAGATCTGTTCAGCAGTTCTGGAGTTATAGAGAACATCTGTCCATCCATCCATACTTACAAACTTTCTCGTTTATAATATTAGTAGGATTTGTTGCCTGTTCTTCTAGGCTTGGTCCCATGTTTTGTTTTGATTTCATGATTTACATAGTTTTCCGACGATTCAAAGTGACAACAGAAAAAATACCTTTTGAATTAGAATCCGTATGTTTGTTGCCTGTTCCTCTAGCTAGGCTAAAGTCGCGAGGAACTGATGGCAAATTCACCTAGTATGTAGGACATTCCAAAGTGATCCTTGTGAGTGTACTGATAAAGATCATTTTGATAACTGATTTCCAGGTTGGCGCAGTCAGGTCAGGTGGCTCCCCCGACGCCGACCCCCGCCCCCGCGCCGGCCCCCGCAACGCCCGCGAAGGTATCGTACGCGCAGGCGCGGATACAGATGCGCATGCCGGACGGTATCTCACTCACACACTCGTTTGGTGCGCGCGAGCAACTATCCGCAGTCAGGTGAAATTTCTTTCTTTTTTGTTAAGGGCTCCTGTCCGTATAGACAATCTTGCCAATGTCAAGTGATTTTTAATGTTTAATACTTTTTCTTCAAAACATTCAAAACATTTTCAGTCAAATCACGATATAACTTTTTTCTTCATATAACTTTTTCATTTCAAATGCTTACACTGTGCTAAGACCTCAAATAATGTTGGTTAAGGGCCCGGCGACAGCGGCTCGCAGTTTCGAGGTGCGATTGGCTATTATTTCATTTCGGGGAGGTTGTTTGAAAGAATAACTATCCAGTGACACGCATAAATACTGTTCGAATACAAATAATACAATAATATAAGGGAAATGTGCTTGAGTCAGAAATCATTTTGGTATTAGGTAAACGTAAGGCCAAACATACTATTACCAAAAGGATTTCTGATTCCGGCATGTTTCCCTTATATTATTGTGTTATTTGGGTTCGAACAGTATATTTATGCGTGTCACTGGATAGTTATTCTTTCAAACAACCTCCCCAAAATGAAATAATAGCCAATCGCACCTCGAAACTGCGAGCCGCTGTCGCCGGGCCCTTAAAATACCACTCAAAATAGCTTAAAATAATATGCCTGATTATACGACGACCTCAGTGGCGCAGCGGGCGAGTGTCCGCCTGCGACGCAGAGGTTGCGGGATTGATTCCCGCCACGGAACTTGTTACGATCTGCAGAAATTTGTTCCGTGGTCTGGGTTTTCTATGTATAATAAAATATATATATCTATGTAAGTATACAGGGTGTCCCAGAACTCAACTTCAAGCCGAAATGGGGCGACAGGATCGAATGTATGTTTTATGTATGTTTTTTCATGATGTTTCATGAGAAAAATCAGAAAAAAAAATAATTAAAAAAAAATTATGTATTTTTGACTGTGATTCTTAGAAATAATTATGGTTCCAAAGTATAAATGAACAAAAATAATAAAAATTAACCACAATAACCGAAAAATGGTTATATATTGTCAAAACTTTTTGGTTTTTAAATGCCCATATTTTTTAAACTGCATGGGATATATTTTTGCCTGAGTGGCAAATGGCAATGAACTTTACTAATGTGTGTTATGTCCACCAATAATTATTATATTTTATTGCACAACTGTTTCAGAGTTTACATACAACTGAATGCACAAGAATTCGCTAATACAGACTTCAAAATGATGACTACATTCCCTAAAAAGATCTTTACAGTCTCTGACTATGAAATGCCGCTGGAAGAGTTAGGTGAGTAATTTCCTTTTAAAATCATATAAAGAAAAATATGAGATAGATGATAGTTGCGCCCCGCGGTTTCACCCGCGCAGATTTAATTCCCGGTATTCCCACGAGATAAAAAGTAGCCTATGTGTTATTCCAGACTATAATTGTATCTCTCTGCCAAGTTTCATCCAGATCCGTTCCGGCGTGAGAGAGTAACAAACATCCATGCATACTTACAAACTTTCACGTTTATAATACTGTTTTAGATTATTATTTTTAATTTGACATTTACTTTATTTTAAATTGTTTTCCATTTTTGTGACACAAATTTTTGCACGCCTTGATGAGGAAGAATGTAACGGGCCTTAATTTTATATAAACAGCTATTGTACCTACATTCCTGCGAATAAATGATTTATGATTAGTAGGATAAGAAATAAGAGTTATTACATACACCGGTTACAAACATAATGCTTCAAACCGAAACAGCACCGCTGCTTGGCGGCAGAAACAAGCCTACTGGTAGTACTTCCCCAGGTGAGCTAACCACAGAGCTCTTGCCATCCAGTTAGTTTGTATCCTAGCAGCGGCGATGGTCTTGCACTGTCACGTATGGAATACCAACTACTGAAACGTGAGCCTGTGCCAAATGAAACAAAACTATGTGTGGTATTTGAAATATCTGACTACCCCTGTAACGGCCGAATACTCAAACGCAACTCAGATTTGAGCACGTCTCAAGTCGTGGTTTTTTGACAGTTTTTAATGAAATTCCGTCAAAAACTCGTCGCATGAGACGTGCTTAAATCTGAGTTGCGTTTGAGTAATCAGCCGTAAGAGACCCAGGTTGCGTAATTATTACTTATAGCTGGTTCGCACTGGCCGAGTAGTACCTCCCACCACGGTATTTTGGCCAATAAGCGAGCACGGACGCGTGGTGGGAGTTGCTACTCGACCAGTGCGAACCATCTATAATACCTTCTTCGCTCTCACCACGCGTCCATGTTTACTGGTTGGCAGATAACACCAAAATACCGTGGTGGGGGGTGTTATTTGACTTGCCTCGCTACAAGCCTGGTGCGAACGCGCTTTATGAGAGCGTCTACCATGTCTGGGGATGAAAGTCGTGAAAAAGCTTCACGACTTTGATCCCCAGACTGTATATTTTGTAGCCCTACTGAATAAAATTTAAATTTTGGTCCTCAGGTTTGGTCCCATCAGCAGTAATAATAATCTCAAAAGGAGTCGCGTCGTAAGGTAATAAAGATATAATGTTATTTATAAGAACGGGACAAAAATTGTAGAAATAAAATAATTTTATCACGCACTGAATAATGTTCATTAATATATTCAGGTTTCCATGTTGTTTTTCTGTGCTGAATTAAAATAAGTAGGTAAATGATGTCGATTCTTTTTTTTTCTAAATTAAAAAAAGTTTCGGCAGAAAATTACCTTCGGTATTTATATGAAGCCATATGTTTTTAGCCCCGGATCGCATTGTTTGGCTTCTTAGACCAGTGGGACCCGGAGATATCATAATAATAATTGAGCATTTGTTTCGAATACACGTTCGACCAAGTTATAAAAATAATGTAATTTACTTGATAAACAAAAATGCAACATGACCTCATTTCTGTAAATACCTAAGTATGTAAGGGTATGTAGAGGTAAGGGTCGATCTCCATCACCCGTATGATTCAGCGACGCTCTCGGTTTGCCGAGAGCACTACTGCAATGTACCTATCGCTCCCACATTCCAAAAATTTGACTGATATAAAATCACTGAACTTATGAACAACTCAATTCTTTATTGTACAATACAATATACAGGAAAAAGACATAAATAGAGGACATGTACAAAGGCGACCCTTACAAGTTTTCTTCCAGCAGGCTAGAGAAATGTGACTATAGTGGTAGCTTAGTCTAGCTATTCTATCAACCAAGTTAACCAAATGACCTTTTTATCCAAACAGTAAAAAAACACCGGTGGTCTAGTGGGAGTGACCCCGCCTTCCGATCGTGAGGTCGCAGGTTCGAATCCGGTCGTGCACCAATGGATTTTTCTATCGAAAAATTTATGTGCGCAATGCCAGTGCTCTTAAACGGTGAAGGAAAACATCGTGAGGAAACCAGTTAGTATTCTAACAGCGGCGATGGGCTTGCAACCTGTCACGTATGGAATACTAACTACTGCAAAATGTGGGTATGTGCCAAATGTAAAGTTTGGACGTACCTCTGACTACCCCCCTTAGACATCCTCAAAGAATCTTGAATTAGTACCTACTTGGTACTGGGAGATCTGAAGGGATATCTACCGTGCCTGGGGATCAAAGTCGTGAAGCTGTTTCAGTGTTTTTCAGTAAAAAAACATTAAAGTTTGCATATACGAAAACTAAATTTAAATAAAGCATAATTTTCATGAAAACCCCACGTTGAGTGAAATGTCTAGCATTTTTTATGCACTTATATCGTGCCATGCTGATGCCTAGATTGAGTGTAGCTAGACCTTAATTAACTGGCTATTATCTATGGGTAATACAATGTAATACCTACCTTAGTGAAATAAGAATACCTAAGTTTATATACGACATTTTTTTATCAGCGATCTATTTACCGCGTCAATAATAATTGCATATCGCAAAAGAAGTGACTACGGCGCAATGGGCACATAACATGTACGGACGATTTTGTATTGGACCGAAAACTGCTAGATGGAAAAGGATCAAATCGTTATAATATGTATAGACATATACATGCATAGGTATAGTGCACGTCACGCAAAAAGAACTTCGGAACTCCTAGGGTGAGGGGGTGTGATGGCGCGAGTATTTTGTATGCGCGGTGTCTCCCTCCACTGTTTTCCAGCGTTCTTTTTGGTTGACGCGACCTGTACAGCAGTAGCTTTCTTCAGGATGATGATAACCTCAGTCGGGATGTCTTTCAGTGATTTTATTTAACTTATAAGGTTTCTTATTCAGTTCATTATAATTCAGCAAGAATGGATGGCAGAGACATACATATAAAACAATGTAGATTAGTAGGTAAGTGACCTAAGAAGTACTTTAGTCCTTAGGTGACGACCTCAGTGCCCCAGCGGGCGAGAGTCCGCCTGCGACGTAAGAGGTTGCGGGTTCGACTCCCGCCTCGGAACAAATTTGTGTACGATTTGCAGAAAGTTCCGTTGGTCTGGGTGTTCTCTATGTATAATAAAAACTATCTATTGAAGTAAGTATATAATGTATTAAATATATCAGTTATCTAGTACCGACACATAACACAAGCTTTGAGTAGATTACTTTGGGGCTAGATGGTGCTGTGTCGATTTTCCAGCATTATTTATTTAGACAAAGCTAAGCACTAGGCACCTATAGCCTGAAGCTATTTCTCGGCTGTGTGCAAGACTTTACTACTTTACTATGGATTGATTGAACATTGGGCAATTACTATCTAAAAGTATATGATGCCAGATGAATCACAATTATTTAAAATTCCATCATCAACAAGGAATTTCCAAGCAAAATTCGTGATTTTACAATCAATTAGTTCGATGGACCTCGAAAAACATAATCTTAACTCCCACAAGTACTGTTTACCTTCAAATGTTGTACATATTATCACTGGATCAAAGCTGGTTTTACTTTTAATAGCGTTGTAGATCTCGGCTAGTGTGTATGTTTTTGAGCCAGATGGTACAATGTTAGCTTGGGATAGGATAGTGGACATGTGGTACTTTTGAAGCAATTCCATTCCTACGGAAAAGTATTTCTTAGGAGAGTCCAAGGGTTCTATGTCAGTGGCGCAGGTGCCATGTTTGTTCCACTCGTGAGCCCAAAGATAATCGTCTCGAGAGTCTGAAATCGAAGTAGGTAATTACTATAGTTTTTCTCTCTCCTCACTTCGAGTCAGATTATCTCACGGAGGAGATGACGTCAATCTCATTCGATAACTCGTGACAACTAATTTGTCCCCATTCCGACCATTCAAAATTCATGCGAGACGCAACGTCTGAGTTATCGAACGAGACATGACGTCATCTCCATCGTGAGATAATCTCACTCGAAGTGAGCATAAGGCCCCCGATCGTGCGTGAATTGCGAGTCAATGCTTTCCGATGGTGCCCCTTAACAACACGTGGGCCGTTTGCTTGTTCCATCAGCAATTAAGATACTGACATTTGCTTATTTTCAAGCCAAAAGCATGCTTTTTTCGAGCCTTGCTCAATAACAGCACGTGTGAACAGGTCGTGCTATTAAATGAGCATGCTTATTTGGTCGTACGTCGGTTGATTTTTGAGCATGCTCAAAATGAGCATGCTTATTTTTGAGCACGTGTGTCAGTACCTTTACATCAAAAGTACCTTGTAAAATATTGGGCCAACTCTGATCTAACTCTGACTTCAAATGCTGGACTTCGTCAGGATCGTAAATCCAGGTCTGGTTGCAGAACTCCGGCCCCGTAGTCCCCGACAACGTCGGCCAGATTCCATGGATGGTCCATGTATCCCGAACTCGTGAATAAGCACAGGTATCCGTGCTGTTTTCCTCCAGCCATGCTCTACATATTGATTTTGGCCAGGTTTGGGTGAATAGCATGTAGTCCCAATCTGGAGCAGCCTTGGTCAACGTCCGGCTACAAAATGGGTGGAGTAGTAGAGCTCTTTGTGAAGGGCTCTTCCGGTGAAGTATGAAGAATGAAATATCATAATGCGTATTGAAATATTACATGGGTAATTATCGCGTTTTACCTTAATTATTTTCCCGACGTTAAATACCAGTGGAATATTTCATCGCGAAATCTTAAAAAATATTTAATCATGCCTAGGGTGTTTCGATTTGAAGGGTTTTGATAGACGCAGGATAGTGCAATATATCGTGCGTTAAGGTGGTATTACATTTATCAAAAATCTTGGTCCAATGTACATTTGATCAAAGAAATTGGACGACTTGGACGACTTCATCAAATGTATTGGCAACACCGATATTTGATCAAATATTAATGACATTTAATTAAAAATGGCTGTCCTCCATTTTCTTAACACTACGCAAAATATTGGACACAGATATTGGACAAGTGTAATGAGCGTCTTTCAAAGAAATTTGATCAAATATTGAACATCATAATTGGACAAAGATATTTGATAAGTGTAATACCACCCTTAATCAAGAGAGACTATCTCAATGCTTTGTTAATTTTGTTACAGGATTTTCCTACTTTATAATACACCATATGGTACCTACTTACCTTTAAAAACAGGTACTGGTCAACTCTGGTGATGGATTTTTGATCTGATGGAAAGCGACAGTCATAAATCGCTCAAATGATAGGGTATTTTACCAATTCGGTTAGCTACCTACCTACTCAATGGTTCTGTCTATGTACCACGTCAAACAAACTCCTCCCTGCGCTTAGAAAGTAAACAAAAAATTAATAATCTTATAATAATAGAGAAAAATCTTACCGTGGTACAAACAAAAGCATAATTATGTATAAACTGCACATGGTGTGCGCTCAATTAGCGAGCTCAATGATAAATGCAAAGCAAACAATGTATTACTTCATTTGTACCTAAACAGATTATTTATGGACGGTAGGTAGGTAAGTACAATGGGTACAATCAAAAATTATGCCTCCCTCATTTTATCAGCACTTCAATTGCTATACCTAGCCTACTAATAATAATGTATTCCTAAATAATTTTAGGCAACTAATATTCTTTTCATCACATCAATTCGAAAAGAGTCAGTTTGCGCCTTATAAACAGGCAGCAAAATAGCATTTCGCTCACTTTAAACCGCCGAAAAAACTAAAAAGCAAAAAAAAATAATACAGAATGATAACTAAGTTCTTAAACTAATGTAAATAAACTGAAAACTGAAACAGCTTCATGACTTTGATCCCCAGTCACGGTAGATATCCCCTCAGATCTCTCAAGTACCAAGTACTAACCTCAAGATTCTTTGAGGATGTCTAAGGGGGTAGTCAGAGGTACGTCCAAACATTACATTTGGCACATAACCACATTTTGCAGTAGTTAGTATTCCATACGTGACAGGTTGCAAGCCCATCGCCGCTGTTAGAATAATACTAACTGGTTTCCTCACGATGTTTTCTTTCACCGTTTAAGAGCACTGGCATTGCGCACATAAATTTTTCAATAGAAAAATTCATTGGTGCACGACCGGATTCGAACCTGCGACCTTACGATCGGAAGGCGGGGTCACTTACACTAGACCACCGGTGCTCTAAAACGAATGTAAACGAATGTAAAACTAATTTAAGTATACCTAAGTAATTCTGAGTCGGCTTTAGTTCCTAATTATTTAATTTGCTAGTTTGATGCCGACTTCAGCTGCAGCGATACCAGCCCACTGCAGCTAGAAATCTCCGAAATAACTAGGCCGTTTACCAGCAGCACATAAAAAAATGCCATTTTCCGGCAGTTTTTTGTATGTTTTTACTTTATCTTTGTTTCCATGGTACCTATATTTTTTTGCGGAATTTATGTTCGTGTGGAGCCATCGTGAAAATTTTGATTCCCAGTATTTTCTTCTTCCTATTTTGGCTTCGCGGTCGTGTATAACTGTAGATAGTAATGAATTTATAAACTACGTATCTTGTTTATATTGAGTAGACATAGTAAAGTAGATCTTATATATTATTTTTATTCACTTACAAATAAAATACAGACGCTTAGGTCTAAGAACCGAATCTAGTTGTAACTCTCATAAATGATTTTGTCTGCATTACAGTTACTGACAAAGCTAACATCATTGATAATTTTCAAGACACCATCGGATTTGCAATCTATAATATTAAGTGACTTTGAAAAACAGATCCTCAATTCCCACAAATACTGTTTACCCTTCTCGTGTAGACAGTTTATATCCGGGTCAACTCCTAGTTTATTTTTCACAGCATTGTAGATTTCGTTTTGTGAGTATAAATTGTCGTGGGATGGTAGTAGTTTTGCTTCTGCTAGAATGCTGGTCATGGTGTACTTTCGAAGCCATTTTAAACCCTGGGAGAAGTACTTGATTTGGGAATCCAGGGACTCTATCGTCGCTGCACAGGTGCCGTGTTTGTCCCACTCGTGTTTCCATAGATCATTTGTAGGGGTACCTTAAATAGAATGTGTTTTTTATATCCTTTTAGTTTTGATCCAGAAGTGCAAGCTGTGGCAATTTCTTGATGTCATCGAGTAAAACTATGCCGCTTACGCTCATAATTTATGAGCGGAACAAATTTAATTGCAGCAATAAATTGCTAGAAAACTAGCGCGTAATTACGAAAGTATACATACCATAAATGCACTATGAGGATTTAAAAATGTGTAGAACTTTTTATATTATTAAGAGAATTAGTATTATAGAGTACTAGTTGCGCCACGCGGTTTCATCCGCGCTGGTTTAAATCCCGGTATTCCTACGGGATAAAGAGTAGCCTATGTGCTATTCCAGACTATAATCTATCTCTCTGCCTACTTTCATCCAGATCCGTTCAGCCGTTCCTGCGTGAAAGGGTAACAAACATCCATCCTTCCATCCATACTTACAAACTTACGCGTTTTTAATAGTAGTAGGATTCTTGAGTAAGAGTAAGGTCCCTGTAGGTAGGTGTACCTTATGCTGGGGCATTCCTCGAACCGCACCTAAATGAACCGCACCTAGGCGAAGCGCACCCGCTTCGAAGAAGTACTTGGGTTCGCCTAGGTGCGGTTCGAGGAATGCCCGCTTATGCTTACTCAAGAATACTCTGAATTTAACTAGCTAGGTAGGTACCTACATACGTACTTTATGAGTTTGAAGAGATCTCACCATTTTCAACATTAATCCAACCCTGCTCCAAGTCCGACTGGATAGGTTTGATATCCTCAGGGTTGAATGGCCATGACTCGTTGCAGAATGCCGGTCCCGTAGAGTTGGCCACCGCCGGCCATATCCCGTGGATACTCCATGCGTCATGTTCTCGAGGGAAGGAACAGGTGCGTGAAGGGTCAGATACCCTCCATGTCCTACATACTGTTGCTGGCCAGCTTTGGCTGAACATTAGGTGGTTCCAGTCGTAGGCTGCTCCTGTGGACCTTAAATCCTAATACTAATATTATAAACGCGAAAGTTTGTAAGTATGGATGGATGGATGTTTGTTACACTTTCACGACGGAACGGCTGACAAGTTTCATCCAGATCCGTTGATCTGGATGAAACTTGGCAGAGGGGTAGATTACAGTCTGGAATATCAAATAGGCTACTTTTTATACCGTGGGAATACCGGGATTTAAATCTGCGCGGGTGAAACCGCAGGGGCTACTAGTGGAAAATACATTAACACAGCTGACCCTCAAGCTTCATCATAATCACGCTCGGGACCCACACTAGCAGTGTAACCACGAGTCGTGTTGATCACACCGCACAGTAATTTCTTTTACTCGTGGTCACACTGGTGTAGCAAAACGGTGCGACTACGAGTCTGCCGTGGAAAATAGGCCGAACAGAAACAGACAACGCGGCCAGAAACACATAAGTGCACATATACCTACTTAGGTATTTATTACAAAATATCGATATCTAGCAGGTAGGTACCTATTCCAGGAAGATCTCGCCATACATCATTATGAGCCATCTGTTCATATTACGGTATCGATACTGGCCCATAGTGATTGTATGGCGAGCGTTAATTAACTACCTAGTGGTATTTTTTTTTATAGATGGTGCTCCATGCCCATAGACTAGTATTTCAAACATCATTTCAAAGCGTTTCAGAAATAGATAGATAGCTAAGTAGATACAAATTAAAAACTCACCTGATTGTAAATAATAGCAGCAATATGATGAAATTAATCATAGTGTGCGCTCTCGGAGCCTGTTTTATACTAAATAAATATAAATAAGCATTTTACCTACAAACATACCTCCCTATTATCAAATCGTCAACCTACCGAGTACCTAGATTACATAATACCTTTGTGTAGGCTACATATTAAAAAAACAGTTGCAATGCATGCTCTGCATATCTAGGTAAAAATTTACAGCCGGCTTATCTGGGTTAGGACTAAATAGGTACCAAACTCAAGGTAGGTACTTAGGTAACCCATCTTATGAGTTTTCATTAGCATACAAAGTTTCGAGTAGCTCCAGAGCCTACCTAGCTAGTATGGCCCTCCTAAGATAGATAAAACCGTGTTTCAGATGAGTAATTTAAGCATACATAGACCTAGAAGTAAGATTATAAAATGAAGTCTGTGAAAATAGTGAAAACCATCTAAATTTTCCTTTCAAAAACCTTTACAAGACAATTATTAATGTCTGATAAACTGTGAAAACCATCGTGAAGAAACGTAGTAAATTCCTTGGTGAAGACGTTCTGTTCCAGGGGCCTGAATTTGTTGTTAGTGTGACTTTTACTAGGTAGATGGCGCTAGAAGACTTGAATGGAGAGGTAAATGTGATGTTTTTTCTCAGGATCAACGAGTTAGTAGGTACATAACTACTACTTTAAATGAAGTATCACTATGTACATAAATTGAAAATGATTAAAAATGCATAAAAGTGAGGTATAAGACAATTTAATTTAAATAATATATATTTAGGTTAATTAACATAAAGTAGCTATTCCACATTGGAAACAGTACCTATGACTGGCGAGTTTTAATTAGAAAATACATACATAGTTGAATAGCGATTAAATAACCTAATAAGTCAATTACATACGTAGTTTATTTATTTATTTCGACACACCAACAACTTCCAAAAATATTTTATTATATTTTATCTAAAACATAAGTAATACAAGAATATATCAACAACCATTTATTTTTTCATGGACAGAGTCAAGTAAAACACAGAAAAGTTAATTTGATTTTAACTTAATTGAGCATTTCATTTCTCAGAGCAAATAATAATATGTTAGAGCTCTTTATAAGCTGGGATTTCTAGTATCTACGTTCTGGCATTCAAGAGATTTAGAGAAACTGGTTTTATTTCATAAAACATGCTGAGGCAACATTATCAGGGGATATAATTAAACCATTCACTTTTTTTTTCCACAAAGCCTGAAGACCAAGGCCAATGTGTCCTGCCCATTCTCACATACGGATCCGAAACATGGCCGCTCACAAAGGAATACATGCATAAGATAAAGGTAGCACAAAGAGCAATGGAGCGTGCCATGCTCGGTATCTCACTACTTGATCACATACCCAACGTGGAGATACGACGTCGGACGAAGGTCGTAGACGTAGGTATGCGGATCACAAGCCTAAGTGGAGATGGGCAGGACACGTGGCAAGAAGGAATGACGGAAGATGGACAACGGCGATTACCTAGTTGAAGTAGCTGGGCGGCAATGGCAAAGACTGGCACAGGACCGGAGAGAGTGGCCTATACCCAGCAGTGGGTGCATACAGGCTGAATAGATAGATAGATAGATTCACTTTGTGGCAAGCAGTAAAGCCATGATTTGTCACACAATACATATTCTAGATATCATATTTTAAGAGCATATTCAATAAACCCCAATAATAACACTTTTAAATCACAAAAATGTTTATAATGTAAACCACTGCAGCCATGTTGTTAGCTTATAGAGTTGCACTAACACCCTGTTAGGAGGTTTCACCGATTCTGTATAAATGACCTTGGAATTACAGTTTCCAACAAAACCAACATTATAGTCATATACAACACTATTAAAGTAATCTCGGTGGTACTTCTTAGCTTTACAATCAATGAGTTCAAGCGATTTGGAGAAACAAAGCCTCAATTCCCACAAATATTGTTTACCTTTATCATGTTTGCAATATATCTCAGGGTCTACTCCTAGCTTGTTTTTAATAGCATTGTAGATATCATTTTGTGTATATGTTTTGGTATCAGACGGAACAATATTTCCTTGTGACAGAATATTGGTCATTGTGTAATTTTGAAGCCATTTTAATCCTTGATTGAAGTACTTGATTTGTGAGTTCAGCGGCTCTATCTTAGCTGCACAGGTGCCATGTTTGTTCCACTCGTGTGACCACAGATCATAAATTGGAGTGCCTGAAAATTATTTGAGAAAATTGTTATAGATATTTTAACAAAAACATTTCATTATTATCCTACTAATATTATAAATGCGAAAGTTTGTAAGTATGGATAGATGGATGTTTGTTACTCTTTCACTTCTTGAACGGATCTGGATGAAACTTGGCAGAGACAGAGATATTAGTCTGGAATAGCACATAGGCTACTTTTTATCCGTTTTATCCCGTTTATCGAAGTAGGATTTAAATCTGCACAGGGGAACTACTATTGCAACTACCTACTTAGTTTTACTCTAGTGTCTGTAGTCAGATATATTTGCACAAAAATGTTCTGGAGCTATAGCTGGAGCAGTAGGTAAGCATAAGGCCCCAGTGCTTTCTGAAATTAGCTAATTGACAGACAAACGGCCTAATACTCAAACGCAACTCAGATTTAAGCACATCTCATGTGACGAGTTTTTGATGGAATTTCATTAAAAACTCAAAAAACCACGACTTGAGACATGCTCAAATCTGAGTTGCGTTTGAGTATTCGGCTGTTAGAGGGGTATTTACATAAGATAACTAGGGTGACATTTATTATGTAGTAGCCCTTAGCCTAAAAATAAAACTAAGTCTAAGTTGACAGCCTTCATAACTCAGTTGGTAGGTTGCCTGCCTTCTGTGTTGTGGGTTAAATCCCCACCAAGAACAAACATTTGTGTGATTAATGTAGATGTTTCTTCTGTGTTTGGGTGCTATTTAATATTATTAGACCCTTATTCATAATGGTCGCTGCAATGAGTATGCCATTAGCTTAACAGACCAATATGTTGCTGTCTCTTTTTATTGGCATGAAAGTGACAGTGACAAGAATAATCTATAGCTGCTATAAAATGCCAGAGATTATGAATACGAGGATAATATTCATTTACGAAAGCAGTATTTTAAAGGTATTAAATTAGCTATTGTTCCCCTATAGTACCTACAAGCTGTGGCTTTGTTTGGGGCTAGATAGTCTTATTATTACCCAGGTATTTATTTATTAAAGATAAATAGGTCCGAGCGCACCTTTTTCAATATTTATCCAGCTCTGCTCCAACTCTGTTTCAATAGGTTTTACTTCTTCAGGATCAAACAGCCATGTGCGGTTACAGAACGCTGGGCCCATGGACCCTGGTACGGAAGGCCAGATGCCGTGAATGCTCCATGCGTCAGGGTTCTGTGGCAAGGCACAGGCATGGGCCGGGTTTGACTCCGACCACACTCTGCACACCGCTGCTGGCCAGTGTTGGGTGTAGATTAGGAAGTCCCAGTCTTGACCAGCTGAAACAGCTTTGCTGTAGCTCAAGCTGCAATAAGTAAGCAGCACATAAACACCACTATTTTTAATTACCAGAAAAATTTAAGGACTGTAGCAGCAGAGGCTACTAATGATAATAGCACGATATTTATGTAAGCAAAATGAATTTTCCTCACAAACAAAATAAAGTAGTAAACGAAGTAGATGCCTACCTAGAGAACTGGTCCACAGTGGCCCAAAGTAGAAGCGACTGAAAAGAAGGAAGGGAGACCTATGCCCTGCAGTAGGACACTACAGGCTCTTAGCAGTAATAATAATAGGTATTTACTTACCTCAAAACAAACAATAGAAAAAGTAAATTTGGACTCCACATGGTGGGCTGGGCGATCGCGCGAAGTATCACAATCGTTGTCCGTGTGGTGCATTTAACACATTTTTGGCGTCACAAAATTTTTGCAAATTCAACAATAATTTCACGTCTGATCTGGATCTAGGCCAGAAGCCAGATAAGCAAACAAAAATGTAGATATGTAGATTAGTACATTTTTAGTACATAGGTAGTATTTATACAGATAGATATTAAATTCTAATTAGATTTAATTCTAAATGGTTGGTATTTGAAGCTACGCTACCTTACGCTACACTCGCAAATTCCTTTCCTTGGTATTGGTACATACAATAGACCGGAGTTATTGTATACTCTTTGCAATAGACAGCTAAGTCTTTCTTCTTTTTATGGCTCCTGTCATAGACAATCTTGCCAATGTCAAGTGATTCAGAGATTATACTCTTTGCTTTGTAGTTATGTTTCTAGTCAGGTCGGTCCAAAGTCGAGTCAGTCAATTGTTTTGAAGAAAATGGTGGCGGTTTCTTCAAAACATTTGAAACATTTTCGGTCAAATCACGATATCACATAATACACTTTCATTTCAAATGCTTACACTTTGTGCTAAGACCACAAGTAATGTTGGTTAAAATACCACCAAAATTACACAACACAACTCAAAATAACACTAGAAAAACAATTAAAATGAAAATGCTATGTTGCTTCGTTAGATGACAGGAAATGAATCCTACACTACAGTTTACTTACAGGCTGTCAGCTGTCCGTCCTGTCTGTCATCGACCGTTGACAGATCAATCTGTCAAGTTAGGCAGTTTTTTTTCCAAGGAATTTGAATACAAGTGTTTTTTTTGTAGCTCCTGTCCTTATAACAATTTTGTCAGTGTCAATGGTGTCAAGTGATATAAATAAAATAGTTCTAGTCAAGTCAGTCCATAGATAGTCAAGTCAAGTCGGACGCGGACGTCATATGTTTCGAAACAAATGGTGAGGTGAATGGTCAAGGAATTTGAATACAAGTACAATTCAATAGTAGATTGTATTATAAGGGAGCGAAATCATATTTTAACGGCGAGGGCGCTTTTTTGAATCCAGAGTGAAATGAAGGATTCTAGAGTAGAATCCCGAGCTTAGCGAGGGATATTTGGTAGAATCCTGAAAGTAGCGATGGATTCAAAGTACGTCGCCCGAGCCAAAAATATATTTTGCTCCCGAGTGGTACACTCTACTTTTCATCACCCACTATGAGAAAAATAAAAGGCACCTCATATTTTATTCGTTTTGGCTAAGTACTAGAAGGAGACCAAAAACAAAGATTCTGAAAAATTATTGGCGCCTCTTGCATTTCTCCATTCAATAAAATTACCATAGGCTTTCATATATTTCTCCCGGGACTTTGCAGGTAATAGATATATTATCCATCACATGTTTTGCGTCAGTTCTAATACTTTCAGTAATTAATTAATTAATTCTATACTTTCACTGTCACTTGAAGAACTGATTTTTCAAAACAAAACCATGAATTTCTAACAATCCGTGAAAATTTACGAAAACGCGGGCTGTATTTCGCGCGTTTTAAATGGATTTCTTTTTTTTTTGCTAAGCCGACATGGCGGTCTATGGGCCGTCGTACCAGCCAGTCTTTATTCAAATTCAAACAATATTTGCGTTCGATTTCTTTGGCGCTGAACACTGAAGATGTTCCAAATTCAAAAAGTACGCGGGAAAGTTAATTCCCGCGCACTTATTGTTTTTCTTATAGAAAACATCACCTCTGGATGCACATAAAGGCGAACCAAGTCGTTCTTTTCGAATAGATGTGATGAAAATTCCTTGGGTGGTGTGCGGTTTTTTTATTCAAACTATTCGAATCGAACGAAACACCATCGGTCATCGCGTCGTCGGCGGGCGGGTGTGGCAAAGATGAAAGATGGATGGCATTGACTCTGAAAAGAACTGATACGAAACTAAGCTCCGCGACGCGCCATGGTACTGACCCTATACTATCAGAGCTGCAAATAATAAAACAGACGTATCTACATAACATAAGTAGTGATTTCTTTCAGACAACGTAGAGATGTCTAAATTATAGATTTAAAAAGTGTCTGTGTTCCTAGGTACATCATCATCATCATCATCAACCTATGTTTGTCCACTGCTGGACGTAGTTCTCTCCCAAGACGCGCCACTGAGCCCGGTTTTCGGCTCTTCTCATCCAGTGCTTGCCAGCTACATTTCGCAGATCGTCGCCCCACCTTGCCGGAGGACGTCCTACACTACGCTTACCTAAACGCGGTCTCCACTCAAGTATTTGTTTGCTCCAACGATTGTCGGATCTACGGCAAACATGGCCGGCCCACGGCCATTTCAGCTTGCTAATCCTTTGAGCTATGTCGACTACTTTGGTTCTCTGTCGGATAACCTCGTTTCGGATTCTATCCTTCAGAGAAACTCCGAGCATAGCTCTCTCCATAGCTCGCAGAGCGACTTTCAGTTTGTGGACCGACCCTACTGTTAGTGTCCACGTTTCGGCAGCATAGGTCATAACAGGTAGGACGCACTGGTTGAAGATTTTCGTCTTCAAACATTGAGGCATCCCTCAATGTTTGAAGACGAAAATCTTCATTCATTCTTCTTCTCGTCGCCCATCGGCGACGAGAAGACCTGACGAAGTTTCCCAAACGCAGCCCAGCCCAGCTGAATTCTCCGGTTCCTAGGTACATTCCTAGGTACATTCATAGGTAAATTCCTAAGTACATACGTGACCGAAATTCTAATAAACAAATCTTTACTTCTATCGCTAGATTCAAGCTAGATTGACCCAATTACAAATTATGTAGATTGGTATCTAAGACCCATTTCTCCCCATTCTACCTAGATTAATTAAAACGCGGGCAATGCTCTCGTAGCATTAAAATTAATATATTTGTATGAAAAAGCGGTGGCAGCGCGCGCGCTTCCGACGCGAGGCAAAAACCGCAAGCAAGGCCGTGACGCGTTTTTGTGATAAATAATAAGTAAGTGCAGTGCGGTGCACGCCACGCGACTGCCTAGGTACCTACGTACGTACCTACCTCTGTTGTAGAACTAGAAGGTAGTCCATAGTTTTACTTACTAGGTATGTACCTAACTTTAAACCTAGATATTATTGCCATCTTTACACGGAATTCAAAGATATAAAATCACCAAGCCTAATTTTGAAAAATAGCAAACAACCATTTTGCAATGTGATTGCACACAGTTTGGTGAAAAATTCATTTTGATCGATGCAAGTTTTCCTACTCAAAAGTTTGTTTATGTAGGTACGAAAACTAGAAAAGTAAACATTTAGTAGAAAAACTTGCATCGATCAAAATGAAATTTTTACTAAATTGTGCGCAATATGTTTGCACACAAAATCTTATTTGCGATTTTTCGAAAATGGGTTCAATAATTTTAGATCCTTCAATAAATTAAAAACGTGCGAGCGAGTCACATTAGCTATTAATAGAATAAGATAGCTCTCAAGGTTCTCTGCCTGGTCCCGTTCAGCGCCCATTTGGCCCCGCACCCGGGTCACGCAGGCGTCATTGGACGAATGACTTTGGCTCAATCAAGGTGCCCTATCTCTAATTTATCCTTTCACAATGTAGGTATTATCAGATTATAGACCATTAAGTACAGTAATTCTTTCGATGAGTATCTTCTATTCTTTCCAACGCAGGCAGTCTTTAATTCAAACCACTGACCTCAATTTATTGAGGTCAGTGCTTCGAACAGATAAAAGAACCGCGGCGGAGGTGTTTCAGCCCCACACCTAGGTTTGCGTACCTATCACTAGAATTCGGAACTCTCAAAATTTTCTAGGGCAACAATTATTTCGACGACCTCAGTGGCGCAGCACCGCGGGCGAGTCCGCCTGCGACGCAAGAGCAGTTGCGGGTTCGATTCCCGCCTCGGAACAAATTTATGTACGATCTGCAGAAATTTGTTCCGTTGGTCTGGGTATTTTCTATATAATATATATAATAAAAAACTATCTATCTATGTAAGTTTATAACGTATTTATCAGTTATCTAGTACCCATAATTTATGAGCTTTGTGTAGCTTACTTTTGGGCTAGATGGTGCTGTGTGGTTTGTCCAGAATTATTTATTACCTATTATTATTTATTTAATATTCTTTCACATCACTGTTTTGTAAGAATAAGAACTAGTGACACGACAAGAAGACGAAGAAGACCCGCGCGTTCCTCTTCCGGCAGCACGAGGTTTTTGTGCGGTACCGTTCCGGAGTAAGTGGGTAGTCAGCCCTCATTCCGTTTTTCAAAGTCACTCGCTTCGATGCATTTCTAAAAAAAATTGCATCGCGTGCTTCACGCACGGACGGCACTATTCCGAGACGCGAGTGTGCTATGTATGATAACAATTAGGTTGGAAGGTACAGTGTTATTAGCACATGTAGGTATTATACTTATCCTGATCCTAGCCTAGACCCATAACCTGTTCGAGCAACGCAAAATGTGCCTTATTCTTAAACAATGCCCAAGAAAGAAATAATTTATTGTTTGCAGTTTAGTACCTACCTATATACCTAGATACAAAAATAGTACATTATTGCAAAGGCAGCGAAATAGGCAATTGCACATCATCCGTGCAATTGCAGGTCGAGCATGAGTTTGAAGGCCGAGCCGTAGGCGAGAACTTCAATAATACAAGACAGGCAATTGCCATTTCGGCCGAGGCAAATATAGTGCTTTTCTTAAAAAAATGCAAGAAAATAAAATAGGGCCTTTCAAATAAAAGAAAATGATATTGTTTTTCCAGACACAGTCATTTATGTTCGTTTGTTGTATTTCTGACGTTTGCGGCTGGGAATTTGATACTTGGTCAGGGTAGGTGGTTGGAAAGTTAACTGCTGTTTAGAAGTGGATGGCTGGTGGACTTGATAATTGGCAAGAGGTGAGTGGGTAAGTTGTTTTTTCCGAATCATTAACAGGTCGCAATTTGATGTTTTGGTCAATTTTATTGGTTATCTCAGTTTTATTTTCAACAGAATCTTCGATGTAGCCTTCAGCCACTTTATCGGACTTCCAACCTCCGTGTCTTTTTAGAGTAGTTAAATTCGCTCCCGAATCAGTAAGAAGAGTGGCTGAAGATCTGCGGAAACAATGTAACTGTTATGTAACTGTCTGTGGCTATACGGCTATACAGCCACGAGAACGCAATGTGTACGATAGATGCAAGAGTTCTAAATTCAAACAGCACACCGTTTCATACAACATTGCCGGCGCGCTCTTCGTTCCAAATTCAAATAACGCGCCGGGAAGTGATTTCCGTTTTTCAGTCTACGTAAATAATTATGATACTTCGCGTGTTCTTTACATAGAAGTAATGACAATATTTCCGCGCATGTTTAAGAAAAGTCTTTTAGTTATGGTTAGGTACAGTTTTAACAGTTTGCCCGTCGCGGACGTACCTACAATGAAAATGCATTGTTTCATACTTTAAGTTTTCACCCAAGAACCAACTAAAACTTATAAACCCCCGCTTTCTGAAAGTTCGATCAACACTAATCGGCTGTCAAGTCACTAGTTATTTCAGCTTTTACTTCAAATTAGCAAGTTACTTGACAGCCGATTAATATTGATCGGGTTTTCAGAAAGCGGCAGTAAGTCTATCTAATTTTTTTTTTTTTTTTTTTTTTTTTTTTTTTTTTATCTATCCTGCTTCTTGGCAATCTGTTTTCAGAAACAATAATCCAATATGCTGTCCGATTTGTCCATCTGTTTCAGTTGTCATGTGAGGAGAGATTCGTCCAGTGAGTTATCTCTCATTCTTTGTCTGCGAATCTGTTCGCTAAATTTTGTAGGCCGTGTCGTTTAAGTCTTGTGAATTGAAGGCTGCCTGTTCCCTGCAGTTGGGCCGCTAGTTCGTTACGATGTTTGTTTAGTCTTAGTTGGTAGGTAATGCTGTAGGACTCAATTTCTTGTTTTACTGTTTTAAGCTTGATATCTGTCTATCTAATAAGAACGAATTATTATTTGGCACTTTAAAAATATCGAAAAATCATTCTTAGCCTGATAAAGTCAACTCCTGTACCTGTAACCTCTCCCATAGGTACCACATATTTGCAGGGTGGTGTATATTTAGCACAGTTATTTCTTAATTGTTTTATTATGGTAAGTCGCCTTCAGTGCAGACCTACCATTGCTGGTCCAGTTTTCAGTATAAAGCGGCCTTTTTACACTGTTTAATGAACATTCATTAAAACCGAATTCTTCATGTTTTTCTACACTGATGGATGATTCGGAGCTATGCCGAGGCAACACTGCTAATTAGCTAACACACTATGTACCTACGCGTTGCTTTTATTTTATTGTAGCAGTTAGGTATTTTAGTATAGGCTATAGTGTCCTGTGCTAGGTAATATCTACCTATGCCATGACTTGAAGTGGTTGGAGGAGACAAGTCGTACGTACCAATGTGCTTCGGGTTCTTCCTGTAAAAGGGCAGTAAATACTGAGCCAGGGACCTGTTAACCCACATTTTAGTACGTACACCATGCAGGACTGTTTTTTATTTTATTTTTTTCTATTATTATTTTAGTCTATATTATTATTTTTTTGTTACCTGCCTGTACCTTACCTTGTATTTTTTCTGGGTTAATAAATAATTTTTCTTTCTTTCTTCGGGTAAAATATGCTTGTAAAATACAAGGGCGAAGGCTTTTTTTATTTTTTTCATACTCGTAGCATCGTTGTCTCTGTCAGTCCTGGCAAACAGGGAGAGAGTACCTATTTGGAAATCCTCTGAATCCTCTGATGTCAGTTGACCTTGACCAGCCGCGTTCAAAGCAGGTTTTAAGTTAGTTTCTGTGGCTGTTAAATTCCTTGACAGTCCTAGGCTGGACTGCATTCCCGTGACTCAGAATCAAGCGCGCGCTGACTCACTTCCGAGGCAGAGCGCGTGCGCAGACTCCTTTGTTTTAAAATGGCTGGAGGAAAACTTTTCGATTTGAATTTATCCGGACTATTCATGGCCTATTTATTATTAGATATTAGGTTACGTAAAGGTTGGTAAATAATTTTATTTCGACCGAGCCTGAAAACGAAGAGTAGGACGGTCAGGGGACCGTCCTACTCTTCGTTTTTAGGCAGTAGCAGGTAGTGAGCGAAGCGAACGAAAATCTTACAATCGACTTGGGCGATTTGGCATTTTATGTGTGTAGTATGTATGTTTGTATGTTTGTCCGACGATAACTTGAGAACAGTTTATCCGATCTGCATGAAATTTGGTAAGTCGATAGCTTGTACTTGAGAAATTTACTGGTATAGTATACGTGTAAAATCGGATCAGGGGTTATTAAAATATGGGGTTTTTTAAGGGGGTAAAAATTAAAAACTTAACCAAAAAAATAAAGTTACGTGTCATATGAAAGGGCTTGGCTTGGACATTCCAAACCCATTTTGATTTTTTTTCTAGGATGCCCGCTTTTTTAGATACAACAAAAAAGTTAAATTAAGATAACCAACGACCCAAGAGCTCCCATTTCTAAGCGTTTCGTTGGCATCAAGGTTTTTCTACTAGTCGGGCAGTTTCTTTGCTTTTTAATTATTTTTTTCTTGAAATAAATAATGAAGGTACTTGCATCTCATTAAATGGTGATAGCGACCTGTTCTGATGATGGAGCCAAGGTCTGTTCAACGGAACTTCAATAAATAGGCCAATACAGTTAAAACTTGGTTTGGTTAACAGATTATGTTAGTAAGTGGCAGCCAGAGACAAAAACACATCCAAAAACAATGTTTGGACTTGCCTCTAACTACCACTTACTTATATTTTCGGAGCGTTCGCGACGCTTCACGAAATCTCAGTTCGGGGCGAACTACTAGTCTATTTAACATATAAATATATAATATGGATAACATTACCGTGCCATAGGCGAATAGGTTCTAGTGTCACTGTCACAATCATCGTAATCGACGTGTGTTATGTACACGAATGCCGATTCGTTTTCTGTCATCTATCGAAGCAACATAGCATTTTCATTTTAATTGTTTTTCTAGTGTTATTTTGAGTTGTGTTGTGTAATTTTGGTGGTATTTTAACCAACATTACTTGTGGTCTTAGCACAAAGTGTAAGCATTTGAAATGAAAGTGTATTATGTGATATCGTGATTTGACCGAAAATGTTTCAAATGTTTTGAAGAAACCGCCACCATTTTCTTCAAAACAATTGACTGACTCGACTTTCGACTGACGTGACTAGAAACATAACAAAGAGTTCAAAGAGCCTACAATCTCTATCACTTGACACTGGCAAGATTGTCAATAGACAGGAGCCATAAAAAAAAAAAAAATCCACGAATGCCCCCATCAATCTGATGGTTATTATAATTTCTTAATAATGTGTTTATAATGCGTGTGCTACGTTAGCTTCCTATCACTTACTTGATTTGGAAAAGATCAACGTCTGTTCAATGGTGCGTTCAATACCTACGCATGCGCAATGGACCGTTGAGACGAACATGGTATCATCTCATACATTAAACATAAAATATAATAAATAACACATACCTAAACATGATGGTACCTACAATTTACTCGTAGCTTCCTACTACTATTATAAACGCGAAAGTTTGTAAGTATGGATGGATGGATGTTTGTTACTCTTTCACGCCGGAACGGCTGAACGGATCTGGATGAAACTTGGCAGAGAGATAGACGATAGTCTGGAATAGCACAAAGGCTACTTTTCATCCCGTGGGAAGACCGGGATTTAAATCTGCGCGGGTGAAATCGCGGGGCGCAACTAGTAAAACTAGTAATACATGAAAGCAAGAAGGCATCCAACGGAGCTCATGTTACAGATGAGTTGATAACGCAACGAAGTATTGAAATTGAATTGTTGAAGCAAGTATAAAGAAGCATGAGTGTTCTGGAGAACTGAAGATATTTTGTTACCCCTATAAGAACTCCATAGAACTATTTTAATTGATTAAGTGAGCGAAGCGAACGATAATCTTACAGTCAACTTACGCGATTTGGCATTTTATGTATGTTTGTCAGGCTATAACTTTCAAACTTGTTGTATTGTGGCAGTGTGGTCGCCCAGCGACCTCTTTAAAAAAAAAGACTAAACTGGTCCGATATGCATGAAAGAAGAATGATCAAGATCCATCGATCCACACAAAATTTACCCAGACGCGGCGCAAACGAAACATATCCCAGTTTAAGGTAGGTAGGTACCTACTTAGCTCTCATAATATGGTGACAACAACCTCTGATGATGGAGCCAAGGTACATCGTCACTTACCATTAGGTGAGATTGTAGTCAAAGGACGATCTATTCAGTTAAAAAAAAACGTTTCAATAAAGCTGAAACTTGTTTACCATAGGTACAAAGATAGTAGGCGGTAGTCAGTAGAAAGTCCAAATTGGACTTGCCTCTGCTAGTATTCCCTTATCTGTGCCTCTGACTACCATCTATTTCAGTCAGACTATTTCAATTTTGGAACGCATGAAAGGGACGTGCAACCCTCCAATGCACTGCCCTGCGTCCATCAGCTTGAGATATACTGATGATAAGCATCTTGTGCCTGGGGCATTATTCTCTATGACATAGGAGATTCCTTGCCCAAACCGTGTGACGTCTTAACGTGATCTAAAAGCAAACGTGATTAGATTAGTCATAGTGAATAACGCCCCGTACGATTTCACCGCCAACCAAACCACACGCTTCAAAACGACACAGCAAAGCGCTTTCTTCATTAGAACAAAATTAGACATTAGCAGCCTTATTATAAACAAATTAAACCTGGGTTTAAACCTAGCTCAAGTCACGTTTTCTTATTATAAACAACTTAAACCTGGTTTATCTCATAAACTTAGGATCATCTCAGGTTTATCATTTTCGTATTACAAAAGACACTTTAGTCGAAGACTACATAGTACCTGAGATAGTCCATGATTCACCATAGGAGCCAATAATGCACGACACGATAATGCACACCATGATAATGCACACCCCAATAATGTACAGCCAATAATCCGTGTCCAGTGGTCACGGATTATTGGGGTGTACATTATTGTGGTGTGCATTATTGGCCGTACATTATTGGCACGTGTCGATAATGTACAACACAATAATTGGAAGCCAATTTGGTACCTACTCGAGCCTCGTTTGCACTGTACCAGTTCAATCAATCAGTTTGGTTATAACCCAGTAGGTTGTTAGGTTTTTTTTGTTAACCTTAAGAATGAGGGGCACTTGTCGACTTAAGTCACAAAAGTAACCCAGTAGGTTGTTAGGTTTTTTTTATTAACCTTAAGAATGGTGCATGTCAGATCAGAGGGGCACTTTTGTCGACTTAAGTCACAAAAGTAACCCAGTAGGTTAGGTTTTTTTTTTGTTTTTTTAAGGTATTAAAGCCAACCCAAATTTTAACTTTACTACGCCATTAAGCGACTAAAATGTTTTGAGGTTAGGTTACATTAATCGGTTTTTCTCAGGAGTGCTGCATTTCCTAAGGATAGGAGTGGTACCAGGAGGAAGAGGGGGACCCCCCTCCCCTCCCTCTTCCTTCTCCCCCTTTTTCGTGCTTCCGTTTACTAGTTTTACCCGCACATGAAAACGAGGCATAGCTTCGAAGGTACCAAACTGGCGTCCAATTATCGTGCTGTGCATTATCGTGCTGTGCATTATCATGCTGTACAATATCTGGCTGTACATTATTTACACGTGTCAATAATGCACAGCCAGCTAATGCACACCCCGATAATGTACACCCCAATAAAACGAATCCAATAAGGTACCTAAGTGGCTTCCAATTATCGTGCTGTGCATTATCATGCTGTACATTATCATGTCGTACATTATCCGGACTCGACAAATTCGTGGCAACCCATGCGTTTTGACATTTCAAATTTAGATCGGAGTCTAGAGTTTGAAATGTATGTTGGATAATGCAGTGCTACAAGTTGTTTTATTGAATAAACTTATGTGGGAGACCAAATAAAATTTGGCAAAATGAGATTTTTATTAGTTAGACCATACTTAAACTAGGGGTCGTTCGGGTTTATCTTTAAACCGTGGTTTAGGGGATAAACTCCGTTTTATAATAACGTCTGGTCTAAGTCTTTGATTTTTCTATAGAGCAGGGACCAACTTCGGTATCAAAGTTAGACCACGGACCAGTTAGTCCTGGCTTAAGCCTAGTCTAACTCACATTTTTATAATAAGACGGTAGATGTTTTCTTCCCCGGACGAGACCTTATAATGTACACCTTTATAGATAGCTACATAATATTACCTATACATTTTGCGAACACCTTGTACAAATCTGCTTTGTAGCAATGCTAACTATCGGCTAATCTGGATAGCTATAGATTAATAACAGACACGCAGTGACGTAGGTAAGTACCTTCTCTCACTATGGCTATATTTAGCCGCAGGGAGCAATGACCTCGATCGAAGAGTGATTTGAGACCTAGTTTTAGACGCGCTAAGTTGCTAACAGAAATCTGCCGGTTTTAATTATTAACTGTTGAAAGAATGACTGTGAATATCTTGGCATAGTGCGTGTCAACCAAAAAGAACGCTGGAAAACAGTGGAGGGGATGTGTCCTCCCCTCCACTGTCCCTCCTTCCGGCGTTCTTTTTACGTGACGCACTATAAGCCTCCATACAAAACCAAACTATCCTACTATCCTAAGTACTGATATTATAAACGCGAATGTAAGTATGGATGGATAGATGGATGGGTGTTTGTTACACTTTCACACGAAAATGGCTGAACGGATCTAGATGAAACTTGGCAGCGAGACAGATTTATTTTCGATTAAAGCAACACTATCATACCACTTCTTATTATAAGTCATTTATAATTAGTTGAGGGAAACTAGTATGCAACTGACTATTACCAGACCAGATACCATTTACTGAAGAGACGTTTAATATAAACAGGAAAATTATAAGGAATTAACCTACGTAAAGTATTTCGAAGCACAGCTTCTGAAATTAGCAAATTATGGTGACCCCAATAAGTTGGTGCGCCAAAACAAGAAAGAATGGACCATACGTGCGCTGACAGTGTGTGTGACAACAATTGATTCTGCATGTGTGAGTGACACCAGACATCAATCAACTAAAGGTTTAATTGGCTCGCAATCGTTGGAGAAGGCACTTTGCTTCAATCATTTTACCCCGTTTAAACACTGTGTCAGAGGTAACTTTAAAATTAATTAACTGTTTATATTTTTATGCGCAAACATATCCCCTTCACTATTATCCAGTGTTTTTTTAGATAACTCGACCTCTAAAAGCGTTTCAAATAGCTTCTGAAAGCGCGATCAACAGTAATCGGCTGTCAAGTCAATTTCTATTTCAGCTGTTACTTCAAATATATAGATAGAGATAGCAAGTGACTTGACAGACGGTTAGTGTTGATCGCGCTTTCAGAAGCTATTTGAAACGCTTTTAGAGGTCGAGTTATCTAAAATCGCGCTTTCAGAAACCGCGGGTTAGATAGGCAATGTTTAAGAGTTCTTTATCTTTTGACAGATTTATGTCAGATTTTATTGTAATATTTAATATACCTACAATTCACATTTTAAAAAGTTAAAAATTAGAATGTGACACGTATAGAAAATAAAACAATATTCATCAATTTATTAGACAAAATTACAGTTTTTATAAGCTTTAATAGAATTGATAATGAATTTAATAGATATTGATAGTTGCGAGCAGATTTTAATCTATACTTAATAATAATAATATTATAAAGAGGAAAACTATGTATGTATGTATGTTTCGAATAGGCTCAAAAACTACTAGTCCGATTTTAAAAATTCTTTCACCATAAGAAAGCTAAATTATCCCTGAGTAACATAGGCTACATTTAATACTGAAAAAATTAGGGATCCCTACTAAAACATAAAAAATGTAACCCGAGGTGTAATATAAAATGTCTTTCACCGCATGCGCTGCGAAAAATATAGATGATAGATCAAAAAAATGTTCTACAATATTATAGAACACATTATTATCTATAAATAAGTCAGCGATAGCATATGTCTAACTATTGTAGTTATGTTACTACAACTAATTTTCTACATTTAAAATGTTGATAGAAATGCCGACCAAAAACACACCATGGTTTCTATACCTTTATATTAGTCCTTATCCAAATAAATCATTTCGTATGCAAGGCTGTTTCAATACCTGTAGATTACTTCTTGATTTTTTTAAATCGGACATTCCATTCAAAAGATATTACGAAATTAAAAACATTAGTGCGCCTTAGAAAGCGCGACAGCGAGGCCAGTTCTCACTCAGGTTCTCACGCGGGCATGATGGTGAAAATACACATGCCCATCATAGCTAGCACACTTGCATGCAAGCTACAGGCGTACAGGCACATACGCTAATTGGCATGCCTGTACCTGGCATGCAAGTAGTTAGCACAACATTCTATTTTAGTTCAGGTACTGGCATGCCACGTGAGGGAGGGGACTCGGGGGGCTACGAAACCGGCATGTGTGAACGTGGCGACAGGTACAGGCATGCCAGTACCTGACGTGTTGGTATGCCACGTGAGGGAGGGGTCGCGGGGGTCTGCGAAACCGGCATGTGTGAACGTGCAACACCTGACCTGACGAGTTAACTTGCAAGTATCCACAATAATGTGTCCGTAAATCCTGCATGCCTGTAACTAGCATGCCCGGTACTGTTCCATTTTACTGGCACGTTTATTTTCACCTTCGTGGGCTACGAATCGCGGGAAACTAAGTTTATCCTAAAATGTTTACAAAAATTATGTCCACCCATGCGAAGCTGGGACAGGCAGGCCGCTAGTTAAGAATAAAGCAGTTAGACTCACTTAATAATTCAAAAATGCATTGTTCCAAACAATAACTTACAAAACGCATTGTCCTATACAAAAGACTTCAACGGGGTCGCGTAGCATTTGCTACGACATCGCGTAGCAAAGGTTTGATCACCAAAATAAAATAAATATTAGTGAACTCGACTAACAGTAAATTGAAGTGAGTGAAATCTGTTTGGGATGATATCTAACCTAGTCATCTGGTAAGGGAGATAGGAAATAATAAACAAATAATTTACTCGTAGATGATCATTTAATTTAAGAATTACTAACAGAATATTTTTTTGAATCGTGTTTAATTAAGTTTCAAAATAAAATTAAGAAAGATGATTCTTAAAAAGTAATACTAATTTATAAATTATTAAATATCTTTTACTACCTATCCACTAACTTAAAATGACAGTTCTATACTTACTACGCCTACTCGTAAAATAATAGAACAAACCAAATGCGTAAAAACTCCACAAACAAGCTAACTTTATTGTTCGGACAACAATGACAGCCATATAGCCAAACTGCCGCTCGCGTATCGCTTACAACAGTTGATTCATGCATCCTTGTGCAGAGTCGATGAACTTATCAGTGTGCGAAATTGGCGAACAAGACTTGAGGCGCGAGACCATCGCCTGCGCACCACGAGCAAGCACTAACTACCGCCATAAACCCCACAACATACATTGCTCTTATCCAGCGAACCGTTGCTTCAACTCCGCTTGTAAAACAGCAATGGTGCTCGACCAATAAGGTTCACCGCCATAGGATCTGATGAGGCTGGAATTCGTGGTAACTCCGCGTCTCGCCACAAGGTCGCGCGCGCGTCGCCCACTGCTATAAATACACGCAGACATGCAAAAATGTGATACATAAACATGTAGTACATTGTACATAATTGTGTCCTAATATAATATATTGCCCTATGTATATGTATCGTTTTATTTCGTTGTATACGATCAGGCTCGATCGAATTCTTTAATCGCTTGAAGAATTCGATCGAGCCGTGCTCTTGCATTTTACCAAGAACTGTTTTAAAAGGTCTCAAAATATAAATTTAATAGCTATGTGCCGCGACATCTTTGACCTTTTTACAGAAAAGACGGTGTCGGATAGTCAAAGTTACACAAAATAAACCATATAGCACGTACAACATACGAGTATAACTCGTATAACTATTAGATAGTATTGAATTGACAGCCTACGTAGCTCAGTTGGTAGTAGCTCTGCCTTCTGCGCCGTAGGTCGTGGGTTCGATTCCCACCGTAAACAAACATTTGTGTGATGAACATAGATGTTTGTACTCTGTTTGGGGGTTTTATAATATTATAAGTATGTATTTACAAAAAAAAAAGTATATAAGTAGTATATCAGCTGGTTCTGATTCTGGTAAGCTTAGTTTGGGGCTAGATAGTGCTGTGTGGAAAGTCCACCAATATTTATTTATTAAAAAAAAGTATAGCGTCATTTTTGTCGTAAAGGAGAATTACATTACGCTTGTGCCTCCAGGGAAGCGAGACGTCGCATTACTAAGTGACATTACACTAGGTCACACGCCACGCCACACGTCCTCGCCACGTCTCTATACCGCGCATAAGGTCGAGATAGCAAGCCATGTTTCATTCAAAACTATTAACCGTCAAAGCGCCTCTATTTTGTTTCTGGCTTCTATTTGAATTTGGAATGCCTCGATGGTGCCGGCTCGCGCGCTAAACCTGAGAACGACTTTAAAGTAGGTAACGCAACGCAAATTCAGGAATACCCTTGATCTAGATAGTAGGTAAAATTTGGTCTTTCTCCTTCTTTTCCTTTGCAAAGGCGAAACTGTTTTTTATACCTACACATAGTAATTTTTTTTTTACCTTTAAATTCGTTGAACTATATAAAAACCGCAAAAACTGCCCTATTATCTCACACGTCCTTTGTCGGCCAACAGCGCATAGCCCTCATGATTTTGTCGATTTTAAGCTTTATTTCGAGAATAGGCAACTGAAGTGATGCATGCGTAGCCTATATCAAAATCAAAACAGCCTTTTTCAATAAATCACAAGGATCATTTTGAAACTTCTTATCTATCAAGTAATTCTAGCAGCTTCTCGCGACCAAACCCTAGAAAAGGCAAGAATCATACGGAAACACACTGGATGAAATCACGAATCACGAATGACCGTCGCGTAAACGTATGATGGTACCTCTGACTACAACAGAATTAGTTTAGTTCGAATGTCGCTAGGATACGCTAAAAATGACAAAATTAATTCCTGACGAAGTTGCTTCTTTCTTCTTTTTATGGCTCCTGTCATAGACAATCTTGCCAATGTCAAGTGATTCAGAGATTATACTCTTTGTAGTTTTGTTTCTAGTCACGTCAGTCCAAAGTCGAGTCAGTCAATTGTTTTGAAGAAAATGGTGGCGGTTTCTTCAAAACATTTTCGGTCAAATCACGATATCACAAGTAATGTTGGTTAAAATATCACCAAAATTACACAACACAACTCAAAATAACACTAGAAAAACAATTAAAATGAAAATGCTATATTGCTTCGTAAGATGACAGGAAATGAATCTACGAAGTTGCTTAGCATCGCTAGTAGGTGTGTCATTGACGTTCGCTCGCGAGTGTCATGTCACATGTGTGACTTCGCCACTACTTTTACTTTCTTGCGCGTTCAGCGGGCAATGTGATTCATGCACTTCACTCTAAACTTCAGACGGGAATGCTTTTTAACCTAATAAGCCTTTCTTCTCGCAGGCTATAAGATGCTCCCTTTTATGTCTTTGTAAGCGTCATTTTCTTCATTATAATAGCTGAATAGTGTTGGTCGAGCTTTCAGAAACCGGGGGTGACGGCTGGTTTCTGAAAGCTCGATCAAAGCTAATCGGCTGTCAAGTCAATTGCTATCTATCTAATTTGAAGTAAAAGCCGAAGTAGCAAGTGACTTAACAGCCGAATAGCTTTGATTAACCTTTCATAAACCGGGGGTTCTCATTAGTTCCCTTGAGATGTTCATTTATTATAAAGGTACCTACCCTTTTTGATTCGGTAGCGGTTTTTTGAACTTCATACCCCACCTGCACTCCTCATTTTTTATGCTAATTGATGACGGAACAAGCAGATTGCCCACCTGATGTTAAGTGGTAACATCACCTATAACAAATCATTGCCTCGCAAGTCAGCCTACGATGCACTGTCCAGTATCCATAGAGATGTTAAGCCTCATGTGCGGCAACCACACTCTCCAAACCGAAACACAGCAACGCTGTTTGGGTTTGGTGGCAGAAAAAGGCATGGTGGTAGTACTTCCCCTTCACAAAGAGCTCTAGATACTACTCTCATGTCTGATTCGATCTCGAAATCAGCCAATAAGATTAGTCGAGCCTAGGGCCTCTGGCTACCTGTGCCTGAGTCGGCCATTCACCCGTGACCTTGCGCCGTCCGTCCGCACGCTGGGTGACAGACCCCAGATAGCTGCCGAAGCGATAGACTTGCGTGGTATTTGCAAAATACTTATAAACCTGTGCAAAAATCCTATCCTACTATCCTACTAATATTATAAATGCAAAAGTTTGTAAGTATCGATGGATGGATGGATGTATGTTACTCTATAGCTCCAAAAGGGCTGAACGGATCTTGGTGAAAATTGGCAGTTTGGCAGAGATATATCATAGTCTGGAATAACACATAGGCTACTTTTTATCCCGTGGGAATACCGGGATTTAAATCTGCGCGGGTGAAACCGCGGGGCACTGCTTGTATTTATATAAAAATTGACACATTGTATTGCTAGGACTTAATGCTAACAGTCTTCCAGTCATCCTGGACATGCAAAAATAAATAACAATATTGCCAACTCTCAAACGGTGAAGGAAAACACCGGCATGTCGAAGAACCCAAAGTTCTAAAAGATGTGTCAAGTGCTCAAAAGGAGCCTCTGACACGTGACAGACTTAAAGATCCTTTATACTATTTTGTAAGAAAATAGTGACAGAGTAAGAAGATGTGGGTAGCAATTTCCTTAGGTCGTCTTGAAACAGGATCTGAAAATGTAACAAAAATTCTTTTTTCAGGTAACAGAAAAATTAAACAGCATAAAAAACCTTAAGCACATATGGGGCAGGCTTCCAAAGTGGCTTAGAATCTCATATACCACAGTAACATACCGATTTGAAGACAATTCCTATCGCTATCAGGTAGTACGATTCACAGAGATTCAGAAAGATGGGCAAATCCATACATCGATATTCGGGAATCTAAACACAATCAAAATCCTACAAATCAAGGAAGGACAATAAGACAATAGTCCTTCCTTGATTTGTTATAATAATAACAATTTTTTATGCACCATGATAGTTTTAAAATGTTAGTTTTTGGTTCGCTCTGTTTAGATAAAATCTTTAAAACCATCTGAAATCAGTGCTAAAGATATTTCATTTAAAGAGATTTCATGTAAGTCCTGTCTTAATTTGATATTAGCATCAGTCCCTTCTAATATTAAAATTGTATTTAGGTACCTATATTGTTGGTAATAATACCAACTAATAATAATAGAACCCAAACAGATAGTGACACTTATAAAAGTGTCACTATCTGTTTGGGTTCTATAACCTCTTGTTTCGAAGCGTCTTTGTTTCATGACAGCCTCTTGAAGGCAATTGAATGCTGATACCCAACAACAAGCAATACATTGTTATACAATTTGTTTCGTCTTGATGATTTTCTCATAGTTATCGGTTTCCTAAGAATCTGAGGCTTCTGCCCTTGAAATCTTGGTCGGTCTATGGTAATGAGAAGAGTCCTTCGTACTCCTATATCCGTCTCATATTCCTCTTTAAAAAGTCACTCGAGTGGCACAAAGTGTGCCTGCAGTAAGTGTGCGTGTAAAGCATTGCCCCGTAAGTTACGCATGATATGAACGTGCCCTACGATAGACTGTGTCCATCAACTAGAAATTTATAAACTAACAAACTAACTGTAGTTCTATTCCTATTGCTTTCCTTGTCCTACGGCAACGCGAAAGTTTGTAAGTATGGATGGATGGATGGATGTTTCTTACTCTTTCACGCCGGAACGACTGAAAGGATCTATCTGAATGAAACTTGGCAGAGATATATGTAGATTATAGTCTGGAATAGCACATAGGCAACTTTTTATCCCGTGGGAATACCGGGATTTAAATCTGCGCGGGTGAAACCGCGGGGCGCACCTAGTAAATTTAAAGTGTAGTTTATAAATTCCTTGCGCGTACATATTTTTAGCCAGCACACCACAGACCACAGTATTCTGTCAAACTAAAGTTAGGTAACTAAGGTTGAATCAGTCTCGTTTGGAGCCAGCACGACCCACGTGGTGTCGAATATGTATTTGCATCGTCACATCCGCTTTATTACGGCCATCTTAATGAAGCGGTCCAAAATGGCGTGTTCTTTGTCTTCAAGTATTCGAAAGTCGTTTTTAGAATATTCAGCTGGCTTTTGTCACGTGTCATATTCTGAAAAAAAAAACAAAAACATGGATTTAGGACTCTAGACAAATGCTTATATTATAGGAATGTGACCAGACTTGAATTATACTGCTCTTGAAACAGCCGTTGACCCACATGAAGCTTATTGGGTAGCAATGAACCTACAAATCCAAAAATAACAATAAGAAGCAGGCGATCCGACCACATTCCCAGACTAAAAGCCCTTTATTTCGATCGGCAAAAATGCAGAAGCAACGTCAGACAGATGTGAAGCACGGCGGCGACGCTTGCAAGATTTATCCTGTCTATGACTTAGTACCGGTTTTGCGTGGTTTCATCTCATCATTTCTCAGCAGCGCTATCCGTCAAGCTAAATTTACGTAGACTTTTCAGAAAGAAAGATGGCATTAACTTCATACCTCAGCACCAAGGAATTTCAGCACAAACTACTATGGGTGTGTACCTCAGCTTCATACAGAAAAAAAAAGAACAAATTCATAATTTTAATGCTAATATTTCAATATTTCCGGCTTTGTGTTTGACAAGTAATGTAAAGGTGGAAGTATTTTTGCTAAACGGACAGCTTTATTATGTGTTGGTCCAAAATACATTTTTTTTCATTATTTTTATCAGACAGAAAGCGTTACTCAGATCTCAATCCACACGATAAGTCAAATCAAATCAAATATGTTTATTATAGAAACAAAAATACCAGTTACTTAAAAAGTCAGGGTCGTGAAGCTGTTTCAGTTTTCAGTTTCATTCAGAGTTTTTATCTACAAAACCCGAAACAAATAATAATTTTAGACCCTCATGATAAATGCATAATTATTAGTAAACTACTTTTTTTTTACTATCAATAAATAACACATTGTACTACTACAATGTGTTATTTATTGATCGGTCTCAGATGAAATAGAGCAAATGAAAAGCTGCTTCTCTTCAGAAGAGGCTACAGGCCAAATAATTTTAAAACCTTTAGTCCAACGTTGAACCTGGAATAAAACACCTAGGCAGGTAATTAAACTAAAAAGAAAATAAATAAATAAATAATGCTGGACAATCCACACATTGCAGCATCATCTAGCCCCAAAGTAAGCTACTCAAAGCTTGTGTTATGGGTACTAGATGACTGATATATTTAATACATTACATACGAGTACTTACATAGATAGATATGTTTTATTATACATAAACACCCAGACCAACGGAACAAATTTCTGCAGATCGTACACAAATTTGTTCCGAGGCGGGAATCGAACCCGCAACCTCTTGCAGGCGGACTCTCGCCCGCTGCGCCACTAAGGTCGTCTCAAACTCGTTAAAGGTACTGACACACGTGCTTATTTTCGAGCCAAAAGCATGCTTTTTTCGAGCCTTGCTCAATAAAAGCACGTGTGAACAGGTCGTGCGTAATTAAGAACAAACTATATATTTATTTTAGAAAAAGTTGCTTACTTGTACATGGTATAAGATGGTCGTTACTTTAGGGATTAATATTTCGCGAGGTCATGCACGCGCGTGCGTACTACTAGCCAGCAGCGAGCCTAGCAACAAGACTTGAAACAAGACTTATGGTACTGACAGACGTGCTCAAAAATAAGCATGCTTCTTTTGAGCATGCTCAAAAATCAACCGACGTACGACCAAATAAGCATGCTCATTTACTAGTACGACCCGTTCACATGTGCTTTTATTGAGCAAGGCTCGATATAAGCATGCTTTTAGCTCGAAAATAAGCACGTGTGTCAGTACCTTTATACTTTTTACCCTCCTATCTGTCCCATCAAATTATTGTTTTACAAGATAAAAATCATTTAATTTATTTAATCTACTGGTTATCTTGTCCGTGGGTAACGACCTTCGCTCCGCAAGGACATTGAGGAAGGTCGGTCTAGACGGAGGGTTACCGGAGGGTGGTGTCTACGAACCCCTGCGAGGGCGGCGAACGAGGGTATTTTTCTATTACTTTATAACCTCGAGACGTCCTCAGGCTTACTCTTAAATTTTAATGCGGTAACTGTTGAATTGTAGCTAAATAATTCATGGATATTATCCTACTACTATTTAAACGCGAAAGTTTGTAAGTATGGATGGACGGATGGATGGATGTTTGTTACTCTATGACTCCAGAACGGCTGAACGGATCTTTGTGAAAATCGGCACAGAGATTATAGTCTGGAATAACACTTAGGCTACTTTTTATCCCGTGGGGATACCGGGATTCAAAACTACGCGGGTGATATCGCGGGGCGCTACTAGTCCTTGTATAAGTTTTCTAAATATTATACACACAATGGCGATGGGTTCTGTGACTTGACCTTGTTGTCTTAATCAATATTGTTCTGTGTATTTCTCCTGTCTTTGAGATATACGATGATATGAACGGAAAATAAACGTTAACGTAAGTTATAATAATTTTTTTTTGGGTTGGCTATAGCAATCCTTGGGTTGAGGGTTGGGGGTAGGAGGGTTGCAAGTAGCGGTAGGTGGTAAGTCCTTCAATTGAGTCCTTTTAAAAAATAAAATGAAAAAATATAACTTCACTTTTTCATCTAAATTACTAGTTAGGTTAGGTTTTTTTTTTAATAATAGCGTTTTAATTTTATTTGTTTTTCTAGTGATATTTTATGTTGTGTAATTTTGGTGTATTTTAGTCAACGCGTGCGGCCGTGTACATGCAGTGAATAAGCCGTGTTTCTAAGGAAATTGACAAGTGCTCGAAAGGAGCCTCTTGAGGCGCACTTAAAATCCTTTCACCGCACTGTTTCGAAAGAAACTAGTGACACGATAAGAAAAAGAAGAAGGTTTTTTTTTTAAGAAATTGAAGTAATAATTTTTCATCTCCTAGACCAAAAGACTCAGGTGAAAAACTTGCCATTAGGTTATGGGTTTTTTTTTGAAACAGTGAAGAAAATTGAAGTAAAAATTTTTCATCTGCCTGAAAAAAATTGGAAGAAGCCTGTTTTTTTTTAAAAGTTAAGAAAATTGAAGTAAAAATTTTTCATCTGCCTGGAAAATTTTGGAAAAGGCCTTCGCATTAAAGCTAAGGTTACAACAATAAAACCGAACTGCAAACGAGAAACTGACTTAACTTACCAACAGCCCAACCTTGCGGTCCATCAAGTTCTTAGCTTCCTTTCATTTGAACGTAGACAAAGGACAGCGAAATTCAAATATTCAACTTCCAAGAATCCGAACGCGAAGAGCGAAGACAAATCATCGTGTTCTACATAAGGAGCTTGCTAGCGATCAATAATTACACCAACAAAAAATTGATCGCCATTTTTTATGGCATTGCCACCGTGGAGGTCAGTTACGTATCACATCAAAGGAGTATTGTTAATAATGACAGACAATGTCATTCTTTTTCGTTTTTTATATCAATGCGAATTCTTCGAAAGAAATTACTAAGAATCACTTGTTCGACCTACATTTACCACTTACTTCTATCCCTACAGTTTTGTTAAATAAATACCTATCTACCTAATCTTGTTATTTTTTTTTTACAAAAAGACGCACTTTTGATTCAAAAGATGAAAGTAACCTTATTTTAGAGCCTAGTGTGTACCAGTAAAATTATTATTTTCATGATGCTACTGGAACTGGCACTGGCACTAGAGTCACCTAGTTTTAAGACGGTTCAAGATGGTCCTTGTGGTTTTATTGAATAAACATATTTTGACTTTGACTTTGACTTACTTGCTGATCCTGCCAAATTAATAGTCTCACTGACTATAGTCACTGTTTTAAAAGGCGACCACGATAAACAGCAAAAATAATTTTCTTTTAATTAAAATACCAGTACTTACTTTATTAGTGAATTTACAAAGTAAATCTTTAAAGTTTCATGTCTTTTAAAATATCGTTTTTAAAGTAATTCTTGTGATGGAAATACCGTTTAAATAAAAATAAGATGACGAGCGTGAATGAATGAAAATTCTTTTTTTGCACACCTTACGGGGTCTTAACGATAAAAAGCGATGTCTTCCAGTGATCACGCTCACTTCAGAAAGTTTTATTATGTATTTTTTATCAGGTTCCGCTTTACGACGCTCGTTACTCTTCAGGACTCCCGGACTCCCAAATGACTGAGCGCCTTAGCAACCTATCGATTTTCTCATTCTGTCTCAGCTTCCAAGTATTTTCTCGTAGCTCTTATTCAGATGAATTAATTACTCGATGTTTTAAAGCTACTTGGCTTCAATTATTAGTTTTTAGCTTTGCTCGTAATACGAGTGTACGACTGACGATGCATGGTAGGTAGACCTAATCTTTATTTTTTACAAATGTACTCGTTTGTTTGGTTTTTTACTAATATGTTTTAGGAGCTCAATTAAAATTTCGTTCGTTTTCTCGTTATTTTGATATCATACCTACAAAGGAACTTAGTGACACGACAAGGTGTTTTATTATAATAGTCACTAGCGACCCGCCCGCGCGCCTCTGCTTCGCACGGGTGCACATTGTTTTTCTGCTATATCACGCATGTATTATACATATAAACTTTCCTCTTGAATCACTCTATCTATTAAAAAAACCGCATTAAAATCCGTTGCGTAGTTTTTATGATTTAAGCATACATAGGGACATAGGGATCGGGATATAGGGACATAGGGTGAAGTGATAGTCAAGACAAAAGAATACCTAATACTATGTTTTGTGTCTTCAAAGTCTCGTCTTTAATAAACATTATTTTGTTATTTACCTCAGATAAATATGTTTTTCATTTGTTAGTGGATACCGAAATCTCTGTTACTTTTTACAGACACAAAAATTCCTATACCTACCTTGCGTTATGGATAGTAAAACGAAATCCATTAATTTGCCAAATTTATTTTCATATAGGTTAATACTTACCTAGCTTCAATACCTACTGTTCTGACTATTAGTTCATAGGTACAAAATTATTTATTATCTTTGTTTTCATTATATGAAAATTGACCTAATAAGTATGCAGCTTTTTTGTAATTATTTTATAACAAAATAATTTAAGTAGTTTTTTTATTCATTTCATATATTTTTTTTGGGTCCGTTAAATAACCCTGGCGGAAAACCAATGCGGTGGCTACTGTTGTTAGCCAAATAAAATAAGGTTTATATTCGCAAACGGCGATCAAATATTTTCCACGCGCCGAAATCGAGGCTTAAAAAAACATAATGCCGTTCAGGAGCAGCTCCAAGATTTCAAGAAAACAAAGCTTCACTTATTTTCGTAATTAATAATACAGATTCCAATTGGTCAAATGAAAGTTAGGATCTACTTAGCAACACACAGGGTGGATTTTGGGACGGGACAGTAAGTACCAGTAAGTAGTACAGTATATAAGTAAGTAAGTACCGTTATAGGTACTATAGGAAAATGTTGAACTAGAAAAGTGTCCAGTCTTTAAAGGCAACTGAAATTAGAGTACAGAAGTTTCGTTATTTCGTAGATCACATTATTGCAGTGCATCGTAGGGCACGTTCCTATTGTGCGTGACCTACGGGGCAATGTTTTGTTTATAGGTGATGGTTACCACTTAACATCAGGTGGGCCATCTGCTTGTTCCATCAGCTAGTTGTATAAAAAAAAATGCTACTTCTTACGTCTGTGTATGATTACAGTAAGGAATAGGATCGTTTGGCAAAAAGAAGGATAGGATCGTTTATCTAGCAATGCTCTATTCAGCGCATTAACAGGTTTATTTGCGTCATCATGACCCTCAAAATGATGACTTTGTGTTTAAACAAAACAAACAAATTCAAATTGGTGTCATGTTTGAACGAAACTGCAGTCCTAGCATTCCATCCTACGTGTGATTCAACATAAACATCTCTGCTTTTATACATTTTAAATACTTTAAACCTTGGTATATTTACTTTAAATTATTAACCCCCGGTTTCTGAAAGCTCTATCAACACTAATCGGCTGTCAAGTCACTTACTATTTCAGCTTTTACTTCAAATTAGATAGAGATAGCAAGTGACTTGACAGCCGATTAGTGTTGATCGAGCTTTCAGAAACCGGTGGTAAGTGTTTCTTAGCTAAATATTATCATCGGGTCTCTATTTAATCATAATAATACCTACTCCATAAAAATGTAGAAGTTTGCTCACTACCTAATTATGCAGAATTAACTCCTTAAGATGAGATCCTTATTACAATAAAAAAAGATTTTAAGTAGATACTAGGTAATTGTTCATTAGAATTTTAAATTGGAATCATTATTTACTAAGCTATCTATATTTTTAGTGTCGCTTCTTTTTACAGTTGCTACCTTTACCTATACTTACTACAAGTAGCAGAATATTTCAGAATATACAAATTTTCCAGTATCGAGAATAATATTTTCTTTTTATGCAATACACTTTGTGTGTTATTGGTTACACAGGCATTTCAAAAAACGTTAAATAAAACCACTCTTTGTGGTCAAGCAATTGACCTCAAACAGCCCATAGCAACAATATCAATTTACTAGTCGATCATGTAAAAAACAGATTCAATCTTGTAAGAAAACCGTTTATGTCGGTTCGTTTCGTATATTCTGTCGTGAGCTGAGTCATCCCGGAGTCCGAAGTCAGTGCACCCGATTGCTCACCAAATAGCCACTTGGAGAATGTTATGGGTGCGAAGAAGGCTAGGTTTTTTTGGTTCTTCTTCTTCGTTATCGTTACAAGATTCAATTTCAATTTATTTATTTGGTGAACTTATAACAGAGGTTACACAACAAGAGAGAACATTGAAAACTGTATTAAGTAAACTTGTGTCACAGTTTCAGCACCCAACCTTCGGCAAAGAGGAGATGACGTTCACTACTAAACTAATAGTTACATAAATTTAGCAAAAATGTAAATTTTAAATTGATTAAATTCGTCTTTCGCAACTTAGTTTTTTTTATTATGAGAAAGTTGCAGTTTGCCATTTTCAGTCAAACAAATGCAAGTGAAAGTGGCTTTAGGTAGGTAAGTAGATTTCGATTTACTTCAATATGAAATCTAACACGAACATTGTTTGCGTTCTCCTCGTCAATTAGACGCATTCCAGTAAGCCATCCACTGAGACTTGTATTTTTACTGGTTGTTTGCATTACAAATCGTGGCAAAGATGTGTTTTCGCGGACCAGCGGCCAGCGGCACTCGCCCCTCGCACGCAATGATGCCTTTATTGGCAAGTACCGAGTACGGGCGCTAGCTTTTAATTGGCTACCGAGCACATCAGGCGGTTCTCGAAAGTACCCACTGGGTATAATAACGTTTCGAAATCACCTTGGTAATGACGAGGCCGCAAAATATTAGACCTGACGTCACTCAGATTTCTAACACACGCACGATCCGAATCCGAAAAGAAGTGATTTCGATTCTTTTTACCAATTACCAACGCTTTTAGATTGACGTGCAGCGCCGGGAGGACGGACACAATAACCCACAATTGACTCCCCAAATGTAAGTTTGTTGGCTTAGCCGCCGCCGTGACGAACACTGAAAATAGTCATCAAAAACCACAAATCCCCGAGCAGCCAATGAGAATGGCACCTTCAGGAAAACGGCAGCGTCGGTCGTTCGTCTGCCGCGAAAATGCGAAACCAGTTTGAGCTGCTTTGTTCAAACGTTTCGACAGGGAGTTCGATGACCAATGCAAATGTGTGGGTAGGGAGTTTGAATTTAGGTGCGAGGGTGCGGCCGGGAGGGGTGAGGGTGTCGTGTGGTGCGGCGCGGCGGTCAAGCACCGCCCTCCGCGGCGTCCTCGAGTGCTGGTGCCGTCGGCGCCGGCTACTAACCTCCGTCCGCCGGCCGGCGCCGGGCGGACGCGACGCCTCCGACCACGTGCTCACTACACCACGTGTGATGATCACCACCAAGCCGCGCACCGACGAGTTGAAAACCACCGACACGGTAAGTGCACTCCAACAAGCGCCTGGATACATTAACACCAGAGCACCTGATGAAGTACAATGGGCGTGCGGCGGCTCCTCGCTCTGCTGGGCTGCCGCTGCTGGCTGCGCGCTGGCTCGGGCGGCAGCAGCGCGCGCTACTTCAGGTACCTGACTTGTTAGGACAGCCCCGGCGCCGGAGTAGCGCGCACCGCCACCGCTCCTATCTCCCTCCTATAAATAGCGCAGGAGCGTGCGTGCGTGCGGCGCGGAGGCACGCGAGTGACTGCGGGAGCCGGCGGGGCTCGACTGCAGCTCGGCGGCGGCGGCGGAGGCGACGACGCCGGCCCCCGCGCGCCGCCAGACGTCAGCTGACCGCGGCTGCACCGGCCCTGACATTGGCGGACGGGCGCGGGCGCGGGAGACGCGGTCGCTGACCCCGCCCGCGGAAGCCTCCTCGCGAATCTGACGCCCGCAGCCCGCACGCGCCCCTTCCCCCGCCGCCCTCAGTCATCGCACTGTGACATTCACCAAGTTTGGGCGCTCAATGATTTTAGGCTGGGAGGCGAGGCCTTTTTCCCCGAGTGACTCGAATTGGGCCTGCAGGAAAATGATTGTATGTCAATGTCATGCTCAAAGGCGACTGTTCAAATGGGACGCGGTTTTTGTCTTCGTTTTGAGGAATTTTGTCTGTCGAATATTTAAAGTTTGATCATTATTGCAAAGGTATTCCATGTCAAGCTCTCCCGGTACCCAAGATGCTGGCTCCAATCAGAGCGGAGTAAGATTTGGTACCTCTTCTGATTCGTTTCTGAGTGATGATCCAGTACCTCATAATACGGCACGTAAGTACTGCATGGGACGAGCTCTGTGAGATAATACAATTGTTAGGTACCTACATCAGATTCACCGGTTTTTTCCGTAATTTTATAATTGCTACTAAAATTATTTCGGGAATAATAGTCAAGTTTATAGTTGCTACTAAAATTATTTGGGTAATAATTAATAATAGTCAAGCACCAAATTATGTTTAACCAAAGGCTAAACCTATTGGATTACAAAATACATAGCTGTCGAACATAGAACCTCCTACTTTTTGGAAGTCGGTCAAAAAAGGAACGTACCATGGAAGGCCAGCTAAGGTATAACGCAAGATGCAATACCAAGTATTTTATTATACTTTGGCCACGTATTTTTTTTTGGAGAGGATTTATTACTATATTACTATAAATAATTAATTTATTGGTGTCAATGGGTAACTGACTATTAATTCAGTGACTATCATTCATGACATTGTAGTTTTTTTGAAAAAATATGCTACGACTAGATGTCCGTTATTTGCACTCAAATAGTTTTACCAAGTGGCTTCTTATTAGTCAGTTTTTTTAAATTCGCAGTATCTCAATCCTAAAAGAAGCTGCATTTTCTATATGACCTAGGGATATTGGGATTATAATTTTGGCGATATCTTGACTCACGCAGTTTAATTCGTCTTTGTTTAGCTGGGCTTGATATCATTAAATGTTATCAAGATCATGTAGAGGCGCGTCATTTTACTTTTTTGCTCGAAGAGTCAGCTATACAATTAACTCTTATCGTTGGCAAATAATGATGTGGTGTGGTGTCGTATCAAAGTTCTTAGATTAAATCTGATTAAATCGAGGGTTACTTTACCATCCTGTTAACAGATAGTCACTTGGCTTTACCTATAGACTTTGGACATTTTGCCATGATGGCTGTTATAAACACAAAGAATATAGTATTCAAATTCCTTGTAAAAACAAAACTTATATCATTAATATCTGTCAGAATCATGTCAGTCGAACCTTGCTTTACTGTTATTTTATAGGTACCTACTACATTTTTAACGGACTTATAAAAAGGAGGTTCTTAACACGACTGTTTTTTGTATGTTTGTTACCTCATAACTTTTTACTGGGTGGACCAATTTTGATTTTTAAATCGAAAGCTGATGCTTTTCATGTGGTCCCATTTAAATTTGAGTCAGATTCGACGAGTACTTTTTGAGATGTAGTAAGTATGAGTGTTGGATTCGTTTTCTGTCATCTATCGAAGCAACATAGCATTTTCATTTTAATTGTTTTTCTAGTGTTTTTTTGAGTTGTGTTGTGTAATTTTGGTGGTATTTTAACCAACATTACTTGTGGTCTTAGCACAAAGTGTAAGCATTTGAAATGAAAGTGTGTTATGTGATATCGTGATTTGACCGAAAATGTTTCAAATGTTTTGAAGAAACCGCCACCATTTTCTTCAAAACAATTGACTGACTCGACTTTCGACTGACGTGACTAGAAGACTAGAAACATAGCAAAGAGCATATAATCTCTCTATCACTTGACACTGGCAAGATTGTCGATAGACAGGAGCCATAAAAAAAAAGTATGAATGTTTTCCAGTGCATTTGAAGTTGGTTTTTTCTTGACTTATCGAGGCGACGCGTGACCCGAGTGCTGGTGAATACCTGGCTCAGCGCATTCGTATTGCCATTCAGCGTGGCAATGCAGCCAGTGTCCTGGGTACGCTACCGACTGGCACTGATTTGGATCAGTTGAGCTATCTATAGATCGATTGCAACGGTCTACAGATAGCTCAACTGTTTCATATGTATTTTGTACATTATGGTAAATAATTGTAACTATTACTTTTTTCTTTAAAGAGATATACTTACGACTACTGCTGATGGAGCAAGCAGAGAAAGCAGAGCTACGTTTGTGCCAACTCACGTGTCTTCCATTTCAGCGGCCACCACACCCTTCAAACAGAAACACAGCAAAGCTGCCTAGAAGCAGGAAATAGGCCCTTCACAAAGAGCTCTACCTCCTAGGTACTCTTGTATATTAAAACTCTGTTTCTAACACTGAATTGGCCACAGGCAAACAGTTATTTGGACCACCATGCTTGGTTTTTATAACCAGAAAAATATTGCATGTAAGAAAACTCTTAGCGTAAACTCATTTTTTCCCTAAGTTCCTCGTTTCTTCCTAATATACGATGGCCGGTATGCTATGACTCCGTAAACAGAAAAATTGCAATTAGTTACCGGTTTCGGAAGATGTTGATACGTGTTTTTATTATGACATTTAATCCTACTACTATTATAAACGCGAAAGTTTGTAAGTACCTATGGATGGATGGATGTTTGTTACTCTTTCACGCCGGAACGGCTGAACGGATCTGGTTGAAACTTGGCACTTTGGCAGAGATAGATTATTGTTGTGTGTCAAATAAATGTTTCTTTCTTTCTTTCTTTATTGCATGAATTTCAACTTTGCTCAAATATGAACCAAGAGAGAATTAAAAAACAATAGTTGTATTTTCTCAGTTATGTCATCATTGTTATCATAAAAATAATAATGTAGGTAAAGCGGACAAAAATTTGGCAAAAAAAAATCAACAAAATAAAGGCTAACTTTAGGTTATTAATTTTATGTTACGGCCGTAAAGTAACAGTAACAATTTCATAGAGGATCAGAGTTTAATAGACTGTAACCACGGATGCACACGGAACGAAACAAGGCAAAATGATCTTTGTGATTCTAATGAATAAAGATGATTGTGGTTTCATTTAAATTTAGGTATGAGTAGCTTGTTTGTTCTATATGCCCACATTGGACACGGTACGATAGATATTCCACTTAATTACCTACTGCTTTCTTTACGTTTCTTATGATTGATGATGATTAAAAATACCGATGAGTTATTGATAAAAAAATACCTAGGTATATAATAATACTAGCGACCCGCCCGCGCGCCCCTGCTTCGCACGGGTGCACATATCATGCATGTATTATACATATAAACCTTCCTCTTGAATCACTCCATCTATTAAAAAAACCGCAACATAATTCGTTGCGTAGTTTTAAAGATTTAAGCATACAAAGGGACAAAAGGAAATAGGGACAGAGAAAGCGACTTTGTTTTATACTATGTAGTGATAGTGATGATACCTAACCGTCATAAAAGAAGTCGAGGAACTAAAAAGTAAGACTTGACTACAACCATCTTCTTCTTATCGTGTCACGCTAGTTATTACAAAACTGTAAGGATTTTAAGTGCTTCTCAAAAAGGCTCGAGCACTCGACACGTTTTTGAATTTGAAACTTTTTGGTTTGAAAAAATGTCGGTATCCTCACAATGTTTTATTTACACAAACACATAATAAAGGTACCTAATTTGAAATATTATCCTTATTTGTAATATGAAAATAAATAATAAAGGTAAAACGTGATAAATACCTACCCGTGTAATATTTCAAATCAGGTGTTATGATCACGAAAGTTAAAAAAAACACTTGATAAGTAAGGTGTATTGTTAATCTTAGAAACAAGTCGTAGTTGTAAGTAGAGGATTAACCAAACTGTCCTTTGCCTGTTAAAGTCGAACTGATAAAGGCTAATTACTTCTATGAATTCGACATTCGAAAAAAGGTGAACGCACAGGTAGGTGTATTTCTGCGAATGTGTGTCCTCGGGATGACTTTATTATTGACCACAAAGCACACAGAGGTTATCTAATATTTTCAAAGTTTAGCTCCCCTATATTCATTCATTTATTCAACTTTCTCTCGAAAGTTAGTTATTGTATTCAAAAATAAGTTTCACTTGTTTCTGAATCGCGAATAGTGTAGTTTTCGTACATATTTGTGGTAAAATTTGTTTGAATCAAAATTATACATTTCCTACCATTAGGTACTAATACATGTGAATGTAAGTTTGTTTGTTACGCTTTCACGCGAATACTACTCAACCGATCATCATGAAACTTTGTACACATATTCTTGGAGGTATTAAAAGTAACATAGGATACTTTTATCCCGTGAGAATACCGGGATTTAAAACTGCGCGGGCGAAACCGCGGGCTCAGCTAGTTTTTCACAAATAAGATCAGTATGTGCGAGCGAAAGTCACATACATAAGCTTAGGTCAGCTTTAAACATATTTCAGTTCTAATTTTACGACCTCAATGGCGCAGCGGGCGAGAGTCCGCCTGCGACGCAAGAGGTTGCGGGTTCGATTCCCGCCTCGGAACAAATTTGTGTACGATCTGCAGAAATTTGTTCCGTTGGTCTGGGTGTTTATGTATAATAAAAAATATCTATCTATGGAAGTATATAATGTATTAAATATATCAGTCATCATCTAGTACCCATAACACAAGCTTTGAGTAGCTTACTTTGCGGCTAAATGATGCTGTGTGGATTGTCCAGCATTATTTATTTAATTTCAAAATTAGGAAATTCACATAATATCATAATAATATAGGTACCTACCTGATACTTTTACAAGTATCGCATTGTTGAGAACCAAAACCAAAGAAAAAAAGTTAGTATTGGTGAGAAATATTCGGGGCTTAGAATACTGGGTTTACAGTTGAACGAGCCGTGCGCAGGGTTGACTGACAGACTCCACCTGATCCAGAGGTCGTAATTTAATGTGCGGGGGACACGACCTAGGCACTCGCAGGTCAAGAAACGCTATCTACTTGATACAGTATATACCTCCTTATGACTGTAGGTCCATCCAACTACACTTACCTACTATCCTTGAGAAGTTGTTTTGAATATTTAAGTAAATTTTTTTGTCAAACTTCACTTGACTAGTCCAAGTCAAAAACCCACTTTCCATAATAAATCATAGCCATCATCAAATAAATACCTTAGGTCTTTCTTTTCCATACAAGAAACTATCTTTTATCTGATAGGTACTGCTCCTGATGTCTCTACTGCTAATATGCCTCTCACTCCACATTTTCCACACTAGTTTTACTCCATAAAAATTCGCTTTACTAGTTTACGTTTTTATGCAAAAAGATACCTACCTAAGTAGGAAAGTGTAACCAGCTTGAAGTTGCAAATCGTCACCCCAACTTATCGGAAACGTAACTCTTCCTGACTATTCTATTCTGTTTAACGTATTTTAAGCAAATACAAATCACAGATACAACGTATAATATTATTTACAAAGTAATGTCCTTCCGAAGGGCACCGCGTAGGGCGACCGCCGGCTCACATTGAGGAGACAATGCCTCGATCAAGGGCACAGTCGCGACCTCAAGATGTTTTTTCAACCCTAAGGTATTAGGTATTCTGTGCCCTAAGGTTAGAGAACGGAGCCTTTAGGCCTGTTGCCAGGGCGGTTTATTGAGCTGGTATTTAATATTAATCTGGGAATTATAGACTCATCTAATCTAAAAATATATATACATGGTGGCTAAAAAGTCGTGGATCAAACGTTAGTTGGCCATCAGCTGCAAAAAAAATTCTACGGGAGGTCCTTATAGGTCAACCCCTGCAGAGTTATAATGTATTATGTGTTTTTATGAGAAAATTGACTTCACTACATAGATAGTATAAAACAAAGTAGCTTTCTCTGTCCCTATATCCCTGTGTCCCTATGTATTCTTAAATCTTTAAAACTACGCAACGGATTTTGATGCGGTTTTTTTTAATAGATAGAGTAAATCAAGAGGAAGGTTTATATGTATAATGCATGATATGTGCACCCGTGCGAAGAAGGGACGCGCGGGCCGGTCGCTAGTTTTATACTAAATCTCATTAAAATTCGAAAATATCATAACTTATTACTACATAGCTCTGCATAGAAAATAAATTATAACTCTGCTGGGGACCTCGTAAAACAATTTACCCATTTAACCCTTCGTTGCGTTTTATACTGATGCTAATGAGTACGTTGTTGTATTCATCACAATCATGCTTAAAACGAAACAGCAACGCTGCTTGGCTTCTCAAATAGACATGGTAGTAGTAGGTACTTCCACGGAAGAGCCACACACAGAGCTCTACCTACCAACATACCTGAAACTTATTTGCAGACCAAACGTTTAACTTTGTTCTGATGCAACGAAAGTCGAACCTGCCGTACAAGTACCGTTCTTATCGATCGCTTATTTGACATTTAGAATCGTCAAAAGTTCGCTAAAAATGGTTTCATCAATGGATAAAACCAGTTTTAACGAATTTTGACGATTCTAAGTGTCAAATTAAGCGATCGATACAAACGGTACTTGCACTGCTGCAGTGCAAGTACCGTTCTTATCGATCGCTTAATTGACATTTAGAATCGTCAAAAATTTATTAAAAATTAAAAATTCAACAATGGATAAAACCAGTTTTAACGAATTTTGACGATTCTAATATCGATAAGAACGTTACTTGCACTGCTGCTTCTACCGCGTCTCAACTGCGCCCTAATCATATAAATCTTGAAAATTAACATCCTTTACAAACTTTAAATTCGTACCTAGGTCTACAATAAAATTTACAATATTTATCTTCAAAGATTATGAGTTGTGTTGGATTAGTTTAACCGTTGTCTGCGTTTTAAATAATAGCCCCTGTGGCGACTGCCTAATTCGTTTTGCGTGAACGCATCCATACGGAACGCAGATTAAAACCAGTACTAATAATAATATAAGTTGTTACGGTGGCAGAACGTCGGCGATCAGCCAATGGCGATCGCTGCCGCCCTGTCGTTTGGTTGGCAATACGTGTCAGGAACACGCCTCCGACAAGCAACACTTGTCGGAGGAATAACTCACTCTCTTGCCCTCCAACCACACGACTGTCAAGTCGTGCGCTGCGCCGCACTTTAGATAACCTAGTGTATTAGATAGTCTTTATAGATTACCTGTATGTAACTGACTAATTTCTGTTGTACTTAACTGCGTGTACAAGTGTAAAGAGCTAACAATAAACAACGTATAATTGGACACTGGTCGTATTATTGTGAGGACACAACGACCTAACCCAAACCCCTGCTGTTTTAAATAATGCCCCCTGCGTTTTTATTATATTTAGGTAAATAAACATGTAGTCAACTAATGGTCTTATTTATTTTAATAGTTTTTTATGGTACTTTATTTTCAGCTGGCGATGAGTTTTGCATACAGTAAGTAAGTAGAGTAGAGTAGTAGAGCTCTTTGTGGAGGGCTCGGTCGGGGAAGTACTACCACCACGCCTTTTTCTGCCGCCAAGCAGCAACGCTGTGTTTCGGTTTGAAGAGTGTGGTCCCTGGTGTAATTACAGGCACATGAGGCTTAACATCTGTATGCCTCAAGTTGATGGACGCAGGGCAGTGCATCGTAGGGCACGTTCCTATTGTGCGTGACCTACGGGGCAATGTTTTGTTTATAGGTGATGGTTACCACTTAACATCAGGTGGACCATCTGCTTGTTCCATCAGCTAGTTGTATAAAAAAAAAAATATGACCCTAAACTAAGTTAATTACAATGCTATGGTAATCTGCCTCAGGAGCTTAAGAGCTAAATAAATTACTCTGTTGCTCTTACTCTGTTAAATTACTAATCCGTTTCGGTTAACATAATATATTTTTAATTTTGTAGTGGATCGTGCAAAATATATTATTGTTCTCTGCGAAAAAACAAGATGGCCCACCTGATGTTAAATCACCTTTCACAAAGTATTACCAACATCAATTACTGTTTTCGAGAAAGAACCGTGTAATTATCAAATAGTTTGATATTTTTCATGAAACTCGAACATAGATAGATAGATAGAAAATACTTTATTGCACACAACTTAAGGATACAACAAAAAAACAAACTTAAAACTAAAAGTACAATGGGCGGCCTTATCGCTAAGTAGCGACCTACCTGCTAACATACCTGCTGACCTATATTTTTCTTCATAAAGAACCGCGGCGGTAATAAACAAATGGTTTTAATATTTTTCATGAAACTCGAACATACTGACCTATATTTTTCTTCAGATTCAATGTTCTGTTTATCGGCATAATTATTTTGATACCTACTTACCTGCTAGGCGAGGTCGCTTATGTCATTCATTACTTAAAGCTAAAGCTAGAAGTTCTGTCACCGTTAGAAGAATGAACATTTTTCTAATGCATTATATAAATAAATAAATAAATAAAATAAATAATGCTGGACAATCCACACAGCACTATCTAGCCCCAAAGTAAGCTATTTAGTATATTTATACTAACTTTGCCGATAGCCCACTTTTTGAACAAGCAGAGCCAACTTACCTATAACAAAGCATTATCCTAAAAGTCAGGTAAGAATGTGATCTACGATACACAGTTTTGCACTCATCAACTTGAGGCAAACAGGTGCCCCATAGTTTGAAGGGCTTCCTGTCATCGGTTCACGGTTGTTTGTTCCATCTTTACCAATCAATCAATCTTCCATACCTTTACAATCTTCTCCATCCAAAGGTTGTCTGGAAGAAATCACTTTCAGCGATAAGACCGTGCATTCCACTGCTTTAATTTATATTTTTGAGTCTTTGGAATCAATTAACTTGTCACTGCGTTGCGTTGTGGTAGCGGTAAATATTATTGTTAACATCAACGATATTTTGTAGATTTACTTACTTATTTGATTTGTTTTTTCATTTGAAATTGTAACTTCCACAAATAGGTCCGCCGACGAATCTACTAATAGCAATCTAAAAGGAATCCAAAGAATTGTAGCGTTCGGTAAATCCGCCACATCTTATCGGCACAGACACCGTAGTCTCAAGACGAAAGTTTAGAGGTTAGGTAAATCTTGAGCTTATAATATGAACCTAACTTACATAGTTTATTATTCATTTACCACTGACCTGTCACTATTCTGATTATCATAGTCTTTACAATGTTTGTCCTGGGTATTGTAGATTGTCGAACCAAAGTCGAAAAACAAATGAATCTCGCCGAAATAGCACGAATGTCATATCATTTAAATTAGCTCGTGGAACGACTGGCGCGAGGTTGATCATGGCTGGTTAGAGTAAAAGGCGTGCCTATAGCTTACGCTGTAAGGGTCCTGTACTTCTGGTAGTCCTGTTCTGTAAACATGATCACATCCGTGAACAAGATTTGACCAAAAGGCTTACCGGCATTTACAAAATATACAAAACACATACTACATACTACAAAAAAATAGTCAAACAATAAACTATTGTCATCTCTTACCAATGCGTAATGGCAAACAGAGACAGCGCTAATTTTAGACATTGTTCAAAATTAGGCACCGTTTTGTAGTATGAGATGAGAGATAAAGTTTAAAATATTATTTGTAATTCAAATCTCATCATTTATTTACAAAGAAAATATGTAAAATTATTTACAAAATACATATGAAACAGTTGAGCTATCTGCAGACCTTTGCAAAAGATCTTTAGATCTTTTGAGCTGTACTCAACTGATCCAAATCAGTGCCAATCAATTTCTTTAAGCTTTTAACGATAGTATGGTATTGAAAGGATACACAATAAACATTCAGTTCTTAGAAGTCCTACAATTCATAAAAAAAACACTGAACCCTAAAAATTTAAGACCTTGGCTGGATGGATAGAGTTCATTGGCACACCGCTCAGGTGACGTCAGTGACAATAATGCTGATAAAAGGTAGGTATGGACTCTACAACTAATGGCCTGATAAAATGTACCATCGGAGAATTACATGCTCGGTACGATAGCGTGGCCGAATGTGTATTTTATTTTTTATATAAGCAAGTACCTAGTACATTATATTATAATGTACAGGATGGGCAATAAAGTCAACTTGAACTTCTAGAATAGAAATAGAATAGAATAAGTTTAGTTTATTTGCAACACATAGAAATCTTTAGAGACAACTTCTCCAAAAGCGAATGGTTAGAATGTATGTACCTAGGAACAAGGTATATCTATAACCAGCAGTGTTTAAAACCTATTTTTAGTATAAAATTCTATAACGTGTAGTATAGAGATGGCTTTCAATTTTACATTTGATTTGATGTGTTATAGCTAGATGTTTAAAAAAACTTAATAAAAAAATACTGGCCTAGCTAATAATATATCCGTCTTACTGACCTTTACAGTTTTTTTTCCAAATACCAATTCATAGTAGAAAATAAAACAAGATAGTTCAATGATGTAGCAAGAACATTTATTTCTGCCATATTATAATTCTAAATTAGTAATTATAATTTGAAATTACAATATAGAGATATAACAAGCTTGTGAAGTAATTTCGGTATAGTAGCCGACAAATAGTTAGTTTTTTTTGTTTGTTTATTTAGTGATAAGCAGATACGGTAGTTATAAGCCAACTCAGCAGGGTTATTACCTTAGAAGAAGCAATTGCTATAGCGGTGACAGTGAAACCATGCATGCTTGTTAAAAAAATTGCACAATCAGACAGTCGATTGTCGAACGGTCAGCTGACGGAAAAAGAACTGATTATTTTTTGACATGGCGACAAACAGCGATAGCAATAGTGCAGCGACACACTTTACAGCTACTGCTACTACCATCGCTACTGTTTTTAGGTAATCGCCCAACGGAACATGCAAATTTAAATCACTTTACGACATTGAAAATTTGTCATTATGTTTAATTAAGTATCTTATTACATTTAACTTATTAATTAATCATTTAAAATATTGCTTGTAATTAGAATTATTGTATCTAGAACAGTATAAAATGTTATGAATTAATTAATAATAAATTAATTATAATAAATCGAATAATAAATCAAATTAAATATACTTAACTAAATTATGTCAAAATTAAATTAAATCTGCATTAATTACATAAATAGTTTAAAATCATGTGCATTTTAAGGATAATAAAATTCTATTGATATTTTATAAGTTACATTAAACTGTTAGACATGTACACTAGGTAGGTACCCACCAACATACCAAATAACATAATACGAGTCATGATTTCCAAAATAATCTAATAAGGTTTACAATAGTAATAAAAAAGTTATTAAAAATATTAATATGCTTATAAAACGAGTTCCTATATAATTTAATAATTTAAAACAATGACAACTCAGATCATAAATATTTAATTCACTATACCTACATTATACCTAATATTTTAGCGATATGCGCTTACCTAATGGAGTCTAACAACTGTTTAAAACTGACTTAAACAATTTGCTGATTATTCGAGTACATAAAAAAACAGTTGAATTGAGAACCTTCTCATTAATGGAGTCGGTTAAAAAATACATTCCCTGGGCTGACGTCACAACACATCTACCACATTCAAAGGTGTTCAACATTTTGCATAATGATACAATTACTTTAGACAATTTTGAGGTAGATTTCTTACAGTATCACTAGTCCAATTTCGTATATGGGTCGATCAACTATTTTTTGTCCTCACAGGTCCCCAACAAGTGACGGTTGTCCATAGGACATTTATAAGGTTTTGCTACTTTTATATCATAAATATTTAAATAATATCCTGATTTTCATGTTTAACATTACTCTTACAATACGACTAAAATAATGCAATTAAATCTATAAAAAATAACGAGCTACTTACGACTCTGGCGTGGTTGTTCGGTAGACACACCAATAAATACACGCACGCCCTCTTGTTGAGCCGACTAACTCGAAATTTCTCTATTGAAAACTATAATGTAGGTTCTACTGCTGCGCTGCCATTATCAATTGCTTTATCGGCTGCAGACTAAAAGTGCTATCTCTGTATCATACTTATAAGTTTTTAGCGGTTGCCCGATGGACCTACAATTCGCAATAAGCTTTAGGGACAACTAAATAATTCTGAAATTTGCTAGTAGGGGACTGATGGGACTGATAAAAATTATATTGAAGCATTTTTAGAACCAAATAATCAGGTTTAATTTCATAGGCAAGTTTGTTTTTATGTGAAAATAGTAATTTTTTTCACTGTTCTAAGTTTTGCAAACCAGTAGTGGCTGGGGAAACATTTCTGTACTATGAAATGATACTTTACGTCTTTCGGACAACCGCATAAATTCAAGTAAAATTTAATGTTTTTTACTATAGCTTGTTCTTATTACATATAATACATTTTTTTTATACAACTAGCTGATGGAACAAGCAGATGGTCCACCTGATGTTAAGTGGTAACCATCCCCTATAAACAAAACATTGCCCCGTAGGTCACGCACAATAGGAACGTGCCCTACGATGCACTGCCCTGCGTCCATCAACTTGAGGCATACAGATGTTAAGCCTCATGTGCCTGTAATTACACCGGCGACCACACTCACATAGTCTTAATTATTCGGCAGACGTTTAATTTTCGCATTAGCAGCCATACTTTTTGAGAAAAAATATTGAAATGTCTGGGACAGGGGTCGGACAAAAAATAGTTGATCTACCCATTTAACTTATTAATAATTTAGCGAATTAGAATTATTTTTTCATTTATTTATTATACAGTAACTAAACACTTTTCATTTAGTTATCTATGTGTGACTTCTAGTGCTTTCGACTAAACTATATAGTTAAAAGACTTAGTACTCTACTTGGGACTTGTCAAAAATAAGAAAAACATTTTTCTAAGCACATATATAAGTAATACCTTCTACACTATGGTATTCTGTACAAAATCACAAGAATATTTATGAGTGCTATTGTGTACAGCAACTTTGTTAAATAGTTATATAAATTTAATTTATAAATGTATTTATAGGATCCGCCCAAAACTAAGTAAAAACCCGATTGTGCCTGAAACAACAGCTGATTATCTCTAGATTTCGGCAATAGGACATGAATGGGACTATTTCTAAAAGTACATAATTATTCTAGTATAATTTAATATAGTCTGGCTTATTATTGCATTAAAAACATGTATAGCCCTTAAATAAGTTCGTTTATTTAAATCAAGCTAACCACGCTGTAAGCTGACATATTTATGCTGACAGTCAGCATTGTTATGGCTGCAAAAAAATTACTAAGGAACAAAATATCAGAAATAATATAATTTTAGGTGAATGTATTATGTACTTGTACACTTATTTATACTTTTGTCATTGTATTGTATCGTATAGATAAATTATTTAACTTTAATAGTTATTTTTACATTATTATTAACAAATCAATTTCATTAAATATTTCATTTCATAAAGGAATAACATTGACAGGCCACAATAGCTTGTAATCATACCACTACACGGCAAGTATCACTCCACGCTGATAATACATCAACTGTGTTCCTAGAAGAACCAGTTTAGAATTTTATTGCTTTATAGTTAACGCTGGCACCGCACAACGAACACTGTTAGTTTTTTTTACACTGGTAAACAGCATAACCTAAACTTGTTTTACCACTTACATTAAATTCTCGCTGACACCGCACATTATAGCTGACACATTGCTTCTCCTGACACTACCCACCCGTAGCTAGCTCATTCTTCTAGAAGAATAATCTAGGACGGTATCTGTCAGATGATAGGCGCTCGCGCAGTGTCAGCGTGAAATTACAGTGGCGCGGGGCGGGTAGTGCCCGCTCACCCGCCCCGCCCGCACTTGGTGCACCTTAGTCAAAAACCTTATGTTTCCGTTACCCGCCAGCGAATTTTGCTACCCGCCGCGCTGCCACTGTAGTTTCACACTCAGAATATCACATACAATGTAACAACTTTAGTCACTTAGTATCCACTCACGTTAGACGAACGCTGTGTCGTGTCGCCGCGGCTGGGCCGCCTCCCCGCTTCGTCCCCGCAGCCTAGAAGAGCGACCTAGCAGCGCTGCTGTTAGGTCTGGGTATGCGGGTGCGAAGCGGGCGAGGCGGCGCGAGCACGCGGCGGGCGCGGCGTCAGCGCGGCGGCTGCGCGCTGCCCCCGCCACCCCACCAGCGCAGGTACGCTGCGTCCACGCAGCGCGCGCGCGCCGCCCGCCGCGAAACCTCTTCCAGCACCTCCTATACGAACACGGGTCGAGATAAAATTCAATACCAGGGCTCTGAGGCGTTATTCTCTATGATATAGGAGATTCTTTTCCTCAAACCGTGTGAAGTCACGTGATCTAAACGCAAACGCGATTGGATTGGTCATAATAAATAACGCCCCTGATCAATGTTTTTTTTAATTTGTCGCGTTAACGCACGTGATTAGGCGTCAGATATACCTACTTATCCCACTCCACTTTAAAAAACTTTGTGATTTTTTAAAGTAAGGTAAATACTATAAAATTATTAAAACATGTATAGATCATAAAAGAGAACTAAGCTGACAATTAGTCAAGACTTGGTGGCAATTTACTTCTCCAAGTTTGACGTTTCGAAGCGATTCTTGTGTGGTTAGGTATTCAGTAAAAACCATAACCAGTCCTTAGTGAGACTAGAATCAGATGTGTTGGAATAATTCAAAGTTGAAATCTAAGAGCGGAAACGACAATACAAAAAATAGCTGACACGTATCGAGCTTAAGTTCAAGAACGCCGACATTGCACCACTGTGCTATCACACTAACCTGTTTCTTGAGCACAATATGCTTGCCCTTCCAATACTTCATGAGGCCGCGCTCCTGTAGCGTGGACACTATATCCGAGGACGCGATTGCGAGGTCCTTGCTGAGGTCGCGGATGCATAATGTGGGTCCGGGAGCGGAGCACAGCCTCTTGAGTAACGCTTCTTTCCAGTATGAACGGTAGGATATCAGCCCAAGATCCGAAAGCGGAGTTTCTGGAGAGCCCACCTTGCCCTCCACTTTTGTGAGCAAGTAACCTGGCAGAGATTATTCCGGTTAGTTGAGGCTAGTACGCGTTTTCATTTATTAATTTTATTTATTTATTTAGCAAAACATAAATAACAGTATTAATAATACAACATCGTGAAACCTAGCAAGGTTTATGTCCATGTTGGCACTGACTCAATACAATACATAAACATAAAATTAATATCTAAAGAAGGTAGATACTCGTATGTATAAATAAGTAAACTTATGCTAATAATTAGGAATGTACGTGTTTTTTTTTATATCCCATAACTCTAGGGTTATATTCTGTAGGTAAAAATAATACTAAAACTCCTAGAATAGGTGGTCCCAAAATGCATAGTTTCGGAGATATCATCAATCATAATTAGATTCCTCAATGTGTAGGTATCCAAGTTTCATTGATAAATACATTCATTTTTATTCAAACCATTCATATTTAAAGCTAAGAAAATGTTGTCATATTTCACGTAAGGGTGTTTTACATTAATAATTGTGACTTTATCGAATTATTTTGTATGAAAAATGAAAAAAAAAACATGATTGAAACATAATTCATAATGCCGGTTGATTCTTTGATATGGTATACCCTAGAGTTATGGGGTATCAAAAAAAACACTTTGTATAAGTGTGTGTAAGTGTATTTAAACGACTAACGGTTAGAGCCGGTCCAGAAGGCGCGTTTTAAGCGTGAGCCCAGTCGCACGTGAAACGCTTTTGCGGTCCGATTACGCTAATGTCTGGCTATGGAGATGGCTTTCAGTTTGACATTTGATTCCCATAGTGTAATATCAATTGTATAGGATGGATGGGAATCAAATGTCAAAAGCCATCTCGATAGCCAGACATTAGCGTAATCGGGCCGCTGGACGGGATGTATGTTGTAGCTCTGGTATCTCGGTTACGCGCGTACGCCTACGCGCGATTGGACTCGTGAAACGCGCCTTCTGGACCGGCTCTTACCAATCTCTAGAGTAGCTTAGTTTAGTCAGCTTTCTGCTCTGTAGTGTAGGTTATGCGTTGGATCAAACATTTGAAATCAAAGCTATATGAGTTTTGTAAGTATTATGTTTACAAAAAAAAAGTACTACAAGATTCAGTTATCTGGTTCCCATCTCAATAATACTTTATGATATTTTGGTTGCTTTAGAAATCATTCATCTTCACTTTATTGCGCTACTCTCATTATCTCTAGCTAGCATAAAAGCGACAACAGAGAGTATAGCCAGCGTATTTCTTGTAAATCTGGCATATTTAGCACTTTCAAACCGGTTGCTACAACGTTTTCAAAGTAGTATTGCACGGAATAGAATACACGCACGACACAAGGCTATAAAACCCCTTTCATATTACTCAGCATGTCTTGTGGGCGTCGGTCCGCGCCGACCTACCTCAATATAAAAATAATTCCTCTATTCGAAACCCCTTCGGCACGAACAAAAGAAAAAGCATGGGTTTTCGACTCGGCATTTAGTTAATGGTCTTGACAACGCTTGCGAAACAAAACGCCATCGCTCTTCGAAATTATTCCAATTATCTTGTCAGTGATCATTATTTTTGAAGTTTGAACGAGACAAAGGATATTATAACGATCAAATTAACACCTAAAATCATAATTAAGGTGTTCGCCGGGGCTCAAAATTCCCGGTATTCGTCCCTTCCCCGGGGGTAAGAGGGGATGGGGGGAAGTATGGGAGTGTAAGGGAGGGTCGGTCTAGACGGCACGCAATCCATAGCTGCAACACATCGATCGGTCTGGCAGGGTCGTCGCCCTTCGTCGCGACTACCCCCTAGTGGAGGCAAGGGGACAAAACAAACCCTTGCCTGGGGCATAGCTCTATGGTGGCTGGGTCATTCTATCGAATAACAATATTTATTATACAAATTCGCGAGGTTTTCAATACACTTTTACTCGAAGTATCTCAAGCGGATCCGAGGTATCTCTAACAATTGTTTTTTTATGGGACTATATTTTTATGATGCAGCCGTTTGCCCCAGTGGTCACCAAACGTTTTGAATTGAGTTTATCCTACTACTATTATAAACGCGAAAGTTTGTAAGTATGGATGGATGGATGTTTGTTACTCTTTCACGCCGGAACGGCTGAATGGATTTGGATGAAACTTAGCAAAGAGATAGATTATAGTCTGGAATAGCACATAGGCTACCTTTTATCCGTGGGAATACCGGGATTTAAATCTGCGCGGGTGAAACCGCGGGGCGCAACTAGTTTATGATATTTTCGTGTAGTGCACTAGCTATATGTTTAAGCCCAACCAAAGAGTGTTATGATATTGACCGAACGCAGGAGGGGCTAATTAGTAAAAAATAGTACGTAAAGACCACGGACAAGACAAGAGCTAATGTGACTCTCGCTCGCACGTTTTGATTTATTAAAGGATATAAAATAACAGAACCCATTTTCGAAAAACCGCAAACAAACATTTTGTGTGCAATGACATTGCGCACAGTTTCGTAAAAATTACATTTTGATCGATGCAAGTTTTCCTGCTTAAAAGTTTACTTTTCTAGTTTTCGTACATAAGCATGCAAAATGGTGGTTTGCGATTTTTCAAAATTAGGCTTAGTAATTTTATATCTTTCAAAATGACGAATCGTGCGAGCGAGAGGTACATTAGGTGTTGTCAACGCCTTAAATGGGTAAATTTATTGCTAGGACGTTAACCATGAGGTCTTATAAGTTCTCTCCGCTACCCCACTGTGCTACGTGTTATAGTCTGTTTGTAAACATTTCCTGTACAAAACAGCAATGACTTCCGTAAAAATTACATTTTTTTCCCAAAAAATTACATTTTTGGGAAAATCATACAGTAAGGATACTCATATTTTTAAGTAAGGTTAAGTTTAAGTTGTGTATGTTAAGGTATTAATGTTGAAAATGGTGTGACACATAATAAACCCCAAAAAGTTAAGCTTAAGGGTTTAATGTAAAAGTTTTAATTTGGTAAGCGGGACAATGTTTGATATAGCAGGATAATGATAGGGATTATCTGTTTTATCAATCAATTAAATTATAAATAAAAAGTATCATAAAGGACATTAAAATTGGAGTAATACTTTTTATTAGTTAATCTCTTAATTTATATTCAAAGGTATCTTTTTCTTCGTTTTAAAATTAAAACTAGAATTTTATTGTACATTTTAGATGCCATAATTTTTTTACCGAAGCAATGTCTTTATTTAAGAATATTTGTTTTATGCTGTGCATTGATTGGTTGTTTAGTGCGCGTCACGCAAAAAGAACGCCGGAACGAGGGGTAGAAGGTGTGATGCTGCGAGTACTTTGCATGCTCAAACACATCCGGGATATGGATGTGCACGCTGCAACGCAGCACGCTCTTTTTAGTTGACGCGCACTTTACCTACCTTAAACAACGAATCTATATTATAATAAATAAAATAAATAAATATAGGTGGACATTTCACACAGCTATCTAGCCCCAAACTAAGCCATAATGAGATGGATATCTTGATAAAGTTAGGTAGGTACCTACCAAATCTGCTGTCAAAGGTTCAAAGCTGTAAAGGCTTTGCTTTGACTTTAATAATGAACTAGCTGAACCGGCGGCTTTGCTCGCGCCAAGGAATTCAAAGTTTCATACAAACTTTCATCCCCTATTTTATCGCCTTGGGGGTAGAATTGATCAAAATCCGTTCTTAGCGGATGCCTACGTCATAACATCTACCTGCATGCCAAATTTCAGCACGATCCATCCAGTGGGTTTGGCTGTGCGTTGATAGATCACTATGTCAGTCAGTCACCTTTGAGTTATATATATTTAGAAGATGAGAAGTAATACTTACTAAAATCTATAAGCAGTCTTCCATAACCTTGTCTCTGGTACGGCGGCAGTGTCAGGATGCAGGAAACATTGTAGTTCTGGAACGAGTTTTTTTCCTGAGGAAGAAAGGAAAACGTCAGTTAATTATTATTCGGCTAACAGAAACAGAAGCTTCACGACTTTGATCCCTAGGCACGGTAGATATCCTCTCAGATATCTTAGTACCAAACTCATGAGTCTTGGAAGACGTCATACCTTACTCAATTAAGAGTAGTAGAGCTCTATGAAAGGCTCGTCCGGGGAAGTAGTTCGCCTTTTTCTGCTGACAAGCAGCAACGCTGTGTTTCGGTTTGAGGAGTGTGGTCGCCGGTGTAATTACAGGCGCATGAGGCTTAACATCTGGTATGCCTCAAGTTGATGGACGCAGGGCAGTGCATCGTAAGGCACGTTCCTGTCGTGCGTGACTTACAAGGCAATGCTTTGTTATAGGTGATGGTTACCACTTAACATCAGGTGGGCCATGTGCTTGTTCCATCAACTAATTGTATAAAGAAAGAAAATTTTGCGGGAAACCTGTTTGTTGAGAGGTTGTCTAAAAAGTAAGTACGGAAAACCTCATAAAATTTTTGTTATTTAATAAAAAAAAAGCTATATATAGATACACTAATAATGTATGGTAGTGAAAGTTGGGTATGGCAGAAAAAACATCAGAGTAGAGTGAATGCAGTAGAAATGAGAGCGTTACGTAGTATGTGTGGTGTGAATTTGAGTGATAGAATGAGGAATAGTGTGATCAGAGAGAAATGTGGAGTGCAAGAAGACGTGATGAGGGTAGAAAAAGGTATGCTAAGATGGTTTGGGCATGTAGAGAGGATGGATGAAAGAAGATTGACGAAAAAGGTGCATCAGGCGAGTGTGAATGGGACTGTTGGGAGGGGAAGACCTCGGCGGACCTATCTAGATCAGATAGCAGATGTTCTAGAGAAAGGCCAGGTCAAGAGTACCCTTAACCGACGAGCATGTATGAAGAATGTTATGAGAGTGAATGAAGCGAAAGAGGTATGTCAGGATCGCAGCAAGTGGAAATCCGTGGTCTCTGCCTACCCCTATGGGAAATAGGCGTGATTTTATGTATGTATGTATGTACTAAAACAAGCCGTATTGTTTTTTAATCGCATTAAGAGTCCGGTGACAGCGGCTCGCAATTTCTAGGTGCGATTGGCTATTATTTCATTTTATTTCATTTTGGGGAGGTTGTTTGAAATAATAACTCTAAAGAAACACGCATAAATACTGTTCGAACACAAATAATACAATAATATAAGGGAAATGTGCTTGAGTCAGAAATCATTTTGGTATTAGGTAAACGTAAGACCAAACATACTAATACCAAAATGATTTCTGATTCGGGCATGTTTCCCTTATATTATTGTATTATTTGTGTTCGAACAGTATTTATGCGTGTTTCTCTAGAGTTATTTTTTCAAACAACCTCCCCGAAATGAAATAAAATGAAATAATAGCCAATCGCACTTCGAAATTGCGAGCCATTGTCACCGGAGCCTTAAGGTGCTAATCTAAAATCTAAACGAGCATAGAGAAGTGGAAAGAATAACTAGTATTTTCGAACTATTAACATTTATAGACTGGTCAAGAGCGGTCAAAATAGAGAAGTTCAAGGTTGTAGATAATTTATTTTAAATCATAATATTTTTGATTTTAAAAAGCCAGCGGTTTAATTCGGTATAATGTGAAATAGGCACTTAGACCTCTCTGCTTTTTGCGCTGTAGGTTGTGGGTTCAACTCCCAGCAGGAGCAAACATTAATAGTCTGTTCTCTCTCTGTCCTAAATAATAAAATATTTTAAGTAGCACCTAAAGTATAGTGGTCAGCTTCAGGTCATTGAACCCACGCCCCCGGAAGTATAGGATTAAGTTTGTCGTTTATAAAATAAAGTAACAAGGATCTGCCTGTAATTTCACCGGCGACTTTTCAAACCGAAACAGCAACGTTTTGGCGTCAAAATAGTGGGACCCCACCGGTGCATTTGAAAGTAAGTGGTATTTTTAGGGTTTCTAATAGTTGCTCACGTCTTTTGTTTTGTGTCGCACCGCTTGCACACGAAGAAATTTGTATACATGAGACTATGAAGACCATAATCTCTCCCATCTTAGAGTAAACGAGATACGAATCGTCAACGAGAAAATTTTGTCATCTCGCGAAGACATCGCGGAGCGCATCTTAGCCCTACAGGTGTGTCTAGGTGTCAATTCACGACCAAGCCTAGAAGAGCAGACGAGAAACTCATTGTATAATTCTTCTTACAAATAATAATAACCACCCCTCGTCTGTCTGGCTGTACGGCATAATCTTTAAACGTACGATAACCTATTTATAACCGACTTCCAAAAAGAAGGAGGCTCAGTGTTTGTCTGTACTTTTTTATAATGCATTTTCGCTCTTTTTAAGCAGTAATTCACATTAATAACAATTGAGAAGGTTACCTATTATTAATTATTATTATTATTAATTCATTTATTTCAGATAATTATAACAATCCATAAAATATCAAATACACAAAAACTTACAACTATACATGCACCTTATAAATAAATATTTTAATTATAATGAAATGTCACAGAAAATTTGAAATTAGAATTGAAAATTTGATAAAATTGAAATAAAATAGCTGTGGAATTATATAAAATTATGAAACTTTATAAAATAAATTAAAATTTTGATCAGATGGAGCCCATAACTACCTCCATCCACCTGTATTGTATCGGACAGTCAGTCCTCGCTATAATCATCCTCAGGATGCCATTGCTGCTGCCTCGCGCACGCTGAAGTAAGGAGGCGACTTTCTTGCGAATAACCGCGTGAAAGCCGTCCCTAACCGTAGCCGTCCGTCGTCGACCTATGCCTGCCAGTCTATTTGCTATGTTTTCACATCTAAGCTGCTGAATCACGGTTATATTATGGAAGGATATAGCTTAAATCTGAAGATCATATCTTAATTGAATCTCAAGATAAAATTGTAAGGGAAAGTCTTGGTAAAGAATAAAACATTTAAAACAAACTTTACAGCATCCCTACCTTAAATCTAGGGGGTGTCTGCAGCACCAGGTCATCGAACTGCAGACGGGGGGGGGGGGGTGAAATGGGGTGGGCACTTCCCGAATCGTTAAAAATAAACCCTGGGGCCCTACAGTGAATGCATTGTGCGCTAATCAAAACAATTGTGAGCATGTCTGGATTTGGCGATTTTTGGCCCGGGCAAGTTGAAATTTGTCGACATTATCTGTGGAATATAACCTTGCACGTCTGTATTGCTAATCCGACAGCACCAGCCAACCAACATCCTTATAAGCCTGAGGAAGCAAACACTGCGAGCTATGTCGACCCCAGTGGCGCAGCGGGCGAGAGTCCGCCTGCGACGCAAGAGGTTGCGGGATCGATTCCCGTCTCGAAACATGTGTACGATCTGCAGAAATTTGCTCCGTTGGTCTAGGTGTTTTCTGTGTATAATAAAAAATACCTATCGATGTAAGTATATCATATCATAAGTATTTCACAAATTAAAAAAAATAAAAATGTATTTATTAGGAACAAATAAACGGAAATACAGAAACAGATAGAAAAACGATGATATCCGCAGGAGTTAAAAACTGTGTCGCGAATATCAACGCCCTCCTCCGCAATACCTAATCGGCACAGGGTTCCATCCGTAGTAGGTAGCAGCCTAAACTTAATTCTAAGAATTTACGAGGTAGCTAATTATTACTTAACATATTTAATAGATTTATGTGTACCTGTGTGAAAGTGTGGGAAATGGGGGTGGGGATTGATGTGAGGGAGAGGTTGGGTAAGAGAGGTTGAGTATCACAATACAAGCTTTGAGAAGCTTACTTTGGAGCTAGATGGTGCTGTGTGGATTGTCCAGCATTATTTATTTATTATGTGGGTTATTTTGGTTCTTCAAATTTTCACATTTCATATTTTGTAATTAAACTTCCAGGATAGTTCTCTCCATATCACCATCTTTAAACAAATGTTTTGTCTGGTGTGTGTATAGGGGTAATAAAACCACTTTTAGGACATAAGTACCTATCTCAACTGGTGATCTCAAACCAATCGTGGAATTGTAATGATCCTGCCAAAAATAAACTACTTATGTCAGAGCTTCGTGTACTACACAAACCACAATAAACTAATGAATGGAGGGAGACTAAAGTAGCTATTGAACGGTAGCAAACCAATTTATGTAAGAACGTCGATGTCAGTGCCGAGGGTTATGTGTTTGGCATGTATCTATCCATGTATGTATCCTTCCTTCGATATTTCCTTTATTACCACGTAGTAACCAAACGGCTGGATGAATTTTGATGATTCTGGTATCAAAAGATTCGTCGCAACTTTCCAAGTGTCCTTAGAATAAAAAAAAACAAAAAGTCACGTGGGAATGAAAGGAGGAGCGATATTCTCTCACATTAAAAAAAATATTTCGCTATCATAGCAATATGGGTATCAAAATCAAGAGAGTGATGAAGTGTTTTCAAATAATGTATTAGTTTAAGATTTAAAGTAAACCCTCAAAGACAAAACCAGAACGCAAAATTCGTTAAGTCACTTTAGCGAACTAGGCCATGAGTGATACTAAAATATATCATAAGACCTTCTCTATGGTCATACAAATCGTTTAGAAAAAACCGCATCAAAATCGATGAAACCGTTTCGAAGATATGATGAGTTTTGTTATAAAAAAAATGTGATTGCTGGTAACCCCAAAGTGATCAAAATCCTTCCTACTAATATTATAAACGCGAAAGTTTGTAAGGATGGATGGATGAATGGATGTTTGTTACTCTTTCACGCCGGAACGGCTGAACGGATCCGGATGAAACTTGGCAGAGATATTGATTAGTCTGGAATAACATATAGGCTACTTTTTATCCCGTGGGAATACCGGGATTTAAATCTTCGCGGGTGAAACCGCGGGTCGCAACTAGTTTTGTAATAAATGTTAAAGTAGCCATATAACTATAGGTGACCAACGATTAAGGTAACCTGCATAATTGCAAGTGCCATCTACCCAAATCTCCGCTATAGTAGTGTGCGTAGGCTTTATTCGACGAGACAGGGATTTTTGAAGGAGAAACTTCTCTAATTATAAAAGTTCTTGCAGACAGTTTGACGTACAGGTTGAAATTAAAGGTTGTCGTGGGCGATCAGACGACGCGGCTCTATGTTTACATTTGGAGCTATATTTAGATACGTTCATAAATAAAACGACTTTTATTATGAAAAAGTGTTAGTTGAAAGTCTTAAATTGTTGAAAGTTGAAATTAATTTTAACTGACAGATATATAGATAACGCATTGGGCAAATACCAACTGAAACACACAAAAATAGAGAAATAAAAAACACAGTCAATTTTAAGAACACAAACATGTTAAATAAATAAAACTGATTTCAAAATTATATTTCTTTCGAAAAATCTATTTCGGTATTTTCTTGAAAAAATTTATATGTCACTGGTTTTGTTTTGGTTACATTTTCTATTGGAAAAAGACTACAGACCACCTGACGTTAAACGTTACCTCGCAAGACACGCACGTTATGAACGCGTTTTACGATACCCTGCGTCCAATAATTTGAGGCAAAAAGATTTTGAGTTTATTTGAGGCATGCCTCATGTGCATAATTTCATCGGCGATCACACTATTGAAACCGAAACACAGCAACGCTGCTCGGCGGGAGAAATAGGCATGATGGTAATACTACCTCGAGTCCTTCACAAAGAGCTCTAATATTCTTGCGCGAATTTACCTCACACCCCTAGGTAATATAATAAAGGTAGCCCTACGGGTTCTTCGCTAAGGGTATTTTAAAAGTTTTAATCGACTTCATAAAAAGTCGTCTTTTTATGAAGCATGTTCAGAAAACAGGCCTTGGTCAATCTTTACAGGAATATTCTTTAAATTAAAAGCTGGAAATACCAAGTGCATACCATTTCGGAATTTCATTGAAGTGGCCAAGTTTTTAATTAGTTGGTCACTCAAGTGACATTGTATTTTTTTTTCTCCACAGGAGGTCAAACTTTTGGAAAAAATATCAAATAAGTAATATTTTTTTTAATTGAAAATTTTTCTAAAAAAAAATCTGTTACTTTGACACACAAATGGCAATTAGCATTTGATAGCACAGTTATCCAAGAATGCTAAAAAAAAACAGATTGAGAAAATAGCTTGATTTGTGATCTTGGCATCTAAAAGAATAGACCAGGGTAAAAAAATTAAAAATAAAAATAAAATAAAATTAAAATTTCGAAAAACTCCATAAACTCGAAAACCGTCAATAATTTATTCGGCAAAATTTCAATTTTCTGAACAGTTATGATACCTCCTACACGTAGGTAAAGGATTATCCACTCTTTACGCCACACCCTGTATATTTGTATAATTATTGAGCATATAAAAACATGATTACCCAGCCAATTATGAGTAGATTTTATACAAAATCTACGATTACAAGTGGGTACAACGCCATCATTTAACTAAATTATCTAACCATTCGCAGATAATCACGAGACATGCGATTCACGGCAGCCGTTAGATTTATACCGCCGGCGGCGAGACGTCTAGACGTTCCGAGGGCATGTTTACATCGGTATATTGTCACTTTGCGGGACGAGCGTCACTCGCTTTGGGATCGTCTATCCCCCAGAGGGACATGAGATCAAGAGTCATTTGTGCAATGAATTTATTAAATATAAATTCTTGTAGTATTTTGATTATTTATCAATTTGAATTATTAATATAAATATGATATTTATCATAGGGCATTATACTCTTCAGATACCAATGAGTAGTTGATTGTTATCTATTAGAACTTTTGTTTGATTTGATAAAACTTATATTTATGTATGGCTTACACGTTATTTTCGATACCTGGAAGGAATGCAGAGCCTACAACACAAGTCTTTATGACTTAGTGTAGGTTCTGTCTACAACTGATTTGATAAAACTTATATTTATGTATGGCTTACACGTTATTTTCGATACCTGGAAGGAATGCAGAGCCTACAACACAAGTCTTTATGACTTAGTGTAGGTTCTGTCTACAACACGATAATAACCAGCCATTAACAAGATTATAAATGTTTTGATTATTATTACTATTTTTCTTGTTTATTACTGTGTTTTATGTGCAATGTTTTCTGAAATAAATCAAGCAATCAACAAGCAGTAGCAAGTGCTAGCAAGCCGTGGCCACGAGAACACTGGTGGTCGAGAGCGGCTCACGTTCCTATCCTAAAGGTCATCTTAGGGGTTCAAATCCAGTCGGGCAACAATGTGTTTCAAAAAAGTGTGAACATTGCCAGTACTACCAAATGATGACGGAAAACATCGTGAGGGAAAGGCATGTCGTAGAACCTGCAAGTTCAAAACATGTGATTAATCTACATTTTGACATTTCTGTTGAATTTACTTTAAATTGATGGTGCCAGTTCCACGCGACAGAACACAGAATCAATCATTGTTCATACTCTCGTTAGTAGCGCCATAGCTAAGATGAATACTCTCAGGTCTGTACCTAAGATGTGGAGTTTCGAGGACAAAGGGCGAATTAAGGTTTTATTGCTGTAGACGAGGCTTGTGTTTGACAGATGAGTAGGGTGGGGGTCTAGTCTGCTTAGTTATACCTACTGATTTTGTAGACAGGAGATATTATAATAGAACCCCGACGTCCTTGGAGTTGCGACCAGTCTGAATTTTTTATTTTACTGATTTGTATTTAGAGCCTTGGAAGTTATTATGAGCACATAGTAAGTAACATACCATACCATTTTTTTTCTTCAAACGTAATTAAACTGCTTACTTTCTAGCTCACCTGATAAATGACTAAATATTCTTAACCTGTGCCGACTTTGTTGGGTGGTAAACCGTAACATAAAAATGCTTTTTTATGTTAAATCCTACTACTATTATAAACGCGAAAGTTTGTAAGTATGGATGGATGGATGTTGTACCAATAAATCCTACTTGTAAGCATGGATAGATATACATGCTTACAAACTTTCGTGTTTATTAGTAGTATTATGAGGATGGATGGATAGATGTTTCTGAATTAGCACATAGGCTACTTTTTATCTCGTGGGAATACCGGGATTTAAATCTGCGCGGGTGAAACCGCGGGGCGCAACCAGTACATCATAAAACCAAAACCGAAGATGTTTCCGGTCATAACAAGGTTATCTTAATTTGGCAGACAGATGAATTTAACCTGGTACCAAACCAACAAAGGTGTATTGGTACGTGCAATAAATTCTCCCTAACCCGTAACAGTCGGATGCTGCGGTCATCGACCCCGTCTCGCCGACCGTTTATAGTTGAACCAATCGTTTCTCAAAGTGTTTCAGACAACAAGGAAGATTTCGGACCAGGTTTTAAACTGATGATGATGATGATGAAGACCTGATTAGATTAACCCCCGGTTTCTGAAAGCTCGATCAACACTAATCGACTGTCAAGTCACTTGCTATTTCAGCTTTAAATTAGATAGAGATAGCAAGTGACTTGACAGCCGATTAGTGTTCGCGCTTTCAGAAACCAACTGCTGAGCCAGAGCCTGCCAAATATCGGGAAACAATCAAACTCACAAATCATGGTAAATATTCAATTCGAAATTGAAAATCAGGTAATGTTACCAAATTTTAACAAATCTAGAGTTTTTTAATGTGAAGAGAAGGGAAAAGCCAATGGCCATACAGTGCAGCGGTTACCTGCTTATAAGAATTACATTACCTTAGGGACATAAATGGCCTAACATAGCGTAGATTACCTGCCTACTATACGAATTGGCAATTTTGAGAAATAATTGCTCGGCAATAAAGTTTGGATAATGTTTTTGTTTGCTGAATAAAAAAGTCATTCATTCAGACTAAAGAAGTCCACTGCTGGACAAAGGCATCACCTACACATTTCCAGGAAGAACGATTCTGTGCCCTCCATCCACCGACTTCCCGTGATTTTAACAATGTCGTCAGTCCATCGGGTAGGAGGGCGACCCACGCTTCGTATTCCTGCGGCCCGAGATGGCTTTCAGTTTGACATTTGATTCCCATAGTGTAATAGAATTACATAGGACTAGTTGCGCCCTGCGGTCTCACCCGCGCAGATTTAAATCCCGGTATGGCCACGGGATAAAAAGTATTTGCGTAAGTGCTATTCCAGACTATAATCTGTCTCTCCGCCAAGTTTCATCCAGATCCGTTCAGCCGTTTTAGCGTGGACGAGTAACAAACATCCATCCATCCATCCATAATTACAAACTTTCGCATTTATAATAGTAGTAGGATGGATGGGAATCAAATGTCAAACTGAAAGCCATCTCGATAGCCAGACATTAGCGTAATCGGGGCGCTGTTCGGGGTCACCATTCGAGAACTGGGGAGGAGAAATGGGGGGGAGAAATTTTGGGGGTCTCGACTCAAAATGTTTAGAAACGCAGTTTCAACGTATACGTGAGATGCCAATTTTACAGTCTACGGTGTATTAACGATCGATGAGGCTGTCTGCCGAGGGTGTCTGCAGCGGGATGTTTAGGCAAGGCACGTCACTTCCGATCAGATCGCAATGCAAAATGACCTTTATCACACCGAGTTTCGACTCAATATAGCACCGTTATAAAATTTGGGCTTGCGGATTTTCAGTAGATTGTCTGGCGATAAACAGTGCAATCTAAAATGTGCTTCATGTCGCTGGTTTAAGGTACGATTTGAGATAAACGGTTTTCGATCTTGTTTTTGGATGGCTAGTATTTAACTGTAATAATGTTCAATTTCGACGAGCCGCAGATATAAAGGCAGTGTTGGTGTGATTGGAGTGATGTTATCGTATGAACTATAGTGTATTCTAGGTCGGGGGTAGAGCTTCGTCTGAATTGCGTACATATTAATAAGCAGGGATTAATTGAATTTGGCTGTTTTGAATAAATTGTTCGTTCGAGCTTCGTGTCTACTCTTAAGATTATAGTTAAATAGTTAAAACACATGGCGGCACATAGTAGCACATAGTTAGCACATGGCGGCTTACAGAGGCAATTGTCCCGAAAGATCTCATTTTGCAAAACATCTAATCGAATCCTCTCATTCACTAAATAACAATCACACTTATAAAATATTACATACCTGCGATAAAGGCTTTAGGATGTCTGTTTTAGAATGTTTAGAAATTACAAAACACAATACACAAAACTACACACTGTTGAATGAGCAAAACACATTCACAAGATCACCGTTGTTACGTATTTTTTCGAACGGTGCTGTAAACAACGATCGACCGTCCGATGACTCACCAACAACGAGTCACTATCACTAATCGTCGGCTACCTGGCGGCGCAGGTATAAATAGTGGGGCGGGCGAGTATTGACTCACTTTCAGCTCAGCGCTCGACGAGGTAACACGTTCGGTGCACAGCGGGTCAATTTCCTGAAGATGCTTCGTAGAGAAGTGAAACACGTGTCGAAGTCTAATTAAGTTTATTCCAGCTTAAGGAGATTAGTTCAGCGGATAAGTACTACATATTGCTTTGTTCGAGTTAATTTATATTCTTAAGATTATGGTTGGCCATCCTTTCGGAGAATTTTGTTTTTTATGGTAACGAGCGACAATACTAGGTTTTTTTTTTTATACAACCAGCTGATGGAACAAGCCGATGGGTAACCATCGCCTATAACAAAGCTTTGCCTCGTAAGTCACGCACGATAGGAACGTGCCTTACGATGCCCTGCTCTGCGTCCATCAACTTGAGGCATACAGATGTTAAGCCTCATGTGCCTGTAATTACACCGGCGACCACACTCTTCAAACCGAAACACAGCGTTGCTGCTTGGCGGCAGAAAAAGGCGTGGTGGTAGTACTTCCCCGGACGAGCCCTTCACAAAGAGCTCTACTACTCTAAACTACTACACTATACAAATCTTTAGAATAAGACCTAAATTTATGTCTCTACATGTTTTTTTTAATAAATACATATTATCTTATCTTACTGCATATGACAATTTGAATTGTATTACCTCATAGAGATCTAAGGCGGCCGTGCCCTAGGCGTATTGCATAACCTTTTTTCTCTTAAAATACTAAGCACATGATTTTCGTGAATGAAAAACAGGATTTTTTCAAAAAATAACCTTAACAAGCGCGTTGCTATGTTATGCAATGAAATACTTCATTACGGAAAACCGGGATATAAATCCAATAACTCACAAATAAATATGATTCTTAAAGGATTAATCATTTATCTGACTGTACGTACATTTGCAAACATACGCAACTTTCGTCGTAGGCCTACACCACTCGACTTTACTACGTGCTACGGCGTAGCGTGTTTAAGCTACTTTACGTAGTTCACGTTGCTACGAGCTGGCGTAGCGGTTGTGGGCGTAGCAGCTGTGGCGAGCACAGATACCTGAACAGTTACTATGGCAGACATACTTAGTGAAGCGCTAGTGACTTGGTTTACTTATTTTTTTATACTACCCCGGTTTCGCCCAGGATAAACAATTTTACTGTCAATGCCACGACAGAAGCCTTCAGGCAGCCTTAATACATAATAATATGAATTAACGAACTGGTTAATTATAACCGATTAAAATTCATTTGGCAAAAGAAAGAAAGGAAACAAGACTGTAACGGTAACATTTAGTTGTTAAGATTATATTCAATGTTTTTTTAATTTCAATAAAAATGTTTAGTCCAAGTTTAGTAGAATTTAAGACGGGAAAATAAATAAATAGGTACATGTTTATTTACATACATACATACATAAAATCGCGCCTATTTCCCATAGGGGTAGGCAGAGACACGGATTTCCACTTGCTACGATCCTGACATACCTCTTTCGCTTCATTCACTCTCATAACATTCTTCATACATGCTCGTCGGTTAAGGGTACTCTTGACCTGGCCTTTCTCTAGAACATGTGCTATCTGATCTAGATAGGTCCGCCGAGGTCTTCCCCTCCCAACAGTCCCATTCGCACTCGCCTGATACACCTTTTTCGTCAATCTTCTTTCATCCATCCTCTCTACATGCCCAAACATGTTTATTTAATATGTAAAAAGACATTTAGGATGCAATTTCCAAGCGGTAATGCCGCGTGCATTTTTTATCGCTAATCCGACAACACCGGCCGCCTTAAAAAGCAATACGCCACGCATTAAGGTACTTCATTGTTTTAATATCGCGTTCAGTCATACTCGTATACCTATAAGGGCGTACATGACGGGTGGCGTTGTCTGGGTACGCTTATTGCGAATTTGTGAGTTCAAATTCAGAATCAGTTATTTGATTTAGGCCTGTGGTAGGCAGGGGTGACTGAAGGAGCCCTCCTGTCTACAGTCACTAGTATAAAGTAAAGAAAGAAAATACATTTATTCAGACAAAACTGTTTTTTTTTATTTTTCATTTACTTGTTGACTATCACTTTACCTACTTTTTCTTGTCTACCTACTTTATTATCTACCTACCTACCTAGTATCTACCCGCTTATTATTTTGGCTTATAAAATGTAGATTCAATTTGGTTACTGCTCAGTGTACAATGTACATCAAATAAATTAAAATAGACAATAAGAAAAACTGTGAATCTTAGTATAAATAAATAAATAAAACAAAGGTAAAATGTGCCAAATGTAATGTTTGGACATACCTCTACTAAAAATCAAAGTCAAAATATCTTTAAAACTAAACACCTTTTTCACTTAGTTCAAAAATGTAAAAAAAAATAGCCTTTTCAAACTGTTCACCTAGGTTCCCCCAACCAAATCATAGTTTTGAGACATAAATATTAGAGATATCTTTACATTATGATATGCGTAGGTAAACAACATAAAACAAATGAAAATTAAACAAGTAAAACAAATGTCAACATAAATGTTTATTCGTGTTGTTTGTTTGTTCATTAATCACAATAAACAGGCAATTTCTTTTTCTATACCCTTGAAACGTCCCCACAAAGGTCGTGACGAACTTTGAAGCCAATTTAGCGGGTTTTCGCTAGATTTGGCCATTTTATTGTGACATAGGACCAGTTTTTAATACGTTATTAGTTTTTTGTTTAGGTACCTACAATTAATGAAATTGCAAAGATTTCTATCAAGGGGCAAAAAGGGCTGTGGTTTCAAATCCCATTTGCATAATAAAAATTAGGATATCAAAAAAAATCTTTGTTTCTTCTACTGTCACAACTAGCATTAAGTGTTTAAAGTGAAAGCTACGACTAATTTAAAGCAAACAGATCAAAAGTCCAAAGCCCCGCAGATTATTATTACTCACACTTTGCCTTGATTCTACAAAAACGTTTTAAAGTGATCCTTGTGATTTTATTTAATAAATATGTTTTGACTATTTTAAAAAGATTTAATAGTGATCCACCATGGTAAAGTGCAGCAATAAATATTAACGGACCATGCAAATAATGACCGATGCAACCGAACCATAGTTTAGTCAGTTCTTTGCCATCGAAGAGAGAAGTTATAAAAATGTGACACTTCCAGCCACTGTTGAGTCCACCTGTTGGTAACCCAGTCTGGCAATAACCCTAGTATCCCCCAGGGCTGTTGTTTTAGCAATGCTGGACATAATAACATGGCAACACTATAATTAAGTAAATTGGTTTATTTTGTGAAACACAAATAATCTGGGAGAAGTAATGTGTTTGCGAAACGAGGGGCTTATGTAAATCCATAGGGACTAAAATATGACTTAAATAAATTAACACTACGTTGTTCGTAACCTTTTAATGGAAAGCTCACGATTTCTCTACCCAAGCTATAATCAGTTTATTTTAATACTACTTTTTGATGGAATGCAGATGGCTCACATGCTTTTAAGTATTTTGGGTCACCAAAACGTACACCACGTACAATTTATATGTGTAAAACCGTATACTAACTGGAACTTCTGTTTCAGTATCGTTTACCTTCATTTTTGTCAAGGATTAAAAATAACTAAGTACATACCTATAAACGCAAGATGTTTCACAAAATATAGGCATAAAGAAAATTATAGGTACTTACGCTCTTTGTAGCCGACACCTAAAATAAAATTCGCATCCGATATTTACTATCGTAGGGGGTGCATTTCGAAGGCGTGTTCTACCCCATCCCTCACCCCAGGTCGTTGATCCCACAGCTGACGCGACGCCCGCTCAATGGCGGTAGTACGGGTGTATGCGTCTAATGATTGTTTTGTTTATTTTGGAAAAATGTGAACAGAGTTTAGCTTATTGAATATCAGCGAATTTAAATTCTTCTTCGTCTTGTTCTTTTAAAACAGTGTGGGGAAAGGATTTTAAGTTCACACACACAAGGTTCCTTTCGAGTACTATTTTCAATTTAATCACAAGGACAAAGAAAATCATATCGGTCTTTAAAACAGTCAAAATGTATTTATTCAATTGATTCACAAGAATCACTTTGAAACTTCTTAAAGCTAGGTTGCCACGCGACCAAGCCTCGAAGAACAGGCAACAAAGTTACGGCTAGGTATCTTAGTTCTTTTGTGTGGTAAATCTAAAAGATCACCAAAGCCTATAAGAATAGGCTTAGCTCCTAGACTAGCCCGGTAACGCTACCGGCAATCGTCAAACGATTATACCAGCATATCAGTCCTTTTGAAAAAAAAACTTCTAGCATCTTGTTGTATGATTTTTTGACAGTTTTACATTCTACTGTTGTCGCTAACGGTACTCGTAGTTTTATACGGTTATTAAAAATGATGAAATTTTCTCTCTTCTTCATAATCACGGGTGGATGAAGTGGGCTCAAAAGCGTTCTTCTTGTAAATGTATAGTGGAGGCATATCTGGACCAAATTTTATCTCTATTGGTTTAGTGGTTAACGGCTGATGTAGGAGAGTTGAGAGCAAATAAAGGTTGTGCCGACCCCACATGAAGTGAGAAAAGAGCAGGAAAATTATGATGGTTTAATAGTTAAGCCATAGTTCCATTTATGGGTTCTAAATAAATTATAAATAAATGGGTTGCATTTATTATGACTATATAATTTAGCATTTATAAATTTGCATCGTTTCATGCTTAAAGTTATATGGCGCAGCCGGTAGGATAATGCCCCGTACCACTTACCTTACTAAAGTAGCCGACTACATGACACCCTTCATCATCGGCGCAAGTCATCACGTAGAAAAGGAAAGGCTCGACATCGTAATACAGCGTTTTGTGATCCAGAAAAAACTTGGCGAGAAGACAAAGCTGCTGACAGTACTGCTTGTGCTTTCTGCCGTCGACTTGCCACACGCTAAGACTCTCTTTTCTATACACCTGGGGAAGTACACCAAATCTGTTAAATCAAATGATGACAATGCATCAGTGAAGGAAAACATCGAGAGAAAACTAGTTTGTATTTTAGCATCGGCGAGGGGCTTGCACTTGTAACAAGCTAGTGCTCTAAATCGGTTAAGGAAAACATCGAGCATTGAGCAAGGGCAAGGCTGCGCTAACCAAAGATTTTAATACGATAGCTAGCATATTATCCTGTTATTGATATTGTATCTATATTTCATATTAATCATTCGACACTCACCACTACATAGTATAAAACAAAGTCGCTTTCTCTGTCTTTATGTCCCTATGTATGCTTAAATCTTTAAAAGTACGCAACGGATTTTGGTGCGGTTTTTATTAATAGATAAAGAGATTCAAGAGGAAGGTTTATATGTATACATGCATGATATGTGCACCCGTGCGCGCGGGCGGGTCGCTAGTTAATCATTACAGCGTGTTAGAACAGTAGTGCTTGCCTCGTCTCCCGGCGGATGCCTCCAGACGCACTTAGCGCGATGCCTCGTGGCGCCGGCCGCCGAGCGGTGGTGGTTGAGGCAGAACTCGCAGACGAAGAGGCGAGGCACGCGCGCCGCCTCGCCCGGGTACGGAGACTGGTACCAAACCTCCATCATGTACTTTCCCATCACTACGTATCTGTAATACGAAGTATTCTTGTCGATTCTGTTGCATTATCTTAAACTAACTTAATCTGACAGCTAAGATAAAGTCGCCCATTGTTTTACCTTAAATGTATGCTTTTAATCTGTACTATGTTTCTGTGTGGTGATCGAACAATAAAGAGTTATCTATCTATCTAATTATAGCCGTCCTTGGCGTAAGAAATGCAATATCTGTAAAATAATCAACGTCAAGAAAGTGATTTCTGGGTTAAGTACTATGGGTTTGTTTACAAATATTGCATCTTGAGTTCAGACAGAGTATAGGTATAGGTAGGAGTATAGGTGGCGTAATATTACCACAAGGTTAAATAAAGAAATATTGGTGGACATTCCACACAGCACTATCTCGCCCAAAACTAAGCCAAAACTCAACTCAAAACATGAGAAACAGATTTTATTAAATACATACTTATAATATTATATAACACCAAGACACAGAACAAACATCTATGTTAATCAGACAAATGTTTGTTCATGGTGGGAACCGAACCCACGGCCTACGGCACAGAAGGCAGAGCTACTACCAACTGAGCTGTGAAGGCTGTCAAGTGAAGTACACAACACAGAGGAGACAAATTGGCCAACACTGTTATTGTATTTTTCTGCTTTTCTGTCTCTTTATACTGTTTGTTATTAATATCTGTTTTGTCTGTGTTCTCTGTGTGTTGTGTGTCGAATAAACCTTTCTTTCTTTTAAGTATACCTCGTCCCCCGATCAGTGGGCAAATCCCCCAGTTCCTCCTCGACTTTGATAGCGGCCAGCGCTTGCGCTTCTCTGAACAACCTCAGGTCGTAGTCGGGCGCGAATCCTTCTAAAATGGGCTCGCGTTCTTCGTTCATGTCTTCGCCGTTCAGTGTTAGCTTCTCCTTCTCCCTCAGTTCTTGGCTGCCTTTCCATTTCGAGCGCATGTCCTGTGGAAAAACAAATATGGTCAAGACTAAATCACAGGCAGAGTAGGTAGCCACCACTAATATGTACATGTAAGGGGACTTGTAATTTATTTTTATAAAATAAATATCTTAGGCCCGACGTGTTGCCTTTTCTTTTAGGTTTAGCATCACGTGATGTCATAGAGCTAGTACGGAGTAGAATATTCGACTCGCTACCGCGATGCGCCTCACGCCTGTCACGTTGTGGTACATAGGACAGTTGTAGGAAGTGAAGTCACGTGACGGTCATATATAGCTAGTGGACTACCTTCACTTTAGTGATTTTAGTGGTGTGTACGCGGACATTGCGGATCCCGACGATCAAGTGAGGGTAGTTGTTACAACTGCTTCCACTTCACAGCGACGGTAGATCTCAACTTCAATGCTCTAGTCTGCCCGCGACCACGGCTATTGCAACATAGCCGAAACGTCGGGAAATCAATAAAGGTAAAACGCGATAAATACCCGTGAAATATTTCAAACTAGTTGCGCCCCGCGGTTTCACCCGCGCAGATTTAAATCCCGCTATTCCCACGGGATAAAAAGTAGCCTATGTGCTATTCCAGATTATAATCTACAGATCCGTTCAGCCGTTCCGGCGTGAAAGAGTAAAAAACATCCATCCATCCATCCATACTTACAAACTTTCACGTTTATAATTATGGTGGTAGGATTAATTATACCTTCACTTTGAGTTGGTACGCGCGCTGCTCCAGACTGGGCAGCGCGTTGCGGCGCTGCTGCAGCGTGGCGGCGGCGCGGCGGCGCGCCACGCCGGCGGCAGCGCGCTCCTCGCAGGCCGCGACGCACCACGCGCCGGTCACGTTGTGGTACACGGGACACGCGTCGTATGTGAAGTGACGCTCCGACTTGCCGCCTGAATGTGTCATGAACAACCTCCACTTAGCATCTTTTAATTATTTAAATAAAAAAAATATCATAGACTAATGCTGTGAATGACAGTCAATGACAAGTGCTGGAAATGGATGGATGAGACTCGCAAGGGACCGGAAAGAGTGGCGTATTAAATAGGCCTATACTCAGCAGTGGGTGCAAACGGGCTGAAATGATGATGATGATGATGAATGCTGTGAAAGCGCCGGGCAAATAAAAGTGCCAAACTTCTTACCCCGGTGCTAGATATTTATGAACTTAAGTGATTACTGAGCCGCACGCTTAGTGAGGCACGAGGCAGTGAAGAGTTTATCTGTTGCCTCACTAAGAGTGTGGCTCAGTGATCACTTGAGTTCATACATATCTGGCATCGGCCTTAAGCACATTTCTTTAGCTGCAGCATGGTATATGTTTTAGAATAGATCTCCGCCAAGTATTTAACCAGTTAAAATTTTTGAGATTTTTGATAAAATTCAATGCTACCAGTATTTTTGACATAATTAATCTGCCTCTGTTAGCACTTATTTTTTTACCATATTTGATCAATACGAATATTACAGTATGCCGTTTGGCATGAAAGTAGACATACCAAGATGTCCCGAAGAATCGCAGCCTCTGACAGGACACTCGCGCCGACCGGGTGGCTTCAGTTCGAGCGGCAGCAAAGGCAGCGCAGGAGACCTGCTCACAGCGCCGCTTCGCCCTTTCAAATAGTTCTTCTTACTGTTGTGGTTGCTGAAACTGATGATATTATGTGAACTATGTGGCTTGATCAATCCTTACCTACCTATTCAAATCAATTAAGTTTAATATAATTTGTAATATTCACAAAGGCCCTTATTCCCTATAATAACAAACTTCATAGCTCAGTTGGTAGTAGCTCTGCCTTCTGCGCCGTAGGCCGTGGGTTCGGTTCCCACCGAGAACAAACGTTTGTGTAATGAACATAGATGTTTGTTCTCTGTCTGGATGTTATTATGTATTATAAATATGTATTTACCAAAATAAAATATTATATCAGCTATCTGGTTCCCATATTACAAGCTTTGGGGCTAGATAGTGCTGGTGTGAAAAATCCATCAATATTTATTATTATTATTTATTCATAATGGTATATAAGCGCGCCAATAGCTTATCAGATTGATAAGCCTGTTGTTGGTCTGTTGCTGTCTCTTTTAGTCACTATGAAAATGACAGTGAAAGAATACTCTATAGAGCTGCTATGAAATAGCAGGAATTAAGAGTAGTAGAGCTCTTTGTGAAGGGCTCGTCCGGGGAAGAACTACCACCACGCCTTTTTCTGCCGCCAAGCAGCATTGCTGTGTTTCGGTTTGAAGAGTGTGGTCGCCGGTGTAATTACAGGCACATGAGGCTTAACATCAGTATGCCTCAAGTTGATGGACGCAGGGCAGTGCATCGTAGGGCACGTCCCTATCGTGCGTGACTTACGAGGCAATGCTTTGTCATAGGTTATGGTTACCACTTAACATCAGGTGGGCCATATGCTTGTTCCATCAGCTAGTTGTATAAAAAAAAAATATGAATACGAGAGATAGAATATAGACCCTGGGGATTATTTGGAAGTGGTGATAATTAGGTACGTGGGTGAATCAACTTTTAAGACACTCCTTTGACAACATTATGAACAACTAACAATAAAAAATAAATCATCGAAATATTATGAAAATATACTGTAAAATATATCTATTTTTAGCTTTTGCAGTGGGGCACGACATCTAAGCTAATATTAACGAGTTTTTTTAGAAAAAGTGACGAGGGTGCCTCATAAATATCCATTGCAACGCTGTAGAGCGACAATAAACCTACGCGCACCAGCTGAGAACTTAATTTAGGCTGGAGGGGCGGTAAAGCTAGGTAGAGATTTTTTGATCATACCAACTAAATATTAGACAGTAATCGCCTTAGATGACACCAAGGTAGGCGTCATCTCTTGATAACGGTCATGAATTTTTATCGGTAACTCTGTAGAACTGATGTTTTGATCAAAGTTTGGGACAAAAGTTTGGATGCACGAAAAATATAAAATATTTGTCAAACTTTTATAAATGTTAACTTTAAACGTAAGTTTATCTTTTTCTGAATCATAATATTGGGTAAAAAGGCTGTGCATTCATACCTTTTTTTTAAGATACGTCCTAAATTGTATCGTCATCTAGGCCTGGGGACACATGTTTTTTGTATGGATAGTGCTTATGTTCTGCTGAGTTACCATAATAAAATCAAAAATTTTCCTATTAACTATAAAATACTATGAAACTAGCATGTTAGGAAAGGATCTAAGTTTACGTTAACATCAAAACAAACATATTTTATAAGGAAATTAGGATTTTTATGCTCTTTGCATGACAGGGACACAAAAGGAGTGCCTTAAAAGTTGATTCACCCACATACATTTTGTCAATATGGTTCTTGTCTTCATTCTCTGAGTCAGAATCAGTGTGCGCTGGTCTGGATATGGTCGCAAGTCTGGACACGCGTGCTGAGAGAGATCGCGTCAGCTTTCTCGTCATCGCACCAGTCTGAGAGTCTGAATCGCCGCTTTTTCCTGTACTTCCAAGCTGCAATTGACATAAGTTGTATTGAGATACACCATTTCATGGTTTATGCTGGAATAATAAAACAATTCGAATGTCACAATGTTTACACCTCTGAAATTTATGCCCTAATCGTCAAGACTAGGGCCCTTATTGCTTGCCATCTGCAAGCAAGTACTTGTATATAGTTGATCTGATAATTATGTATTAAATCACTTATCATTCAGATCCTTCTGTCATTCAAAGCTCTTTTAACAGAAATTATGTTTACTGTTATACATTTTAACACAGATCTATGCATTTTATTATTTATTAAATATATTTACTATGGGTGCATTACAAGCTTAATAAATAAATCCATAAAAGGTAGACTTTTACACACAGAAAAAGCAAAGCATGTAACACTAGAGAGCTGTTTTTTTCTTATAATAGGTACCTATTTAATAACCTAACACCCAGACACAGAACTACCATCTACACAACAACAATGGTTGTCTGGTAAAGATCGCTATTTAGCGATATGACCGCCCATTGTGCTTGGTAGTTTTAAGTAGGTATTATCCTTAAGTTGTGTGCAATAAAGTGTCTTCTATCTATCTATGATTATCACAAAAATATGTTCGGTGTGGGGATTCGTTAAAGCTGCTACCTGCTGAGCTGTGAGGAATGTTGGTATAAATTGCTTACCTTTACAGAATTTGAGTTTGAATTAGTGTTTGGGGGTGGTTTAGTTTTTCCAGTTCTTAAAGATCCTTTTCTAGAAGCTGGTTCACTGTCACTGTCAGAAGACACTGACTCAACAGAAGACTGACTGGAAGAACATGATGTTGCACTCTTGCTTTCAATGGACCTCTTCGGAGGAGGGCCATTCGGTCTGTTGCCGTTTTTTCGTTTTGATATTGAATCTCTAGATGTTTTAGAATAGCTGGAAAGAGTGGAAAGTTTTGAAATAGAGCTTTTTGAGTCTTTTGAATCTTTGGATTCCTTAGAGCTCTTGGAAACCCTTGAATCTTTTGAGTCCTTAGAGTCTTTGGATTCTTTGGAATCTTTTGAGTCTTTAGAGTCCTTTGAGTCTTTTGAGTCTTTAGAGTACTTGGAGTCTTTAGAATTTGAATTTGAATCTTCATTATCTACTCTGATTGGCGAGTTTATGCCATTTTCTTCGCTAGATTTCCTTGAACTTCGTTTACTTTTGGGTGAACCTTTAGAACTTTTTGGTGACTTGCTTTCTGCTTCAGATTCTGAACTGTTATCTGGTGAGAATATACTTTTCTTTTTATGTGATGCTGTCTCAGCTTTTGTAGCTCTCTGAATTGTTCTAGGAACTGGCTTGGGGGTTTTTCCACCTGGCTGTATCCGTGGAGTCATCCGGCCTTTAGCTGCCAGGCATGCTGCCGGCTGTTTAGTAGGCTTCGCCGAGGTCCGCCTCCTCGGTGGCAACGGGCTTTCGATTTTAGGTATATCATCATCATCACTGGATGATGAGACTTTAACTTTAGACAGACGCCGTTTTGGTTCCTCAATATTTTTTACTTCCTCAGTTTTGGCAGGAGATTTGGGTATGGGAATGTTGTTGACTGCCAAAGGAGTATCAGTGGCAGATGACTCGGAGTCAGAGCTGCTGGACCCGGACTCTGAGCTAGTGGAGGAACTCCCACTGCTACTTGAGTCGGATGTCGAGCCAGAACTACTATCTGTACTACTATTACTCACCTGAAATATAAAGAGCTACATTTAAACATACAACCAAAAAAGCTTTTAGGTTTTTTTTATACAACTATCTATACCTACTTTGGTTCAGAAACAAAGATAATTTTGATAAACAAAGATAATAAAACATTGTTTCGACATAGAAGATTACTCAATTTTTCAATAAACTAAAGGTAGGGTTTATTCTGTAATCAATATTTTATTCTTTTATTTACTTATTATATTTTGTACACTTGATGGAACAAGCAGACAACAAACTTAGCGGTTTTTATTATTTGTTTTCAGACAGCCCTATGATCCTATACTCTAGTAATAAGAAGGCAAGATCAACCATACATACTACTCTGTTTTGTTAAATTTCAAACCAATCCTAAATAAAAACTTTCTTGTTAGTGACTTGATATTACATTTGATGATTACACTACATGTGTGATATGTTAAAATGTTACATTATTGTGACAAACCCTGTCAAGCAGTTATGTAGCACTAGTTTTCAAATGGTATTTCGCAGCAAAACAAGTTGTGGAGTTGTTTTAACAAAAGAGCAGAAAGCAGGAAATCTTTATAATTAAAAGACTAAATATAGGTACTCAGGTTAGGGTTTGAAGAGAAGCTGGGCTCACTCATTCCCGAATTAACAGACGTACACCTACAGGTACTGCTTGCCATAACTTTACTTACATCCAGGTGCGTCATGACTGTTACCGGCGACTGTATTACGTCTAACCCACAAATTTTGACGAATAGTACTGTTACTGTCTTTTAAAATAAAGCGATTATTGCATTATATTTGCAATAAATCGCATTTTCTCACAAGCTTTCCAAAAACCAATACCCAAATCTCTCGTCAAATCGCCAGCGAAAGTAGAGACAACACAACACAACACACAACACAGAACGACAGCGCAATTGGCTTGACAATGTTAAAAATGACAGACATGATAATGACATTTGATTATAAACAGACAATTTTATTGATGTATGTACATCACTGACCTCAATAAATATGTACATAGATTAATTATATTCCTTGATCCTTCTTTGCTTGCCTAGACTTCTTGACCGACTTGACTAAAATGTATTTATCTATTTAACTGCACTGACCTTAATAATTTTACACACTTACGAAACTCCTTCACTGCTTCGCATGTGTTTCTTACCTTATTTATGTATGTGTACACCTTAGAGTTATAAATGCTCTAAGGTGTACACCAACTATTGGTTTATTGATTTCATTCCGATGTCTAAGTTTCAGTACATAATACATATTAAGTGTAATTTATTTGAGGTCAGTGACATAATGATCTTTAAAAAACGCAACACAAACTGCTGGAATCAAAGACTTTGTTATAAGTACAAAGTCTTTGGCTGGAATAAAAAGGAAACGTTAGACTAGGTGGTATGGTCTTAGAACTATAGACTGTTCTGAGTGGAGCAAACAAAAAAATCTGACTATCTGCATAAAAAGAGCGGGAACGGAACGGAAGCACTAACGAAAAATAGAAACTACAGCAATTTGTTTTGTTCAAATTTCGGGAAAAAGATTAAGTGAGTTGAAAAATTGCTTGCAATTTGCAAGTGTCTATTGACAAACATCTACATAATAGAAATAGCTAGTAATAATCAATAGTCACACACGTTGCTCACTAAAAACTTTCAATAGAAATATTTTTTGTTGTTCTAAACTTTCTAAGTAGGTACATTAACTTTTATGTAGGTAAAAATTTACTACTAAATTTCAGGTCAATTTTCAGGTCAATCAATGTCTCATCGCAATTTGCGGCGCAAGCCGCGGATAAGTTATTACGAGCCAGAAGAACCCGATTTGGACGAATATGTGTGTACGTATCCCTACCTACCTAGATACCTACCTCGAGTCCGAGATTTATTTACGTTTTTAGTTATTGCTTGGATTTTTGGACCTAAGGCTTGTACTTAATATTCTCATACATAGGTGAATTACATAAGGTGCTGATTTTCGAACACACGTGCTGATTTTCGAACTAAAAGCATGCTTGCTTTTTTTTCGAGCCTTTCTCAATAAAAGCACGTGTGAACTGCTCGTGCTTATAAGCACGACCTTCATCACACGTACTTTAATTTTTAAATAAGCATGCGTTTTGGTCGTACGTCGGTTGATTTTTGAGCATGCTCAAAATAAGCATGCTTATTTTTGAGCACGAGTGTACCTTTAAAAGTTTTTGTAAATACCTACTGTATGTAAGTAGGTACTTAGGTACCTACTCTAATCCTACTAATGTTATAAACGCGAAAGTTTGTGGGTATGGATGGATGTTCGTTAGGTACTCTTTCACGCCGGAACGAATGAACGGATCTGGTGGAAACTTGGCAGAGAGATATAGGTACCAATCATACTCTGGAATAGCACATCGGCTACTTTTTATCCCGTGGGGATACCGGGATTTAAATCTGCGTGGGTGAAACCGCGGGGCACTACTAGTATTTAATAAAACCCAGATAGTGAATGTCCACATTTTTTTTATAGGCGATATGGCCAATAGGTAGGCGAACCACTATTTCTAACTCCAATTAAAGAACACTTACTACTCCTTTCAGTTTGCGAAAAATGTGGCGACTATGTGTACGAGTACTGCTCCATCCATGGACCTCTGCTAGTCATACCAGATGACAAGGTATGATTAGGGGAAGGGTGGGTAGCCCCGGACAGCGGGTATAACTGGAATTGGCACTTAGTTGACCGAGCGAGCGAAGCGTCTCAGTTTCCACATTGGCCAAAAATGCGTTTGTCCGGATGTCTGTCTGTCTGTTCTCCTCTACAGGTCGCATTTTTCAACCGATCTGGACGAAACTTGGTACACAGGTTATATGACTTATTAGAATTTTTTGTCGTCGGGGATTTTTGATTAGAGGGGTACTTCCCCCAAAAAAAGGGCAAAAAGGGGGCTATTTGATATACTGGATATCTCCACCAAATGAGATCTGATTTCGATTATTCTTTTTTTATTTGAAAGGTAGTAACTATAAGTTGGTCTCACAAAAGTTTGGCGAAGATCTGATAAGGATCTTCAGCATGATGAACAGGATAGCTCATCAAACAATCGATGGTTTTCAATCAAATTTGAGAGAAACACAAAGGACCTCATTCTACACAAGATGATGCAAAAAAAATCAAAAAGATCAAAAAAATCACAAAACGGAAAATGCACTTGCACATTACATTCCTCAAATAGCTCACTTTTAGTATGCTCGCGAGGTCTACAGCTCCCAGAGCCACTAGTTTAAACGTTTCAGTAATCTAAGATTTAACTAAATAAAATACCTCATGATTTTGACTCTATTACGACATTCGAAAACATTTGTGGAACATGCATGTTATGCGCCCATCAACTTGAACCGAAACACAGCAAGCAACGCTGTTTGGAAGGCGGCATGGTGGTAGTATTTCCCGGACGAGACCTTCACAGAGCTTCTACCACTCGCGTCTCGCTCGCCAACCAACTCTCACAGGGCTTTTACATTGGAGCTCTAGGTACCTATATGAAGTACTAGCGGCTGGTCCCGGCTTTATATGGACATTTATTTTTAAAACATTTAATTAGTTTTCGTTCTAATTCTGGGATGATTAACTAGTAGTATTCGGCTTCCGATGCTATAAAACTAGTTAATCATCCCATAATGAGTAACTTAATTAATCAGGATTGAACATCACTCAGGTGAGTTCGTTTAATCATGTAAATTAAATATACATTGATGTCGATTCTGTTGTTGCATTATCCTAAACTAACTGCTGCTACTTAGACTAATTAATTAATTTTAGAGCTGAGCTCTAAAATTACAGCCATCCTTGTCGTTTCGGTCTTTTAGAAAGGGACGGCAATATTTTTACTGCTGTCAAATTAAGTTATATTAGGTTGTTTAGTACAACAGAATTTACACTGACATCAAATTCTGATGGTCAAAGAATTCTTGAAATTGGACCAGTGAGGTCTTTTGGAGTTTATTCGTTACAAAACTACAAATAATTACTTAGGTACTCTTTATTCTAGTATAGATTAGAAGCCAACATTGAAATCCCTGTACCTAAAATACCTGTCCTACAATTCCTACAGGTTCCCGCCAATCCTAATGTCCCACCATACGTCCCTCGCGCTGCGCTGACCATTCCTCACGTGTTCCTGCATATCACATATTCCATCATACCAGGTTTGAATCCCGCCTAGTAAGTAATAGAGCCGAGCAAAGACTACAGATCTTTATCAATCAACCAACTATTATGCGGCGATGGGCTTGCAACCTGTCACGTATCTATGCCAACTACTGCTTTTGTATGTGCCAAATGCTATAATTGTACCTACGTACCTCTACTGCTGCTGTGCTATCAATGGGGGTAACCTCAGACATCCTCAAAGCACCGCTTGAGCTTGTACTTGGTACTTACTACCTTGGTATACTGCCGTCTTACCGCAAAAAGGCACATCTGACATTTGTCTCAAAATTGAGTTATATACATATTCGGAATCAGGAGAAAAAGGCGCATCTGGCAAATTTAAAAAAACAATCTAACCCAATTTTGTATTGAGTTACATTAGATTTTTTGTTTTATGCTAAAAGGAAAAATCATGATGTAGAATAGGATGAGAATAAATAAATAGATAATGTTTTTTTTATTAAGTATTATTATCATTAGGGTTCGGGTGTTTGGCCCTTATATGGCTCACGTAATACCTATTTTAGATATAATACATACGTATATGCAAGTAATTGCATTTATTTTTTCTGATATATACATTCAAATGATTTTTATTTCCGAAAAACATCAAACCGAAAAAACTCATTTTTCTCGCATTTACAATTTGTTGGATGTGCCCTTGTGCGGTAAGACCTATAGGTACTGAGATATCTTAGATGTTCTAATCAGTACCTGCTATTATTTATCCGATGGTTTGGTGGCTTGGATTCATATCACCATCTCCTAGACATGGCCTCCCCATACTATACCAGGACAATTTTGAGCGTTCTCTATCCAACTTCTTCTATCTAACCAACTTTTTTCAGTGGTGGCTACGATAAAGAAGCAAGGTCTACTAGGTAACTTATCTGGTACCTGATAGACCTATTCTTGTACTTATACCTGATGGATCTATTCTTATTCTATGAATGCTGATATAATATACAGGGCTTCTATGTAAGTAGATCAGCTTTTAAATTTAACGTTTTTAGGTGCTGGATTGGGAGTATTTACATCAATGGCGCTTCCTTCGGGGGTGCGATTTGGCCCATACGTGGGTCAACGAACTGATGTCGTCGACTCATCTTACTGTTGGCAGGTGAAACATTTAACACAATGCTAGGTAGGTAGGTACCTGACTAAAATCTAAGCTATGCATTTGATGATGATGATGTCCTCCAGAGGGCCAACCGCGATCTCTTGACGCATTCTTATTTCAATATAACTTTTATGTCATGTCTTTATATCAACTGCATAGAGTCGGCTTTATGATCAAAATGTAAAGGTAGGTTCCTAAGTAAGTAACTTATCGAGGCGACGCGTGACCCGAGGGCTGGTGAACACCTGGCTCAGCGCATTAGTATTGCCATTCAGCGTGGCAATGCAGCCAGTGTCCTGGGTACGCTACCGACTGGCACTGATTTGGATCAGTTGAGCTATCTATAGATCGTTTGCAACGGTCTGCAGATAGCTCAAGTGTTTCATATGTATTTTGTATATTTTGTACATTTTGTAAATCATTGTAACTATTAGTTGTAATTTTCTTAAAAGTAAAGAAAGGAGAATAACGAAAACTTGGAACAAATATTGGAGCCTCAAAGATGTTCTAAAAGGACCGCTACCACTAACACTGAAGAAAAAAGTTGTAGATTATTGCCTTCTGCCAACACTTACTTATGGAAGCCAAACATGGACGTACACAAAAGAGATAAAAAATAAAATTATAAAATGCCAGAGAGCAATAGAACGAAGTATATTAAGAGTAAGACTAATACAAAAAATAAAACATACAGAAATACGGAACAAAACAAGATTTATTGATGCCTTAGAACACGCCCTGAAATTGAAATGGCAGTGGGCGGGACACACAGCACGGATGAAAGAAGAAAGGTGGGCAAATATAATCACAAACTGGAGAGGACCCACAGGAACTAGAAGAGTAGGAAGACCGTTTGCTCGTTGGTCGGACGAGATAAAGAAAACATCTAACACCACAAACTGGACAGAACTAGCAGAAGATCGCGACCAATGGAAAAAGCTGGAGGAGGCCTTTACCCGAGAGGGGTCCTAATAAGTAGTATCTACCCTATCTATAAATAGAAAAGTGAAAAATTTAAAAAACAAATATGTACCTACAATTTATTAAGGAATAAACAGGCTTTTTTATTTATTTATAAAGTAATATTGAAATAAGTTGCTTCAAGAGATCGCGGTTGGCCCTCTGAACGTATCCGTCAACGGCGAACCTTGTTAGCTTCGGACATATTAGTGAATACCTATGGCTCGCTCCATCATCGCCGCCATAGGGCTTTCACTCAAAGTCCAAAGTCTTGCCAAGGTTCATGCGCGGGTATGGTTTAAAGTGAGTAAACCGATGGTGCTAACCCACTCTCTCGTCTTGTGCTACCAGTGCCCGATGGACCGGTTACCCGATACGACAGGTGTAGTAAAGATGCAGTGAATTGGCCGCTAATCATAAAAGATGCTGACTAGTGCCCTTTTATTCGCATCACATCGGCATCGCCTGGCTACAAACACATACCGCGGTCGCCGGTTATTTTGTAATGAGTTGGAGCATAGTTCATGCGGGTATTCAATGCCTCACTCACACACTTCAATGGTCACAGCTAATAGCTGCTCTTGTTGGATTGTTAGACATTGGCGTCGACTCTGTTGTTGCATTATCCCAAATTAACATAATCTGACAGCTATAAAACTATGTCATCCTTGATGTTCTGCAGGCTGATCGCGTAACTTTTGTTACATTCAAAATCCGGTTGCATAATATGTCAATTTTGGCAGTTTTGCCATCGTAAATCTGCCAAAATTGACATATGCAACCGGATTTTTAATGTAACAAAAGTTACGTGATCAAGGGGCTGGTCTTATAGGAAGGGATGGCAATGTTTTTAGTGCTGTCACATACTTTTTAAGCTTGTCTTCGCTTCTAATTCTCAAACGGAATTAAAATTTCATGATCATGGATCAGAGTTTCTCATCTGATTTCGTCTGTCCCCTCAGATTTACGATAAGAACCGCAAGCCACTTCACTGCATCGACGCCGCAGATGGCAACAAGTCTAACTGGATGCGATACGTCAACTGCGCGAGACACTGGAGGGAACAGAACCTTGTGGCTTACCAATACCAGGGAGAACTATACTACAGGTAATATGATGTCCCTACTTTTGCACTACTTACTGATGGAACAAGCAGATGACCCACCTGACGTGAAGTGGTAAATATCACCTATAAGAAGCCTCGAAAGCATTGTCCTGCGTCTGTTATATGACATGGCACCCTTCAAACCGAAACACAGCAGATGGTGGCAGAAATAGGTATGGTATGGTGCTTCCTAGCAAACACACACAAAGAACTCTACTACTCAACTATTTAATTGAATTCAGGTATACCTAAGTACCTACCTAAGGTATAAATATTTATTCTGATATGTTATTTACCTAGCTAGATACATATAATACATAGAAGTGTGATTAGGTTTAAAAGATATTAAGAAACAGTATCTAGAGTAGATAAATGCTAGTTGGAACTAGAAGAAAAAAATATGTTTTCGAGATATTGGCATATTATACATATACCGACCATTTGCAGTTGTTGGTATTCCATACGTGACTGGTCACAAGCCCATCGCCGCTGCTAGAATATGGTGCAAATACACTTAACTATATTTTTCAGAACTATCAAAATAATTCCTCGGTTCACGGAGCTCATGGTTTTCTACGGCAGCGAGTTCGCATGTGAACTGGACGTTGATCTCGGCAAGTACAACTCTCCTGCTGGATACGCGCAGAAATTTGGTAAGCACTGATACAGAAAATCACTTTGTAGACATCTACACACATAAATACATCGGGAACAAATCTGTAGGTACATTGTACACAACAATAAATAGTTCAGGGATCAGTAGGCACTTACCTACGTTATAATGGAGAACTAGGATCCACCCGCGACTCCACGCATATGGTTGGTATACCCAGATAAGTATATCGTCTCCTGTGTGTTAATTCAGATAAATAATCTTTATTATAATTCATACCAAATTTTAACCAAATCCGTTCAGCATTTAGGGAGATGAGAGAACAAATTATATACCACAAGCCCCACTAATTTCGCATTAGAAGGATGCTCCAGATCACATGGGTACCTACTTAAACTAAGTGCCAATTTTAAAACTTGGACGACCTCTAACTATTTCTATCACTAAAGTTAAAGGGTCAGCAACGCGAGTGTGACATCGTCCATAGGCTGCGGTGACCACTTCCCATCAGGTGGGCCGTATGCTTGTTTTCTACCTTGGTATTATAAAAAAACACTTCTTCAGGCTGCTGATGATAGTCTCACATGATCTACCTTCACTTTTGAAGAGGAGGAAGGATTTTTCTGAACTACGGATTGAGACTACGAAAGAATTTCTAATCTGTAGGTAGGTATATAAACGTATTTAATATTTTCAGGTGCACCAGTATCTAAAAAAAGAAAACCGAACGATAACATGACAATAAAAATACACGAAGAGGAAATACAAACTGCGAATACCGAATCAACAGCTACCGATGCGCCGACATCCGCTCCAAGTGCTATTGTCAAGGACATAACTAGCGAAACTCTGACTGGGCAAGTAGCTCTCACTACAATAGGCCCAGAACAAGTCGAAGTCACTCTTAGCAAAATTACAAAACCAACTGCTTCTAAGCTTACAAAAACTAAGAACCATGCAGAAACTAAGAAGAAAGTAACAAAGAACAATGACAAAGAAGAATTTAAAATCAAAAAGGCATCAAAAGTTGCTCAGCCCCAGTACACGATTGACAAACCAAAATCTCCCATTTTTATGCAGGAAAGTAAAAACCATACCATTAATTTGCATACGCTAGCGGAGTCTAAGGCCAATCTTGCCAAACAAAACAACAACTTTCTGGACTTGTACATATACTGTGATAGTTGCAACAAAAGGTGTTCAACAAAGCAAGAGCTTCAAAAACATCTCAGATTTCATGATCCAAGCCGAGAGTATGCTTGTGAGGTTTGCAAACTAAGGTACACTTCATTGTCTAATCTAGTTTATCATCGTAAAATTCACATAAATGATAATCTTAACAAATGTAAAATAAGCAATGCAATATATACTTCAAACGATAATTTAAAAGAACACTTGAGAACTCACACCAGCGAAAAGCCGTGCGAAGTATGCAATGCCAGATTTACTTGTATCGGTAGTGTAAAAAAACATATGAGAACTCACACCGGTGAAAAGCCGTATGCCTGCGAAGTATGCAATGCAAGATTTAATCAAATCAGTCATTTAAAAACACATATGAGAACGCACACCGGTGAAAAGCCGTATGCCTGCAAAGTATGCAATGCAAGATTTAATCGAATCAGTCATTTAAAAACACATATGAGAACTCACACCGGTGAGAAACCGTATGCCTGCGAAGTATGTAATGCAAGATTTAATCACATCAGTAATTTAAAAACACATATGAGAACTCACACCGGAGAAAAGCCATACACCTGCGAAGTATGCAATGCAAGATTTAATAAAATCAGTAATTTAAAAACACATATGAGAACTCACACCGGAGAAAAGCCGTATGCCTGCGAAGTATGCAATGCAAGATTTACTCAAAACTGTGTTTTAAAAACACATATGAGAATTCACACCGGCGAAAAGCCATACACCTGCGAAGTATGCAATGCAAGATTTAATCAAATCAGTAGTTTAAAAAATCATATGAGAACTCACACCGGAGAAAAGCCGTATGCCTGCGAAGTATGCAATGCAAGATTTAATCACATCAGTAATTTAAAAACACATATGAGAACGCACACCGGTGAAAAGCCGTATGCCTGCGAAGTGTGCAATGCAAGATTTAATCAAATCAGTAATTTAAAAAAACATATGAGAACGCACACCGGAGAAAAGCAATATGCCTGCGAAGTATGCAATGCAAGATTTAATCAAATCAGTAGTTTAAAAAAACATATGAGAACTCACACCGGTGAGAAGCCGTATGGCTGTGAGATATGCGATGAAAAATTCAGCCATAGCATAAGTTTGAAAAAACATCTTGTGAAAATACATCTTGGAGATAACCAAAAGCCAACAGCGTAATTTCCTAGATCCTATTTAATTTGATTTTACTTTAGACCCTAGCATCCGCCTGCGGCACGCATAGGGTCCCTATGTTATATTCCAATTCCGAGTGTCAACTAAATCTGTTCAGCCGGAACAATATATACCTTCTTAGTATAATTAGCAGATTAGGGTTAATTTAATAGGCCACATTTGGCATCTCTCCGTTTTAGTCAGAATATGTCAAAATGAGTCTTGCCTTCTTTTCCACAATTGCTTCACGTTTTTCAGTTAGACATACATATCTAATGTAATAAACAAAAGAACGCAACTTTACGAATTGCTTTGAATATTAAACCATTCTAAACAAGTGTGATGAGGATGTCAAATGTGACCCTAAAGAGGTTGGCCCTCCTGTAATGGTCCTGCAATAAGTTTTAACAATTTAATTTTCACAACTGTCTATGATACCTATACCTACATAATAGGTTGGTAGGTATGTACCTACATAAAAACAGACTTTATTTCTATAAGGTACCTAGGTAGAAAACCGAGTTTAGACAATCAACGGCATCGACCTCAGGCATTGTGCCCAAAAGGCTGGTAACGCGTTACCTTTTTGGACGACTTAATAATCTAATTATCTGACCATACCTAGGTACCTACTATATGTCCTAGATAAACGTAACCTTTGGTCATTTTGTCATGAGCCACGTCCCAGTCTCGGATGTCGGAAACATGTCATAGAAATATGTTCATTCATCATCATCCACAGCCCACTTCACTCAGAGGGCGTAGTCTTAGTTTTGGTTGACACATTACACGCGTGTATGGTGTATACTACACGCAGTTTTTGTATGAAAATCAGAAAAGCGCCCCTAGCGGACGCGACCGCCTTTTCTTATAAAACTAAGACTACGCCCTCTGAAGAACGTTCTTCTGAGACTCACTACCTAGTTGTTTATTAAATTGAGGTCAGTGGTAGTTATAGTTTATTACCTACTTGGTAATAAACTTATGTGCCAACCCAATAGGTAGGTGCCCAAAAATTATGTAGGTTAGTATGATTCGTGAATATAATTGGTTAGGTACTTCTGTCAACAAAAGTAGACTTTACCTACTTAGGTTTACTTTGGATAAGGCAAATAAATAGGAACTTCGGTTTGCAGTCAGAAGTTAGGGTTCATTAAGAATCTTCAAATAAAGTTACAAGCTAAAGTTTACGAGCGGTTAAACAAAATATACGTAGAAAATTAAAAATAAGTACCTACCTAAGTATAAAGAAATTTGTAAACCAGAAATGTCCATTTACTTTTGTCATTTTACATGGGTAACATAATAATATCAGGTAGATACCTACCTACCCATGGTATTTTTAAAATTTTTTCTTACTAAACATATCTAATTTTTATTTAAATGTAAGTAGGTACCTACATAGAACATTATAGATAAATTTAAATAAAACATTACAAAGTCAATAAATTCTTTATTTTCAAACAACAAGATCGTTTCGTTTTCAATTTTTAAAGCTAAGGAGGTGGCTATTTGTATAGTTCCCCTGGGGATGCTAGGGCGGGTAACCTCGTGGTGCACCCTGGTAACACTATATGAAACACGCCAGTAGAGTACATGGAAGTGTTTCATGGTGGCCAATAATCCGACACGGTGGGCCTCTCCACGTGTCCCTCTGACTAGCAGAGGGCACAGTGTGATGAGGCAAGGCAGAACTTTTGGTCTGCCCAGGTGGGTCTGGGCTGTATAAGAAGCCCAGATGGACGAGGCGGTAGAGCGCGCGAGACACATAATTCATCACTCCCGTCAGGCGGGAACGGCCGAGCACTCGCGGTCGTTCCAGGGCAAAAGAGGGGGGGAGCGTGCGAGCCCCGCCACGCCGTAAAGGCGGGGACATTTGTGGGCCCCGCTGTAAAGGTGGGCGTTTGTCAGTGGGGCGCGGCGGGGGATTGGATGAAAAGGCTCTGCCATGCCAGTTTCCCAGTTCCAGCGGGCGGGAATGCCGCTGCTGGGGAACCGGGGAGACCCACCTATCCCCCCCATCCTCCATTGATTGGGACGAACGCGTTAAACATTTTTCCCAGTGTCAAAAAAAGGTACAATAATGTACCTTTTTTACATTATATGTACAATACAATATACCATAACCATAGAACAAGAATACATATATTAATACTTCATCCAAGACAATAACCCACAAAAATACATTGCGGTAGGTAGGTACCAAATTGGCTTCCAATTATTTGTGGTTTTGTGGTGTACATAGTACATTATCGACACGTGCCAATAATGCACGGCACGATAATGCACACCCCAATAATGTACACCCCAATAATCCGTGTCCAGTGGTCACGGATTATTGGGGCTTACATTATTGGGGTGTGCATTATCGTGCCGTGCATTATCGTGTCGTGCATTATTGGCTCCCCTAGGTCCGACTAGAAAGAGTATAAACGGAACTAAATTCGCACTATTTGCATAGGTGTGAGCAAGATAGCATGTGAGTGAGCGTCGAAAATGTATGGAAAGTGGCGCCCCTATTGTTTTCTCTACTTTTTTCGGTCGAGCTGTGTAGGTAGGGGCTATTCCCGTTGAGTAACACTTTCCAAGGAATTTGGATACTAGGTACGTACGACGCTTTCACATTTAATGGGACGAAAACTTCTCGTTGAGTTACCCCTGTTACTCATTGCGACTTTTATTTCCCGTTCGGTCACACTGTTACTCAATGGGAATAAATAATTCCCCTTGGGTAACACTGTTACTCAGCGAAACTATTTTTTCCGAACCGACCATGCCGGCTTAATTAATAAGAAAGTCACAAGGATGACTGAAACAAAACAAAAGTAGGTAAACATGGTAGGGGGATGGGGTGTTGTGCACAAGGAATATAGGAATTTGAATGTACAGTGATGGTTCGAAAACCTTCGTCAGATTTAACTTGATTCATTCAACGTATCACGAGTACATATTACCTTTTGAAACTAGATAGTCACAATACACTGAGTTAGAGAAAATAATGTTTATCTTTTCGTAGTCAAAGTTCAAAATCACAGATCAATGATGTTTGACTGTTTGTTTTGTCAACAAGATTATTTTTCACTCCTCTTACTGAAAAAGACCGTTATAGTAGCGTACCAAAGCGGGGATAAATTTGCGTTTTTTCAACTTGGGGTAAAAGTTTTTTTGTAATTTTCGCGAAAACTTTTAAATATTTCTCTACTTGCAATTTGAATTGTTGACCGTAATATATTTAATTTTTACAACAGAAAAATACTGTCAGCCTTATTATAAACAAATCAAACCTGGGTTTAAACCTAGCTCAAGTCACGTTTTCTTATTATAAACAACTTAAACCTGGTTTATCTCATAAATTTAGGATCATCTCTGGTTTATCATTTTCGTATTACAAAAGACACTTTAGTCGAAGACTACATAGTACCTGAGATAGTCCATGGAGTCCGGGTAATACGCAACCATGGAATACACAACCACGGAAAACACAGCCAGGAAAGCGCAGCCAGGAAAGCGCAGCCAGGAATTTGCGGCCAAAATGGTTGCAAAATACTGACTGCGCTTTCCTGACACGTGTCAGGATTGTCCATCCACGGATTGTACAACCATGGAATACACGACCCGAGAATTTGCGACCAAAATGGTTGCAAAATCCTGGCTGCGCTTTCCTGACACGTGGCAGGAATGTACGACCCCGGAATTGGTGACCATTCTGTGCAAATTCTTGACGTCGTATTCCGGGGGTGTGCATAGTTTTGTACGGCCTGGAAAACACAGCCACGGAAAACACAACCATGGAATTTGCAACCAAAATGGTCGCAAATTCCGGGGTCGTGTAATCCATGGTTGTACATTCCGTGGCTGCGCTTTCCTGGCACCCGACAAATTCGTGGCAACCCATGCGTTTTGACATTTCAAATTTAGATCGGAGTCTAGAGTTTGAAATTTATGTTGGATAATGCAGTGCTACAAGTTGTTTTATTGAATAAACTTATGTGGGAGACCAAATAAAATTTGGCAAAATGAGATTTTTATTAGTTAGACCATACTTAAACTAGGGGTCGTTCGGGTTTATCTTTAAACCGTGGTTTAGGGGATAAACTCCGTTTTATAATAACGTCTGGTCTAAGTCTTTGATTTTTCTATAGAGCAGGGACCAACTTCGGTATCAAAGTTAGACCACGGACCAGTTAGTCCTGGCTTAAGCCTAGTCTAACTCACATTTTTATAATAAGACGGTGTAGGTTTTTAATTATTTTATTTGCTCGCAATCGTAGTTAAAAATACAGTGTAATACACGAGTGCAAAAACCCGTTATATATAATTGTTCTAATTACCAACTCACTCCAAGTTCCGTAGTAAAACTATCTCGTTAATATATATAATAGATCATTTTAGCCCCTTGTTTATCAATATGCTATTTATGAGACAATAGAGATGAAAGGACCAAGGAGGCTCTAGCAAATCACTGCCGAATTATTTGGAAAGGGATCTATGCTCTCGTCTTGTGGGTGATGCACACAAGCAAAACCTTATTGGATTGCAAACGTCACATTTATTTAGATGTTAGCAGAACTGTTTCTTCCTACTAGAAAACTTCACTGGGATTATGTTGGTACAATAAAAATTGATTCTTGCAATCTGGTGCAAGCAAAAACCGGCTCTAAGGTGAAGAACATTTAAAAACCGTCACTGTACTAGTATTCAAATTCCTTGGTTGTACATTAACGGGACCCTCTAAATTCCTTGAATTTGCCAAGCGCCAAGCTGCCAAGTGAGTGAGTGAAGTGAACGAGTGAAGAACCAGCCAGAGAGCAGACGAACGAAACCTTGTTCTAAGAACGAAACGAACAAGCCACACAGCGTTGCCAGATGTACCGCTTTTCTGCTTCCCCCCCCCCCCTTTTTTGACAGAGAATCCACGTTCCGCTTTTAACCTAGGTACGCGGTTCCGCGAATTTTCGAATCTACAAGAACAACCCCTTTTTTTTTAGCAAGTACAAAACACCGATCACGTCGAGGTTTAACAGCTGCATTCATTTTAATCCGTTACCGTGCCATCTCTTCTGCATGTGTAAAAAGTTACGAGGTACCTACTCATCAAACCTAAAAAAACTGATGAATTGAGAACCTTCTCTTTTAAAGTCGGTTTAAAATTGATGTAAATGAAACAAGAAATTCCACTTTTTGTGTTGAAATTGAAGCACAGCTACCGCTTTTTCAATTGGCTCATCTGGCAACACTGAAGTGGAAGTGGGTTGGTGGAGTTTGTTTGTTGATTAATTTTTTTTTTTGTTCGTGGTTGGCTATTTTGTGGAAATAATTGAAATGGCGTAATAAAAATCCTAAATTCAAATTAGGGAATCGAATTATCAGTTTTTGCGATAAGATGTCTTCGAGCTCTGTTGAGGATATTCCTGATCAGTGTAGAGTAAGTACATCATACTTAATCTGTCTTTGTCTTGTTATGTTGACTAACATGACGACCTTTGCATCAATTGCAAAAGTATTATTCCTGTAATAAGTATGTACATCTTGTCACAGCTAAGAGAATCGTATTGTATATTTAATTCACCTTGTTTAACTCTCATGAGGCGTTTGTATGCATTTTACATCCCTTGTATCTATTGTTTGTGAGTAAACATATCATCAGCTGTTATTCTTGTAAAATATATGGTGTAAGTGTTTGTACTATGTTGAATGTGTTGCTGATAAAATACCTATGGTAAAGGTAAGTAGTAGCAGCTAAAACTATTGACAATAATAATTTTTGGACCTGTATGTACAAACATTAGCATTGTTTACAAAAATCCCACATTGAATTTGGCTGAAGTCTTAGTACCCACAGCCCGGAAATACGTTTGTGGTCATGAATATAAATATAATGCAGTTCTGCTGAAGTGTCTAATAGGGGTTGGCTATAGCAATCCTTGTACCTGGGTTGAAAGTTGGGGAAGGGGGGTGTCGCAAGTGGGGATAGATGGCAAGTCCTTTCCTTGAGTCCTTTTGTGTAGTATATGGATAGTAGATGCAAAAATATAACTTCACTTCATCCTAGTGTTAACAACTTACAGCCTTACTTATAAAAACTTAAATAGGAGTTTTAGCATTGTTTAGTTAAGAGCTGTTTAGCGCCTTTAGTACTAGTTTAATATTTCTTACTTATTAATATTATTTATTATCAGCCTGCGTCGTCCCACTGCAGGGCAAAGGCCTCCCTACCCCCCTTCCACTTTTCTCTGTCCTGTGCCATGGACGACCAATCTTTCATAAATGAATCTAGGTTGTCCCGCCATCTCAGTCTTGGTCTGCCGCGAGGTCGTTTGCCGTTGTTAGGGGCCCACTCCGTCGATGTTCTAGTCCAAAGATCGTTCGGCATGCGGCAGACTTGCCCAGCCCAGTTCCACTTTAAACTAGCCGCTTTCCGAGTGACATCGGCAATTTGAGTCTTGGAGCGCAGTATGGTGTTGCGTATTCGGTCGGTGAGCCTAACTCCGAGAATACTGCGCTCCATGGCTCGCTGGCAAACCTCGAGTGCAAACCTTTGTTGACCTGTCAAAGACCATGTTTGTGCGCCGTATGTAAGTATTGGAAGAATGCATACGTCCATGGGCTTGCGCTTTAGTGATATTGGAAAGTTACCTTTCATGAAATCTTTCATAGCCCAGTAGCTCCTCCAGGCGTTTTCTGTGCGACGAGCAACCTCTTTCTCTTGTCTCGCGAAATATAAAAAATTTTTAAGCAACAATTAGCAAAGTATTGGTTGAGCTCTCCTTGTCTATGGAAATGATCAGTTTTGGATAATTTTTCTGGTACTGGCCACATTTTGCATCAAAGAAAAGTAAATAAGTTGACACTGAGACGGTGACGTTACATTTATTTATGACACTAGTTGCACCCCGCGGTTTCACCCGCGCAAATTTAAATCCCGGTATTCCCACGGAATAAAAAGTAGCCTATGTGCTATTCCAGACTATAATCTATCCCTCTGACAAGTTTCATCCAGATCCGTTCCGGCGTGAAAGTACAAACTTTCGCGTTTATAATATTAGTAGGATTTATCATGGGTTTGCCCAAGGAATTTGGATACATACTTGTTTATTCTTCTTAGGGTTTGTCCAAGGAATTTAGAAACGGTTTGTCGAACTTGTTTTTAAATTCCGCAAATAGTACCACCTACCTACCTACCAATAACTAGTAGGTATGCTAACGCATCTACCTACCTATGTTTATTGTAAGGAAGCTGAATTGAAAATTAGAAGGACATTCCTGAAAACAACTTGTGTATTTTTTGAATAATGCAGTTTTCTAATATACCCTGCACCTCCACTCCACACACTTTACGTTGATAGGTGATGATCTTTAAGTGGGTGCCATCTATAGCGCCGATGATTTGCGGAAATCCGCTAAAAGACCGAAATCGCTTTATAGCTTCTGTTTTCTCCCGCATTGTTGATGTAATGATGTAGCATTGTGATGCCAGTGCGATGGCCACTCTAACGCACAGGCGTGTTATTGCTTGCTGGCTCATGCCATGAATATCTGATCTGCGCGATCTTGTTGTATCCTATGTCGCCCCAGTAGGTATCTTATAACCGCCATGACTTGTATTTCAACCGGTATGCCTCCTCCACGGCTGTCTTGGGTCAAGTCATGGCGAAGAATTTCAATGATCCTCAGCATATTTTCATTTGAGAATTGGTACCTCCCTCTGAAGTCCTATTCAGAGTTCAACAAGCGTAGGTATCCCACCTTTCTCTGAACTCTCTGGGCCTCCACTGCTGGATTAAGTTTAGGCCGACGACAGTATCCCCGACCGTGTCGCGAAGAACGCGTAGGTACATCGTTCAAGTCCTCCTTTTTTAGGAAAAAAATATTCTCAGTTGATAAACAAGATAGTCATGGCACACAAACACGGTATAAATCTTCTTCTTCTTGGACCGCAGATAAAAAATCAGCTACTTAGGATCGCTAAACCTGGGGTAGAGGTTGTTTAATTTGACAGCGCTCTAAACATTGGGTTTAGAGGCAGTTTAGCCCTAATATGTGGTTATAAGTAAGAAAATCCTTAAGTAACGGTTTAAGCGTGGTTTAACTTTTAAATTGCGTTTATAAGTAAGGCTGGTAGGGGTTAAGCCAAAATTTTGGAGTCTTGAAGTCCACCTACATCCTGATCATCAGCCCATCGCATTCTTGGCCGACCTGTGGGCCGATTACGCTAATGTCTGGCTATCGAGATGGCTTTCAGTTTGACATTTGATTCCCATCCATTTTATAGGAATAATTGCTACACTTTGGGAATCAAAATGTCAAACTGAAAGCCATCTTGATAGCCAGACATTAGCGTAATCAGGCCTCTGTCCTACTTACATAATACCTTGAATTCCCAGGATCTGTTCACACAAGATGGAGTGCTCCTCAAAGCCTGCCTTGGGCGCTCGATCTCCGATCTCAATTCTATTGGGATGCTCTGCATCATACAGAACGCGGAAAGCAAATGCATTGAGTGGAGGCCACTGGACCTGATCACTATAGATTCCGACACACAGGATCAAGAGTGGGCTGTTGTCAATACTATAGGTAATTTTAAAATGGCATAAGCTCAACTAACAGCTTGTTGGCAATTTTCTTTTTTTTTTTTTTTTTATACAACTAGCTGATGTAACAAGCAGATGGTCCACCTGATGTTAAGTGGTAACCATCACCTATAAACAAAACATTGCCCCGTAGGTCACGCACAATAGGAACGTGCCCTACGATGCACTGCCCTGCGTCCTTCAACTTGAGGCATACAGAATCCTAACTAAGTTCAGATAACTAGTCTTAGATGGATGGTTCTCTATTATAAACTTTGCAGGATTCCCTGAACCGATCAAGGATCACAGTTGTTTCTATCCGGGATGGACCTATTGGATATGTTTCATAATTGTACGAATTGACCTGTTTTTTCCAAGGGCGTCGGCAACGCACTCTCAGTGGCAACATAACATCAGACTACGCGACAGCCCGGGCTCGGATCATCAAAATACCTCTCTCTGAGCTTAAAACCTTCCGAGTGACCAGAAACAACCAGCAGATGCAGTTCTGCACCAAGCCTGGGGTCTGGCAGACCACATTCTACTTCCAGCATGGAAACGCTGAGATATTTGTCTCCCATCTTAAGAATCATGTCAAAACTGCTAAGACGCGACATGACAGAAACACATACATGGTGGTGGAACCTAATATTGAATCTCAGGTGACTCAAAGTTTTAATACTAGCATCAACCTCAACAACCTCATGGTAGTAACATACAATAAATAGTATAGTATATATAGCACATAAAGTAAAATACAAGTATACATTATCTATTATCTAAATATATATAACTCAAAGGTGACTGACTGACTGACTGACATAGTGATCTATCAACACACAGCCCAAACCACTGGACGGATCGGGCTGAAATTTGGCATGCAGGTAGATGTTATGACGTAGGCATCCGCTAAGAAAGGATTTTGATCAATTCTACCCCCAAGGGGATAAAATAGGGGATGAAAGTTTGTATGAGATTTTCAAAGTAAACGAGCGCGAGCAAAGCCGCGGGATCAGCTAGTTCTATACATAATATATAAACTATTCAGTATCCTACTTCCTACTAATATTATAAACGCGAAAGTTTGTGAGTATGGATGGATGTTTGTTACTCTTTCACGCCGGAACGACTGAAGGGATCTGGATGAAACTTGGCAGAGAGATATATCATAGTCTGGAATAGCACATCGGCTACTTTTTATCCCGTGGGAATACCGGGATTTAAATCTGCGCGGGTGAAACCGCGGAGTGCAACTAGTTATTCAATAAATGAAATGGACCATTCATTCTTATGACCGACTGAGAGGGAAAGAAAGAAAGAAAGAAAATATAGAAAACATATTTATTTCGTCCCACAAACACAAGTAGGTACTTACTTAAAACTAACTGACTGGTGATAATAGTGGTAAAGCTGTTTTTTTACAACCATTTTTATCCACAACTTCAGGTGTTGAACAAGTCGTTTGCCGAACTGGATATCTTCACAGAGAACACAACAGACGTGGTTTGGAATCTTGTGTCCAACTTCAAGCAGAGACCGTACGAGACCACTATGGAGGCCTTTTCTAAACTCACTGATATTGGTAAGGTGCTCAAAGATTAATAGGCTACTATTTATAAACACGAATGTTTGTAAGTATGGATGGATGGATGGATGTTTGTTACTCTTTCACGCCGGAACGGCAGAACGGATCTAGATGAAACTTGGTAGAGAGATAGATTATAGTCTGGACTAGCACATAGGCTACTTTTTATCCCGTGGGAATACCGAGATTTAAATCTGCGCGTGTGAAACCGCGGGGCGCAACTAGTAAATAATAAATAAACAATATAATAATAATAGGGCCCCATTCCGTAGATGTCATTATGGGTGACTTGTCATGGAATGTAGGAGGGTCGGTACAATTTTATACTTTGTGCAAATGTTTTGATAATATGAAAAAAAGAGGAGGTACTTGGCTGTTGTCTACCCTGTTTATACGGCATAAGGTAAGGTGTATAAGGTTGTATAATATAATTTAAAAAAAATATGTAAATTTAATTTTTTTTTTTTCTTCCCTTCAGATCTCCCAGATCTAACCATTTTCTATCTATCTATATTATTATAACTTCGAAGTTTGAAGTTTGCTTACATTTCCAGTATACTATGGCAATGAAGGCGTGAACGGTAAACGGGACGTGTCCGAGGAAGTGGCAGATTTGCTGACCAAAAGCATGAGTGCTCTGGAAGACTCCACAACTGTGCATAGCACCAGGAACGAGGAGTATGAAGTCATCAGTGTCAAGCCTACTTTACCGCCGAGACCGAGCATACCCAGGTAAAAAAAATTACATAACTAGCGACCCGCCTCCGCTTCGCACGGTGCAATACTTAAGGGTCCGGTGACAGCGGCTCGCAATTTCGAGGTGCGATTGGCTATTATTTCATTTTATTTCATTTCGGGGAGGTTGTTTGAAAGAATAACTCTAAAGTGACACGCATAAATACTGTTCGAACACAAATAATACAATAATATAAGGGAAACATGCCCGAAACACAAATCATTTTGGTATTAGTATGTTTGGTCTTACGTTTACCTAATACCAAAATGATTTCTAACTCAAGCACATTTCCCTTATATTATTGTATTATTTGTGTTCGAACACTATTTATGCGTGTCACTTTAGAGTTATTCTTTCACACAACCTCCCCGAAATGAAATAAAATGAAATAATAGCCAATCGCACCTCGAAATTGCGAGCCGCTGTCACCGGACCCTTAAGTGTTATAAAATTATAAACCTTTTCTTGAATCACTCTTCTAATAAAAACCGCATCAAAATTCGTTCCATAGTTTTAAAGATCTATGCATACATAGGGACAAAGCGAGAAGCGACTTTGTTTTACACTAGGTATATAACAATAAGGAAAAACTGAAACAGCATGCCTTTTTCTACCGCCAAGCAGCGTAGCTAGTGTCGGTTTGAAGAGTGTAGTTGCCGTTTGTCGGTGAAATTACAGAGACATTACAGTAAGGGTTTATTATGAGGATGCAAAAAAATATTCCCATTTCTACTACTTTTAAACGCTGCAGGAAAACACCGCGAGAAAGTCAGTTATTTCTCCAGCAGCGACTATGTTTTTATAAACATAGATAACTTTTTGAATCACAGTTTCCTTACAAGTATATATAGCGGGGAGATTCTAGCTTCCCCAGACGAGTGCTTCACAATTTTTTTTTTTAATTTTATTTTAGAGGCACTCCCCTTTCTACAGAGAAGTGGGATGGCTTGCAAGATCCGGCAGGAAGGGTGACGGAAGTCGAGGGGGTTAAACAGCTTATATTCAGAGGGGTAAGTTCATATGACAGCCTTACAGCTCAGTTGGTAGTTCTGCCTTCGGCGCCGCAGGCCTTGGGTTCAATTCTCACAAAGAACAAATATCTGTGTGATGAAAATAGATGTTTGTTCTCTGTCTGGGTGTTATTATTGTATTAATTGCGCCCTGCGGTTTCACCCGCGCAGATTTTATTCCCGCTATTCCCACGTGATAAAAAGTAGTCCATGTGCTATTCCAGACTATAATCTATTTCTCTGCCACGTTGCATCCAGATCCGTTCAGCCGTTCCGCGCGTGAAAGAGTAACAAATACCCATCCATACATACAAACTTTCGCGTTTATAATAGTAGTAGGATTATGTGTATGTATTTAAATAAAAATATTGCATCAACTATCTGGTTGCCATATCACAAGCTTTGGCTTAGTTTGGGGCTAGATAGTAGAAAGTGTGGAAAGTCCAGCAATATGTATTTATCTATTTCTTTAATAGATCCTAGGCAAGACAATAAGTAATGTAAAAATACATGTTTTTTGTGATATTTTTTCCAGGGTATAGCTCACTCGATAAGACATTCAGTGTGGAAGTACCTGTTGGATTATCACAAGTGGCAGAGTACACACTCTGAGATCAAGGCGTTGCAACGGAAGCGAACTGAGGAGTATTTCTCTATGAAGCTGCAGTGGAGGTCCATGACTGATGGTCAGGAAGCAAGGTACGTCATTGTTCACGCTGCGTTAGATGACGCCCTTTTCTGTCGCCAAGCAGCGTCGCTGTGTTTCGGTTTGAAGAGTGTGTTTGCCGGTAAATTACAGGCACATGACAGCTTAACTTTTGTATATTTTGTAGTAAAACTATTCATAATGGTTATAAATAAATAATGCTGGTTAATCCACACAGCACTATCTAGCCCCGAAGTAAGCTACTTAAAGCTTGTGTTATGGATAACTGATATATTTAATACATTATATACATAGACAAATATTTGTTATTATATACATAGAAAACACCCAGACCAACAAAGGTTTGTTCATACTGAATAACGCCCCTGGCTAACTTTGAAGTGGCGGACTCCACGCTCCCCAAAAAATCGATAAATAACTTTCATTTCGATGCTTGTCTTTTACAGGTTCTCAGAATACCGAGACCGGAAAAGCTTAGTCGAGAAAGACGTGAACCGAACCGACAGAACCCATCCATTCTACGCCGGCGACAATAACCCGAACCTGATAGTTCTACAAGACATTCTGATGACCTATGTCATGTATAACTTCGACCTCGGATATGTGCAAGGCATGAGCGATATACTAGCGCCATTATTACTACTGCTGAACAATGAGGTCGATAGCTTTTGGTGTTTCGTTGGGTTTATGGATAAAATCGTAAGTATTTTTAACAATTCAACATAACTTTATTTATAACCAGTATGGGGTTCTTCAAAAAAGGCGTGTTAAAATAATTAAAGGGTCAGCAACGCGAGTGTGACACCCCTGGTGTTACAAACGTCCATAGGCTGCGGTAAGCGCTTCCCATCCCCTGATGGAAACAAGAACAAGCATAGGGCCCACTTGGGTCGTATGCTTGTTTGCTACCTTGGTAGTATAAAAAAACTTATTTCTCTAAAATATTTATAACTAGCAGCGCTCCGCAGTTCCACCCGCGAAGTTTTAAATCCCGGTAGTCCCACGGGATAAAAAGTAGCCTGTGTGCTATTCCAGACTATAATCTATCTCTATGCCAAATTTCATCAAGATCCATTCAGCCGTTCTGACGTTATTGAGTAACAAACATACATCCATCCATCCATACTTACACACTTTCGCGTTTGTAATATTAGTAGGATAGTTACTTAGATATAATTTACTTCTAGAAGCTTGGAATTTGAGTTGTGTTTGATTATTTGCTAACTTTTAGGTTTGTCATGAACTTTGTGTTTAAAAAACCTTAAATAAGTCACTACATAGTATAAAACAAAGTCGCTTTCTCTGTCCCTATATTCCCATGTATGCTTAAATCTTTAAAACTACGCAACGTATGCAACATATTTGATGCGGTTTTTTTAATAGAGTGATTCAAGAGGAAGGTTTATATGTATAATACATGCATATGTGAACCCGTGCGAAGCAGGGGCGCGCGAGCGGGTCGCTAGTGATTACATAAATAGAAAAAAACTAGTTAGATCTAAATATGATTAAACCACAGGCATCAAATTTCGACATGGACCAAGCCGGTATGAAGAACCAGCTAGTGATGCTGCAACAGCTGATCACCTTCGCGAGTCCGGAGCTGGCCAAGCATCTCGCTTCCAAGGACTCCGGGAACATGTACTTCTGTTTCCGCTGGCTCCTAGTCTGGTTCAAACGAGAGTTCTCGCACAGGGATATCATGAGGCAAGTATTCTTTATTTATTTTATTCTCCATTTGGTGAGATGTGAGATTTTGCTTGAACCTCCCCCACTAATCTCACTTAAGACTTTTGAATGCGTTAATTAATCTCAAGAGTAGTAGATTGTGAAGGGCTCATCCGGGGAAGTACTATCTACGCCTTTTTCTACGTTCAGGTTTGAAGTGTGGGTGAAATTACGGGCACGTGATGCTTGGCATATGTATGCTTCAAGTTGATGGACGCAGGGCAGTGTTTATATCGTGCGTCGCGAGGCGATTCTTTGTTTTAGGTGATTGTTACCACTTGGCATCAGGTGAGGCATCTGGCTGTTCCATCAACATGTTATAAAAAAAACATAATTTGCTTAGTTTTTTTTTTGCTTCTTCTTATCGTGTCACTAGTTTCTTTCGAAACAGTGTGGTGAAAGGTGTTTAAGTGCGCCTCAAGAGGCTCCTTTCGAGCACTTTCGACACATGTTATAGAACTTGTTAGGTCTTATAACATGCCGGTTTCCTCACGATGTTTTCCTTCACCGTTTGAGAGTACTGGCATTATGCACATAAATTTTTTGAACAAAAAATCTCATTGGTGCACGACCAGATTTGAACCCACGACCTTACGATCGGAAGGCGGGGCTGCTACCACTAGACCACCAGTGCTCTCTACTTTGCTAAAATCTCATTATTAATTTTTTTCGTAATTTTACACTGTTTCTTGTGAAAAAAAAATACGTGATATATGCCGAGACTCGCATCTCTCCCAAGTGAGAACGGATGAGGTTTGGTTTGAATGCCCCCTAATCGGATCTCTCTGAGTTGCCAAAGGCAGGTTCCACCATTTCAAAGAAAGAGTCAGATAAACATATTTCCGCTTCTCCTTTAGGCATATCATAACAAATAATTTTTTATCTGATGGATATCATTACAGTCAAAAAATCCCTACTTATATAATATTATAAATGCGAAAGTAACTCTGTCTGTCTGTTACGCTTTCCCGCTTAAACCTCTCAACCGATTTTGATGAAATTTGGCACAGACAATCTTTAGACCCTGAGAAAGGACATAAGCTACCTTTTATTGCGAAAAGTACGCAGACGAAGTCGCGGGTACCAGCTAGTTCTTTATATATTTTCTAGGCTATGGGAGGTGCTATGGACAGGGCTGCCATGCAGCAATTTCCACCTTCTGATCTGTGTTGCCATACTCGACGCGGAGAAAGAGATATTGATCAGCAGAGATTATGGGTTCACAGAAATATTAAAAGTAAGTTGTATACAGTACAGAGAAAATAATTATCGAATTCTTTTCGTTTTACTGTATACTTTTTCCTATTGTGGAGCAATTCTTATTTATTTAAAAACTTTCACACAAAAATATACTGCTAGGAAGACTTAATGCTATTAGCATTATCTACCTAACAAATCTAATTAATTAATTTAATAATCTTATTGAATTTAATAAAACTTATAAAAATTGATCTTAATATCCCCGCCGCATATATCTCAAAGTGCTTACTCTTACCTAGTATAGTATTCTTTTATCTGTGCTCTTACTAGCCCTAATATACCACAGAGGTTAATCTTCCGGCTTTTTCTTTTATTTTTCCAGCACGTGAACGACCTCTCAATGTGCTTAGATGTCGACCGAATACTAAGTTCCGCAGAAGGGATTTACCACCAAATCGTCTCAGCGCCACAACTCACGGACCAAATCAGAATGATTCTCGGCCTACCCGCACTAAATCTATGCACATCCGCACATTCGGACAGCTCGACTGAGGTCACAGAAGCAACCACATCGAAAATGGTCGAGCAATCGAACGGTATGACCGCGTGCGAAGATAGAGACTACTCTCAAGAAGAAGTGGATGAAGTTATGTATCAAATAGGATTAGAAATGAATTTTTGAGGCACGCGCTTTGTAGTTTAGTTGGATGGTTTTTTAGATTACATGCAACCCTTTCAAAATTCCATGGAACAGCTCGAAAGCGTTCGGACAAGTGTTAAACTGAATAGAGCAGCCAACTTTTTCGGTATTACTGTCTACCTTTAGACGTGGTGGTATCTTGGTTGATTGAGGGGCGGAAATAAGACCGGCCGGCACCCAATTTCAATGCAATTCAAAAAACCAAAGCTCATTTGTACAAAATGTAAGCTCAAATGCCATTTCCAAATTTTATTTTGAGGTGCACTAGAGCTCGAAATTCATTGTAATATCAATAACAATAAAACTATCTAAATGTGTTTTCCTTAATCGAACCAAGCTAATCAAGCCCTTAAATAACATTATTAGTGTCATAAATTACGAGTGTTTTAGTAGACAACACCTTAATACAGGTTTGTACCCAACATTGTTTTTGTCAGTCAGTTTTCATAAAGCTATACTAAACTTGATACATAGGACTTTAAACTTAATTTCCTTGGTTTGTAGGTTTATTTTGTATCACTTCACTTATTTTCGAATGAACCTACTTGTTTTTTTGTATATAAATGATTTACTTGATAGATTCGTAGACTAAATGCATGTAAAATAATTAAACACTGCATAATACAGAACAATGCTTTACATACGTCTTATAAACAAGTAGTCCACTTCGGAACAAACTCTTTAAGGGGTGTGGAGTGTAGACACCAACTGTTGAATATTTTGAAATAGCTTCACTTCACACCAGTCTTTAGATTTCAGTCATATAATAAGATTTTTTATCTTGGCGCGTAGAAAAAGCACAGCCATGGGCCTTGATCATGCAATTCATTCTTTTATTTTATATTATTGATTTTTATCTGCTCTATGTTTATTTTTATCCTAAATTAGTTTATGTTGTAAAGTGTAGCATCTGACAATCCCACGAATTAGCAAAATGCTTAAATAGTATTTATTAATTACAGACATTCCAAAATGGATTTACAAGGTAGGTACATAACACAGAGCTTAGATGTTTCCTTATGATGTTCTCCTTTATTGTTTGAGCAGTAATCAGCATTTAATGGAATAGCATGTGACTTAACATCCGATTACATTTGATTGAGCTTTCAGAAACTCAACTAAACATTTATCTTTCACTTGGTTCAGTACATTACAACACAATGACTTTTTCATTGTTGGTGGCTACAGTTTTTCATCAGGATGCTACTACTAGAAATTTTATTTCTAGCATGGTAAAAAATAATATATTATTCAGTAGGTATGCAGTTTTCATTGGCTATACCCAGTTACTACTTATCCACAGACAAAGTAGATATTAACATGAATTTTTGCTACATATTTTTATTCTAATATTTAATTTTTACTTTGCAGGATACACTCGAATATAATGGAATTCAAATACATATTGTAACAAAGACCGTTTGGGCATTGCTGGCCTGATAAACCTATCTCATCAGAAACCATTTCATATTGAAAAAATAAAATTATCAGTCCTTGAGACAGGAATTGGAATGTGATATTTTATACTTTTATATAGCACGCAAATTATCTGTTTGTAATTGCTTGAATTTTGTAAAAATAAAGATTCTAAGGCCACCCACCGAATAAAAAAAAAATACTTGCCTAAAAATCATAGATGATTAAATCAAATCGTCCATACTAAAATGTATTGATTTGAAGTAAGGTGATAATATGGATTATTGTAAATACTGGTGTCCATTCTGTTGTTGCATTATCCTAACCAGCACTAAAAATCTATCTGACAGCACTAAAAATATTGCCATCCCTTTCTAAAAGACCACAAGGACGACTATAATTTTAGAGATGTCAGATTAGGTTAGTTTAGGATAATGCAACAACAGAATCGACACCATTGTCAGTTAGCAAACAACATAATTTCCTTAAAAACATAGTTTATTTCTTTTGCTTTTTCTTATATTCTGCACTTAAGTAAGTGCCTTGGTTAGTTTTTAAATGTTTTAAATTCTTGTTATTTCTTCATAGTTATTAATGTATAATCAGCACATCATTTCTAATGACATATTTTTATTAATAAACTTTTAAGTCAAAAATTACTTCTTTTCATACCAAACCTTGATGATTATCTATTTAATTATACAGCTTATGAACCTAGTTTCAGCTAGAGAACTAGAGATAAAAATAATATAAATACCTAATACTAGTGAGATCAATATGGTTTTTTTTCTAATGCCTATCTAAAGGTTCAACACATTCATAGGCATTTGCGAATGTGATTTTAAATGCACATTTAGTCCATATCTAGTCTGATAGGATTTGTCACACATATGACAGTGAAAGTTTTTCACCCCTGTGTGTGTTAGCGAATGTCTTTGCAACTCAGATTTTGAGAAAAATCTCTTCCCACAACTATCGCACCCATATTTTTTCTCTTTGAGATGATTTTTCCTAATGTGTGAGCTTCGGGAGCTAGATGATATAAATGTAGCATTACACACTTCACATTTGTGATTTCTAGTTCTCTTGTGGTTCCATAGAATGTGAGAATGCAGTCCACCCAGGACTTTGAATTTCTTAGGGCAAAACTTACAACAGTATGGTCGCTCACTGCTATGGGTACGCATGTGGATTGTGATGTAGCCAGGGGGGTAGGACTTCCCACATTGATCACACTGGCGTAATACTTTCTGTGACTTATCTTTTTCTTTGTACATACTTGGTCTGCAAGCGTGGGCACTAAGCTCATCTTCTGTGTAAAAACCATCCCAGCATTGCTCACAGAGCAATGGCCTCTGGTGCAATTTCCTGTGTAAAACTAGGGATCGAAAATCTTTAAACTTTTCATTACAGTATGTGCAGTCTCTACCAACGGCACACTTTACAGGGTGATTGTCTTTGCAATGGTTGGTCAGAGATTGGAGTGAAGTGAATTGAGCCTTACATTCAACACAAAACAATAATTTTGGCTGGTTTTCTATTCTTTTTTCTATGTTGATTGTCCTTCTCTTGAATCTTACTTTCTTCTTTGGTTTTTCATCATCTAATTCACAGTTGTCAAGTTCACTTGTAGGAGAGGAATTTGGCTGGTTAATTTCTTTCAACAGAGTCTTGTGGCTGGATTCTATGAGGGTTTTGAAGGAGTAAGTGATAGTGAGCTGGTGAACACAGTTGATGCATATGTTTTGATAGGAGAACTCATCTGTCACCTGTAAAAGAGAGCCAGAAATCTGAAAATATATAGTTTGCTACCTTGGAATGAGTTTAATAAAAATGGTTCATCTAGGAAATTGTAGTCTGTCAATTTCAAATTCTACCTATTTATCTATTTCAAAAGAAATTACCTTGTAACTGTAGAAATTATCTAATATATCCATTAATTTAATGTTCTCACCCGATATGAGAACACTGGAGTTTAATTGACGCATTTCTTTCTCACTACCCAGACAAGTGCGACAGCAGCCTTTAAATTTCATTTTGCTGCAAAATTTCAGGCATTTACGTGTTTTTGAAATGACAAACAAGTTAGTTTAGTGTTTCTTCTGCGTAGAATAGATCCAGCAGACCCAACATAATTCCTATATTTTCAGAATTTTCAAGCTTTTTAATGGATATTATGTTGGATAGTTTTACAAGTTATTGTATTTGTTTCTACTTGAATTTCACCGAATTACGGAATGGAATACGGATACGGACCGCGGAATTGAAGCTTTCCTTTGGAAGGTATTATTCCTAGCCTACTGGTACTACTACTACTCAGTACTCAAATTCCTTGATTCAGGACTATACTTATAAATCTGTGCTTGATGATTCCTACTCCTTTAGGACTATACTTATAAATCTGTGATTCCTACCGATTTTTTTTTTCTCACAAATCCGGTATTTACTGTCAAAACTGACATTTCATATTGTCAATTAACAAACTACTTGCTGTTGATTGCTATCAAGAAATGTTGCCAACTCAAAGTTTGCCTATAATACAAGTAATTAGCAACTTCCTTTAAAAATAAAACCAACCAATATTGGCTACATAGTCAGTTTCAGCTAGTTTACAAGGGAGTGTTAGTCCTGACATTAATGTATAGTAAGGTAGGTAGTGAATTGGAGAGAGAGAGTGAGAAACAATATTTGAAGTGAAAGAAGACGTATGCGGGGTAGAGAAACCTTTATCTACACTCACTTAATACCTACGTCTTCTTTTATTAAGATTTATTATAAGATGATAAGGGCATGTATGTAGAGAGGATGAATGAAAGGAGATTAATTAACGAAATAAGTGCATCTGGCGAGCGATAAACAAAGACTTTATAGTAAACTAGTTGCGCCCCAAGGTTTCACCCACGCAGATTTAAATCCCGGTGATCCCGGTGATCGAAATATATTTATAAAACGATTGCTGATATCACTCATTGCTCAAAACGCAACGATAGCGCGTGCTAATCTTTCCTGTGGCGACATCTAGTTATTATTTAGGAACTAAAATATTTATTATAGCTAAATACGGTAAAATGCAAATCTGCCCACACCTGGTATTCCCACGGGATAAAAAGTAGCTTATGTGTTATTCCAGACTATAATCAATCTCTCTGCCAAGTTGCATCCGGATCCGTTCAGTCGTTCCGGCGTGAAAGATTAACAAACATCCATCCATCCATTCATCCATCCATACTCACAAACTTTCGCATTTATAATATTGTATTAGGATTAGGAAGTAGGATTAGCAAACTGACTAAAGAATCAAAATATGTCTTATTTCCACCAGTAGGTAGGCATACAACTCTCAGCTCGAGAAACAAACAGAATTACAACACTTAAAACTAGTGGCTCTGGGAGCTGTAGACCTCGCGACTGAAAGTGAGCTATTTGAGGAATGTAATGTGCAAGTGCATTTTCCGTTTTGTGATTTTTTTGATCTTTTTGATTTTTTTTGCATCATCTTGTGTAGAATGAGGTCCTTTGTGTTTCTCTCAAATTTTATTGAAAACCATCGATTGTTTGATGAGCTATCCTGTTCATCATGCTGAAGATCCTTATCAGATCTTCGCCAAACTTTTATGAGACCAACTTATAGTTACTACCTTTCAAATAAAAAAAGAATAATCGAAATCGCATCTCATTTGGTGGAGATATCCAGTATATCAAATAGCCCCCTTTTTGCCCTTTTTTTGGGGGAAGTACCCCTCCAATCAAAAATCCCCGACGACAAAAAAATTCTTATAAGTCATATAACCTGTGTACCAAGTTTCGTCCAGATCGGTTGAAACATGCGACCTGTAGAGGAGAACAGACAGACATCCGGACAAACGCATTTTTGGCCAATGTGGAAACTGAGACGCTTCGCTCGCTCGGTCAATTATAACAATATTATGGTGCTGTTGATTATTTTGTTGCAAAACAATGTCATAAACCAACTTAAATTGAGTAGTTATCTCATTTTTTAATCTGAATTAGCAATTTTATTTAAGCTATCTAGGGAAATTCAGTTGGAAACTGGCATTGACTTGTTTGTGTTTGGCAAGTACGTAAGTTGCATATTTTCATAGTAGCTAGACTTGAATCTGTGTCACGCAAAAGTGTAACAGTAGTTTGCTAGTTTTTTGGTGAAATGGAACTATCTGGTGTTCTGTAACTCATCATAATATTATTCCTACCGACTTTCTAGATCATCATCATCATTTCCACATACTAACTATGTTGAATTCTATGTATCTCTCAAAGCTAATGCAGTAAAGATTTATACCGCCGTAATATAAATGTTAGCTAAAGTGCATTAAATAAAATGTCATCATTTTATAATAATTTCTTGACAATGCATGCATAAACATTATTTAGATAACAATTAGTTATGAAATTATGCTCATATTTTTGTTTTACGAATCAGAAAGTTTAAAATGTGAAAAAAGACCGAATGAAAGTTGGAAAAATTCGGTGGAAATAGGCGCTCAGCTTTCCTTTTCCTTCCATCCATTGATTGATTTGTTTGATTGATCTCTAGAGTAGACGTAGTGTAGTGATTACATGCTCAGTGCTAATAGTCTGTGGTTGTATAATAATATAACAACAACAACAATCGGTCGGTTCCTCTTATTGTGGGGTTGGGTTTGTCATGATGGTCGTACATTCACAGATTCCGGTTATATTACGACATGTTAACGTACAGCACGTGTAATGGACTTAAAAAACCTAACATCATCAGTAATCCAGCTAAAAAGTATGCACTTAGTGATATGCCAACTCGGGATAAACACTGACTCGAGTTAAAATTCTGCTAACTCGAGTTAGCAGCCCGAAATAGGTGTATGAATTTCGAAGCCCGCTCCACATTCTCCCAAAAACTCGATAAAACACGATTCATGGTACACACACGTGGTTTCAGAATCAGAATCAGAGTCAGAATAATCTTTATTGTAAACTGTTGAATGTATAAGGTGTTGAAAATATAATAGAGTACAAACAGTCTGCCCTACTCGGACGTACAATTAAATGTTTCAAACATTTTTGCTTAAAATCTATGAATATGAAATTATAACAGTTATTAAAATTTCACTTAATTATAACATTATAAATCTTATCTTAGATCCAACCTAATTTTAAAGGAACTTTAGTTTACTTTGGTATGTACTTATTTTTTTTTTTATGGAACAAGCAGATGGCCCACCTGATGTTAAGTGGTAACCATCACCTATAAACAAAACATTGCCCCGTAGGTCACGCACAATAGGAAGGTGCCCTACGATGCACTGCCCTGCGTCCATCAACTTGAGGCATACAGATGTTAAGCCTCATGTGCCTGTAATTACACCGGCGACCACACTCTTCAAACCGAAACACAGCGTTGCTGCTTGGCGGCAGAAAAAGGCGTGGTGGTAGTACTTCCTCGGACGAGCCCTTCACAAAGAGCTCTACTACTCTATTTGTCTAAATATTCTTCTAAGCTATAAAATACTTGTGAAAGAAGCCATTTTTTTTTAAGATTATTAAAAGCATTTACTTTGCATAATTTAAATTGTAAGGGCTGGTTGTTATATATTTTAATTGCAGAGTAGTAAGAGCTTTTTTGGAATATACAGTTATTAACTTGAGGGATACTTATGTTATGTTTATATCTGTCACGCAAATTTCGATTTGATGAATTTTGGAAAAAATACTCCTGATTATGTTTAACAAAATTACATATTTCATTAATGTAGATTCCAGTTAGTGTCAATATGTTTTCAGATTTAAAAACATTGCGTAAGCTATCTGTGCAGGTTAAAAATAGCTCTTAAGCATTTATTTTGGAGTAAAAATGTGGAATGAACATATACCGAGTTTCCCCAAAAATTACCCCATAGCTTAACTGAGGAAAAACATAACCATAATATGCATTTATTGCTATTTTTTTTGAACATATTCTTGCAAGAATTGATAAGGCGTAAGTGTATTGAGATAATTTAATGTTTACTTTGCTAATATGATTTTCTTTCATAATCTCTCGCGTGTTTTTCTGCCGTTCTCACGAAAATGTGGAGTGGTTTGTCTTTTCAAATTACTTTTTGCTTATTTGTTCCTTCATCCATATGTTATGAGAAATAACATTGCTCTAAACATGCATTGGCGAAGGTTACATAGAGCAAAAAAATATATATTGTACCTACACATGTGAGATGGCGGGAGTAGCGTGCACCTAGAACGAATTGCGCTGGCGCTCTTTTGCTTGATTCCACTCGAGTTCGAATAATTCAACTCGAATTAGACCCAACTCGAGTTAAATTAATACCTAATTGACCATTGACTTATTGGCACTGACCTCATAAAAAGGCTTTATAGAGGTCAGACGGATTATTGGGTGTGCATTATTGGTTGTACCCTAACACCCCGTCATACAATAACATGCCGTAGCGTTTGTCTCCGTCCGTTCTTCTTCTTGTTTCATCTAGATTTTTAGAATGTTTTCCACAGATTTATAAGTATAGTCCTAAAATGTTTTCGCAACCCTCAGAAAAAGAAAAACCGCCTCTATTATCACATAAACATAAATCTACCAGCAAAAAGCGCAAGAAGCAAAGGCAAAAAAACAAGAAAAAGCAGGCTACTCAAATAAAGCAAAGCTTAGCGAATTCCATGTCTACTTGGGCAGAGAACTTTACTATGGCTGCTACTTGGCAGCTGAAGCACCAGGTGGCAATGTGGAAGTCTAAAGCCACGATGTTGCAGTACGAGAACCAGGTGCTACGCGAAACATTACAACAGTTCTACGTAGGCCGTAACAATAATGCAAAATCTGCGCGTACTACATATCTGAATACAAATTTAAACGTGAACAAAAACAATAAATCCACGAATCTCATGGAATATGAACAAAGCTATATGGACTGTGCTTCAAATGTAAGTGCTACCAAACCGGACAGTGATGTTGAGTCTTCTGAAAATGAGGACTCAGAGTGTGAAATAGAATTGAGTGATGAATTCTTAGCCTTCATAAAACAGAATTCAGAGTTTAGAAAAGCTCGGGATGAGCGTAAAAAGAGACAGGCTGATGAAGAGCGAAGGAAAGAAGAAGCTGTGGCAGACCCCACACCTGCCAAAGACCGGATAGAAGAGTTCAAAGAACTTTATGGAGATGCTTGGGAAAGAGTAGCAGCCCTTGATTTTTACTTGTCATCAGACTTTGTATTGCAATGTGATACTTATGTACCAAGCTTTTGGCCGAATATACCCCTTAGGCTTTAGATGATTAAATAAATAATGCTGGACAATCCACACAGCACTATCTAGTCCCAAAGTAAGCTATTCAAAGCTTGTGTTATGGGTACTAGATAACTGATATATTTAATACATTATATACTTACATAGATAGATATTTTTTATTATACATAGAAAACACCCAGACCATCGGAACAAATTTCTGCAGATCGTACACAAATTTGTTCCAAGGCAGGAATCCAGGCAGGCTCTCCCCCGCTGCGCCACAGAGGTAGTCAGATTGTGCTATAACAGTGAAGTAATTCGATAAATAACAACTTACCTATATTCTGAATATAACTTAATCTCCAAACATAGCTTAAAATCAAGTAAGTAGATAGTCTAAAATAAAGTTTTTTGTAATGATTCTTCAATTCATTGATAACATTTCTGACTAACTGAGTAGACCAGAGATGTCCGAGAACACAAGCTTAGAGCTAATTGTCAATAATAATTAATTGTTGTCTATTTGCAAAATCCACCTGAAAAATGGGTGTGACAACAAAACAACAAAAGACTTCTTGAGTACTGATATTTTCTGCAGTAGTCAAGTCATAATTAGTGGTAATTTTTGTATACTACCAAACAGTTGTGAATTTTTGTATGTCTATTTAGAAAAGTTATTAGTTTATGACACATGTTAGAGAATTCAAGACACCCCTCCCTAGGGCTTTCACTACTGTTGCAATACATGTACCTAAGTGGTGCTCATGATCATCTTATTATTCTCTTACATAGTGATGTGCCAACTCGGGGTAAACACCGACTCGAGTCGATATTCAGGTCACAACTCAGGTTAGCAGAATGAAACAAAGTGTATGATTTTTTAAGCCCGCTCCTCATTCTCGAGAGAAAGCGATAAAAACACATGAAACGATTCACATTCTCCTTGTGTTTTTCCGGCGTTCTCACGAAAATCTGGAGCAGGCGGGCTTTACAAATTACTTTTTTTTTCATATTTGTTCCTCCATCCAACTCTATTTTGTGACAAATAACATTGCTAAACTCGAAAATGGCGAAATTGGCTTACCTACATGCAAAAAAAAATTGTTGACTTGAGTTAGAAATTATCAACTTGACTTATCACACATCTCTACTCTTACATACCTTTATTGTGTAGTAAATAATTGTAATTAAAAAGAACTGGTGTTGAGATAGCTAGTAACAAGGTTGTGGGTTTGAATTCATTTGTGTAACAATAAAAAAAAACGGTTTTTATTCAGTACAACAAGTGTCACTTTAAACACAATGGGTTTTCCATTTGCAGATCCCAATGTTCAAAACTGGGATACTTGTGGCTTAGTACAGCACATTGACCATAGTATTCCTCAGGTTAAGCCAAAGGAAATTGCTAGGTCAGCCTACTCCATAAAAACCCAAACCCAGGCCACAAAAGAAATTGTAAGTATAAGATATTGTATTAGGTAGGTACATAAACAAATTCTACATTATCTATTTATTAATGGTGTATGGGTCTAAAGTTGCCTAAGTTGTAATAATTATCTAGGATAGGTAATTTAAGGCAGAGGGCCTAGGCTATTTAAATTGTAATGTAAAAATACGGTACCATGTACTGTATAGCTACCTGTATACATCTATAATAAAGGATAGATATATTTTATTAATACGCTGGCCGTAGTTATTTATGCCATTGATATTTTAAATTGCTGCTGAGCCTCCCGCTTATACTATGAATGTTTAGTTTTAGTTATGTACTTAATGTAAAAATAAGCCAACAATAAAATTTATTTTCATTTTATATTTATTTACTACAACTTAAATCTACCTTCACAGCAGTAGGTATGCTAATGCCATCCATGTAGAATTATTAAATACACAAGATTAGTTTTTAATTTTTTGGTTTCATCTTTTCTTTTACGTACCGATAGATGGCAGTGGAAAGCACTGTTGAAAACTTATTGGGTACTCTAAAACCGTGGGGACTAAAGGTTCTCGACTGGCGACAACGGTGTCCATTCTGTCGTTGCATTATCCCAAACTAGTTGCGCCCTGCGGTTTCACCAGCGCACATTAAATCCCGGTATTCCCACGGGATTAAAAGCAGCCTATGTGTTATTCCATACTATAATCTATCTCTCTGCCAAGTTTCATCCAGATCCGTTCAGCCGTTCCGGCGGGAAAGAGTAACAAACATCCAACCATCCATCCATACTTACAAACTTTCATGTTTCGTAGTAGGAAGGATTGATTATGCCCTGTAATTTTGTTCCGTATGGCACCACTAGATGTCGCTATAGGAACCCTTAGCGCGTGAAGTTTTCGGGACTATGAAGGTTAGAGACCATAATTTTTCTCAGGGATATTCTGCCTGTCCAATAAACTAGTGGTTCGCCCCTAACTGAGATTTGCGACGCGAACGCACCGAAAATATAAGTCGGAGGTAGTGAGAGGTAGGTAAGTCCAAACATCCTGTTTGGACTTGCTTCTGGCTACCTGCTAATAGGTAAGTATGGTAACCAAGTAGATATATCATCTCAGATCTTAGTACCAAGTACTAGGTACTGCAGATTTTGAGAACGTCTTATGGGGGTAGTTAGAGTTCCCATATTTTTTACTACATCAGCATGTAAAAAATATGTGAAGCCTTTGCACAGCAGTGGAATGTTTCAGGTTGATGATGTTGATAGGGAGGTCCGAGATTTCCGTCTTATTTAGTATTCACCGTCACATATTAAACATTGCATTACCTCGCAAGTTACGATTATTCATTATAGGTACCTATAACTACTTCCATGAGAAGTTATCAAAGAATCTGTAGTAGGTACCTAGTACTTACCCGTAAGAGTAGTAGAGCTCTGTGAAGGGCTCGTCCGGGGAAGTACTACCACCACGCCTTTTTCTGCCGCCAAGCAGCAACGCTGTGTTTCGGTTTGAAGAGTGTGGTCGCCGGTGTAATTACAGGCACATGAGGCTTAACATCTGTATGCCTCAAGTTGATGGACGCAGGGCAGTACATCGTAGGGCACGTTCCTATTGTGCGTGACCTACGGGGCAATGTTTTGTTTATAGGTGATGGTTACCACTTAACATCAGGTGGGCCATATGCTTGTTCCATCAGCTAGTTGTATAAAAAAAAAAAAACCCTTACTACTAGTAGGTACCCTACTTAGTAGGTACCTACCCATTTTTTTTACTACATGCTGATGTAGTAAAAAATATGCGATAGAGCAAGCGGATGGTCCTGATGTTAAGTGGTGGTGGGTAAGTCAACCATCAGCTCTATACCAATATAAATAACATTTTCAGGAAGAACAATTTTTGTACCCTTTCCATCGACAAGGCGAGGATATCCCAGAACCTCCAAGACGCCTCCGGGTACCTACTGGCTGCGCGGCGCGAGCACTTGAACAGCTAGATTTCGTTAGATTAATCTCTATCTTTTGATATAACTTTGACAAGATTTCAAGAAAAACTCTCTGTAATGGATGTTTAAAATATCGATTTAGTGTCATCTTTATGATTTTTTTATCGAGAAAATTATCATTATTTATGTTTCTATCTTTACACAGCGCTCGAGTACATGTTCAATTTTAAAGTTTTCGTTTTTTTTCATGTATTTTTTTACATTTTAGTAGATTTATAGCTGTTCAAAAACCGTTGTCGGAGGTTGGAGGTTCTGGGATATCCTCGCCTTTGATAATGTTCATAGACATGCCTCAACAGCTGGGTTAGTAACTTAATTAACTTTAATTTGATGCCAAAGAAAACCAATATTTCTATCATATATTTATTTTGTTCCTAGAGTAATAATAGCAGGTAACGTTATTGAAAACACTCTCGATTGATGTACCTACTATCGACAAAATTTCCGCCTTACCACTTTTGAAACATCCGTTTGGTAAGCCATTGCGTTCGCAAGGCGGGGGCATGCGGGGTATCGGTAACTCGCTCACAGGAAATGCACCCATAATGTGGTGAAGCGAAACTTTGTCGATAAGCTTATAGCATCGTTGTTTATTTGGCAGCTAAATTATGATTCAAATCTATGAGTGCACTAATTATGCTTTAAATATTGGCATTTATAGAAATTACATTTTCAATATGAGGAAGCTGGAGACATGCACACCCAAAATTTATTCTTTCATTTTCCGATATTTCTTATAATCTTCTCTATAATCTCTTCAATCAATCGGATCATTGAAATACAGATATGCCTACATGCGTCTTAGCTTACCTACATAAACCTGAAGTTAAAAGACATTGGACAGATTCCTATCAAGGTGCGAGGAAACGCTTTGTGTGTTTGGGTGATGGTTACCACTTAACGTCAGGTGGACCATTTGCTTGTCCTATCACCAAATAGTATTTAAAAAAAGTATAAAATATCATTTCTCTTAGTTACGTATTGATTTCTCAATGTGGTTAGGGCGTCTCTACCAAACTTATTGGCTCACCTAGAGGCCTTACAGAAGTTAAAATTCAGTATTTTTATAACACGGAAACAGTAATAAACATACTACGATAAAATATCATTCCCTTGAACAGAAATACTACAAAAAAAGAGATAATTGAATTTGGTTGAACTGAAATAGGAGGAAGCGCGTTGAGATCTTTTGTATGAAAATTATGCACAAGTGCGCAACGCGTGTTTAATTAGATGCTCTGTTCTGTTATAATATAAAGAAATATAGGTAAGATAGTTCTTACATTGTGTACTGCATTACTAAGGTATTAAAACTTTAAAATAATAATATTTTTTTTTATAAAATATACAAAAAATATTTTAGAAACGAATACTTTCTTGGCATACAAAATTGTATGTTGGTTGTTGTTGGTACTTAGCATGCAAACTAATTATTTACTTTAAACTTAATAATCATAAGCCATCAAAAGCAAATCGAAAATCACGATACTAACCTTACAACGAGTCCCGTACAACAATAAGACATCATTAACCCATATTTATCTTATTACTTCAATCGTGTATCAATCGTTGAAACCCAGTCCAGAAGAGATGCAGAATTGGCGCTGAAGTCTTACTGAGTGCTACGTAAGCTGTGGCACAGGCGGTATGCGGGACAACCTGTTCTGTCCTGGGGGGGAGACGCCCCCCCATCGGCAGCTCGCTAGTACCTCTCCAGCCTTCGGCGTGGCTAGACTGGCGCGCGCGCATTTCGCACCCAAAAACACGTTATAAAAGCCAGAAAGTGATCATCGGATTGCAGTGTAGTGTACAAAAATACCATTATTCTGTGCTGTTTTATCACGAATTTAGTGTAAACTCGGTGGGGTGTCCGTTTGCGATTGAATAACATGAATTGATAATGTCAGTGTACGAAATTGTGTGTTGAGAGACGAGAGCTCTGGAGGTGGGTCCACGTTTTTTACGCTTCCTCGCCTTACAACTTGTACTTAACTGAAATGAGTTTTAGGAATAAGTTGGAAACTTCGGAAGTCTCTTTGACAACTTGGCCATAAAGTGGCCGTGTAAACAACTAAGCCTAAAATCTTGAGACATTAGGTTCTTCATTTAGTTTAAGTCATCGTAACCAGGTACCAAATCTGTTATATCAGGAAACAGTAAATACTAACACTATTACATAGGGATTTCATTTGTGATTAAAAAAGTGTCCTCAGTGACAGTTTCTTGAGGATATCTCAACAATTCAAATTCAATCAATAATTTCAACACTGTGACGTAGACATATCAGCAAAAGCTGCTCGTCTATAAATAAAATAAATAATAAATAAATAAATTTGTAAGCCTAACTAGTAAAGTACCTCAGATCTTATAAAATTCAAGATTCCCATGGATAGGTAGAGGCAAGTTTTAACAATTGCATATGTCTAAAAAGCTCACTTTTCGCAGTAGCTATTAATATTCCAAATGACTAGTTCATAAAACGCCGGTGTCTTCATTCCTAATTACTTTTTGATATGCCGGCGGTTATTAAAGTAAACTGGTTGGAACGGTAATAGCAATATAGAGACCAGCTTTTTCTAAATTCTTCATTAGCTTGAGGTGATTGCATTGATTTAAACGAAATTAAGGGAAATAGGGAAAGAGTAGCTCTTTGTGAAGGGCTCGGCCGAGGAAGAACCACCACGCCTTTTTCTGCCGCCAAGCAGCAACGCTGTGTTTCGGTTTGAAGAGTGTGGTCGCCGGTGTTATTGCAGGCACACGAGACTTAACATAAGTATGCCTCAAGTTGATGGACGCAGGGCAGTGCATCGTAGGGCACGTTCCTGGGCCATCTGCTTGTTCCATCAGCCGGTTGTATACCTAAACAAAAGTTGAAGGTTGTTTAAAGCGCGTAAATTCAATGAAGGAATTGACGCAGCATGTCCAAAATCATTTGAACAATTACTATTAAGTAGTTGAAATATTAATATTTTAATTTGTCATTATAGATAGGCAAATAGCTTGTTAGTCGTCAAACATAAGTAAATTAGGTACTAGCATTGAGTATTCTTGCTATGGACTAAAACAAGATAATGGAAAATTAATTCAAGAATCGACAAACTGAAATACTAAAACCTACCATAAAACGGCTTTAATAATTGTCTAAACCTTGTAAGAGACAAAAACATCAATAATACAAATACAAAATGATTTGTTCCCATTAAAATTGTGTACACTATAAAATAGCAGGACGTCTGTCTTCTGTTTTAGTTTAAACCGTGCTACAGAAGTCAGTGCACTAGTGTTACAAAATATAGCGCATTTATTGAAAAAAGTAAGCTTACGTTCCAAATGAGTAAAACGTCTTAATTTCTTCTTCTATAAAATAATCTAGAAAATATAACCCACACATGTTTGCAATAGATAAACAAATAAATAATGCTGGACAATCCACACAGCATCATCTAGCCTAAAGTAAGCTACTCAGAGCTTATGTTATGGGTAACTGATACATAATAATACATTATATACTTACATACATGCATACATGGTAAAATAAAAACGCAAATATAGGCGAATACGGGTACCTACTAATCATAGTCGTATTTCGCAGAATAAGACAAAATACACGATCACAAATATCCACAATGATTCACAATGTTTAATATTAGTCGAAAACGCGAAATTCGTTTCTATATTCAATGTTCAAATCCTTTTAAATAAATTCCTTTGAAAACAGTCATTTATTATACAGTAAGTTTCCAACTGTTGGTTCGTGTTGGCCGTGTGGATACATCGGGGTCCGATAACACATTGAATGCAAAACAGCGTTATTGTTCGCTAGTTTTGACGAACGAAATTAAATTTGTAATAGAGCCCTTCGACAGGCAAGTATTAATATTGAAGTTGGATATAAATTGAGCTTAGCAAGCATGCTTACCAAATATAAGATCTGACAATGAAAGCTACTAATTGTTATAAAATTGCTATTTCTATTGAGGCATTTTTATGGGTGTAGAAATTTTGCCGAATGTGAATCTAATAAACTTTGAAGACGGCATTGACAATATATGTTAACTTATTGTATAAATAATAATTTTTAGGATTAAAATAAATCAAAATTCACTTTTAGTCAACGTTTAAAATGTATCATTGCTAGGAATGGTATTAAAAATTTCATGTTATTTTAATCGCTTTTCTTTATTTTTTTAGACTTCTAATCACCGTTATCAGATTAGCTCAAGGAAATTATTTTGTTCAATAAATACGATAATAAATAATATGTGGGTTCCTGAGCTTTGCTCGGTTGCTTAGCAAAAAACATGGCTAATAAACATTTTATATAAATTAATCATCGATCGATCGATTTATCGCCCCCGAAACCCTTAAATTTCATAAAAGTCTGGAACCGTTTCCGAGATTCAGATTATAAATAAACTAGCGATCCGCCCGCGCGCCTCTGCTTCGCACGGGTGCACATATCATGCATGTATTATACATACATACCTTTATCTTGAATCACTATTAAAAAAAACCGCATCAAAATCCGTTGTGTAGTTTTAAAGATTTAAGCATACATAGGGACATGGGGATATTAGGGACAGAGAAAGCGACTTTGTTCTAAAGTATGTAATGATAAAATATACAATAATTGTTCCTTTTAAGATATTGGCTAACTAAAGTTTCTATTTCTCTGACCAAGGCAAAATTCTAATCCTTCAAGCTATAACTCACTCTGAAGTTAGCGAACGCGTCTCCAAATTGAGAATGCGCCGGCGCGGCGCGCTTCATGCGCATACGACGCATTTTTGACGCTAATTTGCTTAGAAATCCCCGTTTTTATTAACCTCAACACCTGTTCGGCACTTCTCAAAGAGTTTTTTGTATGTACTAGGTTAAGAAATATCTGTTCTCTGCTTGGTGCTTCAAAGCTAAGGGCAATTTATTTAATTATTTAAACTATACCACTCGACTAATACAATTAAGCCAGCTTACAACAGGATTTAAAAATAATAATAATCTGTTATTGGATGGTATATCGTATTCGCGTAGTTTTCAATTAAAAGTATTACAAACACTATGTATATTATTAAAATCAAAAATATAATTTAGAAATTTCTGCAATAATTTGATCTTGATAAAATTTTACATAATGAGTGATAGAAACATATCAGTTATCTAGTACCCATAACACAAGCTTTGAATAGCTTACTTTGGGGCTAGATAGTGCTGTGTGGATTGTCCAGCATTATTATTATTAATATTATTATCAGAAAATAGTGTAAAAGCAAATTTGAATTTTTACAATGCATTTTATAAGAATGAGGTCTAGATAAGATTGTGATAAAATTCAACAAGCTAAAGGACTATCTGCTACGTGGACATGACAGGCAGTCCCTTGTCTTAAGTTCACCCCAGACCCATCTACCTGTATGAGGATGTGAGTTACCTGCGTTAAACATCACCTTTTCAACAAAGAAAGCACTTACAACAGCCGAATTATTTTAAAACTGTTTGCACTTGGGGAGTGGAAGGAAATGTGCCTTATCTTAATTTAGAAGCTTAAGTTTATATTTACATAAGGAAGTTAATATTTACATGACATCCTCTTTATAGCCGACGGAACGTCTAGGACTAAAGGTGTGACTTTAGAACTCTATTTTAAGAGTTGAATTTAATTAAAAACACAATAGGTCTCATAAACAGGATTTTAAATCTATTTTTTCAGGCCTTCTATCATTTTCAAAACTTTTATAACTTTATGGTTTTTACCTAGTACACATATCAAAATCACACTGAAATGACATTTATGTATTTATATTTAATAATTTCCTAAAAGTGTGTGACAAATCTTTGTGGGATTTGAACACACGACCTTACCCTTGTTACGGAGCTGTGCTAACCACCTGCACCATCAGACTTATGTCAGTAGTACCACATAGAAGAGAATACTACAGGTAGTACTCATTTTTGGTTATAAAAATTATCATAATGAACATAATGCTAACGGTGATATTAGTAAAATTAAATTTAAACTAAACTATTAAATCAGGTTCTTGTTAGAGCGGTCTTATGTTTGAGATTTTCTATCAATCTTCTTTTTAATAAAGTATAATAAATAAGCTTTAACAATACGCCGCATGTATTCGCTGTATTCGCAAATAAACGCCTGTTCATTCATATTCGGTCATGTAAATAATAGTTGAACATTCTCATCAATGGCGTGTGGTGTCTCTACTTATCTAGACAGTGTCATTGTTTTTCTAATAGTTTGAATAACTCGAATCTTCGTTTAAACTTTATAAGGATTAATTTACAATCGTTAAATACCCGCCCTGTTACATCACTGATGCTTACTTTAGGCCAGGAATACACTCATTTAGGCCCGATATAGACGGATAGTTAAACGGTCTAACGGTAAAATACTGTTTAAAACATCGCTGTTTCTTGGACACACACAGCTCAGTTGGTAGTAGCTCTGCCTTCCGCGCTGTAAGCCGTGGGTTCAATCCCCAACGAGAAGAAACATAAATGTGATAAACATTGATATTTGTGTTTTATTGCATATTATGGTTAAGTATTTACAAAAAAAGTATGCAAGTTTATCAGCAATCTGACTCTCATACTAGTTAAGCTTAGCTTAGTTTAGGGCTCGATTTGTACTTTTAAATTTAAACTTTATTTGTGCCACGAATGAGTTGAATATCTCATAACGCCAATATTCATATATTATTATTTATATTATAATTTATTATTATATTATATATATATTATTATTATAATTTTTATATTATAACTACAAATTAGTTAATTTTAATATAAGCAAGTTTAAATTCAACGGACCATTAGTGGACTCGCGCTAGTAGAAGCTCGAATTATTTTTATCATGTATCTAGGGCCTTATCCTTTTTATTTTAGAATAAGCTTCGCCTTTTTGCGGACATAGTGCATTTCAAGGATCGCTTGTTGTCTACTTAAGTATGTATGATATGACGTTTTTACAATGCCTTTTGTAGCAGTGTAAATGATATTTTTAAGTCTGAACTTTGTTGCGATAAAGGTAAAGGCAGCTATTTACTGCGTTTTAGTGTGTCACTGGAGAATTATGGTTTTAAAGGTGTCTGCTATAGTTTGTATTGTAAAGCTTTCTGCAAGGCGAGCTTTAAAACTTAAAACTTAATGGCTCTTTCAATGTAGTCCTTATTGTATCGTCGTACTTGACTTGGGGAATGTATATGTAGCATAAAACCAACGACTAACCATTTAAATCTGAAACTGAGTTTGGACATTCTTATGGGCTGCCTTGCATAAGTACTCAATTTAAAATTTTCAATAATATACTTCACTACATTCAATTTCTTTTATTCAAAACATTATTTTGAATCGAAACTCATTTGACTACTACTCAGCCACTCATTGATAGAATATGTAGGCTTAGTCACATGCGGTCATTATGTAGCGAGTGGTTTTACATCTAGGTAGAACTTTGTATTAAAGTCGCTTTGGTGCTTAGAATAATGTTTCCATTCATGTAAAATCTCCATTGTAGATTGTCTTAGGCCAATCCCTGCCAACACGTAGACGTGGTCAAAATTAATTTGCACTTGGCAACTGGGCACCTGTTTTGTATTTATTTACCCAGTTTAATTACACAGTCTAATAATGATCGTTTCCTTTTCCAGGTGACAGTGAGAATGTGCGTGCGGTGATGTTTTCCGTCACCATGTGGCGCGTGATTTTGGTCACGGCTGCGCTGGCCTCGGCCGAACACGTGCGGGAATTCACCGTGAGAGAGAACGCTCGCGCCGACACCCTGGTGGGACATCTCGGAGACGAGTTGCCGGATGCCGCTCCTCCTTACACCATAGTTCCTGTGCCAGGCAGCGCGGTCCACACGGACCTACGAATAGATCCCCACACAGGAGAAATAAGAACTAGATCACCACTAGATAGAGAAACCAGAGACCACTATGCGCTAGTGGCTATACCCGCCAGTGGAGACAACATACGCGTAGTAGTCAAGGTTCTAGATGAAAACGACAACTCTCCCACGTTCCCCACACCTGTTATGAACGTTGAATTCTCAGAGAACACACCAAGAGATGTAAAAAGAAAGCTCAATCCGGCCAAAGATCAGGATTTGGGGATTTTCAACACTCAGAGGTATAATATAGTGTCGGGGAACACGGATAATGCGTTTAGGTTATCGTCGCATAGAGAAAGGGACGGTGTGCTCTATTTAGATTTGCAAATTAATGGGTTTTTGGATAGAGAAACGACTGATCATTACGAGCTGGTAATAGAAGCACTGGATGGAGGCACTCCACCTTTGAGAGGCACGATGACAGTGAACATTACAATTCTAGATGTGAATGATAACCCTCCGGTTTTCGCTGAAAGTGCGTATTCGGCGACGATTCCTGAAAACGCGACTGTAGGGACGACGGTTCTCAAAGTGTTCGCCACAGACTCAGATTCTGAAGAAAACGGATTTATCGAATACTCAATAAACAGAAGACAGAGTGATAAAGAAAACATGTTCAAAATAGACCCAGACACTGGTGAAATTACCGTGAACAAGGCTTTAGATTTTGAAACTAAGGAGTTGCATGAACTCGTGGTCGTGGCTAGGGATAAGGGCGCGCAACCTTTAGAGACCACAGCTTTCGTGTCCATTCGTGTGACCGACGTCAACGATAACCAACCAACGATAGACGTTATATTCCTAAGCGATGACGCTACACCTAAAATATCGGAGTCTGCGCGGTTAGACGAGTTCGTAGCTAGAATATCGGTCCACGATCCCGACTCCAAGACCGAATATGCAAACGTGAACGTTACTCTCAGCGGGGGCGACGGCCATTTCGACCTTAGAACTCACGATAACATTATTTACCTAGTCGTAGTCGCATTGCCTTTGGATCGCGAGTCCCAGTCTATGTATACCTTGAACGTGGTGGCTACGGACAAGGGTTCGCCGCCTTTGCACGCGTCTCGCGTTATCAGTCTGCGGGTGACCGATGTGAACGACAACGCTCCCTCTTTCGCTGAGCTGGAGTACAAAGCGAGCGTACCGGAGGCAGCGGCTCCGGGTACCCCTGTAGTGCAGGTCTCGGCTACCGACGCCGACGAGGCTGAGAACTCGGAGATACGTTATTCCCTCCTCCCGACTCCGCAGTCGGATTGGTTCGTTATCGACGAGCGGTCCGGATTGGTGACGACGCGCGTGCGTGTGGATTGCGAGACCAACCCGTCGCCGCGTCTGACGGTGGTGGCCAGCGACCGCGGCCGGCCGCCGCTGACGTCGACGGCGACGCTGCTCGTGACGGTGCTGGATGTGAACGACAACGAGCCTATCTTCGACCAGTCCTTCTACAACGTCACCGTGCTGGAGAGCGAGGCCGTTGGCACCTGTATACTAAAGGTAAGATTGTAGTGACATACCTGACAGCTCAGTTGGTATAGCCTCTTGAGGCGCACTTAAAATCCTTTCACCACACTGTTTCGAAAGAAATTAGTGACACGATAAGAAGAAGTTGGTATAGTGCAAGGAATATAGATTAGTATTCAAATTCCTTGGTATAGTGCGTGTCACGCAAAAAGAACGCCGGAAGGAAGGGGAGGGGTGTGATGGGTGTAAAGGCTCCACTGTTTTCCAGCGTTCTTTTTGGTTGGTTCTGCGCCGTAGGTGGGGTTCGATTCCCATCGAGAACAATCATTTGTGTGATGAACATAGATGTTTGTTCTCTGTCTGGGTGTTATATAAATTATAAGCATGTATTTGCAAAAAAAAAAGTAAACATGTATTATATTAGCTATCTGTTTTCCATATAGCTTGTGCTTAGTTTGATTGACAAAAAATACGAATTTTAAAACGGCAAAAAAAAGCAATGTGATTCACTTGATGGTGATTCACTTATATTTATCATTATCATGATCACAATAGTTTTGATGATTGAAAGTGTTTATATGTACCAATTGATATTGTGTTCAACTCTCCTGTTTCATATTTTTTAATGAAATCTTTAATTGAATGCTATTGTTTTATAATACTTTTTTGCTTTGTCCTCGATGGGGATCGAACCTCACCTACGGCGCAGAATTGAAATGTGGTTCTTCATTCGATAAACAACTAGGCAGCTATGTTAAGCCGAATGTTATCTTGTAATTCCATAATACTTATACAATGTAGAAATTTTGCTACACAGAGCAACGCTAATAACCTAAGTTTATAATTCGTAGAGTCCATGATACTGGGCTTAGAATTATAGAATTTACATTACCTACTGCCGTATCGCGTTACATTATTGTAATTTAATTTGTATTATGGTTTGTACACGCAATATTGTTTCGAGTTATAGACTTACGTCTTGTGTTGTGCTATCTATTACGGATCCAAAAACAACATAAGTATCTCTATGAATATAAAAATAGTAAAAAAAATTGTAGCGCGCACATTCTTAGTTGCATTATGCAATTTCAGAGTTGGTTATACACGGATTCAATATTCAAGTAGGTACTAATTCAAGATTCTTTGAGGATGTCTAAGGGGGGTAGTCAGAGGTACGTCCAAACATTACATTTGGCACATACCCACACTTTGCAGTAGTTAGTATTCCATACGTGACAGGTTGCAAGCCCATCGCCGCTGTTAGAATACTACCTGGTTTCCTCACGATGTTTTCCTTCACCGTTTAAGAGCACTGGCATTGCGCACATAAATTTTTCGATAGAAAAATCCATTAGTGCACGACCGGATTCGAACCTGCGACCTTACGATCGGAAGGCGAGGTCACTCCCACTAGACCACCGGTGCTCTAAAAGTGAGTGCTGTGAAAGTATAAAAAACTGTTTGCAATTTCGTATGTTATTAATTTTTCATTGTTATCGGCCTGTATTATCTGGACAAGCCCTTTTATTAATAACATCAGTTGAGAGTTAAAATATCTGTAATTATAATACAGATATTTTTATTTATTACCAGCTTGATGCTTCCGTAATCTTTAAATAAAATTATTAAAAAGATGAGTATGTAAATGCCGTTTTCATTGCATTTTTCGCTAACATGTTGACTTATCTCTATATCACTGCTCTTCGTATTACTAAAATGGTAATAAGTAAGATCGTTACCATCAAGTAAATTTCTCGTTGGGCAACCCTTTACGAGGTACATAAATCTATCCGTAAAGTGATGCCAGTTTGGGCGTGAGTCGGCCGCATCGGAAATTGCGATCTAAATTGAAAATTAAACAGTGTATGTGCAGAGATGCGTCCTTTCGCCTCCAGCCACTCAGTGCCAGCCTGTGCAAATCTATGCGAGGACCATTGCGCGTGGCATTTTCAAATATGGAACGCTTGTTGCAAAATGAGGTTCAACCGTTTCAGAATCAGCCTAATCAGCATCTAACTTAGAACTAAGCTTACCGGTACTTAAAAAATATCATTCTAATTCTAAACAATGGACTTTGTAAAAAAGACAAATTACTTTACAAGTAGTGATTGCTGCAAGGATAAAAATATCGATGAATATTATACAGAGCACCAGTAACTTGATAATGGTTTTGGAAAACTTTAGATTCCTTATTAAGTTGAACATAATATTGAGACATCAGTTCTAAATAACAGCTTGTACAGACTATTTCAATTAGAAAAGGTTCCGACGTGATCGAGAACCAACCGTAAACAATTGAATCGAATGATTTTTCGTCACCTGCGCCTGTGTCGTGTAGCGTGCTCACGATCTGAGCAATTGTCATTTGGCCATGTGTTTTGCATTTCGGCTTTAATAGACGTTAAATACCGCTATTTAGGAATCATTGTGTCATTGTAAGCTCCATTCGACTTTACTATTTCGAAATACAGTTCGAATATTCTGAAAAGAACGTGCTTAGACTTCTTTTGTAGGTTATAACGACGTAAGAAGTTGTTCAAAATGTAGGAATAGTATTATTATGAGCATAACAGTACAGTTATTAATATCATTAAGTTACTAGTTATTAAGTTCATGTGAGATAATCTTAATGTGTGAGCATCATGTAGGTATTATGGGTAACCTAAGTATGGGTTAAATTTATAGATACTTGATCTTTACCTAAGTAAAAACTACATTATGGAATGTTCAGCGATAGAGCATTTAAATCGATATTCCCCAATATATTAATTTCAATCGATATACTCCCATCACTATACCGGTAGTCTTTTCGCGGTCATCAATAACCAGATAACGGCCAGCCATCTTGGATTCCGCGCGTTGCTATAGTTACCGCGTCGCGCCATCACGTGCGTAGGATTGAAATTTTTATCCAAAGCTTTGTTACAACAGTTTGTTACTGTTTTATTTAATAACTACATTAGTATGTTGTTGTACAAACCGAGACAGGGTCGTTCACTTTTATGGGCTTGCTTGTTTTTGAATAAGTTATTCTACCAAAGCTTACCTACGTTATACGACTAATGGCGGAAAATAATTATAAATAAGTCTTAACTCAATGTTTTAGGAACATTTTAACCGGACTACATTAAAAACATGATAAATAAAATAATGCTCCCGGGCGAAATCAAGATTAATAAAAGAACGTGAATTTAGAGTTTTATCAGTGATTGGTAATTTATTATTTATGTTGTATTGCCGTTGACAATTATATAGCTCTACAAATTTATGGTTCGAAAGAATAACTGGGCAGTCTCTAGCTTAAACAGACGGAGGACAAGTTTTGTTATGGGCCACAGTCACGCGATACAACTAATTATGTAACAGAATTATTATTGCTTCGCAAAATATAGCTTTGCTAACTGACCCTGACTTTGCACAGGTTAAATTACTATGTAAAGAATTAAAATTATATGAAGCCATTGTATATTGTTGTATAACAGTAGCCTAAGTAGATATAACCAGCCTTAAGCGTACCTAAGTACTGCAAATGGACGCATTCCATGCTTGGCAAGTTTTTTACTATTTTATACTTTTGTTTTATTATTTTGATCGTATGTCAGAAACGTTATTTTAACTTACTACAATTAAGTCTAAACATTCAGTTTAAATTTTTTAAAGCCTAGAACATAAAAGTTTTTTTTATGAATAAAAAAACCCCTTACAATGTGAATCCTCATTGCATACCAAACAGGATATGTTTTAAGGCTTTGGAAAACTCAACCCATTGGTCGATTTTCTTACCTTGTTAGCAAATCATGAATGATTATATCATGAACTAAATACTAATCGATTTACTGAAAGTACAATAAAAAAACAACGTAGGGAACAAACCATAATTACTATATAATTACTGATACTGATTCATCCAAGTTTTCGGAAAAATCTTCGCCCGCACTTTCGTAGTCGTTGTCTGTCAACCTTCGATCAAAGTTCGTTCAAATTCGTTCGTTAAAAATGAAAACTATACTGTCCAATCCAATCTCACTGTTAGTAGATATTTTTGAAATCATTAGTAGTACATACGAATGAAACAAGATGATAGAAAGAATAACCATTATTTTTTTATTCTGTTTGTGGTTATAAGTAGAAGGTATACACAGGCAACCATCAAGCAACTCTAAAAAATATCTATCTAAGTAAGTATATAATGTATTAAATATATCAGTCATCTAGTACCCATAACACAAGCTTTGAATAGCTTACTTTGGGGCTAGATGGTGCTGTGTGGATTGTCCAGCATTATTATTATTATTATAACTCTCGTTCGAATATCTAACATGGTTGAATATAGTAAAATCACTGAATGTTTCGGATGAAAACAATATACAAAAGTTGAAAAAGTTGTAAAAATCTTATTTAAAACTAACAAATTTCATGACCATAAATTATTTACCAGTTTTTGTACCTAATACATACCTACATACCTACATACTTTTTTTTTTTAATATTGCTGATTGAACCAGCATAATAATAGCTCTAGGGATTTCCAGAAGAGGACTTTTAAAAGCAGATAATAAAAAACTGTGGAGTTTCTAACCAACGCTAATAGCCTATCAAGTAAAGTTATTAGTCTCTACTATACTATACTTTTTTTATATACAAACCTACTTATAATCCTACTTCCTACTTTACACTTACTTACTTTACTTTAAACGCGAAAGTTTGTTAGTCCTATGGATGAATGGATTTTTGTTACTCTTTCACGCCGGAACGGCTGAACGGATCTGGATGAAACTTGGCAGAGAGAAAGATTATAGTCGGGAATAGCACATAGGCTCCTTTTTATCCCGTGGGAATACCGAGATTTAAATCTGCGCGGGTGAACCAGCGGGGCGCAACTTAAATATATATTACGCAAATGTTTGTTTTGGGGATTGAACCCACGGCCTAACTCAGACGGCATAGAGTCTATGCCACCGTTCTTTTGTATGATCCTCGATAGTCTATGCCATAGACTATCGAGGATCATACAAAAGAACGGTGGGAAACAAGCCGTCATGTCAGTTTGTTGACTATTCTTCTCAGGTTGGACACGCGGAGCTGGCACCTAGATTCACTTAGCTTTAATACGTTTCAGTGATCCTTATGATTCAACTGAATAAATATCTTTTTTGACTTTGACTTTCACTTAAAAACAACTGGCTCAGTTGGTTTTAAGTGAAAGTCCAAAGTCAGGGCTGTCTAGAGAGATGATGATACCGTATGCATATGTAATACATAAGACGATTTACAGATTACTTGCTCGTGCTACTAATTATACCGTAATAACTGTTATAAAAAGAAAACATGACATAATACTTTTCTGTAAAGATTTTTCCTTTCTAAATCAACCGAGCGTGGTTCACGCAACATCAACACGCGAGATTACACCTACAATATCACTTTAATTCTCTTTGAACATACTTACAAATATATTATGTTCCTAAGAGTTATCTTATTAAGAAAACACGTGGTAACCATAACCTAACAAAGCAATTCGATAGGAACATGGCCTTCAATGCACTGTACAATATACTTCCACCTATTTGAGGCGTACAAATGTAAAGCCTCAAGTACATAGCTGTAATTACACCGGCATCCACACCCTTCGAACCGAAACACAGCAACGCTGCTTGGCAGCAGAAATAGTAGAAGTACTCCCCTGAACGAGTCCTTCATAAAGGCTCCTCTTAAACCCTGTGTGGTCACTGAGCTTCTGACAACATTTTATAAGCATAATGTAAACGTTTTAGTGCTAAACCTATTTGCAGCCTTTACTGCTGCATCTCAACGTCCCTTTATTGCTGTGTATCAACGCAATGATAATTAAAAAACTTTTTTATGAAAAGCAATCACTGAGCAAAATTGATGAGGCGGGGCTCATGTGAGAGCGGGCTCATTAGCGCAGCGGCCTTTGCTAATAGGAACGCTAATATCGCTTTTGCTGATATCCAAGTCAATTTATTCCATAAAATATATTATGACTTTGAAACGTGTTATTAGCTCACGTCATTGATTGTCAGGAACGGTAGATATTTATTAATGCTTTTATGAATCCAAGAAGTTCTACTATACCGGTATGAAAGATGCGAAAGTATTTTTCAGAAAGGTATTTGTATCTCAATGACGCCATAACGGCTGGGCCAAGTTGGTTACAACTTGGTATAATTATTAAAAATTACGTGTGGCAAACATGACACTAATCTAGTCGTGACGATCAAGTATTGTTTTATATGCAGCATATAACTCTGCCCGCTCTTCCTATGAACCCGCTTTCAGTCCCGCCTTAGCTCTACCTCGTAAAATCATACATTAAGAACCTTCTTACGGTGTCTCCCATCGTCGATCTGAAAATACAGTTTGAGTATTTTAATACTTGCAAAAATAAAATTAAGATAAGTTGACCTTTATTATACTGCTTTTAGAGCTGCTCATCGAAAGCGCATCAGCGCACCTACAAACCAACACAAAGTGTAGGCACCTGCTTGTGGATCGATGACATTGTTTAGACGCAGAAAGGGTTTCCTTTGTCTTATCACGAGTATTGAACATGCACCCTTTAAGTCGCATCCGTTTTTATGCCAGCTACGCCTCAGACGTCGCGTCGTCGAAGTAGAAGTCTTAACCAAATACGAGTATGTAAAAACGTAATAAAAATAAGGTCAAATCTAGCAAAACCTACAATGCTAAAGAAAACAAGTTTCATTTAAAGTATCAGAGCCTGAATAAAACTTGTCTCGGAATTTTTATAAGTAAAAATATCTTACTGTAATTATCTAGAGGTAAAGACTATTTATGAATATTCATCAGCCGCTGACTACAAAAATAAAATAAGAAAGTAACTTTTTGGTATTACTTGCAATTCAGAATGAATTAAATGTATGTACTTATATATCTTGTGCCCTAAGCATAGTTTGCTCGCATTTAGGTACCTAATACCCTAATAATAAAATTAATAACACAAGCATTGATTTGACTCCTATGACCGAGCGGTGTTCATAGCACTCGTCGATAAATTTGCGAACAAATCGAATAGGTCCTTCGATTCATAATTTGAAATACTGTGGTTGCCGCGACAATCCTGGCCGTTAGCGGTCAGTGCGGAAGCTAGGTACTTTCTAGGATTTAAAAGATTAAAATTTTTTGTAGCCGCTGTGGGGCGATTATACACTCTTTTTTTCAATTATACATAGTATTGTATTACTTAATTATGTACTAACTTAGAAGACATAATCTAAAGCTGTTCGGTCGTCCCTTACTGGAAATGAATTAAGGTTTTAGACAATTATAATCTGCCTGCATAACGCACCCTGAACACGCATGACATAAAGAAAGCAGGACTAAACCGTTTTAAAATACGTGATGGTAATAATACCTATCATACATACATTTATTTTTTTAAGAAATGCTATGAAGAAGTTCTTAATTTGAAATTCTAAATCCTGCTATTCCACCGATCACGAGGTAACCTTTTATTCTTTTTTCAAATCGGGCTGAATGACATCTATGTCCAGCTGAGTTTTACCAGTCTGTGGTTACATTTCATCCTGGCTGGTTGATATGTAGCAAAAAGTTCGGATTACTTGGCATTCCCACAGTACATACGTGTACAGTTTTTGCAAGCCCTATTGCAGGGTTGTGGGAATCATTGGTATGCCTCTAATTAAGTGATCTGATGAAGATAGTTAATATATAGACACAATTAGATTGATGGTCTTCGGGAAATCAGTCTATAAGACTGTTATGAAAGGCTTTTGTCATTAACCTCCTAAGATATATTTTCTGTTTTTTTAAGGATCCTATTACATGATTACAATAGACTACAAGTAGCAGGGTTAGCGAGAACCAAAAATTTTATTGTCCAAATAACTACAATTTTATATAATACTTGCACTGATTTGTGATTATTAATTATTTTTTTCTATTTTACTTGTCAATTTTTTATGTGCTGTCTAAACCAGTGAGAAGTCTGCAAATGCTTTTAATTTTATAAATAGCAACTCAGCACGATTATGAATCACAAAATGGTAATAAAAATACTATCAGTTACATGTCCCATCCAAGAGAGAAGCACTCAGAAGCATTCCCATAAATTCAAAACCTAAACTCATCATTAACTGAGCCTTAGCACGTGGCTATCCGTGTCTATGGTTGTCAACGTCTCGAGATGGCGGGAAAAGCTGGCGGCCATCTTTAAAAAAGTTGTATAACTAGTGTCTAGCTAGTCGGCCGTATTGCTCCTTTCAACTTTTAATTGCATTTTGATATTAGGCGTCTTGCAGTAGCTGGAATGTAAAGTTTCAAGTATTTTGTTTCGTTGAATTTATTTATCTATCTTCTATAAGCGGCTTTTGTGCTCATTGTAGGTACAACACTGATATAAAGAAGAATAATGTATGTACCTACCCAATTATAACTAGTGGCTCTGGGAGCTGTAGACCTCGCGAGCATACTAAAAGTGAGCTATTTGAGTGTGAGTGTGCAAGTGCATTTTCCGTTTTGTGATTTTTTTGATCTTTTTGATTTTTTTTGCATCATCTTGTGTAGAATGAGGTCCTTTGTGTTTCTCTCAAATTTGATTGAAAACCATCGATTGTTTGATGAGCTATCCTGTTCATCATGCTGAAGATCCTTATCAGATCTTCGCCAAACTTTTATGAGACCAACTTATAGTTACTACCTTTCAAATAAAAAAAGAATAATCGAAATCAGATCTCATTTGGTGGAGATATCCAGTATATCAAATAGCCCCCTTTTTTGCCCTTTTTTTGGGGGAAGTACCCCTCCAATCAAAAATCCCCGACGAAAAAAAAATTCTAATAAGTCATATAACCTGTGTACCAAGTTTCGTCCAGATCGGTTGAAAAATGCGACCTGTAGAGGAGAACAGACAGACATCCGGACAAACGCATTTTTGGCCAATGTGGAAACTGAGACGCTTCGCTCGCTTCGCTCGCTCGGTCAATTATATTTTGTTGTTGAAACTTGAGACTATAATTTTCGTAGTTTCAGCGTTTTGTAACTTGTGCTTTGAGTAACGTTGTGTTATGTTAAATGTTATTTTTCTTATAATGCATAATTTTATCTAAATTATTTTGACTATAAATTGGTTTCAATCGTTAAACAACGGAACTCTAAACCCCTCCAGTTATTGCCCTCCACTGTCATCGCATCGTTTAGTGTTATATCGGAATGAAGGATCGATTATTATAAAAATATTACGCAACGCTGATCCACGGGGTGCCTCGATTACTCGATTGCCTACTGCTCGGACAGTGCCAGAGTTTGGCTGTAGTGATGAGCTTAGCGGGTATTTATTATAGGTACACAATGCAGCTAAAACTTTTTGGAAGAGATAAGTGAGAAAAAAGTGTTAAATATAATTAAATAAAACAAACATTTAATTATTTAGTATCTAGGTATTGTTATGGCATTGAAAAAATAAATAAAATAAATAAATAAAAAATAAATAAACATTTAATACTAGTCGCATAGTCACGCTTTAATCGATTGTTTAAAAAAACTGATGTTATAATAGAATAGACTTTACCTACTTACTATAATATGAGATTCTACATTAAGTTACTTGGAAATGGTTAGAACTAGGACTCGTTTAAATATAGTACAATATTAATGTATTAAGTAACATTCTTAAAATCCATTTAAATTATTTGGAACATCTGTAAAAATACACTACAACGTATATTGGATTTGACCTAAAAAAAGACAGATGACGCCACATTTAAAACGAATTTATGTAGCGTAAATAGCTTCTGCTGCCCGATTACCGCATCGATTCATATTCATGTAAATGATTCGAAAGCATTCGATTCGATGATCGTTTGAGTAATAACCGACTTTTTGTATCGGCCGCTAACTTCAACCGTATTAAAATAATTTGCAGATTCGACTCACTCCGTAAAATGAAAAAGTAAAAATTAACAGTGCAAAATGTTCCTTAAACGAAATTAACTCTTTATACACCGTCAAGTTACATGATTGGGTGTTACGCGCGAATCAACTTTAATGTGAAACTATTCACTCTGCAATTACATGCAAATTTAAACTTAAACTACGTGATATAAGGTGTAAAGTTCCATGGTGGTATTTACTATATTTTTACCATCATAGGCTGTACCGAAGAATGCAAAGGTCAATCCTGAGATGCTGCGCTACAGAAACAATTTAGTTGACAGGTGACAGCCGTTCAAACCAATTCTATGCCTTGTGTTGCCATATTTGAATAATGAACTAAAACAATTGTATCGCAAACTGAATGTTTGAAATTTATTTTATTATATTGTAATTATTAATAATAATTACAGTTATTCGTCGCCAAGGCACAGTTTTGTGGGTTTTGATTACTTCATTGGTCGTTTAAAAATAAGAGAAACAGAATAGAATATTGATAGAATATTTCTGAAATAAAGACCATTAGTTATGTAGCAGTTGTATCAAAATAAATTAGGTACTCAGGGGAAAACTAAAGCTGTAAGCAGAAAAACAATGCCGTAAACAACATTGCACAATGTAAAGTACCGCAGACCACAGGTAATTATCAGTTGAAGTTTAAACTTTACTGTCCGATGGAATTGCATTCAATGGTTTTTATGAACCAAAATAGGTAATTTATTCATTATTGACCTTTTGAAAAATACAAAGACCAACCAGAATAGGGCTATAATGTGCTCGGGCTTCATTGAAAAATAGTCGGTTTTAATTATGTCGAAGTACATAATATTACTTGCATTTAAATAAAATATTTAAGTAAAAGAATCTTATTTTAAGCAAGGTACATACTTAGGGTACTTAAAAAACCTTCTTAAATTATGCAATTATGTATATACAAAACAAAACATCATGAAGTTGGTTGAATGTAAAATAAAAATTTTAAGTCAAGCGTGTACATAAGTTGTAAGGCATTTGATTTTCAATTTGAATACCCACAACTAATACGACTCGATATCAGTGATGAAAGTCCCTCTCACTTTCTCAAAAACTGAAGCAAATAGAAAAAATATATAAAAACTTGTTTATTACCGACCAAACATTAAACCACTGAATACAAAATACTTAAGAGTGTTTTTCGACGAAACTCATTCCATTTCGACGTCTTCTTTTAATAAAGGCGAGGCATTTACCCGGGTGCGAGTGGGAAGGAAGAGGGTGGGAGGGGGATGGGAAATTATAGGGCTGTCTGCGTATACCAGCGCGTAATGATGGATGGCAGACGATGCCTTACTACAACCATAGAATACAATATTTAGTCCTTACGAAGATTCACGTCACTAGACAAAAAACTGGTTAGATAATTAACTGTGCTCACTATAAACATAATTTCAATGTTACAACCAATAAAATTTAGATAAATATTTGCATCATTTGCTATATTCATTCTAAACCTAACGAAATAAAGTTCAGTCTGCATTGCAAGTCAAATTAAAGTGAAACACACTTGCTCCGGCCGGTAATGAGAATAAGGCATCCCTGCCACGTAGTTTCTATTATAATTTTAGCTATTATAAGTTTAATAGGATTAATGCTCTTGTATTTTATCTTTGTAATAACTTGGTTCGATCTACAATATTTAGCTTTTTATTTGGAGAAGAATACAAAACAAGCCTTAGGAAATTATGTTGGTAATGTTTTACTTTATTTATTTGTAACTGGGCAATAATAGGATACCAATGAAAATAAAGAATGGTAAGATTTAATCTCTAGTGAGACCCCGCTCTTCCCTAATAAATATATTAGTGAAATATAAACGTCAAACTGGCTATAGCAGCTACGAATAGCCAACTAAACTCAACAAATCATATTAAATTTTGTGAACGTGAAAAGTGACTGAACCTATCAAGATTTATCACTAATAAATGTATTTCTCGGAAGATATAAACGAAATGTATGTGGATATCGTAAATACATGCAAATAGTCTTGAGTCGTAGAAATCCTAAAATTATTGATTCAGGATATCTGTCGTAGGTATCTTTAGGGCTGTCAGATTTATGCAAATGCATCTGTATTTGGATATCCCGAAGATGATCCCTTCGTGTCTTTCCCTACGCAGTTTTTTTACTTACTAGCATAGTGAGCATACATTTTTGAACAGAAAAACTCATGATGGCCCTTTAAATGTTTTTTCTTGAATCACTAAATGATCAAGATTGATGCAATTCACTTAGATATGGATATAATTGAGATACGCGTTTGGAATGTTTACAAGCAACAGAAAAAATCGCAAATATCATATTTTTTTCGAATGGAGTATAATGGTATAATATCGTATGACGATTGCCGACAGCGTTACCGGACTATACTGGCGAGCGCGCATAGCACTCTGCCATACAAAAAAAAGTATTGGCAACAAACGCAAGGGCACCACTAAGGTACGAACCTCGGCTTGGGTTGTTCCCGGGGAAGAGATAGGTATGTCGGAGAGTTTTAACCTCATAACCATAATCCCTGTGATTTTATTGCAACTCAATAGAGTATTCATGTCACTGTCACTTTCATGCCAACGAAATGAGACAGCAACAGACTTACGGTCTGATAAGCTATTGGCGCAGGAATAGGTAAAAGCCTAATAAGGGTTCCAGCTGACCTTTTTTTAATTTCGTAATGTAAACCACAATAATGATATTTTCAACCCTAAGACCCCTAAGACCCTAAGATTTACAGCCCATTCACATTGCTTTTCAACCCTGAAATTACATCTTTTATGGCGTTTCCCGGTTTTTATGACACCATAATTTTATTTCAGTTAGCTTTATGAATTCAGGACAGTGATGGCAACACATCTTTCACATGAAAGAAAAATATGAAAATACATCTAAGAAATGTTTAATCCTACTATCCTACTAATATTATAAACGCGAAAGTTTGTAAGTATGGATGGATGGATGAATGGATGTTTGTTACTCTTTCACGCGGGAACGGTTGATTGCGTTGCATGTGTTTCTAAGTGGAAAAAGCCTACTGAATTGATCGAGATGAAATTTAGCACAGAAATAGCTTGCCTTGTACAGTCGTAACTACATAGGCTACATTTTATCTTTGACTGTTCAGTAGTTTTTGCATTGGCCCTCGATAATGCAGTTTTTATAAATCTTCTTCTTCGTTCCGTTTAAGGCACCTCTCCGTCATTCGACAGACGTTCTTGCCAAGTGAAACAAATTAAGAGTCCGGTGACAGCGGCTCGCAATTTCGAGGTGCGATTGGCTATTATTTCATTTTATTTCATTTCGGGGAGGTTGTTTGAAATAATAACTCTAAAGAAACACGCATAAATACTGTTCGAACACAAATAATACAATAATATAAGGGAAATGTGCTTGAGTCAGAAATCATTTTGGTATTAGGTAAACGTAAGACCAAATATACTAATACCAAAATGATTTCTGACTCAAGCACATTTCCCTTATATTATTGTATTATTTGTGTTCGAACAGTATTTATGCGTGTTTCTTTAGAGTTATTATTTCAAACAACCTCCCCGAAATGAAATAAAATGAAATAATAGCCAATCGCACTTCGAAATTGCGAGTCGCTGTCACCGGAGCCTTAAGTTACTTTTTAGTCAAGTTAGGCCAAAGCACTGATCTGTATTTTTATATGTCCATAGTACATACAGCCGTCATTTTTTAATTTTTCGATGGTTGTTTTTAGTTTTATTATTGTGGTAGTGACATTAGGTAACCATTTTGCGAATTTATGAAATACCTACCGACATACTGACAATGAGTCTGAAAATCTTCTTACTTTTTACTGTATTCCATTATACTTGAATAAAAACTTTTAAGAGGAATACGAAAAGTCAGGTAATATTAGTTAACTCGATATAATACGAGTAAAATGTGTATGCACGATGCGCAGAAATACTATAGCTTACCTAAAAAAAGCATTACTAGTGATGCCCACCCCATATCAGAATCCGTAATTTATCGACTCGACGGAGCATTAACTCACTCGATATTCGGTATCAACTCGATATTGTTTCGCTAAGTTTTATCGACTGGCCGGGAATAGAACCCGGGACATGTTAGTTATGTTCGCTCGGTATCGTGTTACGATAATGTCTGGCGTTGTGCGCTTACTCACTGATAGCACATTTGGTTTCATGTATTTTATTCGCTGGCCATTATAATAAACATTACAATGTGTTGTTAATAATTAGGTAGAGATTTTTATTGTCTATTTACGGCTTGCTATTGTTTTTAATATTATACTACAATGATTTTTATAAAGAAAGAAAGAAAGAAAAAGTTTTTATTTATGACGACTACACACACGCACACACATAACAACAAAGCGACACACTAATAATAAAAATAAACAGCAGATATTTTAAACAAACCAGATGTATAATTGTTGATGCACATACACCATACTTTTTATTAGATATAACAACAATTTTAAACGCATATCCGAATAAAATTGAGCTTAATATGTCGTATGATCGATATAGTCACATGCAATAAGACACTAATTAGAAGGTACTTTATAGTTTTCTCAACCAGATGTGAATAAAAAAAATACGTAGCTTCGAAAATAAAGAAATGTAATCGTCTTGTCCCAGGCTTGCTTCCCCATGATACTCAAACCCAATTCGATATTCTAATTGTCTACACGCATGACTGCAACTCGATTCTCGGAGTCGGTACAAACGGACCGAACGTTGAACCCGTAAAAACTTCAACCAGCAATTAAATCATAAATTTCGCATCGAACGTAACTAACAATCACACAACAGATAATGAAACAAAACGAATCGAAAAACGAGAATCGAGTCAATCGTACATCGTCAATGTTTTGCAATCGATTTAAGTTTCGGACTGATAAATTAACACCTCGTTTTTGATAGCAGCAATTTACCGAAAATGCACGGTTGTGGCAAAATAGAAACGTTTACTCTATTTTTTTTTATCAAAATGGTCTTTATTCTACAACCACAGGAATCACTTTGAAATGTTTCATAGTAATATGACATACCTAAATGGCTAGTGAAAATTTTACTTATAACATTAGGGCTTTGCTTTATGAAAGTATGTGTAAATGATAAAATTTTATGTAAAAAATATACCGTTCTCATAAATAACTGTTCATCACACCAGGGGTTTTACCAGAAATGATTTTTAATTAGAATTACTTAAAACAAAGTGCCACCGCCGATACTTGAGCATGCATACTTTTTCATGCAATGATTAAAATCTATCCCAACCGATACACCTTAGCATTTCATCGGCGAATATTTTACTGGATTGTTGCCCTACCTCTTAGATTATAGTATTGATAATATGCAAATGAACCAGCCGACGATTTCAAAATAAAAGGATTAATCGGGATCGTTCACCTCCTAAGTGACCCAAATAAGATAATTCTCAAGGAGACGTTTCTGTCAATAAGAATTAGGGATAATGTTGCTAGCTTAAAAAAGTATTTAAAAATCTGCAACAGATCTTTTTGTATTTGAAACTTTTTTGTCGATTTGGGCGCGGATTTGTGCTCGTGTTTGCCCGAAACTGGTTTCGCAAATCCTTATGAATGATATTTTTAATTCGGTTAAGGATGCCGCCTACGGGGCTCTAAACTTTTTATTAAAAGTAAAATTAATCTGCTTGTAAGTGATAAGCGTTGGCCTGCGGGCGTACCTACCCTCTTCTGATTCTAAATTGCTTCGTATTAAAACATGGTTATGAAATTCTTATTTGTTATGGACGCACTTACATATTATAAATAAATCAATATGTACCTACCGATCTACCTATACCTAGGTAGGTATTATACATAACCTTACTCCATAAATGTTATCGACCAGTAAAGAAAAAAGGATTATCAAACCTCCATATTATTATATTATGACATAGGTATTACTATATATAATTCTACATACTTGGCTGCTTGGTTTTTCTTTCTGTGTCTAGTCTACGGTCCCACGGTCTAGAATATTCACATACCCAGGTAGTGATCAGGAAATCAGACGACGGCAATGAGTTTGACCCCTTGGCGCGTTCGCATAATGAAACAAAGCGTTTGGCGCGAATGGGTGATATAGAAAAACTCTACTACATAAAACGTATACGACTCTACATAATAAAAAAATGTTATTTACGACTTTATTTGTTATTCGATATGTTACGGAACCACGTGATTAGTAGTAGGTAGCTATTTTTAAAAAGGTCAACAACCTGTTTACCTGATCCAACATACCATACCAAGACAATAATAAATAGCTTTGTAGATAAAAATATAGGTACTATTGCAGTAGATGTAGGTAGCCGCTTTTACATTACCTAGTAGAAAACATTAAAAATGTCTTTTTTCTCAAAAGCCATCAATATCGTTCAAACATTAACATGGTCGCTATTAGACGTTTAGCATTAACTGTCATAAATAAACATGCGCTACTTCTGAGGAAGGCTGCGCACGCGCACAAAAAGCTCACGAGAGCGACATCTCTACGGGCGGGAAGAGTTGCACGCAGACTGGTTTTTGCCGCGGTTTTGTCCGTTAGATTATAATATTTGTTTGGAAAATAGATGTTGTTTTCATAATAATTTGTGTATGTATGTGTGTGCATTGTTTTTTTGTAGGTAATAATCGACAGTGTACTCCACAGATATAACTAAATACGTCGTGCATCCACTGACTGAATATGAAGTCATAACTAACAGAAAGAAAAAAACAAATAAAGATGATTTTGATTCTGGGTTAATTTCCATACAAAATCATTCTAAAATATTTAGAACTCAAACATAAAAATTGAGAAAATTATTAATTATATATAACATACTTCCGCTCATTAAAACTTGAAGTTATTAAAATGCTAGTCTTTTTAGTCACATTCTAAGTTATAATATATTTTGTAACATAATTATGAAAAGAAAAGCTTCGTGTGCAGAGCTGAACTAAGTTAAAATTATTTATTAATACCTAATTATATATTATTATATATGTATATATGGTTTCTAATTTTTTTGTATTTTGTATGTATATTCACAAATTCTTTTTATTCATCTCCACGCACACAAGGACCCCTTCTAAATTTCTTGAGTCCATTTCATCCAACGGTTGTCTGGTAGAGATCGCTACTTAGCGATAAGGCCGCCCATTGTACTTTTAGTTTTAAGTTTGTTTATTTGTTGTATCCTTAAGTTGTGTGCAATAAAGTATTTTCTATCTATCTATCTATCTAATCACTTGACTATATTATTATTTCTGTGATAATGGTAAACTAAGCTGTGAGTATAGTACAAACCTATATATAGCTCGAAGCCGACAGTTCTATTTGATAAAAACATTATAAAAACTTTAGGCGCCATTTTCTCGATAAGAGACATAGAGACATGCACACATTTTTTGAACAGAAATATCACTGATACTCCTTCTATTAGTTCGATCACTTCCGCGATTAGAACATACCTAGTATGTATGCTACTACATCCTACTAGTAATATAAACGTTTAAATTTGTAAATATGGATGGATGGATGTTTGTTACTCTATAACTCCAGAACGGCTGAACGGATCTGGATGAAACTTGGGATAGATTATAGTCTGAAATAGCACATAGGCTACCTTTTATCCCGTTGGAATACCGAGATTTAAATCTGCGCGAGTAAAACCGCGGGGCGCAACTAGTCTATATCTAAAAGTAAGCGTAGTTCACATGAAATATTTCATCAAAATGTAACACCAATGAGTTAGCTGCACACATTTCGGCTTAGTCTTCACGAGCGAGCCACATTCCTTCTTACGCAGAGCAAGTCATTTTTTAGAAAGCTTATTATGGCCATACCTCTTCCTTTCAACTCTGAACCCTATAGCCTGGGAAGTAAGGTTAGTTGTTGTGTGGGACGGCTGTAATTAAGGCCCATGTTCTTCGATTCGACATGATATTGTTTTTTATGGTTGAATAGTGGATCCCATAGATTAAAGTATTTGGTGTACCTCGAGTTGATGTAGCTCGTATTGAGTTTTAACCCTAGACAAGACAACAGTGGTATTTTGTGAAAAAAAAACTGAAACTGAAACAGCTTCACGACTTTGATCCCCAGGCACGGTAGATATCCCTTCAGATCTCCCAGTACCAAGTAGGTACTAATTCAAGATTCTTTGAGGATGTCTAAGGGGGGTAGTCAGAGGTACGTCCAAACATTACATTTGGCACATACCCACATTTTGCAGTAGTTAGTATTCCATACGTGACAGGTTGCAAGCCCATCGCCGCTGTTAGAATACTAACTGGTTTCCTCACGATGTTTTCCTTCACCGTTTAAGAGCACTGGCATTGCGCACATAAATTTTTCGATAGAAAAATCCATTGGTGCACGACCGGATTTGAACCTGCGACCTTAAGATCGGAAGGTGGGGTCACTACCACTAGACCACCGGTGCTCATTTTGTGATGATGTATTAAATGATAAAATAATTAATTGATTAAAATTCTCCTCATATAAATTGTAATTCAGTACCTATTTTAACTTCTTCATTTAAGGCTCCGGTGACAGCGGCTCGCAATTTCGAAGTGCGATTGGCTATTATTTCATTTTATTTCATTTCGGGGAGATTGTTTGAAAAAATAACTCTAAAGAAACACACATAAATACTGTTCGAACACAAATAATACAATAATATAAGGGAAACATGCCCGAATCAGAAATCATTTTGGTATTAGTATGTTTGGTCTTACGTTTACCTAATACCAAAATGATTTCTGACTCAAGCACATTTCCCTTATATTATTGTATTATTTGTGTTCGAACAGTATTTATGCGTGTTTCTTTAGAGTTATTATTTCAAACAACCTCCCCAAAATGAAATAAAATGAAATAATAGCCAATCGCACCTCGAAATTGCGAGCCGCAGTCACCGGACCCTTAAGTGAATAATGCTTTTAAAAATTTAATTGTAATTTAAAATTAAAGACTTACTGTTCGGCGGAGGGCATTTGTATGCCATCACACAGGGCTATCCTAGTTTGGGTACCAATGTTGTCCAACCAGGAAATACCGATATTGTAACACGTTTCAACCCTATTTCATAAGATATTGTGATGTTTGTTACGAATCTAAATAAATTTAATTTCATTTCAAATTAAATAAATTTCATTTCATTAGACATATTCACTTTGGCAGTTCGTGTGTGCTATGGCTAACACGGGTACCTTAATTCTCCCTTAGGACTCCGATACGGCTTTTAACTTATTATTTGTCTAAGTGTTAGGAAACTGTTGTAGTATGCTATGTTATTAACTAAACGATATTTTTATATTACGGTATTTGTCAGACAAATTTTAATTTTAAGCAAGAATGATAGAGTTTATTTTGGAGAGACAGTTCAAACCGAGTGAGGCAGCCGATCGTTGATGACCACGTCAGGATATTTTAAAGGTTTTTCAATAGACCGGTCTGAAGACCGACCGGTCTAAGATGTAATTTGGTATGATTTCGAGATAGGGGGTCAATATTCAAGGATTATAGAAGGATATTTAACCTCTAGAAACCCAAAAATGACTAGACAAATACAAACAATAAATAAATACCTAAAAAACTCCATTAAGTTTGTATGACCTACCTAAGAATTTATTGTCAATTTATGTATTTATAAAGATCTAAATTGTTTAGTCCCAAGTTGAGTTCCAATCAAGGACCAAGACAATCGCCTTATAAACCAAGTATCTGGTAATGGCATTATATTTTAGCGATAACAATTAGACGAGAAATGCGGCGAAGCCTTATCGGTGTTGTCACAGCTTGGGGTGAAAAAGCTGTCTCTTTTCATTATCTATACTAATATTATAAAGAGGAATTATTTGTATTATTTTTATGTTTGTGTAACGAATCAAAAACTACTGGTCCTATTTTAAAAGTTCTTTCACGACTAGAATGCTACACTATCCGCCGGTTTCTAAAAGCTCGATCAAAGCTCATCGGCTGTCAAGTCACATGCTATTTCAGCTTTTAATTGAAATTGGATAAGAATAGCAAGTGACTTGATAGCCAATTAGCTTTGATCGAGCTCAATTTTTTATTAGATTACACTTAAGGAAATCACAATTTTTTTCACAAGTTTTTTTTTGATCGAGCTTTCAAAAACCGGAGGTATCCCTGAGTAACATAGGCTATATTTAAATGTTAAATATTAAATGATCACACGTGCGAAACCGGAACGGGTCGCCAGTTAGGTATATTTCCACAAAACAGCGGCCCGATTACGCTAATGTCTGGCTATCGAGGGCTTTCAGTTTGAAATTTGATTAAGGAATATATATAATACACTGTGACGAAAGCATTTGATTCCCATAGTGATAGCAACATATGGATAGATTTAGTATCTAAATTCCTTGGGATGGATGCTAAATTCCTTGGATGGATGGGAATCAAATGTCAAACTGAAAGCTATCTCGATAGCCAGACATTAGCGTAATCGGGCTGCTGTTAATGATCTATCTTACTTCAATGAGCTGCGTAGCTCTGCCAATGCACAATAAACTCGTAAGCTACCGCAAATCGCGATTGTTTGCCAGGTGCATACAAACTACTAAATATAGCTAATATTGTACTACTACTGCTACTTTGTGCTACTGGGCTTTATTTGGAAAACAAACGATTATTATTGATTATTACGATTGTTTCTTTATTTGCTATCTTTGTCCTTGTCAAATGTGAACTACCCAAAATGTTTTCCCATTACCCAAAGGTTATAGCTGGTAGATAATGCTATCCAGCATTAAGCTCGCCTATGTACACTGTATTTTTGTGCAATAAAGAATTTTCTATCTATCTATCTATTATTATAAAAAAAAACTAAAAAGTAGGGGAAAAAAACTAAATTCCTACTAAAATCTTCTCATAAATTGGGATAAACAATCATATTATGTAGCAATCAATGATTTTGATATTTTCAGTAGGTACATAACAAATTGTAATTTGAATCCTACTAATATTATTATAACGGGAAAGGTTGTATGTATGGATGGATGTTTGTTACCCTTTCACGCGGGATCGGCTGAACGGATCTGGATGAAACTTGGCAGAGAGATAGATTATAATCTGGAATAGCACATAGGCTACTTTTTATCCCGTAGGAATACCGGGATTTAAATCTGCGTGGGTGAAACCGCGGGGCGCCACTAGTTTAATTATACATTTGAAATGCAAAGATACCTTGATGAATAATATTGAAACCAGACAACTTGTCGCCGTTACCAGATTAATACCATCACCAGAATACAATGAGCCAAGGGTCGATGTATATTCATGACAATATTAATCAAGTTGATCTGTCACTAGTTCGAAACAGTGTGGTGAAAGGATTCTACGGCCGGGTATCATCCTCTGGTTAGCATAATATCTACTCCCACTAAGCATTTTGCTTCTAGCTACATTATGCAAACTGCTAAGGAATCATTCACTATAATCAGCTCTCTCTATCCTCTAAGGTTTGCTGGAAGAAAACTCTATCTAGGGTTAAGCTCGCCTTTGTACATGACTATTATGTATTTTTTGTGTTCATCATTTTGTGTACAATAAAGAATAAAGAATGTAACTCATTTCATTTATGCTATAGGCCCTGTATTTTTAAGATCTTTTTACTATTTTGCCTGAAATAAATGATTATTATTATTATTACCGTCGTCTTTTTTCGTGACCACTACAATCTAAATCTCTTCAAGGCAAGACTGAATAGGTGTCTTCTAGACCGTTCTGCTCCACCGTCAGCCGTTAGGTGAGACTGTAGTAAAAGGACGGTTGATTCTTTATAAAAAGAAATCTCTCGTGCGCCTCAAAGGGGCTCCTTTCGAGCACTAGACACATGTTTTAGAAAATTTTTAGGACCTTCGATGATTTTCATTCGCCGTTTGAGTTCGATCGTTATAATCTGCCAAATAATTTTTTGGGTATAGCACTACTTGCACCCCGCGGTTTCATCCGCGCAGATTTAAATCCCGGTATTCCCGCGAGATAAAAAGCAGCCTATGTGCTATTCAAGACTATAATCTCTCTGCCAAGTTTCACCCAGATCCGTTCAGCCGTTCTGGCGTGAAAGAGTAACAAACATCCATCCATCCATACTTACAAACTTTGTTTATAATAGTAGTAGGATTTTTAATATGACTTGCTGGTGTAACAGATGTCCCCCTGATGTAGTGGTAACCGTCACCACACACATAACAAAGCATTGTCTCCAAGTCACGCACGATATGAAGGGTGGCTGTTCATTATAATTTATAGGAGTGTCGTACCTTTCAAATTCATGGAAATAAGGCTATCATTAATCAAAATTATTGTTTTAGACGGAACAACGTGCACCAAGGACGTAAATTCTAATCTGGTTTAGTGCAAATATTCAGTCCCGCGATAGTAGTGCTTACCCTAATGGTGGCGTATCAATGTTTGAATCCTACTAATATTATAAACTCAAAAGTTTGTAAGTATGGATAGATGGATGGATAGATGGATGTTTGTTTGTTACCCTTTCACGCCGGAACGGCTCAAGGGATCTGGATGAAACTTGTCCAGAGAGATATAAATAATTATAGTCTGGAATAGCGCATAGGCTACTTTTATCCCGTGGGAATACCGGGATTTAAATCTGCGCAGGTGAACCCGCGGGGTGCATCTAGTGTTTTATAATACTAAGTAGGTAAGCAAACAAGCGTACAGCTCACCTGATGGGAAGTGGTTACCGTAGGCCATGAACGCTTGCACACATCGTCACAGGTAAGTGACGAAAAAAGGAAGGCAAGTGATGAACAAAATGCATTTAATTGTGTTTATTAAATATGAAAGCCTTTTCTAGCTCACGATATCCTGTCTATTTTTGTAGTAAGATTCTTAACCTAAAGATTGAAAAAAAATAGATTTGGAAAACCAATATAACGTGGGCTCCGTGCGTCCTTTAGTTTCCGTATTGTGTGTTTTGTATTTGGTTAGAAGTCTTTAGGTCCTATAACGAAGAGTGTTAGATATGGATATGGATGGTTTAAGAAGGAGGAGCAGGTCAAAGAAAAGATGGATGGACTGTGTGAAAGATGACTTGAGTAAGAAAGGAGTGAGCACCGACATGACGAATTATAGAGGAGAGTGGAAGAAGAAAACCTGTTTTGCGAACCACACTTTGCGTGGGATAAGGACAGGATGATGATGATCAAAGATCACCATCTCTATCTAAAAAGTGGTCGAGTTTCGAGTGTTTTAATAAATATAAAAATGATGTAATGTATAAATGCTTATACTTATTCTACAAGTTTGAATACGAAAATAACTAAATCTTTGATACATAAATGAATCCAAAATGTAATCAAAACACGTAAACAACTGACTATATCTAGGACACAGTCTATACAGCACTAGAATCTAAAGATTTCTATGTCTGAGAGAGGAAGCAATACAAAGCATCGCATAAAAGTCAAATCGTCGTTATAAAAATTCGCGTTTTTTTTTATTATATTTATTAAAACCACTGTTATTTGAACTCACCTCTTTTTGTGGTATGGTAGTTTTTGGATTTAAAAGATCTGAACGGATTTACCGTCTGGGGGTCAAAGGATGATATATTATTTAAGTTTTTTTCATCTCATTTAATTTTTTTATCACTTTGATGTACTAGACAACTGCTTCATAACTTTTGGGACACTACAAAAAGTAGGTACAAACACTATAAAACTAATAAAAACACGAATTATACACAGTAGTGGGTAAAAAAATTCCACTCCCAAGTTTTAGATTTGCAAATCTCATAATATAATGGTTTTAGGGATAATAAATCACTATTACGAGCATATTATTTATAGGTAGTAACAAAAATGTCCTGACTCTTATAGTAAATTGACAAATTAAGAAACCCGTGCTAGGAGAACAGCAGTCCAATGGCCTTCGCGCGTCAGATACCACAACCTACTAGCGGAATTGACAAATTAAATTTATAGCCTGTTATGCAACCAACAAACGCTCCTTACACGACTTCCATCTGTATTTCCAAGAAGTAAAGCGTCAAATTCGTGTAGCAGGCTCTCATTTGTTGTGTGTCCTTAATTGTTGTAGCTCCAAGCAAAGTTAGTAGATACCTCACGCCAGCGCTGGTATTTGTTCTGTCTGTTGAAGTGTGATTAGATATGATTATATCAATCTACTGTTTACAGAGTTCAATGAATTATGACGCAACTTGTAATGTGAATATACATACTTATAATATGCGGACAGGAACATACATTTATTTATACTAATTTATTTGCTTAAATAAACAAATTGTTACTAAAAACTTTTGCGCTGACTTTTCCCACTCAGTTGTATTTTTTCGGATATTACAAAATCTTTCAAGCTATTTCGCAGAAAATACATTGCAGTCTATAGGGTATCACAGGGTTGCATTCTTGGACCGTTAATATTTCTAATTCATATAAATGAGTGCCCCAGGTGATCTGACAGATTTTAAAAGCTTTGGTTTTTGAACAAGCAGTCACAGTAAAATGACGTTCGTAATAAATCAACAACTCGAGATTTACAGAGTGAAAATGCGTTTGTAGTTGAGTTGAATATGCAGGCAACATCAAAAGAAGATACCAAATCAAGAATGAAAATAAAATTAATCACAGGAGCTGGTATATTTTAAATCCACAAGATACCACCAAATATTTATTATCGAATACTGAAAACCCATTCGAAATAGTCTGCTGTTGAAATACACAGATTACAAATACACTGAACAACGAGACTATAAATTCTATTAATCATTGACCTCAAGCGTAGACTGAACGGCGCGCGATAAGTCGCCTTCGTTTAAAGGCCATTGTTCACTGGAAACTCCAGTCCAACTGACTAGTTAAAGTCACTGTAAACTATAACACTGAAGCGTAATATATTATAGTAGCATAAATACATTCATTATCAGCTAAATCAACTCACCTGTGCAAAATGTGTAACTTTTTTCAATTGCAATTGAACTTAGAGGCTTTTCAATTAACACCAACATTATCATTTTTTAACTTTAAGGGTCGGAGGAAATTTACTGTTGAACTGTTGGACTTTAGGATTATGCCTTGCTCTAGTGGACAGTTAGCCTTGTCTGCGCCCGCGCAGTTTATCAATACTCGCGAATTCCTGTGTAAAGTTACAATAATGTATAGTGAAACTGAGTAACTTCACACACACACACACACTGTGGGTCATGTTTCCAAAACAAAACGACCCCTTTATTGAGACTAACCGGGCTAGATTAATTAGTTTTTTTTAAGAATAGTTGGTATGAGCTCTTTGTGAAGGGCTCATCCAGGGAAGTAGTAGTATACCACCACACCTTTTTCAGCCGCCAAGCAGCCACACAGTGCTTCGGTTAGAAGGGTCCGGTTGCCGGTGAAATCACATGACACTTTGCATTTGTATTTCTCAAATTGATGGTCGCAGGGCAGTGCATCGTAGGACATGTTAATATAGAGCGTGACTTACGAGGCAATACTTTGTTTTGGTGGTTACCATCTGGTGGTCAAATTTTTTCATGATCTGGAAATTTTGTTAAACAAACATTTCATGAGCAAATTTTACACAGAAAATGACAGAGGGCTCCAAATCATGCTCTCCATAATGAGAGAGCCCTTTGTCACTACATTTTAATAGATATGCAGGAATATTTTTCCGTAAGTATATCTGTATTAGAATTCGAGCCCTAAACTAATGGGGATATTGTATACTTTAGAAGTACCTGCGCGCATGCATGCATTCTAGTTTGAATAAAAGCTCCATGGTCAAAACAAAACACATTTCGTTTCATTCAAAGCTAAATAATGTTGCTGTATCGTGGTTTCCCAGATCGCTGTCATGTCGCCAATAACTCCATATAAGACACGACTAGTATATTTAGTGGAGACAGTGAGTTTGATTCAAGTTTTGTATGTAGTCTGATGCTACGGTGTCCAAACGATTGTGTTTTTGAGAAACTATATTTTGAAATACTCAAACCTAAACAATTCTACTACTACTATTTATGCATTTATTGCTTAAATTGCAGTTTAGTTTAGATACATACATGGTTTTTTCTTTTTCCTACAGTGTCGTCTCAAAACGACAACACGTTTTCCCTCTAGAAATAATAATTTGGTTTTATGTATTTAAATTGGTAACTTAAATAAAAACGTTTTGTATTAATGTCCAAAATAAATGCTTTTTCTTTCTTTCTTAATTAAGTTTGCACTGCAATTGCAATAAATATAAGTTTGTTGAAACATTATTTAGAAATACATTTTGGTAGAGCGAATCTAGCTCCTTCAGGCTTCCACGATAGGAACTTTTACTAGATAATTTATATTTTAGATATTTTTATACATTAGTATAATGCCTATTAATACAGTAGTCAGCCAGCATTCCACCACACCGGGTGACATCACCGTTTAAAGATCACATAAAAATTCAACGACATATTTCACTCTAAAATATAATGCGAGGACTCTTTAATTTCATCAGTTATCTGTTATTCTTCACCGTTCTGAATAAATAAAATTTATTCCAGGCAACACATTAGTTAAAATTGAAATGCAGGCCTATATCATAATATCAAAATACAAAAAAAAAACTAATTATGACATGTTTTATATTTTATCTGTGCCGTATATCTCAGTGTCACTGTGTCTCATAGGTACCCACGGAAGTTTTGAAGCGCTGTCCTCTAAAAGCATAAAACCGTGGACACCTTGCATATTTTGATTCAAGTCGACTGATGTACGAGTTGCGTATTGAATGGCAATACAAAGATCGCATTTGATATGTAACTGGGTAGACAGAGTTATTACTCAAATGTTGAGAATCTGTGGTATTCACTCAAATGTTGAGAGCCTGTGGAGGGTATGCAAACTCGATTGATTTAAGTATATTGTTTTATCGATAGGATTATCTAGATATAGCATCAACACCAGCAACCTGAATAATTCCGTTGATGATGATGAGAATGTTTCGGTTTTAAGATATTGCTCACCTAATGTAGGGAGACTACCTCTACCTATAATAGTTGCGGTACTTTTCTAAGTACGATTTTGAGTATCTATTTAAACACTTCCGAACTAAGAATGTCCTACTTAAAATAAAACCTTTAACTACCATCTATTACCCATTACCGATACCGGTATAAAAACAGGTGCACATTAAACTGTTTGTTTATCTTCAGTCGCAAACAATCTAGAGATAGCTCAACTTATCTACTGATAATCTAAAAATATGAGTGTATATATTTATTAATTCTGCATTACTATTTTATTGATTGTAATCATAATTTGGTACCAATTTACTCGTAATTACAAAACAAAATTTAATTTTCTTAGATAATAGGTCTCGCAGCATAAGCTCGATACAATATTGACATCATAATTTAGATAATCATAAACCACATAAAATTACTAAAATATCTTCAGATTGAGTTTGAACTTTAAGTCATACATATAAAGGTTTGTTTTAGATTATGTACGCACGCTTATGGATATGGAGGTTTTGTGCAACGGTGTAGAGTGACCATGCGAATTTATTTACAAAATATGTACATAATATTTATATATGTAATATGTACATAATGATCACTACATAGTATAAAACAATGTCGCTATCTCTGACCCTATATCCCTATGTATGCTTAATCTTTAAAACTACGCAACGGATTTTGATGCGGTTTTTTAATAGATAGAGTGATTCAAGAGAAAGGTTTATATGTATAATACATGCTATAGTAGAAAAACAATGTGCACCCGTGCGAAGCAGGGGCGCGTGGGCGAGTCGCTTGTTTATTTATATATATTAGTTTATAATTATTAGTAATAAGACCAATATCCCCTCAAAATTCTAAGCACTACTTTATATTTAAAGAGCACCAGTGGCCAAGTGGCCTTATGATCGAGAAACGGTCGTGCACCATTACAAACCTCTACTCGTACATGGTAGTAAATGAAAAAATATAAATAAAGATGTTGCACTTCGGAACGGAATGTAAATAAACGGAGGATTATTATTTAAGATATATTATATTTAAGAACATTATCATTTTTTAGGATATTTATCGTTATTCGGAAATGTATGACCAGCAGCAGTCTTCTACAAGCTTGCGATGATGATGTAATAACGTTCGTTAGAATATCAAAAGTGTTAGATTAAGCGAGATTTTCAAACTTCCAATTTCCAAATCTTTAGCACTATACAAATTCGTTTCCTAAAACCATGGTCACACCCAAGACTAATCTTGACAGTAGCAGTGGGCGATAGGCTTAAGCTGCGTTGGATTAGGCGGTTCTACCTAAACTACACCGTTACTGATAGATTTTTTTTTTTATACAACTAGCTGATGGAACAAGCAGATGGCCCACCTGATGTTAAGTGGTAACCATCACCTATAAACAAAACATTGCCCCGTAGGTCACGCACAATAGGAACGTACCCTACGATGCACTGCCCTGCGTCCATCAACTTGAGGCATACAGATGTTAAGCCTCATGTGCCTGTAATTACACCGGCGACCACACTCTTCAAACCGAAACACAGCGTTGCTGCTTGGCGGCTTGCGAATACCAAGTATCAAGTTAGGAATAGTAGAAGAAGTAGTAGTAGAGAGCTTTTTGAGAAGGGCTCAGCCAGGGAAGCGCTTTGGTGGGCACGGTCGTGACGTTATGGCCAGGCCTAGTAAATGACCGTATTCACTAGGCCGGGCCATTGCTAACATAACTGCATAACTAGTTTCGCCCCGCGGTTTCACCCGCGCAGATTGACATCCCGGTATTCCCACGGGATAAAAAGTATAGCCTATATATATATAGCTATTACAGACTATAATTTATCTCTCTGCAAAGTTTCATCCAGATCCGTTCAGCCGTTCCGGCGTGATATAGTAACAAACATCCATCCACCTATACTTACAAACATTCGCGTTTATAATAGTAGTAGGATAGATACTTTGTACGCTAGGTGATAGAAATAGCGAGTTTATTCTACACATGACCTTAAAGTATTCTGAAACAGTGCACATAGAATAATCCGTTCGATTGTCTGTCAATCTCGCCCAAACAGCTTCATTGATTCGTGCCCAGCACAAGTTGAGCCTTCTAATCGTATGATGGAGCACAAATATCCAGAAGAACCGGGTCTGGGTTATGTGGTCAGGTCAGGTTATGTTGCAATGTAATTACATGCAGATTTGCAACTGTCAGGTGTCATTTTGTTGTTTTAAGATGTAGGAAGAATTGAGCTTAAGGGCACACTATATTTTATGGCTGTTTCAGCATTGTGTGTTAGTAGCGCATTTTGTATAGGACCATCACCTATAACAAAGCAAATTCTCGTAAATCACGCATGATAGGAGCGTGCCCTACGATGCATTGCCCTGAGTCCATCAACTTGAGGCATACGCCTCATTTGTCTGTAATTACATCGGCGACCACACTCTTCAAACCGAAACACAGCATTGCTGTTTGGCGGCAGAAAAAGGCGTGGTGGTAGTACTTCCCCGGACGAGCCCTTAACAAAGAGCTTTACTACACTTAAAAGTCTATGTCCATCAGAGCACTTCCACAGAACGCGATAATGGCAATGACTAATCTTTTGATGAGTGGCAATCAAAAATGTTCCGTTAGGCCGTTTCATAAAAATAGACCACAAAGAAAAATATCTACATAACTCGCCATCACAGCTTTACTTCATGTGATAATGAATGTCTTTTTATTTGTAATTCGTATAGCAGGTTCCTTAAGTATGAAATAATAGTAACGTTTTGGTAATTTCTTTTATACCAGGAACTGTGGCCATCAATCATGGTACTTGGCTTCGGACAATGGAGGCAAATTACTGTTCTATCAGTCAGGGCTGCCATGTTTAAAAATGACCAAACTCAATCATAGAGAAGGATAAAATAGTCAATGGTCGACCTAGGGAGCCAACAACTATTTTAACGAAACTAATAAGTAATAACTGTTCGTAATAATAATAATAATTTAAGTAAAATCAAAATTTGAGTAAACAGTAACAAACAAAGGCGGATTTATTCGTGCGTTTTTTTTATTTATTACAAACTTTTTTATTTTGTTTTTCGGTTTACATGCCTGATCGATAAAAGCCAACAGGCAATAACTTTAAACATAAAACTAAAACAATATTTTTTGTATGCTAGGTGCATAATCCCTGACTAACATAATTAGGCTATAAGAAATGTTTAAAAAATAAAATTTCTCCCGTGCAAAGCTAGCAGGGGCCGCTAATTATTTTATATAGCGACAGCCCTAATATAAAATCTCACAGGAGTGTCAAGAAGCATGAACAATCGGACAATCAAAATTAGCCGCGATTTCATGTCAAAATTACTTTTTACAATGGCTTTTGCTACTTTCTTTACCGCCATTATTCCAAACTTAAATTTGATTATACCTCAGGGTTACAAAACAAAGAAGTCTTATACTATAAAAAGTACTTTATTGCAAGTCTTTCTTGATAGTTTACATATATTTTTATTTACTAATGATTCTATTTCTTGTTCACAGGTACGTGCATAATTCATCTTGGCTTGTATGTACTTCTGATTCGGTATGTTTTTTAATTTTTAAATAATAACTTAAGGGTCCGGTGACAGCGGCTCGCAATTTCGAAGTGCGATTGGCTATTATTTCATTTTATTTCATTTCGGGGAGGTTGTTTGAAATAATAACTCTAAAGAAACACGCATAAATACTGTTCGAACACAAATAATACAATAATATAAGGGAAATGTGCTTGAGTCAGAAATCATTTTGGTATTAGGTAAACGTAAGACCAAACATACTAATACCAAAATGATTTCTGATTCGGGCATATTTCCCTTATATTATTGTATTATTTGTGTTCGAACAGTATTTATGCGTGTTTCTTTAGAGTTATTTTTTCAAACAACCTCCCCGAAATGAAATAAAATGAAATAATAGCCAATCGCACTTCGAAATTGCGAGCCGCTATCACCGGAGCCTTAAGTATGATAGAGCAATTTTTCTTCTGCAGAGTTTTTCATTTTTTTTCTTTAAATATACATAATACAGTAAAGCTATCGGCCGACAGTTGTAAACGATTTAGAGATAACAGTTCCAAATCAGTACACGTCATGTTGAGGTAACTTATATAGGAGTTAAAAACTAGGAGGACACTTGTGGTTTTATTTTAAAGTAGTTTTCGTAACCAGCAGCAGTCCACCTAATGTTAAGTGGTAACCATCACCTATAACGGAGCATTGCCTCGCAAGTCACGCCCGATAGAAACGTGCCCTACAACGCACAGCCAATGCGTCCATCAACGTGTGGCATACAGAAGCCTCATGTGCCTATAATTTCCCTGACAACCACACTCTTCAAACCGAAACACAGCAACGCTTTCTTAGTTTAATTTAAGTGAGACGTAGGTAAGAGTATTATAAAAGAATGCTGTAACTCCTTTCTCTTCATGGTCACGCAACTGTCAATTTCCTCCAATCAAATACACGTCTAATACAAAAATGGACGGCCTGTCGGTATGCGATAGTTACAGACTAGTGAGGGTCACCGTCTCTACCTGCCAGGCCGTAATAATGGTAATTATTTTGGGTACAATTTGGGTAGAGAATTGTAGACAGGTAGATGGGACCGGACGCCTGTGATTGGACTGCGATGCTCAAACTGTTTATTCATATCATTGTATTAAGTTACAGCCAAAACTCATAACCGATCAAAACAACTTTTGACAGACTTTTGCAGTCAAGTTTTGACCTGGGTTTTGACTGTATAACATAAAATGTAATGTATTTTATAAATAAATAAATAATAATATAATCCTAATTGTAAGTTTTTACATCTTCTTCTTTTGGTGTCACCTCATCACGTGTTGTACTCTTTATACATGTGTGGTGAACGGATTCTAAGTGCGCCTCGAGTTCAAGAAAAAGTGCTGATAAATATTCGTGCACTTTTCACACAGCACTATTTAGCCCCAGACTAAGCAAAGCATGGGAACCGGATTTTTTTTATTAAACCGTTCTAGTTATAAATAAATCATAAATAAAAACATCAGATCGATAACCAACATCTATGTTCATCACAAAAATGTTTGTTCTCTGTGGGGATCGAACCCACTGCCTACAGCGCAGAAGGCAGAGCTACTGCCAGCTGAGCTGTGAATGCTGTAAATAATATCGTATTGGATTTTATTGTGTAGGTACAAATTATAATTTGATTTGGTAAATCTGATTTCGATAGGTAATAAAAGTGTTAATGTTAAACCGAAATAAATTGACTGGAACTTTATACCACTACCGGCTAAGTGAAGTTTTTTATTGCATTTTTCAGTCAAGCTTTTTACGACTTAATATTAAATTGAACGCACCTATATTTTGCTATACGTACAAGTTCACTAAGAACTTCAGGTGGAATGGCATGAAAATTATATTGCCACATTTAAATGTTAAATAGGATCTTTAGAAGCCGCGTAACAGCATTGAACACAAACTGAAAAGAAAACTAAAACAGCTTTACGACTTTGATCCCCAGGCACGGTAGATATCCCTCCAGATACTAACTCAAGAATCTTTGAGGACGTCTAAGGGGGGTAGTAAGAGTTATGTCCAAACATTACATTTGGTACATACCCACATTTTGCACTAGTTAGTATTCCATACGTTGCAAGCTCATCGCTGCTGTTAGAATACTAACTGGTTTCCTGATAATTTTATAATGTCCCAAAAGTTATTCTCCGAGCGGGATTCCTCACGATGTTTTCCTTCACCGTTTAAGAGCACTGGCATACAAACTAAATCACATTAATTAAAATCAAAAACTAATTTCACACGTACATCTAAAATTAAAAATGCTCTTAACACCTTCTTACGTTACTAGTCGTATTATATGGCCACGGAAACTATTACGGTTTTAATATTTACTCTTTGATCTTTCCGGCTCGAATTAATTTGCAAGTACTAAAAACGGTACATGACTTTTTACTCCGTCGTACGAGTATGTAGGGAGATAGAATTTATGATTAAAATATTTTACACTCAATTTGAAACACTTCTGCCAAAATTTGCCATTTTTAGATGACAATGAATGACGACCTCAGTGGCGCAGCGGGCGATAGTTCGCCTGCGACGCAAGAGGTTGTGGGTTCGATTCCCGCCTCGGAACAAATTTGTGTACGATCTGCAGAAATTTGTTCCGTTGGTCTGGGTGGTTTATGTATAATAAAAAAAATATCTATTTATGTAAGTATATAATGTATTAAATATATCAGTCGTCTAGTACCCATAACACAAGCTTTGAGTAGCTTACTTTGGGGCTAGATGATGCTGCGTGGATTGTCCAGCATTATTTATTTATTTATTTAATGAATCTCACTCACACTAACTTCATAATACAAACCTAGTTACCAGCTTAATATAAATCATTTTTTATTTAGACATTTAAATAAAACCGTACAGCCGTAAAGGCGTACGTACTGTATTTTTAAAACATAATTTAGATTATTTGGTAAAAGTGCGATAGTTTCTTGTTGCAAACTGTCGAACTGATATAATTTTTTAAATATTTGCAATTAGTTTTTTTTTGCTTTACGTGTACGTCATTTCCTAGTTCGATTTTTATTTAATTTCGTATTATGAAATCTAAATAATAGCGATAGGTACAGTATCTTAATTCTAATAAATTGAGTGACTAAGGACCTGTACAGACAATGCCGTGGACGTGGCCACCTATTGGTCTAAGTGGCTGTAACAATTATTAAACTGTTGATCGTCGACTCGAAAGAAGGAGAAGAAAGCGTTGAGTTGGATGTTTAATTTTTAGATTGCTAGCTCGTCCTATTCTTCGACAGCTAAAAATTAAGCTTATGAAAATTTACAAATATGCAAAAGTAACTACAGTGCGTCCGTACATATATTTGAGTTAGTATTCGTTTTTATAGGCACGTCTCATTAGCGCTATCAGCCGAGTACACTTGAAACCGCCTCCGTTTAACTACTAATTTTACTGCCACTAAAACTAGTTACTTACTAAAACATGCTTTAATTACGATGTTTAATTGTTTTTTTATGACCAAGGTTCTTTAAACTATAAACTCGTGTTAAAATATGGGAAAATTGATTAATTTGGAAGCTGAGTGTATAAATTTCAGTAGGTGCTGTGTGGTTTAAGAAAACTACTTGTGATTCGTGTGGTAATAAAAAAAAATTGAGTTGCTACCATTTGTCGTAAATTCATTTGAATTGTGTGGTGGCATGAAAAGAAGCATAGGTTATTTTATTATAATACTATAAGATTTTAGATTATTTTTATAGGTATGTTTAAACCATTTATAATTTAGGTAATGAAGTAAATTTGAAAGAGCTAGTGGCCTATTGCTCCTGAAATGTAAAACCAATAAAAACCCATGGCCAAAATAATAATAATTAATTATAATAATGATATGATAATATTTAATATAGATAATATAATGTAGTTATGCGAATGAGTAATAATTAATGAGTGAATGAATGAAGTGAATGAATGAATGAGTGTATAAATGTCGAGTTATAATGTTGTCGCATTCAATAGCAACAGTAGATATTAAGTAATAGCAATAAAAAAAACCCATGGCCAAAAAGGGTCGTTTCCCGGTACTTTCTTGGACTCAAAGGGTAAAAAAAACTTTAAACTTAATATTATATCTTTATTTAATATATTAAAATAAATGAAACTTTATTTACGTAATCTTTCTTATTCAATTCTACAGTTACTGACATCTGAAACTATTTCGTTATTTATGATATCACCAAACTTGAGAATCACTGTCTTGGGCCAGGTACTTTAGAGACTTTGGCGCCAGACGTGATTTTTTCAGCCAGTATCATTGGTGTTATTGTCAATTTCCTTTGTAGATTCGAGTAACCTTTCTCAAATGTATAAAATGCTGTATCTGTATCATTATTTTACAAATCCATATTCCAAGAACCGACCATGAATTTTCGTTTGAAATACTCCCAGAAACAGCTTCGACTATAAATAAATAATAATAAATAATTCGTTTCTGCTTTTCTGTCTCTTTATATTGTTCGTTATTAATATCTGTATTGTTTTTTCTGTGTACTCTGTGTGTTGTGTGTCAAATAAATGCTTCTTTCTTTCTTTCTTTCTAAATACATATAGGTGAACTTTCCACGCAGAACCCAAGCGCTACCGCGATATCCCTCTTATAAAACCACGTACGACCTCAGGATTCTTTGAGGGACAGATTTCTAAGGAGTGTAGTCAGAGGTACGTCTAAAAGTACTAACATTTTGCAGTAGTTGGTATTCAATACGTGATACCTGCAAGTTGCACGATATGTTTTCGTTAAAAAAAAATTTGACTCATATACATATTATGTATACACAACTATATGAGTACCTGGTATATTGTATAGAATATCACATCTTCACGGCGGAGTCAACCTAGTCTGCAAAAAAAAAATGATCATCACAAAATTTTCTTGCACGGGATTTGAATCGATGACAAAGAGTTACTCCCACTAGACCGCAGTTGCTTTTTTTTTTTTTTTTAATACAACTAGCTGATGAAACAAGCAGATGGCCCACCTGATGTTAAGTGGTAACCATCACCTATAAACAAAACATTGCCCCGTAGGTCACGCACAATAAGAACGTGCCCTACGATGCACTGCCCTGCGTCCATCAACTTGAGGCATACAGATGTTAAGCCTCATGTGCCTGTAATTACACCGGCGACCACACTCTTCAAACCGAAACACAGCGTTGCTGCTTGGCGGCAGAAAAAGGCGTGGTGGTAGTACTTCCCCGGACGAGCCCTTCACAAAGAGCTCTACTACTCTTAAAAACCCTCTCTGTGTTGCTCTTTACAACCAAAATTAACTCTTATATTTTTAATCTCAATAATAATTTAGTTATATCAAAGTGCAAACACAATCTCCATTAACTAAAAAACCAAGTATTACACATCGTAAAACTGACGGACGGAAAATAATTTGCATGACTTTGTAGATAGACTTTTATTAGTGATAATGATCGGTAAGCTCAAAGTGAGTATTAAGCATTGTAAACACATAAACTTAGATGAGCTGAGTTAATGCAGCAAAAATATTTATAATTGTTTGGATAGCGCAATAGCTCACTAATAGCTGGGAACACTAAAACGTTTGTTTTATAGATTTTATAAATAAACCAAAGTTATGATAATTGATTTAGGTATACCGCCCATAGAATTGATGTAGGTAAACACTAGGCACGAAAAAAAAGTCTTAGAAAAAAAATAAATTAACAGAGAGCTTTTATTATTTATATTTAAAGTGAAGTTAAAAATGAACTTTTCAATGGCATCTAAAACACTATAAAACACACGAGATATAAAACACTTTATACAGAAAATATTTTTTTAATATTTTCATTTCCTGACAATTGTATAATGCCTACAGAAAAGTTCAATACTCAATATTCAATAGGTAGTTTGGTTTGATCTCTTATGTAAAGTGGTATCCATATATCGACATCTAGCAGATTTTACCCACCAAAGGGTAAAAAAACCGGTTATATTCAAAAAATTCCGAGAAACAATCATAGCTCTTAACTTCCTCAAACCCTACTTTACCATGAAAGCCCTCGCTCTATAAAAGTAATTAACTCTAGCTGAAGATAATTGATGAAGCCAAAGATTACTACCTCAGTCCAATTATTGACCACACGCAAGAATCCACCTTATCGTTATACACATAAGACCTATGTTCTATAACGGCGGTGGTACAGTCAGTAATAAAAGTACAGGGTTGGGCGTAGAGCCAGACGATAGAGGAATAAACTTTTTTTAGTAGTTATACTTCCCCTTTATTATTATAAAATCGTCAAGACCGAGGTCGATTTTGTTTTGGACACATGAAGAATGGTGTTTTGACGTTATGCGCATGTGTGTAGCTGTGAGTATGTGTGTGTTGGTAATTTGACGTAGCCTCGTAGCTTGGGGCGAGCGGTAATGACCCACTTTTCTATGACTTAGTTTTTTATGATGTTCTAAGACTTGATATTTCAAGGTTAATTTTTTTTTAAACTTCTTGCTCCACACATTCTTATGTTTGTGTTAAACAATTATTTAAAACTTTTGTAGGGTTAAAAGCAATTGCGTTTGAAAAACCTAGTGCCTAAAATAAAAATTTAAAAATAAATAGCTTTTTCTACAATCTATTTTACACTGGTTCTAGAACGAATTTAAAAACTACAAAATCATCGTTGAGCAATTTCGCGCATATTCAGGCTAATTTTTTTATTTAACGTAAATTATTTGACGTGTTTTGTCACGCTTCAAGCGGCCTTTGTACCTGCGCGAGTTTATAATTATTTCCATGAACTTTTGGGCCGTACAAACGCCTAGGAATGTACAGTTTTGTAGAAAAGGTATTTGGTTTTTATTTTTGAAAGTTCTTTGCTAGCAGAAAAATTGTCTAAAACGAAACATTGTTTCTGTATGTTCTTTTCTTATAACTAAGACTACACTAAAGTGCTATGAAAGTTTTTTGAGGCAATTTAAAATTTATATAATGTATATTTTTCAACCATGATCCCTCTTGCAAGAGCTCATACTGGTATGACAGAATGGAGATTAGCGTGGGAACGTATCGTATGATTTAAATTTTAGGCATAAAAAAACTTATTTCATTGGCCCTACCAAACGTACGTACGACACATTTTTACTTACAAAAGACTTGAACGCGCATTCCGTCCATGCATCTTTTTATTCTAGTACAACAAACGATACTAGAAATAAGTACACGAACGGAATTCACATGATCTATAGATAGATCTCTTTTAAAATACTTTTACAATGGTTATTTTAATCCAAAACAGCTCGATTTTTTCAAATTCTTATAACAAATAACGGCTAAACCGTTAGACGTACTGGTTTGCTGTCATAGTAAAAAATTTTAGTTATGACATGTTCTAGCATGTACAATATTTTTTTTTCTGGCCGGCACTTTGAATTTTTGGCCCAGAAATGAATGGAACGTGAATGATGTCCTTTAATAATAGTTCAAAGATTTCGTGCTCAGCTGTACCGTATTTTGAACGATCGTGTTATTACGTGAGCCCCTATGACAAAGGGTTTGTTTTTATCTTGGGGTGAGTTGGGCCTTTTTATTCTTTTATTACTTCTCAAAAAGATACGATCTTTACAGTTCGTAAGTTTTTGTATGATGTGTAACTTCAGTAGCTAGTGTTAAAAGCAAGCTATCGACTAATATTATACGACTACATGCGAAAATCTACATGTTTTGGTTTGTTGAGATGGTCATAAGAATGGTAACCACCACCTAAACAAAGAATTACCTTGCAAGTCACGCACGATATGTACGTGCCCTACGATGCACTGCCCTGCGTTCATCAACTTGAGGCATACAAAATACATAATATTATGTAATAACTAAATAAATAATTCTGGACAATCAAAGTAAGCTACACATAGCTTGTGTTATGGAGTACTAGATAACTGATATATTTAATACATTTTAAAGTTACATAGATAGATATTTTTTTATTAAACATAGAAAACACCCAGACTAACGGAACAAATTTATGCAGATCGTACACAAATTTGTTCCGAGGCAGGAATCGAACCCGCAACCTCTGCGTCGCAGGCGGACTCTTGCCCGCTGCGCCACTGAGGTCGTCAATGTATCTAATATGTAATACTCAAGGAATTTGAATACAAGTCTATATTCCTTGGTAATACTCATGTGCCTGTAATTTCATCGGCAACCACACCCGTCAAACCGAAACACAGCAATGCTGCCGTGGCGACAGAAATTGACAATAGTACTTTCCTGGACAAGCTCTTCACAAAGAGCTCTTTCACTCCACCGAGCTCCATCAAGTTAACGTATTAACTCTGTCAACCGTTGACATAGCACAGTAAATCCAGTAGCTCTACTTACGTAAGTAGCAACATAAACATCGAAAAAAGCCATAAGAAGCGTTAATTATGTCATTGAGTTACGTGCCAGTTCAGCGTTCAGTTTTTGCGCATGCGCGTTAAGTTTCTACGAGATGTACGAAGGTAAAATACATGTGGATTTTATTGTTACTATTACGTACTTATATATACCTACATAATAATTTTTAATGGTAATTTTTTTATATACAACTTGCTGATGGAACCAGCAGATGGCCTACCTGATGATAAGATAATATTTTGCCTCGTAAGTCACCCACGATAGGAACGTACCCTACGATGCACTGCCCTGCGTCCATCAACTTGAGGCGTACAGATGTTAAGCCTCATGTGCCTGTTATTACACCGGCGACCACACTTCACAGCAACGCTGCTTGGCGGCAGAAAAAGGCGTGGTATTTATTTTGGATAAACAGTATGAAATTCAGGTAGTTTGTTTTCGGAACGTTGAAATGAAATCCATGATCATCATTCCGCTGGCCATCTTTCCACTCTATTGCATGTCAATAAAGCGTAAAAGAAAGATCGTGTGGAGATCTTCTTTTAACTCTTTAGTGACAAGCAATGCTTTGTTATAGGTGATGGTTACTACTTAAGATCAGACTAACTGCTTGTAACATAGCTTCTTCTTCTTTCTTTTTTTTATGGCTGCTGTCTAGGTATAGACAATCTTGCCAGTGTCAAGTGATTCAGAGATTATACTCTTTGTTGTAGATAAGTTTCTAGTCACGTCAGTCCAAAGTCGAGTCGTCGAGTCAGTCATCATAGCTGTGGTTCGCGTCAATTGACTTTTGAATCGAGTTTTTAAAAAGAAAACTTTTGTACCCCACGACATTCAACTAGCGCGACTAACATTAGCGATATCAATACCGGTCCGATATGTTTATTATCAAGCAATGGTTAGATTTACTCCTATTGCTTGTTATAGGGGATGGTCCTACGATTTGCGGCTGGTGGAGTATCTAAATTCCTTGGTCGCGACCGACACACACAGATATGTACTGTAGTCAAGATCGGTACTTTTAAAGGCAGACGTAGCGATGACAGCTGTCTCACGACTGCAATTATGTATTACAAACTCCACTATATTTTAAGAAGATTTGCTCATACGAGCTTTCTTAACGTGATGGTAAGAAGGTCCTATAAAATTATTAAGTATTTTATTTAGTAAGTATAATCATGATTATTTCAGCCTGGTATTTACCACTGTTGTTTTGTCTCCTTCATTTTCTGTGACTAAATTTTTTTGCAGTCACAATTCGCTGTTACAATTTGTAGTTATACAATTTTCAGTAAATTGTATACTGACTGAAACACTCAGCTAAAGAAGAGCCAGTAAAAATGCACTTCAAGAGGAGACATAAACAGATTAGGTTTCAAGGCTGTAAGATTTTCCAGAAAACATGATTTAGCCTATTAGTTAATAACTAGCGAGCCTAAAAAATAAATGTCCACCAGGACGGTGGACATTTATTTTTTAAACATTTAAATATAGCTTACAAGTTGCGCCTCGCGGTTTCACCCGCGCAGATTTAAATCCCGGTATTCCCACGAGTTAAAAAGCAACATATGTGCTATTCCAGACTATAATCTATCTCTCTGCCAATTTTCATGCAGATACGTTCAGCCGTTCCGGCGTGAAAGAGTAACAAACATCCATCCAATAAGCTGAGATGGGGCCTGTTTTGGATCGCGCGCACATGCACTTGGGACGAGCTGATTTGCACCTTCCACCTATCTACACACGTCCTTCTCTGTTTTTATTTCTACTTTACCTGTTTATTCTACTTACTGTTTTTATCGTGAAATTGTTCTTCTTTGTCTTCTCGTGTTTGCTTTTCTGTCGTGCTTCTGTTAATGTTTTTTTTTTATTGTATTTTCTTGTTTTAATTATTATAAGTGTATGTATCGTGTGTGTCCAAAATAAATGTATTTTCTTTCTTTCTTTTTTTCATCCATTCATCCATACTAAGACAGTAGGATTTACTGAATGATAATGTAGCATTCTAATAGTGAAAGGGTTTTTGGAATCGGACTAGTAGTTTTTATGTTTATTTGTTACAAACATACAAACATTTCCTCTTCAAAATAGTAGTTGATTCGTTAGGTGTTTTTCTGTTTTCTAAATCTAGAGCATAATACCACATCCGAAGTGGTTCTTATTTCGCGTTATAAAACGATTACCGACCAAGTTTCTACTGTCTACATCCATTTGCGGAACCAACTGATGTTATTAAGTTTTCTCCACAATCAAGCTTGCATTCCTAGCATTTACGTTTTGCTTTGGCTTTTTGAAAAGCGGCGAACGCTATACAGCTTATGGTATACCGATTTTCTTTTTTTATTTGTTTTCAATTTCTGGGCGCTGATACGGGGTGTAAAATTTCCACTGCCATTTAAATTTATTTCAACATATTACCTAAAAGCAACCAAAAAATATGAAATAAAAAACCTGTTAAACCATTTTAAAAGTTAAATAAGAAAATCAGTAAAACGATTTTTGGTGGTATTTAGTAATGAACTTTAAATATAAAAATGAACAAAATATGCAAGCGAAATGAAATGTAATTGTCGGTTTTTTATACAACTTGCTGATAAAACGAGCAGGTAGCCCACCTGATGTTAAGTAGTTACCATCAACTTGGTGCGTCTTAAGAGTATTTATTATGGGATGGTATTATGACGGGAACTACTATTTAGAAACCCAAGGCGTTGGCAAATCCTATTTGATACGATAGAGGGACTTTTTTGCGTGTGTCACATCCGCTTCATTAGCGATCAAATAGTAGGCAAGCTATTTATTTTATTCAATTTAATGAACACCTGCATAAAGGAAAAGATAAGGTGGAATGCTTGGTGCTTTAGTTTTATGAACGAATGTAGAAATCAAATTATTTGCTTCACATTTCATAACTCACTAAGCTTCGGTTTCTGAAAGCTCGATCAACAACAATCAGCGGTCAAGTCACTTGCTATTTCAGCTTTTACTTTAAATCAGATAGAGATAGCAAGCGACTGGACAGCTGATTAGTGTGGATCACGCTTTCAGTAGCTGGGGTTATGTAAGAACCATGTAAAAAGGTTTATTTTATCGCAATTTTGATTTAATAAATAACATTGTTTAAAAATGTAACAGTCAGTGTGAGTACGCGCCAAATGAAATATTTTAAGGTTTAAACCCTCTTAAACATAATCCCTACTGGCACGCTTAAAGATCATTATGAATAAGGGCCTACATTTCTTAGCCATGAAACCTTCAAAGAACGAAGAGATTTAGGGGAAAGTCCACTGATATTTAATTTTATTTATAATGTTAGATCCTTAAGCAACGTGCCCATAAAAGAACCACCACTCAGTTCTTTTCACAAACTAGAAAACAATAAACTGGTTTGGTTCTCATTACTTCTGCTCTCCCATTTCTCATACAAAAACTGTGATAGATAGATGTAACCTTCACATTGATTTATTAGCGTAGATATGTCTGTACTGCAAATACGTAGGGTTGAGACGGAGTCTAACAGTCCAAATACTTTCTTGTAAAGTCAATCGAAATATACGGTCAAAAGATGATGGAAACAGATTTTATAATATCAAAAAGTTGAAAAGAATTGAATGAGAACTGAAATGAGCACTCCAACATTATTCAGTGTTAAAAATAACATTTAAATGTAATTTATGACATAGTTATCCATATTTTATTGAAGCCTCAGATCTCTAAACTAGACTTTGAAAAGTCTGTATTATAGACATCTGCGCTCCCCCCCAAAATTTAAGCACGAGATCTGAGATTTTGTCGCGCAATCTTGCCACAAATAATGCAAACCAATACGTAATCTGGTGATAGAATACCTACATACCGACACATTTTTGTTATGGTATAAATATCTCTACTGATAAAATGCCTGCAAATATTTTATTGAATATATTTGATGAAGACTTCATAGTATTATGTGCTTAGTACTTGCATTGGCCTACTTGCTTAGTAAATACCGACGCAAGTTCACATAGTATGCCAAGGTTTCGCTTTTTTCGCAAAACGATACATCTACCACTCGTTCTAATTGAAAAATGCCATGTAAGCCATTCGACAAAAACGCATCATCTCCTGCTAAGCTGACAACCCTACTTACCTAGTATGACTGAGTAGATGGATCCATAGGTCCACCTAACGCTCTTTGTGATTGATATATCGGGAGAGAATGCTACTGATTGAGGCTAAGGCGAATTCTTTTTTGAATTTGTAACGACTTCGCCCACTGTTTACTTTAGCTTACTTTGGGGCTAGATAGTGCTGTGTGGATTGTGCAGCATTATTTATTATTATTATTATTTATTATTATTTATTATTTATATTATTTATTTGTTTAGTAGTTGGCTGTTTGTTGTTGGTTTGTTTGGCTGCACGGCGCTGGCGGAAGACCAGCGTCAGTTGCCTGTCGACTGACTTATGCTGAGCCAGGGTCCCTTTTGCAGCTCTTATATAGGTTATTTTTATTTGATTTATTTTCTTTGTTTTTTGTATGTTTTATGCTGTGTTTAAGCTGCTGCAAATAAATATGTTTTCTTTCTTTTTCTTTCTTTCTAGTTTTGCCTGTAGTGCTATTCCGTAAATAACTAAATCACGGGAGTGTCACCTAGTGGATCATTGCTCACTTTTATCCTGAGCTTTACCTCGCTCACGGATTTCGCGGTCACTTGGGCGAGTGTTGGTGTTAGAATAGCACTTTTGTATCACAATACACAAGTATGAACTAAAGCCTCAAAATTGAAAACTGAAAACTGAAACAGCTTCACGACTTTGATCCCCAGGTACGGTAGATATCCCTTCAGATCTCCCAGTACCAAGTAGGTACTAATTCAAGATTCTTTGAGGATGTCTAAGGGGGGTAGTCAGAGGTACGTCCAAACATTACATTTGGCACATACCCACATTTTGCAGTAGTTAGTATTCCATACGTGACAGGTTGCAAGCCCATCGCCACTGTTAGAATACTAACTGGTTTCCTCACGATGTTTTCCTTCACCGTTTAAGAGCACTGGCATTGCGCACATAAATTTTTCGATAGAAAAATCCATTGGTGCACGACCGGATTCGAACCTGCGACCTTACGATCGGAAGACGGGGTCACTCCCACTAGACCACTGGTGCTCAAAATTACATGATATAAAATTAGTCTTCGCTTAAATGGTCCGTTAGATAGAAAAATCGAGCCTATTTCACCATCTCTGTGTAACGCTATCCATCAAGTTAAAATGATGGTTTTAATCACGTCTCTTTAAATACATTTCTTGAAAGATTGCCCACGACGAAAATTACTTTTCACAATTTTTAGTCGAATGCTCTAGAATTAACTTTCGTTCTACTTCGTCATTACTTGCTACTTACACAAAGCTTAGTAGTAGAAAAGGTTTATATCTTTCATTTTTATTGTTCTCTAGGTAATGAAAGCAGTTTCACCAGGTATTAATAATAGTAGTTAAACCAATCAAAAACAAATCAAAACAATAAAAGCTACCTTCCCATGACTACCCTATTGTACCAACAGCAATTAACATTGCAATTATTTACATACAGGAGCGGGTGCTTTGAAATCTTCATTATACTTTTTTCTTTTTCTTATAAAATAGAAACATGGCCACTGTTATCAGTTATGTATGTGTGACTGTGTACTCTCTTTAATCACAAAGAAAGAACGTTTTAACACTCACAAAAATTTGTGTGAACTCACTAATAAGCCATTCATAGTAATTTGTTGTGCCGTGAGAAATCTTCAGATGGATAACTAATAGGCATCTCAGCTAAATTAATTTCATGTTCATTTGAGTCCGTGACACGATTTCCTCGGTAAAACGAGCTGGCACACGCGAGTCTGTTTATAAATACTGAGGTTAATACACGACATAGTTAATAAATAAAGGAAATGCATTAATTTTGGACACACAAGAATACAGTACGAACTACGAATAATACAATCGTATAATAGAACGTGAAAAGAAGAGTAAGAATAAAGATTAACATGCATGACTCATAACGTTCAAATACTTCCTAAGCTATTGTTGATCAAAGTTTTTTCTTAATCTGAAAAATCCACATTAATTTCCTTCAAATCGAATTTGCCAAAATGCAGATAAAATCGACACCCCACAACTAACCATAAAATTTGGAGTGCTATTTAAAAAACAATAAAATAAAAACTACTTAAAACCGATAGATTAAACCGATAGATAAATCATCGGGTGAGAGTAAGAGCCAGCCATCAATAAAAGAAGAAGAAGAGAGTAAGATCCGATGGTTGTCGAACTCATGGAGGTTTCGACTTCAATTTCCAAAAGACGCTTTTCAAAATATCGAACTATAACTTTTGGGGTTACGTATATGTTCCTATCGATTGTGACTTACAATGCTTTGTTGTAGGTGATGGTTACCACTTAACACCAGGTAGGCTACATACAATATGGATACAACTGGCTGATGGAACCAGGAGGCTTGTTCCATCAGCCAGTTGTATAAAAAAAATGAGTCCTGGCCATCCAAACATTTGTAACATAAACAAGTACCATCATAATAAATAGAGGCTGTGCATGACAGATGAGGTTGTGTTCTGATAGGTCGATTACGCTAAGTAAATAAGATGCCGGTGCTTAGAGCCCAGAAAGCTGGCTTTCACAAGCAATCTTATGATACAGCCTTCAGATAATGTTTTTACAATATATTTATAACGGGGTTTGAGCATTAATTTTGTTATAGACATACGCTCGGGGTCTTTACTGTACAAGCCATTTTGAGACTATTAAATTGTGTAGACCACAGGTAAGGCTGAGAGATTGAAACGCATTTAAATTATGCTATTTACGATGAGTTTTGTCGTTTTTAGAAAGTGACATAACAAACTTAGATAATTAACGTGCCCTACTCTGCTCTGCCCTGTCATCAACTTGAGGTATTCTCATTTCTCGCTGTGATACGAGGACTCTTGGGTATAGTCTAGACCATTCGAGTTGGCATTCTTGTTGGGAGTTTTTATTTTACATATTTCATTGAAAGCGCTCTCTGATCCCGGTGGTTAGCAAGCTAGCAGCCATATATTTCACACATCTAGATAATGTTCAACATTGTATGTTGTAAAGGTGGGTTTACACTGGTGATTATGCAAGGCAGATAATAGGAGAAGTTTCTATTATGCAAGGTTTTTTTTGGTCCGAACACTTAATTTATTTATCAAAGAAAATTGCCATAAAACATCTACATAGTATAAAACAAAGTCGCTTTCTCTGTCCCTATATCGCTATGTCCCCATGACCCTATGTATGCTTAAATCTTTAAAACTACGCAAGGGATTTTGATGTGGTTTTTTTTAATAGATAGAATGATCCAAGAGGAAAGTTTATATGCATACATGCATGATATATGCACCCGTGCGAAACAGGGGCGCGCGGGCGGATCGCTAGTGTATTTACAAAATACACATGGCATATTTGAGCTATTAGCAGACTGTCGGAAACGATCTAGAAATGGCACAATTGAAAAAAATCTTTGCCAATCGATAATCCGGGTTTATGGCACCTGTATTACGGGTGTGATTTTGTCTGAAGATTGTAACAATTTTGGTACCAACACGGCTTTAAGAGTACTTGACACTAAGAGATCAGAGTGGATATTTACCGTGTCTTGGTAACAAAGTCGTGAAGCCGTTTCAGTTTTCTTTCACAAACCAACATTCAGGTCATTAGCACGAACAGTAATGAAGTAAACGCGTTTATTATTTTGAATTAAAAAAAATGGCATTTAACATTCTGTACCTTTATAAAAGGCCATAAACATAATGTACCTAAGCAGTCTAAGCGTGGCGCACACTACATCAATGGTGCGGAAGCCTTGTCATCACGTAGCGGTGTTTTAGAGCGCGCGTACAATGTGCGTTATTTAGTACTCCATTCAATGCGTTTTTAATTATTTAGTACGAAGGGCGAGCGTGGATAAATCGACTACATTTTTATAGTACTTTTATGGGATTCTACAGATCTTTTGCGAAAAAAATACACTATAAATTAACACAATGATCATTTTGTGTTGGTATCTGATGTTATGTGGGTTTTTTCCACGCTCCTTCTAAAAAAATTACTGCTGAACACAATCGAAATATTAATTATAGCATATTATATCAACCAGAGTTTGAGGCATTTCCTATCAGCTCTGAATTTGATCGATCGATGTTTCGTTGAACCTGATTCACTATTTTCAGATTTGCATTGATCAGATCACTCAAGTAAACAGTTGAGCGATTTGATGTGTGTATTTTTTTAATTTACTATTACAGTATTTATTTTACCATACTTTATCCACCTTAAATATTTATATGAATACTACGCGCCTATTTTATCAATCATACCTCTAATCTAATCTATTTTTCAATCAATCTTCGTTCAGAACAAAATAATTCCGTATTTGTTTTGACAAGTCAAACGGAAATATTGTCAAAGACAAGGAATTTGAATACAAGTGTCAAAGATGAGGAAACGTGCAGTCAAATGTCTAATATTCATTTTGAAACGTCTTCAAGTAAAGTGAGTGAGAGGTGGGATTCGTTTCCTGTCATCTAACGAAGCAACATAGCATTTTCATTTTAATTGTTTTTCTAGTGTTATTTTGAGTTGTGTTGTGTAATTTTGGTGGTATTTTAACTAACATTACTTGTGGTCTTAGCACAAAGTGTAAGCATTTGAAATGAAAGTGTATTATGTGATATCGTGATTTGACCGAAAATGTTTCAAATGTTTTGAAGAAACCGCCACCATTTTCTTCAAAACAATTAACTGACTCGACTTTGGACTGACGTGACTAGAAACATAACTACAAAGAGTATAATGTTTGGCCCATACAACACAGAGGAGACAAACTGTCCTCGAACACTGTTTTTGTATTTTTCTGTTTATCTGTTTCTTTACTTTTACTGTTTGTTAATAATAAATATCTGTTATGTTTTTTTTTCTCTGTGTTCTCTGTGTGTTGTGTGTCAAATAAATGTTTCTTTCTTTCTTTCTATAATCTCTGAATCACTTGACATCGGCAAGATTGTCTATGACAGGAGCCATAAAAAGAAGAAAGAAGAAGATGAGTGAGAGGTGCAAGTTCTACTCAACCAAGCGTAGAACAACTGGGAACAAACTTATGAATTTTTTCTACCGCTCCTTTGTATGATCCTTGCATCGGTTATCTTACTAAAATGAGGCAAGAGGTGCAGTTATTGACATTAAAAAAAACTTTTTATGAATGAGTGGCCCAAAGTAGAAGCGACTGGAAAGAAGGAAGGGAGGCCTTTGTCCTGCAGTAGGACACACAGGTTTATAATAATAATAATAATATAAATATATAATAATAAATAGAGACAGTAAGAAAAGTGCCAGTGGACACTTTGTTGTAGCTTACTTTATAACACTAGGTCAGTGTTAGATTACCTGGCTAGATCGTAATATTATAAGTTATGTTATAAAATAATCACGTACACAAAAAAAAAGGATTTTAACACAAAAATCTAAGTATAAACAAAACCTTCCAATTAATTCGCAATATTAAGCACATTTAGCGGTAACCGAGGAAGCGCATACCTCGGCGATAGGAATCGCGATAGAAAATACAGTTACGACATTGTCGTACCGTCATTATACCGTGTGTACTAAGCCTTATAATGAACGCGTAAATCTGCAGATTGGCCAGATTGATTCTCATGATTCTCATTAGGTTATTGATGATGGCACAGCTATTTACTGGGGAGATGGCGTTGATTCTGTTCACGCTATCTTAAACTACCGTAGTTTGACAAAACGAGAATCTGCAGATAGGTTGAAGTTTGTATGTCAAGCTTCATGAAATCAAATTCGCGCGGGTGTCCGTCAACTAGTATTCATTGTCATTATGTTCATTGTATATATAGTCATTTCATGCTGAAATTTGAGTCAAAGTAAAAGGCATGATGCCTTTTACTTTGACATAAATTGTATGCTGTTTGACCACCTGATGGAAAATTGTCTCCGTCACTCTTTGACACCAACAGCATTAGGGGCATTATTCTCTATGACATAGGAGATTCCTTGCCATGAATCGTGTAATGTCAAAACTTAATCTTGGGCTTTATTCTTTATGACATAGGAGATACTTTTCCCTAGCCGTGTGACGTCACAACGTGATTTAAGCTCAAACGCGATTGGATTGTTCAAAGTGAATAACGCACTAGAGGCGATCCTGGTACTCTGGCAGCCAGAGAAAGAGATAAACCTTCTGAAGGACCTCGTATTGAAATAAGTGATGGTTACCACTTAGCAACAGGTGGACCATCCGATTGTTCCATCCGCTAGTGGTGTTAAAAAAAATGCGATTTAGGACTTCAGGGGTCCTTGATCATAACCTTTCAGTTTGTAGCTAGGAATAACGTGGTAACTGTGAATGCGCATATCTCTACGGCATCAGACGCGCACAATAGACTCTAGTATGTTGTCCATTCGCAGTTGAGTTCTTATGCGCGGGACCCGTGGGTAGGGTTGGCACGCGTAATTACTCAATTTAATTTGGTGCATAGTACAATTTCTGCTTATAGGTATGCAACAGATTTTAACAAAAGTAAAACTGGGAATTTGAATGTTTTGAACTAGTTTAAAAAAATTACAGACATTTGAATAAAAAAATCTCCTACTACTATTATAAACGCGAAAGTTTGTAAGTATAGGGATGGATGGGGATTTAAATCTATGCGGGTGAAACCACGGGGTGCAACTAGTGTTTTAATAATTTCAGTGAAAACGCGTACATAGTACTATTATTTGACGACCTCTGTGGCGCAGCGGGCGAGAGTCCACCTGCGACGCTAGAGGTTGCGGGTTCGATTCCCGCCTCGGAACAAATTTGTGTACGATCTGCAGAAATTTGTTCCGTTGTTCTGGGTGTTTTCTATGTATATAATAAAAAATGTCTATCTATGTAAGTATATAATGTATTAAATATATCAGTCATCTAGTACCCATAACACAAGCTTTGAGTAGCTTACTTTGGGGCTAGATGGTGCTGTGTGGATTGTCCAGCATTATTTATTTATTTATTCTACGGTAACTGAATACGTATACCTACCACGTTTTTATGACCGTGTAGTAATTTTTATTTGGCTTTCATGTGAGCGACAACCCTATTTCTCTAACTGTGTCTACTGTCGCGGTCTCTGTACCTACGCTACAACTTATAAGCTTTTTTCTAAGATTCGCTTACCGTCATTAAGCGGTCGTATACGCGGAACACAACCTACCCGACGTCTTAACGGTGAAGGAAAACGCTATACAGAAACCTATACAGGGCGTTATAGGAAAAATAAGATACAAAACACTATAAAACATTATAAACCTAAATTAATAAATCATAATGAGTAGCTTTATCTCAGATAGCGATTTCTACCGGGCAACTCAGGATCTAGGTTTTTTGAAAGCGAGTATAAACTTGTACATTTTAGTTATTATTGTTCTTGTTTGTCTTCTCGTGTTTGCTTTTCTGTCGTGCTTTTGGTAATGTTTTATTTTATTTTCTTGCTGTAATTATTATAAGTGTATGTATCGTGTGTGTCCAAAATAAATGTATTTTCTTTCTTTCTTATTTTTCTGTATATTTTTTATATTAATTATTGAAATTTCGTTTTTCAAGTAAAAATCCTTCCAAGGAAATGACCTCTAATATCAATGTATTATAAGATGACGTTTATAAGCTCCGCTATATAACGGTCGTCTTGTCATGTTGCGTTAGTATTCATACAACATACAAGTACACGGCAACATGCATTCCTATGTTGGATTTTATGGTTTACAAGCGATTAATGAAGCTAAGAAAGAAATCTAAGAATTTATAATGACGTCTGTTTCAAAATTGAACCCTACAGTAAAGTAATAAAGTTTATTATAGCGTAATAACTTTACTCCGAATTGGATCATTTGTAGAGCTCTAGGCTTGACAAGACTATTTGCACAAGTTTCTTTCAAATGGCAAATGTTTTGTTGGTTACTAGCTTTCACCAGCTGCTTTACTTGTAAGGTTATGAAAAGTATATTCTTTTCCAGGTCAAATTTCAAGTTTCATTTTATGTATGTGCCAAGCATATTTGGATGAACCTCTGACTACCCTTTTAGACATCCCCAAATCACCCTGAGTTGAAAGAAAGAAAGAAAGAAAAATAATTTATTAACCCAATAAAAAAGAAAAAACAAAACAAAGGTACAGACAGGTAACAAAAGATAATAATTTATAGACTAAAAAATAATAATAATAGTAATAGTAGTTGGTACTTCTCTTAAAAAACTCATAACTTGTTAATTAAAGCCATCTGAAGGGATCATCTGACTAATAGCGTTCGGGATTCTATTATGAAACCATTCTCTCTGCTATATTCAATATTACGCTCTCGTTAAAAAAAGCTTTTTACTCTCAATTTTTTTAGAATTTTTTTATTTTATTTTTGGCCATGCATCAACGCCCTCGCGTCATTTCTTAATGCTCACTCATATTCTGACCCCTGGTAACCTGAGCGCAGACCAGACTTGTCTTCAAGATAGCTGGTAGACCACCGATGTTCATTCAAAATGACTCTAAGCTTTGCCGATTTCTTTTTAAAAGTTTAGATTTTGGGCCAGTCTTTTGTTGGAAGACCGACAATTGTACAATTCAGGACAAAAAAAGTGTCTGCTTAATTTATATCGTTTTATGAAATTGTTGTCGACACCCAGTGTAATCTCATCATCATCATAAGCCCAAAGAAGACCTCTGTTGGTTATGGATTATTTTGAAACAGTGTGGTGAAAAGTTTCTAAGTGCACCTCAAAGAAATCTCTTTCGAGTACTTAACATCATTTTTTAAATTTTTCTAGGTTTACGACCTGTCAGTTTCCTGACGATGTTTTCCATCACCGTATGAGATTACTGGTACTTGTACTGTGAACTTGTACTGTAAACTACATAACTTCATTTCGGTTTCATATGAATTAATCTTTTACCAGGCAATAAACAGCCGCAGATAATAAATAATGCAACGTAAGCCTCGAAAGTAGGGGAACAGTCGAGTACTAAACAGTCCAATCGGGTGACCGTTTGGAAAATACGAATAACTACCTGTTATAAACATCTCAATATGAATGGCGGAAGGAAAACTTATTTCTACATTACTATAATATATTGTTTGAGCCGCGATTCGCGTGTCGTGCAGACGGTTAAATGTGTGCAGATGGCGAGACCATCGACTTAGCTTGTAAATTATATCCGTGCCAACAATATCGTAGCATGAAATCATGGAAGGTTGCATCAAATATTTACTATATCGTTTGGGTAAATGCAAAGTTGTCTGTGACTGGTGGGCATAATGAGGGCGTAATGAGGATCTATGTAATGTCCCGTGCGATGACGTTTTCGTTTTGATTAATTTTTAGTTCTGATATACGCAAAAAAATATGGAGTTGTGTTAATATTTTATTTATTGTACGACAAAATAAATATTAAAGTGACAAAATAATTTTGTTTTGTTATTTGTATCATACTTCATTGAATTAAGCTTTTAAATAACTTTCTGAACTAACAATGAAATTCATTGTCCTTTATAAAAAATGGATCAGAAGTCAACATACAAATAAACATAAAAACATTATAATCCATAATCGAAAGCATACTATTGTATTATTAATACACAGTAAAACTGAGTTTTATTGGGTACTAAAACATTTTTTTAGATTTAATTGTTTTCTGTGTAATTATTACAAAATTGTATTATAAAAACTTGTAAATGTTTTAATATCCACATAACATGTGCCTGTATTTATGGCCTGCAGTGTAAAACAGTAACAAAATACTATTCGAGTTGGTGGAATCGAGACGGTCCACTCCATATTAATTTAACCGACCGACGCGTTGTGAACTCACACTTGACTGAATCGCTGATAGTAAGGTTTCTTAAAGTGTAACCTTTTGGATTTTTTTTGGATGATCGAGTGGATTCTACTAATATTATAAACGTGAAAGTTTGTATGTATGTATGGATGGATGGATATTTGTTACTCTTTCACGCTGAAACGGCTGAACGGATCTGAATGAAACTTGGCAGAGAGATACATTATATCCCGTGGGAATACTGGGATTTAAATCTGCGCGGGTGAAACCGTGGGGCGCAACTAGTATAATGATATAATCGTTACAGGTATACATAATAATATAGTAATCGTACTAATAAGTAATCTTGACGGCCTCTGCAGAGGGGTGGTAACTATCCAGTTGAGGACGCATATATTATGGTATAAGATACAGGTGATAGTGGTAGCACTACTCGTTCATTATTTTTAGAGTAGTAGAGTTCTTTGTGCAGAGCTCGTCTGGGGAAGTACTACCACCATGCCTTTGTCTGCCGCCAAGCAGCAACGCTGTGTTTTTATTTAAAGAGTGTCATGTGGTTGTTGGTGTAATTACAGGCACATGAGGCTTAACATCGTTTATATCGAGATTATTGATTTACAAGGTAATGCTTTGTTACAGGTTACCACTTAACATCAGGTGGGCTATGAGCTCGTTCCAACAGCTGCTAGGTTAACTCTTTGGGTTTTATGGCCGGTTTCCTCGCGGTGTATTTCATCACCGTTTGAGATCACTGATGCATTGTGCACATGAATTTTTGAATAAAAAACTAATTGGTGCACGACCAGTTTCGAACGCATGATCCTTAGGATCGGAACGCGGAGCTGCTACCACGAAACCACCAGTGCTCTCGGTGACCACTAGTACTAAAATACAATGTAAACCGTTTACGTACCTATCAAATGTCGGTAGCCAGCAACTATGTTGCTTCACCTATTTTGTACCATTTGTCCAAACCTGGTATAAATATTTTCCTAACGTGGAGGCACATTCTTCAGGCTATTGTCACACAGCCGATTTGGGCTTCGGTTTTTCAATTATAGTGCTGACCGTAAGGTAGCAGGATTAACAATGTCTCCGGTTTTTTTGTACTGTCATTTGAAAAAAACAGATAGGTATTGGTTTGTAAACAGCACTAGATATCCAGCCTCAATCAAGCAATGCTTTAATACAATGGAAATCGAAAAATTTGTATGTTCTACCAGCAGTGCAAGTACCGTTCTTATCGATCGCATAATTGACATTAAGAATCGTCAAAAATTCGTTAAAATAATTTTAAACAATGGATAAAACCAGTTTTAACGAATTTTGACGATTCTAAATGTCAAATTAAGCGATCGGTAAGAACGGTACTTGCACTGCAGTTACTAATAGAACATACATACAAATTTTTGTAAATATACCAGACCCAGAGAGAACCAACTTCAGTATTCGCCACACATGTTTGCTCAATCAGTTGTATTTCAGACGACTGACGTTGTAGCGTATTCTCAGGAAAATCCTACTAATATTATAAACGCGAAAGTTTGTAAGCATTGATGGATGGATGTTTGTTACTCCTTCACGCCGGAACGTCTGAACGGATCTGGCTGAAACTTGGCAGGGAGATTATAGTATGGAATAGCACATAGGCTTTTTATGCCGTGGGAATACCGAGGTTTAAATCTATGCGGGTGAAACCGCGGGGCACAACTGGTATAAAAACAAAGGACGAAAAATCTAACGAACAAACACAAAACAGAAAAAACACAAATTATAGACGTAAACATAGCTTATTACAAACGATCGAGTCTTCGAAATCTGTTGTTCCCTATATGATTTCGGTAGATAACTTCTGTCAAAAAGCCAAATAGTAACGACGACCTCAGTGGCGCAGCGGGCGAGCGTCCGCCTGCGACGCAAGAGGTTGCGGGTTCGATTCCCGCCTCGGAACAAATTTGTGTACGATCTGCAGAAATTTGTTCGGTTGGTCTGGGTGTTTATGTATAATAAAAAATATCTATCTATGTAAATATATAATGTATTAAATATATCAGTCATCTAGTACCCATAAAACAAGCTTTGAGTAGCTTACTTTGGGGCTAGATGGCGCTGTGTGGATTGTCCAGCATTATTTATTATTTATTTATTATTTATTTAGTACGGCCGTAACATAACGTTGCCTGTTTATCGCATACCAAGGTACGAGTATTACTTTAGTAAAGACTGTGTGGGCGTTATCTAGAAGTATTTCTGTAGACATTATCGACCAATAACTTCGCTAGCCTGATGGCCTTGTATTATATATACATAATTAATTTATTTCAGTCAATGTCCACGCACTGAATGTAATATCCAATAACGAATGAGTGTTGTGTTGGTTCAGTGGGAGTAACTCCGCCTTCTGTTGTTCGGGTTGTGAGTTCTAAGTGCATCGATGCATTTATCAAACTAAAAAAAAAATGTTTTTTATATAACTAGCTGATGGAACAAGCACATGGCCCACCTGGTGTTAAGTGATAACCATCACCATAACCAAAGCATTACCTCGTAAGTCACGCATGATAGGAACGTGCCCTATGATGCACTGCCCTGCGTCCATCAACTTACGGCAAACATTGTGCCTGTAATAATTTTACCGGCAACCACACCCTACAAACCGAAACACGGCAACGCTGCTTGGCGAAAAATAAGCATAGTGGTGGTACCTCTAGAGCCACAAAAAAAAGAGTAAACACAATGAGTTCTACTATCACGGTTAGTAGATTTTGAAACATCGGTCTATACCATCTGTTTTAGGGTTATGGAGCATAATTTTACACAATTTCACTGTACCTACCTCTCCGGATTTTTAACTATTGTCGGTTATACGTCTAAAATTCGTTTTATAATGGTTTAATTAATAATAATAATATTAATTTATTTATTTTTTCTCTCAACCTTATAACAATGTAGGTAATAAACTCAAGAACAAGGAGAAAGAAATAAGAGAAAGAAGAAAGAAGAGAATTAAGCTCTTTTATTCCTCAAAATATCCAGACTTATGTCAGTGAACCGGATTTCACGGTGTACCTTCATAGAATTTATAAATAGATTGAGGTGTAGCGCTCCTGGCCCTAAATACACTAGGAAGCTGGTATTACCACCATTTACCTCCTAAACATCTATGTCTGCATCGCATCTATAACAAGTTAACGGTTAAACGGAGCTCATTCAAGAGACAAGTTTAAAAGCGGCGAATTTAAGAAGCCCATATGTTAGTTATGCGGTATTGAGCAGCATTTTGGATCGTGTATATGAAATGACAGACTTTTTTGTTTTGTGTCCTGTTATTGGTCAAACTCAAAATTAATATGTATTTTTTTTTAATTAAATCAGTATGCTCAATTTGAAACGGCTCAAAGATTCATTGGATTTCGTTGCTATTTTGAAAAAACTTTTGTGAATATTATCTCTAACACTAGAAGAATCCATCCTACTACTATTGTAAACGCGAAAGTTTGTATGTATGGATGGATGTTTGTTACCATTTCACGCCGGAACGGCTGAACGGATCTGGATGAAACCTGGCAGACAGATAGATTATAGTCTGGAACATAGGCTTCTTTTCATCCCGTTGGAATACCGGGATTTAAATCTATGCGGGTAAAACCGCGGGGCGCAACTAGTTTGTTATAAAACTGTTACTATATTAATCGCACAGTTTTTGAACCCACTATACTGACATTAATTACTGCTAATCTGCTAATATGTAAAAATATTAGTTATGATTCAAATAATTGCCTGAAATAATTTTCAGGTTTACTCATCCTGAAATATTATTTTTCTATAATTTACTTACCTACCATAATACCTTACCTTACTACCCATTTTTTAACTTCAAAATTGCCATTAGAGTAATTTCAGTCTTCTCTTCCCTATTTTCTGACATCCACGTTTGTTAATGCGTAATATCGGGTTCGCACTGGCAAAGTGTTGCCAGCTCGATTGATGATGCTCTCAGCCGAAGGAGATAAGGATGCTAGCTTTTGCATTTGGTTTCACTTGACCCGTTAGCTATCTCAAGAAAATCGACGTCATAGTGTAGGTCGCGGAAAGTCGTTATAAAACAGTCGTCGAAACAAAAAACATTGTTACCTCAGCTCACACCAAAGTTAATATTGTGGGTTTTTAAACCACTTTGATGGTCAAAAAAAACTAGTGGAATATGGAACGCAAGCAGATCAAATACCATACAAGTGATATAATTTTCTAATGCTTGTAGCTGTCACGCCTGAATTGTATTACGTTCACCCTATATGTCCGCATGCAATCGCCTTTTACAAACATGCTTTTTACAGCATGTATTATTTAATTTTATCTTTCAGTTTATGCATAAAGTGTGCGTTAGTTAGTCTACATATTTTGAGTGTACACAAACCTACCACCATAGTTACCTTTCTCTAGCCTCCAAGGTTTGCTGGAAGGAAACTCTTGTTAGGGTACGCTCGATTTTGTACATGTCCTCTATTTCAGTCTTTTTCCTGTGTATTGCATAGTGTGCAATAAAGAATAAAAAATTAAGATTTATATATTATTAAATTAATTAATTATTATTTATAAGATTAATTTAAAATTAATTATATAATTTAGAAAAGACCATATTATGGCATAAAAAATAAATGAATATGATAAAAGTTTTTAAATTAACATAGCGGGTTTATAGTGTGGTAATCATGTAAGGTGTGGGTCGACCCGTCGGCGAAAGATCGATCATTTCCCCTAACCTAGTGACACCGACTTGAATTACTCATAGGCGATATAACGTTTACCCGACCGCAGTGTAGTGTTACCAGCTAACTGTCACAAGTTCCCGGGAATTATTTAACCGGCTAAATTCAAAATGGTAATCTTACTACCTATCTATGTTAGGTGGTAACCATAACCCTTTGCAAGGCATTGCTTTGCATGTCACGTGTAAGTCATAGACAAAAAGTATTTCTTCAATGAAATCACAACGATCACATTGAATCGTCTCAAAACTAGGTGTAAAAAAGTATTTCCTTGCAGGTCAAGGACAGTCATTAAGCTATGACGAAGGCCTAAGCTACCTCAGCGCTTAATCTCACACAAAGCAACGATATCCAGGATAGTATAATCAATAACGCTATCATATCAGCCTACGAGGCTCACCCACAGTACCTAAGTTGCACCTAAGTTATGTTTAAGTTAAGTTGAAGAATCGCGATCCATTTGTCCCGTGTCATCCCCGCTTGCTCTCAAGTTGGTGGGCGTGCGTGAAATACGTACAATCAGGGGCAAAAGTACTTACTTATACTTACTCCTTTACATTTACTCCCGCGATCACAGATAAAACAGATTCATTAAAAAAAGAACTTGGCCATACGCTTATAGGTATCAATCAGAGAATCAGAGAATCATAAAATCAGAGTTTGTTATACATTATGGAACTTCAATCAATACACAAAACTTTCATTACAACGAAGGGTACAAATACAAACGTAAATACCCTTTGACGAAGTGTCAGCTTCGCATAACTAGGTTTTACATTATTTTCCAGATTTACGAGTAAAATAACTAAAATTTGGATTTTAAAATCTCTTTTATGGGTGAATCAACTTTTAAGGCACTCCTTTTGTGTCCCTGTCATGCAAAGAGCATAAAAATCCTAATTTCCTTATAAAATATGTTTGTTTTGATGTTAACGTAAACTTAGATCCTTTCCTAACATGCTAGTTTCATAGTATTTTATAGTTAATAGGAAAATTTTTGACTTTATTATGGTAACTCAGGAGAACATAAGCACTATCCATACAAAAAACATGTGTCCCCAGGCCTAGATGACGATACAATTTAGGACGTATCTTAAAAAAAAGGTATGAATGCACAGCCTTTTTACCCAATATTATGATTCAGAAAAAGATAAACTTACGTTTAAAGTTAACATTTATAAAAGTTTGACAAATATTTTATATTTTTCGTGCATCCAAACTTTTGTCCCAAACTTTGATCAAAACGTCAGTTCTACAGAGTTACCGATAAAAATTCATGACCGTTATCAAGAGATGACGCCTACCTTGGTGTCATCTAAGGCGATTATTGTCTAATATTTAGTTGGTATGATCAAAAAATCTCTACCTAGCTTTACCGCCCCCCCAGCCTAAATTAAGTTCTCAGCTGGTGCGCGTAGGTTTATTGTCGCTCTACAGCGTTGCAATGGATATTTATGAGGCACCCTCGTCACTTTTTCTAAAAAAACTCGTTAATATTAGCTTAGATGTCGTGCCCCACTGCAAAACCTAAAAATAGATATATTTTACAGTATATTTTCATAATATTTCGATGATTTATTTTTTATTGTTAGTTGTTCATAATGTTGTCAAAGGAGTGTCTTAAAAGTTGATTCACCCTTATACCAAATGAATTAGATCATCTTTCCCCAAAACGGTAAATAACCATATATTCAAATTACTACCTACCTATAAAGAACCTATAAAGTTCGTAAGCGATGTATTTGACATGTATCCTGTGTTAATCAATGAACTTTGAACTTTTACTGTTTACTTGTGCTATTTTAAGAAAAAGACAAAAAAAACTGAATATGATCGTACTTTTGCCTCGGATTTACAAGTTATGTTTAAGTAACATAAGTTACTGCCTCGAGGACGGGTGGTGATTTTTCTTTATGCTACTGTATCGTCTTTTGTGTTATTTAAATGTTTATGGTTTTCAATGAGTGCACGCTAGTTTATGTTTTTACGATTACTGCAAAAGAATGCATGTTTTTCATATGCACACAATGTGAATTAAGAAACGCAATGCGTACTTTATTTAGTTTTTTTGTGTGAATATTATGCTTGCAACACGTATCAACCTCAGACCAAATAAAAACTAAAAGACGGACTTCTGTGCACAGCAAAGTGAAGCCGGTCAAACTACGCCTTGCACGCACACACCAAATCGGCCCACGCAACACATCTTTAGAAAACTTTCTGTGTTTGCACGTTTAGTTGTGTATGTACACGGGGCGAGGCGTAGTTTGACCGCAACACATCTTTAGAAAACCGGCCTCATTCGTGCTGTCCGCAAGACTCTGGTCTTTTAGTTTTTATTTGGTCTGAGGTCAAACTACTACCAACTACTTAAAAATGTGGGTGCCTAAATTAATCATATGGTTGCACTTCATTCAACAATGTGAAGCACCGGTGGTCTAATGGGAGTGACCCCGCCTTCCGATCGTAAGGTCGCAGGTTCGAATCCGGTCGTGCACCAATGGATTTTTCTATCGAAAAATTTATGTGCGCAATGCCAGTGCTCTTAAACGGTGAAGGAAAACATCGTGAGGAAACCAGTTAGTATTCTAACAGCGGCGATGGGCTTGCAACCTGTCACGTATGGAATACTAACTACTGCAAAATGTGGGTATGTGCCAAATGTAATGTTTGGACGTACCTCTGACTACCCCCCTTAGACATCCTCAAAGAATCTTGAATTAGTACCTACTTGGTACTGGGAGATCTGAAGGGATATCTACCGTACCTGGGGATCAAAGTCGTGCAGCTGTTTCAGTTTTCAGTTTTTCATTCAACAATCGCGTTTATATAATTGAGTATTTCTCAAACAAAATGTACGTAACGAAAAGTACTTTTTCGTAACTTTTCCTTTTTCGTTACGTACATTTTGTTTGAGAAATACTCAATTATGTTTTATGTAATTACAGGCACATGAGGCTTAACATCTGTATACCTCAGGTGATGGACGCAGGGCAGTGCATCGTAGAGCACGTACCTATAGTGCATGTCTTACGAGGCAATGCTTTGTTACAGGCGATGGTAGCCACTGAACATCAGGTGGGCCATCTGCTTGTTCCATCAGCTGGATGTATAAAAAATATCTATATTCAGTTTTGTTTTGTGGTAAGTAGTCCAAATAACTTGAACACGTAGCTCACACATCGTGACGGGGAGCGGTATTCGTGTGTGTGAGTATTTGTCTTGTTTCGTAAAATATAGGCAAATACTATACGTAATATATATAATATATAAATATATAATATAGGTACATAGAATCACGTCGTCATATTTGGGAAAATAAGTTAAATACACGTCCACGCATAGCGATTACGATTAGCGTGTAAATAAAAAAAAAATATTGTAAAAAAACTGAAATAGCGTTATGACTTTGTTCAACGACGCGGTACATACCCATTCAGATCCCTAAGTACCTACTAAGTAAATATTCGTAGATTCTTTTGATATCTATTTTACTTTTTTATAAAATTTTAAAACATATTTCAGGGATGTGTAATAAAATATTGACCAATTTCCAGTCAAAGCATTTCTAACGCAACTGTTCTTCTAGATGTCAGCGTGTATAACCTGCCTTAAAGCTTTTTTTTTCACCCTCCCAGCTCAACCTTAATGTTATAGATATAAAGCATGGAATTGAAAAACCTTATTTAAATAAGGTAGTCAGTGTGGGAGTAGGAAAGGTGAATAGTGATGGGAGCGTGAAAGGGATGGAAGAAGGTGATGTTGCTGCGCTTTTTTATAGTGTTGGGCGCTGCTCGACATTTTTGCCGGCGATTTTGTAACGATTTTGGATTTTTCAAAAACTTCACTTTTTGTTGGATATTTTTTAAAACAGACATTATTTACAGAGATACTAAAATCTTGAAGCAAATTTCTTTTATGAATTTATTTTGAAGTGGACGCTGAGCGACGCACTTTAGATGTGCTTTGTGACGTAATGCATTAATTTCAATATTTGAAAATACCAACTTTAAATAAGGTTGAGACAGCGAATTACAGGTGACTCTAAATAGTACAAAAAATTATAAAGTTCAGGTAAAAATAGAATTTTATTCCCTAAAACTTGACCTGAACCGAAACTGCCTCTACCTCAAATATTCATAACTATTAATTTATTTTCTCTTAGAAAACAAGGTAAACTTAAAACTATATAGCAAACAGTAATAGTAGGTGGGTTGAACAAGATTTAGTGCTTTAATAAAGTGGTGAGTTCTTCTATTGTAAATCACTACATAGTATAAAACAAAGTCACTTTCTCTGTCCCTATATCCCTATATCCCTATGTGTGCTTAAATCTTAAAAACTACGCAACAGATTTTGATGCGGTTTTTGTTAATAGATAGATTGATTCAAGGGGAAGGTTTATGTATAATACATGCATGATATAGTAGAAAAACAATTTGCACCCGTGCGAAGCAGGGGTGCACATTCGGGGGCTCGCTAGTTATCAAAATAATCAAAATTGTATGTAGCATCGACTAGCGTCCCATCCCTACTATCGAACCGGCGGCGACGCGTCGACAGCGAGCCAACGCAACCGCTCGGCATTCCTGTCGCCATCCCGGGTGACGCTCATTCTGCTCCAAAAAAGAATAAATATCCAAATAAATTTATTTATAAAGAAAATTACAATCAATACAAGTATTTATAAAACATACAAAATAAATATCGAGCAGCTGAAGTATCTGTAGACTGTTGCAATCTAGAGATAGCTTAACTGATCCAAATCAGTGCCAATCCAACCGAAGTAATGCTGGTGCGCTGGGCCAATGGCGTGTATTATATTTTCAAAAATAGAACAAAGCTATAAGTAAAAAAAATATGAAATACAAAACACCATCTTAAGTTCTATATTAGGTACATAAATAACTAATAGTGGTGGACTTTCCACGCAGCACTATCTAGACCCCAAACTAAGGTCGCCTGGAAGAAATCTGAAGTTGCATTGAAGAAATTAATTTTAGCGATAAGGCCGCCCATTACTAAGTTACACCTACTCGTAGATTTATGATGTATTCATGTGTACAATATGGTGTTATCTATCGATCTATATAATCTTATCTATTAGACCTAAAAAGATATATTATAATTCTTTTAATCCTTTTTTTTAAGACATACCTTTAAATCTTACACAGTCTTAGTTCTTGGTAGTGTTTGAACCCACGACCTACCAATATGAAGGCTTGCATGCATACTAGTACAAAAACAGGACCATATTCTACTCCCAATAGAAAGTGTGATCCCTTATCTGATAGCTCGGCTTTAACCCCAGGCATAGTAGACACCCGCTCAGATTTTTTGTAGGTACCCAAAATGTCTTAAATTCAAAACATTCATCATTCGAACAAACTATTTCATTTATAAGAAGCTGAGGTAAAAAGCTCATTAGAATCTTAGCAATTTTTCTTCGAAGCCTCAAACGATTTACACCTTACAAATTAGAAGATTGCTAATTAGCTACATACATTTCCCTTAAAACCGAGCATGTCCCCTGAGCACCGCTTCTTGATGTTATTAAGTCAAAGAGTAAAATCCTACCACTATTATAAACGTGAAAGTTTGTAAGTATGGATGGATGTTAGTTACTCTTTCACGCCGGAACGGCTTAACGGATCTGGATGAAACTTGAAACGGGATTGAAATCTGCGGGTGAAACCGCGGGGCGCAACTAGTGATATCTAAGGTTAGCCGCCATAAAATGAGCCGCTATAAAATGGCAGGGATTATGAATGAGGGTTTGTTTCTACATCTCAGTAATGCTGCAGTCAAAAAAACAGACAGTACGTATCACTAGTTTTAGACCCAAACTATTCAGGTTATAGACGCATGAAAACTGGTAATTTTTTGACATACCACTGAAGAATACCTACCGAAAATAAAACATCAGCGGCAATAAAAACTAGTGCTACAGGTAAAGACAATACTTGAACCATACCCCGAAGACAATAGTCGGGATACGCTAAAACAAATTGTATTAGCTCTGTTTCCAATCCAGTTTAGAGTCTGTGGTGCTAATGGGAGCGCAAACAGACGCTACTGTACTGTTGACTTGAGACGGACCTACCTTTACCTGGATAAGTTCGGGTGTTTTCGGGTTTCGGGCGTTTTCGGCTCTTCCGGTAAACGCGAAAGTTTGTAAGTATGGATGGATGGATGTTTGTTACTCTTTCACGCCGGAACGGCTTAACGGATCTGGATGAAACTTGGCGGAGAGATAGATTATAGTCTGTAATAGCACATAGGCTACTTTTTATCCCGCGGGAATTCCGGGATTTTTATCTGCACGGGTGAAACCGCGGGGCGCAACTAGTTAACAATGTATTTTTACTGTCCAAATCTTATTATACGAGTGGGATTTGATTCCACGACCCTCATATATATATTGATATTTAAAAAGAAAAAACTTTTTGTCCTAAAGTTTAGCAGATGTTTTAACCAATTAAAGTCAACAGCCCATAGAAGTCCACTGCTGTACATGGCCCAATATAACTTACCCTACGATGCACAGTCCTGCGTAATCTTTTCAGGCCTTTTCTTTGGCATTTTAACGTATGTTTCAATGCTAACAGAAGTACCATAGCAGGATATCCAAATATTGAGCGAGCGGAAATTGTCTTATGAAATTGGGTAGGAATAACCATGTAAGCTCTATAACAAATAAATGAGACCCACGTTTGAAAATCTTATTAATAAAAAATCATCCCACGTCTCAGTCGACACGTTCTTTGGTTAGGTACTCGTACGTTTCCTTACAAAATAGCCTCGGGATGTTGTATCGTGCGTTTTAAGTATTTTTATAAAGACAATGCTTTGACAGACTTGGGTATGGCATGAGAGGTAGCGATCGTCAGTTTAAAATGTTCAGGTAGAGAACGCCACTATCTAAAACATCGTATTATTTAAATTCCTTTGCCACTATTGTCAATTCAGAAACAAAGGATAGCTACCGACAGCTTCCTTTTGTTTCACGATGCGATCAGCAATTTTTTTTTGTTTACTAACTGTGCGCAATCACATTGCGCACAGTTTAGTAAAAAAATCATTTTGATCGGTACAAGTTTTCCTACTTAAAAGTTTGCTTTTCTTGTTTTCGTACATAAGCAAACTTTTGAGTAGGAAAACTTGCATCAATCAAAATATTTTTTTTACTAAACTGTGTGCAATGTGATTACACATAAAATGGTTGTTTGCGATTTTTCAAATTTGTATTTAGTAATTTTATATCTTTCAAAATGTCGAATCGTGCAAAACGTGTAAAACAATAATATCGTAAAACAATAACAATAAAATCGTGTAAAACCGAAACACAGCAACGCTGCTTGACTGAGATATAGGTACTCTTGAAAACTATCCTCAAACTCCCGCTGGGTCTTGTAGCTTGAAGCCCCTCTGTTCTTAGTAAGCCATATCTGTCGAATTTATCATCCACGTTCATCTCAGTTCGTGTGCGCTGGCTTAGGGGTTATGAGAGAATTGACTCTGTGATTATAAAATGACTTTTTTTACGACAGAAGGGTCTACCCACGTGCTTAAAATAGACCATCCATGAACACGCTTGCACGCTTGCTTAGGGGTAGGCAAAGACCACGGACTTCCAATTGCTACGATCCGAAGCAGACGACCAACCTGATGGGGTGACCTATATACAGCTTTGCCTCGCAAGTCAGGCATTATAAGAACGTGCCCTACCATGCTCTAATCTGCTTCCATCAACTTGAGGCGTACAGATTTGAATAATGTGTCTGTAATTTCACCCACGCCTTTTAATATCAGGTGGGCCATATGCTTGTTCTGTAAGCAAAACACTGTGTAATGAACACAGTGTTCTGTAAGCAAAACACTGTGTAATGAACACGGAGTCATTCATTCATTTCATTTCATAATTTCAAACTGTTTTCACTTAAAATGTTCTTAGACTGTGTACTGTATTATATTTTCAGTTATTATGTTTTCCAAAAAACCAACATTGAATGGAATAAGATGTACTAGATGTCTCTGTATTGTTTTCAGTCATATTTCACGAAACAAATTATACGGGAATCAAACCAGCACCTATTTATTCTCAACAATTCAAACAATGAATAAACATTATTCCAAAAACACACAGCATGGAAACTCTTCTAAAACTGATTTACCTACCTACACAATAGTTCCACATGTTGCTTTTAGACATAAGTTTATGAATTATTACTAATAATAATTTTATTATTTGCAGGTAAGATCGGCGTTTGTGATAAAATCCAAGGTAAAATTTATAGTATAACTAGCTCCCGCCTGCTGTTACGCTTGCTTAGTAGTAGTGATTTATTCACTTTTACCCCTTTCACCGCACGGTTTCGAAAGAAACTAGTGACACTCAGTCAGACTATGTCAAAGACATTAGTAAAATTCTCTTCTTTTGCTCAAGTACTTCACTTTTTTCAGTTAAACATACGTATTATTGGCAAAAGAAGATAATTTTACGACTTACTTTTGACTTATAAACCATTCCAAGCATGTGATGATGAGATGTCAAATGTTACCTATTAAATTGCCCTACTATAGTTTGTGAGTATCATGAAACGATAAAGAAATTTTAGAGACGTTGACTTTGTTTATTTGAAGGGAATATCTCACGATTTTTTTTACCTGTGGTTATTATTATTATTTATATTGTTTATTCCTTTTACGCGTCAAAAGTTCTAAATGACAAAAAAAAAGTTAAACTTTAATCATAAAAAAGTTTTCGTGTTCTGCCAGGTATGGAAATTATATGAAAAAAAACTTCTTAAGGTACGAAAACTAGAAAAGGTTTTTATTTATAATCAAACCTCTTTGGGCTTCTGCGTTCTAGTAACAAAATAACTGTTACGCTATCCTATCTATTCAAATAATTATACTAATAGAAATAGCTTTGATGACTCTTAATCGAAGCTTTGATAATTTTGCGGCTCATTTGCAAAGAATAGGCATTAAAAACTATATATATTACTGTAATAAAGAGCAAGTTTACTTATTAAACCTGTTTTTTTATAACGTTGGAGTGAAACTGCATTTTTGAGCTGATAATGTGAACAATTTTAGGTACGCGACGTTCATTCGCTGCGCACTTAAATCAATTTCTTTATTGTGTTTCTTAAGAAATTTAAAATCTTAGTCCGATTCACCAATGCTACTCGTATTTCGGAAAGTAAACCGTAAAAAATAATAACAGAAAAACATTGGATGCCATCCAATCGTAGAATGCTTTTGAATTTAGAATTGTCAAAAACTTTCAGCCAGTCATAAATTCGTAGAATTGCGTTCTTTATTCAAAACTTCATAGAAGTTAGTCCAAGACACACTCATGGTGAGAATGTAAAATTGACACTTAAAGAGCGATTAAGACGAAGACAGGAGCTAATGTGACTCTCGCTCGCACGTTTTGACTTGTTGAAAGATATAAAATCCTACTTGAAAGTTTGCTTTTCTAGTTTTCGTACATAAGCAAACCTTAGAGTAGGAAAACATGTACCAATCAAAATGTAATTTTTACCAAACTATTCGCATTGTGATTGCACACAAAATAGTTGTTTGCGATTTTTCAAAATTGGAATTTGTGATTTTACATCTTTTAAAATGTCGAATCGTGCGAGCGAGAGAAATGTTAGGTGTTGTCAACGCCTTAACAAATAAACTATCAAAGTTTATCGATTATCGATAAAAGCTACCTGATCGCAATTTAGATAGTCACGATAATAAGTTCCGACGGCGATCAACAGCAAAAAGTAAAGAAACACAAATGACCGCTCTTAAAGAATTAAAACTTTTGTATTCAATTAATTGAGTATTTTGTTTATATAATCGTTCAATTAACTGCTATTAGATACATGCTCGTGAATTGTTTAAAATTTATAGAAAATACTTCATAGAAATATTCTAGCCCCAAACTTAGCAACGCTTGAAATATGGGACAAAAACAACAATACAAAAAATATGCAATTATCAGTTATCTGGTGATAACTAATAATTGCATATTTTTTGTATAATTACATACATATAGCATATTATTACGATGACGTCTTACAGAGGTATTTTAACCCTATTATCAAGCGTAAAAATATTAAATACTCCAGCATTTCCACAACAAAGAGCATAAAATATCCATCTCATGGATATAAGGGACCATTTGCGTAAACATGATTATATTAGCTGTTCTATTCATAGATACTGCTTTCTTCTAATCCAGCCTGCGAAGATCCCCGAACCCAATTCTCGTGAACACAAAAAACACCCACTAAACGGCCAAATTATACCGGTCCAAATCTCTAGTACAGGTCTCTAATACACCGAAAACAGGCACAAAAAATGAATTCATAAACGCTTACGGAATAGCAATATCGGCTCGTGTGTTTGTTTGTTTGTTCTTAGCTATTGAAGTGTTAATGGGAGTCTTAGCACGTTTTGAATTATGAATTATTGAATAGACGGGCTAAAAAGTGACACACCAAGAATGTCATAACTACACCTACATACCTAATAGGAATCATCTGAACTTGTTTGAATGTTTCGGGAGCATTATCGTCTACGAAATCTCATTTACTTACCTACGCCAGAAAAATGTAACTAACTATTTTCAAACGACCTCTGTGGCGCAGCGGGCGAGAGCCTGCCTGCGACGCAAGAGGTTGCGGGTTCGATTCCCGCCTTGGAACAAATTTGTGTACGATCTGCAGAAATTTGTTCCGATGGTCTGGGTGTTTTCTATGTATAATAAAAAATATCTATCTATGTAAGTATATAATGTATTAAATATATCAGTTATCTAGTACCCATAACACAAGCTTTGAATAGCTTACTTTGGGGCTAGATAGTGCTGTGTGGATTGTCCAGCATTATTTATTTATTTATAAAATAGTATAAGGTCAAGCGACACATGCTCGACCTTATAATTAACATCAAAATAACAATCTTATATAAAAATAAATAAATGGCGCTTTTTTATTTCTATGTAGGCAACACTAAAATATATTTTAGTCCCACAAAAATGAGTAATACTTTGATTTTTTTATGTTACATCATTCTACTAATCCAAGATTATAAAGGCAGTAAAATTGATAATAAATAAATAAATAAATAAATAATGCTGGACAATCCACACAGCGCCATCTAGCCCCAAAGTAAGCTACTCAAAGCTTGTGTTATGGGTACTAGATGACTGATATATTTAATACATTATATATTTACATAGATAGATATTTTTTATTATACATAAACACCCAGACCAACGGAACAAATTTCTGCATATCGTACACAAATTTGTTCCGAGGCGGGAATCGAACCCGCAACCTCTTGCGTCGCAGGCGGACTCTCGCCCGCTGCGCCACTGAGGTCGTCTATGATGTTCAAAACTAGAGCTTAATTTAATCTTAAATATAAAAAAAAACAGAAACAATTTTGCCAATTTAATTCCCAAGCGAGGAAAATATCCCCTCAGACCTCGTTTTTTTTATAAAATAGTTACTCAGAGTTCTTTGAGGTTGGAGGATGTAAACTCGCGATGTTTTCCTTCACCGAAAGAGAACATGCGCACATACATTTTTCGATTGGAACAATTCATTGGTGCATTGGTGTGGATTTCGAATCTCCGACGCTCAGAAAAGTCAATCCCATTACGTACATCAGTTTTTACCGCTAATTGAAAGATCATACAGATTTGCTGAATTTCTGAATATTCAATAGGGTAGAAGATAGTTTCCGTAGGTGTCGCCGACAATTAACCTTTTACACGCGAATATTTGAACCCATCGATCAATTCAAACCATGAATCTCAGTATCGTATTTCGGAATAGGCTATGAATATGGAATGAGTTGTGATGGCCGCGTCATTATTTTTTATTGTAATTCGCTTGTCGGTTTAACTTTTTGGTAGAATTGATACTTTTACTCGTGATAGAAAATATTTGATTTGTAATCTAATGGCTCTGATTGTCTTTTAAATATTAATATTCACTTTATATTCTAATTGAAAGTTTTCACTGTTCTAAGTTGTTATATTTAGTTTTTATCGTTTTGATGTGAGGTATTCGAACTTGTAATTCTTGAGACTAGTTTTATACTGTCTATTCTAATGGTTGGGTGATATCGATATTAGGCCACGCCCTCGGTATTTGGTATTTACAATGGCTTTGATTTGACATGGCAATAACGCCTCTTCTCTTTGTGAGATTTTATTGCTCAACTCTATTGAAATACGATTAAAAATATATACATGTACACTATAGTAGGTACCTACCTAAATGTTCAATGCAAAGAAAAAACAATAGCTACCTCCTAAAAATGTAACTATAGATTTTTTAAATAATTAAATATTCTGGTATAAAATACGCTAAGGACAGACTTTTATTTTGAAATGTATCGCGATACATTATAATACAATATTTATGATATTCTTTTAGACTTTTTTGTGCTTGTCATTGTTTCATAAAATTTAATTTAGTCTAGATTTATGTAAATTGGATACGACGCCAATATAGTTTATAATCCACTATTTTTAATATCTGAATAAACAAGACAGGTAATTAAGAACGATGGATTATAATATATTTTTAAATGACAAGCTTTATTATAGACACCATGTTATTATATACAAAATAGTAATACTGTGACAAGGGTTTTATATCCGTGACATTTTGATGACAGTAAAACTTATCTGGCATAACTTATACTATTTATTTACATACACACCGACGTTCATATTTTTATTGAAACAGTTTTTCTAAACTGCGTATTGATGGAACTAGATTATGGCTCTGTGATAATAAGTGTTATTCACTAAGTTACGCACGAAGGGAACGTGTCCTACGATGTAATGCCCTGCGCCTATCATCAGCTTGAGGCATAAAAAATGTCAGGCCTCGTGTGTATGTAATTCATCGGCACCTATAAAACGAAAAAAATAACAATTTCAAAGTCGATTTAGGTGCAAATATACAATTAAGTGAAAAAAAATACCATTTAAACTTTAGTATTTCAATAAATAATGTCAAAATATTACGTTTTACGTAATCCCGATAAGAACAAGATTTTGCATATTCAGTTAATTAAAATACTTAAAATCAGCTTCATCTACAAAGTAAGACGCGGCCACACACTATCGATTACAATTAAAAGCCAACGAGAATCATAAAAATAAAATAATCGCCGCGTCGAAACGCAGACCGATACCATTTGCCTATTTAAGTTCACACATAATTGCACCGCTGCTTAAGCCGTGGTTCCTAAAAATCGTAGGTGCAGTTCAGCGGGAGGATGGATCCTGGAGAGTGCGGAAAAACCGGGAAATTGCCGAGCTAGTGGCCGAGCCTAACATCATTGGCGAAATAAAATCACATAGGCTGCGCTGGCTCGGCCACGTGCTACGTATGGAGGAGGATCGGGCGGCAAAACGGGCCTACTTTGGAGTGCCAGTTGGTCGACCCAGATACAGGTGGAAGGACGAAGTGGAGAAGGACCTTCGCTCACTTCAAGTCTTTCCACCGGACTGGCTGGAGGCGGCGCAGGACCGAAGCCGATGGCGTGCTATTGTGTCGGAGGCCAAGACCCACTTCGGGGTTGATGCGCCAGGATAGTAGTAGTAGTTAGCCGTGGTTCCCACAAATACGTAGCTGACTGTAGAATACAAAATGCATTTAATCATTTAAATCACAAGGATCACTTTAAAACGTCTTGAAACTAAGTGAATCTAAAGTGCAAGTTCCACACGACCAAAGTCTTGAAGAACAAGCAACGAACTATTTAGCAACTGGTAATGGTTTGCAATAACTGACAATTTTTGAAACATTTTTTATGCAACTAGTTGATGGTACATGCAGATGGCCCACCTGATGTTAAGTGGTAACCACCACCTATAACAAAGCATTGCCTCTCAAGTCACGCACGATAAGAACGTGCCCTACGATGCACTGCCCTGCGCACATCATCTTGAGGCACACAGATGTTAAGCCCCATAATGTGCCTGTAATTACACCGGTGACCACACTCTTCAAACCGCAATACAGCGTTGCTGCTTGGCGACAGAAAAAGATGTGGACATACATGTATATTTGACGTATATCTACAAAAAAGCCCATTTTTTTTTTGTAAAAGGTAAACTTCCAATATTAAAGTACTGTATGGTAGTAAGTAATGTATGGTACAATAGTTAGTAGTTCTGCTTTCTAATATAGGCTTTGGGATTAATCTACACCGATAACAAAAAATGTGAGGCTTACAAAATGATTTGCATAGTTTTGTTCTTCAAAGTGAAGTGGAGAAGGTACATTAATAAGAAAGTAGACATGCAAGTCGCTTCGCGTCTTATAATAACGTTTTCTGTTTGTATCTTAACATTATGTTTATATCGAATACTTAGATATTTTTTGTTTTTGACTTTTATCTTATAGTTTTATCGAATGGAGGTTTTACCATTTCTAAGATATTGTTCTACATTTAAAACATTCATGTTAAAATGGCTACCACCGTCATGGCGGTCTACGTATCTTAGATAGCAAGCATCAGTGGGTTTTATCCTGTGAGGCATCCACTTATCCCGTTTTGCGACCAGTTTCTGTCACTATAACTCGAGTGTCTATGCAAAATGAGTTCTATTTTAAGTGATTTAAGATTGATAATTATCAGATATCCTAATAATAAAATGTTATGCTGCATCATATTTCGAGTAGTCTAAAATAAAAATTATATTATTATTAATCATATTTTTTATGAAATTTAGCTGTTACTGATTCTATGTTTAAATATATCGAAAACTAATTATGTTTAATCAACTTTCAATGAAGGAAAGCTAATATTAATACTTTATTACATCTTAGTGTTGGTACTCTCAATCGGTGTAGGAAAACATCATGAGGACACCGGAATAACGTAGCATTTAAATGCTCAAAAACATGTGTAAGGTGCTTCAAAGAAACCTCTTTTAAGTGCACTTAAAAACCTTTCACCGCACAGGTATTTTTTAAACTTTCGCGATCATAACACAAGACGACGGTAGATCTCAACTTCAATGCTCCAGTTTGCCTGCGACCACGGCTAATGCAACATAGCCGAAACGTCGGGATATTAATAAAGGTAAAAACGTGATAAATACCCGTCTTTCACCACACTCATTTAATGCTGCTAAAATATCTTTATCACAAGGTTTTCAGAAAAACGTCAAGTGTCATAATTAAGAAATAATTTCTAAAAATTATTGTCTGAGTGAAATTGCACTACACTGCACTATAAATACTAACGCATTACCTACGTATATAGTAATTGCTAATCTACCTTTTTTAAGCGCACTGTAAACTGACACTATGAGTTGCTTTAAAAGGGAAACTTGGTAATGCCTTCACGGTATTCGCATCGTATTATGTCAGAATGAGAAGTGTCTGGGGCATTTTTTATCGATAACTTTTTATCGACAGCGCGCAACACTAGTTAATTTTAATTGGTGTTAACTGTTAAACGATGAAGGATGTTTAGCGTTTTTGTTCGCTCTCAATGGCGAACTAGTGAGCGCCCGTGAGTTTGGCTGTGTTTTTTGTTGAACAATTTTTTTTATATTTGCTGCTGGAACAAGCAGATAATCTGATGGGCTAGCTTCAAAAAATAAAAAAACCAAACAACACCGTAGATATCCCATAGCAGAATCACCCAAAAACCTTCTTTTGCAGTAGTTGACATTCCATGTGACAGGTTACAAGCCTATGGCCGCTGTTAGAATACTGACTGGTTTCCTCGCAATGTTTTCTTTCACCGTTTAAGCTTCTAAGCTTATACGGTGAAAGATAACTCTAAAGTGCTCTAGCACTGATACATTTTTCGATAAGAAAAATCCATTGGTGCCCAACGGGTCCCTTCGACGGGACCTTCCGATCAGAGGGCGGGGTCACTCCCACTAAACCACCAGTACCCTTGAGCCAGTGACCAAAAAAAAAGAAAAAAAAGACACAGAAGTAAAAAAAATATAGAATGTAAGCTTACATTCTACTTCTTTATTTTAAAGCCAGAATTTAATTATTTTTTCATGTTCTCAATGACTTGTGTGTTTATTGTTGGCTACAACTTTGTAGAGGTTGGCTATGTCGAATATATGATCAAATATATGAATATATGAGGTCCATTTGCGGTACATGGGCAATATCCCTGGCTTATTCTGTAGGGTTTGCGGTTGGATCAGAGATTCCTAGCTGAAGATTGGTTCTGTGGACTAGCGGGTGAGAAAACTATCATTAATTCGGTCACTAACCCTGAGGTATTGAAAAAGGGTTCAAATCTGTAAGAAAAATGTTGGAAGGAAGAAATAAAAGCATTTTAATATCCTATCAATCTATCTGGTGAGGTAACAGTCAAACGTAAGCCTATGGTAAAAAAATACATACAGACAAACATAGAACCTCCTCCTTGTAAGGGTTAAAAAGTTAATTTTCACCCCAAGTGGTCAGGGGCCTCAGCCCGTACCACCATCTCTTGAAGCATTCTTCTTCTTATGTCAGTATTACTTTTATGTCATTGCCTTAAATCTACTGCATAGTGTCAGCTTCATGATCAAAAAGTAAAGTAATACTGAAATAAGAATGCTTCAAGAGATGGTGGTACGGGCCCTGATTGAGCCGAAACACCCTAACATCCAAACCTTGAAACTTTCGGATGTTAGTAGGATTAGCGACCTCTATGCTAGGATTCAACCTTTACATTAAAAAAATCATTTTCATCCCACCATCTCGGAAAGAGTAATTTTGCTCTTCAATATCTGAGTGCAAAAGCCGTTTTTATTCTCTAGAGGATAAAGTAAATTGAATTTAGAACATCGTGTGCACTAAGTTTGTGAATTAAAAAAAAAACATTAAACCTATTTACTGCTACCTCTATGGTGCCGAATATATCATACAACTTTTTTTTAATTTGTTAAAAACTCAGACTCGGAACCTTCTTGGTGTTCTTTTTTCAATTTGCTTTGTACGCGGTTCTTTACGCGGCATTTTTTCACGTCATTGTTAAACCTTATATTAAAAACAAGAAACTTGAAAACAAGTGAAAAATGTAGTAGTTAATACCTAAACTGAAATAAAAGTACCTATCTTGTGATTGTAAACTTTTTTTTTGCATTTAGTCATTTCCTCGCTGAGGTGGAATGAAAAGTTACGTGTTGCACTCGAGTGCAAAGATTTTTCACCTCGTGCTCTTTTGATTCCCTCGCTAACGCTCAGGATTCTAATTTTGAATCACTCGCTGCGCTCGTGATTAAATTTTAGAATCCTTCGCTTGCTCGGTCATCAAAATTGAACACGCGGTTAAAAAGCAACTTTGCACTCTTGTATAACAAATAACTATTACGCTGTAGATCATGTGGTATAATAACTTTTAAGCAAAAACCGACTTCAAATACATTTGAAAAATAAGATAGAAAATACTTTATTGCACACCACATAATAATAACACTTAACAGAACAACGAAAAACATCTGAATGATATACAATAGGCGGTCTTATCGTTAAAAGCGATCTCTTCCAGATAACCGATAAAAAACGAATCATCAAAATCAGTCCACCCAGTAAAAAATTAAGGATTATGGGGTAACAAACGTACCTAAATTAAAAAAAGTCCTCAAATACACTGAAAAATAAGCTCATACTACTATAACTCAAAAAATCTCGTCGGATCTGACTCAAATCTAAACGAGACTACATGACAAGCACCAGCTTTCGTTAAAAAAATCTAAATCAGTCCACCCAGTATAATACTTTTTTTTGAAGTCGATTAAAATATGATTTGTTTCCATGAGTGGTCTATGTCCAGCAGTGGACGTCTCTAGGCCAATGATGATAATGATAAACGTATATCTCAGTTCCAAGAATCTCAGAAACAAAGCATTGTTATAACGTCTGCATTAGAAAACTTAATTTGTGGTCTACCCAACACTGGCAAACGTAATTATAATGCTGATGCGAGCTTGTGGTCATTTTAAGTGTTTATTGCGAATTCTGGAAAGCGGTTAGGATTTGGAGTTTTTAATTTAAACAAAGATAATTTGTAACAATTAAAAATGTTTTTTATTTGTCTTTAACTATAAATAAATAATGCTGGACAATCCACACAGCACCATCTAGCCCCAAAGTAAGCTACTCAAAGCTTGTGTTATGGGTACTAGATGACTGACATATCTATTTATTACATTATATACTTACATGATAGATATTTTTTATTATACATAGAAAACACCCAGACCAACGGAACAAATTTCTGCAGATCGTACACAATTTTTTTCCGAGGCGGGAATCGAACCCGCAACCTCTTGCGTCGCAGGCGTCATGTATATTGTCAAGCTGTAACCAATCTGGAACAGGGCCCGGAGTCCTAATAAACGCTGCCTGCGAGATTTCAGCCGAAATGGTACAGAGTGGAAACAGGTATCTATAGCATTGATCAATACAAGCGAATTCTGAATACAACCGCACACTATACTATCCTCTATTGCCATGGCGTAAGGATCATTTGAGCTTGCTCGGGTGCTTAAGTTAGTTTGTACATACTGAATATAGTTGTTAGCTAGAATAGCTTCTATTACCATTCTATAAGGATCATCTTTTAGATAAGTTTTAACATTTTGAATGTACCACGCTTGTTAGAACAACAGAAATTGAGTAAGACTGATTGGCGTATTTCTGTACAGATAGTGTTGTGTATTTATGAAATACGTTTCTTGGGAAACCGCTAGTGACCTACCCTATAATATAGTGCTGTATTTCAGAGCACCGGTGGTCTAGTGGGAGTGACCCCGCCTTCCGATCGTAAGGTCGTGGGTTCGAATCCGGTCGAACACCTATGGATTTTTCCTATCAAAAAATTTATGTGCGCAATGCCAGTGCTTCTTAAACGGTGAAGTAAAACATCGTGAGGACACCGTCATGTCATAGAACCTAAAAAAATATATAACATGTGTCGAAAGGAGCGCCTCCTCGAGGCGCACTTAAAATCCTTTCACCACACTGTTTCACAATAAACTAGTGACACGATAAGAGAGAGAGAGAGAGAGTGCTGTATGGGAAGTCGACACCAATATTTCTTTATTTATGAAGAGTCCTCATCAATCCCCAGATATTTCTTGATACAGTCTAATCACCAGTCGTTACGGGCTCCTTATTGGTCGTAACGTCTCTATACGATGCGAGAAAAAACGGCGCGCGCGCATCGTATGGGCATTCCTAACTCATCTTAGCTCAGCGTGGATTGCTTTTTTTTATACGACTAGCTGACGAACAAGCAGATGGCCCATCTGATGTTAAGTGGTAACCATCACCTATAACAAAGAATTGCCTCGTAAGTCGCACGATTGGAACGTGCCCAATGATGCACTACCCTGCATCCATCAACTTGCGGCATATAGATGTTAAGCCTCAAAAATGATGATGATTTTGGATGGGTCACAATTATTTTATTAGCAGTATGCAGCAGCATAAGATTGATGAACTCAACTTGCGAGACAATGCTTTGTTATAGGTGATGGATACTACTTAACATCAAGTGGACCACATGCTTGTTCTATCAGCAAGCTGTATAAATGTCATTGTCAGATGACCTACTTTGCCACATACATAAACTAACACTTTCATCTTATATAGACAAACCAGAAAAGCTTATCTTCTTCGTTCTCTGATTGACAATCGTCAATCTACTCCTCCAGAAAAATTTATCTTGCATTTCTCGCTGACTGTACAATCGCCAATCTCCACCTAGTATTTGTGTAAGTAACTCCGCCGATAGCCGTGCAAATATTGAAGTACTCGGCCAGTGTGCGTGTGCAAAGCGACGAGCCTCGAACACGCACCAATTAGCAGTGGTCGCCGCTGGGTACCTGCGACGTCATAAATCGAAGGCGCCGTTACGTGGGCCATGAGAATCGCGGAAGCATACGTGCAAGCGGGTTTCAGTTAACAAGTTTTTTAATTATGATTTTGCTATGTTATTATTATAAAGAGTTTAGGTTAGTAACGGCAAAAAAAAAATTATGATGTGATAGTTTAGTAAATAGAATATACATTAAAAATATATGTACGTTAGAGAATAAAATACATTAGAAAACTTGCTTGTTGTAAAAATATCCAAATTTATACATGTAAACTCTTAACCATGATTTTGGATATTTTTAAACTTTGAATAATGATACCGTGACGTTAGCAAGGATAAAGCTTGCTACCCGACACGTATGTAGCAAAATGACGTAATATCTGGTTGTACCTGCGAACAACCAAGAGTTCAGAGGGATGTCTACCGTGCCATGGGGTTACTGTAGTATGGCGAGCGCAGTTGCAAGCTCTCATTCGTTTGTTTGTTCACTCACATTCTAGTTCGTTTGTTCACTCACTAGTCTGTTTGTTCACTCACTCTCTAGTCCGTTTGTTCACTCACTAGTCCGTAACTCACAAGTTCATTCGTTAGCAGGTTAGTTGTTTTTATCTCAGAATTATACTGATATACCCCGGAATTAACAGGTGCTATGGCAGAAATTACCGTAACCTTGACATCCCCGTATCCCTATCACACCAAGGACTGCACACTCTGCTATATTTCATTTCCCTACCCGCCTCTTTCTTGTCAACTATATTAAATCCGAGAGTTCTCAGCTGGGATATTATTATTTTGATAGCATGTGCATCCGCGTAGCGAGATTGCTTTCATGCGAAGATGCTTGGTAACCCTGCGTCCTAGTCTCATGTCACTTAATTTGAAAAATTAGGGTTGCCAGTGTAATTACAGGCATGTGAGATTGCCAGTCAAAAGTTTTACCAATAAGTTGTAAAAAAATGAGGCTTAGATCTGTATGCCTCGAGTCAATAGACGCAGGACGTGACATCGTAAGACATGGCAAATCAAATCAATTTTATTGCAAGAAATACATGTTTTAGAAGGTGTTACAATTTTTGTTTTTGGCAGGACATCGTAGGGCACGTTTCAATTATGCGTGAACTAATTTAACGTAGAAAACTTTTTAAAGAGTCGAATTTGTAGCCTTATCCCTAATAGCGATTACTTCCAGCCAATCAAAAAAAAAAGAAAAATTTCTTACACTTCCATACTTTTATTTTAATTGCGAAACAGTGCTTTGTTAGGGTGATGATTACCATTTAACATTGGGTGGGCTAGTATAAAAACAAGTTTCCTAGCCTCACACTGGACCCAAAGCTTCAGGAATCTGCGCAAAAGATCTTTACATTCTCTCGCGGGTAGATTTCGGAATTCCAAATTTAAATGATTGCAATATATTCCAAGGCAGTCTGCTAGAGTAGAATATATTGAAGAAGTATACGTATACAACATTTTAATTCGAAACCTTTTTTTTTTTTATACAACTAGCTGATGGAACAAGCAGATGGTCCACCTGATGTTAAGTGGTAACCATCACCTATAAACAAAACATTGCCCCGTAGGTCACGCACAATAGGAACGTGCCCTACGATGCACTGCCCTGCGTCCATCCACTTGAGGCATACAGATGTTAAGCCTCATGTGCCTGTAATTACACCGGCGACCACACTCTTCAAACCGAAACACAGCGTTTCTGCTTGGCGGCAGAAAAAGGCGTGGTGGTAGTACTTCCCCGGACGAGCCCTTCACAAAGAGCTCTACTACTCTTAAATAAACCTAATGAAATATATACTTCTTGCTATTGCGCTATTTTCAAACGGTTCACTTATAGTAACTAGTAGCACCCCGCGGTTTCACCCGCGCAGATTTAAATCCCGGTATTCCCACGGGATAAAAAGTAGCCTATGTGTTATTCCAGACATCCATCCATCTATCCATCCATACTTACAAACTTTCGCGTTTATAATACTAGTTGCGCCCCGCGGTTTCACCCGCGCAGATATAAATCCCGGTATTCCCACGCGATAAAAAGTAGCCTATATGCTATTCCAGACTATAATCTATCCCTCTGCCAAGTTTCATCCAGATCCGTTCAGCTGTTCCGGCGTGAAAGAGTAACAAACATCCATCCATCCATACATACCTACAAACTTTCGAGTTTATAATATTAGTAGAAAGGTGCAATTAGTGGAAGACATATAATGAAGTCCCATATTCTGCGCGCAATAGGTACATCGTTTTATCGTCGAACAGTTAAGTAAATGAAAAGTATAAAATAAGTAATAACATAACAATAAAACAAACATAATATTGAAAGAATACAATCAATATTTGACAGGTAAGTCATAAATCATTTTCTGAAAGCCTTTGGAAGGTAATGGTGTATTTGACCGCGTTTAAGCTTAAATTTAAGTTTTGAATGCGTTTTTTCTGCGCTTTAAGAAAGTTCATTAAGTTAATGCTATGTTACATTGTTGTAAGTAATTATTTTTTTAACTTCAAGTACCCATTGTTGTACTGTTCAAAATCATTAAATGCAAAACGCCGATTATATTTTAGCTTATGTTGCTGTGTGTTGTGACTTTTATTCCAGACTTTGATCTATCTTTATCCAAATTTCATCCAGATCTGTTCAGCCCTTCCGGCGTGAAAGAGTAACAAACATCCATCCATCCATCCATCCATCCATCCATCCATACTTACAAACTTTCGCGTTTATGATATTAGTAGGTTAGGATAGGTAATCGTTTTTCCTCCATCCATGTGCCCTCCATCCACCGACTTCCCACAAAATCTTCAACGTCGTTGGTCCATCGGCTAGGAGGAAGATGATGTAAAGTGGTAACCATCACCTATAACAGTATTTCCTCGTAAGTCATGCACGATAGGAACATGTCCTACGTTGCACTGTCCTGCGACCATCAACTCGAGGCATACTGTGGGATTCTTTAGATCCAATAATACACAAAATATCATAATATTGAGTCTATGCTGCCGGCTTCGTCTCCGCTGTCTGGCACAGTGTTGCCACAGTGTTGCCAGCCTTATCCTCGACTTCGCCCGGACACCACACATACAGACGCTAAGCCTAATACGTCTGTAATTAAACCGATAACCACTCTCTTCAAACCGCATTACAGCATCGCTGCTTGCCGGCAGAAAAAGGCATGGTGGTAGCAATTCCCCGGACGAGCCCTTCACAAAGAGCTTTACTATTCTTGACACCTACATACTTATTTATGTAAGCTTCATTATTTATGGTCTAAGCCTCATATTTTTCGCAATTGTTAACACAGTAACAGCCGACAAGATTTTCAGTTAAGACTCAAGTTGAAGTTTATGATCTAACGGACTCCAACTCTTAAAATAGGAGGCATTGTTAAAAGGGCATCACTCTGAAGTTTCAAAGACTTCCTACTCTAACCTCGGGTTAACTGAAAACGGAACTCGCTACATTACGGCCGTATTTATAAGGGCTGTTTTATAATTTTGTTCTAAGACTATCGTCAAAAAACTTCATCATCAAATCACTGAAGGTTTTATGAAAAATCTCTATCACAAAGATCCTTAAAAAAAACTAGTTTTCCTACCAAAAAATTTGTTTTGAGAACTTGCAATTTTATTAATCAAAGTTATATATTACATAAATAATGCTGGACAATCTACCCAGCACCATCTAGCCCCAAAGTAAGCTACTCAAAGCTTGTGTTATGGGTACTAAATAACTGATATATTAATACATTATATACTTACATTTTTGCCGTCATGTCTTACAAGGATGTCAAGGAGGTTGCCCTAAAAAGAAACACCTGTAGAGAATTGTATCAATTACGCCGACAAGAGCATTGCTTCTAAATTAGAAGAATACTAACAAAGATAGTTATTTTTTAATTTATATAGAAAACATCAAAGCTGACGGAACAAATTTCTGCAGATCGTACACAAATTTGTTCCGAGGCGGGAATCGAACCCGCAACCTCTGCGTCGCAGGCGGACTCTCGCCCGCTGCGCCACTGGAGTCTGGATATTATATAACTTATATAACTATATTTTTCGATTTGCTAAGGCACATAAACATTCAGAGGTTTTAATATCTTCAAAAATCTTGAAATATGGGCATATAATGAACGGTAATTGAAAAAAAATCTTTGCTGAATGATAAAAAGAACCATTTGGCCTTAAACTCGAAGTTTGACAGTATTACTCGTAAATACAGGTGTCGTGGTCGTCTTTTTGAAAACTATAATGTAGCTAATTTTGTAGATGATGGTGGTCCATTCACGATACAATGTATGTCCCTCAGTAAACGTTAGATTTATTAATTGTTTTTTGCACCTGCATTAACTTCAAGCAACTATTTCGCAAGGAAATTAGCAAAACCAATAAGGATTGACGTAAATTTTTATTGCAACAGAACGATACGCGAAGTATCTAAGAGTGGTAAAGCTCTCTGTGAGGGGTTCGTCCGGGGAAGTACTACCACCCCTTTTTCTGCCGCCAAGCAGCAACGCTGGGCTTCGGTTTGAAGAGTGTAGTTGCCGGTTAATTATAGGCACATGAGGCTTAACATCTGTATGCCTCAAGTTGATGGACGCAGGGCAGTGCATCGTAGGGCATTGCTTTGTTGTAGTTGATGGTCACCACTTAACATCAGGTCTGTCTTCTTGTTCCATCAGCGACTTTTCTTAACAAATTCATTTTAAGAGCTTTTTAATTAAGAGAAATAATTAAAAATTCCCTCATGACTTTTACTCCAGGCACGGTAGATATCCCTGCAGATCTCTTTGCCATCACGATCCCTGCAGATCTCAAGTCATCATTAGATCATACTGAATCAAGAATGATCATACATATGAACAGTATGAACTAAGCCATGGCTTTGTGGCTACCACCTCATTCCTTATTTTAAACTCCAAGCTAATATTAATTAAAAAAATATACCTATTTATTTATTTAATTTGAACAATTTCGGAAAAAACTTACAGCTAGGCGGGTAGTTCGTAATTAAAACAAATTATCATATCCAGTGTTCCTTGTCATTTAATTCTAACGACCTTTTGACTCTGACTTTGATTAGTTGGGAACGAAGCGAGCTACATTACCACAGATCGCGGTTCGCACACTCGGCTGTGTCCCGGTGAGTCGGTATAAATCTGTCACCGCAGCAACTAGCCTCGATTTGAATTATACGGCAGCCGCGAGAGCTAACAAGCAGACACAGTGTAAACTGTAGGTAACGGAAGGGATTTTCACTCTGTCGTCACGAAATAATCTGCAGGACCACACAAAAGTAACTGTTTTTTGTTCTTGCTTATGGTCTATCCCCACACATCAGTGCCTGGTCTATCACACATTTGTGCTGGCTGGGGCGAGGTTAGCAGGGGGACAATGCACAATACACTTCACTGCGGGACGTCCGTGCAAATCTCATTCCCCACGAATTAAAGAAATCCGGATGTCGAGAAACAATATCCCGAAAAATTACCTAGAACGGTGCAGAAATGAAAGAAACCAATAAAGGTAAAATGTACTGCTTACTAATACAAAAAATACAAATACAGAAAGTATGTAGGTGTGGAATAAAGTCCCACTAGCTAAGCTAACCATACCTACACAGTTGGTTCTGAGCAGTGATTTGAGCGACATAAGTCCGTCAGCACGCCTTACCAGGCGATAGGTGTAGAAGGGAATATCAACACTGCTTCTGATTCGCTAAGTTGGAATGTGGATTGGGTGGCAAACTTGCTGGTTTATGTATTCTTGCCCTTATTTTGGTACAAAAAGGTCGAAACTTCATCATCATCAGCCCCAAGCGAATAATATACTATTTATATTCTTTTTTACATACTTATCACTATCATATAAAACAAAGTCGCTTTCTCTGTTCCTATATCCCTATGTATGCTTAAATCTTTAAAACTACGCAACGGATTTTGATGTGGTTTTTTTAGTAGATAGAATGATTCAAGAGGAAGGTTTATATGTATAAAACTTGCATGATATAGTAGAAAAACAATGTGCACCCGTGCGAAGCAGGGGCGCGCGGGCGGGTCGCTAGTAATATTATACTCGTATGACACCCAGACAAAGAACAAACATCTATGTTGATCACACAAAAAGGTTTGTTCTTGTTGGCATCGAACCCACGGCCTACGGCACGGAAAACAGAGTACCAGTTGAGCTGAAAAGGCTGTCAGATCTTCGCAAACAAAGCCTAGAAAAACAAGAGACATGAATCTCAACTGAATTGTCAAATAATGACATAAAATCATATTTCATTCATTTTTATTGTAAACTAGCGACCCGCCCGCGCGCCCCAAGCTTCGCACGGGTGCACATATCATGCATGTATAATACAACCTTCCTCTTGAATCACTCTATCTATTAAAAAAACCACATCAAAATCCGTTGCGTAGTTTTAAAGATTTAAGCATACAAAGGGACAAGGGGATATAGGGACAGAGAAAGCGACTTGGTTTTATACTATGTAGTGATAGTGATAGTGAAGCTCACTGAGCATATCAAAGAATTGTTGTAAGAGATAAGGGTACATCCACACGTGTATAATTTACTAATCTAATGCTTTCTAAAACAAAAACATCAGAATTCCAAGTAATTTTCGAATAAAAATGCCATAGACACGATAAATAATGGATAATAAACAAAACGAACTCATCGGTGGTCGCAGAGCTCGTTCCCAAGGGCTCCGGAAAAGCTCAAAGTTAAAAGAAATAAAAAAAACTTGGTATTTATTAGCAATACCTCAAATAAATACACCACCTAGATATCTTCCAGCTGCACCTTTCCACTAGTCAAGCATTACTTAATCAAATATCAAAATATAACAATATGTAATTATTTTTATATTTTGCTATTTGATTTGCGTTATATTACATCAGATTTATATCAACGCACTAAGAGTTTTGCTTCTAGCTACATTATGCGAACGGCTAAGGAATGGAACTTGTTATCGTCGTCTGTTATTCCTGACCACTATAATCTAAATCTCTTCCAGGAAAGAGTGATTATTCATTATAAAAAAAAAAAAATAAGTTTTTTTTGTTTATTTTTGAATTATAAAAATTGAAAAAAATGTATCATCAATTATCAATGTTCCGACCTACGATTTTTGTATTGTCCGCCCATACACCGCCTCTGTATTGTACACCAATCAGCTGGCGTCCGCTTGTCATCACCATGTCTTGCAATGTGTCCTGCCCAACTCCATTTGAGCTCCTAAAATGTATACCTACTGAAAAATACGATACATTACTATAATATTAGTTATTTAGGCTTTTATATTGTAGTCCACATATTTGACAGATAAATGCATTTCTTTCTTTCTTAAATAAATGATTAGATATATTCCGGAGCACTAGAGAACGTACCATCGCGGAACGCGCGCCTACGCTACGCCGCCATAACGGTAACCGAATTTCGTATCTAGTTTAATTCGTGCGGTCAATAATTATAATGCGACTGTCAATGGCAGCTCAATGGGGCTAATTGAAATTTATGAAGGGTCTGAATTTGTTCTAGTAATTGCATTTGGGCGCTTTCACCTACTTTGATAGGAGGATGGGAGTTCTGCAATTACTTTCGTAACGGGTTTGAGCAGCATTTGTTTTAGTACCTTGCATCGTAAGCGATTGGTATGACATCCCAGTTGGTGGTCCTCGTAGCTGTGCCTTCTGTTCTGTAGATTGCAGGTTCGGTGCCCAGGGGGACAAACAATAGAGTGATAACTTTTTTCTGTTTGTGGATTATATTATATCATACACGTATATGTATTTGCAAAATGATTATAATTATCTTAGATAAGTTAATAAATAATAATAGGTAATTAAAATATAAAAAATCTATGTTTAAAAATGTGTAAGGTATAATTTATTTTCAAATATAATATAAAAAAAGCATGATTAAAATAGTTAATAAGTCAATTTGAATGCAAAAAAAATGAAAGTGAATAGCAATAAGTTTAGTTAGGCTTCTTGGACATTGACCTCTGACTTGTTGAGATATAACTGGCTCGTGTGTAAAAGCCCTTGCAATCAATCACTCGTTAATTTGAGCCTAATGTACAATACTCTGTTCTGTTTCTGTGGTTGATTTACTCTCTGCTAATAAAGTGAAACTAAGTAATGGACGTCGTTTTTATTCCACCAAATAGAAAGTTTAATTCTAATATACAATAAAATACAATTCTAATATACTATCCTTTAAGACCTTCTCAAAGAATCTTCCGAGTGTACCTACTTGGTTTTTTACACTCGCGTCTCGACAAATTGTGCCACTCGTGTGATTGTAGCTTTAAATGGATTCTGAAAGAACCTTTTGTTCTGTGGCCCGTAGGTCGTTCAGGATAAGGGCACCATAACGCCTTCCCACAGGATATTAGAACAAATAGGCAGTTAAATAGGGAATATACATGTATTCCAGATAGTTGCCTCTCAAAGTCTTCTAGCTTCATTCGTGGTCGTGACACACGGACTAAGGCGATTGGCAGATATTTTTACCACGAAATGTCAATGTCATGTCTGTCAAAATATATACAATGGTGCCAAATCTGTTGTTTTTTTTTTTTTTTTTTTTTTTTTTTAACGGCGAGGAAACTCATTTACGAGTAAACCGGTCCGGGGGGGACCGGAATTATGTGGGACTCGCCGCCGAAGCGGAATACCCGAACTAAAACCTCGCCGGTGTTCCTCTCGCGCCATTCACGCCGAGCCACGGGAACTAAAGCCATCCGCGACTCGACTGGCTTAAACCTCTCATACTGAACGGCACATTTTACATGCGCCGTCCCTCATTCACTCTAATCTCCTCCACGTGGCGTAGCAACACTGTTGCGCCAGCATTAGACGGGGGCGCTGCACTTGCACAAGCGTGCAAGTGTTAGGCGCATCACCCCGCCCCATTCCTCCACTCCGATCTCCTTGCATTCTCATACATCCCCCTTATGGCTTCATGGCCCTGGCCCCACGGCCCACCTCCGTCGCCTGTCAGGAACACGTGACACTATATGTTTAATTTTCCTAACTTAACCTAATTAGACAGCACTAAAAATATTGCCATCGTGATCTAAACGCAAGCGCGATTGGATTGGTCATAGTGAATAACGCTCCAGCTTGCACTACTCATCTTATATTTTACAAGAAGTTTAAAAATTGTTCTTACGCTAGGTATCATCTACAAAAGACGTAAAAACCTTTTTTCTTTTTATACAATGAGTTACAATATTCTCCATTCAATAGGCCTCTGTGTAGAGTTCTCACACTCTTCAGATAATCCTTAGATCGAGAAACATTCAGATCGCGATATTGAGTATAGCGTTTTATATAGGGTGTACCTGCAATGGTCGTAGTTTTATATAGGGTATACAATGGTTGTCGTTTAGAGGACAAAACCTTGTTATTCGGACGCCTACGGCCGCATTTTACATCGACCTAGAATGTGGTGCATCATTGAATTGAGACTAGATAAGTAGATAGAGCTATCTCTTGTATGTATCAAATGATGAACTTTGCTTAAAATACTTACCGCTTAAATACCTATCGCTGTATTATACCATTATGTAATGAATGACAAACAGTGTCACGAATAATTTTGAACCCTGTTTAAAAAAAGGTGTTTAGGTACTTTTTAAAAACAGTAATGCCTGCTGTAAACTTATACAAAGCTGCTAACGTTAAGTAAATCAAATGAGTATTTTTAAATCAATCAGTTGACAAGACAGACAGGACTCAGAAGAGTAACACAAGAAAACCGCTACAATTTTCTTCAAAACAATTGACGACCGATGCTGCGCCCCGCGGTTTCACCCGCCTAGTTTTAAATCCTGGTACTCCCGCGGGATAAAAATTAGCCTATGTGCTATTCCAGACTATAATCCACCTCGGTGCCAAATTTAAACCAGCTCCTCTCAGCCGTTCTTGCGTTATTGAGTAACAAACGTCTTAACATTCACATTAATGACACATGAGTGAAATAAACTGTTCTTTTCAATCGTAGATAGCCAAATTATAATAACAACTAAAAAATAAGAAGAGCGAGAAACGCCAAAGACGCGATTCTTGAATATTATTTCAGATCACAGAACAGACACTATCGATTATTTTTATTTAAGAAATTTTTACTAGCTTCTATTAATTGTATAAAGTTAATACATAGCAAATTATATCAGCCAATAAGGTTCGTTCGCAACTCTACTTTCTACATGGGCCCACAACCGGCGGTCTCTCGCGCACTATTTCAAAGTTTATCGCTTTCGATTCCATGCTCACGCATGTACCTATCGCTGGTTCTCGACACGCCTGTTTCAATAAATTGTATTATTTAATCTGCTTTGCAAAGTTGAACCCAATTTAGTTTAGAGATTCCTTGTAAGTGCTATACCTAATAGTTCGTGGAAATAATGTTTTGGGAGATGTAGGACTTTTTCGAATACTAGCTGGAATAATTTGGTAGAATTTGAAGAAATAAAATAAAAAGATATAAAATTTAGGAGATTATTTAGTAGCGCTGGTAAAAATTGATTAGGTATAAATTAGTTTTTGCAGATATCTCACTTCAGATCAAGTTTTTTTTAAGTGAATTTTAGTTCCGCATCATGTAAAAAGACTCTTCTATACATTTAAAGAAAATTACCTACCTATCTATTTGTGCTTCTGATAACTTGTATCGTTTTTTCTTCACGCTGTATTTTATGCCTTGTACTAGCTGGTACCCGCGACTTCGTCTGCGTACTTTTAATCTCTTCATCTCTTTTTTTCGCAATAAAAGGTAGCCTATGTTCTTTCTCAGGGTCTAAAGATTGTCTGTGCCAAATTTCATCAAAATCGGTTGAGAGGTTTAAGCGGGAAAGCGTAACAGACAGACAGACAGACAGACAGACAGAGTTACTTTCGCATTTATAATATTAGTTGGGATTATATATATATATATATAAGTAGTTTTCGGTCACCTATTGTTCAAACATAGGTAGCATTTACAAAATTGAAAACCATGTTTAAGCTTATCTTCCAAAAATATGTGCATATTTAGACAAAGTGAAAGCATAATGCCATACAAGGGTTAGGTCACATGGTTCTTCGAGGTGTCAAATCAAGACCAGTGCAACCTGAGCTATGGTTTATTCAACTTTATGGGGTGGAAATGGGAGAAGTGAGGTCAGGCTTTGTTTTAGAGCCTGTTTGAATAGTCCGAATATGGAGTGGCTGCCGTGATCATCATCATCTCTGGGTGTATCTGGATAAATTACTGTGTTGACAGAAAATTAGGTATGCTCGCTCAGGTTGTGCGGCACGGTTTTGTTCGGCTTTTAATCCGTCTCGAGGCTTGGACGCTGCACTACCATACATACCTAATATACTATACTATAATATCAGTGCGAGTTTTCATTCGCATTTTTTTATGTCACGTCATCAGAAAAATCAATTGCACGGGATCGTGGTTAGAGCATGTCACTTTTCAAGGATTAAATTATTGGGCTCTTTAGTTGACTGGGCTCAAAAATAAATTGATTAAAGTCTGTTCCAGTACGGCCAACATTTTTCCAGGGCCAGTCGACTAAAGAGCCAATAACTGGATACTGGCAAAACTTATTAGAAAATATATAAAATCGTACATAACACACTGATCTCTACTTGTTTATTACAGATCAGTGACATGACAGGTCTTAAGTCAGTATTATCATCATAAGTCGGAAAGGGTTCACTGCAGAGCGTAGTACGATTCTGAGCCCTCTCCATCCACCGTCTTTCCGCGATTCACACTAATTCATTCCTTACTTATTAGTATGGAAGGAAAAATACCAAATTTAAGGGCATTTTGCTAATGACACTTCAAATTAAGTATTTTAAATGTATTATCGACAGTTTATCTTTACTTTAGCACGGTAGCACTTCGTATCTCTCAGCTGTCATCGAGTAACATTAAATATGCAATTTATGAACGTCCAAAGCGTGGTCTAGACCTTGAAAGAAAGATGTATTTTAGAATTTAAATAATTGTTTTAGAGTTCTTTGCTTCAGCTTTATAAACGTCACTTGATTATTTCACCTTTATATCAATATTATTAACGACATTGTAATAATAATAAATAAGACATTAAATGAGAGATGAGAATGAGAAGATGATAATAATAAATGAGACATTTACCTACTATACACGAAGCTATGCAGTTGTTTAAAGTGTTAATTAGATTTGTGTTATCAATACATATTATTAGGACTTTTAGGTAGATAACATATAAATATGATTAAGGACAATAAGACAGCGATTTAACTGTGAGAGAAACTATGACAAAAGAAACTGCGGTGAATACAAAGTACAAACCTATAGTTTGTAAAATAATAATAAGATAAAAATAATATTTCTACAGATCATAATATTCTCCGGATATTTTTATTCATCCCTATCCCTACTACCTATATATATACTACCTATATATATATAATTTATAATATATAGGTAGTAGGGATAGGGATGAATAAAAATATCCGGAGAATATTATGATCTGTAGAAATATTATTTTTATCTTATTATTATTTTTTATATATATATCTCCCAACTAATATTATAAATGCGAAAGTAACTCTGTCTGTCTTTCTGTCTGTCTGTCTGTCTGTCTGTTACGCTTTCCCGCTTAAACCTCTCAACCGATTTTGATGAAATTTGGCACAGACAATCTTTAGACCCTGAGAAAGGACAAAGGCTACCTTTTATTGCGAAAAGTACGCAGACGAAGTCGCGGGTACCAGCTAGTATCTTATAAAAAGGTTAGTTTCATAAATTAAAGTGTAGGAATCTACCAACTTTAGTTTTAAAGTCGTGTCAATGACATTAGACTACAGGAACACGATGACAGTTTTTTTGTTTTTAAATAATTAATTTATGCAAATGACCAATGAGAATGCTCCCATTTAATTGGATGTCGGACAATATAATATTTGGATGAATCTTTTTAATATAAATTCTGTATTATAATAGTATACTTTGGCTATAGAACAATTAGATAGTAAAATATTATTATAAATTGGCCTTCAGAAGAATACTGGTTTTTTTCTAGAAAGTATTTTGAATGACAATAAAATAAAAGTTTTTTGCGTTTCAGGGTTTGTTACGATATTGATTGATTTTTACATATTTGTTTCAATAAGCTCTTTATCATAGTACCTAATACATGCTTTTACACGTTACTTAAAATAAAACTTTTCTAGAAGTAGGGATTTTAGATTATTCAGTAACTTATGCACAAAATCTTTAATTAAATCATACCAAATCTAGAAATCATTCAAATCGTATTTTTATGTGAGCAAAGTATTCTACATTAGATACGAAATGTAGATTTGTCACATAAACATGTCGTCGCTACTCTAAAATGCGGCTTTGGAGAATTTTTAATGAAGTCGCTTCGATTTGCAATTTAGGTGTGGGATAAGCTTCGACTTTTATTGAACGAGCGACAGAAGCGAAGCGTCTACAAGTTCGTATTATCTCTTAAAATTATGTAGACGCTACCTATTATCGCTTTAAATGTTTTGTTAGCTGGCGTATATACCTGGATCTGTCAGAATCGAATCAGTTGTTTTATGTCGGAGCAAAATTTGCATAAAATAAGTTCATTACATTTATTTTTCGAACTTTAAGAAAGCTCCCATAAGACATAACCATTAATTTTAATGAGCCAATAGTCATATATAGTCATCTTAATCACCCTGTGATGTTTCCACATTATCATCAAGCTTATGTTTAAGATGCGATCACCGTCATGCATGACGTACGGAGGAGAGGAATAAAAAAAATGCAAGTCAAGCACGGTATTAATGTGCCTTACGATGCAATGTTATAGATGTTATAATATTTGTTTCATGGTTAAGCTTAAATATAATAAAAATAAATATCTCTGACGACCTCAGTGGCGCAGCGGGCAAGAGTCCGCCTGCGACGCAAGAGGTTGCGGGTTCGATTCCCGCCTCGGAAAAAAATATTTACGATCAGCAGAAATTTGTTCCGTTGGTCTGGGTGTTTTCTATTTATACATACATACATACATATAATCACGTCTATTTCCCATAGGGGTAGAGACCAGATACCACGGATTTCCACTTGCTACGATCCTGACATACCTCTTTCGCTTCATTCACTCTCATAACATTCTTCATACATGCTCGTCGGTTTAGGGTACTCTTGACCTGGCCTTTCTCTAGAACATCTGCTATCTGATCTAGATAGGTCCGCCGAGGTCTTCCCCTCCCAACAGTCCCATTCACACTCGCCTGATGCACCTTTTTCGTCAATCTTCTTTCATCCATCCTCTCTTCTATTTATAATAAAAAGATATCTATCTATGTAATAATAATGTATTAACATATCAGTTATCTATTACCCATAGCACAAGCTTAAAGTAGCTTACTTTGGGGCTGGATGGCGCTGTGTGGATTGTCCAGTATTATCATTTAATATCTGGCCTGCGTTTGGAGGCATATAAATGTTGAACTTCACGAGCCTGTATTTTTACCGGCAACCACACCCTTCAATCCTAAACACAGAAATGGTAATACTTCCTCCGACGAGTCCTTTGTGAGCTCCACTCTTTGTATACTTTTTGGGTGACATTGAGTGTATAACGGTCATAAAATAACGGCGAGCTGTTTTTAAGAAAGCTAACTTAATTACCCAGGAAACTAGTGATTGGCCAATAAATATATATTCGTTTAAAACAGAAGAGGTTCTAATTACAACCTTTCTGGCGACTGAGACTGAGGTGCGGGTTCAAATATTATCTTTGTACATTTTTACACCTTTTTTAAATTACAACTAGCTGATGGAGCAAGCAGATGGCCCACGTGATGATAAGTGTTTAGCATCATCTACAACAAAGCATTGCTTCATAAGTCACGCACGATAGGAACGTGCCCTACGATGCACTGCCCTGCGTCCAACAACTAGAGGCATGTTAAGCCATGTGCAACCACACTTTTCAAACCAAAATACAGGCGTATCTTAGAATCACCCGTTCAAGATAAGTTCGAAAAATATCACTTCAACATGAATAAGTTTATTGAATTTTTTGATCGGTTTATCCTTCGAAAAAGTTGCCTTGTTTGTTTGCAAATTAAATTTACAGCCATGCATCCTTTATTTAAGGCGAATTAATCAACTGTTGATTTATAGTATCCTTAAGTAATTAAAAAGCAGGGTTTTAAGACATTTTAGCACTGGTTTCTGACGGCACCGTATGAGCAAAGATTTATGTATTCACTTATACACTACTAGTAGCGCCCCGCGGTTTCACCCGCGTAGGTATAAATCCTGGTATTCCCACGGGATAAAAAGTAGCCTATGTGTTAGTCCAGACTATTATCTATCTCTCTGCTAAGTTTTATCCAGATCCGTTCAGCCGTTCCGGTGTGAAAGAGTAACAAACAACCATCCATCCATCCATCCGTACTTTTAAACTTTCGCGTTTATACAGCAGTAGTAAAAATTTTTTGAGGTCCGTCTTTGGCACTTTTATCTCAACATTCGCATTCTGCTGTATGCACTCTTTTCTCATCAGGTCATATGGGTCAAGGAACATAAATACTCCTGTCAGAGTCCTGATATGGGTAGTAAACATATTGCAAAAGCTTTCGTAAACTTGTGCTGAGAATGCCATCATATATTGTTATTTGGTTTGGTTTGATTTAAAAACTGACATTAGGTTATGGACCCAGTATTTTGGTGCCTCAGTAATTAGTTTTTTGACAAGCAGTCCACTTCAGTACAGGGGCATTATTCCCTATGACAATAGGAGATCCCTTGCCCCAAACCGTGAAACGTCAAAACTTGATGATGGGCTTTATTCTTTATGACATAGGAGATACTTTGCCCTGACCGTATGACACCGGCTGCCTTGTCTTAGCTGTGATCGCGGTGCAAATGGTCATAGTGAATAAGGCTCCAGGAAAGACATCTTTGAGTGACCACGATCTTCAGTTATGAAGTGCCGACCACAGAAGAAGAAGAGGTAATAAGTTAACAAAGTGTTTTTGTTTTTACTACCAGTAACATTTTTGATTTATTTTACTATCTACTAGTAAATTTGTTTTTTACAAAACTAGCTGTTGGACAAGCAGATGGCCCACCTGATGTTACGTACGAACCTCTGACTACCTCTGACATCAGGGCCATCTCATTGATCAACAAGAAGCTTAAAAAAACTTCCCCGATACCTTAACAGAATGAAGAAGTTGAGTCTTGAGTCAAGAATAGAGTAGTAGTTGGTAATAATTATCATGAAGATATCTACCGTGCCTAGGCATCAGTGAGGTTGTTTTTTTTGTTTTTTCTGATAATTAATATACGCTTTGTTTTGTTCACAGGTAAGCAACAATATTTATGAGACGATGCGTGACTTGGACCTTCTTCTTCTTCTTCTTTTCGTGTACTACTTTCTTTTGAAACAGTGGACCTCAGGTTAGTTTTAATGTCATCATCGTCAGCTTAAGAAGTCTACTGGAAATAGGGCTTCCTTAAAAATTTCGAGGAAGATGTACAAATGTAAAAAGAAAAATTAATTTCTTTAATTTTTCTTTTTACATTTGTACATCTTCCTCCAGGTCAGTCATTACATTACATTTACTTCAGTCCAGGACATTAAGTTGATAGATTAGTTCTGGCAATTAGTACAGGGTAAAATGGTGTATAAGTGCTTGCATAAATTTTAATATATTTATTTTGTTAAAAGCTTAAAAAGTACCTACAAGTATTTCTCAGTTAATCACGGCGAACCCGCCACAGCCTCCCAAAATGGTCTCAATCGAATGCATTGTTCCACACCTATTCTCCCGATGCTAATGAGATCATACTAGCGAGCTGGCAACATTGGTTCCGGGGTAGGGCTTCCACAACACCGACTTTCATTAATAAGATGTAGGTTTATCAAAACAAATTGAAAATTAATAAGCAACTCTGTGACATAGTTTTGTGTTATTTTTAACCGACGAAAACTTCCATCCCCATTCCCCAGGCACGGTAGACACGAAAACGGTAAATGTCGTAAAAAAATATGCGAACCATATTCTATGCAGTTATCTTTATTTTTTTTATGTTTTATGACTGTACGATAATCTTTTCAGATCTCCAAATAGTATCATGTTAACTCAAAATTATTTGAGGATAACTTTAAGGGATAGTCAGACCTACGTCCAAATATTAGTTTTTTTAAAATTAGCAATTAATTTACTCGTTTTGTATTAACAAAGTGTTAATGAATTTTTGTTTTCAAAATATAACAATTGAAAACCTATTTCGATCTTTGTTCTTATTTGAATCTTTTTTCAGATTCAAATTCATTTTACATTTACGTTCAATAAAACAAATCATTTACACGATGACTGGATAAAACTAGATGTGCGACAACCCTAGCTCCAAACTATCGCCACCCTGTCTCTTTCTAACAACCTGTAATTTGGTAAGGTGGAAAAAGAAGGGGATAGAGCATCTAGTTTGACAGGGTCGCGTGTTGAAATACTTACACGGGATGCGGATTAAAACTTGAAATGTCGATTTGATGTACGGTCAGAAAAACAAGTTGATGATGTAATTAACCTTTGGCATACTAGGATTAAAAAGTTTATTGTCTCAGTTAATAACTATAATATTTAAATATAAAACTATATTACAATATTGATAATCATTCCACACGCCTGTATCTTTTTTGTTTTTTTTATACAACCAGCTGATTGAACAAGCAAATGACCCACCTGATTTTAAGTGGTAACCATCACCTATACAAAGCATTGCCTCGTAAGTCTCGCAGGATAGGAACGTGCCCTACGACGCACTGCCCTGCGTCCATCAACTTGAGGCATACAGATGTTAAGCCTCATGTGCCTGTAATTACACCGGCGACCACACTCTTCAAACCGAAACACAGCGTTGCTGCTTGGCGGCAGAAAAAGGCATATCTAGTCCCCAGTTAAGGAAATTTGTACTTATTTCTAATATAATTATTTTAACACCCAGACATATTATTATAACAAACTCTATCTACCTATGATCGTTGCACAAAATGTTGTTGATGAAGACGGAGCTCTCAGCCTCCAGATAAATACCAAACTACTCCCATCTGTGAGGGTTGTCACAAGTTATTATTTTTTTTGCCGATCGTACATCATCATCAAAGCCGAAAGCAAAACTGTCACAATAGGTCCCATTCAACAGCTAACTGCGTAGATCATGACTATGGATAGGTTAAGATGATCGAAGATGTGGATATCGCCTTTAAGCTTATCTTCGGATAGATTAGTCATGCGATCTTATTGAATTTAGTTATTTATTTATACAGTTTATTACTAGGGTTATTATTAACTAGTGGCTCTGGGAGCTGTAGACCTCGCGAGCATACTAAAAGTGAGCTATTTGAGGAATGTAATGTGCAAGTGCATTTTCCGTTTTGTGATTATTTTGTTCTTTTAGATTTTTTTTGCATCATCTTGCGTAGAATGAGGTCCTTTGTGTTTCTCTCAAATTTGATTGAAAACCATCGATTGTTTGATGAGCTATCCTGTTCATCATGCTGAAGATCCTTATCAGATCTTCGCCAAACTTTTATAAGACCAATTTATAGTTACTACCTTTCAAATAAAAAATCGAAATCGGATCTCATTTGGTGGAGATATCCAGTATATCAAATAGCCCCCTTTTTGCCCTTTTTTTGGGGGAAGTACCCCTCCAATCAAAAATCCCCGACGACAAAAAAATTCTAATAAGTCATATAACCTGTGTACCAAGTTTCGTCCAGATCGGTTAAAAAATGCGACCTGTAGAGGAGAACAGACAGACAGACAGACAGACATCCGGACAAACGCATTTTTGGCCAATGTGGAAACTGAGACGCTTCGCTCGCTTCGCTCGCTCGGTCAATTATACAGTTTATCACATAATAAAGTTTGCCAAACATTGAAAATTGCAGTAGTAAAAACCTGTGACGCGTTAAAAAGATAACATTTATAGTATCTTGACTTTTTTATACAAATAACTCGTGGAACCACCTGATGTTACGAAGTAACCATCACCAATTCATTCACAAGATAGATATTCACATTTTAATATAGTTTTTTTTACTATCGTGATAATTCGCAGGGTTGCACGACGATACATGCAGGGTTTTCATTAGTTAAAAGCGAAGCTACGTCGTCATAGCGTAAATCTAGAGTTATATTAGGATCATTGTAAAATGTCCGCGTCTTTAGCTGGTTGAAACTTTTAGTTACTTAAGCTTACCTAGATATTTTTACAGATACGTGGGTGTAAGTACCTAGATTGTAACAGCCATCAGTGTGCCTAGCGGCGAAAGTGGGCTTAACTTACCAAGATGATATTTGGCATAGCAGATAGCTTCCATCTTTCAGTCTATAGGTATGTAATAATTTTGTAGATTCGTACTCTTTCATAAACTTTTATAACTTGAAAAAACATGAAATTATGTAACCACAGTGCACTTAGGTATTTCAAAATTTTATGTACTTACATACTTTATGCTTCAAAAATGTCGTACAAATCCACAAAGCTTTCAAAATTCAACTTCTAAAAAAAAGAAAATCGAGAACCAACATTCAAAAACCCCAAAAAGAGCATTCGAAATTGAAAAAGCATTTCTATAGGCGCTTCCCGTCTGCTTTTTATCAAGTTCACACTCCGTAGAACAACAGAGAGCAAAACAATGCCGCCGCCAGCGACACCTGACGAAGTGAGAACGAAACTTGATACCTCGTCCAACATCCCTGCTCATACCAAAACCGACTCTAACCTTAAAGCAATAAACCTAAAATCCCTGCAACACGCCTATTGCACTTCTCATACCACCATTCACGGAAATCTAAGCTGTATACCTAAGGGCTAAAGGTGATGATTGAATGCGCGTGTGAACAGTATTAAGATTCAGTGTGTACGTGATACGGTCTGCCTTTCGCCAAGTAGTTCTGTATTGAAATAATTTTATAGTTATTACATATTAGAACGACTGGAGTCGGCTGTTGGTTCGAAAATAGATTTAAAGATAATTGATTTTGTGTTGTGTAAAATTGCAAGAGAAAGTATACAGTGCGATTTTCAAAAAGAACCTACATAAGTATACAAACACATTAAAATAATTTGGAAGAACGATTATTCTACATAAGGCTTGCCAATCTACTTAGTTAGGTATACTGGTTCAAGGTAATAGTGGTAATAAGCATACGGTTGTCATAAAGGTAGAAGTGTTTGATAAGTATAAGAACTTGTAGTAAAATGTATTTTTGAAATTCGAATAAGGTTTTTAAGAGTAAAAATGTGCGAGCGTTTGCTCGGATTCAATTACTGAAATCAAAATTTGAAATTCGAACGCCAGTGCTGTGCTACCAACATGAAAACAAAACAAATGAATTATTTATGACAACTCAACGGCCTTGAGGCACCAACTGGCGACTTATGTTAATTAAAAAGAAAAAATCTATCATCAATATTATTTAAATAGGCTAGTAATCTCTATCAGATAGTTGTGTGTTGCGTTCAAAAATGCATTATGGAGAATGTCGACCCCAAACGGGTTTCACTAGGCATTATAAAAGATTGCCTTTGCATGGTCTTAATTACTAATCTCTGTCTTTAAATAAAGAGGCTGACAACAGCTTCTCGCTTGCACATTTCAACATTTTTGAATATTTTAATTGGAAAACAACAAAGTTTTGGGTAATAACATTGAAAATATTCTTAATCTATCATTGTGATCCATACAACTTTCTTCTTCTTACGTGTGCAAGAGAAAAGTTGTTTGACGGTTGTCTGCGTCTTTATGAAAGATCATCTTACTTCTCTCTATTCGTCGGTCTGTTCTAATAGGAGAATCTCGTTCTAAATAATAATTCTAATTGAGTATTTTGTTTTTTTGAAACACCTATTAAAAACACTAAATAGTTATATACAGCAGCAGGAGAAAACTGAAGCTGATGATATCTAAGGTAGTCAGCGGCAATTCCTATAGTAATTTATCGGTAGAAACCTAGAACGAAAGCTATTTGACCAAAAAAGTTAATTTATTTTCGGTGTCTTTGTGACTCAGGCCAGTTGGCGCCATTTTGTACTATTTCAATGGTTATTTGCCTGTAATATAAAAGATAAGAACTTTTAGATTGATCATCGTTTTCTATGTTTCGAATGGTTAAAAGCGGACAACCTTTTGATGACGTCAACATTGGTTCCTACAACATTACAACTAAAATGATAACTTTCGTTTTTGGATTCAGGTGAACATTTTCTGATGTGAACACATTTTTTATTTTGGGTTATGTGAATCTGATATTGTGCATGTGATAATAATAATAATATGTGTTATCATATTTAACAGATATACAAAACACGCATAGTGTATAGTGACTAACCTTGAGGGAAATTGTTTTTTTTTACAAGTGGCTGATGGAGCAAGCAGATTGCCCACCTGATGTTAAGTGGTAACCGTCACATATAACAGAGCATTGCCTCGTAAGTCACAAATTTAAATCTTAAAAGCCATTTTGAATCTTACTCTAACGTTAATAGGAGTCGTATTACATCAAATCACAGCTAAGAGAGTAAAGTCTTGGGGGGCTACTCGCCATATTAAATCTAAACACCGTGCGCTTAGTCTCATTTTCCAATTACAGATATTCCGTGATTGTATCACGTGACCCGGGGCTATCGGGCGCGGGTTCGACTCTCTGCTACTGAATGTTCGTGATTTATCGTGAAAACCGTTTGTTTTGCGAGATTCGGGGTTAATTGGAGTTTTGGAATGTTTTGTTTGGTGTTACGAATGTCAAGATTCCTACTTCCAGGTAACCTGTACAAGAAGTGAATAAAACCTTCTTTATAGTTTGTATCAGGTTTCTATAGGGATCATACCTATTTAAAAAAAGAACGCGGACAAAGTTTTTCAATTCACATGAGTTCTAAATTCAAAATCTTCCACATCTAACGAGGTTGCCAACTGCAATTCCACTGAAACAAACGAATTAAGCTCATTAATTTATTCGGCCGATTTTCGGCAACTGACAATAAATAGGACCAGTCGACGAAATGAAAGTCCCGTATACTGTATAAATACTGCACTTTTGCAACCCAAAATGCCTTTACTTCTCTACACTGCCATTGGAATTTATCCTTTATATCAACTACAGGTAAAGTTAAATTTTGCTGTAACGCAAAATTACTCTACCGTTCTAGTCTGCGATGGGATTTTCAGTCTTGATCGGTTTGAAATAAAAATAATATTGGATTGGTAGTGGAATTTTGGGGTTGCCAAAGACAATGCCATATCGTTTTTAAAGACAAGCGGAGGTGACAGGCAGGTCGCTTTTCGGCGTTTAATTCCCGAATTTCGGCTCTCGACATCACAATGGCGGGTATTGTAATTCGATACGGTGACATTGATGTATTTGGAGTTCTAAGACGGAAAATGTTTATTTTTAATGCATTTTTAGGTAGCATACACAATGGGCAGATGCCGCCGCGCTTTGATATTTAGGTAAGATGAAATTAACTCCTACAGTAAGCTTCAAAACAGAGTAAAAAATAGTTTTTTTTATATGTAGGTATATTATCATTATTTTATTTTATTATTATTATTTTTTTTATGTATGTCTACAATTCGCTATTCGCCGGTTTCTGAAAGTTCGATCAAAGGTAATCGGCTGTCAGAAGTCACTTACTTCTATCTAATTTGATGTGAAAGCTGAAATAACGAGTGACTTGATAGCCGATTAGCTTTGATCGAGCTTTCAGAAACGGCGGCAATTCATGCTTTATTAGTACATTTTTACCATTTGCCAGTACTCGCGAGTTCAAAGCGCCCTACTCACACCCTTTTTTTTTTTTTTTTTTATTGTTTGATAGCTAGACGTTTGACTGCCATCTCACCTGATGTAAAGTGAAGATGCAGTCTAAGGTGGAGCACGCTTAGCTATAATCCACTTATTCACTCTTCCCTTTAGTATAAAGATGGCATCGATTGCCTTGCTGAAGTACGAGAGTTGATTGGCTGGCCAATATTTGGCTTGAATTATGTTATTGCCTCAAAACTGGTCCCGTCCGTATGAAACCACTGAATATCATTAAGATTAACGGATACTAAGGCTCTGTGCACAGTAGAGCTTGAAGAGCTTAATTTTTTGTACTTGCTGGTGGAATATATGCCCCACTTGATGTTAAGTTGTAACCGTCATAGAACATAGCATAGCATCGCGGGCATGCATGATAGGAACGTGTCTTACTTATGAGGGTTTGGGAATTCCCGACAATTTCAAAGTCCGGGGACACGAGACAGCCTACAACCAAAGTCCCGGGAATTCCCGGGACCTCGAGACTAAGTTTTTTATACGGTGAGCTTTTTGAAGAATTTTAATTTCTGGTTTAACGTATTATAAAAGGCATTTCTTTGTAAAATCAACATTTATCAAATAGAAAATTGAAAAAAAAAACAATTTAAATCACAAACTAACGTTAATTTCCGTCTTATTAATGCTCTGTTTACGTCTTTCAATCACACATAGATTTTCTTTTTTGACCGGTGTGTACGAGCCTTTATTGTGATCGCGGTATTCGTTGCATGTGTAAGCGAAACTGTTTTTGACATCATTAAAAAGATTTAACACTGTGATATAATATTATTATCGTTCAATTGTCAAGTTCATTTTAGCTCCTTTAAGTTCCTGATTTGAAATGATAATAAACACGACACAGGAATGAGGACAGTGTTTTTTTAATGACAGTCTTCTTCGTCTTCTAAATGAACATTTTCGTCAATGTAACGTGAAATGAAATTTATTCAATACCAAACGTCTGTTACTAACAACACCATGCTTACAATTTTATTCAATACATAGTAGACAAATTATGGGTAGCATTGATAAGGTATAAACAAATAAATAAATAAAAGCCACAGGGTTAAAAACCTGTGTTGTGGATTCTGATCCTTCCTTCGATGTGTGAAGTTTAAAAAATGTCTATTTGTTTACTGAATACAATGAACCATTCGCGAAATGAGGTATCACTACATAGTATAAAACAATGTCGCTATCTCTGTCCCTATATCCCTATATCCCTATGTATGCTTATATCTTTAAAACTACGCAACGGATTTTGATGCGGTTTTTTTAATAGATAGATATAGTGATTCAAAAGGAAGGTTTATATGTATAATACATGCATGATATAGTAGAAAAACAATGTGCAGCCGTGCGAAGCAGGGGCGCGCGGGCGGGTCGCTAGTTAGAATATTAGAGATTTTAGCAAATAAACGGCATGTATTTTTTTTCGCCATATCCGCTCACAATAAATTTTGAAGAAGAAAATGCAAATACCAGAAAAAAGTGCGAATTCCAGAAATATCCATCTACTACGCCCAATTTCAAACCCACGACCTTACAGAAGCCAGGATCGCTCCTACTAGACCACCGGTGCTCCAAAAGAGTTGAAGAGATGGCGTAACTTACGAGTGTTCTAATTCACACAATTAAAATTAATAATAATATAATAATAATCAATTTAACTCGATTTCACAAAACTAAAATGAAGACCACCGAGTTTCAGACAAAAAAGTGATTGACTATTTTAATTAATAATTTTTCCATTGTGGCTACAGCTAACACAATACAAAACTGAGACCCGCAAGTGAAATTCTCAAAAATGCTTCATCACACTATTATCTGACGTTAACGGGGCAAAAAGAAAGACTACAAACTCTCTTACCGTTTTGTGAACGTACTACAAAAAAACGATTTGAATGTTTATATTATACTAGCGACCCGCCCGCGCGCCCCAGTTTCGCACGGGTGCACATATCATGCATGTATTATACATATAAACCTTCCTCTTGAATCATTCTATCTATTAAAAAAACCGCATCAAAATCCGTTGCGTAGTTTTAAAGATTTAAGCATACAAAGGGACATGGGGACATAGGGACAGAGAAAGCGACTTTGTTTTATACTATGTAGTGATGATAGTGATGGTCTGGGTGTTTATGTATAATAAAAAATATCTATCTATGTAACTATAATGTATTAAATATATCAGTCATCTAATACCCATAACACAAGCTTTGAGTAGCTTACTTTGGGGCTACATGGTGCTATGTGGATTTTCCAGCATCATTTATTTTATTTATTTATTAATTATGTGGGTACTCTTTTTTATCTAGTGTGACGTGAAAATCCAAGTAAAAACATTGTGATTTGTTGGTTCCTGGTTTCTAGAGGCTTAATAATCTTTCGTCTCTTGACTAGCACAGTTCGCTGTACAACATGCGTTATCTTATTCGTGTTAGTAGGAGTAGTAGTAGTTGTTTGTGTCTCGTACGGGGAAGTGCTACCACCAAGCCTAATTCTGCTGTCAAACAGCATCGCTATGTGATTGCTGGTTAAATAACTGAAACATGAGGCCTAGCATCTTTATGCCTTAGTCAGGCTTAGTCTATGGATGCAGGGCGCATATTCGTGATTTGCGGCAAGGCTTTGTTATTAGTTAATGGTTACCAGTAGGTTCGCATCAGGTGAGCAATGTGCTTTTTCCATCAACTATTAAATAAAAAAAATGATCTCTGCCTTCTGCGCCGTAGGCCGTGGGTTCGATCCCCACCGAGAACAAATATTTGTGTGATCAACATAGATATAAATAAATAAAATAAATATTGGTGGACTTTTCACACAGCACTATCTAGCCCCAAACTAAGCTTATGCTTGTAATATGGGAACCAGATAGCTGATATACTACTTATAATACTTTTTTTTTGTAAATACATACTTATAATATTATATAACACCCAGACAGAGAACAAACATTTATGTTCATCACACAAATGTTTGTTCACGGTGGGAATTGAACCCACGACCTACGGCGCAGAAGGCAGAGCTACTACCAACTGAGCTACGTAGGCTGTCAATGGTTTGTAAATAGTTTGTTCTCTGGGTGTAATTATATATTAATCATGTAGGTATTAACAAAAAAGTAGTTAATTATTATATCAAACACAAGCTTTGGCTTAGTTTGGGGCTAGATAGTGCTGTGAAGACAGTCGAGTTTTTTTTATGATGACATGGTTTTGAATGAAGACCTAACAGAAAAATATTGTAAAAAAAAAACTGAAACAGCTTCACGACTTTGATCCCCAGTTACGGTAGATATCCCTTCAGGTCTCCTAAAAAAAAAAAAATATTAAAAATATTGTCTCGTAAAAAAATGGCCAAAAAGTAATGTCTAACCAAAAAGTATGACACGAAGTAGGTTGCGATAACAGGTACAATGAGCTGCATTATTCCGACTGCCGAATCACTCGAATTATCTGTGCTCGTATCAAAAAAGGCCGCGGTTTTTAAAAGCAAAAAGTACGAAGGAACAGAACGACAAGAAATTATGATACTACCAAATTTGAGAGCAAAAACTCGATGCTACAGTCGTGTTGAGTTTATACAGAATTCTGATGCAATTATCCGTTTGCGGGATGGTCGATGCTTTTTGCTTTTATAGCAATATGCATTTGGTTTAGTGTCGCTGACTGTACTCTTTTATTACTTTAGTATATTGGTAGGTACCGTCTTTAGGTACGTCAATTACTATTGTAACTTTGCTGGTAATATAATTAGTGTGTATACAACCACTAACTCTTATCAAATTTATATAAAAATCGATTCTATCTTAGTAATCCAATGGTTAAACCATTGGTTCTGGTCAGAAAAATATATAAAAAACACTTTGGTGTCAAGGATGCGAATCCTTGACACCAAACGTAAGAGTGAAAAACCTTAAGGTACGGTAGATATCACCTCATATCCTATCAAGAACTAACTCAAGATCCTGTGAGGATGTTTAAGGGGGTAGTCAGAGTATACCAGACGTCGTGATACCAGAATCCAGATTGCAAAGAACCCAGACCCTACTCCAATTAGTTTCGTCAAAAACCAAAAAAAGTTATCCTCATTAGACTAATTAGGGGAAAAAACGTTGATTCATCTCCTGCACTATTCCGGGGTTAGAGCACAGAATAATCAATAGTATCGAAGAAAATAACTATCACTACATAGTACATAGTAAACACATAAACACATTCATAACAAAGTCGCTTTCTCTGTCCCTATATCCATATGTATGCTTAAATCTTGAAAACTACGCAACGGATTTTGATGCGGTTTTTGTAATAGATAGAGTGATTCAAGAGGAAGGTTTATGTGTATATTACATGAATGATATTGTAGAAAAACAATGTGCACCCGTGCAAAGCAGGGGTACGCGGGCGGGTCGCTAGTTTATTATAATCTGTGGCACACACAAAAGCTCGATCACTCACAAAAATACTTATTTTTCCAGACAAAAAAGATTTCGCCCATTATCATTGCATACTTACTATTAGCACCAAATTGATAGCTGTAAAAAAATTGCATTGTAGTGACACAGTCTTAGCTAGGGCTGCCACTCGCAACGTCAGCTCAAAGACAATGGACACCCACCAATCTCTACATCAAGGGTTGCTCGTTTCGATAAGAGAAACCGACGTTCTTTTAAAAGAAATCGATTCCATTTATAACTATACCTGGACGAAGCTTAAGCCTATATGAAACTTGGAATATTTACATAATTGGTGATCTCGAAATATATAATAGATAATATAAATTGAAAGGTACCTACCTGTTTTTATTCGCGCAATTACTATGCGACAGAAACCGCAGGGGGTGCTAGTTTGGTAATATCTAAAGCAAACGACCCATAATTTGCAATTAAGATATATTTTACTCCAGTCATTTGTACCTAATGTTCGTAAAATAGCGCACATCCACATTGATTTATAATATGAATATTATTATCAGTGTTCTCTCGGGATGATAGTATACAAATTGAAGAAACTTCATAAAAACTTTTTTTTGTTATCAATAAATAAATAAAATAAATATTGGTGGACTTTCCACACAGCACTATTTAGCCCCAAACTAAGCTTATGCTTGTGATATGGGAACCAGATAGCTGATATACTACTTATATACTTTTTTTTTGTAAATACATACTTATAATATTATATAACACCCAGACAGATAACAAACATCTATATTCATCACACAAATGTTTGTTCACGGTGGGAATCGAACCCACGACCTACGGCGCAGAAGGCAGAGCTACTACCAACTGAGCTACGTAGGCTGTCAAATCTTAGTTTGAACAAATTGGAACAAAAGCCATTGCGACATCCCTACCGGCCGCAAGCCCGTTGCCCCTGTGTGCCTGCGTCGTATCTTGATAGTACAGGAGCTGCACTAATGAAAAGCACCTTGTTCGCTTTATTAAGTCTAATGTATGCAGTAGATCTGCTAGGAGATATGCCAAATGTCAGCGCACGGATTGACTATAGGGCTGGCCGATGCCGGTGACATTATAGTGGGCACACTCATTGTGGGAGAGTCGAATAAGCAGCTCTTACATTGCTGGGTTACATTACTCTTTGTAGGAGAGTCGACTAAGCAGTCATGCTTGCATTGCTGAGTAACATTGAAGTAGGTCACTCATTGTGGGAGAATCCACTAAGCAGTGATGCTTGTAGGAAGACAGATATGCCAAATGTCAGCGCACAGATTGACTATAAGGCTGGCCCACCGATACCAGCGACATTGTAGATACACACTGTTTCAGATTAAGCTATTACACAAAGCCAATGAAATATTAAGCTTACGAGAATGAAATAAGAGCGAGTAGGGTATAGCCTGATGTGTATCCGTTTGTACACTCACTGTGGGAGAATCGACTAAGTAGTGATGTTTGCGGTGGGTGACATAGTAATATGTACACTCTTCGTGAGAGAGTCAACTGGAGGTGCTAATAAACGGGCTAGTTTTGTGGCAATTTATTGCTGCATTTGTATAGCTGTCCTGCTTATGATCTTATTGCGTGAACAAAACAGATTTACAGTTGCAGCTTGAAATTGCCGCAATTTCTAGCTCGTGGTTTCTAACAGTACACTTTTTGTTGGAGATTCGACGAGCAGTAATGCTCACATTACTTATTTAAAATGTGTAGTGTTGTGGGAGACGAAACAGTAAAGCTTGAGTTATATAAATAAATAAATATACAATGTAAAATAATAATTTTCTCTTCGCAGGTATCGAACACGCATCCTTTAATTTTGACCCACCGTAGGACGATATAGTACGCGTCACGCAAAAAGAACGCCGGAAGAAGGGGTTGTGATGTCGCGAGTATTTTGTATGCGTGAACACGGGATGTGTTCGCGCATACAAATGTTCCACTGTTTTCCAGCGTTCTTTTTGGCTGACGCAACCTACACTAGTTTCACGGTTAAATTAAATTCAGACGAATAAAGTCGCGGGCAAAATTTCTACAGTATTATAAAAGTTATTGAACTATTTATGTACGATTATTCTACGAATCAATCAATAAAACCGGCAGAAAGGACCCATAGAAAGTGCCTAATTGCATGTAGAATTTCATATCAATACACTGGTGGCATATTGCACCATTCAAAGAACGCGAACTCTTTATAGCTTCTACAGTGAAGAGCAGGCAGCTTGTCCAGAATTGTTCTTAGTTTTTCGTTAGTTAATAATCTGATGATAGTGAGAGGGGAAGAAGAAAACCGGTTGCCGACCCCACTTAGCGTGGGATAGGGGCAGGAAGTTTTTTTTTTAGTAATAATAATGTTTTATTTGAACAAAAAACATAGAACAACATAGATAGTAACATGGATAGTAGTAACATAAATAGTTAAAGTAGTTAGTAACATAAATAGTAGGTACATAAATTTATAGAAAACGATGTTTCTGTGCAAATTAAAAAGATGATACGCTCAATCCATGGCTGGGCAAAGGCCTCCCCCAAATATTTCCAGTTCTTCCCTATCCTGAACTTCATCCTATCATCCCGCGAATTTGATTTCTACTAAACAAAAACTTCACTTTTCCTTCCAAAAAATTTATAAAACCAGTACTACTACTAGAAAAACAAAGTTTACTACCTTTATTCTTATTTTTATCTTAGTTTCTATTTTTAATTGTAATTGTCTTTTTAATTTTAGTGGTCTATCTATATTAATGAGTGTATATTTGACTGATACGGTTCTAGCTAAATAAATAAATACATTTAGTAAGATTTTTTTTATGAAGAACAAAGAAAGAAAAGAAAGAAAGAAAATACATTTATTCAACTACACAGACACATTACATAAAGATATATAATAATTTAGTGAAAAAGAAACTACAGCTAAACATAAATACAAGTACAATAAAACTGGGATTTAGGAAATTGTGGTCTGGATTTTGTCTGCCTAGTTGAAAAGCCAAGACTCAGCTTCTTTGCCTAGAAGAAGACAGACAAATTACTTACGGCACACTTGATGGTAAATGATAAGATTGTTTTCCTGTATAGTTGTAGTGTTTTGTCACTATATACCGATATTTATCCAAAACTTTGAACGATAATTGCACAGTTTTTGTGTTTTTACCTCGAATGAACCAGTGATTTCCTCATGAGCTACGCCACGGCACAGTAGCCACACATACCCTAGAGGTTAGCGCTGCGATAAATTCCGTTTTATGGCTAAAAGCCTTATCCAACCTTTTATATCCTGTCGATGTCTGATGGAATCCTTCTACCACTTTTCAGCGACACGTAAATAATCAATAAATAAATAATTGGTGGACTTTCCACAGATCACGACTAGCCTGAAACTAAGCAATGGTTAATTTTGCATTTTTTTCAATTCACTTTTATTTTATCTATTTCTTATTTTTACTAATGTTCTTTACTAATGTTCTTTATTGTTTGGACGTACCTCTGACTACCCCCCTTAGACATCCTCAAAGAATCTTGAATTAGTACCTACTTGGTACTGGGAGATCTGAAGGGATATCTACCGTACCTGGGGATCAAAGTCGTGAAGCTGTTTCAGTTTTTCAGTTTCTTTACTATAAAGTATCAACTATATATCCCACTCTGATAATAACTTTTATTGGGACTATATAAAAACCTAATATAAGCAAGTTATATGAGTACCAGATCGCTCGCTGCTATAACTTTTTAATACTGTTTTTGTAAATACATACTATAACCCCCGGTTTCTGAAAGCGCGATCAACACTGATCGGCTGTCAAGTCGATAACAAGTGACTTGATTTTTCTAATTGTTGACTCTTTCTAATTTGAAATAAAAGCTGAAATAGCAAGTGACTTGACAGCCTATTAGTGTTGATCGCGCTTTCATAAACCGGGGGTGAATATATTAAAACGTCCAGACGATTGAAAATTCTTTGAAAAACGATAAAACAATTGAAAGCTATTTAGATAAATGCAATGTACATAAAACGTCAAGTATTTTCTTGTGTGTTTGTGTTAAACATATACTTAAGTGTGGCATTCAAAAAACTAGACCAGAATTTCAATTGCCTGGTTGTTATAATAATTTCTGTTGTTACGTCGTTTGAGATGTTATTATGATTATACTAGCACTAGCCCGTGGTTGCGCTCGTGTTTCACAGTGGGTTAGGATATATATTTATTAGATTTAGCATCCCTATTTTTAATTTTCTAAAATAAACATAAAATATCTGGGTGACAGAGCTTTGCTTGGTTGCTTAGCAAAAAAAAACATGGATTAAAAAACGTTTCTCAAAATGAATTAATTAGAAGAGTAGTAGAGCTCATCTCTTTGTGTGTGGCTCGTCCGGGGAAGTACTACCATCACGCCTTTTTCTGCCGCCAAGCAGCAACGCTGTGTTTCGGTTTGAAGAGTGTGGTCGCCGGTGTAATTACAGGCACATGAGGCTTAACATCTGTATGCCTCAAGTTGATGGACGCAGGGCAGTGCATCGTAGGGCACGTTCCTATTGTGCGTGACCTACGGGGCAATGTTTTGTTTATAGGTGATGGTTACCACTTAACATCAGGTGGGCCATCTGCTTGTTCCATCAGCTAGTTGTATAAAAAAAAAAAAACTTAACATCAAGTGTGTCATCTGCTTGTTCCGTCAGCTAGTTGTATAAACAAGTGTATATTTTAAGCCTATATCTTGTACTACGATTATTAATAATATTAGTGTAGGCACGAGATTAGCAAACGAAACTATAAGCACAAACGTGACCTAACCACTAGTGATCCTCCACTACACTATACTCTGTAGACCTTATACAAGTCTTAGCATGTAATATCCACTATAATCTTTACCTAATACCTAACAACTCTAGCATTGATTATTCATATTCAATTTGTTTTTTCGTCCACTAATAGACCTATTTACTACGATTGTGCCGGCTTAGGTCTGTCCGTATGTCAAGTTTTTCAGGCGACCACATTGACAAATTGCAATGTCTGACGAAGATGCGCCATGGGTGAAAAAACTAAAAGGCCTGCTTGGTTGGCACAGTAGAATAAAATATAGCCAGTAATACTACTAAATAAAATCACGTTTCAATATAATATATTTCATAGAAAAGCTTGTAGCTGCTGGATTGAGTGTTGATTTATTCATCTTTTGACATAATTACAATGTTTTTAGATAACTACGTTATGCGAACTGCTAAGGAATGGAACTCGTTACCGTCGTCTGTTTTTCCTGAACACTATAATCTAAACCTCTTCAAGGCTCGACTGAATAGGTGTCTTCTAGACCGTTCTGCTCCAACTTCGGCTACATCGTCGCTTACCATCAGGTGAGATTGTAGTCAAAGGACGGTTTATTCTTAATAAAAAAAAAAAAAGTTTTTAGATAAGTCACATACAGTTTTATTATAATAAAATAAAACTTACATACTTATCGTACTACTATTATAAACGCGAAAGTTTGTAAGTATGGGTGGATGCATGGATGGATGTTTGTTACTCTTTCACGCCGGAACGGCTGAACGGATCTGGATGAAACTTGGCAGAGAGATAAATTATAGCCTGGAATACAACATAAACTACCTATTATCCGGGAGTACCGGGATTTAAATCGGCGCGGGTTAAACCGCGGGGCGCAACTAGTATTATTATTAAAAAGGCGTGTTAAAATATTTAAAGGGTCAGCAACGCGAGTGTGACACCTCTGTCTGGTGTTACAAACGTCCATAGGCTGCGGTAACCGCTTCCCATCAGGCGGGCCGTATGCTTGTTTGCTACCTTGGTAGTATAAATATATATATAATTTAAAATTCGAACGCCTAAAGTTTACTTACATAGCTTGAAGCGTATTTACTAGTTCCTTGCCATTTGCTGTGCTAAGGGCTGAAGGAAGTTATGCCATTACCTTTGGTTTGACGTTGGCTCAGACTGGAATTAGCAGTGGCTTGTATTGATGTCCGGCTGTCGGGATTAGAGCAATTACAGTACTTTTACGGCATCCCGTGGTCGCGCGATAGCCAACTAGGAATTCTTCAGCCAGGAAATGGTTGGAGGTAATAGAGAGATAATAAAATAAGCTTTATTTCGATGACCTCAGTGCGCAGCGGGCGAAAGTCCACCTGCGAAGAACGAGGTTTTGTTTTTTGTTTAATAACTTGCTAATGAAACTAGCAGATGTAAAGTGGTAGCCGTCACATTTTTTATACAAATAGCTAAAAAAAAAAGAATTTTAGCTATATTTTTTTTGAAATTTCATTTCGTTTTTGATAAAAATCAAGCCTGAATTATAAATTTAAATAAATTAGTTGATTATTTTGATTAGCCACCAAGGAATTTTTCTGACAAAAATATCTATAAAATTCGCTAAAATATTGCAATGTCCCACTCAATTGTAAATTAAAACTCCTTTTATAGGTTCATTTTATCATATTCTCAGAACATTGAGTACTTCAGTTTGTTTGCATTTTAAATACCTTTTATTTTAACGACAGACCGGCATCATTACAAAGTCGGCCGACATTTTAATGTTTCCGATTATAAGTACAAGTTCTCTGAGTAATAAGGGCCTTATTCATAAAAGCGTCGGTTTTGTCAAGGTTTTTGAATACCTGAATATGTTTGTAAGCCTATTTCACGGTTTCACCCGCGTTGTTTTAAATCCCGGTATTCCTACGGGATAAAAAGTACCCTATGTATTCCAGACTATAATATATCTCTGTGCTTTTCACCAATCCGTTTAACCGTTCTAGAGTTATAGAGTAACAAACATCATCCATACAAACAAACTTTCGCATTTATAATATTAGTAGGATTATGAAAAAGTTGGCTAGTAATTAAGGTTGGTAAAATAATGTCAGTTCATTTATGATCCGTCGCAAAAAGGTTTTATATCGATAATTTTTAATATTTATTTGATGTCGTTCAATTCGTCAGCCAGTGAGTGGGTGGTCGTAAACAATGCTATAAACTTTAGGACAGGAAACTTAACAGATAATCGGTTATTGATCTTCTTTTTGTGATTGTAATTATAAATCTTGTTAACTTTAGTGCAGAAAAAAAGCAATGGATAGTTTTTTGCTCTGTTTTCTGCACTACCTATCGAGTCAGTCAGATGTTTTCTTGAGGAAAAATAAAAAACTCAAAGGGTTTATAAGTTGAAACCACTTTGAAAAGTTAGGTGCCTGTTCCACGCAACTGCTTAGTTAGAGGAACAGACAACAAACCTGCTTGGTTCCTACCGTAAGAATGTTTTAACTCTTTGCCATAAGATGAAAATACCTTATAACACTGAATTAGGCCTTTATTTTTCAAAAGCGGCCTAAGAGGCTGAACCGTTAAACATCTTCTCGTTCGCAAGTTTAGTCATATCTGAAGATTTAATCGTACAATCACTGAAAATTTCATTATAATTTTAATCCAAAAGGTTTACTAGGTAATGAAAATTTTCTTGGTAGTTTCTCAATGTTTTTTATATTTTTATTCAGGGCTTCCAGTGAGTGATACACAATTCTTACAAAAATAAACAAACAATGATAATTTCCTGTGCTTACTCCTTGAAGTTAGCCACAGCTAATTAAATCTAACTTTTTTGTGTGTTATGTTAAAAAAACTGTCCTTAAGAAAACTGCAATTTCGTAGTCCTTTAATTTATATAATTTAAACATATTTTATGTTATATTTTGTTCCTGTATTTGGAATCTAAGAATATAAAATAAAGTAATATAAATAAAGTTACATACAGAGTACATACAGAGCAAGTAATTGAAGCCAACAATAATTTTCATTTGCCTCACTAATTAGCATTGTTTCGACGGAAACATTACCTACCGTTAAATTTATAACAACTAAATATTAAATGCGTAACAAAATGCAACACTTTTGCAGTTATTTTGAAGCTCATAGCTTAGCTTAGCTTAAGCTTTTAGTGTCCTAAAAGTAATAGCTAATAATTATGCCTGTCCTCTGGTGTGGAAGCTCTCCCAGAGGACCAAATCTGTACTAGTTATTAAGTACTAACCCTTAAATTTAAATTTTACTAACACTATGGACTCCATTGTCTGAATAAAAATTTATATTATTATTATTATAGCGTTTCCACTGATGACGATAAGAAGGGGACTTTATGAGTTTAAGAGAGCTCTTTGTGAATGGATGACTCGTCCGGGGAAGAACTATCGTCTATCAAGTAAATAAATGAATTTTTATTTGTATTTTTTGAATACCTCAATTTGTTAAAATGGAAGCTATGATTCCTGGCAGGAGAAGGTTGAGGGTCATCATGAACTTGAAACATGCTTAACTCGACCGAATAATATCAACATCAATATTTGCGACGCGCGTTTGATACCGCTTCTGAATATTAAATGCTTTTGGTAGACAATTTAAAGCTCAATAGCCTTTGATTGTACATTGACGACATAAGTGGCGCAGCGGGCGAGAGCCTGCCTGCGACGCTAGAGGTTGCGGGTTCGATTCCCGCCTCGGAACAAATTTGTGTACGATCTGCTGAAATTTGTTCCGTTGGTCTGAGTGTTTTCTATGTATAATAAAAATATCTATCTGTGTAAGTATACAATGTATTAAATATATCAGTCATCTAGTACCCATAACACAAGCTTTGAATAGCTTACTTTGGGGCTAGATAGTGCTGTGTGGATTGTCCAGCATTATTATTATTATTTCTGTGTTGTTGATTATCTAATTAACTATGCAGTATTTGGTCGAGATAATAATTTGCCGGTATAGTAATGCCGCTTCACCGTGTAAAAGCATATAATTCAGTCACCCTAAGGTGTGAGCTAGTAAGCTCGTAGCACCAGTAAGTCACCGACCATTTTATAGATAATTCCTGTTTAAACAATCCTTAACCTTAAAAGCGTGACTCCCACCATACCGGCGTCCCATATTAGGACGTGTCCACATATAGCCCATTTAGTGTTTATTGACAATTATAGCTACCTCGGTGGCTGGCGCGATCACGACTATTAGCGTGTAGTGCTTTAGATTAGTGGGAGAGAGCCTTTATTTTAACACTTCCTGTATTATAACAAGATGATACTTAATGTGGGAGAAAATTCTATGCTTAAACATGAAGTTATTCATAATTAATACCAAGACTGCTTCCACAATATCGGATCTAGAAAAATAGTTGTAAAATACATATAAGTAAAATATATAAACGTTTCAGTTGGTAAAAAAAATAATAGATAAACAACTGTGACTAGATTTCCAAGCGGTAAACATGAAGAAGATAATATTGCTTTAATATCTACGCCAAAGTTCAAAGTTCTCACAATAAAAAGACTAGAATTATAAATAAAACATGCAAACGTTACAATTAAGATTTAATAAAAAATCTTAATTTTATTGCTATATTTTTATGATCGTATAATATTTTATGTCCTCAGTACTTTTTATAACTTGGGCAATTGAATAAAAGTTAATTAGATGTTTTATGATTAACTTCATGTGCAAATAAGAAGGTGATTGATAATATAAATAAATTGACCACTTCCGTTAATATAAATTTGTATAACATCCGCTTTAAGTTGTAATGGATAGGAAAGATTTTTATTATGTATATAAATATTAAAATCACAAGCTTTCCGTGACAATAAATGAAACTGGTGAATTTGAAGCAATACATATTATAATTAATTTTGAGGATGCTTTAAAACAAATGAATTTGGAAACAGGACCAGGTTCGAGATAGGTATACCATTGAACAAAAAAACATAACTAGGTTCATATCAAATGCTAGAGCGCTTTATAAAAAATGTGTTTAAAAAATCTAGGGAACTTTATGGTAGGTTCATAAGATTTCATTCGACTGTGACGTAAAAAAACAGGGGTAACCTAAAATTAAAGGATTGGATTAATATCTCTGGATTTCACGAGGCATGCATTAAGGGTCATAAAGACCCTTTACAGCCTTCCATAAAAATACAGGTTAAACAGTTGTATGTCGTTTTGAATCCATTAGCATGAGCAGTGCAATCAAAGATGATTTATTTTGAATACATTTGTTTTTTTTAGATTGGAAAAACTTTTGATTTGACAATATTTTTTATTAAATCTGTGGCGCTATTGATCAAACTACAACCAGTTTTGTAGATCAAATTACACGGGCGTTTTTTTTTCGATTGACCCTTGCCATTAATTGATTGAGGACTAACCCTCTCAATTTTGTAATAGTAGAGCTCTTTGTGAAGGGCTCGTCCGAGGAAGTACTATCACCACGCCTTTTTCTGTCGCCAAGCAGCAACGCTGTGTTTCGGTTTGAAGAGTGTGGTCGCCGGTGTAATTACATTCGCATGAGGCTTAACATCTGTATGCCTTAAGTTGATGGACGCAGGGCAGTGCATCGTAGGGCACGTTCCTATCGTGCGTTACTTACGAGGCAATGCTTTGTATATAGGTGATGGTTACCACTTATCACCTGCTTGTTTCTGCAAGTTGTATAAAAAAATTGTTTAATGTACAGCTATCAAGCTCAAATAATAAATAATAATAATAATAAATATTGTTGGACTTTCCACACTATCTAGCCCCAAACTAAGCTTATGCTTGTGATATGGGAACCAGATAGCTGATATACTACTTATATACTTTTTTTTTTGTACATACATTCTTATAATATTATATAACACCCAGACAGAGAACAAACATTTGTGTTCATCACACAAACGTTTGTTCACGGTGGGAATCGAACCCACGACCTACGGCGCAGAAGGCAGAGCTACCACCAACTGAGCTACGTAGGCTGTCAAACCCAAATGCTAGATTTGGGTGAGTAGTCGTTCGAATTAACACGAATGGCACCAAGATTGTGCCTGATGCTCAACCATAAAACCAATATCATTCCCTACAACAGAATCATGTTGGTTCTCAACCATTATCCCCAAATCCAAATGATACATGAAAAGGTATGTTAATAAGCTCCAAAACTCGGGCCTTGTAATTTGGCTTCGTATCATTACAAGATAATGACTACAAAAAAACTGACTATAATGGTGGGTCAGAAAAAATATGCGGCTATTTTTCTAGCGGTCGGGTGCTAAGGTTCCGTACCTGGATGGTTTCAACTATTACAAACCCTAGAATACTCACCAAAGCCAAAATACATTCATTTGAATCAGATACGTCTCAAAATACTCCCCAAAGCCACTTGCTTGCTCACTTGGTTATAGCCAAGACAGCCAATTAAATTATTTAAAAAAACCTACGAGTAGTAGAATTAGTACAAAAGTAACAGGTTCTTACCGTCTTTTGTATGAGCCTGCCTGCGACGCAAGAGGTTGCGGGTTCGATTCCCGCCGTGGAACAAATTTGTGTAAGATCTGCAGAAATTTGTTCCATTGGTCTGGGTGTTTATGTATAATAAAAAATATCTATCTATGTAAGTATATAATAAATAAATAAATAAATAAATAATGCTGGACAATCCACACAGCACCATCTAGCCCCAAAGTAAGCTACTCAAAGCTTGTGTTATGGGTACTAGATGACTGATATATTTAATACATTATATACTTACATAGATAGATATTTTTTATTATATACATAGAAAACACCCAGACCAACGGAACAAATTTCTGCAGATCGTACACAAATTTGTTCCGAGGCGGGAATCGAACCCGCAACCTCTAGCGTCGCAGGCGGACTCTCGCCCGCTGCGCCACAGAGGTCGTCAAAATAATGTATTAAATAATGTATTAAATATATCAGTTATCTAGTACCCATAACACAAGCTTTGAATAGCTTACTTTGGGGCTAGATAGTGCCGTGTGGATTGTCCAGCATTATTATTATTAATAGATAAAGATGCGGATTCACTGAACGCTAAAGTGCCTGGGTAGTATTTTAAATGGAGAAATCTTAAGGTCTCGTCTTGTCTTCAAGAGCTAATGTTATTCTCGCTCGCACGTTTTGATTTGTTGAATAAAATCGCTGCAACTATTTTCGAAAAAGCGCCAACAACCATTCTGTGTGCGATCACATTGCGCCCAGTTTAGTAAAATTTCATTTTGATCGATACAAGTTTTTCTACTTAAAAGTTTACTTTTCTTGATTTCGTAACTATGTGCAATGTGATTTCACACAAAATGGTTGTATGCGATTTTTCAAAATTAGGCTTAGAAAATGAAGAAAATCGGGTTCATCATCGTTTTCAATATAATCCTGGGTGTTGAATCGAACCCACAACATACAGCACTGTTACCAAAATCACCTCCAAACTTAGCTGTCCATCCGTTTTACAAAGTCATCAGTCAAAGAAAAAAAAAACACTGAACTGTAATCTCGGCCCACGATATTGACGTACCAAAAAGTTTTTACTCAAAACATAATTTTTATATATATATCTCCCAACTAATATTATAAATGCGAAAGTAACTCTGTCTGTCTTTCTGTCTGTCTGTCTGTCTGTCTGTTACGCTTTCCCGCTTAAACCTCTCAACCGATTTTGATGAAATTTGGCACAGACAATCTTTAGACCCTGAGAAAGGACAAAGGCTACCTTTTATTGCGAAAAGTACGCAGACGAAGTCGCGGGTACCAGCTAGTATCTTATAAAAAGGTTAGTTTCATAAATTAAAGTGTAGGAATCTACCAACTTTAGTTTTAAAGTCGTGTCAATGACATTAGACTACAGGAACACGATGACAGTTTTTTTGTTTTTAAATAATTAATTTATGCAAATGACCAATGAGAATGCTCCCATTTAATTGGATGTCGGACAATATAATATTTGGATGAATCTTTTTAATATAAATTCTGTATTATAATAGTATACTTTGGCTATAGAACAATTAGATAGTAAAATATTATTATAAATTGGCCTTCAGAAGAATACTGGTTTTTTTCTAGAAAGTATTTTGAATGACAATAAAATAAAAGTTTTTTGCGTTTCAGGGTTTGTTACGATATTGATTGATTTTTACATATTTGTTTCAATAAGCTCTTTATCATAGTACCTAATACATGCTTTTACACGTTACTTAAAATAAAACTTTTCTAGAAGTAGGGATTTTAGATTATTCAGTAACTTATGCACAAAATCTTTAATTAAATCATACCAAATCTAGAAATCATTCAAATCGTATTTTTATGTGAGCAAAGTATTCTACATTAGATACGAAATGTAGATTTGTCACATAAACATGTCGTCGCTACTCTAAAATGCGGCTTTGGAGAATTTTTAATGAAGTCGCTTCGATTTGCAATTTAGGTGTGGGATAAGCTTCGACTTTTATTGAACGAGCGACAGAAGCGAAGCGTCTACAAGTTCGTATTATCTCTTAAAATTATGTAGACGCTACCTATTATCGCTTTAAATGTTTTGTTAGCTGGCGTATATACCTGGATCTGTCAGAATCGAATCAGTTGTTTTATGTCGGAGCAAAATTTGCATAAAATAAGTTCATTACATTTATTTTTCGAACTTTAAGAAAGCTCCCATAAGACATAACCATTAATTTTAATGAGCCAATAGTCATATATAGTCATCTTAATCACCCTGTGATGTTTCCACATTATCATCAAGCTTATGTTTAAGATGCGATCACCGTCATGCATGACGTACGGAGGAGAGGAATAAAAAAAATGCAAGTCAAGCACGGTATTAATGTGCCTTACGATGCAATGTTATAGATGTTATAATATTTGTTTCATGGTTAAGCTTAAATATAATAAAAATAAATATCTCTGACGACCTCAGTGGCGCAGCGGGCAAGAGTCCGCCTGCGACGCAAGAGGTTGCGGGTTCGATTCCCGCCTCGGAAAAAAATATTTACGATCAGCAGAAATTTGTTCCGTTGGTCTGGGTGTTTTCTATTTATACATACATACATACATATAATCACGTCTATTTCCCATAGGGGTAGAGACCAGATACCACGGATTTCCACTTGCTACGATCCTGACATACCTCTTTCGCTTCATTCACTCTCATAACATTCTTCATACATGCTCGTCGGTTTAGGGTACTCTTGACCTGGCCTTTCTCTAGAACATCTGCTATCTGATCTAGATAGGTCCGCCGAGGTCTTCCCCTCCCAACAGTCCCATTCACACTCGCCTGATGCACCTTTTTCGTCAATCTTCTTTCATCCATCCTCTCTTCTATTTATAATAAAAAGATATCTATCTATGTAATAATAATGTATTAACATATCAGTTATCTATTACCCATAGCACAAGCTTAAAGTAGCTTACTTTGGGGCTGGATGGCGCTGTGTGGATTGTCCAGTATTATCATTTAATATCTGGCCTGCGTTTGGAGGCATATAAATGTTGAACTTCACGAGCCTGTATTTTTACCGGCAACCACACCCTTCAATCCTAAACACAGAAATGGTAATACTTCCTCCGACGAGTCCTTTGTGAGCTCCACTCTTTGTATACTTTTTGGGTGACATTGAGTGTATAACGGTCATAAAATAACGGCGAGCTGTTTTTAAGAAAGCTAACTTAATTACCCAGGAAACTAGTGATTGGCCAATAAATATATATTCGTTTAAAACAGAAGAGGTTCTAATTACAACCTTTCTGGCGACTGAGACTGAGGTGCGGGTTCAAATATTATCTTTGTACATTTTTACACCTTTTTTAAATTACAACTAGCTGATGGAGCAAGCAGATGGCCCACGTGATGATAAGTGTTTAGCATCATCTACAACAAAGCATTGCTTCATAAGTCACGCACGATAGGAACGTGCCCTACGATGCACTGCCCTGCGTCCAACAACTAGAGGCATGTTAAGCCATGTGCAACCACACTTTTCAAACCAAAATACAGGCGTATCTTAGAATCACCCGTTCAAGATAAGTTCGAAAAATATCACTTCAACATGAATAAGTTTATTGAATTTTTTGATCGGTTTATCCTTCGAAAAAGTTGCCTTGTTTGTTTGCAAATTAAATTTACAGCCATGCATCCTTTATTTAAGGCGAATTAATCAACTGTTGATTTATAGTATCCTTAAGTAATTAAAAAGCAGGGTTTTAAGACATTTTAGCACTGGTTTCTGACGGCACCGTATGAGCAAAGATTTATGTATTCACTTATACACTACTAGTAGCGCCCCGCGGTTTCACCCGCGTAGGTATAAATCCTGGTATTCCCACGGGATAAAAAGTAGCCTATGTGTTAGTCCAGACTATTATCTATCTCTCTGCTAAGTTTTATCCAGATCCGTTCAGCCGTTCCGGTGTGAAAGAGTAACAAACAACCATCCATCCATCCATCCGTACTTTTAAACTTTCGCGTTTATACAGCAGTAGTAAAAATTTTTTGAGGTCCGTCTTTGGCACTTTTATCTCAACATTCGCATTCTGCTGTATGCACTCTTTTCTCATCAGGTCATATGGGTCAAGGAACATAAATACTCCTGTCAGAGTCCTGATATGGGTAGTAAACATATTGCAAAAGCTTTCGTAAACTTGTGCTGAGAATGCCATCATATATTGTTATTTGGTTTGGTTTGATTTAAAAACTGACATTAGGTTATGGACCCAGTATTTTGGTGCCTCAGTAATTAGTTTTTTGACAAGCAGTCCACTTCAGTACAGGGGCATTATTCCCTATGACAATAGGAGATCCCTTGCCCCAAACCGTGAAACGTCAAAACTTGATGATGGGCTTTATTCTTTATGACATAGGAGATACTTTGCCCTGACCGTATGACACCGGCTGCCTTGTCTTAGCTGTGATCGCGGTGCAAATGGTCATAGTGAATAAGGCTCCAGGAAAGACATCTTTGAGTGACCACGATCTTCAGTTATGAAGTGCCGACCACAGAAGAAGAAGAGGTAATAAGTTAACAAAGTGTTTTTGTTTTTACTACCAGTAACATTTTTGATTTATTTTACTATCTACTAGTAAATTTGTTTTTTACAAAACTAGCTGTTGGACAAGCAGATGGCCCACCTGATGTTACGTACGAACCTCTGACTACCTCTGACATCAGGGCCATCTCATTGATCAACAAGAAGCTTAAAAAAACTTCCCCGATACCTTAACAGAATGAAGAAGTTGAGTCTTGAGTCAAGAATAGAGTAGTAGTTGGTAATAATTATCATGAAGATATCTACCGTGCCTAGGCATCAGTGAGGTTGTTTTTTTTGTTTTTTCTGATAATTAATATACGCTTTGTTTTGTTCACAGGTAAGCAACAATATTTATGAGACGATGCGTGACTTGGACCTTCTTCTTCTTCTTCTTTTCGTGTACTACTTTCTTTTGAAACAGTGGACCTCAGGTTAGTTTTAATGTCATCATCGTCAGCTTAAGAAGTCTACTGGAAATAGGGCTTCCTTAAAAATTTCGAGGAAGATGTACAAATGTAAAAAGAAAAATTAATTTCTTTAATTTTTCTTTTTACATTTGTACATCTTCCTCCAGGTCAGTCATTACATTACATTTACTTCAGTCCAGGACATTAAGTTGATAGATTAGTTCTGGCAATTAGTACAGGGTAAAATGGTGTATAAGTGCTTGCATAAATTTTAATATATTTATTTTGTTAAAAGCTTAAAAAGTACCTACAAGTATTTCTCAGTTAATCACGGCGAACCCGCCACAGCCTCCCAAAATGGTCTCAATCGAATGCATTGTTCCACACCTATTCTCCCGATGCTAATGAGATCATACTAGCGAGCTGGCAACATTGGTTCCGGGGTAGGGCTTCCACAACACCGACTTTCATTAATAAGATGTAGGTTTATCAAAACAAATTGAAAATTAATAAGCAACTCTGTGACATAGTTTTGTGTTATTTTTAACCGACGAAAACTTCCATCCCCATTCCCCAGGCACGGTAGACACGAAAACGGTAAATGTCGTAAAAAAATATGCGAACCATATTCTATGCAGTTATCTTTATTTTTTTTATGTTTTATGACTGTACGATAATCTTTTCAGATCTCCAAATAGTATCATGTTAACTCAAAATTATTTGAGGATAACTTTAAGGGATAGTCAGACCTACGTCCAAATATTAGTTTTTTTAAAATTAGCAATTAATTTACTCGTTTTGTATTAACAAAGTGTTAATGAATTTTTGTTTTCAAAATATAACAATTGAAAACCTATTTCGATCTTTGTTCTTATTTGAATCTTTTTTCAGATTCAAATTCATTTTACATTTACGTTCAATAAAACAAATCATTTACACGATGACTGGATAAAACTAGATGTGCGACAACCCTAGCTCCAAACTATCGCCACCCTGTCTCTTTCTAACAACCTGTAATTTGGTAAGGTGGAAAAAGAAGGGGATAGAGCATCTAGTTTGACAGGGTCGCGTGTTGAAATACTTACACGGGATGCGGATTAAAACTTGAAATGTCGATTTGATGTACGGTCAGAAAAACAAGTTGATGATGTAATTAACCTTTGGCATACTAGGATTAAAAAGTTTATTGTCTCAGTTAATAACTATAATATTTAAATATAAAACTATATTACAATATTGATAATCATTCCACACGCCTGTATCTTTTTTGTTTTTTTTATACAACCAGCTGATTGAACAAGCAAATGACCCACCTGATTTTAAGTGGTAACCATCACCTATACAAAGCATTGCCTCGTAAGTCTCGCAGGATAGGAACGTGCCCTACGACGCACTGCCCTGCGTCCATCAACTTGAGGCATACAGATGTTAAGCCTCATGTGCCTGTAATTACACCGGCGACCACACTCTTCAAACCGAAACACAGCGTTGCTGCTTGGCGGCAGAAAAAGGCATATCTAGTCCCCAGTTAAGGAAATTTGTACTTATTTCTAATATAATTATTTTAACACCCAGACATATTATTATAACAAACTCTATCTACCTATGATCGTTGCACAAAATGTTGTTGATGAAGACGGAGCTCTCAGCCTCCAGATAAATACCAAACTACTCCCATCTGTGAGGGTTGTCACAAGTTATTATTTTTTTTGCCGATCGTACATCATCATCAAAGCCGAAAGCAAAACTGTCACAATAGGTCCCATTCAACAGCTAACTGCGTAGATCATGACTATGGATAGGTTAAGATGATCGAAGATGTGGATATCGCCTTTAAGCTTATCTTCGGATAGATTAGTCATGCGATCTTATTGAATTTAGTTATTTATTTATACAGTTTATTACTAGGGTTATTATTAACTAGTGGCTCTGGGAGCTGTAGACCTCGCGAGCATACTAAAAGTGAGCTATTTGAGGAATGTAATGTGCAAGTGCATTTTCCGTTTTGTGATTATTTTGTTCTTTTAGATTTTTTTTGCATCATCTTGCGTAGAATGAGGTCCTTTGTGTTTCTCTCAAATTTGATTGAAAACCATCGATTGTTTGATGAGCTATCCTGTTCATCATGCTGAAGATCCTTATCAGATCTTCGCCAAACTTTTATAAGACCAATTTATAGTTACTACCTTTCAAATAAAAAATCGAAATCGGATCTCATTTGGTGGAGATATCCAGTATATCAAATAGCCCCCTTTTTGCCCTTTTTTTGGGGGAAGTACCCCTCCAATCAAAAATCCCCGACGACAAAAAAATTCTAATAAGTCATATAACCTGTGTACCAAGTTTCGTCCAGATCGGTTAAAAAATGCGACCTGTAGAGGAGAACAGACAGACAGACAGACAGACATCCGGACAAACGCATTTTTGGCCAATGTGGAAACTGAGACGCTTCGCTCGCTTCGCTCGCTCGGTCAATTATACAGTTTATCACATAATAAAGTTTGCCAAACATTGAAAATTGCAGTAGTAAAAACCTGTGACGCGTTAAAAAGATAACATTTATAGTATCTTGACTTTTTTATACAAATAACTCGTGGAACCACCTGATGTTACGAAGTAACCATCACCAATTCATTCACAAGATAGATATTCACATTTTAATATAGTTTTTTTTACTATCGTGATAATTCGCAGGGTTGCACGACGATACATGCAGGGTTTTCATTAGTTAAAAGCGAAGCTACGTCGTCATAGCGTAAATCTAGAGTTATATTAGGATCATTGTAAAATGTCCGCGTCTTTAGCTGGTTGAAACTTTTAGTTACTTAAGCTTACCTAGATATTTTTACAGATACGTGGGTGTAAGTACCTAGATTGTAACAGCCATCAGTGTGCCTAGCGGCGAAAGTGGGCTTAACTTACCAAGATGATATTTGGCATAGCAGATAGCTTCCATCTTTCAGTCTATAGGTATGTAATAATTTTGTAGATTCGTACTCTTTCATAAACTTTTATAACTTGAAAAAACATGAAATTATGTAACCACAGTGCACTTAGGTATTTCAAAATTTTATGTACTTACATACTTTATGCTTCAAAAATGTCGTACAAATCCACAAAGCTTTCAAAATTCAACTTCTAAAAAAAAGAAAATCGAGAACCAACATTCAAAAACCCCAAAAAGAGCATTCGAAATTGAAAAAGCATTTCTATAGGCGCTTCCCGTCTGCTTTTTATCAAGTTCACACTCCGTAGAACAACAGAGAGCAAAACAATGCCGCCGCCAGCGACACCTGACGAAGTGAGAACGAAACTTGATACCTCGTCCAACATCCCTGCTCATACCAAAACCGACTCTAACCTTAAAGCAATAAACCTAAAATCCCTGCAACACGCCTATTGCACTTCTCATACCACCATTCACGGAAATCTAAGCTGTATACCTAAGGGCTAAAGGTGATGATTGAATGCGCGTGTGAACAGTATTAAGATTCAGTGTGTACGTGATACGGTCTGCCTTTCGCCAAGTAGTTCTGTATTGAAATAATTTTATAGTTATTACATATTAGAACGACTGGAGTCGGCTGTTGGTTCGAAAATAGATTTAAAGATAATTGATTTTGTGTTGTGTAAAATTGCAAGAGAAAGTATACAGTGCGATTTTCAAAAAGAACCTACATAAGTATACAAACACATTAAAATAATTTGGAAGAACGATTATTCTACATAAGGCTTGCCAATCTACTTAGTTAGGTATACTGGTTCAAGGTAATAGTGGTAATAAGCATACGGTTGTCATAAAGGTAGAAGTGTTTGATAAGTATAAGAACTTGTAGTAAAATGTATTTTTGAAATTCGAATAAGGTTTTTAAGAGTAAAAATGTGCGAGCGTTTGCTCGGATTCAATTACTGAAATCAAAATTTGAAATTCGAACGCCAGTGCTGTGCTACCAACATGAAAACAAAACAAATGAATTATTTATGACAACTCAACGGCCTTGAGGCACCAACTGGCGACTTATGTTAATTAAAAAGAAAAAATCTATCATCAATATTATTTAAATAGGCTAGTAATCTCTATCAGATAGTTGTGTGTTGCGTTCAAAAATGCATTATGGAGAATGTCGACCCCAAACGGGTTTCACTAGGCATTATAAAAGATTGCCTTTGCATGGTCTTAATTACTAATCTCTGTCTTTAAATAAAGAGGCTGACAACAGCTTCTCGCTTGCACATTTCAACATTTTTGAATATTTTAATTGGAAAACAACAAAGTTTTGGGTAATAACATTGAAAATATTCTTAATCTATCATTGTGATCCATACAACTTTCTTCTTCTTACGTGTGCAAGAGAAAAGTTGTTTGACGGTTGTCTGCGTCTTTATGAAAGATCATCTTACTTCTCTCTATTCGTCGGTCTGTTCTAATAGGAGAATCTCGTTCTAAATAATAATTCTAATTGAGTATTTTGTTTTTTTGAAACACCTATTAAAAACACTAAATAGTTATATACAGCAGCAGGAGAAAACTGAAGCTGATGATATCTAAGGTAGTCAGCGGCAATTCCTATAGTAATTTATCGGTAGAAACCTAGAACGAAAGCTATTTGACCAAAAAAGTTAATTTATTTTCGGTGTCTTTGTGACTCAGGCCAGTTGGCGCCATTTTGTACTATTTCAATGGTTATTTGCCTGTAATATAAAAGATAAGAACTTTTAGATTGATCATCGTTTTCTATGTTTCGAATGGTTAAAAGCGGACAACCTTTTGATGACGTCAACATTGGTTCCTACAACATTACAACTAAAATGATAACTTTCGTTTTTGGATTCAGGTGAACATTTTCTGATGTGAACACATTTTTTATTTTGGGTTATGTGAATCTGATATTGTGCATGTGATAATAATAATAATATGTGTTATCATATTTAACAGATATACAAAACACGCATAGTGTATAGTGACTAACCTTGAGGGAAATTGTTTTTTTTTACAAGTGGCTGATGGAGCAAGCAGATTGCCCACCTGATGTTAAGTGGTAACCGTCACATATAACAGAGCATTGCCTCGTAAGTCACAAATTTAAATCTTAAAAGCCATTTTGAATCTTACTCTAACGTTAATAGGAGTCGTATTACATCAAATCACAGCTAAGAGAGTAAAGTCTTGGGGGGCTACTCGCCATATTAAATCTAAACACCGTGCGCTTAGTCTCATTTTCCAATTACAGATATTCCGTGATTGTATCACGTGACCCGGGGCTATCGGGCGCGGGTTCGACTCTCTGCTACTGAATGTTCGTGATTTATCGTGAAAACCGTTTGTTTTGCGAGATTCGGGGTTAATTGGAGTTTTGGAATGTTTTGTTTGGTGTTACGAATGTCAAGATTCCTACTTCCAGGTAACCTGTACAAGAAGTGAATAAAACCTTCTTTATAGTTTGTATCAGGTTTCTATAGGGATCATACCTATTTAAAAAAAGAACGCGGACAAAGTTTTTCAATTCACATGAGTTCTAAATTCAAAATCTTCCACATCTAACGAGGTTGCCAACTGCAATTCCACTGAAACAAACGAATTAAGCTCATTAATTTATTCGGCCGATTTTCGGCAACTGACAATAAATAGGACCAGTCGACGAAATGAAAGTCCCGTATACTGTATAAATACTGCACTTTTGCAACCCAAAATGCCTTTACTTCTCTACACTGCCATTGGAATTTATCCTTTATATCAACTACAGGTAAAGTTAAATTTTGCTGTAACGCAAAATTACTCTACCGTTCTAGTCTGCGATGGGATTTTCAGTCTTGATCGGTTTGAAATAAAAATAATATTGGATTGGTAGTGGAATTTTGGGGTTGCCAAAGACAATGCCATATCGTTTTTAAAGACAAGCGGAGGTGACAGGCAGGTCGCTTTTCGGCGTTTAATTCCCGAATTTCGGCTCTCGACATCACAATGGCGGGTATTGTAATTCGATACGGTGACATTGATGTATTTGGAGTTCTAAGACGGAAAATGTTTATTTTTAATGCATTTTTAGGTAGCATACACAATGGGCAGATGCCGCCGCGCTTTGATATTTAGGTAAGATGAAATTAACTCCTACAGTAAGCTTCAAAACAGAGTAAAAAATAGTTTTTTTTATATGTAGGTATATTATCATTATTTTATTTTATTATTATTATTTTTTTTATGTATGTCTACAATTCGCTATTCGCCGGTTTCTGAAAGTTCGATCAAAGGTAATCGGCTGTCAGAAGTCACTTACTTCTATCTAATTTGATGTGAAAGCTGAAATAACGAGTGACTTGATAGCCGATTAGCTTTGATCGAGCTTTCAGAAACGGCGGCAATTCATGCTTTATTAGTACATTTTTACCATTTGCCAGTACTCGCGAGTTCAAAGCGCCCTACTCACACCCTTTTTTTTTTTTTTTTTTATTGTTTGATAGCTAGACGTTTGACTGCCATCTCACCTGATGTAAAGTGAAGATGCAGTCTAAGGTGGAGCACGCTTAGCTATAATCCACTTATTCACTCTTCCCTTTAGTATAAAGATGGCATCGATTGCCTTGCTGAAGTACGAGAGTTGATTGGCTGGCCAATATTTGGCTTGAATTATGTTATTGCCTCAAAACTGGTCCCGTCCGTATGAAACCACTGAATATCATTAAGATTAACGGATACTAAGGCTCTGTGCACAGTAGAGCTTGAAGAGCTTAATTTTTTGTACTTGCTGGTGGAATATATGCCCCACTTGATGTTAAGTTGTAACCGTCATAGAACATAGCATAGCATCGCGGGCATGCATGATAGGAACGTGTCTTACTTATGAGGGTTTGGGAATTCCCGACAATTTCAAAGTCCGGGGACACGAGACAGCCTACAACCAAAGTCCCGGGAATTCCCGGGACCTCGAGACTAAGTTTTTTATACGGTGAGCTTTTTGAAGAATTTTAATTTCTGGTTTAACGTATTATAAAAGGCATTTCTTTGTAAAATCAACATTTATCAAATAGAAAATTGAAAAAAAAAACAATTTAAATCACAAACTAACGTTAATTTCCGTCTTATTAATGCTCTGTTTACGTCTTTCAATCACACATAGATTTTCTTTTTTGACCGGTGTGTACGAGCCTTTATTGTGATCGCGGTATTCGTTGCATGTGTAAGCGAAACTGTTTTTGACATCATTAAAAAGATTTAACACTGTGATATAATATTATTATCGTTCAATTGTCAAGTTCATTTTAGCTCCTTTAAGTTCCTGATTTGAAATGATAATAAACACGACACAGGAATGAGGACAGTGTTTTTTTAATGACAGTCTTCTTCGTCTTCTAAATGAACATTTTCGTCAATGTAACGTGAAATGAAATTTATTCAATACCAAACGTCTGTTACTAACAACACCATGCTTACAATTTTATTCAATACATAGTAGACAAATTATGGGTAGCATTGATAAGGTATAAACAAATAAATAAATAAAAGCCACAGGGTTAAAAACCTGTGTTGTGGATTCTGATCCTTCCTTCGATGTGTGAAGTTTAAAAAATGTCTATTTGTTTACTGAATACAATGAACCATTCGCGAAATGAGGTATCACTACATAGTATAAAACAATGTCGCTATCTCTGTCCCTATATCCCTATATCCCTATGTATGCTTATATCTTTAAAACTACGCAACGGATTTTGATGCGGTTTTTTTAATAGATAGATATAGTGATTCAAAAGGAAGGTTTATATGTATAATACATGCATGATATAGTAGAAAAACAATGTGCAGCCGTGCGAAGCAGGGGCGCGCGGGCGGGTCGCTAGTTAGAATATTAGAGATTTTAGCAAATAAACGGCATGTATTTTTTTTCGCCATATCCGCTCACAATAAATTTTGAAGAAGAAAATGCAAATACCAGAAAAAAGTGCGAATTCCAGAAATATCCATCTACTACGCCCAATTTCAAACCCACGACCTTACAGAAGCCAGGATCGCTCCTACTAGACCACCGGTGCTCCAAAAGAGTTGAAGAGATGGCGTAACTTACGAGTGTTCTAATTCACACAATTAAAATTAATAATAATATAATAATAATCAATTTAACTCGATTTCACAAAACTAAAATGAAGACCACCGAGTTTCAGACAAAAAAGTGATTGACTATTTTAATTAATAATTTTTCCATTGTGGCTACAGCTAACACAATACAAAACTGAGACCCGCAAGTGAAATTCTCAAAAATGCTTCATCACACTATTATCTGACGTTAACGGGGCAAAAAGAAAGACTACAAACTCTCTTACCGTTTTGTGAACGTACTACAAAAAAACGATTTGAATGTTTATATTATACTAGCGACCCGCCCGCGCGCCCCAGTTTCGCACGGGTGCACATATCATGCATGTATTATACATATAAACCTTCCTCTTGAATCATTCTATCTATTAAAAAAACCGCATCAAAATCCGTTGCGTAGTTTTAAAGATTTAAGCATACAAAGGGACATGGGGACATAGGGACAGAGAAAGCGACTTTGTTTTATACTATGTAGTGATGATAGTGATGGTCTGGGTGTTTATGTATAATAAAAAATATCTATCTATGTAACTATAATGTATTAAATATATCAGTCATCTAATACCCATAACACAAGCTTTGAGTAGCTTACTTTGGGGCTACATGGTGCTATGTGGATTTTCCAGCATCATTTATTTTATTTATTTATTAATTATGTGGGTACTCTTTTTTATCTAGTGTGACGTGAAAATCCAAGTAAAAACATTGTGATTTGTTGGTTCCTGGTTTCTAGAGGCTTAATAATCTTTCGTCTCTTGACTAGCACAGTTCGCTGTACAACATGCGTTATCTTATTCGTGTTAGTAGGAGTAGTAGTAGTTGTTTGTGTCTCGTACGGGGAAGTGCTACCACCAAGCCTAATTCTGCTGTCAAACAGCATCGCTATGTGATTGCTGGTTAAATAACTGAAACATGAGGCCTAGCATCTTTATGCCTTAGTCAGGCTTAGTCTATGGATGCAGGGCGCATATTCGTGATTTGCGGCAAGGCTTTGTTATTAGTTAATGGTTACCAGTAGGTTCGCATCAGGTGAGCAATGTGCTTTTTCCATCAACTATTAAATAAAAAAAATGATCTCTGCCTTCTGCGCCGTAGGCCGTGGGTTCGATCCCCACCGAGAACAAATATTTGTGTGATCAACATAGATATAAATAAATAAAATAAATATTGGTGGACTTTTCACACAGCACTATCTAGCCCCAAACTAAGCTTATGCTTGTAATATGGGAACCAGATAGCTGATATACTACTTATAATACTTTTTTTTTGTAAATACATACTTATAATATTATATAACACCCAGACAGAGAACAAACATTTATGTTCATCACACAAATGTTTGTTCACGGTGGGAATTGAACCCACGACCTACGGCGCAGAAGGCAGAGCTACTACCAACTGAGCTACGTAGGCTGTCAATGGTTTGTAAATAGTTTGTTCTCTGGGTGTAATTATATATTAATCATGTAGGTATTAACAAAAAAGTAGTTAATTATTATATCAAACACAAGCTTTGGCTTAGTTTGGGGCTAGATAGTGCTGTGAAGACAGTCGAGTTTTTTTTATGATGACATGGTTTTGAATGAAGACCTAACAGAAAAATATTGTAAAAAAAAAACTGAAACAGCTTCACGACTTTGATCCCCAGTTACGGTAGATATCCCTTCAGGTCTCCTAAAAAAAAAAAAATATTAAAAATATTGTCTCGTAAAAAAATGGCCAAAAAGTAATGTCTAACCAAAAAGTATGACACGAAGTAGGTTGCGATAACAGGTACAATGAGCTGCATTATTCCGACTGCCGAATCACTCGAATTATCTGTGCTCGTATCAAAAAAGGCCGCGGTTTTTAAAAGCAAAAAGTACGAAGGAACAGAACGACAAGAAATTATGATACTACCAAATTTGAGAGCAAAAACTCGATGCTACAGTCGTGTTGAGTTTATACAGAATTCTGATGCAATTATCCGTTTGCGGGATGGTCGATGCTTTTTGCTTTTATAGCAATATGCATTTGGTTTAGTGTCGCTGACTGTACTCTTTTATTACTTTAGTATATTGGTAGGTACCGTCTTTAGGTACGTCAATTACTATTGTAACTTTGCTGGTAATATAATTAGTGTGTATACAACCACTAACTCTTATCAAATTTATATAAAAATCGATTCTATCTTAGTAATCCAATGGTTAAACCATTGGTTCTGGTCAGAAAAATATATAAAAAACACTTTGGTGTCAAGGATGCGAATCCTTGACACCAAACGTAAGAGTGAAAAACCTTAAGGTACGGTAGATATCACCTCATATCCTATCAAGAACTAACTCAAGATCCTGTGAGGATGTTTAAGGGGGTAGTCAGAGTATACCAGACGTCGTGATACCAGAATCCAGATTGCAAAGAACCCAGACCCTACTCCAATTAGTTTCGTCAAAAACCAAAAAAAGTTATCCTCATTAGACTAATTAGGGGAAAAAACGTTGATTCATCTCCTGCACTATTCCGGGGTTAGAGCACAGAATAATCAATAGTATCGAAGAAAATAACTATCACTACATAGTACATAGTAAACACATAAACACATTCATAACAAAGTCGCTTTCTCTGTCCCTATATCCATATGTATGCTTAAATCTTGAAAACTACGCAACGGATTTTGATGCGGTTTTTGTAATAGATAGAGTGATTCAAGAGGAAGGTTTATGTGTATATTACATGAATGATATTGTAGAAAAACAATGTGCACCCGTGCAAAGCAGGGGTACGCGGGCGGGTCGCTAGTTTATTATAATCTGTGGCACACACAAAAGCTCGATCACTCACAAAAATACTTATTTTTCCAGACAAAAAAGATTTCGCCCATTATCATTGCATACTTACTATTAGCACCAAATTGATAGCTGTAAAAAAATTGCATTGTAGTGACACAGTCTTAGCTAGGGCTGCCACTCGCAACGTCAGCTCAAAGACAATGGACACCCACCAATCTCTACATCAAGGGTTGCTCGTTTCGATAAGAGAAACCGACGTTCTTTTAAAAGAAATCGATTCCATTTATAACTATACCTGGACGAAGCTTAAGCCTATATGAAACTTGGAATATTTACATAATTGGTGATCTCGAAATATATAATAGATAATATAAATTGAAAGGTACCTACCTGTTTTTATTCGCGCAATTACTATGCGACAGAAACCGCAGGGGGTGCTAGTTTGGTAATATCTAAAGCAAACGACCCATAATTTGCAATTAAGATATATTTTACTCCAGTCATTTGTACCTAATGTTCGTAAAATAGCGCACATCCACATTGATTTATAATATGAATATTATTATCAGTGTTCTCTCGGGATGATAGTATACAAATTGAAGAAACTTCATAAAAACTTTTTTTTGTTATCAATAAATAAATAAAATAAATATTGGTGGACTTTCCACACAGCACTATTTAGCCCCAAACTAAGCTTATGCTTGTGATATGGGAACCAGATAGCTGATATACTACTTATATACTTTTTTTTTGTAAATACATACTTATAATATTATATAACACCCAGACAGATAACAAACATCTATATTCATCACACAAATGTTTGTTCACGGTGGGAATCGAACCCACGACCTACGGCGCAGAAGGCAGAGCTACTACCAACTGAGCTACGTAGGCTGTCAAATCTTAGTTTGAACAAATTGGAACAAAAGCCATTGCGACATCCCTACCGGCCGCAAGCCCGTTGCCCCTGTGTGCCTGCGTCGTATCTTGATAGTACAGGAGCTGCACTAATGAAAAGCACCTTGTTCGCTTTATTAAGTCTAATGTATGCAGTAGATCTGCTAGGAGATATGCCAAATGTCAGCGCACGGATTGACTATAGGGCTGGCCGATGCCGGTGACATTATAGTGGGCACACTCATTGTGGGAGAGTCGAATAAGCAGCTCTTACATTGCTGGGTTACATTACTCTTTGTAGGAGAGTCGACTAAGCAGTCATGCTTGCATTGCTGAGTAACATTGAAGTAGGTCACTCATTGTGGGAGAATCCACTAAGCAGTGATGCTTGTAGGAAGACAGATATGCCAAATGTCAGCGCACAGATTGACTATAAGGCTGGCCCACCGATACCAGCGACATTGTAGATACACACTGTTTCAGATTAAGCTATTACACAAAGCCAATGAAATATTAAGCTTACGAGAATGAAATAAGAGCGAGTAGGGTATAGCCTGATGTGTATCCGTTTGTACACTCACTGTGGGAGAATCGACTAAGTAGTGATGTTTGCGGTGGGTGACATAGTAATATGTACACTCTTCGTGAGAGAGTCAACTGGAGGTGCTAATAAACGGGCTAGTTTTGTGGCAATTTATTGCTGCATTTGTATAGCTGTCCTGCTTATGATCTTATTGCGTGAACAAAACAGATTTACAGTTGCAGCTTGAAATTGCCGCAATTTCTAGCTCGTGGTTTCTAACAGTACACTTTTTGTTGGAGATTCGACGAGCAGTAATGCTCACATTACTTATTTAAAATGTGTAGTGTTGTGGGAGACGAAACAGTAAAGCTTGAGTTATATAAATAAATAAATATACAATGTAAAATAATAATTTTCTCTTCGCAGGTATCGAACACGCATCCTTTAATTTTGACCCACCGTAGGACGATATAGTACGCGTCACGCAAAAAGAACGCCGGAAGAAGGGGTTGTGATGTCGCGAGTATTTTGTATGCGTGAACACGGGATGTGTTCGCGCATACAAATGTTCCACTGTTTTCCAGCGTTCTTTTTGGCTGACGCAACCTACACTAGTTTCACGGTTAAATTAAATTCAGACGAATAAAGTCGCGGGCAAAATTTCTACAGTATTATAAAAGTTATTGAACTATTTATGTACGATTATTCTACGAATCAATCAATAAAACCGGCAGAAAGGACCCATAGAAAGTGCCTAATTGCATGTAGAATTTCATATCAATACACTGGTGGCATATTGCACCATTCAAAGAACGCGAACTCTTTATAGCTTCTACAGTGAAGAGCAGGCAGCTTGTCCAGAATTGTTCTTAGTTTTTCGTTAGTTAATAATCTGATGATAGTGAGAGGGGAAGAAGAAAACCGGTTGCCGACCCCACTTAGCGTGGGATAGGGGCAGGAAGTTTTTTTTTTAGTAATAATAATGTTTTATTTGAACAAAAAACATAGAACAACATAGATAGTAACATGGATAGTAGTAACATAAATAGTTAAAGTAGTTAGTAACATAAATAGTAGGTACATAAATTTATAGAAAACGATGTTTCTGTGCAAATTAAAAAGATGATACGCTCAATCCATGGCTGGGCAAAGGCCTCCCCCAAATATTTCCAGTTCTTCCCTATCCTGAACTTCATCCTATCATCCCGCGAATTTGATTTCTACTAAACAAAAACTTCACTTTTCCTTCCAAAAAATTTATAAAACCAGTACTACTACTAGAAAAACAAAGTTTACTACCTTTATTCTTATTTTTATCTTAGTTTCTATTTTTAATTGTAATTGTCTTTTTAATTTTAGTGGTCTATCTATATTAATGAGTGTATATTTGACTGATACGGTTCTAGCTAAATAAATAAATACATTTAGTAAGATTTTTTTTATGAAGAACAAAGAAAGAAAAGAAAGAAAGAAAATACATTTATTCAACTACACAGACACATTACATAAAGATATATAATAATTTAGTGAAAAAGAAACTACAGCTAAACATAAATACAAGTACAATAAAACTGGGATTTAGGAAATTGTGGTCTGGATTTTGTCTGCCTAGTTGAAAAGCCAAGACTCAGCTTCTTTGCCTAGAAGAAGACAGACAAATTACTTACGGCACACTTGATGGTAAATGATAAGATTGTTTTCCTGTATAGTTGTAGTGTTTTGTCACTATATACCGATATTTATCCAAAACTTTGAACGATAATTGCACAGTTTTTGTGTTTTTACCTCGAATGAACCAGTGATTTCCTCATGAGCTACGCCACGGCACAGTAGCCACACATACCCTAGAGGTTAGCGCTGCGATAAATTCCGTTTTATGGCTAAAAGCCTTATCCAACCTTTTATATCCTGTCGATGTCTGATGGAATCCTTCTACCACTTTTCAGCGACACGTAAATAATCAATAAATAAATAATTGGTGGACTTTCCACAGATCACGACTAGCCTGAAACTAAGCAATGGTTAATTTTGCATTTTTTTCAATTCACTTTTATTTTATCTATTTCTTATTTTTACTAATGTTCTTTACTAATGTTCTTTATTGTTTGGACGTACCTCTGACTACCCCCCTTAGACATCCTCAAAGAATCTTGAATTAGTACCTACTTGGTACTGGGAGATCTGAAGGGATATCTACCGTACCTGGGGATCAAAGTCGTGAAGCTGTTTCAGTTTTTCAGTTTCTTTACTATAAAGTATCAACTATATATCCCACTCTGATAATAACTTTTATTGGGACTATATAAAAACCTAATATAAGCAAGTTATATGAGTACCAGATCGCTCGCTGCTATAACTTTTTAATACTGTTTTTGTAAATACATACTATAACCCCCGGTTTCTGAAAGCGCGATCAACACTGATCGGCTGTCAAGTCGATAACAAGTGACTTGATTTTTCTAATTGTTGACTCTTTCTAATTTGAAATAAAAGCTGAAATAGCAAGTGACTTGACAGCCTATTAGTGTTGATCGCGCTTTCATAAACCGGGGGTGAATATATTAAAACGTCCAGACGATTGAAAATTCTTTGAAAAACGATAAAACAATTGAAAGCTATTTAGATAAATGCAATGTACATAAAACGTCAAGTATTTTCTTGTGTGTTTGTGTTAAACATATACTTAAGTGTGGCATTCAAAAAACTAGACCAGAATTTCAATTGCCTGGTTGTTATAATAATTTCTGTTGTTACGTCGTTTGAGATGTTATTATGATTATACTAGCACTAGCCCGTGGTTGCGCTCGTGTTTCACAGTGGGTTAGGATATATATTTATTAGATTTAGCATCCCTATTTTTAATTTTCTAAAATAAACATAAAATATCTGGGTGACAGAGCTTTGCTTGGTTGCTTAGCAAAAAAAAACATGGATTAAAAAACGTTTCTCAAAATGAATTAATTAGAAGAGTAGTAGAGCTCATCTCTTTGTGTGTGGCTCGTCCGGGGAAGTACTACCATCACGCCTTTTTCTGCCGCCAAGCAGCAACGCTGTGTTTCGGTTTGAAGAGTGTGGTCGCCGGTGTAATTACAGGCACATGAGGCTTAACATCTGTATGCCTCAAGTTGATGGACGCAGGGCAGTGCATCGTAGGGCACGTTCCTATTGTGCGTGACCTACGGGGCAATGTTTTGTTTATAGGTGATGGTTACCACTTAACATCAGGTGGGCCATCTGCTTGTTCCATCAGCTAGTTGTATAAAAAAAAAAAAACTTAACATCAAGTGTGTCATCTGCTTGTTCCGTCAGCTAGTTGTATAAACAAGTGTATATTTTAAGCCTATATCTTGTACTACGATTATTAATAATATTAGTGTAGGCACGAGATTAGCAAACGAAACTATAAGCACAAACGTGACCTAACCACTAGTGATCCTCCACTACACTATACTCTGTAGACCTTATACAAGTCTTAGCATGTAATATCCACTATAATCTTTACCTAATACCTAACAACTCTAGCATTGATTATTCATATTCAATTTGTTTTTTCGTCCACTAATAGACCTATTTACTACGATTGTGCCGGCTTAGGTCTGTCCGTATGTCAAGTTTTTCAGGCGACCACATTGACAAATTGCAATGTCTGACGAAGATGCGCCATGGGTGAAAAAACTAAAAGGCCTGCTTGGTTGGCACAGTAGAATAAAATATAGCCAGTAATACTACTAAATAAAATCACGTTTCAATATAATATATTTCATAGAAAAGCTTGTAGCTGCTGGATTGAGTGTTGATTTATTCATCTTTTGACATAATTACAATGTTTTTAGATAACTACGTTATGCGAACTGCTAAGGAATGGAACTCGTTACCGTCGTCTGTTTTTCCTGAACACTATAATCTAAACCTCTTCAAGGCTCGACTGAATAGGTGTCTTCTAGACCGTTCTGCTCCAACTTCGGCTACATCGTCGCTTACCATCAGGTGAGATTGTAGTCAAAGGACGGTTTATTCTTAATAAAAAAAAAAAAAGTTTTTAGATAAGTCACATACAGTTTTATTATAATAAAATAAAACTTACATACTTATCGTACTACTATTATAAACGCGAAAGTTTGTAAGTATGGGTGGATGCATGGATGGATGTTTGTTACTCTTTCACGCCGGAACGGCTGAACGGATCTGGATGAAACTTGGCAGAGAGATAAATTATAGCCTGGAATACAACATAAACTACCTATTATCCGGGAGTACCGGGATTTAAATCGGCGCGGGTTAAACCGCGGGGCGCAACTAGTATTATTATTAAAAAGGCGTGTTAAAATATTTAAAGGGTCAGCAACGCGAGTGTGACACCTCTGTCTGGTGTTACAAACGTCCATAGGCTGCGGTAACCGCTTCCCATCAGGCGGGCCGTATGCTTGTTTGCTACCTTGGTAGTATAAATATATATATAATTTAAAATTCGAACGCCTAAAGTTTACTTACATAGCTTGAAGCGTATTTACTAGTTCCTTGCCATTTGCTGTGCTAAGGGCTGAAGGAAGTTATGCCATTACCTTTGGTTTGACGTTGGCTCAGACTGGAATTAGCAGTGGCTTGTATTGATGTCCGGCTGTCGGGATTAGAGCAATTACAGTACTTTTACGGCATCCCGTGGTCGCGCGATAGCCAACTAGGAATTCTTCAGCCAGGAAATGGTTGGAGGTAATAGAGAGATAATAAAATAAGCTTTATTTCGATGACCTCAGTGCGCAGCGGGCGAAAGTCCACCTGCGAAGAACGAGGTTTTGTTTTTTGTTTAATAACTTGCTAATGAAACTAGCAGATGTAAAGTGGTAGCCGTCACATTTTTTATACAAATAGCTAAAAAAAAAAGAATTTTAGCTATATTTTTTTTGAAATTTCATTTCGTTTTTGATAAAAATCAAGCCTGAATTATAAATTTAAATAAATTAGTTGATTATTTTGATTAGCCACCAAGGAATTTTTCTGACAAAAATATCTATAAAATTCGCTAAAATATTGCAATGTCCCACTCAATTGTAAATTAAAACTCCTTTTATAGGTTCATTTTATCATATTCTCAGAACATTGAGTACTTCAGTTTGTTTGCATTTTAAATACCTTTTATTTTAACGACAGACCGGCATCATTACAAAGTCGGCCGACATTTTAATGTTTCCGATTATAAGTACAAGTTCTCTGAGTAATAAGGGCCTTATTCATAAAAGCGTCGGTTTTGTCAAGGTTTTTGAATACCTGAATATGTTTGTAAGCCTATTTCACGGTTTCACCCGCGTTGTTTTAAATCCCGGTATTCCTACGGGATAAAAAGTACCCTATGTATTCCAGACTATAATATATCTCTGTGCTTTTCACCAATCCGTTTAACCGTTCTAGAGTTATAGAGTAACAAACATCATCCATACAAACAAACTTTCGCATTTATAATATTAGTAGGATTATGAAAAAGTTGGCTAGTAATTAAGGTTGGTAAAATAATGTCAGTTCATTTATGATCCGTCGCAAAAAGGTTTTATATCGATAATTTTTAATATTTATTTGATGTCGTTCAATTCGTCAGCCAGTGAGTGGGTGGTCGTAAACAATGCTATAAACTTTAGGACAGGAAACTTAACAGATAATCGGTTATTGATCTTCTTTTTGTGATTGTAATTATAAATCTTGTTAACTTTAGTGCAGAAAAAAAGCAATGGATAGTTTTTTGCTCTGTTTTCTGCACTACCTATCGAGTCAGTCAGATGTTTTCTTGAGGAAAAATAAAAAACTCAAAGGGTTTATAAGTTGAAACCACTTTGAAAAGTTAGGTGCCTGTTCCACGCAACTGCTTAGTTAGAGGAACAGACAACAAACCTGCTTGGTTCCTACCGTAAGAATGTTTTAACTCTTTGCCATAAGATGAAAATACCTTATAACACTGAATTAGGCCTTTATTTTTCAAAAGCGGCCTAAGAGGCTGAACCGTTAAACATCTTCTCGTTCGCAAGTTTAGTCATATCTGAAGATTTAATCGTACAATCACTGAAAATTTCATTATAATTTTAATCCAAAAGGTTTACTAGGTAATGAAAATTTTCTTGGTAGTTTCTCAATGTTTTTTATATTTTTATTCAGGGCTTCCAGTGAGTGATACACAATTCTTACAAAAATAAACAAACAATGATAATTTCCTGTGCTTACTCCTTGAAGTTAGCCACAGCTAATTAAATCTAACTTTTTTGTGTGTTATGTTAAAAAAACTGTCCTTAAGAAAACTGCAATTTCGTAGTCCTTTAATTTATATAATTTAAACATATTTTATGTTATATTTTGTTCCTGTATTTGGAATCTAAGAATATAAAATAAAGTAATATAAATAAAGTTACATACAGAGTACATACAGAGCAAGTAATTGAAGCCAACAATAATTTTCATTTGCCTCACTAATTAGCATTGTTTCGACGGAAACATTACCTACCGTTAAATTTATAACAACTAAATATTAAATGCGTAACAAAATGCAACACTTTTGCAGTTATTTTGAAGCTCATAGCTTAGCTTAGCTTAAGCTTTTAGTGTCCTAAAAGTAATAGCTAATAATTATGCCTGTCCTCTGGTGTGGAAGCTCTCCCAGAGGACCAAATCTGTACTAGTTATTAAGTACTAACCCTTAAATTTAAATTTTACTAACACTATGGACTCCATTGTCTGAATAAAAATTTATATTATTATTATTATAGCGTTTCCACTGATGACGATAAGAAGGGGACTTTATGAGTTTAAGAGAGCTCTTTGTGAATGGATGACTCGTCCGGGGAAGAACTATCGTCTATCAAGTAAATAAATGAATTTTTATTTGTATTTTTTGAATACCTCAATTTGTTAAAATGGAAGCTATGATTCCTGGCAGGAGAAGGTTGAGGGTCATCATGAACTTGAAACATGCTTAACTCGACCGAATAATATCAACATCAATATTTGCGACGCGCGTTTGATACCGCTTCTGAATATTAAATGCTTTTGGTAGACAATTTAAAGCTCAATAGCCTTTGATTGTACATTGACGACATAAGTGGCGCAGCGGGCGAGAGCCTGCCTGCGACGCTAGAGGTTGCGGGTTCGATTCCCGCCTCGGAACAAATTTGTGTACGATCTGCTGAAATTTGTTCCGTTGGTCTGAGTGTTTTCTATGTATAATAAAAATATCTATCTGTGTAAGTATACAATGTATTAAATATATCAGTCATCTAGTACCCATAACACAAGCTTTGAATAGCTTACTTTGGGGCTAGATAGTGCTGTGTGGATTGTCCAGCATTATTATTATTATTTCTGTGTTGTTGATTATCTAATTAACTATGCAGTATTTGGTCGAGATAATAATTTGCCGGTATAGTAATGCCGCTTCACCGTGTAAAAGCATATAATTCAGTCACCCTAAGGTGTGAGCTAGTAAGCTCGTAGCACCAGTAAGTCACCGACCATTTTATAGATAATTCCTGTTTAAACAATCCTTAACCTTAAAAGCGTGACTCCCACCATACCGGCGTCCCATATTAGGACGTGTCCACATATAGCCCATTTAGTGTTTATTGACAATTATAGCTACCTCGGTGGCTGGCGCGATCACGACTATTAGCGTGTAGTGCTTTAGATTAGTGGGAGAGAGCCTTTATTTTAACACTTCCTGTATTATAACAAGATGATACTTAATGTGGGAGAAAATTCTATGCTTAAACATGAAGTTATTCATAATTAATACCAAGACTGCTTCCACAATATCGGATCTAGAAAAATAGTTGTAAAATACATATAAGTAAAATATATAAACGTTTCAGTTGGTAAAAAAAATAATAGATAAACAACTGTGACTAGATTTCCAAGCGGTAAACATGAAGAAGATAATATTGCTTTAATATCTACGCCAAAGTTCAAAGTTCTCACAATAAAAAGACTAGAATTATAAATAAAACATGCAAACGTTACAATTAAGATTTAATAAAAAATCTTAATTTTATTGCTATATTTTTATGATCGTATAATATTTTATGTCCTCAGTACTTTTTATAACTTGGGCAATTGAATAAAAGTTAATTAGATGTTTTATGATTAACTTCATGTGCAAATAAGAAGGTGATTGATAATATAAATAAATTGACCACTTCCGTTAATATAAATTTGTATAACATCCGCTTTAAGTTGTAATGGATAGGAAAGATTTTTATTATGTATATAAATATTAAAATCACAAGCTTTCCGTGACAATAAATGAAACTGGTGAATTTGAAGCAATACATATTATAATTAATTTTGAGGATGCTTTAAAACAAATGAATTTGGAAACAGGACCAGGTTCGAGATAGGTATACCATTGAACAAAAAAACATAACTAGGTTCATATCAAATGCTAGAGCGCTTTATAAAAAATGTGTTTAAAAAATCTAGGGAACTTTATGGTAGGTTCATAAGATTTCATTCGACTGTGACGTAAAAAAACAGGGGTAACCTAAAATTAAAGGATTGGATTAATATCTCTGGATTTCACGAGGCATGCATTAAGGGTCATAAAGACCCTTTACAGCCTTCCATAAAAATACAGGTTAAACAGTTGTATGTCGTTTTGAATCCATTAGCATGAGCAGTGCAATCAAAGATGATTTATTTTGAATACATTTGTTTTTTTTAGATTGGAAAAACTTTTGATTTGACAATATTTTTTATTAAATCTGTGGCGCTATTGATCAAACTACAACCAGTTTTGTAGATCAAATTACACGGGCGTTTTTTTTTCGATTGACCCTTGCCATTAATTGATTGAGGACTAACCCTCTCAATTTTGTAATAGTAGAGCTCTTTGTGAAGGGCTCGTCCGAGGAAGTACTATCACCACGCCTTTTTCTGTCGCCAAGCAGCAACGCTGTGTTTCGGTTTGAAGAGTGTGGTCGCCGGTGTAATTACATTCGCATGAGGCTTAACATCTGTATGCCTTAAGTTGATGGACGCAGGGCAGTGCATCGTAGGGCACGTTCCTATCGTGCGTTACTTACGAGGCAATGCTTTGTATATAGGTGATGGTTACCACTTATCACCTGCTTGTTTCTGCAAGTTGTATAAAAAAATTGTTTAATGTACAGCTATCAAGCTCAAATAATAAATAATAATAATAATAAATATTGTTGGACTTTCCACACTATCTAGCCCCAAACTAAGCTTATGCTTGTGATATGGGAACCAGATAGCTGATATACTACTTATATACTTTTTTTTTTGTACATACATTCTTATAATATTATATAACACCCAGACAGAGAACAAACATTTGTGTTCATCACACAAACGTTTGTTCACGGTGGGAATCGAACCCACGACCTACGGCGCAGAAGGCAGAGCTACCACCAACTGAGCTACGTAGGCTGTCAAACCCAAATGCTAGATTTGGGTGAGTAGTCGTTCGAATTAACACGAATGGCACCAAGATTGTGCCTGATGCTCAACCATAAAACCAATATCATTCCCTACAACAGAATCATGTTGGTTCTCAACCATTATCCCCAAATCCAAATGATACATGAAAAGGTATGTTAATAAGCTCCAAAACTCGGGCCTTGTAATTTGGCTTCGTATCATTACAAGATAATGACTACAAAAAAACTGACTATAATGGTGGGTCAGAAAAAATATGCGGCTATTTTTCTAGCGGTCGGGTGCTAAGGTTCCGTACCTGGATGGTTTCAACTATTACAAACCCTAGAATACTCACCAAAGCCAAAATACATTCATTTGAATCAGATACGTCTCAAAATACTCCCCAAAGCCACTTGCTTGCTCACTTGGTTATAGCCAAGACAGCCAATTAAATTATTTAAAAAAACCTACGAGTAGTAGAATTAGTACAAAAGTAACAGGTTCTTACCGTCTTTTGTATGACTCCTTATTTTCATTGAGTTTATTGAAAAAAGGATATCTCATATATTTTTTAAACCCTATAGCATTTGTATCCAAGAATAGTTCTAATCTAAATTTCCACATACAAGACACCATAAATTTCGCCAGACTACTCACACTTGACCGGTGTTTTATTTAATTTGAGAAAAAAAGCCTATTGCTTCTGGCACTATGCCAAAATGAGTCAGTCATCCATATACCCTTGGATATTAAGTCCCTATGTTATAGGTTCTTAAGATATCAAAGAAATACCTACCAGGAGCAGAGTAAATGAACAATTTTGAGTATATAAGCCTTTTTATCTATAATACGACCACCTCACCATTTGACGACCTCTGTGGCGCAGCGGGCGAGAGCCTGCCTGCGACGCAAGAGGTTGCGGGTTCGATTCCCGCCGTGGAACAAATTTGTGTAAGATCTGCAGAAATTTGTTCCATTGGTCTGGGTGTTTATGTATAATAAAAAATATCTATCTATGTAAGTATATAATAAATAAATAAATAAATAAATAATGCTGGACAATCCACACAGCACCATCTAGCCCCAAAGTAAGCTACTCAAAGCTTGTGTTATGGGTACTAGATGACTGATATATTTAATACATTATATACTTACATAGATAGATATTTTTTATTATATACATAGAAAACACCCAGACCAACGGAACAAATTTCTGCAGATCGTACACAAATTTGTTCCGAGGCGGGAATCGAACCCGCAACCTCTAGCGTCGCAGGCGGACTCTCGCCCGCTGCGCCACAGAGGTCGTCAAAATAATGTATTAAATAATGTATTAAATATATCAGTTATCTAGTACCCATAACACAAGCTTTGAATAGCTTACTTTGGGGCTAGATAGTGCCGTGTGGATTGTCCAGCATTATTATTATTAATAGATAAAGATGCGGATTCACTGAACGCTAAAGTGCCTGGGTAGTATTTTAAATGGAGAAATCTTAAGGTCTCGTCTTGTCTTCAAGAGCTAATGTTATTCTCGCTCGCACGTTTTGATTTGTTGAATAAAATCGCTGCAACTATTTTCGAAAAAGCGCCAACAACCATTCTGTGTGCGATCACATTGCGCCCAGTTTAGTAAAATTTCATTTTGATCGATACAAGTTTTTCTACTTAAAAGTTTACTTTTCTTGATTTCGTAACTATGTGCAATGTGATTTCACACAAAATGGTTGTATGCGATTTTTCAAAATTAGGCTTAGAAAATGAAGAAAATCGGGTTCATCATCGTTTTCAATATAATCCTGGGTGTTGAATCGAACCCACAACATACAGCACTGTTACCAAAATCACCTCCAAACTTAGCTGTCCATCCGTTTTACAAAGTCATCAGTCAAAGAAAAAAAAAACACTGAACTGTAATCTCGGCCCACGATATTGACGTACCAAAAAGTTTTTACTCAAAACATAATTCTTTAATTCCGACTAATCTACAAGTAATGACAGGTCTAGATTCTGTGTAATTTGAACTTGGAACAATGATTGTGGGGTGTTAATGACATTGGGACATTTCTGGTCGTTTCGAGCAGGTGGTTCCGAGAATTGAATGAGGTAAATTGATGGGTTAAATGCCGTGACTTCTCAAAACCTTTGCTAAATTCATCATCTGTATTTCCTGTTTACTCGATCTGAATCTCTTCGAGGCGAGAAGGAATAGGATAATTATTTATAAATAAACTAGCGACCCGCCCGCGTGACCCTGCTTCGCACGGGTGCACATTGTTTCGCTAGTATATCATGCATGTATTATACATATAAACCTTACTCTATATCATCACTCTATCTATTAAAAAACCTTATCAAAATCCGAAAACACTTAGACCAACGAAACACATTTCTGCAGATCGTACACAATTTTTTCCGGGAATCGAACTCGCAACCTCTTGTGTCGCAGGCGGACTCTCGCCCGCTGCGCCACTGAGGTCGTCATTTACATCGTCACCAGGAGATTGTACAGAAAAATAGTTTCTGTGAGGTACTTCTAGTCAACCATCATGGTGTCAATTCTGTTGTTGCATTATGCTAAACTAACCTATTCTGGCAGCTCTAAAATTGAAGCCATCCTTGTTGTTTTGGTCTTTTAGAAAGGGATGGCAATATTTTTAGTGCTGTCAAAATTAGGTTAAGTTAGGAAAATTAAACAACAGAATTGGCACCATTATCAACCTGATAATATATTAGTCCACAGCTGGATTTAGGTCTTTCTCAAAACGTCCCCAATCTTCGGCTTTTCTCAAACAGTGTTAACTAATTTGTAATCCATACCAACCTATTAGTGCGCCTGTTTGTTGGCCAAGTCTTCATACTCAACCCACTGAGTTATAGGTCGCGTCACCCAAAAAGAACGCCGGAAAAGGGAGGAGATGTGTTTGCGCATACAAAATACATGCGCCATCACACCCCCTCCTCCTTCCGGCGTTCTTTTTGCGTGACGCGCACTATACCTGATATAATATTTAATTTTGGCTCAGAGATTCCATTCTGGAGAAAGACATAAAAGGCCCTTACTTTCCAACGTAAAAAATTGGAATTTGAGGAAAAGTAACAATTAATAATTCTGGAAAGTCTCAAAATTATCATTCGAAATAAAAATATGTGACGATAGATATTTTTCTACCGGCACCTGTACCATTAACTCACTCCAAGCCGGGGGCTATAAACAGTGATGGCAACCCTGATCCAACACCTACCGATTCGATTGACATAAACCAATACGTTGAAAACATCAATTGAAAACGTCAGTCGAAGGGAAGTAAATCATTATTATAATTCTAATGTTATTCGGTAGTTTAGCCGAATTGTGTGTGGTCGGATCAGGGGTCTCATTTGAATGGTGCCCGTCGAAATTCCTCTGGGTAGTGATAGATTATCTTCATTTAGAAATTGGTGCTGGATGATTTTATGGAGTCATATTTTAGAGACACACAATGTTTCCTTACTGGCATCTAGATTCACCTAGCTAGTGATCCTCGTCATTTTTTTTATAGAACTAGCTGAACCATAAGATGGCTCCCTGATGTTAAGTGGTAACCATCACTATAACAAAGCATTGCCTCGTAAGTCACACATGATAGGAACGTGCATTACGATGCACTGCCCTGCGTCCATCAACCTGAGGCATACTGATGTTAAGCCTCATATGCCTGTAATTACACCGGCGACCACACTCTTCAAACCGAAACACAGCGTTGCTGCTTGGCGGCAGAAAAAGGCGTGGTGGTAGTACTTCCCCGGACGAGCCCTTCACAAAGAGATCAGTAGACCTCTTTGTCTCCTCGGTATTAGAGTAGTTACTAAATATACCGAAGTGACAATTCCTAGTAATAAAAAACAGCATTTTTAGTATTGACTCTTCCTTGCGTAAGTGTACCATTCTCTTCGTACGGCTTCACTGGCCCCAGAATTAGAACAAGCCACAATGACACACCGCAGCACCGTAATTACCCTTCTCCCTACCCAAATTGCACCATTAACTACTATTCCGACCATATAAAAAGCCTGAGAGATAAAAAAACTCATAATTTTACGACCAATCGCAGAGCAGCTCAAGTACAAGGGAAAATAAATGGTGTCATACCGTATTAAGGTCCAAGTTCGATTGATAAGGCGAGTCTTAAGGATGACGAAACTGTTTTGGGCAGTGTGCATGTGTGGGTAATATTCATAATTATGTATGTTTGATTGCTGAGGTTGGAATTGTGTCCAATATTTTTGGTTTCTCATGCTTTTGATGGCTAAGAAATACTCCATGAATTTGAGCTTTTATTATAAACAAATGATTTTTTTGATTAAAAGGTTTATTTAAACATTTTCCACCGTGTTCTGAAAACTCGATCAACACTAATCGGCTGTGAAATCACTTGGTATTTCAGCTATTTCTTTAAATTAGATAGGGATAGCAAGTGAAATGACAGCTGATTAGTGTTGATAGGGCTTTCAGAAACCGGGGGGTTTTGACAAATTCATCTTAAAATTATAAATTTCTATATTCGGTAGCAAAACGATATTTCTTATGCATATGATGTGATTTTTTACAATATATTCAGGTAAGCTATAAAGGAAATAAACAAGATATGCATGGCGGAGACAAAAATCCAGAGTCTCGAACACCGTCGAAAAGTCGCTTGCTTATCGAATAGGTGTCTTCTAGACCGTTCTGCTCCACCGTAGGCTACTTCGTCGCTTAACATCAGGTGAGATTGTAGTCAAAGGACGGTCTATTCAGTAAAAAAAAATAAAAAAAAAGATAAGCTAAAAAATCCAGGAAAGGGTTTTCCCCAAATTTTGCCTATTAGGCCACTCAACAGATTTATTTATTTATTTATTTCGACACAACAACAACAGACACATAATTTAGACAGTAATGTTTGACTAATAATTGTTCAGGTCTACGGTACAGTCAGCGAAAACAGTTGATTAACGGCCAGTTTCTGAAACGATCAAAACTAATCGGATGTCAAGTCACTTGCTATTTCAACATTCACTTTAAATTAGATAGAGATAGCAAAATCATGAAAATCAAAACCAAACCACAACATTAAATAAAAGTGACTTGACAGACGTAGTATATTGTATAGCTGTATTTTATTAGCCGTAGCCGTTGTTCATTTAAAGGTATGAAATATGTAAGCTATGCTTAGTTTTTTTTAAACTAGTGGCTATTAAAGTGAGCTATTTGAGGAATGTAATGTGCAAGTGCATTTTCCGTTTTGTGATTTTTTTGATCTTTTTGATTTTTTTGCATCATCTTGTGTAGAATGAGGTCCTTTGTGTTTCTCTCAAATTTGATTGAAAACCATCGATTGTTTGATGAGCTATCCTGTTCATCATGCTGTTGGTCTCATAAAAGTTTGGCGAAGATCCTTATCAGATCTTCGCCAAACTTTTATGAGACCAACTTATAGTTACTACCTTTCAAATAAAAAAATAATAATCGAAATCGGATCTTATTTGGTGGAGATATCCAGTATATCAAATAGCCCCCTTTTTGCCCTTTTTTTGGGGGAAGAACCCCTCCAATCAAAAATCCCCGACGACAAAAAAATTCTAATAAGTCATATAACCTGTGTACCAAGTTTCGTCCAGATCGGTTGAAAAATGCGACCTGTAGAGGAGAACAGACAGACAGACAGACATCCGGACAAACGCATTTTGGCCAATGTGGAAACTGAGACGCTTCGTTCGCTTCGCTCGCTCGGTCAACTAGCTTAATCAGCTGACAGCTCTAAAAGTATAGCTATCCTATTCTTATCCTAGTCTTTTAGAAATGGACGGCAATATTTCTAGTGCTGTCAAAGTAGGTTAAATTAGGACATCTAAACAACAGAATTGACACCATTGTGTACCAACGTCCAACATTATAATGATCTAACTCCAGTTTTAATTTCTCCGGAAAACCGTTTATCTGTTTTCAAATTCGTTATTTTTGTAGGCTTCTGCCTAATCACAATAAAATTAATCGTATGTCATAAAAATTACGTCACCACAACGGACTGTTATTGCAAAGCTTTTAAGCAAATATTTAGATAAACGCTTTGTAATTTAAGTTGATTTATGTGTTTTTTTTGATTGGATTTTTATTGGTTTAATTTAAGTGATTGACGTCTGAAATTTTAGATAAGATAGTAAGAGATCGCAGTAAACATTCCATTGAGACTACTATGTAGTTTTTGCTAATTAGCTAGAGCGTCTATGTATTTATTTTTAAGAGGCTGATAGCCATCAGACCACTTATCGCTCGCACATTGAAAATTTTAGAAGATAATTTATACCTAACTGAAGGTAGTTATGGAAAATTATAATTTTCAGTCGTGTTACTAATGTATTTCGACCGTGCCTGGGGATGGTATAGAATTTATGGAGGTGTTTCCGTTATTTACAGTTACCACAGAGCCACCGTCATCGTAATCAAAGAAGATTTAATATTTTACGGTTTCCGGTTTCCTATGGTTAAATTTCACGGTTTTCGACCATTCTCCCAGATTGTTTCCGTTTCACGGTCGACACGAAGGCTTTTTCTTTCAGACAATGCATACAAATATAAATAACTATAGTCACGCCACTTACACATTTATTAAACAATAATTTTATACGTTTTTGTGTTCAAACATTGTGGGAAACCGCCAATCAATGTAGCGGGACTATTTATTGATTTCTTTACAACCAAATTATTTTGGATATTGCTTTACTGAAGTAAAGGGGAGGCTGTTTTGTTTTAAACACATGATTATCGCTTTGTTAAAAAATCTACACTAAAAAACTGTTGTCGTTTTATGTATATAAGGTAGGTAAATAGTAAATGCTTAATAATATCATGTATTCGTTTTATAGTATTAACTGTACTCAAAGAAACGTAATAAATTCATGTCTCGAATTATTTCACCATTGTTATTTTATATGTTCAGTAAATAATAATTATATTACTAGTTTACTGTCTTAAGTCGTTATTGGGTCACTTAGTGGGTATCAAGTGACCCACTGCCTAGGTACATTTTTGTTTAATCATAATAAAATAAAACAAAATAAAAAAAAAATAATGCTGGACAATCCACACAGCACTATCTAGCCCCAAAGTAAGCTATTCAAAGCTTGTGTTATGGGTACTAGATAACTGATATATTTAATACATTATATACTTACATAGATAGATATTTTTTTATTATACATAGAAAACACCCAGACCATCGGAACAAATTTCTGCAGATCGTACAGAAATTTGTTCCACGGCGGGAATCGAACCCGTAACCTCTTGCGTCGCAGGCAGGCTCTCGCCCGCTGCGCCACAGAGGTCGTCAATAATAATAATAATTGAAAAAGCATACATAATTACTTCATTTTAATTATGCTATATTGTATCACACTCGCTCTTTTATTTTTAATGTCATTCGTTTATGTTTAATTTTCGAAACGATCTTCGCCTTAACAAGATGGCGGCTTTCAAAACTAGCTGCAACTATTACCGATTCGTTACCCATGGTCCTGGGCCGGCCAATCTGTCATTTACAAAGGTTTAATTGGTTAAAATAGCTCATAATGAACTATAGTTTTATGAGTATAGGTATTTGTTGACGAGGAGCTTTTATAAAACTTTGTAAAGGCTTATTATGTGTTTATTGTTATCTGTTTGGCTGTTATTATATATTATAAGCAGGTGCCTAGTATTACATTAAAATAACATATAATATATGCAGGTATTTTATCAGGTATCTGGTTCCCATGTTGTAATGCTTTGCTTAATTTGGGGCTAGATAGTGCTGTGTGGAAAGTTTGCCAAAATTTATATCATGAGACCTCAATACCTTGGCGGATCTGGCGCGGTTTTTCCTGTAACCCTGTATATTATGTATGCTTTTACCTTATCTATTTACTTATTTTCTTTTTTTTCTTATCTTTTGTATGTTGCACCTACATAATTACTTGTTAGTTTTAGGTTTTATGTTTGAGGGTCAAAATTAATGTTTTCTTACTTTTCTTTCTTTCTTTCAATACCATTACAAGTCCCTCTTAAGTTAGCTACAGTTACAGTTAACTGGATAGTCGCTATTTTTGGGACAGATAGGGTAAGCGAGGGATGCGGAGGAATCCAGGGATGTGAGTCGTCTACAATTACCATTAAGGTGAAGACAAGAGCTAATGTGACTCTCGCTCGCACGTTTTGACTTGTTGAAGGATATAAAATCACTAACCCCATTTTCGAAAAATCGCAATCAACCATTTTGTGTGCAATCACATTGCGCACAGTTTAGTAAAAAAATCATTTTGATCGGTACAAGTTTTCCTGCTTAAAAGTTTGCTTTTCTAGTTTTCGTACATAAGCAAACTTTTGAGTAAGAAAACTTGCATCAATCAAAATGAAATTTTTACCAAACTATGCGCAATGTGATTGCACACAAAATGGTTGTTTGCGATTTTTCAAAATTGGAATTTGTGATTTTATATCTTTCAAAATGTCGAATCGTGCCAGCGAGAGAAATATTAGGTGTTGTCAACGCCTTAATTAAAAGTTTTAATTAACTACCGTAATATGTATTTTCAATAGTGCCTGCCTTCCGAGGAACTTCGATCCGTTGCGCGGTAGTCAACCTGATAACAACAACATTTAAGGCGTTGACAACATCTAATGTACCTCTCGCTTGTACGATTCGACATTTTGAAAGATATAAAATCATTAAACATTGCACACAGTTTGGTAAAAAAATGATTTTGTTATATACAAGTTTGCACACTGTTTGGTAAAAAAAACATTTTGATAGAAACAATTTTCCTACCTTAAAGTTTGCTTTTCTAGTTTTCGTACATAAGCAAACTTTTGAATAGGAAAACTTTTTGGAAAACTTTATTTAACTTTATTTAACTTTATTTTTTAGGAAAACTTGTATCGATTAAAATGTTTTTTTTTTTACTAAACTGTACGCAATGCACACAAAATGGTTGTTTGCGTTTTTTCGAAAATGGGTTTAGTGTTTTTGTATCTTATAACAAGTCAAAACGTGCGAGCGAGAGTAACATTAGCTCTTGTCCTCGCCTTAATTTAGAAAAAATATCTCAGAATAGTGAACCTTTAGGCGATTGTAAATAGTTTTTACAGCACTTTTACGCCCGCTATAAAGTAAATTGTCGATGCACAGTAAATGGCCAGAGAAGGCTTTATTCGGATGCGGTAATGATCCTGTTCCCTTTGTGGTTTAGCAGAAAATAAAAATTATTTTTATTCTTGCATTTATAGGCGGTATCTTAGGATTAGCGCTATTGACTCTCATAATTTTATATTGATGTAGACCACACAGTAGTTTTAAATGAAAATTGATATTTTATGTTAAACTACTTGCGCCACGCGGTTTCACCCGCGCAGATTTAAATGCCTGTATTCCCACGGAATAAAAAGTAGCTTATGTGTTATTCCAGACTATAATCAATCTCACTGCCAAGTTTCATACAGATCCGTTTAGCCGTTCCGGCGTGAAAGAGTAACAAACATCTATCCATACTCACAAACTTTCGCGTTTATAATATTAGTAGGATAACATTTTAAGTGCTATTTTTAGTACCAAGATATCTTTATGTCTGGGGCTTGAAGTCATGACAAGTCTTTTTAAATTTTCAGTAAATACATAGATTTTCTTGAAATTTATTTAAATAAAAACGGAAAAAAATAGTTAGTATAGCATAGCATCAATAAAAAAAGCGATCGTATTTTTAGTGTATTTAAATATTTTCTTGTAGATATAGATTTATTTGTTGCCATCATGTTCTACTGATGTTAGTACATACGTTACAACACCCAGAATATTTCATCATACCAGTATATCCCTATAATAGCAAGTAATCGAACCCGCACTATCACTGACACAAAACAGCAATTATTACTTCTTGTCTTATCCGAGGCGTTATTAATCTTGGCACAATCGGCCACTTAGGACGACCCTCGAACAAGGCACACAGTAACGGAATATTGGTCTGTCAGTCAAACTAGGCCTTTCTAACATACAGCCGACGTCATGTTACGGTCGACAAGAAAACGGGGAGGTACTACCTCCTTGTCTATTTCTGCCGCCAAGCAGCGTTACTGCGTTTCGGTTTAAAGGCTGTGGTTGCCGCGGTAAAATTAAAGGCACATGAGGCTTTAAAACTCAAGTCGATGGATGCAGTGCATATTAGGGTACGTTCATATCGAGAGTGACTAAAATAATACATTTTTATTAGTTTATAAGAGTAGTAGTGCTCTTTGTGTGTGGCTCGTCCGGGGAAGTACTACCACCACGCCTTTTTCTGCCGCCAAGCAGCAACGCTGTGTTTCGGTTTGAAGAGTGTGGTCGCCGGTGTGATTACGGGCACATGAGGCTTAACATCTGTATGCCTCAAGTTGATGGACGCAGGGCAGTGCATCGTAGGGCACGTGTTTATTGTGCGTGACCTACGGGGCAATGTTTTGTTTATAGGTGATGGTTACCACTTAACACCAAGTGGGCCATCTGCTTGTTCCATCAGAGTTGTATAAAAAAAAGTTTTTATAGTGTTACACTTAAGGAAATCACAAAGATTTTATAATATCCCAAGAGTTATTCTCCGAGCGGGATTTGAACGCGCGACATTCCCCTTGATACGGGGCTGCGCTACTAACTGCGCCACCGGAGCTCTAATCACACTCGACGAAGAATAACTTTTGGGACATTATAAAATCTTTGTAAAATAATTCATGCCTATGCAGGTGCCTTTAGATTTAAAAACTGCTTTATCTACTTGCAAGGCAATGCTTTGTTATTAGGTGATAGTGACCACTTAACATCAGGTGTGCTATACTTCTTCTTGTCGTGTCACTAGTTCTTTCAAAACAGTGTGGTGAAAGGATTTTAAGTCCGCCTCAAGAGGCTCCTTTCGACACAAATTTTATAGAATAGCTTTTACAACTAGCTAGTTTCCTCACGATGTTTTCCTTCACCATGAGTGTATTTGAGTGTACATAAATTTTTGAATAGAAAAACTCATTGGTGGTTTTGAACCCACGACCTTAGGATCGAAAGGCTACTGCTACCACTAGACCACCAGTGCTCCACATGTTGTACTAAGTAATTTCTTATAAGAGATAAAAAATAGTTATTTGTTATACAAGAGTGCAAAGTTGATTTTTAACCGCGTGTTCAGTTTTGATGACCGAGCAAGCGAAGGATTCTAAAATTTAATCACGAGCGCAGCGAGTGATTCAAAATTAGAATCCTGAGCGTTAGCGAGGGAATCAAAAGAGCACGAGGTGAAAAATCTTTGCACTCGAGTGCAACACGTAACTTTTCATTCCACCTCAGCGAGGAAATGACTAAATGCAAAAAAAAAAGTTTACAATCACAATATGTTGGCGTCAAACAAACTTCCTCGTCGCTAGAATCACTCATTTTAGTTTTTTCACTTGTTTTCAAGTTTCTTGTTTTTAATATAAGGTTTAACAATGACGTGAAAAAATGCCGCGTAAAGAACCGCGTACAAAGCAAATTGAAAAAAGAACACCAAGAAGGTTCCGAGTCTGAGTTTTTAACAAATTAAAAAAAAGTTGTATGATATATTCGGTACCATAGAGGTAGCAGTAAATAGGTTTAATGTTTTTTTTTATTCACAAACTTAGTGCACACGATGTTCTAAATTCAATTTACTTTATCCTCTAGAGAATAAAAACTGCTTTTGCACTCAGATATTGAAGATCAAAAATACTCTTTCCGAGATGGTGGGATGAAAAAGATATTTCTTCCGTTCTATAACGGCATAAATTTTTAGAAGCTTCAGTATCCAACTGAAGAGGATTAATGAAGTGGAGGGTTACCTTTAACTCCTACCTGTGTTAAGTGGCTAGATGCAAATGATTGGGAAATAGTTGGAGATTAGACGACCTCAGTGGCGCAGCGGGCGAGAGTCCGCCTGCGACGCAAGAGGTTGCGGGTTCGATTCCCGCCTCGGAACAAATTTGTGTACGATCTGCAGAAATTTGTTCCGTTGGTCTGGGTGAGTAGCTTACTTTGGGGCTAGGTAGTGCTGTGTGGATTGTCCAGCATTATTTATTTATTTATTTATTACTTTTTGCCCACCAAGAAGAGCAAAAGTTTGATTTGTTTCTGAAGCAATGTTTGAGGAGGTACCAGGAAGGCAGAAATGGATAGATAGAAGAAAGTGTACTATGAATAAAAAACTAAAGTACAAGGAAATAACAAAACGTCATGTAAGAATCAATTTAAACTACAGCAAAGTACACTGGGCGGTCTTACCGCTATGAGCGATCGCCAGGCAACCTTTGGATGGACAGGATTTTAATAATATCAAAATGGCGGTGTCACAAAGGATTTCTACACTTATTGTATCGCATCTTTGGGAATAAGCCCCCAAAACCAACAAATAAAAACGAATTATGGTGTGAAAATAGGCAGCCCAGATATCTACACAACAAAGAAATGGGTAAAAAACTTTTCTTTCAAAAGTTTTCTAGCTCATGGAGAATAAATAATTAATTCTAAAAAATATGAATAGTTTCTTTATGAATCATAATTTTTGCATTAGTTTGAAATAAAAGTACAAGGGGAGCCGAACTAACCCGAAGGTTAGATAGAATTATCTATCTCCAAGTTGACTGGTTCATACAAACTTGCCTTATATTTGATAATAAATAGTTTCCCAGTGGCATACAACGTTATTAATAAACTACACCAAGCTTCCCTGAACCCACTACCATTGCATTTGCATTCTATCTCCTTTGTATTCCGACGGTAGTGATATGAGGTCCGTTTAGTTTACCCCCCCCAGTGACGTAGCACCGATTTTACGTTTTATCGTTGCTGTGTTTCAGTTTGAAGAGTGTGGTTGCTGGAATTACAGGCACATGAGGCTTAATATCTGTGTCTCAAGTTCATAGATGCTGGCAATGCATCGTAGGGCACGTTCCTATCGTGCGTAACACGAGGCACTGCTTTGTTAGATTATGGTTACCACTTAACATCAGGTGGACCATCTGCTTGTTCCATCAGCTAGTTAAAAAACAGGATGTTTAATTTATAGATTTTATATAGGTACCAGGTATTATAATCACTATATTATTATTATTAAATATAATATTTTAATTCTAAACTTAGTACTAATAATAATTTAGTATTAGTACTAATCATTATAACCAACAACTTTGGTTTAGAATTAAAATAACGGTTGTCTGGAAGAGATCGCTCATTGCGATAAGACCGCCGATTGTAGGACAATTCTAATGTAATCGTTTGGTATACTGTCGATGCTGTCCTCAATAAAGTTCCTATATATTTTATTTATATTCCCCGTCCTTGAACCATCCCTGTGTCACCGCATCGGCTTTAAACATGCAATTTGAATGAGACTCGTATACCTATTGTAATGTCTATCACGTACCGCTGAGAATATGATATAAACGTTTGTGGAAACGGTAGGGTTTTTATAGAATTTGGCTTTGTGACCTTAGGAATGAATCTTGGTATTTTATATACCCGTTGAATCGTATTACTTATATTAAACTGGCGACCCGCCCGCGCGCCCCCGCTTCGCACGGGTGCACATTGTTTTTCTACTATATCATGCATGGATACATATAAACCTTCCTCTTGAATCACTCTATCTATTAAAAAAAGCGCATCAAAATCCGTTGTGTGGTTTTAAAGATTTAAGCATACATAAGGACATAGGGATATAGAGACAGAGAAAGCGACTTTGTAGTATACTACATAGACTATATACATAATATACCATATACTACTCTGACTACCCCCTTAGACATCCCCAAAGAATCTTGAGTTAGTACTTGGTACTGAGAGATCTGAAGGGATATCTACCGTGCCTGGGGATCAAAGTCGTGAAGCTGTTTCAGTTTCAGTTGAATCGTTGCTATTTGTATTGTTTGCTGTAGTAAAATTTAAAGATGTTTTGTGAATATTCTTTAATAATTATTATTTTTTCTATTGTGACTGTAAATATTTTTGGCACAATAATTTGGTGAACTTAAAATTTTTATTAAATCAAAATAAAATAGCCAAGCTAGAGGTCACAATGATATCAATTTTCTTAAGATTCTTGGAATCATTTTCATTTATTTAACTCTTAACCCAGATTCCTGAAAGCTCGATCAAAGCTAATCGGCTGTCAAGTCACTTGCTATCTCATTTCTAATTTGAAGCAAAAGCTGAAAGCAAGTCACTTGACAGTCGATTAACCTTGATCGAGCTTTCAGGAACCGGCGGTAACTAAACTAAACAGTACATGCAAATAGGAATTTATCATCAGCACAAAAAAGCAAAGAGCTCCATAAAATAAATTATTCCCGGGCCATGCATTATTACTAATAATAAACTCATCGGCACATACATTACACTCGGACAGGCCTAAGTATAAAATCGACCAAAACTGCAGCAAATCACAAATCCGTGAAATACATCCCTCCTGTCCATTTGTCATGTGCGTGAGTAATGCTCGGTGTGTAGCTGATAAATTATTTTTGGCAGCCAATTTAATTTTGTGCGTAAAAATTATTGACAACTTTATGGCGCCGTGCCACCCATCGTGGGTGATTCCCTTATTTTTCACCCTACAGCTGTTAACTAACCCCATATAGTCAAGTGAAGAATGCGCCAAATCCATAGTATGATATAGGTATATTCTTTAGTTTATAGGACTACTGGCTGGTACCCGCAACTTCGTCTGCGTACTTTTAATCTCTTCATCTCTTTTTTTCGCTATAAAAGGTAGCCTATGTTCTTTCTCAGGGTCTAAAGATTGTCTGTGCCAAATTTCATCAAAATCGGTTGAGAGGTTTAAGCGGGAAAGCGTAACAGACAGACAGACAGACAGAGTTACTTTCGCATTTATAATATTAGTTGGGATTTTGGTACAAACCAAGTAAAGCTGTATCATGAGAAATAAATCGCTGTTATTAGGTAGGTACTTATATACTTTTAAAAAACTTGTATTTTTTTTAAACTACACATAGAACATAACTTACTACATTTTGTGAAAAGCTTGAAGCGATAAATATATTAATAATAAATATTGGTGGACTTTTCACGCAGCACCATGTATGAATTGAAAATTTCTCATAAAATGTTTCTTGAGTAGGTACCTACAGTTTCGAATTATTAGCAAGCATGTTTTTGAGCGTTCTAAGTTTTGTATGTATTTAAAGAAATGTGTGAAGTCACATCTGTCCTTTTTTTTTTTTTTTTTTTTTTTTTTTTTTTGACGCTGGGAGAAATGCGTTACGCATTCCCCCCCATTGGAGGATGGGAGGGATATGTGGGACTCCCCGGTTTCCGCTACCGGTATACCCACTAAACAACCCAGCGTCACTCCCGCGTCGTCTTTGTTGGAGGGGAACTGGGAAACTGGCAGAGCCTTTTCATCCAGTCCCCCGCCGACGACCGCCCGCTTTACAGCGGGGCCCGCAAATGTCCCCACCTTTACGGTGGGGCCCGCACGCCCCCCCCCTTTGCAGGGAGGGGCCCGGGAACGACCGCGAGTGCTCGGCCATTCCCGCCCGACCGCCCGGGAGTGGTGAATATGTGCAATGAGGGAGAAGGTGCCCCCAGGTCTTCTCCCGCTATTCACCACGTAGCGGCGCGAGAAGTTAAGGCGTCTCTCGCGCGCGCTCTACCGCCTCGTCCGTCCGGGCTGCCCAAACAGCCCAGACCCACCTGGGCAGACCAGAAGGTCTGCCCTGCCTCATCACACTGTGCCCTCTGCTAATCAGAGGGACACGTGGAGAGGCCCACCTTGTCGGATTATTAGCCACCATGAAACACGTCCGCAGTACTCTGCAGGCGTGTTTCATGGTGTTACCGGGGTGCACCACGAGGAGGTTACCCGACCTAGCACCCCAAGTCACATCTGTCCTTTTTTTTTTTTTTTTTTTTTTTTTTTTTTTTTTTTTTTTTTTTTTTTTTTGACGCTGGGAAAAATGCGTTACGCATTCCCCCCCATTGGAGGATGGGAGGGATATGTGGGACTCCCCGGTTTCCGCTACCGGTATACCCACTAAACAACCCAGCGGCACTCCCGCGTCGTCTTTGTTGGAGGGGACTGGGAAACTGGCAGAGCCTTTTCATCCAGTCCCCCGCCGACGACCGCCCGCTTTTACAGCGGGGCCCGCAAATGTCCCCGCCTTTACGGCGGGGCCCGCACGCCCCCCCCTTTGTAGAGAGGGGCCCGGGAACGACCGTGAGTGCCCGGCCGTTCCCGCCCGACGGGAGTGGTGAATAAGTGCAATGCGGGAGAAGGTGCCCCCAGGTCTTCTCCCGCTATTCACCACGTAGCGGCGCGAGAAGTTAAGGCGTCTCTCGCGCGCGCTCTTCCGCCTCGTCCGTCCGGGCTGCCTAAACAGCCCAGACCCACCTGGGCAGACCAAAAGGTCTGCCCTGCCTCATCACACTGTGCCCTCTGCTAATCAGAGGGACACGTGGAGAGGCCCACCGTGTCGGATTATTAGCCACCATGAAACACGTCCGCAGTACTCTGCGGGCGTGTTTCATGGTGTTACCGGGGTGCACCACGAGGAGGTTACCCGACCTAGCACCCCAAGTCACATCTGTCCTAAGCCAACCTTTGTCGGCCTTCAAAATCACGTAACTAACGTGACGTACCATTATTTTTCATTGCGAGATATTATCAAATAAATCTGATAAATTACCTATTTACATACACCCACGCATTTTCTTTTTAATTACAAAGTCAAAAATATTAGACAATTTTGAATTAATTAAATACTAGTTGTCACCTTATAAAAGATTTCAAAGATACTGTAAGATTTTTGCAGCGATAGTTTTAAAGTTTTAGGTACATTGCTTGGATGGTTAGGGCGTAGTTGTAGAAACAGTGAGCATAGCGGTCGATGTAAGTGTATCATGGCGATAGTATAGATGTTTGGAGGTCGAGATGAGAACGCTAATTATGTTTCTATGTTGCGCGCGGGGATGTAGCATTCCATCGGTGCGTTGAACTTTTACGTAGAGCTGGTTGCGAACAGAAGTGGCATTATAAGTAAGCTAATGTTGTTGACTAAGATAATAAAAAAAATGAATTGTTTTCTGCTTATCAAGTCACTATTTTTTTTAGAAACAGTATGGTGAAAGAAAAGAAAAAGAAAAGGAGCCTCGAAGCGCACTTAAAAAAATGAATTGGTTTATTGCAACCAAATTTTCTAGCGCTTTTCCTTTTCAGGTGAATCTTATGAAAACATGAAAACAAAATTAATAATTCTTACCGGATTTTAAATTTTCGTAGTTGGCTTTTTTAGTAATAAATCAATATACATTTTTAATGATGTTTCATACACATTTCTAAAAGGACTACGAAATTTTTTTTATATTTTTTTGTGCAGTTTAGATGGTCAGAACTGAGTTAAAGGCGGTGGGGTTATGCTCTGGATATGGAGAACTGGGAGTCCTTGGGGAAGGCCTTTGCCAGTCAGAGAGACGACGACAGGCGGAAAAACCAGGTGGCCAGTCAATCAAGCACGGAGGTCTACGCAGTCTATAGTCTATGGTTCGAGATGATATACAGTATCACGCCGGCGCAAATGTGTTATCTAGCAGCCATTCTATTTTAGAGACAATCACGAACCTTTTTGAATGTAAATTTTTAGGGTTCCGTCTTACAAAAGTTGTTCTTTCACGCTTACGCATTATTACGCTGTAAAACAACAAATTTTTATGCTAAGCTGAAAAAAATAGAAACATCTTCAGGACTTTGCTCTTTTATACGCCTAATGGCCAATTCAAATATTTTACAACAGCCTAACATAAATTAAATAATGCTGACATTGTATTCAGTTAGTTCTTGGCAGTGCTGCCAACACACATTTACAAAATACTAAAAACCTTACGTTATATAGAATCTACTTTAGTTACAGTACTAGCTATAACTTACTTTTTTCTTAGAGCATAGTTATGCTGAGTACTAATTTATACAATTATTACTATGTTATCACTTTCCGTGGGTTCGATTCCCACTGAGAACAAACATTTGTGTGATGAACATAGATGTTTGTTCTCTGTCTAAGTGTTATTATGTATTATAAGTATATATTAACAAAAAAAAGTATAATAATAGTATGTCAACTATCTGGATCCCATAGCTTTGGCTTAGTTTGGGGCCAGATAGTGCTGTGTGGAATGACCACCAATTATTATTTATTATTAATGAATTCTTATCCTTGTCGTGACCCAGATCTTCTAAAACAATTTGCCGAATATCAGAAAACAACCGAACTGGCTTATGATGTTTTAAATAAAAATTATGTAAGAAACTGTCTGGCCTACACGTGTGTTAGACCTAGATTAACTTATATTATTATATACTATTATATATTAAACTTATATTATCATATTATTATATAGTAGATTTAGTATAGATTGTTTGAAGTATAGGTATAATAATAATATAGGTTATGAGATTGTATATTTAGTGTTTAAAATATCGGAAATAAAGGCTTTTTTTATTTTTAAGGACCGTGTCTTGTGTATTGGAACTCTACGGAACACTGAGACCAAAGTGTAGAACACTCTTCGCGTCGATACCGCGTTCAATCTAGCCACGGGTATTTTTTAATATACGATCGAGCGCTTCTATAGAAACTGGTTTAAGGTTTTTACTAAAATATGAAGTTATTACATAAAGATTAATAGGTTTATTGTACGGTCCCATGCAAAAGGAGTACACGATATTAATTGTAATTTTAATGGAACATATTCTGCACTGTGCTTGGTTTGCAACTACGTTAAACATTATCTTCATACTGAGACATTCATTTATATTTTACTAGCGACCCGCCCGCGCGCCCCTGCTTCGCACGGGTGCACATATCATGCATGTATTATACATATAACCTTCCTCTTGAATCTCTCTATCTATTAAAAAAAACCGCATCATATCCGTTGCGTAGTTTTAAAGATTTAAGCATACATAGGGACATAGGGATATAGGGACAGAGAAAGTGACTTTGTTTTATACTATGTAGTGATGTTGATGTTTTTTTACTTACTTCCAGGGGCATTATTCTCTATGCCATAGGACATTCATTGCCCGAAACCGCGTGACGTCACAACGTGATCTAAACGCAAACGCGATTGAATTGGTCATATTGAACAACGCCCCTGATGGGCCAAGCCGATGGCCCACCTGATGTTAAGTGGTGGCATCACCATTACAAAGCATGCCTCGCAAGTCGCGCACAATAGGATGATGTGCATTGCCCTGCGTCCATCAATTTGAGGCATACAGATATAAAGGCTCATGAGCCTGTTATTCAAAACCACACCCTTCAAATCGATCAAATATTTTGTCAGAATATGATGTACAGACGTGGTAGTAAAGGGCTTCATAAAAACAATAGTCTCACTAAAATCTTACTAATACAGGCGTATAAAATTTTTAACATCAAACACGGCATCGCTGCTTGGCGGCTGAAATAAGCATAGGGTAGTAGGTTCTTTCTCGGACGATCCCTATGTAAAGATCTACTACGCAAAAAAATACAAATTGTATTTATTCCATGACGAATTGTCAATTTACGAATCGTTTATTTACTTGCGCGGAATATACATATCTACATAAAAAATACTAATTTAAAAGTGGACGCTGAAATAGCTAGTGTTCAAAATTCTCAGCTGTCAAACTGAATGACAGATCGCAAAAAACTGCGCGACCACGCATTGACCCCAAGACTGACTTAATTATTACAATATATTCAGAGATTAATGTCACAAATAAAGAGTAATGGTGTTTGCGAATTCACCACGCTTACAAAATCAATTCGATATAAAAAGCTTCAATTTTCGGTGCTTTGTCAGTGGACATAATAACTTCCTTATTTATTTTTTCTTCTGATTCTGGCAGGCTTTTGACAGCTGTCAAGAAAACCAATAAGTTTCCGTTTTGTTGTACTACATACAAGTAGGTATATCAGTTCTCACCTAGACAAGGAAGTATTGTCTACATATTACCTTTTTGACCTGCGTTTTCTTAAATTAATATAAATTATTTCTAAGCGAGGCAATGCTTGTCCTGATGGGTACCACTTATCATCAGGTGAGCCATATGCTTGTTCTATCAATCAGTGGATTAAAAAATCGAAGCGTGAGGCTGAATAATAAAGGTTTCCTTCACAATTTTCCAGGGCCATCGATTATAGGCTCTTTTCTATAAATGGTTCTTTCAGGAGTTCCTCGTCCATTCCCGATCCCAGGATATTTACAGTGTCATCATTCAACAGTTCCACGTCCATTATTTAGGCAACATGAACTATCAAGCGTGCAATATTGATTTGTATAGCGCTATTGTCTATGCAAATACAACAAAGGAATTATGGCAGTGCATAAGTAATGCCCTGAAGAACCCCGTTCTGATTGTATGTAAAACTGTTTGGATTTAGTAATTACGTTGTTCACACAATAGGCACTTTGAATTTAATCTACAATCTAAATATATATAACTCAAAGGTGACTGACTGACTGACTGACTGACTGACATAGTGATCTATCAACGCACAGCCCAAACCACTGGACGGATCGAGCTGAAATTTTGCATGCAGGTAGATGATATGACGTAGGCATCCGCTAAGAAAGGATTTTGATCAATTCCACCCCCAAGGGGATGAAATAGGGGATGAAAGTTTGTATGAAACTTTGTCAATTTTAATAATAATAATACTTTTTAACGCGAGCGAAGCCGCGAGCAAAAGCTAGTATACAATAAGTTTTATCAACATATTTATCATCATTATCGGCCTGAAGAAAATGTTCACCAGCCAACTTCGCGCTGGGCATAAGTTTCTTCTTATGTTTCCAGGAAGAACGATTTTGATCTGTCTCTTTCTCAATTCACCTACTTTCTCTTTATCTTCTCAATGTCATCAGTACACCAGTCATGTACAGTACATGTCATATTGTCGTAGAAACTAAAAAGTTCTAAAATATGGTATTTGGAACTTTTTAGTTTTTTTATTCTAAAAAAGCCTCTTTGAGGCACACTTGAATTCCTTTCACCACACTGTTTGAAAGAACTAGTCAAGAAGAAAAGACACGACAAAATACAAAGAGACAGTTTGTCGTTCCGAAAAGACTTGGATGTTTTAAATGTATTCAAAGAATTACAAAAAAGTATTCCTTGAGCGAATTGTTTGTTGCCACTTATTTTTGCAGTAAAGTTGAAATAGGCGAAAGTTAATGAATAAATTTATGTCTTAAGTAATTTATTTGACAAGTTTTACGCAAATCAATTAGAATTGACTACCCAATATTAATGAATAAGCTAAAGATATCTTATACGACATGCTATAAACATCTCGCTCTAAAATTTCTGCCAAGCGAGCCTTTTTTTTCATGTAGATTATTTTGCAAAGTCAAAGGCATTAAAATTACATGGTCAACTTCAAAACGTCAAGGCGTATTTTTTTATTCATCATTTATTTATATCTCATTAATTAATGGATATAGTGAGCTATATATTATAGCTCAGGTTTTAAAACTAGCTCAGTGTTGAATTTTCTCCGCGTGTTAAATTATAATAAAATTTAATAGGTCATAAACGGTATTATGTCTTTTTATCTATAAATGTAGGCGCCCGAAGAGTGTAAAACTAGGTAGTGTTTAAAATTTAACTTACATTTTAAGTGCACCTCAAAAGGCTCCTTTCGAGCACTTGTCACATGTTATAGAACTTGTTAGGTTTTACAACATGCCGGTTTCCTCACGATGTTTTCCTTCACCGTTTGAGAGTACTGGCATTGCGCACATAAATTTTTGACAAGAAAAACTCATAGGTGCACGACCGGTTTTGAACCCACGACCTTAGGATTGGAAGGCGGGGCTGCTACCACTAGACCACCAGTGCTCTCAATACCAATGTCTTAGTAAATCGTGGTGGCAGAGAGGTAGCGCTCACGCCATGAGCCCATCTCCTCATGATCATACGAATTAACTAAATTGCGGTATCCTTCCCGAAGGAAAGGCAAGGAGAGGGGAAACTTAAAAAGCCGTCTCCATTACATTGTGTTAGCTTTATTATTTACTAGCGACCCTGCTTCGCACGGGTGCACATATCATGCATGTATTATACATAAAAACCTTCCTCTTGAATCACTCTATGTATTAAAAAAAACCGCATCAAAATCCGTTGCGTAGTTTTAAAGATTTAAGCATACATAGGGACATAGGGATATAGGGACCGAGAAAGCGACTTTGTTTTATACTATGTAGTGATTAAGCATACATAGGGACATAGGGATATAGGGACAGAGAAAGCGACTGTTTTATACTATGTAGTGATTAAGCATACATAGGGACATAGGGATATAGGGACAGAGAAAGCAACTTTGTTTTATATATGTATGTAGTGATTATCAGGTAGTAACGTAACTACTGCAAATAAATTACCAACCCGAAAGATTACCAACTATATCTGAAAGATCCAATTAGCAGGAAAAACCTTAAATATTGATGTTAGAAATAGCTTCTAATACTTTGTACAACTCGCTGATAGAACAAGCACATGGCCCACTTGATTTTAAGTAACCAACCATCACCGAAGCAATGAAAATGCGAGTAGACCCGCAGGCGGTTGCTAGTTATAAATAAAATAGGAAAACTTAAAACCCATCTTCCAATTACATCGCATTCGAATAGAAATTCCAACAAACACGATCGCAGAGAACAAAATAAACTTGAAATTGATTTAAGTGGGACATAGCGACCGACGTACACTCATTCGTGTTACACAAGCACGGGGCTTCGCGGTACACTCGAACCAACAAGCATCTGGTCTTGAATGAGCCTCTCTTGAATCTCTCTAGAGCAGTGTTTTTCAATCTGTAAATAAAATAAATAAATAATGCTGGACAATCCACACAGCACCATCTAGCCACAAAGTAAGCTACTCAAAGCTTGTGTTATGGGTACTAGATAACTGATTATATTTAATAAAATATACACTTTCATAGATAGATATTTTTTATTATATATAGAAAACACCCAGACGAACGAAACAAATTTCTGCAGAACGTACGCAAATTTGTTCAAGGCGGGAATCGAATCCCTAAACTCTTGCGTCGCAGGCGGACTCTCGCCCGCTGCGCCACTGAGGTCTATGGGTTGCTACTGTGTGTAGCTTTTGTAGCTGACTGTACATGTAGAACATCGAAGCCACGCTAACTGAGATGTTACATATTTGCGTTATCGACAGCTTGAAGTTAGTTTAAAAGCTTATTCAATTATTTTGTAATATTGAATAAGAAAATAAAATAACTTTTGCTTTATAAAGTTTGTACCTACCTAATTTGCATTTAATGCAATGAATTTATTTGTTTTAAAAGTGTTTCTTTTATAATACTTGTTGATGTTATGTGGTAACTATCACCTATAAGTATGTATGGATGGATGTTTGTTACTCTTTCACGCTGTAACGGCTAAACGGAATAGGATGAAACTTGGCAGAGAGATTATAGTCTAGAATAGCACATAGGCTTATTTTTATCCCGTGGGAATACCGGGATTTAAATCTGCGCGGGTAAAACCGCGGGCGCAACTAGTACTTAATATTTTTATTGATTTTATTAATCCTAAGCGGAATCGGAAAAGACGCAGTCGTGTAAGTTAAAAGATACATCTTGTTTACTAGTAATGATTTACATAAGGTTAATGTCTACTTATACAGGGTGTCACAAGATTACTTCCGGATTCTTAAACGAGACTTCCGATGCGTAAAGGTACTACTGACACACGTGCTTATTTTCGAGCTAAAAGCATGCTCAATAAAAGCAAGTGTGAACAGGTCGTGCTAGTAAATAAGCATGCTTATTTGGTCGTACGTCGGTTGATTTTTGAGCATGCTCAAAATAAGCATGCTTATTTCTGAGCCCGTGTGTCAGTATCTTAATGAACACTACGTAGGTATAAGCACAATTTTTGAATTTTTTCATCGTTTTTAAAGTGTGTTTAGTTTAATTGTTATAAACTTTATTTTGCGTGTTGTTTGCCCATCTGTGTACCAAATAAACGACACAATATTATTTTTGTGTTTCGAATATTACCAATGAATTACCATTACCAATAATGTGTTAACCTCACGGTAGTCTGTAATGGTATGGGGAAATGTAATTATTGGTGAACTTACCACGCAGCCTTCTACTACTGTAAAAGCAGGAACCAGAAAGCTGGTGGACTACAAAATATATTCGGCACTACACTTTTAGTTTCCACCCTGTATAAGTACGTATGTATGTAGCAATGTATATAACGAGAGGTACCTATGTATGCGTGATTTAGTTTAGCTGCGTGAGTTAATTAGTGGTATCTGTATGAGACATCTTCTCGTTTATGATTTATGTGTATGGAATGTTAAATCCCAACTAATATTATAAATGCGAAAGTAACTCTGTCTGTCTGTCTGTCTGTTACGCTTTCCCGCTTAAACCTCTCAATCAATTTTGATGAAATTTGGCACAGACAATCTTTAGACCCTGAGAAAGAACATAGGCTTACCTTTTATTGCGAAAAAAAGAGATGAAGAGATTAAAAGTACGCAGACGAAGTCGCGGGTACCAGCTAGTTGTTAATAAGTTTTTATATTAAATTTTCCTTAAAATTACACTCGAGGCCACGTAAAGTGCCTCATAAAATCTAACGCACAAAATTATCTTACAAAATTCCAACAACGGTACGACTCGAGAAAATTGCTAAGCTTATAATCCTGACACGAAAACCCGGTCGTTTTGCCACATAGCGCTTAGCGTACACTTGCGGACAATCGTATGTTAGATATTATGAAGTCTATACAGTTTTATTGAGGGAAATAGCGATACGCCATTGTCTTGGTGTGACTCAAAACAAGGAAAGATGTTTCAACACTTTACATACCTATCCTACATAAAATATAAATATGAAGTAGTGTTTATATGTTTGGATGTTTGTGACTCAGTCAAACCGATTGGGTTGACAAGAAACAAAGTTTTTAATCTGTATTAGTATAAAGGCTATTTAGTTATATTCTTCTGTAGTCAGAGCTTAAAAGAACAATCAACATACCTACTCAGCTCCTATCTAACTTTTGCATTATATTGTTTTATGTATATAATTTAAATAATCTAAATTGAAAATTGTAAGGTGTAGGCATGTGTGTGCTGTTTTTAATTATTCATTATATTTTTTCTTTTTCAGGTAATTTATCTTCGAAGCTGGTAGAAAAACGTGACTGCAAAATGTAAGTGAGGGATATTAAAATAAAAAAGAAAGTCTGTTACGAAGTATTTCAACACAGAAATTATAAAAAAACAAAGTAGGTTTAATTGTGGTCCAAAAATCGCACTTCCTTTCACCACTGTTTCAACTTTTCGAGAAAACTTAACGCGAAAATAAGAATTATTTATTTTCAACTAGCTGGTACCCGCGACTTTGTCTGCGTACTTTTAATCTCTTTATCTCTTTTTTTCGCAATAAAAGGTAGCCTATGTTCTTTCTCAGGGTCTAAAGATTGTCTGTGCCAAATTTCATCAAAATCGGTTGAGAGGTTTAAGCGGGAAAGCGTAACAGACATACAGACAGACAGACAGACGGAGTTACTTTCGCATTTATAACATTAGTTGGGATTTATCAAATTCTTAATTCGCAGTTGAATCGTGGCACTAGTTTGCATATTTGTTTACGTATTATTATCGTTATTTTACTCCTTAGGTAAAGTACTTTCGATATCATTTTAAAGTTTTTTAATATCTGTAATAGTTACGGAATCATCACCTGTGCGCACTAAACGTACGTATTACACCCTGTATACCTTTTGTATCGTCCACTTTACCCCATCTCACTAATATCATAATGTGAAATTTATGGACGTTTGTTACTCAATAACGCCAGAACCGCTGAACGGATCTGAATGACATTTGGCACAGAGAAAGATGATAGTCTGAAATAGCAAAAATGCTACTATTATCCCGTGGGAATACCGGGATTTAAAACCACGCGGGTGAAACCGCGAGGCGCAGTTAGTTCTACATAAATCTATTATCATTTTCATGCACCGTTTACACAGTCATGGTCTGCGAGAAACGGGGTTAAATGAAGTCTTTACGATGGATTACAGACAATAAATACTTGTAATAACACTTTACGGTGCAAGCTACTAAACTGATAGGACGGTGTGAACGCAGCCTTAGGTTTAGGATAACAAGACGCAATTTTCGGCCTTTTTAATATGGCTATTTCATAATTTTTGACACTGTCATGGCTAGAAACATAATGGCGCATGCAACTGTGCCGAAATATCGGGAAACAATCAAACACATAAATAATAGTAAATATCCATAATGTAATATGTTTATACATCATTATATATAATTCTATATAACCGGCACCGGTGGTCTAGTGGGAGTGACCCCGCCTTCCGATCGTAAGGTCGCAGGTTCGAATCCGGTCGTGCACCAATGGATTTTTCTATCGAAAAATTTATGTGCGCAATGCCAGTGCTCTTAAACGGTGAAGGAAAACATCGTGAGGAAACCAGTTAGTATTCTAACAGCGGCGATGGGCTTGCAACCTGTCACGCATGGAATACTAACTACTGCAAAATGTGGGTATGTGCCAAATGTAATGTTTGGACGTACCTCTGACTACCCCCCTTAGACATCCTCAAAGAATCTTGAATTAGTACCTACTTGGTACTGGGAGATCTGAAGGGATATCTACCGTACCTGGGGATCAAAGTCGTGAAGCTGTTTCAGTTTTCAGTTTCTATATAATATCATTTTAAATGAAAACTATGGTTATTTAAGATACACAATATTATCCTATCTTTACTAACAAGTACATGTAGTATGCTCTACTATTACTCCGTATCTACATGCGAAAGTTACGATGTAGTATGTTTTTGGCTCAGTAGGGCATTAAATACGTAAGCAAAAACTAACTAACTAATTTCTTCTATGCAAGTTTTCATACATACATACATACTACACATACATAGTATAATTACAACACTAGTACATTTTAGGCGACCTCTGTGGCGCAGCGGGCGAGAGCCTGCCTGCGACGCAAGAGGTTGCGGGTTCGATTCCCGCCTTGGAACAAATTTGTGTACGATCTGCAGAAATTTGTTCCGATGGTCTGGGTGTTTTCTATGTATAATAAAAAATATCTATCTATGTAAGTATATAATGTATTAAATATATCAGTTATCTAGTACCCATAACACAAGCTTTGAGTAGCTTACTTTGGGGCTAGATAGTGCTGTGTGGATTGTCCAGCATTATTTATTTATTTATTTATTTGTGTTGTTTAAAATTACATTACTGGAAAATCTTTATAATGGTATCCACCGAAATTGGTTGATTACAATTTAATAAGAGCTTGATTTAGTAATTTAATATCTATACCTACCTACCCTTAAATTCAAGCACAGAACTAGCAAAAACAACATACATCTGCTAAGATTTTACGTCTTCAACAATTTCGAATTATGCGAGCGACAAGTTCTACGGTTGTCTGCCTCTTAAGTCAAGTCCAGCTATAAAGCTAAGCCATGACGGAAGGTTATGAGCGGCCTATGATCTCCGACATCGGTGGTGGCTAATATTTCACACAAACTTACTTTAATATGAGTTTTACGATCTAAAATATACCGAATGCCTCTCCCCGAGCTTATCCTACAAGTTTGTAACTCAAAACTACTTGTGAACTGTTTAGTGAGTATGGGTCTGCTCAGGACTACTTGAGAGTCATAACGTAGTTGGTGGTGATAGATAGATAGATAGATAGATAGATAGATAGATAGATAGATAGATAGATAATACTTTATTGCACACCACATAATAATTACACATAACATAACAATAAAAAACATCTGAGTGATATACAATGGGCGGTCTTATCGCTAAAAGCGATCTCTTCCGGACAACCTTGGGATGGACTGGATTTGACAAGAACGATAAAGGACGTTGGTGTAGAAAAACAATAAGATAACGCTTACATACTAATCTAATAACCTACCCGAATAATATATTATACACAATATACATACATAAATTAAATTATTAAAAAATATATATATACCAATACATGCATAGAAATATGGTATATAATACCTAATATATATATATACCTACAAAACTATATAAATAATAATTACACATAATATAATCTACTGGATTGATGAAAAATGATTCAGCAAGAGATTCTTGAAAATAGGGAGGGATTTAGCAAATCTGACATGTGAAGGGAGATAATTCCAGAGACGGACAGCTTGTACAGTGAAGGAGTATTCGAGGAAAGTAGAATTACGTACAGGAGTTTTCAGTTGCAAGGTCTCAGGTGGTGGTTGTGGTTGGAACCGCTTTCAATCGGGTTTGCATCGGGTCGGATTTTTAAGCCAATTTTCTATCAAAAAGATTAATTAAGACGACAATTAGTTAAACTAGTAAAACATGGGTAACTTAGAAATTTCAAAAAAAAAACAGCTTCACGACATTGATCCCCAGGCACGGTAGATATCCCTTCAGATCCCCCAGTACCAAGTAGGTACTAATTCAAGATTCTTTGAGGATGTCTAAGGGGGGTAGTCAGAGGTACGTCCAAACATTACATTTGGCACATACCACATTTTGCAGTAGTTAGTATTCCATACGTGACAGGTTTCAAGCCCATCGCCGCTGTTAGAATAATAATAAATAATAATAAAAAGCTTTATTACTTACTTACACATTGAATACACACTGTATACTAATACCTACTATATTAATGCTATTTAACATGTGTTTATTTGATTTCTAAAAAAGAGTTTAATTATAGGTGTAAGTACCGCCTAAAGCGGTAAAAGCCTCCTCCATTTGCCTCCATTTCGTTCTGTCTCTAGCAGCTCTAGTCCAAGCAAAGCCTGCTATTTTGACGATGTCGTCGCTCCATCGTTTTCGAGGTCTGCCTGGTCTTCGCTTTTTATCGAGGGGGTACCAATTTGTCGTTGTTTTGGTCCACCTGTCATCTGCCACTCGTTGCACATGTCCGGCCCATTTCCATTTTAAGTGGAGGATTTTCTTGATGGCATCTTTTGCTTTGGTCTTTTTTCTTATAACGCTGTTTTTTACCTTGTCCTTTAGTTTAAGGCCTACATAGCTCCTCTCTATTCCTCTTTGACATACTCTAATTTTTTCCAAGGTCTTTTTTGTAAGGGCCCATGTCTGACATGCGTACGTGAGGCATGGAAGCAGACACATTTCCATGGTATTTGTTTTCAGTTTGATAGGTAGCTTATTTTTGAAAATTTCTCTCAACGCCCAGTATTTGTTCCATGTGCTCTTAGTTCTCCGCTCTATTTCTTTTTCAGTTGATGCTTTAAATGTGATCAGGTGACCTAGATAAATGTAATCTTCGACATATTCTAGATTCGATGATTGTATGGTCATGGGAGCCTCATACCTATTTGTCATTATTTTTGTCTTGTCCCAGTTGACTTCCAGTCCTACCTTTCTACTAGCTTCACACAGTTCCGCTAAACACGTTTGCATTTCCTGTGGATCTTCTGAAAGCACAACAATATCGTCTGCAAAGCGTAAATGCGATAGATATTTTCCATGTATATTTATACCTTTACAGTCCCAGTCTAGTTTTTTGAATATTTCTTCGAGTACGGCGATAAAAAGCTTGGGTGAGAGGGGGTCCCCTTGTTTCACACCTCTTTCGATTTTGAAGTTAGGTCCTGGTTTATCTAGAGTTATTTGTGATGTACTGTTCTTGTATATTTCTTGCATCAGATTGATGTACTCTTTATTTACTCCTTGTACAGATAGAGCGTGCCATATGGAGTTATGTGATATTGAATCAAAAGCTTTGCTGTAATCGATAAAGCAGAGGTATAGTGGTTTGTCGTACTCACAATATTTTTCTATGATCTGCTTTAACGTGTGGATATGATCTACTGTAGAGAAGTTTTTTACAAATCCAGCTTGCTCAACCGGTTGGTTTTCATCTATGGTTTTTGTCAAACGTCTCAGTAGAGTGGTAGAGAAGACTTTGTACACGCAGGACATGAGACTGATGGGCCTGTAGTTCGATATCATCTTGGCATCCCCTTTTTTGTAGAGCAGTACTATGTTAGAGTTAGTCCATTGCTTCGGTATCTCATTCCTTGAGAGTACTAGATTAAAAAGGTTGGTAAGTGGTTTCACAAGAATATCTTTACCGGTACTAAGCATCTCATTTGTTATTCCATCAGGTCCTGGGCTTTTGTCAAATTTTAATTTGTTTAATGAGTGGTAGATTTCGTTTTCTCTAAAAGCTGGTACAGGGTCATCGTTTATGTAGTTTGCAGGTTGATTTTCGCTCCAACAATTTGTCTTTGCATATAGATTTCTGTAGAAGTTTGTAGCTACTAGCAAGACTTCGTTCCTGTTTGTGATTGTTGTACCAGCATCATTTTGCAGTTGACTCATCAACTGTTTTGAGTTACTAAGATGTTTGTAGGCTTTTTTAACAGCTCCCGACTTTTTTAAATAATTCTCGATAACGTCTAGTCTATATTTCTTTGTGTTAAATTTTATCTTTTTATGAATTATTTTGTAAAGTTTACTCAGTTGGTGTTTTTCTTGTTTTGTTTTATTTTGTCGGTTTTTCAGTTTGTGTTTTTCTTCTTTGAGCTCTATTATTTCATTTGTTGTTATTTTTTGTTTACGTAGATCTTTCTGGAGAATCTTGGCAGAGCTGCAGCTTCGTAAGATATTTTTCTCTATGTTGTCGTAATACTCTTGCACTGATTTGTTTGTTCCGTCTACGTAGTTGCCCTTGCAAAGTTCATTTGTGTATTTATCGCTGTCTATATTTTTTCCGGGATTTGTTATGTAATAGGCTCGTGATTTATTTTTATTTTCTATATTTAGTGTCACTCTTACTAGTCGGTGGTCACTTGGATGTTTCAGGCTACTTATAACACTGCAGTTCTCAATTATATGTGGCATGTTTGTTGCAATGTAATCTATTTCGTTCTTCGTATTACCATCGGGTGACATCCATGTCCATCTAAGCTTAGGCGATTTCTTATACATAGTGTTGGTAATCATAAGGTTATGTTGGAAGCAGAAATTAATGAATTCTTCACCCCTTTTGTTCCTTTTTCCGTATCCATATCTTCCCATTACCCTACTTTCACATTCTTTTGGTTCTCCAATCTTTGCGTTCATGTCTCCCATAAAAATCAGCCTTGATGAGTAATGTTCCGTTAATTTTTCAAGGGACTCATAGAACTCTTCCATTTCTTTTTCATCCGAGCTTGTAGTAGGGGCGTATGACTGGACTAATGTAATTTTTTTCCCCTGTATGCTTATAATCAGTAACGCCACTCTTTCTGTTATGCCGATAAAGTCTAACACTGTAATAGTACTTTGTTTCTTTACAAGAAATCCAACTCCATTTCTTCCTTTAGATTCGCCGTTTAGGTAGAGTCTATAATAACCTCTATCCTCTAAGGTGTAGCCTTGCCTTCTGGTTTCACATATGCCTATTACATCCCATTTTATGTTTGATAATGCGTATTCTAATTCGGTTATTCTTGTTTCGTTTGCCAGAGATCTTACATTAAATGTTCCTATATATATTTTATTTGTTTTGGCTTCTGGGGGGTTTTGGTCTACTGCTCCCATGCTGACCAAGCATATTGGGAGAGATTGTATATTTGTTTCTTCTGTATCCTGTTTTTTGGTAGAGTCGGCGGCGATGGCGGTGTCGATGGCATCCTCAGCGGCGACGGAGGTAAGGGGAGGGATTAGTTGCTATTCAGCGGCGGCGGCATCATCCGAGGTGCTCGTGGATGGCTTTGGCGATTGCCTTTCGTATCGTTTTTGCACGAAGTTTGCAATGGAGCTCTGACTTTCCTTTGATGATACTCTATTCTTTTTTGCAGTTTGGTACTTAATTATCCCCTCTAGATTAGTTACCGATTTTCTTGCTTGATGCGGAGGTGTAATTTCTAGCTCTCTCTTCTTTGAGTTAGAGTTGGAAAATGGTCCATTAGATTTTTTGTGGTTCAAATTAGGCTCTCTTATCACAATTCTATCGTATTTAAGGTACGCCATTTTTCCCTCATTTCTCTCCTTTTGCAGCTGTTCATGTAGCGATTTACGTACTTCAAGAATTTTTGGTGAAAAGTCTTCCTTTATGTATACATTTGAGTGTTCTATTTTTCTCTTATTTTTTAGGATTAATATTTTTTTTCCGTAAGTTGTAAGGGTAAGGTTTATTGGTCGTATTTTGCCCTCGGTTTGTTTTCCCATGCGCCTTACAATTTCAATTTCGTTTTTGCTGCAGGTTACGTCCATTTTACTTAAAGTTGCTATGATTTTGTTTTCCAGCTCTACATAAGAATTTTCGCCTTCATTTACTCCGAAAAATATAATATTTCTTTCCCGTATTTGTTTTTCTACTAAGGTTAGCCTTTTCTCTTGTTCTTCATTTGTTTCGTTGATTTTCTCTATCTTTTTATTAAAATACTCGAATTTTTTATCAATGTTCTCGTTTATTTTCGAGGTAATTCTCTCCTCCTGTTCATTTAATGTGATATTTGTATCGCTTCTTATTTTTACCCTGAGGTCGTGAAGTAGTTTTTCCATATTTTCTGGAGTCATTCTCGATTTACTTACTGAGCTGTCTAATGTAGTTCAATCTCGGTGTTAAAGTTTGATAGTTTGCGTAAGCGTCCTCTAGGTGTTTCGACGATGAACAGTATATATGTTTCCTCTACTCTCCAATAGGTGACGCTGTAATCAAAACAATTTGTTAATCGATTGCTATTAGCGCCCTCTAGTGACTCCGCTCTTTTTCTTCACTGGTAGTTTGCGTTTTGCGCTACTTGCCACAAGATGTCACTTAAACGTAAGTTTTCCGACTATGACTTGGCAATTCCACTTAGGTTATGTATGGTAAAACAAAATAATTGTTAATCAAAACAGCTTCAGCACGTATTGTATACTTGCGTATCGTACTTTACGTCATATGAGCAACAGTGCAAAGGATTCCACTTGTATTTTTCGTGCACTTTTGGTTCTATTCCCGACAATGTTTGTTATTGTTTTGTTGTCCTTTTTTGCACTTCACCTGTTGTTTTACAGGCTTTGCCCACACAGTATCACCAGTATTACGAGTCTATTTGTATGTTAACACAACCTGTTGCTCCAATTGATGCGTACATTTTTTTTTTTTTTTTTTTTTGGAAAATGATTATTGAAAAGCAAAGCCAAAAGGCAGTCTGCAGAAATCTTCTTATCGCTGTTAGAATACTAACTGGTTTCCTCACGATGTTTTCCTTCACCGTTTAAGACCACTGGCATTGCGCACATAAATTATTCGATAGAAAAATCCATTGGTGCACGACCGCATTCGAACCTGCGACCTTACGATCGGAAGGCGGGGTCACTCCCACTAGACCACCGGTGCTCTTAATAGAAATTTGCCAGCCAGTAATTACTTGGCAGATGTCAACCTTTTATTAAACCACACTCTGGAAACCGACAAGAGTCACAAGAGATCGCTACTACTCGAGTTCGGGAGTTTATTCACTATGACCAATTCAACCGCGTTTTCGTTTAGGGCAAAGTATCTCCTATGACATCACTACATAGTAAAAAACAAAGTCGCTTTCTCTGTCCCTATATCCCCATGTCCCTATGTATGCTTAAATCTTTAAAACTACGCAACGGATTATGATGCGGTTTTTTTTAATAGATAGAGTGATTCAAGATGAAGGTTTATTTGTATAGTACATGCATGATATGTGCACCCGTGCGAAGCAGGGGCGCGCGGGCGGGTCGCTAGCAAAGAATAAAGCCCAAGATCACGTTTTGACGTTACACGATTTGGGGCGAGGAATCTCCTATGTCATAGAGAATAATGCCCCTGTGCGATGACGCAGTTCTGACAACGTGACTATAGATCGTGGTTCGACACGTGAATAACTATAGAATGCATCTCGGCAGATAAGCCTGCAATTCTGTCAAAGCGCAACTCATAAACATTGAGTACAGCTTCACAGGTAGCGATAATCGTAACGAGGCGAGTGCTTGAAATGGTGACCTCTCGCGGTGGGATTTTAGACCTAGCTTATAAACTGTCATGCAGTCTCATGCTATTTGTCAGGGGCTTAGGTCATCGAACTGTCTGTGATCTGAATGTTGGGGTAATTTTGAGATAATACACAAGAGTGGTAGTAAGTACCCACCACGCCTTTTTCAGCCGCCAAGCAGCGTTGCTGTGTTTCGGTTTGAAGAGTGTGGTTGCTGGTGTAACAGGCACATGAGGCTTAACATCTGTAAGCGTCAAGTTGATGGACACAGGGCAGTGCATCGTAGAGCATGTTCCTACCATGCGTGACTTAGGAGACAATGCTTTGTTATAGGTGATGGTGACCACTTAACATCAGGTGGGCCATTTGCTTGTTTCATCAGCTAGTTGTATAAAAAAAAAGTAAATAATTCATATAAGAAATACTTTGTTGCATGTAAAAAAACAGTACCTACAATGGCAAACTGATTACTATCTAACATTATCCTTAATAACCTTAGTGATTTTGGACAAAAGGTAAAAAAAATACGAGTGCTGTATATTTTATTTGTGATAGCAAAGCTTACACAAATATTATGACCGCCAAAATCTCAGTTCAACGTTTAATAAAAAATAAAGCATTATTTCAGTTTCGCGGAAACCGATTCAGATTAAAACATGCCCCTAAATTCCCCCCAAGCACCTCGTGTCGCCACAACAAGGGCAAAATGGTACAAATATTGAAATCCACCTCCTAACATTAGAATACAATCGGCCTCAAATCGTAGCCGATCAAATGTCGTAAGTCGCCAACTCGCAACAAAAGAATGAAAAAGCTAATTTATTTTATCATGGTGGGCTGGTAAGGTATACCTACCATAAGAAGTGCCTACTTACTAGTACTGGTGTATTCTGAGCTTGTAGTGGACTGTGTCACTGATATGTCACCTGTCACGAATTGGTTTATATTTAATATTATAGAATTATTCTATTCTATTCTATTCTAATAATAAAAAAAAAATATTCTTTCTTTTCTATAATATTTCACTTCTCCGGTTTTTTATTTTTTAGTATGTATTTGTGTTTAATTGCAGTATGTTTTAAGGGTCCGGTGACAGCGGCTCGCAATTTCGAGGTGCGATTGGCTATTATTTCATTTTATTTCATTTCGGGGAGGTTGTTTGAAATAATAACTCTAAAGAAACACGCATAAATACTGTTCGAACACAAATAATACAATAATATAAGGGAAATGTGCTTGAGTCAGAAATCATTTTGGTATTAGGTAAACGTAAGACCAAACATACCAATACCAAAATGATTTCTGATTCGGGCATGTTTCCCTTATATTATTGTATTATTTGTGTTCGAACAGTATTTATGCGTGTTTCTTTAGAGTTATTTTTTCAAACAACCTCCCCGAAATGAAATAAAATGAAATAATAACCAATCGCACTTCGAAATTGCGAGCCGCTGTCACCGGAGCCTTAAGTAAAATTGTAACAAATTTTCTGTATATCTATCATTATGTAATGTGTCTGTGTAGTTGAATAAATGTATTGTTAAATCAATCAAACAAGTGAGACTGTAGTTAAACTAACTGTATATTATAAGCGTATTACATCCATAGAACTATGAAAACCTCCGGTAATTCCATTCTAAAAACCATCGCACATCGCGCCTAAAACGGAATCTCCTAAGCAATCCTGCTTCTTCTTTATTTTCGTTTTGAAATCGATAGTTGTATGTGAAATAAAAACTATCGATTACAAATTAACGATTACAAACTTTTGTGAAACTTATAATTAATTAACAGTATTTTCTTTCTTTCATTTCACGACGATACGAGTTGATAAAAAAAAAATACTTTTGGTAGGTAAGCCTTAACTTTAGTCTCTGCGTGAGCGTATAACTATCAGATAACTTAATAAACAAGAAGATGTTGAGCAAAACAAAAAAACAATAAATTATGCCAAATCAAAATTACATTATTATGTTAGGTCATTGCGTTTTATAGTAGGTACGAGTATGTATTAAGATCAGCGTTGGACAATATGGTAAGTACGTCACTAATTTATAAAACGGTAACAGCCAATAAGTTCTATTTGAAATAGAACTCAAAGAATAGAAAAACAAAACCATTTGAAAAGGGCATTTTAAAATTATGCAGGTTTAAGTAATGTAAATACGTACCTACCTACGCTATAGCAGATGAATGAAATGTGTATTGAGATCATGGTACGGGGTGAGGAGGGGGGGAAGGGTGTCAATTCTGTACCTTATATTACTCAAGATCAAAAAATCAAAACGGTCCTTATTCAGTGCAATCGCCAGGGTTACTTGCCAGTGCCTTGCGACGTGCTTGCGACCAAAGCAAAGACCGGGGTAGTCTGTGGCATGCAAAGTTAGTGTGTAGAGGAATATGCAAATGTTGACGTTATCAAGCCCCCCGGGTCCGCTTTATGACGGACAAGCCACAACAGCATTTGATTTTATAGTAGGAATACAACTTGCTCCATTGGGGGTACTATATCGTGGACTTATGCGTCATTCATACTTGGCGGAAATAGTAGTAGGAACAGTTAGAAGTTTTTTAGTTAACGTTGGAGAAACTTTTGAAACTATCATGAATATGAACCTAATTTTCATTTGAAACGGGATATTTACCATTTATGAGTTTGATTGCATGTAATCACGGGTCGAATTAAATAAAATAAAAAATAAATAATGCTGGACAATCCACACAGCACTATCTAGCCCCAAAGTAAGCTATTCAAAGCTTGTGTTATGGGTACTAGATAACTGATATATTTAATACATTATATACTTACATAGATAGATATTTTTTTTTATACATAGAGAACACCCAGACCATCGGAACAAATTTCTGCAGATCGTACACAAATTTGTTCCAAGGCGGGAATCGAACCCGCAACCTCTTTCGTCGCAGGCAGGCTCTCGCCCGCTGCGCCACAGAGGTCGTCAATTGAGTTCAATTCAATTGAGTGAGTTTAGTACGGCTAGTAGGACTAACGACCTTTTACGGAAAGGTTTCCGCCACCGAATAGATAGTGGAAAGTCACTCATTATCTTTTCGAATCTTAAGGGTCCGGTGACAGCGGCTCGCAATTTCGAGGTGCGATTGGCTATTATTTCATTTTATTTCATTTCGGGGAGGTTGTTTGAAAAAATAACTCTAAAGAAACACGCATAAATACTGTTCGAACGCAAATAATACAATAATATAAGGGAAACATGCCCGAATCAGAAATCATTTTGGTATTAGGTAAACGTAAGACCAAACATACTAATACCAAAATGATTTCTGATTCGGGCATGTTTCCCTTATATTATTGTATTATTTGTGTTCGAACAGTATTTATGCGTGTTTCTTTAGAGTTATTTTTTCAAACAACCTCCCCGAAATGAAATAAAATGAAATAATAGCCAATCGCACTTCGAAATTGCGAGCCGCTGTCACCGGAGCCTTAATGTCAAAAGTTATTTTGGTTTTATTTTATTTTAAATTATCAACTTTTTAGATTTTATTATTTTTTAATACATAATTTGATGCTCTGTACCTATTGATTATTGTTTCATTAACTTAATGAACTTTTAATGTACATAGTGTAATGTTTAGTAAATAGAGACAAATAGTAAATAGAGAGTTTTGACATTTTATTAGTATTATATGATATTTTATTGTAGCTTTACTGTGATTTTAGAATTTTATATAATTTTATTTTTAACTCGCTCTCGCTCAAAATTTTTATTTGCACGCTGTGTGTCTCCTGTAATTATTGTAACATTTAGCGTGGTTCACTATCTTTATTTTTAATTTGTTTGAATGTAATTGATGTATACGATGTTGGAGATTCTAAATAAATAAATAAAAAAAATAAAAATAAAGCTTTGTGTGAAAATGTCAAAATCGCGTAAAGTTCGTTTCCGGCAAGGATTTTCGGGAGCCATCGTATTCTATATTCAAAAATTGTATTCTGTGCCGAATCCGATACCGAAATCGAAATAACCCTCCTTATTTTGAGTCCCGAGGTTGTTTCGTCTAATGACTCTATGTTTATGTAATGCACGGTAGGTAGGTGCGACATGGCTTGACAACGAGTTGTTTTAATTCCGCAGGATTTCTTTGAAACGATTACCGTTATATTGTTTTCTACACGACCGCCAAAGCGACACTGAGTTTTTGTATTTTGTGTCTTATATTTCATCTTTGCTGTGACCCAAAAAGGTCTAATATCATTAAATATAAGGCATCTTCTTTTGTGGTATTTGAGCTCGGTCAATTTCCTATAACAAAGAATATAAAAAAGTTATTCTTCGCAGGAAAAATAACTTGGGACAAAAATCTTTGTGATTTCTTTAAGTGTATTATCACTACAAAACTAATAAAAATTCAATTTCCTATAGCCTGAGAATGCCCTCCACAATTACGGTCCACATACAACGGTGGCCGTATTTAGGAGCCCGCTACCATCGCCTACATATCCCCCCGCTGCGCTGTTGAAGGGATTTATACAGAACCCAACAGATATATCCCTGAAACTGAGATGGGAGATTCAGATCTACAGCTGTGGACTTGCGCCCACGTCGCTTTTAGATTTATAAAAAAAACTTACCTATTTCTGTCGCCAAGCAGTAAGTACTATGTTTTGATTTCCGGTGAAATAAAAGACAATTTTACGTCTCTTACCGCCGGTTTCAGAAAGCTCGATCAAAGCTAATCGGCTGTCAAGTCACTTGCTATTTCAGCTTTTACTTCAAATTAGATAGAGATAGCAAGTGACTTGACAGCCGATTATTGTTGATCGCGCTTTCAAAAACCGGGGGTTAGGTGATTGACTCAGAACTATAAAACGAAGGTGGATCTCTATTCGACTATACTACACATTGCACCTACATAATACCTTTGTTACGTTGATATTTTTGATAATCCCTTTTTATTCGGTAGGATTTAGAATATTCATCGATTTTTGTTTAATGTTTTTAGTGTATTTGAGGCCGTTTTTTCGAAAAAGTTGTGTTCCAAAGAGCCTAGTCTGAGTTTTTTTACACATAACACCCGTGTACTGTGTAATACACTATTTTGTACGGCAACACGAAAAGCGCCCCAAAGCATATACTCGTAGATATGAGAATACTATTCTGATACTCACGGGTATAAAAAAAAAATCTGATACAGTTTTTGACAGTCAGCGTCACGCAAAAATGGTTCAAAAAACAGTTTTAACAAAAAAAGACTGCAAAATATGTTTCCGACCTTTTGATCCTGACCTCAAGTGACCAAGAAATAACCACAAACCAACTACGTTTCATACTGTTCTGTTGCAGTAAAAATAACCATTAGTCATCTCATACAAGCCATGCAAACATACCATTAGCTTTTGCCTATCTAGTTTAATACAACGACAAATTGCGTCAAAACGCTTCCTTTGTAGTGCTGGACGACTCGGAGGTTAGTTCGTGTGAGTTGGTGGCCATTATTAATACTACTTGTAGATAAAACATGTAGTCAAAGTCTTAAAAACGTCATCTAGGTGCCAATTCCACGCGACCAAAGCGTAGAAGAACAGGAGCCTTATTCACTATGACCTTTTGCACCGCGATCACAGCTAAGACAAGGCACCGGTGTCATACGGTCAGGGCAAAGTATCTCCTATGTCATAAAGAATAAAGCCCAACATCAAGTTTTGACGTTTCACGGTTTGGGGCAAGGAATCTCCTATTGTCATAGTGCATAATGACCCAGGCAACAAACTTACGGCTTGGCTCTCCTACCATTCTCTGTTATGCCACCTAAAATAAAAAAGGTCCTAAAGAATAATTAAGTGCTCGTATTACAGACCCCTAAGTTATTCGATGAGTGTGATTTGAATTCGATGACGCAGGTGAATTCCACTCGGATAATAACTAAGATTAAAAAAAGAAAACTACGCAACTGACTTGATAAAATCGGGAAAAAAAGAGTTATCATAGCCACTGACAAAAATAAATACCTAAAAAAATAAAACTTTTTCTACTAAACTTTTTTTACGAACCATAGTATTAATTTGAAAATAAAAAGTCAAAAAACAATTTAAACTTTCGTCGAATAGTTTGCTCAACTTTGTCCGTTGTAGAGTCAGCGACCTCTGATTTGTGTGGTACTGTACCCACCCTGTCACAAGCCCGATTAATGGCTCATGTACTTGACAATGTGTAGGCAATATTATGGCATAGCTATAATGACAATGTGTATGCATTATTATGCATGTTGTGAATGCAATATTATGCAAATTGTGTATGCAATATGTATACATTTATTGCATTTATTTATTGAACCGGAAGGACGACTCTTACTGATGACATTGAAGGTAATAATATACCTACATCTTGTGACGGTGGACGACTTTTTATATGATACTAGCAACCCGCCCGCGCGCCCCTGCTTCGCACGGGTGCACATATCATGCATATATAATACATATAAACCTTCCTCTTGAATCACTCTATCTATTAAAAAAACCGCATCAAAATCTGTTGCGTAGTTTTAAAGATTTAAGCATACAAAAGGACATAGGGGCATAGGGATAAAGGGACAGAGAAAGCGACTTTGTTTTATACTATGTAGTGATAGTGATAGTGAAGTTTACCACATGAAATATTTGCATGATTGGAATGTGCCCTACGATGCACTGCCCTGCGTCCATCAACTTGAAGCACATAGATGTTATGCCACGTGTGCCTGTAATTACACCGGCGACCACACTATTCAAACCGAAACACAGCAACCCTGCTTGGCGACAGAAAACAGTTTGGTGTAAATAGGTCTTTCAGAAAAAGCTGTACTACTTATACCATGCCTACATTACACGAGCTCTACTATATACTCTTACCATACTTATCCTACTATCCCAACTAATATTATAAATGCGAAAGTAACTCTGTCTGTCTGTCTGTCTGTCTGTTACGCTTTCCCGCTTAAACCTCGCAACCGATTTTGATGAAATTTGGCACAGACAATCTTTAGACCCTGAGAAAGAACATAGGCTACCTTTTATTGCATAATATTCAAATTAAAAGTACGCAGACGAAGTCGCGGGTACCAGCTAGTAATATTATAAACGTGAAAGTTTGTAAGTATGGATGGATGGATAGATGTTTGTTACTCTTTCACGCCGAAACGGCTGAACAGATCTGAATGAAACTTGGCAGAGAGATATATTATAGTCTGGAATAACACATAGGCTACTTTTTATCCCGTAGGAATACCGGGATTTAAATCTGCGCGGGTGAAACCGCGGGGCGCAACTAGTACTTTACTCGTATACACTTTTATGGTTATTTGACGACCTCTGTGGCGCAGCGGGCGAGAGTCCGCCTGCGACGCTAGAGGTTGCGGGTTCGATTCCCGCCTCGGAACAAATTTGTGTACGATCTGCAGAAATTAGTTCCGTTGGTCTGGGTGTTTTCTATGTATATAATAAAAAATATCTATCTATGTAAGTATATAATGTATTAAATATATCAGTCATCTAGTACCCATAACACAAGCTTTAAGTAGCTTACTTTGGGGCTAGATGGTGCTGTGTGGATTGTCCAGTATTATTTATTATTATTTTATCGCATTTGTACGTATATGCCCTTTATTTATGCTTGTTTAATTTTTATTGTGTGTAATAAAATAATTAGAATAACATTATTTCGAGAATAAAATTACTCGAATGTTCGTCACACAAATGTTTGTTCTCGGTGGGGATCGAACACGGCCTACTCTGAAGGCAAGCACCAACGCTGTAAGAGAGATGTCATGTCGTAGAAAATAGTATAAAACTTTTTTATAGCCGCGATCGGATATTATTCTGTAAGTTATTGAATTACTTTAATAATTTAAGTCTACTTTTATGACCTTCAAAGTGACCATATCGTTACAGACATAGCCGTTTCAAATCACTACCTATTGCATCTACAAAGTTACTTTTTCCTACAAATCTATATAAATACGCCAGAACTTTAACGACTGTATTTAAACCAAAGCTCTTTTGGTTCGAAACTGTATTTTTACGATGTTTTTACGACGCTCACGCCCTCTGGTGTCGAGATTCGGGAACTCGCGCAACAGAATTAAGAACACGGTTTTAAACTAAGATAGGTAGTTTTTTTATTATATAATTGTCAATTCTACATATATTACAATTAAACGTAAAAAGTATGTTCACTACATAGTATAAAACAATCGCTTTCTCTGTCCCTATATCCCCATGTTCCTATGTATGCTTATAAATCTTTCAAACTACGCAACGGATTTTTATGCGGTTTTTTTTAATAGATAGAATAATTCAAGAGGAAGGTTTATATATATAATACATGCATGATATGCATGTATTATAGCGGATCGCTAGTATACAATAATATGCTATTTTTTATAAGCACCTTGAAAACTGTTGCTATTAAATGCGACAACATTAAAACTTCATTAGTATTCAACCACTCATTCATTCATTCATTGAAAAGACTCTATACTAGGTAATATGTATTAAATTACTACAACTTATTTTATAATGCTGGACAATAATGCTGGACAATCCACACAGCACCATCTAGCCCCAAAGTAAGCTAATCAAAGCTTGTGTTATGGGTACTAGATGACAGATATATTTATTACATTAATATTTACATAGATAGATATTTTTTATTATACATAAACACCCAGACCAACGGAACAAATTTCTGCAGATCGTACACAAATTTGTTCCGAGGCGGGAATCGAACCCGCGACCTCTTGCGTCGCAGGCGGACTCTCGCCCGCTGCGCCACTGAGGTCGTCTATTTTATTGCTACATTCTTGAATTATTGTCTTCTTTAATTAATGTTATTAGTCTAACCATTTTGCTCTAAGAAAAATTAACAAACACAAAATAAATAAAAACAAAACACGCAAGTACATCCCACCCTGAGGAATCTATATTGTGGGTCAGTCAATAAAATCCTGACTTGATTTGAAATTAAAAAATAAATAAATTATGTAACACCTTTACTCATAATAACTCGTAAAGCTTTTTTACCCCCGCTATGTACAAAAGCCATTTTCTAACATAATATCCTGTATTTTCTTATAACAACTACAAAATAAAGTGGTTAAATTGAAATTACTTTAAAGGTACTAAAATATCATTCATTGGAATTTTGCCTTTACAGCTACGTTATAGAAGATAATTTCACATGAATTGTTTATTGTTTCGTCGTAACTGCCTAAGTGTTTTGTGAAGGTAGGTTTTAGTTATCACTAAAATTTATTTTCGATTGAAAACTATTCAAAAGTTACCATTATCTCAGTCGAGTCTCGCAATTTAAAGTTTTACTACAGATTTGGATAAATCCTACCAATTTATGAACGCAAAAGTTTGTAAGTATGGATGGATGGATGGATGTTACTCTTTCGCGCCGAAACGGCTGAACGGATCAGGATGAAACTTGGCAGATAGATAGATTATAGTCTGGTAAGGCTACTTTTGTTTGATAATAGTTAATAGCATTTAATTTTATGATAAACTAGTTGCGACAAATTTTACTAATTACCGAGTAACGGAATCCGAAAGTTTTTTTTTTTTTTTTTTAAATAAAACTTTTTATTTATTTTGTATTCATACTACTATTTTTTATCATTCACTTTCTTTGTAAATAAATTTATTATAAATAAATCAAAAAATATATAAAAAATACTTTAATCAAAATATGAAAATAAAATATCTCTTTCGGCAATAGTCAAAGTACAATCGCACATAAAAAAAGAAAAAACTTAATGATACTTTTATAAATACAGAAATATAATTAAATACAGCATTTCAAGAATATCCTCCTTTGCATAAACCCGACTAAGGTACTTTACAAATGCATATTTATCAGGAAATTAGCATCTGGGTAGACATTAATAGTAACTACAAATTCTTACTAATTACACCTTAATAAGAAGATATAAGGTCGAGAATTGCATCAACATTTTATGTCTAACTAGCTCTATCAGCCATACTGTTATGGCATAACATGTACTGTCTCACAGAAAAGTGGTTCGATGAGTCTACTCTGTTTCAATAAATTAGTTCGCAGTCTTGATAAAAGATGGCAGCTTTTCAAAGATTATGTGCCTTAGTTATCATCTTAATCTGTCAAAAGCGTGTTAATATAAACAAACGGTTCTTTTATATAATTTTAATAATAATAAGGTTAATATAAATTTATTAAATTATAATTTTATTAAATAAATAGGCCTTAATATAACTTAATCTCGAGACACGCTAGAAGTTTTCTTAGGATGTTTTAGTTGGTTTTCATGATTTTAGGGACTGATTCCTTAAGCTATCACCGCTAGTTAAAGTTTGAAAGATTGAAACAAAATACTGTTATGTAACGAGTACAAAGCTGTAATGGCATTGTAAAATTAAAAAAAATCATCAATAGATTTCCGCCTCTACATATCCTAGACTTGCCAAAAACAAATATCTAATATTCATATAAATCTATTCGATGTGGTAGCTCTGAAATGTAGCCATAGGTATACACTTATATATTATTATATACCTATGGCTACATATGTTATGTGTTATTTTTAAGTTATAAATAATTAAAATTAGTTTTTTTAATCCACCCTTAGTCGGTTGTAGTTACAGTTTTTGCTTAGGTTTTTGCACAGAATTGTACATCGGCTCTTTGATCGTATACAAACGACATGCGATTCGAATACTAAAGTATGAGCAGCCATCTAATTGAGTTATTAAAAGACGTCGAAATGCATCGGGAAATATCTAAATATATATAACTCAAAGGTGACTGACTGACTGACTGACATAGTGATCTATCAACGCACAACCCAAACCACTGGACGGATCGGGGTGAAATTTGGCATGCAGGTAGATGTTATGACGTAGGCATCCGCTAAGAAAGGATTTTGATCAATTCTACCCCCAAGGGGATAAAATAGGGAATGAAAGTTTGTATGAGATTTTCAAAGTAAACGAGCGCGAGCAAAGCCGCGGGATCAGCTAGTTATAATATAAAATAAATATAACTTGAAGTATTCTACAGAACTGGATGAGTGGATGGTTTTGGGAGTAACCCTTGCCAGGCTATGATACCTTTGCAGCAATTAAAGTTATATAAAGTTAAGTTTAGTTAAAGTTATAGGAGCACCGGTGGTCTAGTGGGGGTGACCCCGCCTTCCGATCGTAAGGTCACAGGTTCGAATCCGGTCGTGCACCAATGGATTTTTCTATCGAAAAATTTATGTGCGCAATGCCAGTGCTCTTAAACGGCGAAGGAAAACATCGTGACGAAACCAGTTAGTATTCTAACAGCGGCGATGGGCTTGCAACCTGTCACGTATGGAAAAAAAAATTTTCGAAAAAGTTTTTTTTGCGTAGACGATCAACTGAATAAATTAAGCCTAATATATACCTAATATTAAATTAAGTAGGTACCTAAGGTATTAGGTACCTACTTAATTTAAATTTAGATACCTACTCTAGCTAAGAAGGTACCCCTAAGGTACCTACTTAGCTAGAGTAGGTATCTGAAATACTTGTAATATGTGTCAATACTGCAGACTTATTTTTCCAAAAAATAAAATATACTGAAGGCGTTAAAGTGACATTACATGATGCTTATTAAAGAAGTTATACCACATACCACGATCAATTTTGAATAACTAATACTACATTTCGACCCATCAATATAACTTTTATGCCATTGACATAAGCCTTAAAATCTATTCGCAAGTAACGAAGACTTTGTCTTGAGAAACTTGATCGCGTAAATCAAAAGATGTCTTACAGCGATAGTAATAAAGTTAATACTTGTATGAGACTTCGTACTGGGAAACATTTCGACCAGGATCATCTAAAACTGTCTTGCCGCGATGGTAATAAGGTTGAAAATTGAATGGTAGTGTTGTCCCATCGATAACTGACAGTGACCACCGATTGAGCGATCCGATGGGACAGTAATCGATAAAAGATCGAGAGGATATCTGAACCGATTCGTCTCGTTAGACCTGACGTTGATTATTTGAGATAATAGTGGACATGCAGGGATTAAAATAGAATCGAAAATGGCCCAGGAATAGTTCTCACGACTCTGGAATAATCCAAATTGTACTTACTAGAATATTTTATAAACACAACAATCTGTGCGTGACCTGCGATGCACTGTTTGTGGTGATGACTACCTTTTAACATCAGGTGAGCGATATGATTGATCCATTAGCAAGTAGTATAAAATTGGTTCTTACTTTTATTACACACTTCAGTCACCATAACAGAAAAAAAATTCTCGTAACTAGCGGGTTCATTCATTCCCATAGTAAAATTCAATTTTGCTTAGTATTGTATTAAATAACACTGGGTGACGTATAAAAACAATACTTTTATTATAATTTTTTGTCCCACATTTGGACAACGAAATAAAATACATATTTTTTTTTTATTCTTAATTATTTGTAAATGATTTTGCACTGCAAGTCACATCTTTACAACTTAGTACTTAGAACAGGAAAAACTGAAACAGCTTCACGACTTTGATCCACAGTCACGGCAGATATCCCTTCAGATCTCTCAGTACCAAGTACTATCTCAAGATTCTTTGAGGATGTCTAAGGGGGGTAGTCAGAGGTAAGTCCAAACATTATATTTGGCACATACCCACATTTTGCAGTTAGTGTTCCATACATGACAGGTTGCAAACCCAGCGCCGCTTTACTTATAACAATCAGGGCAATAAACCCAAACCTACTTGTCAACGCGTATTCTTGTCAAGAAAACTTTATCTTTCTCACAACACTCAAACCATGAACTAAATCGCCGTACTACCAAAATATGCATTGGAAAGTATACCTTAATATAAGGTAATAAGGTGGGTGCAGTTTTCCGTCGGTGCAGTAGATAGCTTGCTCCCGCAAACCACTGAAACTCGAGGATATTACGCTTTGAGAAAAAGAATAAAGAAACATTAAGCATTATGTTCCTATACGTAATTGAATGAGGTGAGAAAAATAATATTTTAAAAAAGTAACTGTAATAATTATGGTTTTTTTATACAACTAGCTGGTGAAACACGCAGATTTAAATCCCGGTATTCCCACGGGATAAAAAGTAGCCTATGTGCTATTTCAGACTATAATCTATCTCTCTGCCAAGTTCCATCCAGATCCGTTAAGCCGTTCCGGCGTGAAAGAGTAACAAACATCCATCCACCCATCCATCCGTCCGTCCATCACATATTAGCAGGATAGTAGGATATAACAGATGACCTCTGTGGCGCAGCGGGCGAGAGCCTGCCTGCGACGCAAGAGGTTGTGGGTTCGATTCCCGCCTTGGGACAAATTTGTGTACGATCTGCAGAAATTTGTTCCGATGGTCTGGGTGTTTTCTATGTATAATAAAAAATATCTATCTATGTAAGTATATAATGTATTAAATATATCAGTTATCTAGTACCCATAACACAAGCTTTGAATAGCTTACTTTGGGGCTAGATAGTGCTGTGTGGATTGTCCAGCATTCTTTATTTTATTTATTTATATAAACTTCAAGCAGGTACAAAGTATGAAGTTTCTGTTCTTTCTGATAACATAACAGCAAGCAAATTACTTAATTTTCCCGCCACGCTGCCATCGCGCGGCCATGTTTTGCCGCGCAAAAACTCGTGTCCCGCGCATGTGTCCTGTCTCGTCCCTAATTGGGTACTTCACGACTGACGACGCTGATTGGTCGAAGGGCGGCGCGTAATTATATCATAATCCCACCCTCATTTTTAATTAAAAAGAGTTTACTTTGAAATGTTATACAAAGTGACAGTACACTGACATACAAGTACAGAATAAAAGTTGTGGTCAGTTGCTTATGTTAATTATAGATAAAATTGCACATTATCAGAGTTCAATCACATAGGTGTAGGAGCTACCTATTATCAGAAGAGTAGATAGATAGCTGACTAAAACAATAGCTTATGCTTGGTCACACAATTTTATGCAATAAAAAAGTGGGGTGTAGGTAAATTTTGGACAATAATGTCAAAATAGACGTTATGGTACGTTACTTACGTATGGAAAACAAATTCGGCGTCGCAACCCTATTGAATTGTAGTGACCAAAAATTCGCGTCGTTATGTAAAAATATAGAGCGATGGAGATAAAATTTACTCAGTGTTGTTAATGTATTAATCTTCAACTAGATTGTCTATTGAATTCAACTGACATTACAAATACGTACACGAAAAATATACAAGTTTTAAAATGCAAACTTCACAATCCAAAATGAGCACAAACGTAATTTATTCAAACCAAAGTGAATTTACGAACTCTGAAAACTTATGCATTCCTGTTATTAGCATTACAAGCAATAATTTGTTAATGGGCCCAGCTTGTGGTAGGTAGGTACCTATCATACCACCAAGAGCCGATACCCTGGTGTATACGCTAAGTCTGAGTTTTTTTAGTTTTTCGTAAAGTCAGGAGCCTTATTCACTATGACCATTTGCACCGCGATCACAGCTAACAAGGCAGCCGGTGTCAACGGTCAGGGCAAAGTATCTCCTATGTCATGAAGAATAAAGCCCAACATCAAGTTTTGACGTTTCACGGTTTGGGGCAAGGAATCTCCTATTTTCATAGTGAATAATGCCCCAGGTCTTTTTTGTATCGTCTCGTGAGTTCTCAGGACGCTCGGTAGAGGCGCTGATCGAATCTCCATCATACAATGTTTGGTTGTAACAAGCAAATACTAGTAGTAACCAAACTGCGTGTGAAGCCACACGGGCAAAAATTCTGCCGCAGAAATTCGGTCACAGAATTGGCTTACAGATACAGAGATACAGATACTTTATTGGTAAAAACAGTTTACAAGTCATGGTGGAATCTAAATATATATAACTCAAAGGTGACTGACTGACTGACTGACATAGTGATCTATCAACGCACAGCCCAAACCACTGGACGGATCGGGCTGAAATTTGACATGCAGGTAGATGTTATGACGTAGGCATCCGCTAAGAAAGGATTTTGGTCATTTCTACCCCCAAAGGGACAAAATAGGGGATGAAAGTTTGTATGAAACTTTGAATTCCTTGGCGCGAGCAAAGCCGCGGGTCAGTCAGCTAGTTTTAAATAATATTACATTAGGTATATACTAAACATTCAATAATAATTTACATTATTACTATATTATATATTATCAGCTGCATATAAATTCGCTGACCGAATAATATGCTTTTTCTACTAATAGAAAAGAAAGAAAGAAAGAAAATATATTTATTTCGTCCCACAAAACAAGTAGGTACTTACTACTACTAATAGCTTTTTTAACTTATTTTTGAAGATGCCGTCGGATGTTGCATTTTGTATCTCTTGCGGCAGATTGTTAAATATTGAGGCTCCTATTAGTGTGTATATGCTTACATACGCGTTGGAAACATACGCAATTCACAATTTATTTTGTATGAAGTAAATTCTGCGATCGAAATTCTGTGACATAATTACTACCCGTGAGGCCTCTCACTAAGGTTATTGCCTGTTCTTCATCGCGTTTCATGCTTTGATCGCGTGGAACTTGCACTTAGATTCACCTTTTTTTTTGTTGACGGGGAGGAAATATGCAAACAGACACCCTACCGCACCGAGGGATGCGATAGGGTAGTGTGAGGTGGACGGACTCGTCGACTCACTAAAACCACCCCGGTGGCCAGCCTCAATGCATGTCAAGGGGCTCTGACGACTCTAAAAAGAACATTTCGGTGCCCCTCTCGCATAACGCTAAAAAGCACGTCCCGGGAACGACATTCATTGCCGCCCCCAGCACTCGTGGTGCTACGGCTGCACATGCCACGATGTGCCAGCCGCCCTCCCGGGGTCCGCTGCTGACCAGCCGGAGCCCTCGCTCCGACCGCCCACAGACCCGAAAGGCCCCCTGTTTGGCAGGGGTACCACACTCGCCCCTCATGGGGCAGGCAGCGCGGGGTGGCCGTTGCCAGCACCCGCACTTAGATTCACCTAGCTTAAGACGTTTTACAGTATTGTGATTTCATTGAATTTTTCACCACCTTTTGACTTTGAGAAATGCCTGACCTTACGAAGAACGACAAAAACTCAGACTTGGAGTGCACTGGCGGTGTACAGACCAGTAGTACCAGAATCAAATTCAGAGGTATAATTTGATAAATTAATACTGTATTGATTTCAAGCGCATGGAACATTGCTTGAATAATGATTTGATCAGCAGTTTTAGGGTAAAAAATTCTCGTACTTAAAATAATATATTAATAAGTCGGTAGGTATGTCCTGTTTTATTGTGGAACCTTTTTGACTAGTGAAAAAAAGGAAAACCCATGACACAAGTGTCTACCTAGGTAGGTCCTGTCTAAAATATATATTTTAGTAACTGGTGGTATTACCTACATCGCCCACCAACTCTTGCCCTGATTTAGAATTCAAACAATGTACAGGAATTTGAAAAAAGTAAGTATCAAAATTGTCTGTTTATTATAATCGTCTTCGCTCAAAAATAAATCCTAACTTAAATGAGTAACGTATATTTTGAAGTAGCTGAGCTTTTGCCAAGATGTGACTTGTGATTTGATTTTCATTGTGATGCTAAGTGGGGTTTTTTCAAGGATTCAAATCATGATCCTGTATTGTTATTGGCGATCTATGGCTGATGGTATTTGCACACAAAGGGTATTTGGTACCTAATTTATTAATGTCAGTGTTAGGTCATGGATATTACCTAACTACCGTTTTCAAACTGAAATCATAAAATAATACCTCTGACGACCTCTGTGGTGCAGCGGGCGAAAGCCTGCCTGCGACGCAAGAGGTTGCGGGTTCGATTCCCGCCTTGGAACAAATTTGTGTACGATCTGCAGAAATTTGTTCCGATGGTCTGGGTGTTTTCTATGTATAATAAAAAATATCTATCTATGTATGTATATAATGTATTAAATATATCAGTTATCTAGTACCCATAACACAAGCTTTGAATAGCTTACTTTGGGGCTAGATAGTGCTGTGTGGATTGTCCAGCATTATTTATTATTTATTTATTTTAATAACAGCCATAATTATTCATAATGTTTCTTTTTTTATAATTCTCCAAATGTCAATGACTAAGGTTACATTTATATATATTATAAATTATCATATTCTGTTAAAAAGACAGCTAATCCGAAAATTCTGTGTAATTACGGGCACATGAGGCTTAACATCTGTACGCCTCAAGTTGATGGACGCAGGGCAGTGCATCGTAGGGCACGTTCCTATTGTGCGTGACCTACGGGGCAATGTTTTGTTTATAGGTGATGGTTACCACTTAACATCAGGTGGGCCATCTGCTTGTTCCATCAGCTAGTTGTAAAAAAAAAAATTCTTTACTTTAGTACAATACCTCTTTCAGTAACTCACAGTGATTCATAAAAACCTTTTCATTTATTATGATTATTTTATTATTACAAACCCTTCACAGTTACAAAATTATATCAACAATTGCAACTTCCACTAACCGCACACAACTAATCTAAAAACCAAAAAACCGAAGAACAAAAGAATCCAAAACGCATCAGCGGAGTGTAATGGAGATCACGTAGCAATCTCTGATTATACCTCTCGCTTTAATTTACGGCGGTTATGAGGGTGCGAGCGAGATAGAATTAATAATGGCCTAACCGCAGCGCGCACTATCATTAGCTGGTATTCCATTTGTCGGTGCCTGGCTTCGAGCCGCTCATCTCAATTGGATCTTGGTGTCCGACACCACAGATAACCTATATCTGCCGACAAGCCCTTGTCACTGACTCGACATATGACATTGACAGCACCTAAGGAAGTATCAATTGTCAATTAATCGAGTCTACAGATCACATTTTCTTGAGCTCTATGTCAAAGCAAAAGCTCATGTTTTATTTATGCGGTGGTTGCATTGGTTTTAGAAGATCAGGATAGTAACTTATGGCTTGGATCCTTCCATTTCAGCTGCAGGGAAGGGCCTTGGGTGTATGTCCGTTACCTAGCTAGCAATAATTCGAGGTATACCTCGATTATGGCACATTTGGCACAGCCTGCTTTGCTAACTTACAGGCAGGTTTTTCGGTATTTTGAAGAGGGCATGTGCCTGCCTCATATTTGTTATAACGTCGCTAGGTGTTTCGGTGTTTCACTAAATTTTTCCCACACACTCAGATAAAACAAATATACTGAACTTTATAATAACAGCTGACGTTTGGTATTTTACCCACCTTTGAAATCATCAAATTATTTCGTTCATGTCAAAGGATTTTTTCAAATCATAGATCATATTATTTTATAACGTTCATTCACAAAACAAAAATATGCATAAATAAAGCCTCAGTAGAAATGCACGCATGAGAGCTACCTACTGCAAAATTTCATAATTTAATATTAAACTAAAATTAAACTATCACCCCATCGATTTAGGTATCAATTTTGCTTGAGCTACTGAAGTAGTAATCAGTGGCTAGTAGAACTACTGCACGTAAATATTCTGTGTCCGTTTAACGCACGCAATATTGAACTTTAAAATCACCTCGCCGTTCTCAATGGATATTAGATTCAAAGCCAGTGCTGTAAAGTTCTTTTTAGAAAAACAGGTAGTCAAAGCTGTCAAAGTACTGTCAAAGAGTATTTTCGCAAGTTCCAACGCAGTGGCGGAAACCGAGCCCGCATAGGTAATCAACGCAGCTACAGTTGTAAGAAATAAAATGATTTTTTCTTATTACAGCGGGATTTAAATTGGTTTTTATGTGTTTTCCGAAGGGCTTAGGTTTGGTGTTATTATGTGTAATTTAACGAAAACATTGTCAAAGCGTGTGGCTATTAGCATTTCCTTAATTTTGGACTTTAAATCCAAAGAATACAGATTATGTAAGGGTGCGCTAAATACCTACATGATGTTAGGTGGTAACCACCACCTATATGACAAAGCATTGCCTCGTTATTCATACACGATATGGGCGTGCCCTACGATGCACTACTCTGCCTCCATCAACTTGAGGCTGCAGATTCTAAGCCTCGTCTGCCTGTAATTTCAGCAGCCATAGGATTCAAAATTTCATTCAGCGCTTGGCGGCAGAAACAGGCATAGTTGGTGTAGTCCCTGGACAAATTCATCACAAAGACCTTTACTTCTCTACTACTCTACAAAACGTCGGCGAAATAGCGGGCAACACTACAAACAACAGATCGCAAAACTCAACATACCTAAAAATAGACCACACATATTTGCGTACCCCTCATAGCTAGATAACAACAAAGAAGATTATTATGACAGCTTACAATAAGAATGAAATACATTCTCAGGACAACCCACCAACACCCCCCATGTACATAAACTCTATTCACAGCATCATAAGGTTGATAGTTTAGCAGCAAGGTGTAGTAGAAGCGAATGTGTTTTCGGTTCATTTTCAAGTGGAACAGATGAATGATATTTAAGTTATAGTGACCGGTGACAGATACAAAGCACTGAACTACTGCTGTGCTTTGATATGACAATATATATACATATGTGTATATATATAAATATTAGAAAAAGACAGGGACTGTGTCGAACTCTGATTGTCTTATTCACTTGGTAAAAAATGAGCCAGTTATAACTACCATAAGTATTACGTATCCTACTAATATTATAAATGCGAAAGTTTGTATGTATGGATGGATGGATGGTTACTCTTTCACGCCAGAACGGCTGAACGGATCAGGATGAAACTTGACACAAAGATATATTATAGTCTGGAAAAACACATAGGCTACTTTTTATCCCGTGAGAATACCGGGATTTAGATCTGCGCGGGTGAAACCACGGGGCGCAACTAGTTACCTCATACTAACAATATACTTTACTTTTTGATCATTAGGTTAGGTACGCTAAAAGCTAGGTACATAGCTTAAATATGACACAAAGTCAGGGTTTAATACCCGTGGTTTCGCTCGCTTATTACGTGATTGACATTACCATGATAGAAAATCATAACGGCCTTACAATACCTACAATTTGGTACAACCACAAAGATCACTCTGAAATGTCTTGCTTAGGAGATATAGACCTCAGTGGCGCAGCGGGCGAGAGTCCGCCTGCGACGCAGAGGTTGCGGGTTCGATTCCCGTCTCGGAACAAATTTGTGTACGATCTGCAGAAATTTGTTCCGTTAGTCTGGGTGTTTTCTATGTATAATAAAAATATCTATCTATGTAAGTATATAGTGTATTAAATATATCAGTCATCTAGTACCCATAACACAAGCTTTGAGTAGCTTACTTTGGGGCTAGATGGTGCTGTGTGGATTGTCCAGAATTATAAAAAAAAAAAAAAAAATAGATAAATATGACATTAACTGTGATGCCACACGTGCGAAATTTGATAAAGCAAATTTGTAGTGGTAGGTATGAAGCAAATTTTGCGACTGAATTTCTGCCCGTGTGGCCTCACACATATCTAAGACTTTTTCCTGCAAAATTAACGAACCTCTATAGTTTATAGATTCGTTAATTTTGCACAATGTTCACGAATTTTTTTTCGTTATTTTTGACCACTACTTTTTTAGCTGGATTCAGCATATTTGATTAAAAGCTGTTTTTTTTTAAAGTACTAAATTTTAAAGTACTATCTTGCCGTACATTATCATGTCGTACAATAACCGGACTCGTAAAAAGTCGTTCTACTAAGTAATATCATGTTAATAGTGGCACACTCCCACGAGAACAATATAGCTTATCAGCTCGTCACGGCTTTCATCGCGAGGGTAATCCATCGTGGTGCACTCTTTGTCACTACATGCACACACTTGTTTTACAATTCATTATTTGCAGCTTGTGCTGTCGGGGTATTCTTGTAGAGCACTGATTTTTATAGCACCGGTTATAGAGCACCTGCGTTGTATTGTTGGAGTATCTTCTGAATGTTATTCTCACTGCATTCTTATTTCCTTTAAAATGCCGATTGGCAACACCCTGGAGCTTCATTATCTTAAATAAACATTATTTCATAAAACAAGGATCATAAAACCTGCGATTTTCATACATTTTCTTTTCCACAAAACTCAGACACATTCGATTTTTGTATTTACGAATGTTGTTCAAAAATTCAAAAATCGAATTAGGTGTGTGTGTGAATGAATTTGTGATTGACTGATGCGCTATGTCAGCTTCGCATATACCAACTATTGAGCTGAGGAATACATCACGAAACCTTTAAATTTATTTCTTTTGCGCATTATAAATATGTATTGGCGGGCATTTCACACAGGACCAGCTAACCGTTCATGCTATAGGCTCAAACATAAATTTAGTTCTAATTGCTTAAAACCCCAGTTTTAAAACCCATTATTTTTGCATAATAACATGTAAACGTTTTGTATGTGGGCTCATAAGATATACAAAACATGGCAATACCAGAAAATATTGCCTAATTCATATCGAATCGACTGCTTGAACTGTCATCGGCGTATCAGATTCTCTGCATATCAAGTTAATTTAAGAGTACTGGAGGTCTGGCAGTCCCTTCTATTCGTTTATAAACGATGACAGACAATGTTGCCAGTGTCAACACTGTCAAGTGATATTGATAAAATCTGTTTATCATTTTTTTTAACTAGACTGTCTGCAAAGTTATTGAACTCAACTTGATCGATTGCTATTTTTCATAAGTTCAGTGATTTTATGATTTTATATTATATCAAAATGTTAAAACGGGCAAATGAGAAGTACCCTCAAAGCTAGATATATCTACGCCAGTTCCATGTGACAGAACCTAAAAAGCCTTATCAATCTGCTTACCAAAATACGCCCATACTAATATAGGTAATCGAATATTTTGGTATTAGCATATAGAGTGCCCATTTTGGACAATAACGACCGCTTCGCGGCTTCTAAATAAATCCCGATATACGAATAGATACCTCTTATCAATATGATGTAGCTAATTGAGTTTTAAGTGGGTAGTATAGCTAGCAAACAAGATGTCCGCTTAGTGACAAACCACGTGAGCTGCGTGGAAGGAACATTAGCTTAATTTATATGACGACTATGTAATTATAAAAACATGCTATAGAAAAGTAAAATAACCAGATTGTGTGTTGCATCACAATTTACATTACCTACCAATAATTTTTATTATTAATCGTTAAATGGATGGTGTCATTTATCCAGTTGTAAATGGTATGGACGCCCTCCTACCCGATGGACTGACGACATTGTTAAGACCGCGGGAAGGCGGTGGTCGGAAAGGGCTCAGAATCGCTCTTCCTGGAAACGTATAGCGGAGACTTAATGACGACCTCAGTGGCGCAGCGGGCGAGAGTCCGCCTTCGACGCAAGAGGTTGCGGGTACGAACAAATTTGTGTACGATCTGCAGAAATTTGTTCCGTTGGTCTGGGTGTTTTATATGTATAATAAAAAATATCTATTTATGTAAGTATATCAGTATTTATGTAAATATATTCAATATATCAGTTATCTAGTACCCATAACACAAGCTTTGAGTAGCTTACTTTGGGGCTAGATAGTGCTGTGTGGATTGTCCAGCATTATTTATTTATTTATTATTTACTGTAGGCTGATGATGATGATGGATGGTATTCCTACTTGTCCTATGGTGGAAAGGAGATGATGGTATTACATTTAATTATAAGAATTATAATTTATGACCAGACCCAGGATATAACAGTACAATTTAATCACAGTCCTTTTGATCACATGTAATTCGCTAACGTATAAACTTTTATCTCAAAGGAAGTGGTGAATTTTCTCCTATATAGGTACAGTTACTGGCAAAAGTAACTTCAGACATCTTTCGCTAAACTAAGCAAAGCTTGACTATCTATTTACATTTACAAGCATTCTAACATTTTACATTACAATTATTCTAGGCTTCTCTACAAAGGTTGTCTGGAAGAGATCGCTTTTTAGCGATAAGACAACCCATTATTTAAGAGTAGTAGAGCTCTTTGTGAAGGGCTCGTCCGGGGAAGTACTACCACCACGCCTTTTTCTGCCGCCAAGCAGCAACGCTGTGTTTCGGTTTGAAGAGTGTGTTCGCCGGTGTAATTACAGGCACATGAGGCTTAACATCTGTATGCCTCAAGTTGATGGACGCAGGGCAGTGCATCGTAGGGCACGTTCCTATTGTGCGTGACCTACGGGGCAATGTTTTGTTTATAGGTGATGGTTACCACTTAACATCAGGTGGACCATCTGCTTGTTCCATCAGCTAGTTGTATAAAAAAAATATATTATTGTTTGTAATCTGTCCTGTTTTGTAAGTTTTAAGATGTGCAATAAAGAATTTTCATTCATTTATTCATTTTAAATTAGTATTTTTTTATATACCTATCGTTTTGTATAAAAATTTGTTTTTCATAGGTTTTTCTAGTAGCTATAAATAAATTAAAACTTATATTCATGGTCTAGTTGTATTTTTAGGCTAAGTTGCTTGGGGGGGTTGACGTTTAGATTTGCCTAGATTTACCTAGATTTACCTAGATTTACCTAGATTTACCTAGATTTACCTAGATTTACCTAGATTTAGCTAGATTTACCTAAATTTACCTAGATTTACCTAGATTTACCTAGATTTACCTAGATTTACCTAAATTTACCTAGATTTACGTTTCAAAGTTATCCTTTTGAAAAAACAGAATTTTATATATTGAGTTCGTCTAAACATGAATAAAGCTACTTAGGCAAAAAATTATCAATTCGATGCCGACTGTACTGCATCAAGTAAAAAGCAATACATTTAATAACGACTTCTAAAGTAGTTCAGCAAACTACAGCCTTCAGTCTTGGTTACTTAAGATGTGGGTGCCGCTAGTAGACGACCGTAATAGTTGTTGGTGCAGATTATTTTGAAGCTGTCGTTTCATTTTAAAGAGCACCGGTGGTCTAGTGGGAGTGACCCCGCCTTCCGATCGTAAGGTCGCAGGTTCGAATCCGGTCGTGCACCAATGGATTTTTCTATCGAAAAATTTATGTGCGCAATGCCAGTGCTCTTAAACGGTGAAGGAAAACATCGTGAGGAAACCAGTTAGTATTCTAACAGCGGCGATGGGCTTGCAACCTGTCACGTATGGAATACTAACTACTGCAAAATGTGGGTATGTGCCAAATGTAATGTTTGGACGTACCTCTGACTACCCCCCTTAGACATCCTCAAAGAATCTTGAATTAGTACCTACTTGATACTGGGAGATCTGAAGGGATATCTACCGTGCCTGGGGATCAAAGTCGTGAAGCTGTATTTTATTTCAATGTCATTTTATTTTATTTCAACCTATTCAAAAATACCATTGCAACGACTTAAATAAGCGCAAAATCTACACTGGTGTCGATTCTGTTGTTGCATTATCCTAAACTAACTTAATCTGACAGCTCTAAAATTATAGTTATCCTTGTCGTTTCGGTCTTTTGGAAAGGGATGGCTATATTTTTAGTACTGTCAAATTAGGAAAGCTAAACAACAGAATTGACACCAAAGTCAAACGTTGAAAAACTATCGTAGAAATTTAGTATTCTGCCGTCAAGCAGCGTTCAAGTTGTTGTGTTTCGGTTTTAAGGGTGTCCTTGTCGGTGAAATTACAGGCACATGAAGACTAACAATTATTGAAGATATACCTCATTTTATCGCATCGTATTATCATATTACAATCTATCATTGTTTTATTAAGATTTGTAAAAAATAGCTGCAACATGGTTCATTAGGTTTGTTTTAGAATGACACGACTGTATGAAAATACATGAGCTGCTTGAATCGTTTCTATTTACGACCGCTAATAACAGTCACCGTTTCATAGGAAAATCTAGCTTTCTTAATAATACAGTGTTCGGAATATAATTTCAACAATCTCCGTATTGACATTGATGCTTATACCTTAATATTAATAGTAAAGTGTATATTATTGCTTTTTCATTATTAGCTTTTACAAGTTTCTCTAACAACATGCTTTCCTCTGACATATTGAACCATAATCGACCACATATAAAATTGATTTTCGTAAAACCCCTAAAAGCACTTATGCAAAGGTATTTCTAATTATGTCTCTCTTTAAGTTGGACTTGATCTGTTTCATATAGAAAATTAGACAATATAAATACTGTGCTGGTGAAAAGGGGTCTTAAAAGGAGTGATCTTAAAAAAATGAATTAGTGACATAAAAAAAACTAACCCCATTTTTTATAAACCGACTTCAAAATAGGAGGATCTGAATTTAGAGTATGTTTTTCCGGTCGCAGAAAGATAATTAAATATATGATTATTTAATCATTTAATAGAATTAATCATTTTGTTTAGCATGTGCAGAGCATCTGTGAAGTATGTATTTATTATTGTTATTTATGGAATTAACTTAAGCTCGATACAAACAATCGGTCGTTTTTCCTTAACATCAGGTGAGATTGCGGTTAAACGTTTTACCTATAGATTGTAACAAAAAAAAATAACTCCTTTAAGCAAAAAAATATTAACATGCCACCTAGTGTAGTGTAGTGATGCCGCCATTTGACATAATTAAAGTCCTGTCCAAAGGTTGTCTGGAAGAGATAGCTCATAGCGATAAGACCGCCCATTGTACTTCGCTTTAGATAAAATTAATTATTGTAATGTATGTTTTTCTTGTGGTGTTTGTTTTCTATCTATCTATCTAGTTGTCCTACCGTGAAGCGCCAAAAAGCGGAATAAGTCTATGTTCAGTGGGCGTCAGTTCAGAGCACCGGTGGTCTAGTGGGAGTGACCCCGCCTTCCGATCGTAAGGTCGCAGGTTCGAATCCGGACGTGCACCAATGGATTTTTCTATCGAAAAATTTATGTGCGCAATGCCAGTGCTCTTAAACGGTGAAGGAAAACATCGTGAGGAAACCAGTTAGTATTCTAACAGCGGCGATGGGCTTGCAACCTGTCACGTATGGAATACTAACTACTGCAAAATGTGGGTATGTGCCAAATGTAATGTTTAGACGTACCTCTGACTACCCCCCTTAGACATCCTCAAAGAATCTTGAATTAGTACCTACTTGGTACTGGGAGATCTGAAGGGATATCTACCGTGCCTGGGGATCAAAGTCGTGAAGCTGTTTTTTTTTTTTTTTTTTTCAGTGGGCGTCAGCTAAAATGACAATTGTGTAGGTACATAATGTCAAACCCAAAATCATTAAATTGCATCACGAGCAAAAACCATTCATGCCTGGCTATAAAATGTGACCATTGACCATTACTCTCCACTTAAAGTATCGTTACAGCAATGTCTTGGTTAATAACACTTGGTGGGCACTGGGCCCGTTTTAATATCAGTACAGTCAGCATCAACAACCTAGAAGTCGAACCGCTAATGTTTTAGAGAATCCTAAACGTGTGATCTAGAGCTTTAACAAAACTCTTACTGAAATTTTGTGTGTTCGCTGGTTTAAATAAGCATTTATGCTGAGAATAATGCCATCTTTACCCCCAGTTTCTGAAAGCTCGATCAACACTAATCGGCTGTCAAGTCACTTGCTATCTCTATCTAATTTGAAGTAAAAGCTGAAATAGCAAGTGTCTTGACAGCCGATTAGTGCTGATCGAGCTTCAGAAACCGGCTGTTAATCTGCTATCTTACCTGCTATCTTGACAGCCTTCACAGCTGAGTTGGTAGTACTTCTGCCTTCTGCGCCGTGGGTCTTGGGTTCGATCCCCACCGAGAACAAATATTTGTGTGATGAATAGAGATGTTTGTTCTCTGTTTAGGTGTTATATAATATTATAAGTATGTATTTATAAAAAAGAATATAAGTACTATATCAGCTGGTTCCCATATCACAAGCTTTGGCTTAGTTTGGGGCGAGATAGTGCTGTGTGTGATGTCCACCAATATTTATTATTATTATATTTTATAACATCTATTATTATTACATTATACGATAGTCATATCAGTCGAAGCAATTGAGCGGCAATGGCGAACTGGCGCATGAGAGGTGGCGATTCAAAAAGGAAGAGGCCTATACTAAGCAGTGGGTGCATACGGGCTGAAAAGATAGATATATAGATATTATACAACAACATCCATTGATGTAATGAACTGTACAGACGTAAGAAAATGGGTCCGAGAAATGCCTCACCACTGAAATTTACCCGACATTGTGTTTTTGCGGTCGCGATATTTTGGTAATTTAGATCATTGTGGTGAGACGTGATGATTTGTGTACCAAAAAGCCTCGTGGGAAGAACCATAATAGAATATAACCGAATCACACAAGTTGAATTAAAGACTTACAAGATAGCAGAGATCTTGTGAAGGGCTAGGCCGGGGAAGTACTACCACCACGCTTTTTTCTGCCATCAAGCAGCGTTGCTGTGTTTTGGTTTGCACATGAGGCATAACATCTGTATGCCTCACGTTGATGGACGCATTGCAATGCTTCGTAGGGCACGTTCCTATCCTGCGTGACTTACTAGGTAATGCTTGGTTTCAGATGATGGTTGTTACCACTTAACATCAAGATGCTTGTTCCATCAGCCATTTGTATAGACTGCTAATATTTTTTGTTTCCTATACGTTTTGAAACTACTATAATTATTTAAATGGAGGGCACGATTATATAAAAGTTTAAAGCAAAATATTTTTTAATTACCCAGTTTGATTAGTAGAAGTATTTGATTCAAATATTGTCTAATTCTTTCTAACTAAATAGGATTTCACAGAGACAGCACCACCCATATCGGGAATGCATTCATGGTTAGGGAGGCTTTCTGAGTTTAGCGACTCGTGACGCGACCAAATCGCAAAACTTAGTTTGAAAAATGTTACTAGACATTCGTCTGAAAAAGGACGAAATAAATTAAATATAGTTTTCGAAGATTCGACAAGAGAAAAGAAGAGAAGAGAAGAAATGTAGTTTAAGGAGTCCTTTGACTCCTTAAACTACATTTCTTCCCTTCTCTCTCTTCTCTCAAAAGGTATTGGCACCTAGATTCACAGTTTTGAGACGTTTCAAAGTGATTCTGGTGATTTTATTGAACCAATACCTTTTGAGAGAAGAAATGTAGTTAAGGAGTCCTTTGACTCCTTAAACTACATTTCTTCTCTTCTCTCACCAGAAAAAAATCACCAGAATCACTTTGAAACGTCTCAAAACTGTGAATCTAGATGCCAGTTCCACGCGACAAAGCCTAGAACACCAGGTAAACTTATGGCTTGGTTCCTACTTTGGAACTTGCCCTTAAGACGAAGACAAGAGCTAATGTGACTCTCGCTCGCACGCTTTGACTTGTTGAAAGATAAAAAATCACTGAACCCATTTTCGAAAAATCGCAAACAACCATTTTGTGTGCAATCACATTGCGCACAGTTTAGTAAAAAAATAATTTTGATCGATACAAGTTTTCCTACTTAACTTTGCTTTTCTAGTTTTCGTACTCAAGAAAACTTTTGGGTAGGAAAACTTGCATCAATCAAACTGAATGTGATTGCATACAAAATGGTTGTTTGCGATTTTTCAAAATTGGAATTTTTGATTTTATATCCTTCAAAATGTCGAATCGTGCGAGCGAGAGAAATATTAGGTGTTGTCAACGCCTTAAATATTCCATACGTGTTGTCCGTTTCATAAATATCGCGCTACCCCATGGGAACTTTGCCGGGATCGTGACTTCTGATAGACGAGAATGTTTTGTATGTTGTATTACATTATTTCGCTGTTTTATTCTATCTGATAAAAATCTGGTGTCGTTTAAAAGAGAACCTATAAGCACTGTAGCTATAGAAAGGAAAGATATTTTTTCTCGAAAACCTATATTACAATATTTTTATTGAAGACTTCATCAAATAATGCAATGGATCCGACACTAGGAATAGCCTGTATCGCGGGAGACCTAATTATGCCTACCTAATTACATAAATGTTATTATGAGGCGAACAAAATAACGTGATTTTTACAAACCAATGTATGTACTCGTAAAAATCACGTCTACCTAATCACGTCACCCTATATCAAGAAATTGTTTTAGCCTTATACTCTTTTATATTGTTTTATTACATACTAGCGACCCGCCCGCGCGCCCCTGCTTCGCACGGGTGCATATACTATATAATGTATGTATTATACATATAAACCTTCCTCTTCCTCTATTAAAAAAAATGCATCAAAATCCGTTGCGTAGTTTTAAAGATTTAAGCATACATAGGGACATAGGGACAGAGAAAGCGACTTTGTTTTATACTGTAGTGATAACATTTTAGAACCAATAGTTCTGATTAAATATAAATAATAACAATAGTTATTTATTCTAAGTTTATTTACTAAGGTTTGGGCTGAGTTAGAGCCGCACAAACATTGTTACATTAGCATTTATATATTAGTAGAAAGTAGTAGGTCTAGGACAAATTAGATAAGAATCGAACGTTAAAAAAACTATTAATAGTAACACCCCTATTAATACAGCACATTTTACGGTACCTATGACACTTCCTTCACACCACACAGGGTGATTAAACGTAAGATGGATCCTAACGGATACATTTAATAGCTTAAAATAAACTGTTGAACTAATAATAAAGTTTAAAGCCTATGATAATAACGCAGCCTTCACAGCTCAGTTGGTTAGTAGCTCTGCCTTCGCCGTTGGCCGTGGGTTTGATCCCCACCGTGAACACACATTTGTGAACAACATAAGATTTATGTTCTGTGGCTGTGTGTTATTAAATATTTATTTACAAAATTATGCTTTTTTTTATAAATATGAGATCGAACCCACGGCCTACGGCGCAGAAGGCAAAGCTCTACCAACTGATCTATGCATGTCTGCGTATGTATAATACGTCATAGGACAAAAGCGAACGGAAGAACACTGCTTTCAGTGTTCTGCAGGCTGATCGCGTAACTTTGTTGCATTCAAAATCCGGTTGCCTATGTCAATTTTGGCAGTTTTGCGATCAATAAACTGCCAAAATTGACATAGGCAACCGGATTTTGAATGCAACAAAAGTTACGCGATCAGCCTGCAGAATGCTGCCTGCTGATGGCAGTGTTACCTAGCAAAGTCACATTTGAGTTTTTTTATACTTCTTCTCATGGAACAATCAGATGGCTCACCTGACGTTAAGTGGGAGCCATGATGAATTGCCTCGTAAGTTAGGCACGTTATAAACGTACCCTCTATGCACTGCCCTGCGTCCATCAACTTGAGGCATACCGATGCTAGGCCCCTGGTGCCTGTAATTACACCGGAAACAACACTCTTTAAACCGAAACAGCAACGTCGCTTGTCGGCAGAAAATGGTGTGGTGGTAGTAATTACGTCCCTGGACGAACCCTTTACAAAGAGCTACTTCATAATACCTGAAACCAAATTTAATCCTCATTACTATTATTTTTCAAAAAGCACGGAAGCTCGGTGTATTAAAATTGCAACGTATTTCAAACTGGCATCCGATAATTTCGCACTACACTTCCTGCTCATAAATTAGGATTTCAACAATAGTGCGAGAGAGAGGCGGGACTTCTCGCGTTTCCGCCTAGTTTAGGTAATCAGCCGTGTCGAATGTTAACTTATGCCTGGCACCTGACGCAATGCTTCGTCACGGACCTAGGGCTGCTCGGTTATCTAGACTTGAAACTGTTAGGGGCATGCTTTAGTCTTAAGAGACCTGAATCTTAAACACTATAGGACATTCCAATTCCCAGTTCTTATATACTTCTCACTCACACATTGCAACACTTTGAAAGATAAAAACTAACCCTCTTATTCATAATCACTTCTATTTTATAGCGGCTCAATTAGAGTACTTGTCACTATCACTTTCATGCCAACGAAAAGAGACAGCAACAGATTTATTTGGGATTTTATGCAAATGGCGCGCTCAGCGTTCATTATGAATAACAGCTAGCGGCTCCTATAGAGTAAAGAAAAGAAAGAAAAATTATGTATTAACCCAATAACAAAAAAAATACACTGGTAGGTACAGGCAGGTAACAAAAATAATACTAAAGACTAAAAAACAAATATAAAAAAAAAAGAGTCCTGCATGGTGTATTAAATGTAGTATTCTTGTAACTGTCACTTCCATGCCAACGAGTTTGATTCGTTTCCTGTCATCTAACGAAGCAAAATGCTATGTCATTTTCATTTTTATTGTTTTTCTAGTGTTATTTTGAGTTGTGTTGTGTAATTTTGGTGGTATTTTAACCAACATTACTTGTGGTCTTAGCACAAAGTGTAAGCATTTGAAGTGAAAGTGTATTATGTGATATCGTGATTTGACCGAAAATGTTTCAAATGTTTTGAAGAAACCGCCACCATTTTCTTCAAAACAATTGACTGACTCGACTTTGGACTGACGTGACTAGAAACATAACTACAAAGCAAAGAGTATAATCTCTGAATCACTTGACATTGGCAAGATTGTCTATGACAGGAGCCATAAAAAGAAGAAAGAAGAAGAAGAAGAGTATTGTGGGCTTGCTCAAAGACCATTATGAATAAGGACCATCGTTTTATTCGACTATTAGTTTTCACGCGCGCCAGCCCTACACGTAAGAGCACCACGTACTAGTGCAACGTTGGCACACGCGTTACATAATAACTGGTGTAAGGTGAGGGTGCACGTCGTTACTGTAACATTTACATGCTATTCGTCTGCGACTTCATTTGCAACATTTTGTTATTAACATTTGATGACTGGTCTTTAAAATGCTGCTAAATTTTAGCCGTATTATTTTCCTGGCTCGTACCTATAATGGGGCATCCATTAATTACGTGAGGTAATTTTTGCCATTTTTCATTTGTGCAATGGACATTCGTTCTCTGTCTGGGTCACAGCCTGGATGTTATTTTAAATAAATGTCCACCAATATTTATTTATTTAAGGGCTATGGTTCAATGATCGCAAGCTCCTTTTACGCACATCGCTAAAATAAGACAAGAAAACACACCATAACTAGATAAAACGCAAAACACATACAGCCGACAGTATCATAATGCGAAAATAATTGTATAACATTCCAAACAAGATTCAATTAAACATACTTGTAAACAAGCACCTTGTCCGCCATTTTGCGACGCCGAACGCAAAACAAAATGGCGCCCGTTTCGGTACGGAAACGCGTATCTGTCACCGCGGGTGAATTGCAAGTGGGCACACGACGCCACTTTCAACCACTTGCGTGTCTAAAACAACCCTTATGCCTGGACCTGTAGGTTTCAAATAGCGTAAAAGGATGTTTTACTGAAAAATATGGCAACTGTAATCTGACGAACCAACTTCAGCTTTAAAGCTTAAAAAATAAGTTCCATTATTGCTCATGTGTTTGCTTCACGTTGATACATAGTTCGCCATAGTGAAGCTTCAGTCCACAGTACTATTATTTGATCTGTCTTCAGCTGCATTGCCAAGTGGGTATTGTATGATAATGTGGAGGCCGACAAAGTTAACGTGTGGCCATGGAAGTCGCGACACAGATTCCGCATTAGCTGTTACACGTTTTATTGTTTAGTAGGTACCCGTAGGCGTTATCAGGAGATGTTTAAAATAGGTTTTAATGTATCGTGAGCCAAACATCATTATCATCGGCCGATGGACGTCCACCTTTTTTATCAAATGCTGTTTCTACTTATGCATTTTTAAAAAACATCGTAGAATAAAACGCTTGCCTTAAGGGTCCGGTGACAGCGGCTCGCAATTTCGAGGTGCGATTTGCTATTATTTCATTTTATTTCATTTCGGGGAGGTTGTTTGAAATAATAACTCTAAAGAAACACGCATAAATACTGTTCGAACACAAATAATACAATAATATAAGGGAAATGTGCTTGAGTCAGAAATCATTTTGGTATTAGGTAAACGTAAGACCAAACATACTAATACCAAAATGATTTCTGATTCGGGCATGTTTCCCTTATATTATTGTATTATTTGTGTTCGAACAGTATTTATGCGTGTTTCTTTAGAGTTATTTTTTCAAACAACCTCCCCGAAATGAAATAAAATGAAATAATAGCCAATCGCACTTCGAAATTGGGAGCCGCTGTCACCGGAGCCTTAAGTTTCTTGCCTTTTCTCGATTGTTGTTATATGTAGTTGTGATTGATTTGATTTTATAAAGTAAATATCAATCGTTTACCTGTATTTTATTAAACACGAACTTAAATGTTTACGCAAACACATGTTATATTTTATAGCAGGTTGATATAATATACTGACTGGCCTTTCTTACTATTTTCTCAAGGATCCTAATAACCTAATACCTATAACATTTCCAAGAAATGAAGCCGACCGTACATGCGTACATGCATTAACTAGGAAATTTAAAAAAGTGATTTGTTTTTGTAATTATGTTCAAAAAACAAACATTCCTGACTCAGTTCATCACACTATCAATAAGACCTAAGATAACCGCCCAGGGCTTTAATAAAACGTGGGGTGCATAATTTCGTCAGGCTGTCAAAATGGTATTTACGAGCTGGTCAAGGCGACTGGTTCATAATTCAACTAATCACTAGTGAGCTGACATAATTCGTGTCCAACTTATAATTAATATTGCAGTTTACATCGCGTTGTTTCAGTTTCACTATCTGACGACAACATTTTAATTAAAATAAATAAATAATGCTGGACAATCCACACAGCACTATCTAGCCCCAAAGTAAGCTATTCAAAGCTTGTGTTATGGGTACTAGATAACTGATATATTTAATACATTATATACTAACATAGATAGATATTTTTTATTATACATAGTAAACACCCAGACCATCGGAACAAATTTCTGCAGATCGTACACAAATTTGTTCCAAGGCGGGAATCGAACCCGCAACCTCTTGCGTCGCAGGCAGGCTCTCGCCCGCTGCGCCACAGAGGTCGTAATTGAAACAATTTTAAATATTATACTTAATCAATAATCTTATTACATCAAAAAATAATCTAAGATCAAAAAGTATGTCAGACCGTAACAATAATTATTTTGATATTGTATAATTTAATTTTTTATAGTATTTACTTAATAAACTTTCTGATTTCAAGTTTTCAGCTTACTATTTTATTTGCAATTAGTCAGTAAAAGTGATCCAAAACTTTTTTTTTATCAAAATAAACTTAAAACTTTATTCAGTACTCACAGGGATCACTTAGAAATCAAATTCCAAGTAAACGCTTCTTTCGTAGCCGCATCCTAATTCACGAGTGGTTCGTGTTATTCCCTTATTCGCTACAAAATATGAATATTATTGTTATTAGAAGAATCGTGACGAGCTGATCATTTCCAAGTGCAGCGTAACGACCTTAAGGGCTTCCATAGGCTTTGCTTAAATCATAGGGGTGTACCTGTTTTTTACTAACCGGGCTGCAAAGTACACTTTTGTAACTTTAACCACAATAGTTTGGTTTTTATGATGAGTTGCATGCATCTAACGCTAACGTCAAATCGTAGCTAAATTTCTGGGACAGCATACGGCGCGTTGCTATCTCGCTCGCACAATTGGACATTTTTGAAGGTATATCACTGAATATGTAAAATCGCAATCGGTTGTTAATATAATATAATATAATATTGGTGGACTTTTCACACAGCACTATCTAGCCCCAAACTAAGCTTATGCTTGTAATATGGGAACCAGATAGCTGATATACTACTTATAATACTTTTTTTTTGTAAATACATACTTATAATATTATATAACACCCAGACAGAGAACAAACATTTATGTTCATCACACAAATGTTTGTTCACGGTGGGAATCGAACCCACGACCTACGGCGCAGAAGGCAGAGCTACTACCAACTGAGCTACGTAGGCTGTTTGGTTGTTGCCAAAGGCATTACAAAGATTTAGCGAAAATAAAATTTTGGTCCAAACAATTTTTCATACATAAAAATTAGAAAATATAATATCCCATTTTTTTGGATGACCACACGTTAACGTTTGATGGCGCAACTCAACCTTAGTTTCAGTGCGCATGCCAGTGCACGGTGAAGGAAAACATCGTGAGGAAACCAGTAAGTATTCTAACAACGGCGATGGGCTTGCAACCTGTCACGTATGGAATACTAACGACTACAACATGTGGATATATGCCAAATGTTATGTTTGGACGTACCTCTGACTATCCCCTTTAGACGTTGTCAAATAACCTTGTTAGTACTTGGTAGTAAGAGATCTGGGGGGATATCTACCGTGATAAGATAATGCAACAACAGGGGCATTATTCCCTATGACAATAGGAGATTCCTTGCCCCACACCGTGAAACGTCAAAACTTAATGTTGGGCTTTATTGTTTATGACATAGGAGATAATTTGCCCTGACCGTATGACACCGGCTGCCTTGTCTTAGCTGTGATCGCGGTGCAAATGGTCATAGCGAATAAGGATCCAGAATCGACACCAATGTCAGTGAAATATACCAAACGTTGACATCCGATATGCATTGCGCCGCACTGCGCATGCGTGGACCGCGATTTGCTTTGCAGATGAGCACTGAGCATGCGTGGGACAAAAGAATAAGAGTTTTTTTTTGATAATTGTTTCATTGTTAATGTTAAACATGAATATGAGTAGGAGCATTACCTCGTAAGTCACGGTAGAAACATGCCCTACGATGCACTGCCCTGCGTTCATGAACTTGAGGCATACAGATGTTGTGCCCGTAATCACACGGCGATCACACTCTTCAAACAGAAACACAGCAACGCTGCTTAGTGGCAGAAAAAGGCTTGGTGGTATTTTTCCCCGCACGAGCCCTTTACAAAGAGCTCTACTACTCTTAAACTCTATCTATGACTGGGCTGTGCCATTATATTTTATATTTAATTTAAACATGAGCAAAAACTTCGTAGGTATACCTACGAAGTTTTTGCTCGCTATGACCGAATTAATGTATCTTCCCTCGCCCAATGTTCGGGATTCTATGATTAATATTTGTGGATCTTTCACACAACACTATTATTAATGTCTGGTAATGTTTACAAATTGTTCTCGGTGGGAATCGAACTCACGGCTGATCCACAGAATACAGAGCTAAAACCAGCTAGGTAGGTATAAAAGCTGTAAGCGAGATGACGAATGGAAACGCGACCGATATCGCTGCACTTTTGCGGAGGATGGATGTCTCACTGGAGGGTTTTAGCGGGTTCGAGCCCCACATACCCCACTGTCACCCCCACGGCGGAAGGGAAACGCATGGCATTTTCCCCCATAAAAACGGGATGAAAGGGATTAATCGTGACTATTCATTCACTATTTCAGAGATAAGAACTACTATACGATTACTCACTCTCCACTTTAGAACTCCTATTTTATCTGAAGCAAAATGACTACAAACTTTAAAAATACTCTTTTATCAACTCTCATGTCATAAAATTCGAATTATAAACGTCAAAACGAATTCATATTGATATACTTTATAAACGCAATACCGTAACCAAATTAAAAAAAAATAATTATGATACAGCTCCTCATACAAAGATAGTTGTATAAAATAACTTTTTTACCATAACGATACAGTTCTTTTTCTTTTTGGAAAAGGCAAGGGTCTTGAAACCGTACAGCCAAAGAGTTTGATAGTCTGTGGCGACGGCGCGGCGCGGCGGCGCGGCGGCGGCGGCGCAGCGCGCGCATGCGCTGTTATACGGTTGGTTTGGCGCCAATTGATACGTTTTGTTTCAGTCAACTGGATTTCTTACTAACTTTGATATTTTATTTATTAGGCTCAACACTAATGTATGAGAGTAGATAAAGTAGTGTATGAAACTGCACATAACTAGGTGTTAAAACTCTCGTGGGATAATAAATAATAAATAATAAACCTCGCCTACGGCTCGGTTTTTAAACACCCCCTCGAGTTTTAATACCCCACATTATGCAACAGTTTCATAAACTACTATTTGAATTTGGATATATTTCGCTTTTTAACCTCTTATCCTTTGCGCCACACAAAGCACCAACATGTCCCAGGACAAAAGCTATACTTTGCAGTCCACGCCTACCCAGTACTAATCAACCGTCTGATTTAAATTGTAAAGTAGTTTATTTGTTAATGGGACATCCGGCTTTAAGATCGTTTCGACTTTGACTTTGACTTCAAATTGATGACTGCGAGACTTGCGATGCTTTGTTAGTACCGCTCAACATCAAGATGGTGATTGGCTCGGTCGTTTGCTGGTGGTTTGGTAGGTAATTAAAAAAAGTTAATGGACGCAGTGCATCGTAGGGCACGTTACTAATGCTGTGTAATGGTTCAAGGCTACCATTTAACATCAGGTTGCTGGTACTTTGGTAGGTAATTAAAAAAGTTATGGACGCAGTGCATCGTAGGGCACGTTACTAATGCTGTGTAATGGTTTAAGGTTACCATTTAACATCAGGTAGGCCATCTGATTGTTCCAACACTCCCATTTGTTAGAAGTTTAAAAATATCGATTGTATTTTATAACGGTATTAGGTATTATATTACATTGTAACGAGGATCATACAAAAGAGCGGTAGATACCAAGCCGAGTTTGTTGCCAGTTCTTCTCGGCGTTGGTCGCGTGGAACTGGCACTAGTCCTGTTACCTGTTTATTCTACTTACTGTTTTTATCCTGAAATTGTTCTTCTTTTTCTTCTCGTGTTTGCTTTTCTGTCGTGCTTCTGTTAATGTTTTTATTGTATTTTCTTGTTTTAATTATTATAAGTGTATGTGTCGTGTGTGTCCAAAATAAATGTATTTTCTTTCTTTTCTTTCTTTCTTTCTTTCTTTCTTTCTTTAGTCACCTCGGGAGGCGGAGGAGGGAAGGATCACCTTGAAACGTCTTAAAACTTAAGGCGTTTCAAGGTGATCCTTGTGATTTAATTGAATAAACGTATTTTGACTTTGAATTTGACTAACTTGTTTAACCTTACTTTTTTTTATTTCAGGTAAGTGCAAATGAATTTCTCCACTTTATCAGGTACTTTTACTAGCTGTCACTACAAAACAGAACTTATTCAATGCATTTTAACGTCTCACACCTAAACATCTTCCAAGAAGAATGCATAACCATATATATTAGAATGATAATAATTCAATAGCTTTATTGTTCTTCTGAAGCGTGATCACACATTGAACAATGATAATTTAGCAACACTCCAACGTAGGAGAAAAATCGTGAGAAAATCTTGCATTGTGGAACAAAATATCATATTTCGGAAATGAGAAACACATTTCACCAAATTTCAAGCGATTCCTATGCGCATTCATTCAATTACAAACGTCTTCGTTTTAACGTCCATTCAGCCAATGAGAGCGCGTTCGATATTTGAAATTGTCTGTAATTTTTGTCACTAAGCAGGTATTTATTGATAGTTAGATTATGACCATGTAAGTGTATCTAGTGTCTATCAAAATAAGGTGTAAAATCGATTGTATTCAAAATGAGAGGTCAGTGTATGGATATTGTAACCTCAATCAAAAACAGAATTAGGGATGTACCTAGACATTTATTATTTTCATGTTTTAATGATTTTGAGTTGCGAATTTAATGGTGAGATAGTGTGCGCTTACTTCATTTTTTCTAATAAAATATATTTTTCATTGGTATTTACTAGTTTACACTATAGTTTTAAAAGTAGTAGAGCTCTTTGTGTATGGCTCGTAGTGGGTAAGTACCTATTAGAGGTCGCGTCATTTAAAAACAACGCTGGAACAGTGGAGGGGATGGTGTTTGCGCATACCACTCGCGCCATGACATCCATTCTCCCTCCTTCAAGCGTTCTTTTTACGTGACGCGACCTATACTACCATGTCTCTTTCTACCGCCAAACAGTGTTGCTGCAATTTGTTTCGGTTTGTGCCTGTGAATTACAGGGACATATCCCTTAAATTTATGAATGCAGGGTAGTGCATCGTAGGGCACGTTCTTAAGTACTTTGAACTGCTACAACGACCTAGCTATGCCACAGGCATTTCAACGTAGGTAGTGAGATTTTACGAGAGCTATTACTTTCACAATGATAAAGAGACAGGCGATAATGTTGCTATATCAACACGACCCGACTTTCACCGCTGTGGGAATACCAATGCAACTCACTTTCAACCTTTGTACTTTATGTAAAATATTCAGATTGATAGTAAAATTTCAGTGCAGGTTAACAGGATCCGACCGATGCAGCTTCTTCTTCTTTTGTAAGGCGGGAACGGCATACTAAGCGTGTTGTCAAACACGTTGATTGCCGTATCTTTCTTCTTTTTTTTATGGCTCCTGTCATCATAGACAATCTTGCCAATGTCAAGTGATTCAGAGATTATACTCTTTGTAGATAAGTTTCTAGTCACGTCAGTCCAAAGTCGAGTCAGTCAATTGTTTTGAAGAAAATGGTGGCGGTTTCTTCAAAACATTTGAAACATTTTCGATCAAATCACGATATCACATAATACACTTTCATTCCAAATGCTCACACTTTGTGCTAATACCACAAGTAATGTTGGTTAAAATACCACCAAAATTACACAACACAACTCAAAATAACACTAGAAAAACAATAAAAATGAAAATGCTATGTTGCTTCGTTAGATGACAGGAAACGAATCTGATTGCCGTATGTTGTGGTGCTTGTCACAGCCTCACGCAAAGATGTTTAATCACTATCACTATCACTACATAGTATCAAACAAAGTCGCTTTCTCTGTCCCTATATCCCTATGTCCCAATGTCCCTATGTATGCTCAAATCTTTAAAACTACGCAACGGATTTTGATGCGGTTTTTTTAATAGATATAGTGATTCAAGAGGAAGGTTTATATGTATAATACATGCATGATGTAGCAGAAAAACAATGTGCACCCGTGCGAAGCAGGGGCGCGCGGGCGGGTCGCTATTCGTAGTTAAGTTATAATTGTAATTTTATTAATGAATGTTTTTTGTTTTCGTATTTTTGTTATTGTATTTGACTTAAATCTATGATCTCACTAAATGTTCCAAAATAAATATATTGAATTAAATCTTGTCGTTTATACCTAGGTACTATGATTATTTTACTGTCGAATTTGAATGCTAAGGAAAATAATTATATTCGTCATAATAAGTTGATTTTTTTGGGAAACTATAGGTAGTAAGGAAGTAGATAATGGTAAGTAGGTACTTGTATTTGCTTAAAAATCAAATGATAATTTATGTTTTTTTATTTAATAATTAAAATATTTGGAATACGATTTATAAAATACTATTATTTACTGATTATGCACTACACACAAAAATTACAATAAATTAATAATGAACCTACTCTTCTCGTATGTAGTGTAATAAAATCATCTCATGAAACAATTGACCTATCTGCAGACCATTGCGAACGATCCAGAGGTAGCTCAACTGAACCACTAGATGCATATAAAATTGAAATCATTAATCGACTAATCGATATAAAAAATAAAAAAATACTTACGCAAAATAAGTTAAGTTAGTTAATAAAAGTTTTTACTTTTCTCCAAGCCCAAAGAAAATAGGTCGTCTTACCATTTACCCAATAATAATTATCTAAGCATTTAGCTAAGCTAATGAGTACCAGTTTTTGCCTTGAAATTCGGTATTTATTACCGCATTACATCAATGCACATGGTGTCGGGGAGTGCCACTTGATTAATAAAAACAAATCACTCGATTAAATACAGGTATATTCATCGTTATTCCTTTTTGGCCCTTCCTAATTAGCCCGTTCCTTTTTCTATATCCTTATTGAATCTAGTCAAAGATAACGAGATCTTATAGAGCGGGAGCTTATGACATAAGCATATAACATGCAACTCCACCGACTAATATAAGTCGACTACATAAATAAACAAATAATTTCGGTTATTTAATAACACAACAAAATTTAACTCAAGACTTAGACAACAATATTAGGATCTTAAGTTAATACAGTTCTATAACATGCATGTATTATACATATAAACCATCCTCTTGAATCACTCTATATATTAAAAAAACGCATCAAAATCCGTTAGGGACAGAGAAAGCGACTTTGTTTTATACTTACTATTTAGTGATGATAGTGAGTGATAGTGATGTACCTAGGAGGTAAGTATATTTACAAAGAAATAAGAAAATATAGAATGTGGAAAATCCTGAACTGGTAATGGAACTGATCGCCTACACCGATTTGATCGTAATATCGTTTGAACAAACATATGTAGTAACTAAAATAACTAAACTAGCATCGCCGTAGTCTTGCTTTTATTTGTGGTATACATTATTTATTTCTCAAAAAGATTTAGGTTTAATAATGATTAGTACTACATATTGCTTTGTTCAAGTTAATTTATATTTAATAATGATTGTTTTTTGCTTTAATAATCATTTAAATATGATAAAATAATTTAACTGATAATGTTATAGGACGTATTTTTGTTAATGCCGTATCAATGTGATAGCTTGATAAAGACTCTAACCCCCTGCGGCTCGATTACGCTAATGTCTGGCTATCGAGATGGCTTTCAGTCTGACATTTGATGCCCTTAATGTAATAGCAATTGTATAGGATGGATGGGAATCAAATGTGGAACTGAAAGCCATCTCGATAGCTAGACATTAGCGTAATCGGGCCGCCGGTTCTGAAAGCGCGATCAACACTAATCGGCTGTCAAGCTACTCACTATTTCAGTTTTTACTTCAAATTAGAATGGGATAGCAAGTGACTTGACAGCCGATTAGTGTTGATCACGCTTTCAGAAACCGGGGGTTAATAAATAAATAAATAATGCTGATGGACAATACACACAGCACCATCTAGCCCCAAAGTAAGCTACTCAAAGCTTGTGTTATGGGTACTAGATGACTGAATGTAACCTCTGTCTCTCAGTCTAGCCTACTTTTTATATTACCTAGCTTGTTATCTCCAGATTCCAATGACCTTTTTCCACGGCTATACTGTTAGACGTCAAAACTTCGTCACTGACCATCCATCTTGCGGCAAAAACCTGGTGTTTTACCACACAATGTCACGAAAGATTATCTTGTCAGGATATAGCTTTGCCATGGAATTTGTGTAGTGGCATGTGCTATATCGAGCCTCATTAGAGTTCCGTGGACGTTGGTAAAAAGTGGTACGTAGGTGCTGATTAGTCGCGATATGAAATTAATAAAAACATGTAGTTACTATTACTATAGTTGGTGATAAACAAGTCCAGCGGCCCGATTACGCATATGTCTGGCTATCGAGATGGCTTTCAGTTTGACATTTGATTCCCATCCATCCAAGGAATTTAGCATCCATTCCAAGGAATTTAGATACTAGATCCATCCATATATTGCTACTTACTACATTATGGGAATCAAATGCTCTCGTCAGAGAGTATTATATTCCTTGATCAAATGTCAAACTGAAAGCCATCTCGATAGCCAGACTTTAGCGTAATCGGGCCGCTGATTAATCATGTGACTTTTAAAGAACGCATTGCTTATTAAAAACTCACTATAGCCCGATCACTACTAGTTAGGGTATCTAGAACTCAGTATGTTTTTTTGCAATTACAATGATGAAATACTTTTGCAACAATAAAAAACGAATCTTTTAATTTTAGGAATCAATAACTCCTAACTTTAATTAACATTATTGGAGGCTCTTGAATTGGCGGTTCCATGTTAGCTGTCAAACCACTTTGGACAAATAAGACGTTTATTTATTCGAAGTCCAAAAAATCTGAACTCCATTCACGAGATGGATAGGGTTGTCAGATTCGCAATATAAGAGTTGTGAAATTTACTCAAAGCCGGAATTGTTCATCGATAGTACTTTACAACCTAAGTGATGTAGTTTTGATAAGATTTTTTTATCTTATAATATATTTATAACAATATTATCAAAAAAAATATAATCTTTTATTAAAATACCCGTCTTTCATCCGGCTTAAACTTTTTATGGCATAGGTTCAACAAAGTATAATAATATGGTTTTTTACTTAATTTATATTTTGGATATTATTATAGGTATTTTAAATGTGATGTGCGCTAAAAGGAAATGCTATATAAAATCTAAAACATCTTCAAGTAACGTTTGTAAGTTTTACAAAACTGACAAAATATACCCCCAGAATATTTTTAGTCATTATTAGCTAGTTATTGTCAATATCCTATAATATACCTTTAATACTATCCCCATTTCTAGCAAACATTTTATGTCCACCTTTTTTTCGAATGGACAAAGTGCTGTTGATCGATGAACGTTACTCACAGCGCTACCGAGCAAATGTCCGGCTTTTTTAGCTTAGTGTAAAATAGACGGATGACGTACAACCAAAGCTGTGCCTACATCACTAAGTATGCAATTTAGATCGTATCTAGGTATTTCACGTGAGGCGGTCACATGCAATCACTGAGGTAAGAGGTGTGCTAAGAGGAGTGCCTGCTTATTAAGTGCGATGCCCACAACGATAGCGAACTGCATTTGTATCGTATTGAAATTAAATGAACCACCTGCCATAACGGTGGCTACAGCTGAGTGAACGAAGCTAGGCTAGGTCGTCGGTTCAGATCATTTACCTACTTATCCTACTTAATATTATAAATGTGGATGTATGTTTTTTCTTATATGCTTTCACGCGAAAACTATTTAAATACTAGTTGCACTGTTATTTTACTCGCGCAAATTTAAATCCCGGTATTTCCCCGGTATAATAAGTAGCCTATGTGCTAATCCAGACTATAATCTATCTCTCATTGTGATCCTTGTGATTTTATTGAGTACATGTTTTGAATTTGTCTTTGACTTTGTCTCTGCCAAGTTTCATTCAGATCCGTTCAGCCGTTCCGATGTGAAAAAGTAACAAACATCCATCCATCCATACTTACAAACTTTCGCGCTTATAATATTAGTAGGAAGGATACGCTTTGTGTTACAGGTGGCTTGTTATTTTTACCTCCTACATCTGACCCGATCATCATGAAATTCTGTACACATACTTTACATTATTTACATTATTATTATATTGTACTTGTAATTGGCCGTCAGCATATGTGTAGCAACCTTGCATGCTGCATGTATTTATTATAAACAACCTAATGTATACCCGCCTAGCTGTAAGTTTTCCCAAAATTGTTAAAATAAAAATAAAATAAAATAAATAAATATTCTTTGAGGTGTAAGAAATAACATATCCTGTTCTTTTTATCCCGTGGGAATACCGGGATTTAAAACTACGCGGGTGAAACCGTGGGGCGCAGCTCATTCTATATAAATCTGTTCTAACCCCTAGTTTCTGAAAGCGCGATAAACACCGGCTGTCAAGTCACTTGCCATTTAAATTTTTACTTCAAATTAGATAGAGATAGCAAGTGACTTGACAGCCGATTAGTGTTGATCGCGCTTTCAGAAACCAGGGGCAAGTCTTTGCACGTGAACCAGCTGTATAGCCACAGCTGCATCTATAAGTAGCTAGTATACTTCCACAGTACATAAATAAAAATTCATAATGAACTGATAAAATGTTAAGTCACAATTTTACATTTAAAACGTTCGATCAGAACGCGCTTTCTATGTTATGGTAATATTGAATAATGTCTCGTCTATTTATGCGCATGGAGCCGCGCTTTGTCGTTTTTAACCGAAACATTGGCGGTTTTGACGCCCATAAACAAGTAAGACTAAAAGAACTATTGAATTAAGAATCTTGAATTAGTACCTACTTGGTACTGGGAGATCTGAAGGGATATCTACCGTGCCTGGGGATCAAAGTCGTGAAGCTGTTTCAGTTTCAGTTTTGAATTATAGAGCTACTAGCGACCCGCCCGCACGCCCCTGCTTCGCACGGGTGCACATATCAAGCATGTATTATGCATATAAACCTTTCTCTTGAATCACTCTATCTATTAAAAAAACCGCATCAAAATCCGTTGCGTAGTTTTAAAGATTTAAGCATACATAGGGACATAGGGATATAGGGACAGAGAAAGCGACTTTGTTTTATACTAGTAGTGATTATTAGAGCTGTTTGTGAAGGGCTCGTCCGGGGAGATACCTAACTACTACCACCACACCTTTTCCTGTCGCCAAGCAGCAGTGCTGTGTTTCGGTTTGAAGAGTGTGGTCGCCGGTGTAATTACAGGCACATGAGGCAGGCACTATGATTGTATACGGGCGTATAGGGTCTAGCTTAAATGGTTGAATATAAATGTTCCATTTTTGAACGCCTACGTTGATGTTTTGCAACCGTTTTTAATATACCTATTATCAATATGTTTAATATACATATACCTATTACCAATACTAGTGGCTCTGGGAGCTGTAGACCTCACGAGCATACTAAAAGTGAGCTATTTGAGGAATGTAATGTGCAAGTGCATTTTACGTTTTGTGATTTTTTTGATCTTTTTGTTTTTTTTTGCATCATCTTGTGTAGAATGAGGTCCTTTGTGTTTCTCTCAAATTTGATTGAAAACCATCGATTGTTTGATGAGCTATCCTGTTCATCATGCTGAAGATCCTTATCAGATGTACGCCAAACTTTTATGAGACCAACTTATAGTTACTACCTTTCAAATAAAAAAAGAATAATCGAAATCGGATCTCATTTGGTGGAGATATCCAGTATATCAAATAGCCCTCTTTTTGCCCTTTTTTTGGGGGAAGTACCCCTCCAATCAAAAATCCCCGACGACAAAAAAATTCTAATAAGTCATATAACCTGTGTGCCAAGTTTCGTCCAGATCGGTTGAAAAATGCGACCTGTAGAGGAGAACAGACAGACATCCGGACAAACGCATTTTTAGCCAATGTGGAATCTGAGACGCTTCGCTCGCTTCGCTCGCTCGGTCAATTATTAAAATGATACTCATAAGTATAGTCTTAGTAGTGTCAAGTTTTAGTAGTAGTAGTTTATAGTAGTTTTCAAAAGCGAACCAAGTGACAAAGATTTTATAATGTCTCAAAAGTCGACTCCGAGCGGGATCTGAACCCGCGAATTGATTGTTCACGATTTCATTACGATATTCAGTGATATTATTTCTCCTTTGACGTTAAAATGTGTGAGAAATGGTTTGACGGCTACCAGCTTCTTAAGCAACATTCATAAATAAGGAAGTAAGGAAGTTACGACAGCATCTTAAAGCTAGATTATTATTTAAAACTCAACACTTACCTAGGCTTGTTTAAGGGATGGGCACTCACTTGTCGCAATAAACTTAACGCATATTAGAAAGCTTAAGACCAGTAGATTTCGGTCCACTGTCGACTGAAGCAGCTGCTACTCAATTTCATTCTGCCTCAATTAAATAAATGACGTTTAGTGGAACCCATTCACCAATCACATAGATCCTTAGTACTTCTCAAAACCTGGGGCATTATTCTCTATGACATAGAAGATTCCTTGCCCCAAACCGTTAAAAGTCACAACGTGATCTTGGACTTTATTCTTTAGAACATAGGAGATACTTTAACTTAACCGTGTGACGTCACAACGTGATCTAAACGCAAACGTGATTGGATTGGTCATAGAGAATAACCGATTTTCCGATTGGCACTGATTTGGATCTGGATCAGTTGAGCTATCTCTAGATCGTATGCAACGTTCTGCAGATAGCAACTGTTTCATGTGTATTTTGAACATTTTGTACTTGAATTCACTGTATATTTCTTTGTAGCACTAAAGTAAGTAAAAGCCGATAAAGTGTGTAAACTGTGGCTTTAGCAGAGATTGTCCTTAAATATAAACATTCATTGGTTCTTGTATTATATTTCACCAAGTCTCGGTTTTGTCTTAGTGGACGTTCAGAGCTGACCTCGCGATGTAATCTAAAGGTGAATCCGGTGGCATATTGTCTTTGTACTGTTTACAGAAGAGAAGGAGAAAATTAATACTAAACCAGCAGTGGCTATTTAAAAGCGCCATCTAGCGACTCATTAAGCAAAAATTAAATTGTATGCAATGGGAACCAGCAGTACAAGTAGCGTTCTTATCGATCGCTTAATTGACATTTAGAATCGTCAAAAATTCGTTAAAAATGGTTTCAACAATGGATAAAACCATTTTTAACTAATTTTGACGATTCTAAATGTCAAATTAAGCGATCGATAAGAAAAAAGAAAAGTCCGTCGTGTCCGCTAGGGGCGTTTTTCTTATTATCATACAAAAACTGCGTGTAGTGTACACCATACACGCGTGTAATGTGTCAACCAAGACTGCGACTACGCCCTCTAATAACTTATGGAGTATCAAGCGTCTTCTTCTTCTTTTTTGTTTATGGCTCCTTTCCGTATAGACAATCTTGCCAATGTCAAGTGATTTTTATCGTTTAATACTTTTTAGTGGAGTCAGTACATAGTAAAGTCAGGTCATTTGTTTTGATGAAAATGGTGTCGGTTTTCTTCAAAACATTCGAAACATTTTCGGTCAAATCACGATGTCACATAATCACTTTACTACGTAGCTCAGTTGGTGGTAGCTCTGCCTTCTGCGCCGTAGGTCGTGGGTTCGATTCCCACCGTGAACAAACGTTTGTGTGATGAACACAGATGTTTGTTCTCTGTCTGGGTGTTATATAATATTATAAGTATGTATTTACATATATATATATATAAAAATATATATATATATAAGTAGTATATCAGCTATCTCGTTCCCATATCACAAGCATAAGCTTAGTTTGGGGCTAGATAGTGCTGTGTGGAAAGTCCACCAATATTTATTTTATTTATTTTAAATTCTTACACTTTGCGCTAAGACCTCAAGTAATGTTGGTTAAAATAACAGAAAAACTAATTGGTGCACGACTGGTTTTGAACCCACGACCACGAGGATTGGAAGGCGGGCCCGCTCAGACCACAGTAATCGCGACTATGGTTATAGTTTTTTTTCTTCAGTCTACATGTAATTTATAAAAAACAGTGTAAACCATTAAGTAAAAGTTTTTGCATATTGAAAAGAAGCTAATGAGTTGAATGAATGATGATGAAGTAAGTTTAAGTAGAGCTGTTACAGCTGTTTAAGTATATCTATCTTCAAAGTACATTACAAAATCGGAGATTCCAGTGAAAAAGATACATGAACACGATTCCAATTAGTGGGCCGCGTCGAAGCCTAGCGCTCGGCTCATAAATCTAGATGTAGGTCAGAGCCGTCAGGTGCCGGGACGAATGCCTGGCTAATTGTACTAGCTCGTAGGACGATGCGCTTGCGCAACGTAAAACCAGCATCATCAGCTTGAAGTCAAAATCAAAAGGTATTTTCTACTGAATAACTATTACAAATGCAAAAGTTTGTAAGTATGGATGGATGGATGTTTGTTACTCTTTCACTTAAAAACCACAGAACGGATCGGGATGAAATTTGGCACAGAGATAGATTATAGCGGAGTAGCAGTATTCAATATAATTGCGAGCATCACTTTGAGACGTCTTAAAACTGGCATGTGCCACTTGAATCTCCAATTCTATGCGACCAAAGCCTAGAAGAACAGACAACGAACAGGCCAAAATCTTGAAGAATTGAATGAAAAGTGTGTGTCACAATAATACTCGTATAAACAAGAAATTTAAAAAAAGAACGATTTTGAGCGTTCTCGTCATTTGACTTGAATGTCAAAAAGTTTTCTTTTGTTTTTTATGTTGTGAAGCAACAAAATGAGGTTTTGTTAAGGAACTAGAATACAGATACGTATCACTATCACTACATAGTATAAAACAAAGTCGCTTTATCTGTCCCTAATCCCTATGTATGCTTAAATCTTTAAAACTACGCAACGGATTTTGATGCGTTTTTTTTTAATAGATGATGAGTGATTCAAGAGGAAGGTTTATATATGTAATACCTGCATGATATAGTAGAAAAACAATGTGCACCCGTGCGAAGCAGGGGCGCGCGGGTGGGTCGCTAGTACAGTATCTTATATATCTGTGGGCTAGAAGATTATTTCTTAGCTACAAGGTATGCCTTTCCCATATTCGGGGAAGAGTGGTATTTCCTGATTACCATTCGACAATTAAGGTTGATAGTCAATTGTCAAGATGAGAGTGAATCAATGTCTTCTAGATAGTTCTGCTCCATTTCTGCTTCATCACCGCTTACCATCAGATGAGCAACCAATAAACAGACCTAATAAAATATTGATTAACTAGTAGCGCCCTGCGGTTTCACCCGCGTAGTTTTAAATCCCGGTATTCTCACGGGATAAAAGTAGCCTATGTGTTATTCCAGGCTATAATATATCTCTTTGCCAATTTTCATCAAGATCCGTTCAGCCGTTCTGGAGTTATAGAGTAACAAACATCCATCCATCCATACTTTAAACTTACGCATTTTTAATATTAGTAGGATGTTTAACATAACTTCTTTTCAAATAACCTAATAACATCAAACACTAGATAATTAGAAAATCAGTGCCTAAGCAGTTCAATCTGATACCTCCTGATGGATGGAGTGGTTCTATCGATCTCAGCTAGATGCATCGCTTTCCAATGATCTACTTAAACATTGTCACATGAATTAGCTTTTAATGTAAAAGAAACTCTATTTAGCATGACTTAGATCTGATATTCGCTACTGCACTAATTCGCGCCTTTTTATTTTATTTATTATACATATAAACTTTCGCAACTTTTTATAATTCTACCAAGCTATATTCAAGCTATATATAAATGTGTCGAAATAAAGGGGTTTTTATTCGTTTTCTGTTAATTGAAATCGATCTTTAACCCGACCCCGAGAGCACCGGTGGTCTAGTGGGAGTGACCCCGCCTTCCGATCGTAAGGTCGCAGGTTCGAATCCGGTCGTGCACCAATGGATTTTTCTATCGAAAAATTTATGTGCGCCATGCCAGTGCTCTTAAACGGTGAAGGAAAACATCGTGAGGAAACCAGTTAGTATTCTAACAGCGGCGATGGGCTTGCAACCTGTCACGTATGGAATACTAACTACTGCAAAATGTGGGTATGTGCCAAATGTAATGTTTGGACGTACCTCTGACTACCCCCCTTAGACATCCTCAAAGAATCTTGAATTAGTACCTACTTGGTACTGGGAGATCTGAAGGGATATCTACCGTACCTGGGGATCAAAGTCGTGAAGCTGTTTCAGTTTCAGTTTTCTTTAACCCGACGACTTTATGTATCAATATTGATTGCCTACATTGTGCTTGTCACAGATTCAAGTTCTAACATTATGTTTGAAGGAAGTGAGATTTGAGTAAGACTTACCTACGATTTGTAGCATGATGTAGGTTAGTGTAACTGTTTACCTACTGGCGTTTAAGATTGATTGGCTGATTTAAATCCGATTAAAACTCCTTTCTGCTTTATTTTATATTTAACTAGCTGCTGCCCCCGGTTTTATTGCGTTTTCTTTGGTTTTGTTTTCCTTTTATTGACTTTATTTTTTTCCCGTTTCTTGTGGTTTTCGGTAAAAAAATATATAGTTTGTAAGGTGTACAATAAAGCATTTTCATTCATTCATTCGTTCATCCAAAATTACTAAGATATGCTTATCCTGGTTACGATCTGTTGTAACTTTTAGTTTAACCCCAACCTGTTTAGTATGTGTTTGCTTCACAAATACCCTCGGTACATCGTAAAAAACTGGTATGTTAGATCTGAAAATATTTTAGGGCCTTACCACAAAAAATAGGCAAACGATAAACTATGGTTAAACTTTTGCCATCTCTTACCATTGCGTGATGGCAAACAGAGACAGCGCTAATTTTAGACATTTTTTAAAGTTAGACCCCGTTTTGTGGTACTAGGGTTAATGTTTAAAAAAAGCTCCGTTCTGTGATTATGGTAAATAGAATATTAATCGGAACCGATTTTCTCTAGCATGCACTTAAGAGCTCAGTGTCTTTAGATATCTAGCACCCGGCATTATCTACTAACCATATAAGTCCGTGAAATCATTGTTGCTTGCAATGGTAAAACAGGACAAGGTAGCAAAATTCCGAATTCGGGAAAACGGTTTGAAAATCTTGGTCTTTTTAAGATAATTACACTTTAAACATAGAATATACAAAGACAAAGATTTATCAAGATATAATTTTTTTTTTTTTCAATTAATTCAAGTACAAATTTGCAATTAAAATTTCAAATTCAAATTTATTTATTTACGATAGAATATAAGAATTATCTATCACACTTGTCGCAAAACCAGTCGCGTAATACGTACTCAAAGGGCTTGGATGGATAAATTTCTGGATGAAATGTGACACAGAGATCTGGAATATCTGGATCTGTAATGCACACGGGCTACAATTTATCCCGTGGGTATACCAAAATTTAAAACTACGCTTGTAAAACCGCGGTGCGCAGTTAGTAAATGATAGTTTAGAACGCAAACTATAGCTTTACCATTCCGTTGTAAAATAGACCTAGTTTCATCAGTTTGATTCAGTAAGCTCGCTATGAAATACTTTATAGTAATTAATTTTCGACGCCATAACTGTTATTTGCTATTGAATTAAATAATGGTTTGGTTTCCGTATTGAATTATTGTGGTCTACGTAAATAACATTTGAACGCGGTAATTAAATTACATAATTTTTTTACACGAGCAGAGTCATCCGGGGAAGAACTACAACCATGCCTATTTCTGCCGTCAAACATGTGGTGGCTGTGTTTTGGTTTGAAGGGTGTGTTGAGTTAAATTACAGGCATGTGCCTGTAAATTACATCTATATTCCACAATTTGATAGACGCAGAGCAGAGCATCGTAAAACGAGAATGTATTTCAAAATATGACTGATTGTGTTCGCATCTGGAGGAAAAGTTTCAAAGTCAATTCCAGAAGTCCGCTTTATTAAGGCCATCTTAACTACCGCCACTCGGAGAAGCAACCTCAACACAGTGCTGGGCAGGTGTTGCGGATGTATCGATAACAAGTTATCGAGTTATTGATGCCCGGCCTCGATTCCTATCGATGTTATTCGGGCTTTATTACCGCGTTTTAGATTAAAGGGAATTCGCTTTAAGCTCTTAAGTCTCAAGTACCAGAGTTTGCGTAAGTTTACCTACTAAGACGCGTCTGGTGAAACATGTTCTGACTCGATTTAATATCGATGTAACTAGAATTGGCTGGTTTAATTTTATTGGTGTTGCTGTATTGGGCAAGACCAGCAATTGGCGATTAGTTACTCATTAATAAATCAGTTTTTATTGGGTTGAGTTTACCGGTTCCTTATTTAGGAAGTTTAAGATTTAGGAAAAAAAAATTAGTAAACTGGTATTCACAGTCCATTGGATTTGAATTAACTACACGTTGTATATAATTACCCCCTTAAAGAGTCTTCATCCACAGACTATAAATTTCTTGAATTTCCCGTTTAATTCAATTCAGTTCATTTATTTCAGATCATGTTAATCCAATTTGTTAGTACACACACAAATAAAAACATAAAAACTAATGTTAGTAACAGCAAAACACGAGACAAAAACATTTATTTATATGTTTGATACAGGCCTTGTCACCTACTGGGTCACTAGCTGAGCGATAGGTAGCAGTTTATCTACCCAGCAGGTGAAATAATGATGGGAAAAAATAATGGGAAATTTTTCCATTGAGTGCTTGTGCCCAGGAACTTCACGATATTATACCACCATCACCATTCCACCACAGGACTAGTAGACGCACGGCCGGGTATCATCCTTACCTGGTTAGCATACCACCTATTCGCACTAAGCGGTTTGCTTCTAGCTACGTTATGCGAACTGCTAAGGAATGGAACTCGTTACCGTCGTCTGTTTTTCCTGAACACTATAATCTAAACCTCTTCAAGGCTCGAGTGAATAGGTGTCTTCTAGACCGTTCTGCTCCAACTTCGGCTACATCGTCACTTACCATCAGGTTAGATTGTAGTCAAAGGACGGTTTATTCTTTATAAAAAATAAAAAAAAAAGCTTAAAGATTTTTATAACATAAAATTGAAAAGTCCCAACATATATACTAAAAGCTTTTTACAATATAGCTTTAAGCAGATAATCCCTTTAATAAAACAAAGATAAACCTAAGGGACTATAAATAAATTCAAAATTGGTACAAATAACTGTCAGCATTGAAATCCTATGTTGTAAATCTCTAACTAAATATCAATCAAAATCACACTAATACTTTTAATCTACATTCCAATACTTAATCGGATCTCGTTATTGACGCGTCGATACATTTTGTAATAGTTTTTATTTTATCAAAAATCACACTCATATCGATTTTATATCAAAGCGCGCGTTAGAAAATCGATAGTTTTCGTTTTAATTACAAAGTCCAGAAATAAAAACCCCTCGCCACCGATAAGTAGGTGATTTTTATTTTATTATTATATTATTTTTATGCAAGAAAGTAATTTCACGGTTAGGTCAGAGGGTATTACACCTTTTAAACACATAAATAAGATAACGATTGGAGATCACGCATATTATGGATAGTAAAATTCGGAATTTGGTCATAAAATTCGATATACCCATACCGATAAATATTGAAACCGTGCAACACTAATTTTGTATTTCGACGAGAAGATAATAAAATAGTAAAGTACCTGCCTACAAATCTCTATATAGCAGACATACTACTTTTGAAAATAGTTTTTATATTATAGTAAACAACTAAGTCCCTATAGTACGAGACACGCTTTTAGATTGTTGTGAAGGAAATTTGTTCTGAAATCAAATAGATCTATGTTAGGAACACGATCGTTTTCGAAGTCATATATAAAAGCTATATATTTAAATCATGGAATCCTATAAATTACGAAGAGAAATGTGCGAAAGTGTGTAATGCATTCAGCATCTTACAGAAATGTTCTTCGCTGGAAATTGTTGGTACTTTCACTAACATTTAGATAAGTAGGTAAATACGTCATTACTATCGATTATAGCTTTTACGCTCTTACCTTGTTATGACTAGCTGAAACCCACGACTTACACCGCAATCAAACAAAAACGGAACTAAATTTTATCGATATTTACGATTGATAAATAGCTAAAACAAAAAAAATAGCTTCACGAATTTGATGCCCAGGCACGGTAGATATCCCCGCAGATCTCTTAATACCAAGTACTAACTCAAGATTCTTTGAGGATGTTTGGATGGGGTAGTCAGAGGTACGTCCAAACATTACATTTGGCACATACCCACATTTTACAGTAGTTGATATTCCAAACGTGACAGGTTGCAAGCCCGTCGCCGCTGTTAGAATACTAGCTGGCTTCCTCACGATGTTTTGAGCACTGGCATTGCGCCCATAAATTTTCTATAGAAAAATCCATTGGTGCATTGGTAAATAGCTAGAAAAAACTTTGTTTTTTCAGCAGTAGAGGACAGGATTACACGAGGTCTTTCAGTAAACCTTTGAGGCTAAAATAGTGACTATCATTATAGCACTGCCTTCAATTAATGAAGATAATATACCCATTATTTCCGACGTGTTGTCGTAAGGTATCTATCTAAATTTATCTCAATCTTCACAATCTTATAATCCATTAAAAGCGGCAATTTGTAAAAATTTGAAAACAGTAATATCGCATTAGGCCTAATATCGAATCAATTAGTTTGACAGAGAATTAATTACATAATCAATAGCAAAAACACAAGATGTCATCTCGTAAAAGAATAAAAACTAATTAAAAATTTCACAACTGAAAACGGAACGTTTAGATTAGAAGAATGAATTGTTTCTAAACGGCCAGCACTACAAAACTGCTATAGCAATATTCAAATATCGAACGTTCGATTTACAATGACACCTCCTTGTAATCCAAAAAGAGAACTCTCTAAACTATTACTATACAAAATTCTGAAACGTGTTGTAAAAAAAGTCGAAAAGCGATAGAAAAAAACGATATATTTTTGTACCGGTTCACTGGTAGTGCCAAAATGTATTCAAAGATGCGATATCTGAGCGAGGGACGAATGGAGTTTTGGGAGTCGTGATGATGCTGACCATGAATTAGATTCTGTTAAAAATCTACAATCCATTCCTTAGAATTTTGGTTAAGTCAAACACCAGAATTCTGACTTCTGACTACTTGTCTCGTAGTAAAATCTTTAAACTATTGAACTGGAATGGTACTTAATTCGACGACCTCAGTGGCGCAGCGGGCGAGAGTTCGCCTGCGACGCAAGAGGTTGCGGGTTCGATTCGCGCCTCGGAACAAATTTGTGTACGATCTGCAGAAATTTGTTCCGTTGGTCTGGGTGTGTATGTATAATAAAAAATATCTATCTAAGTACGTATGTAATGTATTAAATATATCATCTAGTACCCATAACACAAGCTTTGAGTAGCTTACTTTGGGGCTAGATGATGCTGTGTGGATTGTCCAGCATTAATTATTTATTTATTTAATTGACGTAGTATTGTTGAGATTTCTCTGTGAATGACTCTTGAAGAATCCTGAGTAGGAGCTGTCTGAGTACAAAGAGGTCCCGAAGAGCGTCTACCGTGCCTTAAGCTTAGGTACAGTCGTGAACATCTTTACTCAGCAGATATTTTAAATTACAACCACGTCTTCGGAAGCGTAAAGTTCATATATTTTACGTTTACAAATAAAGCTCAGGCAGAACATGCAACACAAATTCGTTTTTGAATCCCGTTTTTAATTAAACAGAGCTGGGTGCGCGGGCGCATAATGCGTCAGAAAGAATTAACTTCTAGAGGCAGGGGCATAGGGATGGGAGCAAAACAGGTATTTTTACATGATGTCCTGAATGAAAATGCTTTATTGTACACCTTACAAATTCACAAAAAAACAAATAGAGATATATGTACAATGTGCGGTCTTATCGCTAACAAGCAAACTCTTCCAGGCAACCTTTGGTTGGAGAGGAGCCTATATAAAAGATGGTTGGTTTTCATGTTGCTTTACTAGATGCTAGAGGTACGAGTATAACTCCCAAAGCACAACATATGTTTTATTATTATGCACGTACATAATGTTTCTTTCAGGAATAGAAACAATATCGAATACGTAGTACCATAGATATTGTGGTATTTATAATTTCAGATACCTATGGTATAGGAAAAGTTACAACAATGTTGAGACAAGTTTTATGTGTGATTATTATCTTTTTTTTTGTACTCATTATATTATAGACATAGACAGTAATTTATTGGCCACAAGAACACACAGCATACAAATAAGGGTATTGTAGGTAGGTAGAATAAAAATAATATTATAAGAAAACGACTCATTTTAAACATTTATTAAAATGAACTTTCTAAGTTCTTATAAAATATTATTTTAAGTCTTGAAGCACTGCACTGGACTTGTTTTCATGGCTCAGAGACTTTGTCCCATCCCTAGAAGTCAGTTATGAATTGCGGTGGCTTCCTCTCCGCGCTCTTCTCGGAATAACAACTAAAATTCAAGATTTAAATAGCTTTAGATTGAATCAGATAACATCGATTGCAAGAAACAAAACTGTTATCATTTGAAAAATACCCCTTGCTTACAGTTTTTGGCAACACAATAAATTAAAAAAATATTACTGTTTTGATTATTACTTTTATCAAAATATTTTATTACAAGTGTGATTTGAACTCACGACTTGATTGGTTCGGGATATTTCAATTTTTTTTAATTTACTATGTTAACCCTAAAAACTGCATAATAAATAAAATCTACGATATTTCGACCAAGCCAAAATAGTTCAACATTTTTTAAATAAATAACTTGTAGCATTCGATCTTTGGTAGCAAATTACTTTATTCAAAAAATAATTAAAATCCAAAAAGACCCTAAATTTGCCCTCGGTGATGGGTTAACAGGCGCGGCGCTGTCGACCTCAGATAAAAATGTAAGTCTGAAGACAGCCAGTTAGCTCTTGACGTGCAATTTTCGCCAACCATTTATCAAAGCTGCTCCAAAACCTATCGATACGTTTACATAAAAAATATCGAGGCTTTTACAAAAAGATATCGATGCTTTTACTAAAGATATCGATACTTTTACAAATAATATCGGTACATATTTTGCTATCGATAAATTTAGAACGCGTCTCTATTAATCCGTTAGATAGATGATTTGTTGTGACCGTTTAACTCACCCAATTCAAAAGATCTATGACTTTATTGATTAACAATAATTAAAACAACTCTGTAATTAAAGTTTTGACTTTGCAACTACTTAAATCCTACCTCCTTGATAATTCAGAAGTCAAAAGGTATTTATTCAATAAGATCACTTTGAAACGTCTTAGCTAGGTGACTCTAGATGCCAGTTGCACGCGTCCACAGCCTAAGAAGAAGAACTAGTAGGTACTAATTTGGTTCATCCGTCGTTATTTTCTTAGTTTGTTAAATAACTGTCTAGTTTTTTTAAAGAAAAGACTAGTTATTTATTATTTAGAAGACTATCTTCTTTTAGAGAAGATTCATTATGAATTGTTACAAAGTAGTAATTATAGTGACGAGACAATGTTATCTAACTTTATCGATGTCGATAAAACTGCAGCCTTGCGGGAGGTGCCTATCGATCGAGTTGGTATCCAATACCAACAGCTGCTTATTCTGCGGCTGGGTGGGATTAAAATAATTAATCTTTGAGTTACCAGATTCTGAACCCAACCTTTTGAAGGATACACAGCTAAGTTAATTAATTTGGGGTACGATACCGGTGTCGGCTTGTAAAAAATGAGATTGATTTGTGAATTTATTTTCTGAACAACTCAAGTCTTGTTATCATATTTGGATTTTTTAAATAAAAGTTTTGACATAGTGTATCCATTTTATAGATGAACTGTAGATATCCCCTCAGGCCTTTCAGTACTAAGTACGAACTCAAGGTTATTTGAGGATGTGTAAGGGGTAGTCAAAGGTACGTCTGGGTATACATTTGTCATGTACTCATATTTTGCAGTGACAGGTTGCAAGCCCAACACCACTGCTATAATACTAACTGGTTTCCTCATGATGATTTCCTTCACCGTTTGAGAGCACTGTCAATAATTATGTAGGTGCATTAGTTAATTTTGAGACTTTGTTGTGAACTTGAGATTTTCTCAAATGATGCTTTCTGATTAAGAAAATTATCTTGTGTTTAACAATTTTGGATTAGTCGAAAAACAACTTCAAAAATTGCGTTTAGTTTCGACAGCTTTGTAGGTACACAAAATACTAAGAACCACGCAACAGTCCACCGCTGGGTGTTCAAACGACTTCCGAAAACTCTCCACAGACCGTTTAAAATGCGTAAACTAATCAAAGAAACCCACGAAATACTAATGCGAACGTTCGCGTCTCGATTGCCCTCCGAATTCACTTCTGAACCACTTTTTAGTCTCATCAACTTCACGTTATGTGAATCGCCATCAATTTTTTTCACTCCCAGCATCATTTTGAAAACAATTTTGATATTTTCTATCCCATATGATTATGGGTCATTTTGTGTAAGTATAAAACTATTATTAATGTATTATAACGCAAGTCATTATTATTTATGCGTTGGCTGTTTTAATTTTGTTTTAAATGTTAATGTCGTTGTCAACCTACACTGTTTTACTGTTATTATGTATTGCATATATTTTTAAATCGGCTGTTTTGCAGTAATTTTTGTCAGTGAACCACCCTTCAAACAAAACTAGCAACCACAGACAAATGGTGAAGTTATAGACACATGAGACTTAGCATTTGTATGCCTCAAGTCGATGGACAAAAAGCAATGCATTCGTAAAGCACATCCATAACCTAAAATATAAAATAACTGAACTGATATAATTATGTGAAATATCAAATCACAAAGTTATAAATACAAAAATTTATAAATATACCTCTGTTTATTACGATAAGTTTGGTGATTTTATATATTCCAAAGTGTTGAAATGTGCGAGTGAAAAGTACCTTCTTAGACAGGTGTCAGCCTTCAATGCAAAATTCCATCCAAGCGATTCTTTGTGTAAACGATAGCGTGTTATAGTAAGACTAGCGACCCGCCCGCGCGCCCCTGCTTCGCACGGGTGCACATACCATGCATGTATTACACATATAAACCTTCCTCTTGAATCACTCCATCTATAAAAAAAAATCGCATTAAAATCTGTTGCGTTAAAGACTTCAGCATACATAGGGATATAGGGACAGAGAAAGCGACTTTGTTTTATACTATGTGATGTGACGACATTCACGCCACTCGATAAACCGGTTCACTTATTTACAGGAACTTTCTAAGCTATTTGTTCTAAATCTACTGTTCAAACCTGCATTAAGCTATCATCAAGCCTATCCGAAACAATGTAACTAGATAAATTAAACAGTTCCCAGACTCAAATGGCATCCATGGATAGATCCCATTGTTGTGTTATCATCATCGTTTTTGACGCATTTACGCAGAAAACGGTTTTTTTATAAAACCAGCTGATGGAACAAGCAGATGGACCACCTGATGTTAAGTAGTAACCATCACCTAAAATTACCTCGTAAGTTACGCACGATCGGAACGTGCCCTACGATGCACTGCCCTGCGTCCATCAACTTGAGGTATACAGATGTTATGCCTCATGTGCCTGTAATTACACCAGCGACCACACTCTTCAAACCGAAACACAGCGTTGCTGCTTGGCAGCAGAAAAAGGCGTGGTGGTAGTCTCTACTACTTTTAAAAGAAGGAAGGGGTTAGATTCCAGACCAGGTTTATGGTTTCACATCGATCGATCTATTCGAGTTCGCGTATTCGGCTTATATAAGCCGTAATACAACGGTGTTTAATGATTATATTTATTCACATGTTATGCCTTATATCACGAACAAGGTGAATACGCAAAAACACAACCGCTGTTTTTGACTATGTGTAACACAGTATAAGCATATTACTATGACCCATTATTCCCCGCCATTTTATAGCGACTCTATAGAGTATACTTGTCACTGTCACTTCCATGCCAACGAAAGGAGACAGTAACAGACTTATCGCTCTGATAAGCTAATGGAGCGCTCGGCAACCAATATAAGAGGGTTAATACCTATTTAAAAACGATTACACCGAATAAAGATGGGTTATCTGTGTTAGTTCATATAAAATAATGAAAGTTAGTAAAAATTGGCTCTCATCGCTGCTGTGGAAATAATCTTAAACAATATAATAATATAAGTAAAAATCGTAATAGTAAACGGGCTTCATAGCCTGTTTTTTTTGTTTATTTCGATTAAATTTTCCCGTGGGAGTGTTAATTTATCGCAATTTTAAGACTCATTGCACATAAAATTTACGCTTAGAACCTGTCCAGAAGGCGCGTTTTACGCGCGAGTTCACACGCGCGTGAAACACAAGCTTCTGGACGGGACATAATGTATATCGGTTACGCGCGTAGCCTCGCGCGCAAAACGCGCCTTCAGGACAGGCTCTTGCAAAAAACGCATTGATTGCTATAAAATTTCTTGCAAATTTAACGTTTTAATAATTTCTGTTAATTATAAAAGAATTAACAGACTAACATTAATACATCCTATGGCCCCGCCTTCCGATCCTAGCTCGCGGGTTCAAAACCGGATAATATATGTAAGAACTGCTCTTTTAAAAGTATTAGATAGATATCTAGTATCACTCGGGATGAAAATAATGAAGCTTCTGTTTAATAATATAATGTAAAATTACTGTTTGTATAATGATTTATACATGAGCCTGTTTTCTGCGGATAAGTCATCGCAGCTTTTACCGGACACAAAATAATATCTCTCCATTATGTTCTTTGTCTATGGATATGCCGTTTTCTGTGCACTGTTTTGTTTTGTCTGATTAACAGGAACCGTAAAAAAAGTGAAAAGTGGCCCTGAGTAGGTATAAATCATAATAATAGATGCGAATGCAAGGTGGTCAGCATGAAAGTCTATGAATGAGGTTACGTACACAAGCTTGATTTACACAAAGTCAAAGGGCATTTATTCAGTTGAACCACAATCATTTGAGAACGCCTTAAGGTGAAGACAAGAGTTAATGTGACTCTCGCTCGCACGTTTTGACTTGTTGAAGGATATAAAATCACTTAACCCATTTTCGAAAAATCGCAAACTATACCATTTTGTGTGCAATCACATTGCGCACAGTTTAGCAAAAATTTCATTTTGATCGATACATGTTTTCCTACTTAAAAGTTTACTTTTCTAGTTTTTGTACATAAGCAAACTTTTGAGTAGGAAAACTTGCATCGATCTAAATGAAATTTTTACCAAACTGTGTGCAATGTGATTGCACACAAAATGGTTGTTAGCAATTTTTCAAAATTGGGCTTAGTGATTTTATATCTTTTAAAATGTCGAATCGTGCGAGCAAGAGGTACATTAGCTGTTGTCATTTAAATATTGAATTAAGTGCAGTGCCAATCGAATTTGCACACTAGACGGCTAATTATGACTCAGACCTGCAGAGCGGTTTCTGAGTAACCCTATCCAGACGCAGTGTTTTCAATAAAAACTTTTGTTATGGGGTAATACACATTTTTGGTACCCAGCTGTTCAAAGGTTAGATTATAGATCTCTGGCGAAATGAGAAGAGTGTATAATTGAGGTCATTACTACTACGGGAACATTACCACGCGTAGTGATGTGTATGGGAGAATTATCGATAAAATGTATCGATCAAATAAACCCATTGTTCCTTCCCTGGATTTAAATTTTATCTTTGTTATTAAAAGTGTTTTATTAACAGCCTACGTATTTCAGTTGGTAGTAGCTATGCCTTCTGCGCCGTAGGTCGTGGGTTCGATTCCCACCGTGAACAAACATTTGTGTGGTGAACATAAATGTTTGTTCTCTGTCTGGGTGTTATATAATATTATAAGTATGTTTAAAAAAAAAAAGTTTTTTTAATAGTAGTATATCAGCTATCTGGTTCTCCCATATTACAAGCATAAGCTTAGTTTGGGGCTAGATAGTGCTGTGTGGAAAGTCAAAAAAAAAAAAACTGCTGTTAAAATGCTATCTCGGTACTTTATATAGAAAATACTCACTCAAAGATTTACTGGTCCGCTAAAAAAAGTAATTAATAACTGGCGTATAACGGCACCATTAATGGTATGAACCTTGGTTTGAGCTTATGCTTAGGAGAGTTGTTAAAAACATAAGGTATGAGAGAAAGTATTACCAGCATGCGTTTTTCTGCCACTAAGCGCCATTGCTGTGTTTCGGTTTGAAGAGTGCCAGTGAAATTACAGTAACATGAGGTGTAACATCTGTATGCCTCAATTTGATGGACGCAGGATAGTGCGTCGTAAGGCACGTTCCTATTGAGCGTAACTTACGTTGCAATACTTCATTATAGGTGTTGGTTACCACTTCACATCAGGTGGGCCATTTACTTATTCCATTAATAATAACTTGTTTATAATATTTCATCAGGACTGCTTCGTCATATAATGATCTGGTTACAAGAAACATGTCTGTCTTGGTCTAATATTGAAGCAAAATACGTTTTATTAATACTTCCCTAGCTTATAACAAGGTGTCGGAGCTGTAAACTGGCTCATACTAGTTTATGCCATAACAATAAAAGACAATAAACCCTTTTACAATGCCGCCAAAGACAAGTTCTATAATACTCTTCTACGTGGTAGAACATAATTCTTGTCAATGACGCGAATATATGATGACACTTGAATAGGTCATTGAACAGTCTCTCATAACTAAGTAGTTCAATGTTTTTTTATACATAAGCTTCCAAACGCCTTTGTAAATTAATTTCAAATATTCATATTAACTCCTTTCGATTAAATAAGGACTATCGATAATTTTGGTATACAGAAATGACTACACTAGTCTAGCTACCCCGCCGCGTCAATATGAGTGAGCCAATTGTGTATGAGTCGGCAACAATTCACTATTCAATAACCTCTGCAACAGATTGGCATCAAATACTCTATCCATGGAATGTAGAGCTTATTACTATTACCATTAGTCTCAAAGCTGATTGACGAAGTCTAACAATTAGTTGGAAGGCGGTGATAGAAAATTTGGTATGCGCGAACGACAATGAAGTGACCGGTGGGAATGTGAAATGATTTGGAAAACAGTTCTTAATGAACGAATCGATTGTTTTGTAAGAACCAGAGCAGCAAGACTTTTTAATTAATTAACTATAATTTACAACATTACATATTTTCTTTAATTATAAATAAATAATGCTGGACAATCCACACATCAACATCTAGCCCCAAAGTAAGCTACCCAAAACTTGTATAATGGGTACTAGATGACTGATATATTTAATACTTATATACTTATTAAATAGATATTTTTTTATTATTCATAGAAAACACCCACACCGACAGAACTTTCTGCAGATCGTACACAAATTTGTTCCGAGGCGGGAATCGAACCCGCAACCTCTGCGTCGCAGGCGGACTCTCGCCCGCTGCGCCACTGAGGTCGTCAGAAATAATCAAAAATTGTTTTTGAGGGACCGTTTTTTCGAATTCTAAATAAAAATATAGAAATTAAAGCTAGTGGCAGGTGGTTTAATAATATCCGGAAACCAATTTAAAATAAAGTCGGATCAATATTTTACACAATATAAAAAGCAAGCCGCATAAATAATTCAATTATCAAAATGCTCGTAAAATGCAGTACGAGTCGTTCGAACTCAACTTTTTGCATTTGTTTATAAAAGGCGGCCTACAATTTTGTTCCATAACGTAAATCTGTCATTCATCCAACTCGAAAAACAAAAGAGCGATTTTCCTTCTTTTAAAATGATGAGACGAACACGTTTCCAAAACCGCATTCCAATTTTTAAAACGACCGCATGGTGGGTAGTGATGTGCGCGTTATCGATAACACTCACTTTCGAAATTCGAATGCGAGTGCACTGCCCTAATCGACCTCGTAACGGGACTAGCCGTCAATCTCGCATCAGCAACATTACTTCTGCGGTTGTCAGAATCTATAAGCTATTATCTTTGTTCATAATCCTAGGGGATAGGGTTCAAAATGCGTTGTGTTGTGCCAAAAGAACCGTGCTAGAGTTGTGTTCTAAGGCACTAGGTGTCAGATAGTTTGACGTATTGAGCGGGTTTAGTACGTTTCTGGTTTGAACTTCAATTTGTTTTCTGGCCTTTACTTTCGTCTACAACCGTTTCTGTTAACGTGCTTGTATATCGACACAATGGCATGCTTTACTTGTTGAAACATTGCCTGAGACTGTTGGTTTGTTAGGATTATCACAGCTGAAATATAATTCAATATTCTATCGAACATATTTTTAACTGTGTTTCGGTTTGAAGAGTGTGGTCGCCGGTGTAATTACAGGCACATGAGGCTTAACATCTGTATGCCTCAAGTTGATGGACAGTGCATCGTAGGGCACGTTCCTATTGTGCGTGACCTACGGGGCAATGTTTTGTTTATAGGTGATGGTTCCACTTAACATCAGGTGGGCCATCTGCTTGTTCCATCAGCTAGTTGTATAAAAAAAAAAAAAAAACTTTTCATTGAGACCTAACCGTGCCTGATAATGCTCTTACAAGAAAAAACTTGAATGACAGATGAAAAGGTCCAGTTTTCGATTAAAAGAATCATCAAGATCGGTCTACTCAGTAAAGTTATGATGTAACAAACATAAAAAACAGTCAAATTGAGAACCTCGTTCTTTTTGTTGGCATAAAAATTATCTTTCGTTTTTAGAGCATAAATACGAGTAGTTACTATAGTAAGCTATATATAAATTAACTTGAACAAAGCAATATGTAGTACTAATCCGCTGATCTAATCTCCTTAAGCTGGAGTAAACTTAATTAGACTTCGACACGTGTTTCACCTCTCTACGAAGCATCTTCAGGAAATTGACCCGCTGTGCACCGAACGTGTTTCAGCGGCTTAGTACTACATATTGCTTTGTTCAAGTAAATTTATATTTAACAATGGACTTCCGCAAAGTCACGCCTGAGTCAATTAACTATAGTAAGCTATGTTAAAATATCAAAAATTCTAAATTTAAACTAATAAAAAATCTTAAATTCATACAAATTGCAATATTCGAACCATTACGTATAATCAGTGGTCATCATACCTTGTTTGCATAATGTCATAGAGATGTCCACTAATTCAATGTTACTGAAGTATCGATATTCGATAAGCCTTGGGACGTCTAAGTGTCGATAATGAAGCGCGATCATCGCCGTGACCGCATACACAAGGCTATGTCAGGTATGCGAGATAAACGCTAGTGCTGGCGTGGATTGTATAAATAAAAATAGTTTTCTTCTTGTTATGTCACTATTTTTTTAAATAGTGTGCTGAACGGATCTTACGTGCACTTCAAATAGGCTCTTTTAGCTCCTTTTGAGCACTTGACATGTTTTAGAACTATTTAGGTTTTACGATATAGACATAGACATAGTAATTTATTGGCCACAAGAACACACAGCATACAATTAGGGTAATGTAGGTATGCCAGTTTCACGGTGTTTTCACCGTTTGACATTATGTGCACAATTTTTTTACATAAATATTTGGTACACGACTGGTTTTGAATCTATTTAGTTTGGTTTGACTAGTTGCCCGCCTCGACTAAGAACTGTCAAAAGGAACTCAAAAACATCGAATGAATACCCTAACATGGGTTCGTATTTGAAAAACTTTATTGCAACACTCGTTGCGCCCCGCGGTTTCACCCGCGCCGATTTAAATCTCGGTATTCCCACGGAATAAAAAGTAGCCGATGTGCTATTCAAATTCAAATTGTTTATTTCTATTCCAGACTAAAAAAAGTAGCCGATGTGCTAATCTATCTCTCGGCCAAGTTTCATCCAGATCCGTTCAGCCGTTCCGGCGTGAAAGAGTAACAAACATCCATCCATCCATCCATCATCATCATCAGTAGGATTCATACTCCTGGTTTCTGAAAGCGCGATCAACTCTAATCGGCTGTCAAGTCACTTGCTATCTCTATCTAATTTGAAGTAAAAGCTGAAATAGGGTAAATCTGTCAATCCCAGTAACGAGTTTACGTCTAATAGAACCTACGAGTCGACAAAAACCCCTGTGGGCCGGAGGGTCCCGTTAAGGATCCCTAATCTTTAATCGGACAATGCGTCCGATGACTAATGTCCAGTGTTCGCAATGTCATAGTCTGTTATACCGTATATTTGTATTTATACGCACGGGACTGCTTGTACTACATGAAATGTTCTGTGATTTATGCGCGAGGGTATTCGGTGAAAGTTGTATTTAATTGTTAGCAGAAATTTCCAAGAATAATTCATTTTTTTAATACTAGCTTGCTGAGCTAGAGAGCACCAGTGGTATAGTGGAAGTGACCCCGCCTTCCGATCGTAAGGTCGCAGGTTCGTATCCGGTCGTGCACCAATGGATTTTTCTATCGAAAAATTTATGTGCGCAATGCCAGTGCTCTTAAGCGGTGAAAGAAAACATCGTGAGGAAACCAGTTAGTATTCTAACAGCGGCGATGGGCTTGCAACCTGTCACGTATGGAATACTAACTACTGCAAAATGTGGGTATGTGCCAAATGTAATGTTTGGACGTACCTCTGACTACCCCCCCTTAGACATCCTCAAAGAATCTTGAGTTAGTACTTGGTACTGAGAGATCTGAGGGGATATCTACCATGACTGCGGGGATCAAAGTCGTGAAGCTGTTTCAGTTTCTGCAGTGCTCTCTCCACCACCACTCACTCACTCACTAGTAAAAACTGTCCGTATATATTTAACTAATTCAAAAAGTTTATCCATCTGTTTATAATTATCTTCTCCAACATTCAATCAATACCGCTACTCAAGGATACCAACGCAATTCTAATAGGTATTGAAATACCACCCAAGTGTGATGGGCGGCGGCGTAGTATACCGTAAAATTTGCCATTTAGAGATGCACCTGCAAATCTGCCACGGCAATAATTATCGATAAACCGGTGCCCATCCCTTTTCTTGTATGGATCGAACGGTACAGTGCAAATTTTAATACAGAAGTAATTTAACTGTAGGGTAATTAATATAGAATATAAAGGTTTAATAATGGCTAGTTATTGTAATCTTTTGCTAGAGCAATAATTATAACAGTAAAGGAATAAATAAAAACAATCACATCCCTTTCATTTCAGGCACGGTAGTTATCTCCTCAGGTCTCTTATTTGTTTTTTCGTCGATTAAAAATTAGTGCTCTTCGAGGAATGCTTCTCCGTCACAGGTTGCAAAACCGCCGCATTATTACGACAGTCACCGTCTTGAATAACTGTAGCGTTCGTAAATAATATTAACACATCGAGATTACAGCCGGCATTTCAGTCAGCACGCCCGCGGTATATTCGACCACGAACTGAGTGATTCCGTTAACTAAATTCACACTGGCGACCGCGGCATCCGCGGTGAGTTTTCAATTTGGCATTCTGGAACTCATTCACCAGTACATAGTATACAGTACAGACGGACATGCAACGGGAAAGGAAAAATGAAGTCGAACGATGATGAATAGGTTCCCGAGATACAACAAAAGATAAGAGAAGCATAAAAGGTAAGAGATAAAGCACATTGCAAGGAAAAGTAGACGAAGATAGGGAAGAGTTGGTGAGCTTTGTGGAAACTTGCCGAAAGAGGACACACGGATAATACTGTTGATGTCGTAGCGTTAAATTTTATTAAATTTGGTAAAGTTTTGTCTGCAATACAAAGCTTTAAATGAAATACGTTTACCCATCACTGATTCATTCAGTGTTTTTTTTCGTGATCGAAGTGAGTGTAGATCCACTAGGCGAAACTCCTCGTGTATTTGTTGTACAGAGAATCGTTGCTCTGTACACCCCAGTGTAGGCGGGACGCGGTTCAATATTTACCTTTTAATTACAACAGTAGTTTGTGAAATGCTACTGATGTTTGTTTGTCTGTTTGTATTTGTCAAGTGCTGGCGACATTCGTTCGGGGTCATATTTTACAAATTATCATTTACGTAAAAATGGGACATTTAAAGGGAAAATGTATAAATGTGTGTTTATATTTTTGGTTCGGACCCTTCTTACTACTCCGCTACAAATGTACTCGTATATACCCATGTTTGAGTGTCATTAAAACATCTTCTAATAAACATCCCAACTATAATATTATAAATGCGAAAGTAACTCTGTCTGTCTGTCTGTCTGTCTGTCTGTTACGCTTTCCCGCTTAAATCTCTCAACCGATTTTGATGAAATTTGGCACAGACAATCTTTAGACCCTGAGAAAGAACATAAATGTGAACATGTAGACATTTACAATCATCATTACATAGTATAAAACAAAGTCGCTTTCTCTGTCCCTATATCCCCATGTCCCTATGTCCCTATGCCCCTATGTCCCTATGCCCCTATGTCCCTATGTATGCTTAAATCTTTAAAAGTACGCAACGGATTTTGATGCGGATTTTTTAATAGGTAGAGTGATTCAAGAGGAAGGTTTATGTACGTGCATAATATAGTAGTAGGTCCCATCTGAAAACCAGCGCCGCTTCACTTGTGGAGCGGCAATAAGCTGAGATGGGGCCTGTTTTGGATCGCGCGCGCATGCACTTGGCACGAACTGATTTGCACCTTCCACCTATCTACACACGTCCTTCTCTGTTTTTATTTCTACTTTTCTTCTGTTCTTCTTTGTCTTCTCGTGTTTACTTTTCTGTCGTGCATCTGTTAATGTTTAATTATTATAAGTGTATGTATCGTGTGTGTCTAAAATAAATGTATTTTCTTTCTTTCTTTCTTTCTAAAAAAAATAGTGAGCATCCGTGTGGAACCGGGGTTGCTAGTACAGCATATTTTTTTTTAATTATTTTAGTGAATCTGAAAATTTTGGTCCATATTTTGTTAGTAAACTTACTTACTTACTTATTTGCTATGTTAGTATTCATAATAAATGCAAGAAACAAGGTACACAAAAGGCAAGCAAGTTTTGTGGCTTTCACTGGGTACCCGATCCCACAGTCTCTCACGATATGAGACTATCGGATCAGAATGAAAGACTTCATGAGTTTAGTGCCGACCGCGATCGATCGTAGATCGTAGTCATACCTATCGGTATGTAAAGCTGAATGACGACTGATTTTGTTTTCCCAATATCTATCTAAATATATATAACTCAAAGATAACTGACTGACTGACATAGTGATCTATCAACGCACAGCCCAAACCACTGGACGGATCGGGCTGAAATTTGGTATGCAGGTAGATGTTATGACGTAGGCATCCGCTAAGAAAGGATTTTGATCAATTCTACCCCCAAGGGGATAAAATAGGGGATGAAAGTTTGTATGAGATTTTCAAAGTAAACGAGCGCGAGCAAAGCCGCGGGATCAGCTAGTTGTTCTATAAATTTCGCCTACGTTTTTGTGACACCAAAAATATACTTTTGTTTTGAGGTCACACGAAGTGCAGACCAGATTTCACGCCAATGTACTTTAAATGGTAAACAATAACTGTGGAGGCTTTATAGAAGGCATAAAACGTAACTCGAGCTACCATTTTCATCCCGACTCTTATAAATATAGTTTCGTACTATTTGTTTAGAAATTTTTAAAGCAATAACGTATTTATTACAAAGATTATAGAAAAAAATATATTCAAAAACACGTATGTGAAATACTTAAGAGATAGAGAGACGAGTAGGTACGGTAAAACAAAAACACGCTTACTACAATGAAATACCTGAATGAAAAACCATAATGATGAATCTTATGAATCTCGGAAACGGCTCCAACGATTTTCATGAAATTAAGTATGCAGGGGGTTTCTGGGGCGATAAATCGATCTGAAATAGTTTTTTTATCCGTATTTTTTTTAAGCAACCAAGCAAAGCTCGGTCCCCCATTCGAATTTTTTTCTCTTCTTTTTATGGCTCCTGTCATAGACAATCTTGCCAATGTCAAGTGATTCAGAGATTATATATACTCTTTGTATGTGTAGTCACGTCAGTCCAAAGTCGCTCGGTCCCCCATTTAGTGACATATAGTGACATTTAGCGAACAGTTTAGTACCTATAACCTGACGTTTAGAGTGTATTATGTGGGGAACTATGGAGATAGCTGATATAACAAACATATTTCTTTTTTTTTATGCGAATGCATGTTTTATTATTTTTATGTTACAACAACGTTAGTGTTCAAGCAACATTTTTAACGTGTTTCTTTTATTTTCAGGTACTTTTCTTGCATATTAAAATTTGCAGTGCAGCTCAAGGTACTAAGGTATGACTTTAAAGCTCATTCTGTTCCAATTGGTGCGTCTCACTGTCACATGTAATGCCAGGGCTCTTAAACGGTGAAGGAAAACATCGTGAGGAAACCAGTTAATATTCTAACAGCGGCGATGGGCTTGCAACCTGTCAGGTATGGAATACTCTATTATGTGCCAAATTTTATGTTTGGACGTACCTCTGATTACCCTCTTAGATGTCCTCAATGAATCTGAAAGTTGTACTGAAAGTCGCACGTATTATAAGATCGGAGGGTATATCCACCGTGCCTTAATAACAAAGCTAAGCTTTTTCAGTTTTTTCAGATTGTTTTGGCATTTAATTTCATTTATTCAGTTATAATCATTTTGAAAATAATATAAAAAATACCTTAAATGATTACAGATCAGGGTACACAAAACCAAAGTAAAATGACGCTTATTACAACGGCATAAAATCGAGCTGAGTATTGTAATGTGTCATTGAGAAATTTTTGGATTCCAATTTGTGCATTTACCAGTCACTTGTATTGCCATTCAACATTACCTGCTAGTATTTTGTAAGACATTTACATACTAGCCAGACATATTCAAGTAATTATGTTAAGTACGACCGCCAAATGTAGCTTAACAACTCTTACTTACAATTCACGTTCACATAAAAACATAAGGAAAGTAAGTTACGGGATAAAAAGTAGCTATGTGCTATCCCAGACCTTAATCTATCTCTCTGCCAAGTTTCATTTAGATCCGTTCAGACGTACCGGCGTGAAAGAGTGACAAACATCCATCCATCCATAATTAAAACTTTCGCGTTTATAATAGTAGTAGGATATCGTTTTGAAAACAACAAACATAAATTATTGTAAAATGTTTTATGGAATATGTAAAATTACTGAAAAAAAAGTAGTTATGAAAATCTCGTTTCGGAGAATACCAATACAAAGGTCAAGAAAATATATAATTTTGATCCAAACAATTTTAAAAATTACTTCTGAAATGTTACCAAAGAACGCTCATAGACCAAAATAATTATTATAGTAAATTTTAACGCTCTAGCGGCAAGTAAAAACCTGACTTGTACCACTTCTGATAAGTACCGTGAAATCGTGTCTTATCAAACTATTTTGAATTTTGACACACAAGATAAAACGACCTAAGATATATTGCGACACCGGCCTCTTTGACTCGTTTATCTAAGCTTGACAAAAAATAATTTCTTAATTATGTAGCTAAAATAAGATTTAGTGTACCATGACGCCAAGGCTAATAAGGTACGTAAAAGTGGTGTGTACATAATTAGTCAAGAGTCTAATTAAAAAGATAGATGAGATTTTATAAAAAAAATTTTTGGCTATTGATGGAAATGAATATTACGTTAGAATAAATATTATTAGGCATTTAAAAAAACGGATAATGGATGGATGAAATGGTGGAACTATTTAAACAACTAGCGAATGGAACAAGCAGATGGCCCACCTGATTTTAAGTGGTAACCATCACCTGTAACAAAGCATCGGCTTGTAAGTCACTCACGATAGCAACGTGCCCTCGTTGTACCGCACTGCGTCCATCAACTTGAGGCATATTATAGACAAGTTGCGCTCCGCGGTTTCAACCGCGCAGATTTAAATCCCGGTATTCCCACGGGATAAAAAGTAGCCTATGTGCTATTCCGGAATATAATCTATCTCTCTGCCAAATTTTATCCAGATCCGTTCAGCCCTTCCGGCGTGAGAGTAACAAACATCCATCCATGCATCCATACTTACAAACTTTCGTGAAGTTGGATGTTAAACCTCATGTGCCTGTAATTTCACCGGCAACCACATTTTTCAAACAGTTTCGCAATTCTTCAACATTCATCACAGCAACGCTGCTGAAAAAGGCGTGGTGGCAGTTGGAGCCCAGCTTTCAACCGACGGCATGCGGCATCCGGACAGCCTTTGAGCGAAATGTTTATTTTCCTAAGTACACACACACCGCTAACTGCGAATATTTACATTTTAGCCTTTTACCGACAGAAGTAAATGTGGTAAGCACGAACGCAAATAAATGAATTTTTGCGCATTCCGAGTAAAAAGTACACGTCAGAGTTTCGTTCGGCTAAATAGGTGTTACTTTCCTTCATCCACTCTGTCCCTTTAAGGCCCTGATCGACGAACGAGTAGAACCGCGGTCTTGTGGCTCGTTGGTTAAGCTCTAGTCCGTCCGTCGTCACCATAAGGACTAGAGCTTTACCGACGAGCCATAAGACCGCGGTTTTACTCGCTCGTCGATAAGGGCCTTTAGAATAAGACATAAGAGTGATAGAGTATCATAGATATAATTACATTAAAATATATGTTTGTTATTTAAAAATTTACCCCAGATTTCTGAAAGCTCGAGCAACACTAATCAGCTGTCAAGTCACTTGCTATTTAATCTTTTACTTGAAATAGATAGAGATAGCAAGTGACTTGACAGCGATTAGTGTTGATCGCGCTTTTAAAAATTGGGGGTAAGTCGGATAGATTGTAATTTTGATCCACTTCCTCCTGATTTCGTGTGCTTTCTAAGTTAGTTTATTGCAAAAACCATACTTTACAGAATTTTTTTAGACGGTATGCCTCATATACCTTACTTATCATGTGTTAAAAACAGAATCGCATAATTAAATTACCCTCCCTTTTTTAGCTTTCTTAGGTAAACTTTCGTGCTGTCACTATATCAAGGAAAAATGCATTCAACAGACTTACCGACCATTTTATTTAATGTAGAGCTCAGCTACCGATATGAATAGATCAACAAATCCTTTGAAACTGAGTAGATAGAAGTTTCTTCGGCAGAAATTAATGCATTGATATCGCAAAGTATAATTATGCAATGGCATTGTCGGTCGATTCAATGAGTTTCCGCATCCCGTGTGTAGTCAGACCGTTGCCTTGTGATGGCGACGCGGCATATAGTGACGTTATAAAATACTTGGGTATTACTTAATGATTTTCTTTTTAAATGGTGTTAAAAAATACAGATGCACATAGTTTATACACTATATATTTGTAAATTACTAGCTGCACCCCGCGGTTTCATCCGCGCAAATTTAATTCCCGGTATTCCCACGGGATAAAAGTTGGCTATGTGCTATTCCAGACTATAATCTATCTCTCTGACAAGTTTCATTGAGATCCGTTCAGCCGTTCCGGCATGAAAGAGTAACAAACATCCATCCATCCATACTTACAAGCTTTCGCGTTTATAATATTAGTAGGATAAAATTAGTTGGATTTTATGAGATCCAAGTGACCCTTGTAATTAAAAATAAAGATTTTGAATTTGGTTTTGAGTTAGTCGCTTAGACAACCCGAGTTAGTTATGATTTAGTCAATCACCATAATTATCAGCCTAAGAAGTTCAATGCTGGACACAGGCCTCCCCTATACGTTTCCAGGAAGAATGATTCTTAGCCCTTTCCATCCACCGACTTCCCGCGGTCCTTCAATGTAGTCAGGTCACCACATCGGGTGGGATTTAGCCAAGTGTATCCAAGTGCGTCTCTAAGCTTGTATCTGACACAAGACAAAAGTGCCCACCGTTTGCGCCCTGGCTAAAGCATATCTATCATTTTGTTGTTTTTGTATGCCTTTTTCTGCCGCCAAGCAGCAACGCTGTGTTTCGGTTTGAAGGCTGAAGTTTATGAACGCGGGGCATCGTGGAGCACGTTCCTATTGTGCGTGACTTACGAGGCAATGCTTTGTTAAACTACTGGTAATGGTTACCACATATCATCAGGTGGGCCATCTGCTTGTTCCATCAGCAGTATACAAAAAATGTGTATTTTTTTTAAACTACGTTTCTTGTCTACATCTCTAGCCGTGTCGTGTTCATGCTCGTTAATAAGAAAATGCTAATTGATCACTTTGTAGGATCCGCTGCAAAGCTCAAAGTTGTATAAACTTATGCAAATAGATTTCTTGTACTGAGTTGACTTTGACGGGTATTAACAAGTTAGGATTGTGCCTTGGCTATTATATGAAAAGATCTGACATATTAAGTTTTTCTTCGGCGTTGTAAGCCATGTTTGTACCCCACTGAGAACACACATTTGTGTGATGAACATAGATGTTTTTTTCTGTCCAGTCTAGATGTTATTTATAAAAATGTACCAACAAAAAAAGTATAAAATATTGTGTCAATCTTCTAAAAAGACTAACCTATTATTATGAAAAGCTTTGATAAGTTTGGGGCTAGATAGTGCTGTGTAAAAAGTTCACCAATATTTTATTTATTATATGAAAAAGCACAGAAACAGCTATGCGATTTTTATCCCCAGGCAAAGTAGATATTCCCATAGATCCCTTTCTATCAAGTACAAACTTCAGGTTCCTTGAGGTATACCCCCCTTAGAAGTTCAGAGGTAGGCCCAAACATTACGGGCATCAGTTCCCTAAAAATCCTCAATTTATGCTTATTAAAAACTGTAGCACCAAAATCGAAAAGTTCAACTTTCCCACAAGTTCAACTAAAATAAGTCTAATAAAGGAGACTTATTTTAAACACCGATGTTTTATTTTGTTTATTTGTGAGCATACAACCAAGTATTTTGTATTATTAGAAATAGTTTAGTTCAAGTATACGTGCTTGAATAAGGCTTTCAAAGAGCCATTTCGCAATGTCAATGCCGCTTGTTGTTAGACTGCTACTGAGTTGTAAGAAATAGCGGATTTACATAATATTGTAGCGCATCAGGCATGCTTGCGGACGCACGAGTCGACGGCTTTTCTGAGCCACGTCGCTGATGAGTCGGATCCGCGGCAGCACCAATAGCATGCTGGCCGTTGTTGCTGATCGGTTGGATTCAGGCTTCTTCACTTACTGGGTAGATAAACTGCTACCTATTGCTCAGCTAGTGACCCAGTAGGTGACAACGCCTGAATCTAACATATAAACATATAAATAAATGTTTTTGTCTCGTGTTTTGCTGTTACTAACATTCGTTTTTATGTTTTTATTTGTGTGTGTACCTTTGTACATGATTATTATGTATTTTTTGTGTAAATCAGTTTGTGTACAATAAAGAATAAAGAATAAAGAACAAATTGGATTAACATGATCTGAAATAAATGATTTGAATTGAATTGAATAATAGAGGAACCTTTATAATGTACGAAAAGTTTTATTTTCGGGATTATTTAACTTTTAAAACTTTGTGACTTACTTTATGTGCTAACACTATAAAACTACAATAAAGCAAAAAACTCTTTTTGGAGTATCAGCTACGTATAGAATTGAATTTTCTTGTATGTATTATTTTTAAAAAATGTTTATAGTTCCTAATTAATTTTGGAGGACGTTCTAAATTCAAATCAGAAAAATACAAATTAAAATAGACGTTCAAAATTCAAATTTGTAATAGTTCGTACATACCAGCTACGTATAGAATTAAATTATCTTGTAAGTATTCCTTTTTTATGGTTCCTAATTTAATTTGGAGGACGTTCTAAATTCAAATCGGAAAAATACAAATTAATATAGGGAGACGTTCTAAATTCAAAATCGCTTCGCCCAACAAACAGCCAGTACCCGAAGCGGTAGCGAAGCAAAAGTGCTCGTAAAAACGCACATTTACAACGTAAATATAGAAATGCGGACGCCATCTTTTTACCGCGCCGCCCATACACGTATACATGCCCACTTGAATTATTACATTTAAAGGAGTTTTTCCTTCTGTTTTTTGAGCCGAGTCTCACGCAGAATGATCTAATGTTATTCTAAGTGAATTTTTATACTCAATTGTGGTGTTTAGTGGACCGGCATGTTTGAGGTGATTGATTTATTTATGTGGAAAGGACTAGTGTTGGTACTGTTCAGCTTTTTGCAGTATAGATTGGAATTGACTATGTTGCTTTCCTTATATTGATAAATCGACAAGGTACAGATAGATCATAAATGCTGTGAGATATCATTTTATCAGGTTACAAGTTACACTTGCTGCAGATTGCCATAGGAGGATTTTGTTTTATTGCGCTTGTCATGAACTCTATATATATTTGTTCTGACAATTAATAATAAAGACTATATTGAGGACAACATCGACAGTAGGTACACCATAAACAATAAGATAATTATGTCCTGTGAGTATTTGATGTTCATTGATTAAACTAAAAATAAGTAATTCAGTTAGTAAATAGTTAAATAAATGATTTATTTATTTATGTTAAGTACTGTCCTACCTATTCAAAAAAATTATGTTCTAAAGCTTCAAATATCAAGATAAATAGATATGATTTGTATTAAACCACATTTTTTAATATTACTTGCTGACGGAAGTAGCAGATGATCCACCTAATGATAAGTGGTAACCATCACCCATAACAAAGCATTGCTTTGAAAGAAACGCACGAATGGCGATGCACCGCCCTGTATCCTTCAACTTGTGGCATACAGATGTTAAGCGTCATTTCATAGCCTGTAATTTCACCAGCAGCCACACTTCGAACTGAAATGTGCCTTGGCGGCAGAAAAAGGCGTGGTAGTACTTCCCCGGACGGGCCCTTCACAAAGAGCTCTACTACTTTTAACCACTAGCACAAGGAAATAATATTAACTTGCAACATATTTTATTAGTTGCCAGACCTTTATAATTTATCTCGTAGGCAGCTAACATCTCAAGTTTATTCTCCCAACAATAGCATCATATACAAACAGACATACAGACCAACATTTCCCTAGTACTAAATAGCTATTTATGATGGCATATCTCAAGTAACGGGCTGCTCTCCATATTTACCAGTTTCTACGACAATCTAATAACCGCAGGAGGCTAGAACCGAAACTCCCACACTTGCTTGTAACTTGAAACTCAGTTACGTCAACATACCTACTCGTATCTTGATTGTCGTATTTTACGTCATTCGAAACGGCGTCACACAATGCTAAAAAAGAAAAGACAGATGAAATGTCGTGTGTACGTTCTTTTATAGGTCACGTGACTTTTCATTATTTTAATTTTGTAATGCATTTGAACAACAGGAAATATCATCAGGCTCTCGATTGACATTGACTTTGATATACCTACCTACTTTTATCATTCAATAAGCCTTGTGCAAGGATGTCAAAGTGACAAAAAGTTATAGTGGATATTAGCAAATAAGATATTTTGGCTTATTGGATAAAGGTGTTTCGAGAAACATTTTAAACACTGACTTTGAGTACGTTCCTTCAATTTGGGGGTTCGTCATGAACTTGTGATATTTTTTTGGGATTTAAAAAAATGAGTTTCCTTTCCAATAATTATCCGTTTAGATAATTATTTCTGCAACCACCTAGAAGTAATCTCTTTGCGGATATCATAAGTCGTGATTAAATAGCGTTTTGTAGATTATGTAATTAATTTGAATTGTTATTATAACACACACTTGGGTCTTCAATAAAAAATATCGCGAAAGATTAACAATTCTTTAATAATTCATCTACCGATTTCCCGCGATCCTCAAATAGTCATAGTTTTTTGAAAGATAATAATTTACGAATTAGCCGAATAAAATAGCCATAATATGCTGATAGCCATGTTAATCAAAAAGTAGTATAAAAAAGTAAGAAGGAGACCATAATGCGGTCTTAAGGCAAAAACTACCGCTAATTCATGTAATTGCTAATAACTTAGTTAATTGCGATTTTTCTATTATAATGTTGAAAAGTCCGAGTGAGAAGTACTTTGACAGTTCTCAGCCTCTTAATAAGCTGTATCAGAACCTAAGACTAGCCTATACGAATTTATTTGTTAACCTTATGAACTAGATTGCACCGCAATTGAGTAATTAAAATTACGAATAAATTTGCATTAATCGATGTTATCTCGTTTTAACGAACGTCGACATTTCAACGGTTGAATTTACGTGTTTCTTGTGTCAAACTGACTTGATTGTGTTTGATTGGGCAGTAAGGCTGAGGCCGCACTATACGGTTAAACCGCTGTGGTTTTTAATCGCGTGAATTTGTGTCCCTCCGGCCGGCCTTAGCCTAAAGGTTCTTTTATACAAAAGGCGACATCAAACGAGGCGATTTTTTCCCGCCCGTTCTGACACACGGCCTCTTGCCAGATTCAGGCATTTATTTGTATAGAAATATTTATTTATCTAAGAAGTATTTGTAGTGGCTGTAGAAGCTGAAGAGATTTCTATGAAACTTGAAATACTTACCCCGGTTTTTGAAAGCTCAATCAACACTAATCGGCTGTCAAGTCACTTGCTATTTCAGCTTTTACTTCAAATTAGATAGAGATAGTAACTTGACAGCCGATTAGTGTTGATCAAGCTTTCAGAAACATAGGGTTAAACAGCTTCTAGAATAGCATCAACCAATTTCAGTGAGGCTCTATAATTGACTATAATGATCTGTACTGTATCTTGCCCCAAAATAATTAAATAATTATTAATAATTAAAATAAAATTAATAACTTGCACTATGGATGTAATTTTTATGGAAATATTTACTAAATCATAGCACCCAGACAGATTAAACGTCTATGTTCAATACATGGAAGGCAGCGTTACAGCCAACTATGCGGTGTGTGAGGGCTGATAAATATGTCAATACTGTTGCAATTCCATGCTCCAGGTATCAGGCACCTGTAGCGTAGAAACGCGACAGTAGTCACCTACACTAGAGCCGTTAGCCGCGTCAGCTCAAACGTAGCTTTAGGCTTAGTCACGAATTCAAACTTTAAAATATCTAACGGCACGGAACTGCTACTGTTGTGACTGCGGAGACAATACTCCAGTGACACTTTAAATGATTTGTAGGACTTTAATAATTGTTCATAGATTTTGATATCCCACAGTCAGTTTTGCACTGAGTATTTTTTAATAAATAACTAAGGATACAGTAAAACATTCTAGCAGCAGCGAAGGGCTTGTCATGAAAGTATGGAATACCCAACTACGTAATATTTGCGGTAGGATCTACTATTGACGACCTCAGTGGCGCAGCGGGCGAGAGTCCGCCTGCGACGCAAGAGGTTGCGGGTTCGATTCCCGCCTCGGTACAAATTTGTGTAAGATCTGCAGAAATTTGTTCCGTTGGTCTGGGTGTTTATGTATAATAAAAAATATCTATCTATGTAAGTATATGATGTATTAATTATATCAGTCATCTAGTACCCATAACACAAGCTTTGAGTAGCTTACTTTGGGGCTAAATGATGCTGTGTGGATTGTCCAGCATTATTTATTTATTCCCTGAGAATTTATCATCTATCAAAAGTGTAAGTTAAAATAGGTACAAAGCATTTATATTAATTACTAGCAGCACCCCGCAGTTTCACCCACGTTATTTTAAACCTCGGTATTCCCACAAAGCTTCTTTCAATTTGAAGAAGAAGCATTGAAAGAAGCTTCTTAGGTCTTAAACTACGAAATAAAATCAAGAACACGGAAATAAGAAGAAAAACCAAGGCAATAGACGTCGTTCGGAAAGTCCGATCACTAAAATGGAAATGGGCGGGGCACATCCAGAGAATGCAAAGAGAGAGATGGTCAAAAACTTTAATGAACTGGAACCTAACACACAAAAAACGAAGGAAGGGAAGGCCCACTAAACGATGGGACGATGACATCGTCAAAGTAGCAGGCAATACATGGTGCAGAGTCGCCCGTGACCGACAACAATGGAAAGAGCTGGAGGAGGCTTATGCCGCAGAAAGCGGTTCGTGTACCTAGGATAGATTTAAATTTTATTAATTAACTAGCTGATCCCGCGGCTTTGCTCGCGCTCGTTTACTTTGAAAATCTCATACAAACTTTCATCCCCTATTTTATCCCTTTGGGGGTAGAATTGATCAAAATCCTTTCTTAGCGGATGCCTACGTCATAACATCTACCTGCATGCCAAATTTCAGCCCGATCCGTCCAGTGGTTTGGGCTGTGCGTTGATAGATCACTATGTCAGTCAGTCAGTCAGTCAGTCAGTCACCTTTGAGTTATATAAATTTAGATTAGTATTTTCTTTAAATAATTCACTTAGTTCCTTTATTCAATGTTAAAATTAAGTTTAAAAAATTGTGTACCGAAATAAAGCTTTATTATTATTATTCCCACAAAAAAAAATCATGTGCTTTTCAGACTATAATCGATTTTTGTGCCAAATTTCATCCAGGTTCTGGCGCGATTGAGTAACAAACATCCAAACATTCACATTTATAATATTAGTGGATTTCAATTACAAAAAGTGCTATAACAAAACCTTATAAAGAAAGAATTCCTTTCCAGTGATTGAGTAATTAGGTGCGTTCGGCTGCTTCCGTCGTCAGTCGGCCATCTTCGTGTCGCGAGTTTTTGCGGGTATGCGCAGGCGGTGGTAAAATATTTGAAGGTGTAATGGTGTGGGAATTTTCTTTTTATTGTCAAGTTTAGCTAATAAATGCATCTAGAATAAGTAAACGAGTTAATACTTTGTTATAGGTGATGGCTACATATCATCAGGTGGGCCATCTGTAGTTCCTTCAGCAAGTCGAATACAAAAAAACTAAAAAAACACAGTCTAACACAAGTTTAAAAAAATCACTCAAAAAAATCGAACTACATGGACCTTCAAATAAGGTCCATGTAGTTCGATTTTTTACACACACACAAATTATTTTCAAAACTGATCGATCATTCGAGATAACGCAACAAGTAAAGATGACACCAAAGCCTTTTGTTCGTTTTTTAATAACTTGTTGATAATTTGCTTTCCTGTGTCATTATCATCATCAGCCCGCATCATCCGAGGACCGGTGGTCGAGTGGGAACGAACACGCCATCTGATCGTAGTGGTCGTGGATTGAATCCCGTGCATCAATGGATTTTTATCTTCGTCTTTTTGTATGAGACAGACAAAAGGGCTTACCGCCCACCTGATGTTAAGTGGTCACCGTCGCTCACAAACACCAACAATACTAGGTGTTTTGTCATTGCGTTGAATACCCCAAAGGACAATATTCACTTTTTTAAGCCGCAAATTGGTAATACGTACTGACATATAGGTTTTATTATTATTAAAATAAATATTTTCTGATTGTCAGTAGTAAATCCATTTTCCGGTAATTACTTTATAATATAAATAGCTGATCCCGCGGCTTTGCTCGCGCTCGTTTACTTTGAAAATCTCATACAAACTTTCATTCCCTATTTTATCCCCTTGGGGGTAGAATAGATCAAAATCCTTCCTTAGCGGATGCCTACGTTATAACATCTACCTGCATGCCAAATTTCAGCCCGATCCGTCCAGTGGTTTGGGCTGTGCGTTGATAGATCACTATGTCAGTCAGTCAGTCACCTTTGAGTTATATATATTTAGATATACTAGCCGATCCCGCGGCTACGCTCGCGCACGTTGCTTTGAAACGTTTTAGCCTATCTATAAAGAACCCTACTTTTACGCGCAGATTTAAATCCCTATCTAATCACGGCATAAAAAGTAGCCTATGTGCTATTCCAGAGCATAATCTACCTCTCTGCCAAGTTTCATCCAGAATCGTTCAGCCGTTCCGGCGTGAAAGAGTAACAAACATTCATCCATCCATCCATATTTACAAACTTTCGCGTTTATAATAGTGTATAGGACAATTTATGCTTAAATCATCTCTTATAGAAGTAAATGGTCAATGGTGATGATGATGATGTGGACAATTTATGTAATAACATAAGAAACTTGGGGTAAAAGTTGAATGCCGTTTTTTTTTACTTTCTCCAAAATGAAATTTTCCTTGCGAAAATACGCCTTTTTCTGCCGCCAAGCAGCAACGCTGTGTTTCGGTTTGAAGAGTGTGGTCGCCGGTGTAATTACAGGCACATGAGGCTTAACATCTGTATGCCTCAAGTTGATGGACGCAGGGCAGTGCATCGTAGGGCACGTTCCTATTGTGCGTGACCTACGGGGCAATGTTTTGTTTATAGGTGATGGCTACCACTTAACATCAGGTGGGCCATCTGCTTGTTCCATCAGCTAGTTGTATAAAAAAAAATGAAATTTTCCTTGCGAAAATTCTTTATTTTAAAAACAATGTAATGAAAATAATATGTAATTGATATTGATGATACTGACATAGTCCGGTTTAGAAAATTGTCGGTACAGTCGATGAATAAAGCAATTAAATATTAACGTAAAAAAAAAATATTGACGCTATCAATATTTTTCTTTTTTTTATAAATCCTTTTTTAATAAGAAGACTACATGTAAAAAAACTATCCCACTTCGCGTGGGATAAAAGCAGGAAGATAAAATAAATAAATAATGGTGGACAATCCACACAGCACCATCTAGCCCCAAAGTAAGCTACTCAAAGCTTGTGTTATGGGTACCTACTAGATATATTTAATACATTATATACTTACTTAGATATGTATTTTGTATTAGACATAGAAAACACCCAGACCAACGAACAAATTTCTGCAGATCGTAAACAAATTTGTTCCGAGGCGGGAATCTAGCCCGCAACCTCTGGCGTCGCAGGCGGACTCTCACCTGCTGCGCCACTGAGGCTGTCACAGATGATGAGATATCTTCGAAAAATCTAGTTTTGTTTTATCTAATTTTCTTAGTGATTGTACCCAACAAATCGCGTGGACTTACCGCCCGCATCTTAACTGGTTATTATTATTTATCAAAGGCAAGCTGTCGGAGGGGGATGCAAGAAAAATTATGCAGGAAGGCGTTCTGTCGTATGAATCTATCATTTTATTAAAGAGCGGTCATTTGCCGAGATTTATTGAGTGGAAAGAGAATAGTCGGTTTATTATTGTATTTTTTCTACAAGGATTTTTTTTTTAGTGAGAAAAGGCTTGGATTCGACTAAGTATTCATTCAGATTTTTTTATAAATCTTGTTGATGGAACAATCAGATGTCCCACCATATGTTAAGTGGTAACCATCGCCTAAAACAAAGCATTACCTTGTTTTTGCTGTAGGTGATGATTACCACTTACCATCAGGTGGGCCATCACTTTGTTGTTGAAAAACTGTCTCGCATTGAATAAACTATTGCAAAATAAGTGCTAATTTTAGACGTACCTCTGACTACCCCCTTTTTACTATCTACAGTGCGTACAAAAGTCGTGAAACTCTTTCTGTTTTTCTGCATTCAAATTCTTTTTTGCTTTAAACCGGTGTGTGATCTTTACCGCAGCAGTAAATAACGCGATTCTCGTCAGTAAGATACCTAATGAGGTCCTAGGATAGTGCTATCGATGACCTAGAGGTCTGAGCAGCGGTTTTGACGTAATCGAATCCCAATAAGAATTTCTTAAAGCTACCTTTTACTTAGTCTGCATCCCTGGTACTTTAATTCAAGTTTCCTCTAAACCAATCCATAACCATCAATATCAATCCAATATATTCTGCCATGTCTAATTTTTTTTTTTTTTTTTTTTTTTTTTTTTTTCAGGAAAACAAACAGTACTTACAGACTAATTATAAATTCATGAAAATAGCTACAGACCATTAACACGTTTTCGCATAGTGAAACTATAAAAACAGCTTACCTGTTAATCAAAAAAAGAAAAAATTAATTAAAGTTTAAGAATGAAAAGAAAAATCAAAAAGAACAATAAAAATTAAACAAAATGAAATAGTTTACATTAACAAAAGAAATAGAGAGCCTAGGAAGACTCATCAAACCAGCGCTTCGTTAGGGTATCTTTGATTTTCGGTGCTTTAGAAACGAAGAGATCCAGTTCGGGGATGTCAACCAGGTTGTTATATGTAATTACTGCTCGACTAAAAAAAGTATTTTGCCTATAATTTGTTGAACTGAATGGTATTTCAAGGTGAGTTGGGTGTCTAACTGATCTGTTCGGAATTTTTAGTTTTATATTCTCTAGAAGTTGGGGAGAATCTATTTTACTCTGAGCAATTTTACTCAGGAAGACAACATCAGCTATTCTACGTCTGTCCTGCAGTGGTAATATATGCTGTCTTCTACACCTTTCAGTATAGTTATCATCATAACACTTACACTTAAATTGCAAATACCTCAAAAATCTACGTTGGACCGACTCAATTCGTTTAATATGAATATCATATCGAGGACTCCATACCTGTGAGCAATACTCGAGGATGCTACGTACATAGGTGCAGTATAATACTTTGATAGCCTTAATACTTGAGAACTGAGAGCTTACTCTCATGATAAACCCTAGAGCCTTGTTAGCTCTATTGGCAATGTTGTCGATGTGCTTATCATAAGCCAACGTAGAGTCCTGTAAAACACCAAGATCTCGTATCTCATTTACTACCTTAAGCGAAGTACCTTTGAGCATATAGCTGTATTTGGTGGGTTTAAACTTTCTGGTAAATGTGATTGTAAAACATTTTAACACGTTGAGGTCGAGTTTGTTTTGTGTACAATAAAGCTCAAATCTGTTTAGATCATCTTGTAGGAGATAGCAATCGTCAACATTTTGTATTTGCTTAAAGACCTTCATATCATCAGCATATAGAATAAAATTTGAGTGTAAAAAACAAGCACCAATATCGTTAAGAAAAATTATAAAAAGCAGGGGCCCAAGCAAGGAACCTTGAGGCACACCTGATGGTACCTCAACCCAAGCAGAAGAAGAAGAAAATCCGTTTACTACTACAGCTTGTGATCGGTTGATTATGTATGATGAAAACCATCTAAACAAATCGCCATGTATTCCGGCACTCAAAAGCTTCTGCAAGAGTAATTGGTGATCTATGCGGTCGAAGGCTTTGCTATAATCACTGTATATTGCATCCACTTGTCCACCAGAGTCCATATTTTTCGAGACATGGTCAGTAAATAATAGCAGATTGGACGTAGTAGAGCGATTTTTTATAAATCCATGCTGTTCCGGAATAAAACTGGCTGATAAGGAAGAGTATACTTGGGCGTAGACAATCCTCTCAAATATTTTAGCGAAAACACATAATTTAGAAATAGGCCGGTAATTTTTAATATCGTTTCTATTACCGTTTTTATGAATAGGGCAGATAAAAGCCGATTTCCAGATTTTAGGTACAACACCCTCCCTGATCGATCTTTTGTATAGGATTGTTAATGGCTTGGTTAGGCTATCTGCACATTTAACTATAAATGTAGGCACTATGCTATCAGGTCCGGCTCCCTTTGACACATCAAGTGACTTAATTAATTTTAATACCGTGGCCGAATCGATTTCAATGTCACCAATTGAGCAAGGATAATCGTACGTCGAAGGAACATCCGATAGAAGATTAGATCCACCTTGGGATGATTGTGAACAGGATAAGAAGGTGGATTGGAAATATTCTGAGAATAGGTTACATATATCCTCGCCAGAATCGGCCGATCGCCCTTCATAGACTAAAGTTGATGGCAGAGATTGATTGCCCTTTTTTAGAGATTTTACATATGACCAAAAAACTTTAGGAGCTTTTATAATAGATTCTTCGGTATTTTCTATAAAAGTCTTATAACACGTTTCTTCAAGAGCTTTAGCTCTTTTTCTTAATAATGAGAATGACTCGTAATCCGAAATATTGCCATATATATTATATTTTCTGAGATATTTGAATTTTTCTTTTAACATTTTTTTAGGGGTGCATTGTACCATGGAGGGAAAGATGAGGAATGAACAAATTTATGAGGAATGAATTTATCACGCATTTCATAAATAGTAGCGTATAAAAAGTTAAGAGCGTCTTCTAATGTCTTGTTATTAAGTTCTACACTCCAGTTAATATTGTTAAGGTAAGAGTTTATGCTGTCATAATCACCGGAATGGTACAAATATTTTTTCCTAGGGTTTTGCCTGAGAGGCTCACTACCCTCACAGTCCAGTGCAACTATTAGGGACTTATGATGCGAATCTTCCGGCACAAGGGGAGCGCTACATGATGAAACCGAGACATCAACATTACACAAAACATAATCAAGAATAGATTCATTAATATTACGATAAGTGTTAAATTGATTGAGATTATATACTGATAATGTATCAAAAAAATAAATTTGACTGTCGCCCGCTATGCCTGATGCTTGCAAAGTACCCTGGTTACTCAACCAATCAACGTTGCTCATGTTAAAGTCACCTAGCAATATAAAGGTATCATAGGTAAATTTGCTATAGATACTATTATTTTTTGTAATTTTTTTGGTTTAATTACCCAAAGGTTAACTGGAAGGAAATGCTAATTAGCATTAAATTGGCCTATGTACTTTATTTATGTGCAATAAAGATCCATCAAGTTGCATAAATCCGATAAGCCTCTTCAAACCGAAACATAGCAACTGCTTGGCGGCTGAAAAAGGAGTAGAGTACTTCTCCGGACCAGCCCTTCACAAAGAGCTCCACTACTCTATAAACAATTAATGTTTTTTTTATTGGCATCTCGAAATGCCGCTTACTTAAAATTAATCTGTATCTATAATTTTGCAACAACATTAAACATTAAAAATTTCAGTAATCTTTCAACCACTCATTCATTCATTCATCATTCACTCATTCACATACCTACATCTTAAATGTTATTATAATGTTCATTATTACGTAATTAGCTATCTATAAATTTTATTACTATTTCATGCAATAAATTTAATAATAAAAAAAAACAATAGCTTACTAGGTCGCGACGAACTAGAGCCTTATTCACTATGACCATTTGCAGCGCGAGCTCGGCTAAGACAAGGCACCGGTGTCATACGGTCAGGGTAAAGTATCTTCTATGTCATAAAGAATAAAGCCGAACATCAAGTTTTGACGTTTCACGGTTTGGGGCAAGGAATCTTCTATTTTCTTAGTGAATAATGCCCTTGGTACTGCTACAGTACTGTAACTGATGGATTTACCAGTATTAAGACGTTTCAAAGTGATCCATGTGATTGTCCTGAATAAAGACCATTTTGATTTCAATTTTGATCATGGGAACTAATGTTATGGGTACTGGAATCCCGCAAATAGCTGATTCAATCAAAACTCAGACTGAGAGGCAGTAAATACACCGTTAGTCCCCTTAAATTAAACTAACGTCGGTCTGTACTGGTTTCATTCCTGGTAGGAGCTAAGGATTTGAATACTATAACGGGTGTCATTTCAATCATGAAGGAACAATAACAGAAGCAGATTCACTACTTTGATCCCCAGGTAGATCAAAGTCACAGTCAAAAGGTATTTATTCAAAGGAATCACACTACAACGGTCTACAAGTTCTTAAGTCTTTAAGGGTCCGGCGACAGCGGCTCGCAATTTCGAGGTGCGATTGGCTATCATTTCATTTTATTTCATTTCGGGGAGGTTGTTTGAAAGAATAACTCTAAAGTGACACGCATAAATACTGTTCGAACAATACAATAATATAAGGGAAATGTGCTTGAGTCAGAAATCATTTTGGTATTAGGTAAACGTAAGACCAAACATACTAATACTAAAATGATTTCTGATTCGGGCATGTTTCCCTTATATTATTGTATTATTTGTGTTCGAACAGTATTTATGCGTGTCACTTTAGAGTTATTCTTTCAAATGAAATAATAGCCAATCGCACCTCGAAATTGCGAGCCGCTGTCGCCGGAGCCTTAAGTTAAAGTCATAGTCTTAGTAGTTTAGTCTTTAAAAGTAAAGCTCGTCTCATAATAGCTAGGTGAAGGAGTTCCACAAGACTAAGCTAACTTACAGCTTTGTTCCTACGTGAAAAAAGCATGAGTAGTAGAGCTCTTTGTGAAAGGCATAATGGTCTTTGAGCGCGCCAATAGCTTGTCAGACTGATAAGTCTGTTGCTGTCTCTCTTCGTTGGCATGAAAGTGACAGTGACAAGAATACTCTATTGAAGCGCTATAAAATGGTATGGATTATGAATCAGAGGGTTACCCCCGGTTTCTGATAGCTCGATAAGACTTATCGGCTGCCAAGTCACTTTAGTGTTGATCGAGCTTTCAGAAACCAAGGGTTAGTTTATAATAATAATGTAGAATATCAACCAATATTTTATCACTTCACTATCACTACATAGTATAAAACAAAGTCGCTTTCTCTGTCCCTATATCCCGTATGCTTAAATCTTTAAAACTACGCAACGGATTTTGATGCGGTTTTTTTAGGAAATAGAGTGATTCAAGAGGAAGGTTTATATGTAAAATACATGCATGATATGTGCACCCGTGCGAAGCAGGGGCGCGCGGGCGGATCGCAAGTTTTATATAAAACTAGCTGATCCCGCGGCTTTGCTCGCGCTCGTGTACTTTGAAAATCTCATACAAACTTTCATCCCCTATTTTATCCCCTTGGGGGTAGAATTGATCAAAATCCTTTCTTAGCGGATGCCTACGTCATAACATCTACCTGCATGCCAAATTTCAGCCGGATCCGTCCAGTGGTTTGGGCTGTGCGTTGATAGATCACTATGTCAGTCAGTCAGTCAGTCACCTTTGAGTTATATATATTTAGATAAATGTCCATACATGTGCAGTAAGGACATGTTCAAGCAGCGTACAGTCCTCCAATGTGTTTTCGCGTGGGACTCCCTGACGTCGAACTATGCGATACTTCTAAGATACCGAGATTAGTTTATACCCAACCTTGGCCTGTACCGTAATGCAGTCAAATCATGCACGGATAAGCCATGGTTTTCTTAAAAACGGGGACTGAAGATCAAAGCCATCGTCATTTATTTTAGAACAAAATCTATAATGATTTATTTTGGAACAATATTCTCAGCTCTTCACTATCACTACATTCTTTATTCTTTATTGCACACAGTATAAACATACAGTAAACTTCACTACAACATCACTACATAGTATAAAACAAAGTCGCTTTCTCTGTCCATATGTATGCTTAAATCTTTAAAACTACGCAACGGATTTTGATGCGGTTTTATTTAATAGATAGAGTAATTCAAGAGAAAGGTTTATCCGAGTATGTATAATACATGTATGATATAGTAGAAAATCAATGTGCACCCGTCCGAAGCAGAGGCGCGCGGGCGGGTCGCTAGTAAGATATAATGCACAAACTTGAAACATACTTAGATTTCTTAAGTACAGCTAATAACGGGTTTATTTTTGGAACAAAAAATAGGTAACAAACATCGACGACAGTTAAAAGTAAGTACCCCTTATTCATAACATGACTTAGATGTCAACTAAAGAAAAACTAATGAAATAACCGTCATGAAGTACGGATGATAAATTTTTTTTTATTCCATTTTTGACAGGCGAGGTACCTGTAGGTACTTATAGACCAATTCCCAAGAAGCCTGGGTTATCTGGTCTGGGCCAGAAGGCCGCCTCATGGAAAGTGGTCACCATCGCCTATGAACATCTGAAACAATAGGCGATGCTGATACGCTGCCGGTCGTGCAAGAAACATCGGAGTGGTTGAGTCACACATCCAAACATTCAAATACCTCAACACAATAGATGAATTATCCTACTGGCAATTACAAATAGGTATCTACTGTTTAATTACCAGGCAAAATAGCTACCGTCATGTCGGTCCCCGTTTTCTACGAAGCCGTACAGACTAAGGGTTCGAGCTGTAATTTTATTCAGATTTCGCGATACTGCCTTCGTGATGTCCTGTAGTTTTAATCTGTAAGCTTGAGTTGCACTTACCGGGGTAAGGTTAAACCCTAGGTAGCCTTTTCTTTATTTTTCAAACTTCTTAAAGATTTTATCAAACATAGTCACAACCTACATCGATGAAATTTTGAATTGTTTTTTTTCGAGTTTAAATGACCTGGGGCGTTATTTACTATGACCAAGCCAATCGCGTTTGAAAGAAAGAAAGAAGAAGAAAGAAAATATATTTATTTCGTCCCACAAAACAAGTAGGTACTTACTTAAAACTAACAGAAAATAAATTATAACCTACGTTTTACGTTTACGTTTTACGTTTCTACGTTTGCGTTTAGATCACGTTGCGACGTCACACGGTTTGGGCAAAGTATCTCCTACTTCCTACTTATATTATAAACGCGAAAATTTGTAAGTATGGATGGATGGATTGATGGATGGATGGATGGATGGATGTTTGTTACTCTTTCACGCTGGAACGGCTGAACGGATCTGGATGAAACTTGACAGGGAGAAACATTGTCTGGAATAGCACATAGGCCATTTTTTATCCCGTGGGAACACCGGGATTTAAATCTGCGCGGGTGTAACCGCGGGGCGCAACTAGTATGTCACAAATAATAGAGTCCAGGATTACGTTTTGACGTTACACGGTTTGGGGCAGAAGAACACTGACGTGCCTTTTTTTGGCATCAAAAGCTGAACTATGACTCAAGTTAATGGTCGCAGGGCAGTGAATCGTATGGCACGTTTCTATAGTATGCGACTGCTTTGTTAAATACGATGGTTATAGCTTGGCATCGCAAGGCATTAGCAAGTTTATAAAAACAGCAAGATCTACATTCTTTAAAATGTTACTCTGTGTAAAGGTCGCGTCAACCAAAAAGGACGCTGGAAAATAGTGGAGGGGATGCGTTTGCGCATACGAAATACACGCGCGCCAATACACCCTCTCCCCCTCTTTCCAGCGTTCTTTTTGCGTGACGCACACTATACGCAATGTAACTTTTACCGTCGCAAGAATATTGAACTCACACCTTTTACAAAGTGACTTTATACTCGTATTACATCACATCAAAAATATGTGAAATCTATACAATTATTGATGAAATTAGGAGTGAATACTCTTCTAATTCTTCAAATTGATTTCAACGGTAATCTGACGAAAGATATCTATTAACGTGCCACAGCTTAATTTGATACAGCTGGGTAAATGAATAAATAAATAAATAAATAATGCTGGACAATCCACACAGCACTATCTAGCCCCAAAGTAAGCTATTCAAAGCTTGTGTTATGGGTACTAGATAACTGATATATTTAATACATTATATACTTAGATAGATATTTTTATTATACATAGAAAACACCCAGACCATCGGAACAAATTTCTGCAGATCGTACACAAATTTGTTTCAAGGCGGGAATCGAACCTGCAACCTCTTGCGTCGCAGGCAGGCTCTCGCCCGCTGCGCCACAGAGGTCGTCAAAACCTTAGTAATATAACCCTCACAGCTCAGTTGGTATGGTAGATGCATTGCCTTTGTTCTCTTTAAGCTTACCTTACTGAGAAAAAAAATTTGAGTGATAAATTCAATATCACAACTTTATAACATTTAGAAACATAATGGTAAGAAGGTTTTTGCAAAAAGCCTTAAATAGTGTGACCTTCACTGCTCCCGTACACCGTGCAAATCTGCGAGCGAAAATATTACATAGAACATCCAAAGCCCTACGCTCCCATTCTGAAACAAAAAAAACGAAACAACCTAAAAACATTTTGTGTAATAACCGCTTGTGTCAAGTGCTCGAATGTAGCCTCTTTGACACGCACCACGAGAATGAATTCGCAGCATGTCCAGTATTTTAAATATAATTATGTTGTGAAAAATCAATTTGGCGTTTTTTGGAAATGAACCAGCTGCTATATTCTCAAGCTGTGGTCAGACCACCATACGTTCGACACTACATAATTACATTATATTAGTGTCAAATAACAGTGCTCATATCAGTTCAAATTGTTTTAAATAGCTATGTTTAAAAGTATTACTCTTGAACTGTGAGAAAAGGCCCTGTTATTACTAAATATGTGCAGTACATACCGTTTTAAGTATACCTAGTGTAAATTAATTAATATAATAGATTCTTATCACAGCACTATAGTGGTTGACGCCTCCGATCGTAGTCGTTGGTTGAAATCCGGTCGTGTACCTACATCTTCTTCTTCTTCTTTTTTTTCTAAGAAGAAGAATTTTTATTTATTTATTATTTATTTATTTACCTATGTTACTCAATCACGACAAAACGGATAAATGAATCAGAATGAAATTTGGCACAGAGATACTTTATAGTCTGGAATAAATAAATATAAATAAATAATGCTGGACAATCCACACAGCACTATCTAGCCCCAAAGTAAGCTACTCAAAGCTTGTGTTATGGGTACTAGATAACTAATATATTTAATACATTATATATTAACATAGATAGTTTTTTTTTATTATACATAGAAAACACCCAGACCAACGGAACAAATTTCTGCAGATACACAAATTTGTTCCGAGGCGGGAATCGAACCCGCAACCTCTGCGTCGCAGGTGGACTCTCGCCCGCTGCGCCACGGAGGTAGTCATATAGCACGTAAGTTACTTTTTATCTCGTGGGAATACCGGGATTTAAATCTGCCGAAGTGAAACCGCGGGGCGCAACTAGTTTGTAATAACATGCAGCCAGATTTGAGACGCTCGGTATTATTTTGTATCAGTGGTATTTTTGATCGACTGAGTTATCTCGTTAGAAAATTTGCAGAGGGCACAACTGTTTATTTTTTATTTTACATTTATATTTTTTATTGTAAATTTGGTAAATATTGAACATCTCATCCATGTCTATTTTTTATTGTACATTTGGTAAATATTATAGAAGTTACAAAATACATACACCTACCGTGTGTTTTTGAGGTAAAATTTTGTGTTTTCACTTACTTTTGTATAGATAAACTTATCGCAAAGATCAGCTTTCCACTAAACCTAAATCAAAGTTCGCTAATTACCACTAACAAAAACACTTTAAACTAGCCAGTTTAAATCTTGGGTTGGGAGCTACCTTTAACATAGCAGTATATTGTGATATATTCCTACAAGCCTACTCTAAAATCTTCAAACGGGACATTCTGAATACTTCTCTACAAACAAACATTCAGGTTTATGTCCGTTAGTCTACTATTTCTTTATTAAATCCTCAATCTTAAGATAAGAAAGAGGCTTTTGGCAAAGACACATGCCCACATTCATACGCAGTCTAGATAAGGTCGCGGTCGCTAGAGGTCAGCACACACTGGTCCTAACACAGTATACAACAATATTAATTGGAGCCCATTATTTTGTGGCTTAGAAAGCCGATGGCAGTAGTCGGCCGCCCTCGCACCACAGTGACCAAGCTTTACGAGACCCCAGGATTGGACGGAAAATTGGCTTTCAAATGCGTTTTCATGTGTCACAGAATTGGAACGCGCTTGGCATAGATTTCCATAACTTTGAAGCCATAAATCTTAGTTATGTATGTCAGTCTGTTGCTTATTATAATGCGAGGAAATAGATACCTATTGTCGGCCTGAATTTCAATGAATATCGATTGCGCGGCAACTAACTTTCTATGAACAAATTACGACCCTGTATCCGACTAAAACCAGAACCCATGGCCTACCTAAATGCAAAGCAGTGCACTTCACCAGTTAACGCTTTGTCCTGTACCGCTTAGATATAATTGTTGCTTCTTAATCGCCATCATTTGTTTACTTTCTCTCAGATTATGAGCTGTCAGTAAATAGGACTTTATAACTGACGAAGTAAATCGTCTGAGATGAACGGCTTACTAAGGAATTTATGAATAACTAGCAGAACTGATATTCTAGACTTTGGTCGCAATTGATTGAGATCCGCCTAGTTTAGACTTTTCAAAGTAATTGAAATGAATATAAACCGTATTGATTTTTGCCAAGTCTTCTCTACTTTATCATTATCATCCTAAAGTTAAGACTTGCCTCAGCCAGCCCTCTTTGGAATAAGACTTGGAGTAAGTCAGACTTATTTGACAGCACTCACAGCTTAGTTGGTATTCGGTCTGTCAACTGCGCTGCAGGCCGCGGGTTCAAACATTATTGGTGAGAACAAACATCTATGAAAATAATAGTATATTACAGTAGCTATCAGATACCTAGTAGGTATCTGTTTCGCACTGTACATGTTTGTTTGTAATCTTTATTGGAGACACATGTTTTTTAACACGAAGGTTAGCTAGAAGAAAATTCGCCCCATTAAGTTCGCCTGTGTAGTTTTATTAATGTGCAATAATTTTTTATTTTTATTTTTTTTATTTTAACAATTTTGGGAAAACTTACAGCTAGGCGGGTATACATTAGGTTGTTTATAATAAATACATGCAGCATGCAAGGTTGTTTTAAATTCTTATATAGTTTGGGGGGCATTCGTTAAATACATTGTTACATGTAAAATATACATGTAATATGTTTAATTTACCACGCAATACGAGCTTTTCCGCAATATAATGTTAAACAATCGATAAACTTTCCCTATAACCTACAGATATAAATTCTACTCCGTTAACATTTAATATCATCGCGGCGGCCCACAAATGTATCGTCCTACAGACCTTTATATTGTGGCCGGTGGCTCTAAAGGTCTGTTCATGTTGCAATGGTTATTATATGGAAGATACTGTGACACAACCTAACGTTAAAGGAAATGTTCTTATTATGTACCTAATGGTTTGGTTTACATAAGGTGGGTTGTATGTCTGTAATGCGATATAATATAATGTAATATTATATAATGTAATAATATAATATATCATATAACAATAAATATAATACGGTATAATATTATGGTACTTATTTATCGTTCTAATCTTATCTTCACCTTATAAAATAAAATAAAAACATTACCTCGTAAGTTATACACGACAAGCCTCCCCGTGACTATTTGCTCTAACATACTCTTCGGACCGAAACGCTGCTTAGCAACAGAAAAAGTATAGGTGACGAGGCATTATGAAAAAGCCCTACAGCCCCGCTGGTGCTGACCTAGTTCCACATCTAGGTTTTAGAATATTGAACACAGTCCTAAGGGCTGAAGAAAGGGGGCGGATTGAAATTATGAACGGCCTCCATTATGTGCTACGGGGAGCTTCTGACACCCTTATTTGTAGCCATAGTAAATTTTCTTCGTGGAAATTTAATTTACTACTTACATAACTATCGTTTATCAATATTTTATTGACATTTTTATTTGTCTGTCTACGAGTAGTTCATGTCAATCTAAGAAGTGTTAAATATAATTTATGTTGATATTTTCAGTATTTTATTGTTTCACAAAATTCAAAAAAAACTGAAAAACACGACTTTGATCCCCAGTCACGGTAGATATCCCATCAGATCTCTCAGTACCAAGTACTAACTCAAGATTCTTTGAGGATGTCTAAGGGGGGTAGTCAGAGGTACGTCCAAACATTACATTTGGCACATACCCACATTTTGCAGTAGTTAGTATTCCATACGTGACAGGTTGCAAGCCCATCGCCGCTGTTAGAATACTAACTGGTTTCCTCACGATGTTTTCCTTCACCGTTTAAGAGCACTGGCATTGCGCACATAAATTTTTCGATAGAAAAATTCAAAAAAAGCTTTCAAAAATTAGATTATTTATTTGAATAATAAATGAATAGAATGTTCGAACTCCAGCTTGGTAATTTTCTTTATGAATAGTTATTTTTCAAATGTTATAAAATATATCTGTTATTAACGACCACCCAGAATAAGCAATTTGAAGTTAGTTTGCAGTCAAACTACAGTTTAATTACTGGGTGTATAATGTATATAACGAATCTCTCAAAAAACCAATGCTTCATTATTTTTATTTCTAAATGCAAATATTCATTTTTAAATGAATACTAGCGGCTTCCAACGGCTTCGCACGCGTTGAAGTGGCGAGCCGTGATTTAGAGATAAATAATTGTTTTTACTGTAACTTTGGTGCATTTTTTTTAATCCCGTGTTTGAATAATGACTATATGTATTTGTTTGTTTGTTTGTTTACAACATGAATGTTAAATAGTGTCTTATACTTCTGAACAGGTTGTTGGAGGATTTTTTTTGTTGTTATACAAAGAGTAAGATCTCGAAAATAAATTACTGATACTTCCGACTAATAAATCATCTGAAACTGAAAACTGAAACAGCTTCACGACTTTGATCTCCAGGCACGGTAGATATCCTTTCAGATCTCTCAGTACCAAGTACTAATTCAAGATTCTTTGAGGATGTCTAAGGGGGGTAGTCAGAGGTACGTCCAAACATTACATTTGGCACATACCCACATTTTGCTGTAGTTAGTATTCCATACGTGACAGGTTGCAAGCCCATCGCCACTGTTAGAACACTAACTGGTTTCCTCACGATGTTTTCTTTCACCGTTTAAGAGCACCGGTGGTAGTGGGAGTGACCCCGCCTTCGGATCGTAAGGTCGCAGGTTCGAATCCGGTCGTGCACCAATGGATTTTTCTATCATAAAATTTATGTGCGCAATGCCAGTGCTCTTACTAAATAATCTGATACTGTTTTTTTTTGTTATATTGGGTTAATAAATTATTTTTCTTTCTTTCTTTCTTTCTTGATACGAACTGTTCAATAGCGATGTTAAAAATATAATTATACTAGTAGCGCCCTGCGGTTTCACCCACGTAGTTTTAAATTCCGGTAATCCCACGGGATAAAAAGTAGCCTATGTATTATTCCAGACTATAATATGTCTCTGTGCCAATATTAACCAAGATCCGCTCAGCCGATCTGGAGTTATAGAGTAACAAACATCCATCCATCCTTACTTACAAACTTTCGCGTTTATAATAGTAGTAGGATTTCGTAGGTTGCATTTTGCACCCTGTAGCGTTAATTAAATTAAAACGGAATCTGATCGCGAAGTGGACCAAGCGAGCAGGTGTAACATTAAATTACACTTTCAGTGTAAGTCATGGAACCACTGGAAGCATTTTAGAACACTATCTATAGCTAGTCTTTGAGAAGTTTTTTTTTGTCCTCATATACTGTCCCACTGCTGGCATACATTTTTCACCTGGATAACGTATTTTCTTATTTTTCATTAATATTTCAATATTATATTTAGCTAAATTTACTATTAGCTGTTTTAGTTTTAGGTCGACCTCTGTGGCGCCTGCGACGCAAGAGGTTGCGGGTTTGATTCCCGCCTCGGAACAAATTAGTGACAACGATCTGCAGAAATTTGTTCAGTTAGTCTGGGTGTTTTCTATGTATAATAAAAATATCTATCTATATAAGTATAAAATGTATTAAATATATCAGTTATCAAGTACCCATAACACAAGCTTTGAGTAGCTTACTTTGGGGCTAGATGGTGCTGTGCGGATTGTCTAGCATTATTTATTTATTTTATGTATTATGTTTTTCAGCCATTTACACCTAACTAAGTCTCGCAAACCGTAGGTAGGTCGGCAGTTAGCTCACAATTTACAGCTATGATTAATGCAGCGAAACTATTTGGATGCTTAATTGAAATTCTAGTTTGATTTACCGCCAATTTAATTGAAATTATTCAAGTTATTTCGAAGCTTGGGACGCACGAATTGACCAATAATTGAAATAATAAGACTAGTAAAATTTGCGGCTTCGTTCGCGGACTGTGGTAATCTTTAGGAGTTGAGGAGCTAAATTTCGCAAGAGAGATGAGAAAACTACATTTTTTATGCTAGGTCCTTGCTTATGGGACAAGCAGATGACCCACCTGATGATAAGTAGTAACAATCACCTATAACAAAACATTGTGTCGTAAGTCAACGTTTATCAACTTGGGGCGCAGATGTTAAACTCTCTTCAGTTACAATTCGGCAAAAGATTGGCACCCACTGAAGCTGATTTTTTTTATTTGGTACAATGATTACAGAACAATAGTTACATACGTGACTTACCTCGTCGCGTTAAGAACACTATCTATAGCTAGTCTTTGAGAATTTTTTTTGACCTCATATACTGTCCCACTGCTGGCATACATTTTTCACCTGGATAACGTATTTTCTTATTTTTCATTTATATTTCAATTTTATATTTAACTAAATTTACTATTAGCTGTTTTAGTTTTAAGTCGACCTCTGTGGCGCAGCGGGCGGGAGCCTGCCTGCGACGCAAAAGGTTGCGGGTTCGATTCCCGCCTTGGAACAAATTTGTGTACGATCTGCAGAAATTTGTTCCGATGGTCTGGGTGTTTATGTATAATAAAAAATACCTATCTATGTAAGTATATAATGTATTAAATATATCAGTTATCTAGTACCCATAACACAAGCTTTGAATAGCTTACTTTGGGGCTAGATAGTGCTGTGTGGATTGTTTATTTATTTTTTATTTATTTATTTATTTACCGTTATCGTAATTAACTTTTTACTTATTAATATCTTATGTTCACGCACACAATACCCCTACTAAATTTCATAAGTCCATTTCATCCAAAGATTGTCTGGTAGAGATTGCTATTTACCGAAAAGACCGTCCATTGTACTCTGTAGTTTTACGTTTGTTTTCTGTAATATCCTTTGTGTGTCTATCTTTTCTTACCGTGTTGTGATAGTAGGTTTTTTACTGCCAGTCTATCCAACTACGATTTTAAATAGTTAAAGTAAATAGGATAAGGTAATTGCATGAAACCTAGACGCCATAGAAATTCGAAACCTATCGCATTTGATTACGAATGTATTTGCGAAACGTCGTTAACCTCGTAATATTCACCCGGAGACCCTTGTCAATCACATCTGAAAACACTTCCAGATAAGTATGTTAAGTGCTAGTTTGTGGTACGTACTCTCCGTTTTTCACGCTCATTTCTTCCCCATACCCATAGGCTGTGGAATGAGTTACCATCAGAAGTTTTCCCGCCAAGATTTAACATGAAAAGCTTCAAGAAAAATGTTAATAAAGTCCTTCAGGGTAGGCAACGCACTGACAACGCCCCTGCAGTGCAAGTACCGTTCTTGTCGATCGCATAATTTGACACTTAGAATCGTCAAGATTCGTTAAAACTGGTTTTATCCACTGATGAAACCATTTTTAACGAATTTTTGACGATTCTAAATGTCAAATAAGCGATCGATAAGAACGGTACTTGCACGGCTGGTGTTGTTGTTGTCTATGGGCGACGGTGACCGCTTACCATCAGGTGGGCCGCTAGCCCGTTTGCCTCTCTTTTACATAAAAAAAACCAAAAATACCATTCCTTAACCCATGCATAGCGACGCTTAGGCATTTTTTTTACAATTTTTTATTATAGCTCGAAGAACTGATAACTGAAAATAATTTTTTTGACAATTAGCTGATAAAACAAGCATATGGCCCACAGTGATAACCATTACCTATAACAAAGCCTTGCCTGGTAAGTCACGCTCGATAGGAAAATGCCCTACGATGCACTGCAATTAACTTATTATCCGTTGTGTATTTTCTTCTATTTTATGGCTGTAGTCACAAAAAACGAATCAAGCCATTTAATGAAAAATAAGTATTCCGAAGCCTTTTTAAAATAGATTGTAACATTGTAACTCTTCTTACATCCACGCCTATTCAACTCTAATTGATGTCGTTCAAAAATCACCTCTCGTTCAACTAGCAAAATTAGGTACACGCAGCACGTCCGTATTATTTAGTTAGACACAGCAAAAAAGGGATTCGTACCACATCATTAGTGATCGAAACCTGAATCTGCGGACAGGCCTCCAGCTACGTCTTATTCAACTGGGGACGCATAAATAAGATGCGCTACTCCAGTGAATTATTAGATGCAAACGAAGACACAAAAATGTCGCCGGAACATTACCATACGGATATGGAGCGAGGGACTGATCCTACTCGGATTCCGTATTGAATACTTGTAACTTTGTTGATAGACATTTTAAAATAAATAAATATTGTTGGATTTTTCACGTATTTATTAGATTAGCCCCAAACTAAACCAAAGCTTTTACTATGGGAATAAGATAGCTAACATACCTATAACAATACAATATTCAAAGATAGATAGATAGAAAACTCTTTATTGTACACCACAAGAAAAACATAACCATACAATAATTAATTTTAAATGAAGCGAAGTACAATGGGCGGCCTTATCGCTATGAGCGATCTCTTCCAGACAACCTATTCTTACCTTCCAGACAACCTATTCCTATATTCAAATACTTTTTTTTAAATACATAAGTACTTATACACCCAGACAGAGAAAAAAAAACTATGTTCATCACACAAATGTTTGTTCTCGGTGGGGATCGAACCCACGGCCTGCGTGCTTTATAATATTATAAGTATTTACAAAAAAAAGTATATAAGTATCAGCTATCTTGTTCCATATCACAAGCTTTGGCTTAGTTTGGGGCGAGATAGTGCTGTGAGGAAAGTCCACCATTATTTATTTATTTTATATCATTTTGTAAATTTACAATTTTATAATTAACATTGTGGGGAATGTATTTTGTCTTTTTTCAGCCTGCATCGTCCCACTACTAGCAAAATCTTTCCTATCCCTTCTACGCTTAACGGTCTTGGGGTTTAGAGGTTCAATTCTTTTCAAAAGAATCAAGAGTCAATTGATTGATTATTAGAATAAAAATTAACCCATTACGGCGTATCAGTGTCATTAAATACATGGCACCACATTTCCTCTACAAGTAGGCTAATGCTTACCTACTTATTTTACATATCGCCTTGTTGACATCTCACTGATGTGTAATTTGCTTTAGATGGCTTGTAATGATTCAAACTGATGGTATACCATTACCCTTATCTTAACCAATATTATTCATAGTGAAATTCTAGCGTACATTGAGGTCACCTTGATCTCGGTCTTCTTAAGTTCTCTCTTAGTCACCTACAGGTCAATGACCTGCGACAAGTGGTGAAATGAAGGAGCAGGCCCTACTGATCCTATCCTATCCTACTATAATAATAAAAACGCGAAAGTTTGTAAGTATGTATAGATGAATAAATAATAATAAATAATAATGCTGGACAATCCACACAGCACTATCTAGCCCCAAAGTAAGCTATTCAAAGCTTGTGCTATGGGTACTAGATAACTGATATATTTAATACATTATATACTTACATAGATAGATATTTTTTTTATTATACATAGAAAACACCCAGACCAATGAATGGATGTTGGTTACTCTTTCACACCGGAACGGCTGAACGGATCTGGATGAATTTTGACAGAGAGATAGATTATAGTCTGGAATAGCAGATAGGCTACTTTTTATTCTGTAAAAATACCGGGATCCAAAGCTGAGCGGGTGAAACCGCGGAGCTCGACTAGTATAGCATAAGTATAATGTGTCATACAAAGAAAGCTTCTTGTGTTTCGGCCGTGTGTAATAACACACTTAGATTCACTAATTTTATTATTCAAAGAGTTATGAAAAAACAACCTGACAATCCACACAGGGATGAGCTGTTACCTTTGCTAATAATCAATTGAGAGTCAAAAATCAATTGAGGTACAAACGTTTTTTCCAACTTTCTGGAACATTGCGAAAACAATCACAGATCTTAAACGGTATTTAGATTTAGAATCAGCTGCTAAACACTGCATAAATCTAGACTTTCTTAACACCTAGATGAATAGTTGCCTAGATTATAACGCGGTAGCTGGTTTTGCACTTAACGTGCTTGTCGCCTGAGGCTCGTTCATAATAGTTTTGGATTAAGAGCCAATCATCATCATTCTGTAAGTCTACTGCTGATGCTGGGCTAAACTTCCTCCCACATTTCTAGAAAACTTTGAGCCCTCATGGTTCACTGACTTTCCGCGATATTTACTATGGTGTCGGTCCATCGGGGAGGCGTCCAACGCACCGGCTATCGGTTAGTGATCGCCATTTGAGAACCTTTATTCACAGCGGTTGTCGGTTCAATGCTGACCTGCCCTCTGCCACTTTAACTTGCTTTTTTTGCTGCCTTCATGGGTTTTGAACAGAAAACTCACTGGTGTACTACAGGTTTTGAACCCACGACCTTAGGATTGGAAGATGGAGTCGCTAACACTAGACCAGCAGGGTCCTCAGTCCTCGCATACAAAGAAGACAAGTGACAACACTATGAATCCGGCTCATACTTTATGGGCATTACTTCAAAACGGTTTATCCATTGAGCAGTCAGATTATTATTTTAATAGCTGCTATTCATTTGCCTTTGCCTGTCAATACTATCTGAACCCCTAGCAGCAATTCGCTAGCAAGTTTTCGGGTTGGTAGAATAAGTGGAAGTGAAAGGAAAAATTGTAGTGCTGCCAGTGGATAGGGGCAAAATTCGACTTCGAAAGAAGTGCCACGACTAAAAGAAGAATAAAAGTAAATAAGGTTTTATTTTGATAAAAAGCAGATGGCCATCAACTGTATGTGACAAACATCATAATATCAGCATCATCAACATTTGCCTTACATGCATGGTTTGAACGTTCCCTCTGTATCCTACCTAACTCGTATACTTACCAGTAGGTAAATCTACCAGTAGTACGACATACAATAATCAAATCGCTCAGGACCATGAAGATATTCGTTCACTTCTATGTTCATCAAAAATTATTTATTTTCATTTCATATGTTTGTTCTCGGAGGAGATTAAACCCATAGCGTCAGTGCTACAGGCAAAACGATAACATAGCTATGAGTGCCGTCAAAATGCAGACTTAAGGCGTTGACAACACCTAATATTCCTCTCGCTCGCACGATTCGACATTTTGAAAGATCTAAAATTACTAAATAAAATTTTGAAAAATCGCAAACAACCATTTTGTGTGCAATCACATTGCGCATAGTTTAGTAAAAATTTGATTTTGATTAATGCAAGTTTTCGTACTCAAAAGTTTGCTTATGTACGAAAACTAAAAAGCAAACTTTTAAGTAGGAAAACTTGTGCCGATCAAAATGATTTTTTTACTTAACTGTGCGCAATGTGATTGCACACAAAATGGTTGTTTGCGATTTTTCGAAAATGGGTTTAGTGATTTTATATCATTTAACAAGTCAAAACGTGCGAGCGAGAGTCACTTTTGCTCTTATCTTCACCTTAACTTAGTTCGTTACTTGTTTTCTCGCACGAGGAACTAGTGCTAAGGCCTTTGCAACAGCAATGAGACGTTGCGAAACCAAATGATAGTGTGAAAGTTGAATCTATTCAATAACTAATACCTAAGTGCTGGTGTGCGGTAATCTGCCAGTCGTCTGACTAATAATATAACATCTTTCATAATCCTGCGGCCCTTATTTATTACTACAGGTGTTTATAAATACTATCAGCAGCGTTATAAGTCATTTTAATAAAAGAAAATGAAATATAAAAATCGCAATCTAACATGTTTTAAGAATATTAATCTATAACGTTGTATGTTGCTCAATTTGTATTTTAGAAAAAAAAAGCTTAGCAAATAATTTAAATTTGTGGACACTTTGTGCGAAAACTAAGATTTTTTTAATAACTTTTGACAGCAAAATCATGTATGCTAATTATCAAAATTTGATTCATCTTACAGTATAGCGAATTGATTTTAATTGCTTCATCAAGCTATATTAATAATCAATCAATCAATTCATTTATTTGCATAAAACATGGTGCAGACACAAAGATGTCAGCGGTAGTTTTAAAGTTTCACAGATTTTTACCATTCAGAGGTGTGCAAAAATTTAAGCTGGTATATGCATTATTCACGCACGTTTGATATAATAGAAAATATACGTACAAAATAATCTAAGCTGGGCTAGTTTTAAACTTGCCTAAAACAGCAGGGATCCAAAATAATAATCTAATTTTGGTGAAACGACAATACGTTTTACGAATTCAACGTTAATTTATTTTTATAACATTATTTTACGATTATTTTATTATAAGAAAACATATCACTTTCATTAATAAAGTGTGTGGTTTATTATAGTGTTAAAGTTTTAGATGTTTTATAGGCTAGTCACACTTATAAATAATAGGTACAAATGCATTGTGGTTCATATCATAGTAGGGTTAAATAAATAAATAAATAATGCTGGAAAATCCACACAGCACCATCTAGCCCCAAAGTAAGCTACTCAAAGCTTGTGTTATGGGTACTAGATGACTGATATATTTAATACATTATATACTTACATAGATAGATATTTTTTATTATACATAAACACCCAGACCAACGGAACAAATTTCTTCAGATCGTACACAAATTTGTTCCGAGGCGGGAATCGAACCCGCAACCTCTAGCGTCGCAGGCGGACTCTCGCCCGCTGCGCCACTGAGGTCGACTGAGGGTTATTCTGCTTATGAAAAAGTCACTCGCATGTTTAGAAATTTTTTAAGATATAACCACAGCATTTATTTATAAGACACTAGCTGATCCCGCGGCTTTGCTCGCGCACGTTTACTTTGAAAATCTCATACAAACTTTCATCCCCTATTTTATACCCTTGGAGGTAGAATTGATCAAAATCCTTTCTTAGCGGATGCCTACGTCATAATATCTACCTGCATGCCAAATTTCAGCCCGATCCGTCCAGTGGTTTGGGCTGTGCGTTGATAGATCACTATGTCAGTCAGTCAGTCAGTCACCTTTGAGTTATATATATTTAGATTGATTGATTAGAGACCTACAAAAGCAAAGTTTTTGAAATCAAAAGCTGTTTGATTAAAGCTAAGTTCTTAAACATAGGAACTCAAAAGTTGAAACCTAAACCTTCAAAACTGGATTGGAAGCCCTAAAATGGGCTACCATAGGACAGCTTAGATACTTTTTCATTAAAGTTAATTATCCTACTAATATTATAAATGCGAAAGTATGTAAGTATGGAAGTATGGATGGATGGATGTTTTTTACTCTATAACTCCAGAACGGCTGAACGGATTTTGGTGAAAATTGGCACAGAGATATATTATCCGCGGGTGAAACCGCAGGGCGCTACTAGTGCTAATATAAAACAAACTTTTACTGCGAGCCCATATATAATTTGCGTATTCAGCAATCGGTGTTCAAAGGACTCTTCGTTTCAAAAACAAGTATCCCAGACTTGCTAGATGGGCGTTCTCAATCATCTGTGACAGACGCGAAATATTAAAAACCATGATAATTCCACCAGACTACCATGGCAAAACGATGATTCCTCGTATTGTAATTTTGAGTCACACTGCGGGGGAAAACAGCAAGCTTCTACATTCCTGTATTCGCTGCTTAGCAAGCCACGCAATGTAACTCGAATACGTACATTCGTTTATCGTTTTTCATGGTGATTCTGTATCTAAATGCACCTTCCGCGTGTGTTGGTGGCCGCGCCATCTCTCATCCACTCGGGTAATGTTTCATTGTGGGACACAAGAAGCGGCGAATGCATATTTTTGGATGTGGCAATGGATATATAGAAAAAAAAAATTACCCTTAAATTCGTTGGTTAGAACCCTCAAGCATTTTGGTTCAAATTTATGAAAACCAATGTTGTAAAACATATTAATTTGAAAAAGGCAGTTATAATCAAAACACATTAACAGCAAAAGGCCAGCATAAAAAACACTTAATTTATCCTGTCTATTATGTTGTCTAAACTATAAACCCTTACAAAAAATCAATCAAAATCACCCTGAAGAAGGTCATTGTTAGACATAGGCTCTGAAAAACATAAGAGTTAGTGACATAGGCTCTGAATACATATGGATATAATTATGTTTTCAGAGATAATGATTCTTATCTCTTCTTTCTTATTTCTATTTTATTCTCTCTTAGAATTGATTCTTAATCTACGGCATGGAACCTTCTTACGTTTAACCTGCTTCAAAAAAAAAACTCAATAGAGCTCCTATGGATACAGATTACCGATCAGGCGAGAATAATCAAACAAAACACGATTTTCACACCAGAAGCAAAAAACTAGTAGCTCGTTCACGGCACCTTCAAAGCACACTTGTTTTCCCACGTCTGGGCGCTACCAGCTCATTCTAATTAAGCGCAGCCAGAGATTTATAAGATATGGAAGCATTAGCGAGATTTATACTTAGTACTGAATAATGAGATAAGCCTAATGACTCACAGTGTGCATACAGATCCCGGCTTACTTATAGTACTACCTATAGTGTACTATGCATACGATGGTATGACTGACTCTTTTTTATCCTACTTGCTGATGGAAATTGTAGATGGCCAACTTGATGTAAAGTGGTAACCATCACCTATAACAAAGCATTGCATCTTAAGTCGCATGATAGGAACGTGCCCTACGAAGCAATGCCCTGCGTTCATCAACTTGGGGCATAATAGGTGTTATGCCTCATGTGCCTTTGATTCACCGGCAACCACACTCTTCACTTGTCTTCTGCTTGGCGGCAGAAAAGGACAAGGTGACGAGCCCTTAATTTTTTTTTCTGTGTTATTATTGCTTTCATTGCTCGGAAGTTTTTGAAAATTTAATTTTCTTACCCTGAATAAATGCCCTTACATAATAAAAGCAGTGCAAAACTACCTACTTCAAAATTAATACAAAAGCGTGTAGTAAGATGTGTTTACCAGCACATCTAATTATTTGATATTAAGCGTAAAACCAAAGCCCCATAAAGGTCAGACGAATTTCTGTTTAATAGATGCTTTGGTTATAACTCGTTTTCATAATCTTAGTTACCCGTTATGCTCCCACAGAGCTGGTAAGTATACGCAGATTAGAGCGGCCTAAGTCACTGGCTGGCGAGGGAACGGATATGATCTAGTCAAGAAATAAAGAAAGAAAGAGAAGCATTTTATGGACCAACACAGAAAAATAAAAAAAATAGATGCTATTAATACCTTCCATCCGTACCTTTACAACATTCATTTTAAGGTTTTAATTTAAAAACCTAAATTAAAACCTTAAAATTTAGGTAAATGGTATTGGTAGGTGGTAGTTAAATATAAATACCTAAATAATATGGGGTCGGTATTTGAATTCTTAGATAATGAAAACTATATAAAACGTACATAGTACCTATATGTTTTAAATAGGTAATAGAATAATATTTTAAATAGTCGACAAACAATTTGGAATTTCAAAATCGTATTTGAAATACATACTTCAACAACATACGCTATTTATTCACGGTTCATAATTAACACTTCACATTTATGTATTTAATATGAAAATTAATTATTACTTCACAAAAAAGGAGAATTATATTTCTAACATTAAAATTATTTATTACTTCACAAAAAAGGAGAATTACATTTCTAACGATTACCACTGAATTTTATAGTTCAATATTAATTGATTATTGGATTAAGGAGAAAAATGCATCAGATATTTACACAGATAATAACAGCTATTATTACATATTGAACTTAAAGTATTAAATAATAAAAAATATATAATAATACATAATTGTAATATACTTAAATAGTGTAAGTAAGTAAGTAATAGTGTAAGTGTGTAAGCCAATGCTGGGATATACTTACCTGCATAAGACTCTCCGGTTAAATAAAGCTTATTGTCTTGTAGCTCTGGAAAGATCTGAAAAAACTGTGTGATGGTTGAGTACAAATCCTCTCCAACTTGGTTTTCATCATTGCAGTAACCTTTTTCATTGTTTGTGAAGCTGAATCCAGTGCCTACAGGATTGTCGATGTAGATTATATGGTGGTTCAAAGCCCAGTTGTATTCCCTGCTTTCGAATGTACCATTTCGCACTTGGAGCGGACCATTTTCAATAAACAATCCGAATAAAGAGCTCCCTCCGGGGCCTCCCTGAAGCCAAACGACAACGGGTGCATCTGTATTGTTTGGTAAAATCGCTGGAAAATACCAGAAGAACTGGTTCGAATCGTAGGTATTATTTACTGTGAAGAAACCAGCGTAACTCTCTAAGGGAAGACTTTTCGTGAAGAAGGGTACACTGGCGAGACGTCTGCCTTCTGTTACGTTCCCGGACTCGACGAATGGAGTGAGGAAGAGTGGTGTCCCCGGGTCGTCGCTATCGCTCGCATTAGGGATCAGCTTTGGGTACTTGTGATAGTGAAACAAACTCTCAGCAGAAAATATGCAGACACCTACAATAAATGCAGCGAGAGTACGTGTCATGATGCAATGCTTGCTATCCACCAAATGGTCAAATTATTCAGCGTTCTTTTTATATTTCTTTGTAAGCGCATTTAGTTATCCTAACTATTCACATGCTTGCACGTGTTTTGAAATATAACTCTAAAGTACATAGATTAAACCAACATTCTTTAGATATTTACCCTCTTATTCATAATCCCGCCATTTTATAGCGGTTTAATAGAATATTCTCGTCATTGCTTCCTAAAAGGCCGGCAGCAGCAACGCCTCTGGTGTTGCAGGTGTCCATGGGCGACGGTGACCACTTCCCATCAGGTGGCCCGTATGCTCGTCTGCCTGCATTGGCATAAAAAAAAAAAAAAAAAAAAAATTGCCACTTTAATGCCAACGAAAAGAGACAACAACAGACTTGTCAGTCTGATAAGCTATTGGCGCGCTCAAAGCTAAATGGTGCTGTTTGCATTATTTATTTATTAACTTTCTGGGCCGTCAGTCCGCTGTTTCTTGAGCCTTGCACTATCCGTTGGAACAGTAGTTTTGAAATGAACTCTAGTGTCAATTAGTAGTGGTGATGTGTAGAGACTCATCGTCATCACTTTTGAGGTTTATTGCTCGAATCATTTCAATATGATGCCAATCTAAAATGACGGGTGCATGGACACTAAAAGATATTACGTTTATTTGAGTTTCATTATTCCTATTTACTTACGAAACAAAAAGTTCTAGACACAAAAATCAGATAGAGACAAAAATCTCACTAAGCAGGTAGGTACTGAAGCCTTTTGAAAATGCTTAAGGGTTCTTTTTTTTTAAATAAATCTGACAAGAATTTAACTTGAGTTTTGGAAAAATAAATGAATTTAAAACTCATAAAAACATGTTTATTTGTCAAGAAAAATACTGAGTATTTCTTTGATAAAAAATCTTTTAGAGCCGATTCCTTAAGAAATAAAGATAAATATAACATATATAACACCATGACCAACCACCTCTGATAAATAACACCATGTTTAAAAAAGTACATTTGTTACAGCTATCAAAATTTATAATAAATTGCCAGATCCAATCAAACCTCTTAAAGGAAATGTTTTCAAAAATAAGTTAAGAAAATGGTTAGTTTCAAATGCATTTTATTACTTAAACGAATATTACGAATACTATGAAAGTAGTAGATACATTGAAACATGTAGATACATTTTTGTTGTACGTCTGAAACGGACAAACTCTTAAAACTGTACATACCTAACCATAAGAATAAGATCTTTTTTTGTACTACAGTTATACAATAAATTATTTCTGATTTCTGAACTAAAATTGAAAACAACGAACAATTTTTACGATTCGCCAAAATACATTAGTAATATGCAAATTAATTTAATTTACATCCAGTTTCACACCCACTTGTTGGAATAAATACCGAACTGTCAAATCCGAAAATTTACTGTCAACATTAATGTCAAAGTTCTGTACAATTTGTAAACTTTGTCGCGTCAACGCCTTCAAGAAACGCACGAAACATGATACGTTCGGAATATACAAAAATTGAATGAAAAATCTTCAATCAACGACTTTACGTGTCGTCGGCCCTACCCTGCCACGGAATAATAAATTGTTTTTTCTTATAGACTTTAACTTTCTGTGGTTGCAGCAAGTTGTTGTTGTTGTTGTTGCAGCAAGTTGCAACAAAATTAAAGCTTTTTACGATCCACTGAATATCCTTGTTTGTAGATTTTGTGCTGGTCTTCCGTGACACTAGTAGCGCGTGGAACTGGCACCTAGAGTCACCTAGCTTTAAAAAGTTTCAATGTGATCCTTGTGATTTTATTGAATAAATACATTTTGACTTCGACTTTGAAAAGCTACACATTTTCAGGTTTACCATACTTATAGCTCAGCGATCCAAAGTGTGTGTTTACTGATAGTCTGATATGTTTCGTTTCTTTCTCAACCTCATCATCTTTTCTTATTGTATTACCAGTTCTTGGCAGTTCATGGCAAGAGATTTTTTTGAACCTTAATCCAGTGCGTAATACAGCATATTTTACATTGAACTTTAATTTAGAGTGACACAGCCTCCGGATCGGCACTGATAAATAAATCTCTTGACAAATAAACAAGTTGACACCAAGAGACATTGAACGTCCAAAATTTCCTTGTAAATGCCCATTAGATTACCGTCAAGGAGAATATAATTTTTTAAAAGAAATATTTAGTATACATAAAGGTTATTAAGTTAGACATTGCCTAGAATTTATCGTGACATTGTCGGTAAGAGAGCAATATTTTTGGCGTTAAGATATTTTTAAAACTACGTAGGTTGTATCATCATTAATAATTTCTGAAATGTGATATCACTACATAGTATAAAACAAAGTCGCTTTTTCTGTCCCTATATCCCTATGTCCCCATGTCCCTTTGTATGCTTAAATCTTCAAAACTACGCAACGGATTTTGATGCGGTTTTTTTAATAAATAGAGTAATTCAAGAGAAAGGTTTGTATGTATAATACATGCATGATATGTGCACCCGTGCGAAGCAGGGGCGCGCGGGCGCGTCGCTAGTTTGTTAATAAGTGTTGAGTAGTACCAGCTCTTTGTGGAGGGCTCGTCCGAGAAAGTATTGTTTGTATCATGCCTATTTCTATCTATGTAAGTATATAATGCATTAAATATATCAGTTATCTAGTACCCATAACACAAGCTTTGAATAGCTTACCTACTTTGGGGCTAGATAGTGCTGTTTGGATTGTCCAGCATTATATATTATATATATATATATATTTCAGCCGCCAAGCAGGGTTGCTGTGTTCAGTTTGAAATGGTTGCCGTTGAAAATGCAGGCACATGAGGCTTATCGTATGTGTGCCAAAACTTGATGAACTCAGGGCAGCAATTTGTTCTATTGTTTGTATCTTAAACTATTTACTATTTTAATATATTCAAACATAACCAATAACAGGTTTACTAGCTTAAAATACCATAACTTGACTAAAAATATTCCTATCAACTCTCATCGAATTACACTAACATATTGTGAACAAAAAGCGTAGCAGCACCACGATAGAGCAGTGAATAAAGCCTCGATAAAAGCTTACACAGTGATTATCACACCAGTGGCGTAACCGCAGCGGGCACGCAGCGAAACCGCGCCGTATCGGGTGTCCCTTCCGCAAATACCTTCGCAGGTGGGGTAACCATGTGTCCGGGGTTATCTGGATCCGTCCAAATTTCTAAATGTCCGGATTTTGGAAAGCATGCAGAATTGTATTCCGAGTTAAATGAGCTGTTCTTTGGCTTATACAAAATTAGATGCAAACATTTTACTTTATAGATTTAGGTACATCATACATTTCTAAACGCATAAGTCATTAAGTATCTAAGTTCAACAAAAGTTAAGTTTCTATTGTTTTAATACTTTTAGATAAAACTAGAAAACCTAATTGGAAGTAGAAGTGTTTTATCGATTCTCATTTAAACCTCGCAACATGGTTGTAAAGTTGAAAAAAAAAAGGTTAAATTATAAATTAAATACAAAAAACCTGTTTGACAATATTTATTTTACAGCATCATCCTACCTCTTTCCTACACGATACAATAAAACTTCTTAGCAAAAAATGATTATCAGCGGAAATGGTCACCCTATTCGCACTCAGGGGTGAACTCAGACGGGGGTCTGAGACCCCCGTGATGCGTTAGATAGATCTAGCACCTAAAACTGACTAAATGGAAAAAGAAGGTATTCATTGCGCTTCACGCTGAGCTCTGGAGTGGATCTAATCAAATTAAATCAGTGCATATACGGAAAATTAGATGCTATTATCTGATACTAAAGCAATTATCAATATTATTTTATGACGGTTAAAGAATACTTACTCCCGGTTTCTGAAAGCGCGATCAACACTAATCGGCTGTCAAGTCACATGATATCTCTATCTAATTCGAAGTAAAAGCTGAAATAGCAAGTGACTTGAGAGCCGATTAGTGTTGATCGAGCATCCAGAAACCGGGGGTTAATAACACTTTCTTACTACCAAATGCATGCAAATGTTTTGTCAAATTTACCACTGTTTTGAGGTTACGTTTATTTGACTGGTTTTTTTCTAAAATCTAAATATATATAACTCAAAGGTGACTGACTGACATAGTGATCTATCAACGCACAGCCCAAACCACTGGACGGATCGGGCTGAAATTTGGCATGCAGGTAGATGTTATGACGTAGACATCCGCTAAGAAAGGATTTTGATCATTTCTACCCCCAAAGGGACAAAATAGGGGATGAAAGTTTGTATGAAACTTTGAATTCCTTGGCGTGAGCAAAGCCGCGGGTTCAGCTAGTAAGAACTAATTCAGTTCAAAGGCAAAGTACTAGATTCAGATTACATTTCATTATAAAATGATTATTTAGAATGCGATAGACTGGCAATATTGTGAAGATTTTGGGAAGTAGGTGGATGACGAGGGCTCAGAATCGTGGAAATGTTATATGAATCCAGTATTTTGGTTTTGAACTGAATTAGTCCTTATTTTAGAAAAAAAAACCAGTCAAATGCCTGCCCATGTCGAAAAGTGGACTTCCTAAAAAATCTGATAATTATGATGATAATGATTTATGATGCTAATTATGTCTGTTATTCCAAATGGAATAAAAAACTAATAAATTACTTTTTGATAATATTCCTTGTGACTTTGTTTCATTAGGGATTAGTTTGTCAAATCCTGTCGCGATACCTGACTTACCTGTTTACCTCTTCAGTGACTTGCATTGACATCTCACACATTTAATAAAATTTGTGTATTTTCCCTTACTCCCACTTGGCTTGTTTCGCTAAAATATATCGGTATTTTGTATACTTAGGATTGTTAAAACATCCTTTTTTTGTTTGTATGGGACAGATAATATTATTAGAGCTTTGGTAAATTGATACTGCTCAATAAATTGGTCTTAGCTGCTAAAATATTATTTTACAGTTCTGATCTTCAATTTGTATTTTTTATGCAACTTACTGATGTAAGTGGTAACCATCACCTTTAACATAGTATTGCCTCGCAATTCACACACGACACAATTAAACGTGACCAACGATGCCTTGCGTCCATAAACTTGAGACATACCTATAGATTTTAATCCTCATGTGCCTGTATTTTCTTCACCCTTCAAACCGAAACACAGCAACACTGATTGGTGGCAGAAATAGACATGGTAGGGGACCTTCCCCGGACAAGCCAAATACTTTTTCGAGCCTTGCTCAATAAAAGCACGTGTGAACAGGTCGTGCTTATAAATAAGCATGCTTATTTGGTCGTACGTCGGTTGATTTTTGAGCATGCTCAAAAGAAGCATGCTTATTTTTGAGCACGTGTGTCAGTACCTTAACGCAAAGAAAGTATAATAGACCATGCATAATATCAATGGTCTTATCACGGCCAGTAATTTACCTATCATCGAATATAGCTTCAAATTTTCAATCAAATCCATACATCTTATTTGAAATAGCATTCCTAGATGCGAGCTCGCCTTCTTTTTCCATCCACCATTGGAAAACCACCCTTATCTCTATCGTAATAAAACTACCGTTAACTTGCACTTTATATTAATCCTGTACCTATTCATGCGATCTTAGTATCATTTTACATTAAGCCTGCTGACCCGAGCTATAACATACCGTATTTTGTTGGAAGAAAGATAAAATTACATTGTTCTTGAATGAAATCGCATGACGGTTATCAATGGGGCTTATATTAAATTGGTTTTTCTATACAAAAGCAAAAAAAATATGACATAAAACATCAAAAATAACGCTTTTGATAACTAAATTATACTTGTTTTTAAAGTGAAGTTGTACCGGATCTTTGCTGTAGCTCAAAGTCAAAGTCAAAATATATTTATTCAATACAATCACAAGCATTACTTTGAAACGACTTAAAACTAGGTGACTCTAGGTGCCACTTTTACGCGACTCTTAACGAATAAGTCAAAAGGTTCAGTTGAATCACAAGGATCACTATGAAATGTCTTAATAGCTTTAAGACGTTTCAAACTGATTTTTGAATCGAGGTACCAGTTCCACGCGACCAAGCCTAGAAGAACTGGGACGTTATTCACTATGACCAAAACGCGTTTGCGTTTAGATCACGTTGTGTCGTACGGTTAGAGCAAAGTTTCTCCTATGCCATCCAAACTAATATTATAAATGCGAAAGTAACTCTGTCTATCTGTCTGTCCGTCTGTCTGTCTGTCTGTTATACGCTTTCCCGCTTAAACCTCTCAACCGATTTTGATGAAATTTGGCACAGACAATCTTTAGACTCTGAGAAAGAACATAGGCTACCTTTTATTGCGAAAAAAGAGATGAAGAGATTAAAAGTTCGCAGACGAAGTCGCGGGTACCAGCTAGTAAATAATAAAGCCCTAGATCATGTTTTGACGTCACACAGTTTGGGGCAAGGAATCTCCTATGTCATAGAGAATAATGCTGACTTACAGTTTGGATCCTACCGTTCTTTTGTATCATCTTTGTTACATTATTATGATAACAATGTGGCTCCAGTGAGTCCAGGATAGTGCCATCTAATTTAGTGTGACATAAGATAAACAGAAACAGGTAGAGGCAATAAAATTCCCTTCTTGGTTTCAAAGTATCTTTATAATTTAATTATGAAAGTAAGAAAAAAAAATACTCAGATAGCCAAAGAATGGTATCAGATTTAAATACTTAACTGCAGTGAAATCAAATTAAATTTACTTTAAATATATTCGCGAGTACAATAAGGATAATGAATAAAAATAAAGCAAGGCACCAAAGGTCACCGGCGATGTTTGAGGTTCAATTAAAGAAACCCTCGATGAGGTCCCAACTGATTGTAGTTTATTTAATGTCTAGAGATTATTTTGCATTGTATTTTATAAGTTGTCGGACAAAAAGATTAAGAAAACTTATTTAAACGTTACCTACTCTTAACAAGACACTGCTTACCATTTACTGACCTTAATTTTATAGGTAGAAAATATGGAGAAACAGCGTCACAACCTTATTTCCCAGACACGGAAGATATTCCCATACTAAAGGTTATGGAATACCAGCTATTGCTAAATATGAGTAGGTATATGATAAATGTTATACATATAATTATGGACGTACCTTTGACAACCTCCATAAGTTATTAGGATCATTTATTAAGTTACTAGTTGCGCCCCGCGGTTTCACCCGCGCAGATTTAAACTCCGGTATTCCCACGGGATTAAAAGTAGCCAATGTGCTATTCCAGACTATAATCGATCTCTCTGCTAAGTTTCATCCAGATCTGTTCAGCTGTTCCGGCGTGAAAGAGTAACAAACATCCATCCACACTTACAAACTTTCGCGTTTATAATATTAGTAGAATTAGTACCTAGTAGTATACGATATCTGACAGGATACCTACCGTGATTGGGAATCTAAGTCGTAGCGTTTAAAATATAGCGCAATGCACCCTTTAATTGTAGTACTTGCTAATGTTAAACGGTAGCCATCTCCTTTATCAAAGCATCACCTCGAAACTCATGGACGATGCACTGCCTTGCGTCAGTCAACTTGGTGCATGCCATTTCACCAGCAATCAAACCCTTCACTGAAACACAGCTACGCTGCTTGGCAGCGAAAGTAGGCATGGTGGTACTACTTCCCCGGACGAGTCCTTCTGAAAGAGATTTCTACTCTCTCACTTTGCATACAAGATACGCTTATAGACAGCCCCCAACTTTGCACTGGTTTTAGACCGAACTTTTTTTTATTACTTTACACCACCAAATAGATGCGCGGGAAATTGTTTTGAACTATATGGAAACTATGACAAAGAAAAAACCAAATAGGTATACATCGAAATGTCCTCAATTAAAACCAATTACAAGGAAGGTGATAGTCCCCTTGGTATGCAGGTCACAAATCGGATTTATTTTTTAATTATCAACAAAAACTAGGTGCTTTCAATGTTGTCTTTATAACCAGCGGAATAGAGTTCATTTCTCTTCAGATTTTAAAAGAGACCTGTTGCAGCTAATGGCTCTACAAATCCTTCTCGGTCGAGAGCTGGTATTGTTCGCGAATTTTATTTGCTCTTTATACTACTGTCGCGAGATTCACCTTTTTCCTTTTAACGCGGACAATTTTTAAATGGTTTACGTTTGATACCATTATTGTGTGCCAATCACGCTGAATTACAATGTCCTTTGCGAACGGCCGAACTCAGTGAGAATCTGTATTATTTTTTGCTACAAATCATTTAATATTTTTTTCTCTTCTCAGTCAACAAGGCAGCTGGTATATTTAGATGAGGAACACGGTCTTCTGAATTTAAATAACTTGTGTTTGACATTCGCTGAGGATAAGTACGTACTTTGTTGCGTTTAAATGCTCCTTTACAGGATTCTGGATCGTCATTTTGTGCTTCAATTTTGCATATAACTTTTTTTGGTATTTAAATTATGTGCAAATAGTTTAGGATGGGTCGTCTCTTCGGTCAGTTTATTTGCTTTGTTGAGCTGTGTGTTTTCAAATTGGTATGGCCTTTTTATACTAAAGCTTCAATATGTAATAATATCTTCCTTATAAACGTTTAATTGAAACATTTTCCTTCGAAGACACTTTACTCTCTGTTCGAGAGTGTTCGTAATAAATCTTACTTGACCATTCTTATCTACCACTCTGAGGTTGTCGATATAACTTGTCAACTTGATTGAAACATTTAAATACAAAACATCTTAAGTACCACCATTGAAACTGATAACTTACTATCTGGAAACACTCATAGCAGTGACTATACTTTTATTTATTTTGCAACACTTACCCCCGGTTTCTGAAAGCTTGATCAACACTAATCAGCTGTCAAGTCACTTGCTATTTCAGCTTTTTCTTCAAATTAGGTAGAGATAGCAAGTGACTTTACAGCCGATTAGTGTTGATCGCGCTTTCAGAAACCGGGGGTTATTAATTTAAACTCAGTTTCAACCAAGTGGCACATTCGTCATTCATCTACAAAAAAATTAGCGATATAAAAAAAATGTTATATCTATAATGATAAAAATTCAAATAAATAATGCTGGACAATCCACACAGCATCATCTAGCCCCAAAGTAAGCTACTCAAAGCTTGTGTTATGGGTACTTGACTGATATATTTAATACATTATATACTTACATAGATCGATATTTTTTATTATACATAAACACCCAAACCAACGGAACAAATTTCTGCAGATCGTACACAAATTTGTTCCGAGGCGGGAATCGAACCCGCAACCTCTTGCGTCGCAGGCGGACTCTCGCCCGCTGCGCCACTGAGGTTGTAAAGGAAGAAGTTATTTCCGATTAAAGGGAAGATTAGAATATTAAAATAATTTAATACTCGCTAAACGTCGGCCATCGTGTGTGGCATCAAACCAACCAAAGAGACACTTATCGGAAATCTCTTCATTAAAACGAAAGAACGGAGCAGTTTCGACTGAAGTGAGTTCTTTCTTAATAAGTTTGCCTGATAGTCCTTGTTCACTGGAACACCGTCATCGATTGTTTAAAGAAAAGTGAGCTTTCTCTCATCGATGTTAGATTCAGAATAGCTTGCGTTAGGTTTTGGATTATAATGATTTGCTATATTTGGTGTAAAGCTTGTGTCATCGCTTACTGAAATTGCCTAGGTTAGGAGGAATTGGTTTTGCTAAACTTTTTCATCTCTATATTTAATGCAGTAAGGTCGATCATGTCGCAAAAATTCTGCAGTGTCAGAATTTAAACGGTTATGGTTAAAATCATAAATCATCGCCAGCTTTTTTGCAAGGACGTAGTTGTATACAAAGTGAACTCTCTGAACAAGTCTTTGTTCATTCTGCGCCATGACAGGTTTGCATGTTGTATTCGATTTCGCATCAATCGAGCCTCCAACTCCCAATAATAATAAAGTAACCACAGAATCTTATTTGGGAATCGTTCCTACAAAATGTGTTTCTCGAAATCCAATTGCGTTGCGTGTACGTTTAATGATTGACAAAACAAAAACACAGTTTCGACTTGGTAGATGAATGATAGTCAGTCGCTTTATTGAATGTAAATCATGAATGAAATTATTTGTAAAGAACATGCTCGAAAATAGTCTTGAACTGCATTGGATGAGACTGTAATTAAGGCGTTATCAAATAATTGGCAAATCTCACATACGGCCGAATACTCAAACGCATCTCAAAGTTGAACACGTCTCAAGTCGCGGTTTTTTGACAGTTTTTAATGAAAATCTGTCAAAAACTCGTCTCTTGAGGCGTACTCAAATCTAAGTAGCGTTTGAGTATTCGGGTGTTAGTCACATATTTTTGCCGCACCCACAGGATAACTTTATTTAATTTTCTCATTCGAAGAAACTAGTGCTAAAGGCTACAATGTTCTACGACAATTGATAATATGGTAAATTGCAATAAAGATATAACATAGTGCTCGATATGGTTGTAACTTCGACAGCCCGATTTGGCGATGATCTCTTACTAACCCCATAACGGCGCAATACTAAAGCAATTCATATCAATGACTGACCAACAATGTTAATAAGGCAAGATACCAGAATGAAGCCATTAGCAAAATCACTAAAACTAACACTCCGATCGGAGTGAGCTGCATACAAATGTGCACCATAGAATTAGACGGTCTAAGTCGTGAATTCCTTGCAGCGTGTGTAGTTCGCATCGGCGTTGCAACTTTGCCATTTATCTTGGTATTGGACGCGGCCGTAATTAATCAAGTGCCGTTGTCACGTACGTAATATACAGACGATAAAGAGAAAAAGATGATTTCAAGCTAATTATCGGCGATGTTGCAACTCTTTTTTTGCCACTTAACACCTACCCGGCCAATTTGTCGTTTGCTCTCTTTTGGTATTCAAACTTTCGGTGTCTTTCAATCCTTGCTCTGTATTATTTCGGATATATATGGCTTTATCTGTGCATTCCCTCCCGAGTAATATAAGGTGTTGATTTATTTTCTCTTGGGTCGCTCCAACATTCTCTCTCATTTATCATCGTATATCGGATGCATTTAGATTGTTTATTTTATAATGAGCCCGAGCAAAGGTCAGCTTCGTCTTTATTCTTTTTGGTCATTCTCCTTACACGGATTCCGTATTTAAGATAACTGTTTATATATCGCTTATCTTAGCCTTCTTCAAAAAAAAAGTAACTATTTTTGCTGCCGTTTAAGGCGTTTGATGAATTAGATGATTTTTACTTTTAATACCTATATACTATCATAATAATATTAAACCTGTGTAGGTATACAAAAAACATTTGAAACATGTCTAGATAAAAATGGTTTCAGAAAACCTGAAGAATCCTGCGGTTGGCAGATTAATTAACATTGCAATAAATTTCTAACATATAATTAATTACGATAGTAATCTTTGCTTCCTATGAAGGTGAACAATTTACTGGTGCCGCTTACTATTGACACAGAATATTTTTACTAGTACCTACAAGATAGAACCTTCTCAATTGCTCTTTGTGAATGTCAATCACTTAGAATATATAGAAGCTTTTATATATGAAACAGTAACATGAGTCGTAATAGAGAACTAGAACACTAAGCCTCGGTTTCCGAAAGCGCGATCAACATTAATCGGCTGTCAAGTCACTTGCTATCTCTATCTAATTTGAAGTAAAAGCTGAAATAGCAAGTGACTTGACAGCCGATTAGTATTGATCGCGCTTTCAGAGACCGGGGGTAATAATCGCAGTAGTAGATACTGTGTCCCGATTTACAGCACAAATCTAACCGATCTCTTTTCATTTCTTCCAGATGTCAGCCTTGGACCCTGACTGCGGAGTGAACGCTATCGTGAACTACACCCTCGGAGAGAGCTCCATCCGGCCGCAGTTCTCCGTGAGACCTGACAGTGGGGAGCTCTGCGTCTCAGCTCCTCTGGACTACGAGACAAACAGCGATTTCGAATTCCCTGTTATTGCTACTGATAGAGGTACGATATCTTTGATAAACATGTATTATATGTCTGAAAGTCAACATTTATTTAGAAAGACTATAATTACAATTAATGCTTCCAACCACACTGTTTGAAATGTGACATAACAAGAAAAAGTGTAACATGCTCTTTTCAGTCATTTTTATTTATTTAATAAGTTATGTGCAAGTACTCGTAGTTGCATGTATTATTACCAAAACACTAGAACTGGTTACATAAAGGCATTATCTTTTATTAGCTTCTCATTTATTTCTAAAGTAGGTTAACTACATTCCTCAACATGGGAGGCAATGTTCACGTAGTTATGACATTTCTAAGTAATTAGACTGTTGAGTTTAATGTTAACCATTATAATTATAGGTAAGCTTGTGTTCATAATTATTGGTGTCTTTATTAAGCTATAAGTTATTAGTGTGTTGATTAACAGTGAGTGTTTAGCAAGAATTGGACTGAGCCAATAAACCACTCAACGATAAAGTTCAGTGAGATAAATCGTTGAAATCTTGTTTAAAAGGTATGCTAGGGTCAAAGTGACGAATTTTCATAGGTTATATTATAGGCTTTAAAAACATAATATAATTTAATATTTAAAGAGTAGAAACTCACAATATTTTTTTATTAAATAATTATATTTCATCTATGAAAGTAACAGAAATGATTGCTACTCTTTACACATTTCAAAAACAAGGCAAGAAATTTTATTGTAGATTTTCACTGTCGTAATTCAGTAATTTACTTAATAGGTACTGTAAATAGGTGTCTAATTATTATTAAATAATAATGGAAAGCAATCAGCATTTACGAATGATAAAAGCGATTCAACTCTGTCGTTGTCAAATCGTCTCTTTTTGCCTTGAACCCTTTTCGGCGCCCTAATTGGCAAAGTTACTGCATCAGTACCATTACGTCATCGCAGTACTGGCTGCTGACATTAAATAAAGCAGTAACTGTAGCACTAGTTTCTGACGTTATCCACTCACTCAGAACTCCTTACTTGAGTCTTATTTTACTTGGGTACGATTGGGTTAGGTACCGACTGTACCATTTTTAATAATAATAAATAATGCTGGACAATCCACACAGCACTATCTAGCCCCAAAGTAAGCTATTCAAAGCTTGTGTTATGGGTACTAGATAACTGATATATTTAATACATTATATACTTACATAGATAGATATTTTTTATTATACATAGAAAACACCCAGACCATCGGAACAAATTTCTGCAGATCGTACACAAATTTGTTCCACGGCGGGAATCGAACCCGCAACCTCTTGCGTCGCAGGCAGGCTCTCGCCCGTTGCGCCACAGAGGTCGTCAATTTTTAAATTTGTACAGAAGTAGAAATAAACACTTTTTCTTATAATAAATGCATTATTTTACTTCTGCTCTAGTAATTGTTTATAAATAAAAATTCTCATCACTCCTTCTTGAAACTCAATGCGAAAGCTTTTTTTTTACACAGTCAACACGATTGACTCCCGCTTTTGTGCCCTAGCTACTGAAAAAAAAAGATGGCATGTATGAAAGACAAAACAGACAAAAGTCCATTTCTTACCAGTTTTCATAAAAAATGTAAATACGTTACTCGTGTTTCATTATTTAAACTACTAAAAGGTGTGGCTTTAGTTATCCTACTAATATTATAAACGCGAAAGTTTGTCAGTATGGATGGATGGATGTCAATGAATGGACTCTTTCACGACGGAACGGGGATGAAACTTGGCAGAGAGAAAGATTATAGTCTGGAATAACACACGGACTTTTTATCTCGTAGGAATACCGGGATTTAAATCTGCACGGGTGAAATTGCGGGGTGCAACAGTATAAAATAAAATAAAAAATTTAGTTCCAAGGTATACTTTCAGGGGTGCCTTAACGCTAAAAGTAAAGTTTGTTTGATAAATTCAATAAAATATCCAAAGGTCATTCATAAAATCTTCATTTCGACTCCAGTCAATCTCCAGTCAATAACCTGCCGAAAAAAACCCTACCGGTAGTATCGACACAACTATAGATAAAATGGCAATTGCACCAAGCGAGTCGAGCCGAAATAAATTCCACATATGTCAGTCTCCTGATTTATGGGCGAGAAAGACCAACTATTGCTTCGTTTTTATTTGGCGATTTGGCGGTTCTTGACGTGGCGCGGGGTAACTTTGTGCTGCCGCCCCGCGCTCGGGAAGTTTGAGAATTCGGTCTTTTCAGATAAACGATTGAAGTCTTATTGATTGAAATTGCAGACACCTCGAAAGCGTTTCAGTGTGTTCAGTATTTCATTCTTTTTCTTTTAAAACAAGAAGTTTTGCGTGGTTTCATTAATTTTAGAGTGATCTAAAAAAAGTCTAAATTATGGAAACAAGACTAAGACTCCATCTATATTAGACAAAATACCATATCCAGATTTTTTCATCCCACCATCTCGGAAAGAGTATTTTTGCTCTTCAATATCTGAGTGCAAAAGCCGTTTTTATTCTCTAGAGGATAAAGTAAATTGAATTTAGAACATCGTGTGCACTAAGTTTGTGAATTAAAAAAAAAAACATTAAACCTATTTACTGCTACCTCTATGGTGCCGAATATATCATACAACTTTTTTTTAATTTGTTAAAAACTCAGACTCGGAACCGCGGTTCTTTACGCGGCATTTTTCACGTCATTGTTAAACCTTATATTAAAAACAAGAAACTTGAAAACAAGTGAAAAAACTAAAATGAGTGATTCTAGCGACGAGGAAGTTTGTTTGACGCCAACATGTGATTGTAAACGTTTTTTTTTGCATTTAGTCATTTCCTCGCTGAGGTGGAATGAAAAGTTACGTGTAGCACTCGAGTGCAAAGATTTTTCACCTCGTGTCCTTTGGATCGCTAACGCTCAGGATTCTAATTTTCACGAATCACTCAATTTCAAGAATCACTCGCTGCGCTCGTGATTAAATTTTAGAATCCTTCGCTTGCTCGGTCATCAAAATTGAACACGCGGTTAAAAAGCAACTTTGCACTCGTGTATAACAAATAACTATTGTTATGTTATGAGGATAGTCATAGGTATGCACGTCTGAAAAAATCATTATGCACATACTCACAATCTTCAATAGTTGGCATTCAACTTGTTTTATCTTGACGTTTTCTTGCATCGTTCGAATTGCACACATTGCGCACATTATTTTTTCTAAGGTTAAAATTCAATCCACAACCGAATTCGAACCCACAAACATACAATCTGAAGGCAGGGTCACTCCCACTAGGCCAGCGGTGTTCATAAATGCAACAACTTTGCAACAGGCTAGTATCAGGTTCCAATGCAGATAAATCAAAGCTATTTTTTAGTTTATTGTAACGAAGCAACAGAATCATTTGCTGGCGAACATTTATCTTTAGCAAATAATACATCTTTGTTTATGATTTAATCAAGGTTTTTTATAATTCTTGTAAATTATAAATGAAGTAGATTTTTTGTCTGACTACCTATAGGTAGGTGGTTATAGCCACCAATTTTTTTTTATGCTGAATAGAATAGAATAAGTATTTTTTGCTGATGGAACAATCATATGGCCCACCTGATGTTGAGTGGTAACCATCACCTTTAACAAAGCATTGCCTCGTAAGTCACGCACGATAGGAACGTGCCCTACAAATTTTTGAAATCACCTTGATTGCCGCTTAGAAATTTTGTGTGACCAACAAGCATTCTGAAAGGTAGCATAGCGTGCCTGTGAAAAATAATCATAATTATGAGCTACTACCCTTTTGTTCATCGTGATTCTTTCGCCTTATGTTGTCTATCGTTCAATCTAACTTATTATTATAAACTAGCGACCCGCCCGCGCGCCGCTTTTTCGCACGTGTGCACATTGTTTTTTTTGTATATCATGCATGTATAAACCTTCCTCTTGAAGCACTCTATCTATTAAAAAAAATCGCATCAAAATCCGTTGCGTAGTTTTAAAGATTTAAGGGATTTAGGGGCAGAGAAAGCGACTTTGTTTTATACTATGTAGTGATGCGAAAGTTTGGATATACATTATATGCATGGATGTTTGTTAGTCAATCACACCAGAACCGCTGAAAAGATCTGGATGAAATTGCCGCAGAGGGGTCAAGGGAGGTGGATAGGGGTAGGGGGACTGGGTGGTGTCGGGAAGGGATATAGAGGAAAAAGACAATACTTTTTGATCGCGGGTAACCCCGCGGGGCGCATCTAGGAATATTTAACCATGAATAATCGTGTCGCAATCTATTTGTCAATTATAAAAGTCCCTAGTGGTTTTCATCTCCAGATAGATGTTTACTATTCAATTCAACAGTTGGCACTGTTAATTAAATAAACTATCAACGCCGGTCAATGCGTATCACGAACAATAAGAACGATTATTACCATTGGGTGTTCGATTGTTCATCCTTGTTCTTACAATTGCCTGAATGTGCTATTGACATCGTATAAATCAGCCTACTGTCAATTATACAACCATTACAAGTTCGAGTACTCGCTGGCTATATATAAATTAAGGCGAAAACAACTGTTAACATACCTCTCGCTCGCACGTTCAGTATATTTAAAGATAACAATAATATAATCATTTTCTCTCAACAAAGGTAAATAACAATGTACTCGACTCACAAGAACAATACCTACAATATCTGATAGCAAAAACAAAGCTTTGAAGGGTTTATGGTGGCTAGGTTCATACGTAGGAAGTAAGGAAATAAACCATAGTAAGAGAGGGAACTTAATAATAATAATATAATAATTTATTTATTTATTCAGACAACAATTGGTCCATGGTGTTAGTAAAAGAATTAAAAGTAAGCATAGCTTAGTAATTTATAACTAAAAGTGATTTGGTCCTGTGGATGAGCTTCCATACCAGAGGACAATTTGTAAAAATTCTGATTTTAAAAATTTACTAAGTTAACTAAAATAAAACAATAAGTATCAAATGCAAATGAAATCAAATATTTTGGATTAACATGGACATGTTTTAGTTTGTTTATGTCTATTAGAAACTTAAAAAAACCATTGAGCTAACCAATTCATTTGTTCACAGGGGGTCTGTCTACAACAGCCATGGTGAAGATCCAGCTGATCGATATTAACGACAACACACCCATCTTCGCTGCCAAAGACTACAGCGTATCTTTGAAGGAAGGCCGCATTTCCACCGAACCAATAATCGCAGTCGCCGCAACCGACGCCGACTCTGGCCGCTTCGGGACCGTCACCTACAGAATCGTCAATGGAAATGATAATGACATCTTCAGGATCGATAGAGCTACAGGAGAGATACTTGTCACAAAGCCAGCTTTGGTCTCGAACAATGCAAAGTTTGATCTCGAAGTATCTGCGACGGATGGTGGCGGTCTGACGGCGCCTCAAGGAGCAGTGGTGCTTGTTACTGTGATGCCGGCGGGACTTGAAGTTGCTTTGTTTGATAAGCCACGATACAACTTCCATGTGAAGGAAGATGTGAGGATCGGGACTCTTGTGGGACATCTGAAAGCTACCGTTGGTGATAGAGGTGAGTACATTGCGCTGAACATTTTGAAGTTACTTAGAGGAGATGCAATAGGTCTGCTGCCAAGCGTTGCTGTATTTCAGTTTGAAAGATGCCTGTGAAATTAGAGGCCCATGATGCTTAGCATCTTTTATGCCTTAAGTTGCTGGGCAATGCATATGATGCGTGACTGGCCAGGCAGTGCTTAGTTATAGGTTATGGTTAGCACTTAACATCAGGCCATATGCTCGTAAGCAAGTACATAAAAACAGACATCAACCCCCAGCGAGGAGATTGTGAAAAAAAAAGATAAAGACGGATGGAAAGATTCGGGCAAGACCTTTGCCCAACATTGAAACGAAGTAGGTTTGAAAACAGTTTTATGAGATGAGATAATGTTTGCAGTCTCTAAGGTTGAAGGCTCGAATCCAATCGCACGTCCTTAGATCTTTCAAAACAGATGCATATTACTAGGCAGGTATTTAAACCACGACAAGTATGACTATGGGTGTATAGGTACTCATGAGTCGTAATAGGTGAAAACTAGTTTCAAATTCAAAGCAAAAACTGCATTAAGCGTGGGCTTGAACGGGAAGTAGGAGACATCTACCAGTGGAGGAAACTGAGCAAGTTTGCTTTCTCTGAGTTTTGTTACATCAGATCTTACATAGCTTTTACTATGACTCCATATTCTAAGTAAAACTTCTATGGAACAGAAAAACAAAATATTTATAATAAAGTATTTATTTCAAAAACCAAAAATAAAAAGATTAATGATTAAACAAGGCTACAACTCATCAAAATAACGAGGACTTGCTTGTTCTTCTAGTGCCAAAAAAGTCATTCTACGAGTAGGCCCTTGATTCTGATTTGTTTATATCCTTCCATGGTTGCCTAGAAGAGATCGCTCTCAGCGATAAGGTCGCCCATTGTTTTGTCTTTTTTATGTATGCTGTAACCCTGTACTATGTTTCTGTGTGGTGAACAATAAAGAGTTATCTATCTATCTTGATGGTCCCTTGAGCCCAAACATTTGTGCAGTAATAAAACTTGTTGCGATCTATAATTATGAAATTCTCGCTGAACCTTGTAATGTCACCGAAACTTGGTAAATTGCAATTTTTTGTAAATACCTTCTTTTTTATAGCGAATACAAGTGCTAATTGTGACTCTCGCTCGCACGTTTTGACTTGTTAAAAGATACAAAATCGCTAAATCCATTTTCGAAACATCTCAAACAACCATTTTGTGTGCAATCACATTGCGCTGTTTAGTAAAAAAATCATTTTATGCAAGTTTACCTACTCAACCTCCTGTATTTTTTTCATTTAACATATGCTAGTGAGTAGTTGTTTGACGGTGATCAGCCTCTTATGACTCCTCCAGAGTCCCAGAGTCGGCCACTAGCACAAACAACCGCACAAAGTGAAATTGGCTGGATAGAGCTATTAAGCACGTGAACTACCGTAGACTTGAATTTTCCTTTTACAATTTGTAATTAAATCGTGCGACGGTCATTTGTATTCAAATAAGAAGCACAGCGACGGAAGCGAAAGCGATTGGGCTTTGCCTCACTGAGGTAAGTACGGGTGCAGAATACCTACGGGTTACGTGCGGGTTGGGTCGTGGCAAAGTCAAAACCAAAAGGTATTTGAAGATAGCTAGAGAAAGGAAAGTCGATATTATATTTTTAAGCTGACTCAAAATAAAAAAGAGGTTCTCAATATGACTGTATGTTTATTATAATTGTTATCTCATTACTTATTATGGGTGGACCGATTTTGATATTTTTTTTAATCGAAAGCTGGTGCTTGTCATGTGGTCCCATTTAAATGTTATCTGACCAGTAGTACGTGCTTTTAATTTAATTCTGTAGTGCATGTGAAGGCGTTTTTTTAAGAGTTATTTTTCGAAAGTGTTATTAAAAAAAGAAACATGATTCAAGAAACCTAGTGTGGGGTCACAACTCAGTATTATACAGTGTTTTATTACTTATTAATAGTATCTTGTATTTTGCACCACCCATAAAGAGGAACCTATGCACAATGGTGATCGTCCATTGTCTCTGGGATCACGACTGTTTGATGGCCATACCCTTGACTGTTTTTCAAAAGCTGTCGCCGTATTATGACAAATTGTATCAACTTGTCTGGAAACGTGAAATTTTAATGTCACAAATGTCTTGTCTTAAATTCAGTAAAGAATTGTTTTGATCTTTCGTTTTCTCTCATAGTTGCTATGTAGTAACATAGCATTTTCATTATATTTCATAATTGTTTTTCTAATAGTGTTATTTTGAACTGTGTTGTGTAATTTCGGTGGTATTTAACCAACACTAATTGAGGTCTTAGCGCAAAGTATGAAATTGAATGAAGCATTTGGAATAAAAGTGCAGTGATATCCTGATTTTACCGAAAACGTTTCGAATGTTTTGAAAAAACCGCCACTTATTCCTTCAAAACAAATAACAACCGACTTGACTAAAAAATATTCAATGCAAATCACTTAACATTGGCAAGATTGTCTGTCGAATGATGAACAGGAGCCATTGGAGCGAAAGAAAAAAAATTCAGCAGTGCTATTCCGCTACCTACATTCACCGAAGTGACCGAGGAATCCGCAGTGAAATCATGTAATACATTCATCCATCACTAGCAACCGCGACGGGAAATATAAACGCGAGTGAGGCACAGCTCATGATCGATAAAATTTAAGGTCCTTTTAACTTAAAAATTGTAATTTCAAAATACCTACAGACAGTCGTTAAAATATTTTAAAACCCATATTCATTTTAAAGTAATGAATCAAGAATACAATAACATACAAGACGATTCATCATTTTTTCATTTAACATGCTTTTGTAAATGGTTGGCTTTATTTTTTGAAATTACTAACTGCAGACAGTCAACATGACAGTAATAAGATAGAAATAATGACATAAGAATGTCACCACTTTAATTGTTTACATTAGACTAGAAAAAAATAGAATAGAAAAATATTGAGTTTATATTGATATTGACAGCCTACGTAGCTCAGTTGGTGGTAGCTCTGCCTTCTGCGCCGTAGGTCGTGGGTTCGATTCCCACCGTGAACAAAAGTTTGTGTGATGAACACAGATGTTTGTTCTATGTCTGGGTGTTATATAATATTATACGTATGTATTTACAAAAAAAAAAGTATATAAGTAGTATATCAGCTATCTGGTTCCCATATCACAAGCATAAGCTTAGTTTGGGGCTAGATAGTGCTGTGTGGAAAGTACACCAATATTTTTTTTTTTTAATTTACGACACATAAACAGATACAATTGAATAAGACATACCTAAATACAATAGTATCATGAAAAAGGCTTCCACTCAGCATTTGCCATTATGAGCTATAGTGGCTTTTAAGGCGCTGGTTTTCAGTTTCGCCAAAAGGGTTCGATGGGTTACCCCAAGGAATGTAGCTACGTTACCCATAGCTTACATAACTTATAGATAAACGATAGTAAAGTTGATTCGATGATAGTTTACCCATAACAGTGAAACGATAGAATTATTAGCAACGCACCTACGCAAATAAAATATAATGGCTCAACCATTTTCGATAAAACACCTGGGTGGTAAGCAAACGCAAGTGTTAGTCAGTAAGTAGTCTTTTTGTTAGAAAGCTCATAAACAAGATAATAATAAAACGTTAGTACAAACCTGGCTTATATATTGTACCATAATTTTACAGCAGCATGTTAAGCCTTATCCATAATTTTCACCTAGAACCGTCCACGTCTGGACCACGCAATATTTCACCATTTAATACGCGACTCGTTCGGTCAACAATGGCAGTCATTCTATTCCCATGGACAAGTGCAAGTAAGCGTAGATGTACCTATATGACTTAGGGCTATGCATATTTTTTTTTCTAGAGTGATGTTCTCAAATAGTTTTTCCTATGACTCATGATTCGTTCAGTAGTGCGGTGGCACTTGGGTGCGACGGACCTCCAAAGATACGTGGCACCGCAGTATATTCATCACTGCTTCATCAGAGCTACTGCCAACTGCACTGTAAGCCCAGTATTAAAGTGACTTCATCCCGCGACACAGCCTTGTTCTAGGGGGGGACCAAAGGCAACCAGTGTACAAACACTTAAAGCTTATATGAAACACGTATGAAGCACGTAAGCTTATATGAAAAAAAAAATACATCATCACCATAATATCCTAAAGAAGTCCATAAGTCAAATCTGTTTCGTTTAAGAGTAGTAGAGCTCTTTGTGAAGGGCTCGTCCAGGAAAGTACTACCACCACACCTTTTTCTGCCGCCAAGCAGCGTTGCTGTGTTTCGGTCTGAAGAGTGTGGTCGCCGGTGTAATTACAGGCACTTGAGGCTTAACATCTGTATGCCTCAAGTTGATGGACGCAGAGCAGTGCATCGGGCACGTTCCTATCGTGCGTGACATACGATGCAATGCTTTGTTAAAGATAGTGGTTGCCACTTAACATCAGGTGGGCCATCAGCTCTTTCCATCAGCTGGTTGTATAAAAAAACCTATCCACTAATATATTTTCTGACCCTCTCCATTCATCGACTACCCGCGATTCTCACGATGGCATCGCTCCCTCGGGATTATGGCTTATAGTAGTAACTTATAGTGACTTTGCTCTATCCCCTATCCCTTTACTGACTACGGGCCTGCCAATAACGGTATGGGTTGCAATTCAGTGATTTACCGCGCCGGTGCCGCCACGGAAACCGGGAATGAATGCGTGTTGCGCCGCCGATCAGCTGACCGATACTGTTCCATTTCTTGGAATGCAGATAGAACTGTACTAGAAGAAAAACTGCACAAATCTAGCTAGAGGTTACAACTGTAACAGTGAATAGTCGGTTTTTTGTTGAATAATAATAACTGGACAACCCATACAGCACTATCAAGCCCCAAAGTCTGCTACTCAGAGCTTGTGTTATGGGTACTAGATAACTGATATATTTATTCAATTAGATACTTACGTATGTAGATAGTTTTTTTTACTATACATAGAAAACACCCAGAATAACGGAACAAATTTCTGTAGATCGTACACAAATTTGGCCCGGAAAAATTTGTGTACGATCTGCAGAAATTTGATCCGACGCTGGAATCGAACCCGCCACCTCTAGCGTCGCAGGTGGTCTCTCGCCCGCTGCGCCACTGAGGTCGTCAGTTGAATAAAAGAGTTGAGGTTTTTTATAGCGTAGTATCTAAATTCTTTGCAAATTAACACAGCTGTGACAGCGTGAAATCCAAATTGCCAAAAAAGTTTTATTCAGTAACAAAACTATTGAAACACTAGCTGCGTCCCGCGGTTTCAACCGCGTAGTTTAAAATCCCGGTATTCCCACGGGATAAAATGTTGCCTATGTGCTATTCCAGACTATAATCTATCTCTGTGCCTAATTTCGTCCAGATCCGTTCAGCCGTTTTGGCGTTATTGAATAACAAACATCCATCTATCCATCCACACTTACAAACTACTGGTAGGAAATAGGATTTTAGCGAAAAAAAATTAAAAATGTGCTAGCAAGAGTTAGAACAGCGGTTGTTATTGTCGCAAAACACATAATAACTATCAACGTTAAATTACTCCACTAATCTAAATTAATAACATAAAAACTATGTTACAAAAGAAATAATATTTAAAGCAATAAATGTCTAGCAATGAAATAAATTATTATCACTCGATAAAAATAAAATGTCGTTCTCTTGCACGGAACTAAATAACAGCAACATTTAAAATAAAAGATTCATTACATTTCGTATCTGACACCTAATTAGCCGTAACCAGACACAGTTGCAAGCAGATGTACAGTCAGCATCAAAGTAAGTATTTAAACAAAATTTTATATAAGAAATAATATCCCCTCTTGGAATACCAGACATGGCAGATAAGATATTCCCTCGGTTGTTTTAGTAGCAATTACTTATCCAATTTTCTTTATTAATTTATATTTATATTAATTTTCATTGCAGACATTAGATTTTCTAGTCCTGAGTACTTACATTGTTATAGAGTAAAAACTGTTATTTGCAAAAATATCATCTAACCCTCCTTGTGCCCGCTTACAACCACACTGTTATAACTGAAGCACAACAACGCTGCTTGGCGGCATAAATGGGACGAAGTACTTCCCCGGTCGAGCCACATACAAAGAGCTCTACTTCGTTTTTTTTTATATTTTTGACGCTGACTGTAGCATAATAAGTTCTACGAAACAAATCCCCATCACCACTTCCGTACACAACACGTGAAGATACGTTACCTACTGTTAGAAATTATTTTAATATTACCTTTTTTTTATACTACCAAGGTAGCAAACAAGCATACGGCCCACCTGATGGGAAGCGGTTACCGTAGCCTATGGACGTTTGTAGCACCAGAGGTGTCACACTCGCGTTGCTGACCCTTTAAATATTTTAATACGCCTTATACCTTATTTTGTTGAGATTTAATATTTTTAACATACCTATCTACTTTTTTCTGTCCCAACACAGAAGGAAAGGGGGGTTGATTCTGGGAAAGGACATAGCGGAAAAGGACATATTATGTAATTTTGAATCGCGGGTTTTTAGACGCGTGGCGCACTAGCGCGCAACCGTGAACATTCAAAAATATTCGGTGTGCCAATGAAAATAGTATTTTTTGTGGTGGATGAGTAAATGAGTTTTCTTTCTTTTCTTTCATGTTTGTTATAAATTCGTTAATCAATTGGATTTTTAATACGAATCTCAAACGAACAAAGCCGCAGGAAGATGCTTGTATATAATAAAGTAATTAGCCAGAAACAAAAGCAATAATATAATAATACGAATATTGCGAATCAAATCTTTAGATTCTTAAGATATCGCGGTGAATAATAACAATATTGTATCTTAGTGTGGTACAAGTTGTCAGCTTGTACGATTTTGTTTTCATCGGCTTTGCTGGGATTTAGAAACTTATCTGTTAATATAAAAACGAATCCCTATGTCGCTTGGTCACGGCATCACGCGTGAACAGCTGGATCGATTTTGCTAATTATTTTTTCTTGTGTTTGCTTTTGACAGGACAAGGTTGTTTCATTAAAAAATAAGAAAATTGTGCAAAACATTATTTAAAAGAAAAAACATTTTCCCATATTTTTTTAACTTTTACGTTCATGGGCTTTGTAACTGTCAAAACTCTGACATTCAAGGACTGAAAGGCGGTACGGCGATGATCAAAAGCGAGTGAACATTTATCTTGAACAACTTGTAGGGTTGCGCCGTTGTCCATTTGTTTTAGAATAAATGGTGAAATGGAGTTTGGTAGGTCAGTTGTCCTGAGCTGTTCATTCTCTGATTTGCAAACGTAGTATGTGTAAGTGTATTAGAATAAAAGAAAGAAAGAAAGAAAGAAAATATATTTATTTCGTCCCACAATACAAGTAGGTACTTACTTAAAACTAACAGAAAATAAAATTATAACCTACACTAATAAAGGACCTACCTACCGTTGTGCGGGGCAAAAAGGTCACGTCTCAGCTTAAATGCTGCACTAAACCTAGGTACCTAGGTACCGTAGGTACAGTGCAACGCAATAAGTGCAATAAGACATTATTGTAAAAATTGACATGCCAATGTTATAGTACTGTAACGCAATGGTTAAATAAATAAATATCAAATATCAGAGCTTACTGTTCGTTACTTGTGCTGCATCCCGAAAGTCAAGTTTAATTAGAATTAGCTCCATACACTTATGTTCAATGTACAAAAGCACGCCCCCACGGATTTATTACAACCATCCTACGCCACTTAATTATTTTTCAAAGCAAAATAAACTTTAAGTCTTTGTATTGAAATATGGCTTTAGATAAAAAAAAATATAGCATTTGTATTCCTTAGCGTAACTGGTCACACCGAATTTAGCAAAAATGGATTTTAATTTAATTAACGACGATTAACACAGTATTAGTCTTATCGTAGTTTTTATTACTTTTTTAACTGAAACGAATTCGACAGAACGAATAAGTATTAATTTATATTAGTAACTAGTTGCGCCCCGCGGTTTCACTCGCGCAAATTTAAATCCCGGTATTCCCACGGGATAAAAAGTAGCCTATGTGCTATTCCAGACTATAATCTATCTCTGCCTCTCTGCCTACTATTACAAACTCGCGTTTATAATAGTAGTAGGATAAATGTATGAGGAAGGATGTAAAATAAATGATATTTAGCTATTTTTATGAATTTTTCATTAGTCTGTAAGTATGGTTTGTTTTCCTGAGAAATAAAAATAAAATAAATAAAATAAAACGATATGCACTATTTTATTTTTCACAACTTAATCTCGTAATGAAAATAGATATATTTTATTACAAATATTATGTAGGTATATTATTCCTTCTAACAGCGGCGATGGGCTTGCAACCTGTCACGTATGATAAACCCACTACTGCTAAATGGGTATGTGCCAAATGTAATATTTGAATGCACCTCTAACAACCGCCTCTTGGTCATCTTCGAATAATCTCAAGTTAGTAGGTACTTGAACTGTTGATTTGATGATCCCCAGGCACGGTAGATATCCTCTCAGATCTCTAAAAAAAAGAAGTTTTTAATTTTCAGAGTAAAAGATTTTGTTATCTAATCATGTGTTTGTGAGGTGATGCTAACACTTATTTCAAAATCAAAATGGTTTTTATTCAGTACAATCACTGGCATCATTTTGAAACGTCTTTATAGGGTAAGCAGGGGTAATAGTGATCTTGTCGGGTAATACCGCTCACTCCAATAACTTATTAAATAAGGTGCCTTGAAACACAGCGAGCACGCTGCAGCGCAGGGGTTGTGACGCTTGTCACACCCCCTGCGAGTCTCTAACCTCGAAACTAACACAAGACAAATAAAAAAACAAATAAAGCATTTTTCATTTTTTTTTGTGATCGGCATTCCCCCATCTTCCTCTATACCAGGTGAATAATCAACTAGCTAGGTAATTAAAGTCGTGAAGCAGAGTGTTTTTTTCTGTTCTGATTCCTCCATGATGAAGTCTCATGGGACCACAAACCATCCTTCAGTGAGACTATGTCATATCCTGTGCCCTACAAAAAGACGAGAGGGCACGGAAAAGGCCACACGAGATACGAGCCTAATTTGCGTAATACGATTCAAGGCAAGACAATGTGGGGCTTAGGGAAACATACTTTTGTTTTGGATTCGCTTGATACAAATTTGTTTTGGACCAGTATTGTGAAAATGAAAATTGAAACTAATCCGTTATGTTACATAGTACAAATACCCACTATAGTGATAAATACAATCATTGTCTATTATAAATTTTTGGTCAAAAATTGGTCACAATTTTTTTCAAGTATTTTTGCCTACTAGAGTTATAAATTGAAATATAAATTCGAATTCTATTTGTTAAAAACAGCAAGTTTTTAATAAAATGAAATAAAAATAATACAATCGCATAAAAATTCATTTTTATTTCACGCTCCAATCGTAATCGTAACTGAAAAATTTGAAATTCAAAAGGTACCTGCGCCGGCCTCCGCCGAATAAATCGTCTCGTTCGCCGACCCCGAGATCGCGACACTTTTTGCCCCCAAAAGTTTTGTACCTCCTTTTTTAAGCCACAGTTGGCTACCACAATTATTTTCAACTTTTTCAACTGCGAGTTAACACGATTTATGTGTTAAAACTTTTAGTGTTGTTACGCGTAATAAGTGACTTTGCTATTTCAATTTGTGTGGATTGGTGTTTCTGCTGTGGTATGTGTGATGTCGCAGCGGTTTCTGAATACTTACCTTATTTACTGTAGACGTGACAACATGGCAGAAGGAAAAGGGTTTTTGAATACAGAGATATCTTTTGATACATAAAACCGAAGAGTAATAAAGCTAGCAGGTAGGTCAATGTTATTAGTTCAAATTCAAATTCAAAATAATATTGTCTATTCAATAAAATCACATGGATCATCTTGAAACGTCTTATAAACTAGGTGACTCTAGTGCCAGTTCCACGCGACCAACGCCAAGAAAAACAATCAACAAACATAATAATCAACAAACATAATAATAAGAAAACATCATCGGCGAAATCGTTCGCATTGCTCTGCAAATAGCTTACTTATGTGTATTCTGTACATTATAAATCCTCAATAATATAGTTGTTTTTTTCTTCTTCATCGTTATAGTATTATGAAATCTTACCTAATTAATCTAATAGTACCTATGCGGGTAGTAATATAATTAATCTTCAAAGAATCTCAGTGCAAAAAGAATAAAAACTACTGTATTTTAGTTCAGTCTAAGTCACAGAGAATGTCGCAAAAGCCCTGTTAAATTAAGTCAAGTTTTAGACACTGAACAATAAAATGGAATTATTTGCCATTCTAATAATAATGTTACTTTTAAGTAGCTATGTGGCAATCAGAATCAGATTAGAAAACGAACAAGTCACTTACCTTTATTATTTAGTTTTCAACAATCAATGTGTTTAGGTGATACTGTAAGCTACTATTTGCAATGCAAAAATACACGACGGTAAAGAATTTTACTTATTGAATCGCAATGAGCTGATCTTTGATAAACATTGGCTTAGTACCTTAAGGCCGTGTTATTCAAAACGCTGATAATCTATTAAAGTAGATACATTAATTCATTAAATTAAATCGGGAATCGCCAACAATTCACATAGGGAAATCTTTACAACACTTAATTGAAACATAGTTCGGTTCTCGTGAGTGAGATAATCGGTGCGCCATTAATGATTTCGATTTAGAAGGGCAAGATGCAAAGGAGACGGGTCAAAATCAGCCCATAGCAAAATGTTCAGAAATGTGCTGAAATGGCCATGGAAATGGAATGGAATACAGAGCCATTTTATGCCTAAAATATATAAAAACATAAATCATAGATATTAAAAAAATATGAGTAATATGGAATTAAGAAAAATCAACCAAGCAGTTGCATACTTGTAGTGTTTTATTTTTTTATTATTTTTTAATAAATAACCAAATTTTGTCAGTGGCATTTTTGTCCGGATATTCATCAATTCAGCCCAGCCTCCTGCAATTGGGCAGTATGCCACCGGGGCCGTCCGCGTGACTGCCCAGCTAATGAATTCAGCGGACATCTTCCCGGTCCAAACCTAAACAGGCTTAACGTACACATTTTATTGATATCGATGAATAAATACGCCAAGGTCTCTGCTCCATAATCCCTTCGACATAACGCAGTGAATTAAGGATTTAGCTCCTAAAACCCCAATGCAATCTTAAATCATCAGATCGTCGGGATAAAGCATTTAGCGGAAATATTGAAAACCAGAGAGTTATCGAAAAATTAAAATAGCGACCGCACAAAAAAGGGAGGAACAGTGGATGCCGAATCCAGCCGAAATAAGACGAGGTAACGCGTCACCAACTGCATAAAGAGAGGAGACAAAGGGACGGCGCGGGTGGGAGCAGGAGGGGGAGGGAGACGACAGGACCAGTTACACAAACAAAGACTGCCGGGCATGTCCACGAATAAGACTGTATATCAATCTCACGTCAACGGATCTGCCCAAAACGACCGGCGAAAAAACTTCAGCAAAAAGTTTGCTCTCGCCGAAAAAAATCTACAATGAAGCCTTTAAATCGCTGTGAGAACTGCCAATTAAAAATTGATAGATTTAAAATGGTTTTCGGGTGCATACGTGATATTTGGTGACAGCTTTCAATTATTGAAAAGTTCTGGGCCCGTACCACCATCTCTTGAAGCATTCTTTTTTCAATATTACTTATAAGTCAATGTCTTATAATACCTATCAACTGCATAGAGTCAGCTTTATGATCAAAAAGTAAAGTAATATTGAAATAAGACTGCTTAGACTACTGGTAGAAACGTTTCTGGTAGCAACGTTGCAATTATTTTCGAACAGAGTAGTTTCGATTGAATTCACACAGTAATATTGCAAACGCGAAAGAGTGTCTAAAACATTTTTAGAAAAACAAAGCACATACCAACCTGTCACTTCGAAACCGGTTACCCCTAGGTGCTATTGTTGCGCCACTATTGTAAACAACTCACAATATCAAAAACAAGTTACAAAACAACGATATCATTCACAACATTCGAACAAATGCTAATTTTCAACCAACTATGGATCGAGGTACAATTAGTAATAAGAACAAACGGCTTAAAATAAAGCAAAAGGGGATATTGAAAGACAATACAATAGGAGATGGGGAGCATAGAGACGTGCTTTTATTAATTTAAGCTTTCAGAAGGTATAATTAACTGGATAAGTGCTCGTAGCTTAGAGCAGGATCACCATATCAATAACCCTGATAAAGACATCTCGCTATTTTTGTATTCTAAAAGCTTTCAGCCACATTTAAACTTTTATCAGAATATCTAGTTTTCAGCATAAAACACTTCCAAAATACATTTTGTTGTGGGTTCGACTAGCTTGATACAGATTAAAACTATTATTAAAACAGATTAAAACCAATAAAAGGCATATTTATTTAAACACAAAACAAACTTAGAGAAAGCTTGGATTTTAGGTTGTACACCATAACGTTTTTTTTGAGATGCTATAAAATTGCAAATGTGTGAGTGATCTATCTGTAGTAAAAATATTGTGCCCAGGATATAATTATCAAAACATGTTTGAAAGAAACTAATATTTTATGAATGGTTTTTAGATTCGCTTCTTGATTGTTTTGTGAAGTAGTTTAGTGACGGAGCTTCCAGATTATTCTGAGTACAATTCTAGACGCACTCCTAGGCATGCATTTGATTAAAACCTTTTTTGTTACCTATGATAATAGTAATTATTACGTAATGATAAATTTAACTTTTGTAGTTTTTATTTACTTTATAAAATCTAGTATTTTAAACCTATCAGTTGTAATAAAACATTTCTTTCACCATCAAACTAAAACGATTTTTCCGAGAAGCTCACATTTCGACATGAGTAAAATGATATCGTATAAATATTGATCGCCATCGTAAAATGGTGTGCGGTCAATTTTGCTCCAGCTCTGGGCTCACAATCCGGGGAAATTGAGACGAGTAGGGTCAGCACCGGGACATACAGACTATGAGAATGGAATGTCATATGTTTAAGCAATAGATGAGCAAACCAAACTAAAGAAAACAATGTTTTAGAATAATTTTCTGGCAATAGGTAATGATGATACTATATTCAGTGAACACATAAAACATGGAAGCATGTCTCAAGCTACATAGTTGCCTGTTTTGTTTGATATTAACTTAAAAGAATATATAAACATTATGAAGAAAACAGTGCATTCAAAACCATTTTATCAAAAACAAACCGCACTTATATTAAGCTAATTATTATAACGGTTTTATAGTTAATCTATAAAATCAAAAACTACTGTTGTTTTGTTTGGTGTACCTACAGTAAAGTACTTTCATTTATTACTTCATTCGTCCTTCTACAGGTAAACCACCTATCCGCTACAGCATCATGTCTGGTGATAGCAACCACCACTTTACCATTGAGCCACTGACAGGCGCCATCAGGACTGCTAGCCAGCTCGACAGAGAAAACATACCCTCGTTCCTGCTCAACGTGAGGGCCGTGAATGGAAACCCGCAGAACTTTGATCAGACTCAGGTGAGTTTTAATGATCTATTCCTAACTTGTTCAGTTGCTGAAATTATTTTACAGAATTTAGTTACAGAATGTATACCCACTTATTTAAGTAGTTTTTGTAGGTACAAATCATACAACACAATCATAATTAGGTAGGTATTAGGTAGGTACTAGTCTGACATTTTATTTTATTTATTTCATTGTAATTTTAATTTAATTTTATTTTGATTTTAATTATGTAAATATTATGTGTTAATTGTAATTATAATTTAAATTTAGTATGGATTATAGGTAAATCTGAAATAAAATGATAATAAATAAAATAATAAGACTAAAAGGTGTTTAGTGATTGTGCTGTGTTGCCCAAAAAGCTTTTATTAGAAAGGTGTAGTTGCCGGCGAAGTTACAGCACAGGTTCAACATCTGTATGCATTGATCTCTTACAGGTCCAGATAACCCTAGACGATGTGAACGACAATGCACCAGAATTTGGCACATCCTCTGTTCGTGTCTCGGTGGCAGAATCTGCTGCGGTTGGTTCCGTGGTCTACGCTACCAGAGCTACTGATGAAGACGACGGCAGAAACGGCCAGATATCATACCACCTGGTCTCTGCCTCTGGACCCTCGAACACTTTCGCTGTGAACGATCAGCAAGGACTGGTGACACTTTTGAGGTAAGCTTTATTTATGACTCCAATATGGCTACCTCTGAATCATTATTTACCGTTCTTAGGGAAATAGTTTTATTATTTCCTGTTAAACATTCTTGCGTTAAACATCAATATTCAAAATAAAGCAATTGAGGACAGTCAACCCTAGTATCAAGTTAATAAAGTATTAAGTAGATATTTGACTCATCCAATGTTTTTCCTCAGGCCTTTGGACTACGAGAATCTTGTCCGTCACTCCCTTATCATCTCTGCCAAAGACAACGGCATCCCGTCCCTCAGTTCCAACCTGACTCTGGTTGTGGATGTACAGGATGTCAATGACAATCCCCCTGTCTTTGAGCATGACTCGTATACTGCAAATGTTTTAGAATCTGAAGCTGTCAATACTAAGGTATGGTTTATTTTATTATTTAACTATTGCTTTGAATTGAAATGTGTTAATTGTAACTACATTATTGTAATAAATATAAACGCAGAGATTTATTTCCAGTGGTGGATTTTTAGGGGATGGTAATTGTGCCTTACTACTTCCACGAAAAAACTTTTTTAATATTTAAAGCGAATTAATATTTAAAGTCTGAACCAACCAACAAATAGCCCCTTATTTATCCAAAGCAACTCATGATCCGTTTACTATACTGCAGTTCCCTCAGATGACATAAGTAAAACTTGAAAGGCCCATAAATTCTATAAATCACCAGCCTTATTTTTTCCAACTTTCAATATATTGGAAACGACTGATTACCAACCTAGCACTAACCATCTGTAGGCTATGAAGAATAACTTCTTCCCTAAGTACTCGACATGTAATGCGTAACAGAATGTATCACATCGATCGCTAAACAACCTGCGATAATAATCTACAACCACTGGTGTAGATCCTTCCTTATACGGCGCCAGTCGCATTCTAGTAAGCCATCCTTGTAATGAATTTTCTCCTTGCAGATATTAGAAATACAAGCAATAGATAAAGACACGGGCAACAACGCGCGGATAACGTACCGTATACTATCCAACAGCACTGGGGACTTTTTCAATGTACAGTCAAGTACAGGCTGGGTTTATTTATCCAAAGCATTGGATAGAGAGAATACTGATAAACACAGAATGGTTATAACAGCGACGGACAACGGTATTCCTCCACTGTCAGCCACTGCCAGCTTAGTCGTCAATGTGATAGATGCGAACGACAATGATCCAGTGTTCTCGAAAGCTGCTTATGAGTTCCAAGTGGAGGAGAATCAGCGGGCTGGTGCGTTTGTAGGGAAGATCGCGGCAAGTGATGCTGATTTAGGCGACAATGCTGTCTTGAGATACAGTTTGTTTCCATCAAACACTAGTTTCAACGTCCACCCAGTAACAGGTGAGTTATATACAGTCAATTTTGACTTTCCTAACTAAACTAATAGTCAGATTTTCTGAAAATAACTTTGTCTTAGTATTGATATCAATCAACATATTATTTATTTTTACTTAAACCTAATTATTTAGTATTGACATTACAAAACTCCAAACAGACGGCGCTACACGCGTCATTACAACACGTACTTACTTAGAACAATGCAATTTTACCGTAATACCAACTTCAGCTCTTATTGAACATGCAAGGAACTATTCCAGTGACCAACAGGCCACTCGATGCTTTGTTTAGACCGGCGGCTCTTTTGAAAGCTAAAACCCAAAGTGTGTTGTGCCTTAAGACTCATCGACTGAACAAACAGTTTGGGCAAACACGGGCTTAATACCTGCACAATTTAAATGGATAGGGAGCAGATCCAATGGCACACATATTTGTTTTAGGGCCTTCCCATGAACAACTTTCTTCGGACTTCATTCTTTTGCACTCTACTCTACATTAAGCTTGATTTTATATTATCTAGTCTTTATTTTGGTATTATGAAAGGCACTAGTAGTTTCTAACACTTTTGTTTTTTATACTACTAGAGGCTTAGAGTTTAAATGTTTGCAGGTTTAAGGAATACTTTTTTCACACAAACGTTTTCAACTCTTTTTACATCCATACATCTCTAGTCTCTACGCCCTAGGACCTATGTACTCCTTAAATTTCAAGCCTCTAGGACCAGCAGTTTAGGCTGTGTGTTGTATAAATGTCAGTCAGTCAGGACTTAGTTTTATTCATAGTAGTTATTCATAGTAGAGATAAAGCAGTGACCCTGAAGTTAGCCTTGGTCTAAATCCTTAATATGGTGCGCTTCAATAGACTCTTTTCATGGACTTGTCTTCAATGTTTAGATATTAGAGATGCCGGTTTAACTTAATACGTCTTTATTCACGTTTTGGAATTATGTTTTAATAGTATAACCGTACATTACGCTGTCAGAGTACGGTGGTGTAAGTCTCGCGCGGTACCAAAAGCCGTTTGGTTATAAACCTGCTATCGTTCGATAAGATTGGACCATTATTCATAAATGGGCATAATCTGAGCCCACATGATTCACCGATTCTTAATCGCGTTGATGTTTATCGAAGGAAATCGTGTGAGTTTTTCGCTACTCAATATGGGCGTTCGCAAAAAGGGCGTTTGGCGTTTCGTTATCGCCCGATAACTGACTGATGAATGGAGAATCTTTTCGTCTCAATTCGGCTTATCGGAGATCAATACCCCACGAGCTAGTTAGCGAATCTTTACCAAGAGCTCACCCTTTACTTTTCCGGCCAAATTCGTAAATCATTCGCCGCGACCGACGTCTGTATGTGGTCCCGATTGGCTCTGATCTCGGATTCAGATTTGAACAGGTGCTTATACGATGTTTCGGTGGCAAAAACTCTCAGCCTTTTATGAGCATAATCACTTTGCCCATTTCACTCGTCGGCGGGACAAAACCGATCGCGGTCCTTATACCAACTGTGACTTCCAAATTGTAATTGTTAATCTTCATGGCATTTTTATCAAAAAGGTCATGCCGTTAGAAGGACCGGCTCTCCGCTACGGGAGACTGCGTACCTGCGTACAATGAATTTATGCGCGTCAATGCGAGTTATAAACGTCGTCGCGCGCGCATGCATCGTGACCCGCCATTAACTATTATTAAAATATTGCTATGTAGGAGCCTCGCTATTCTCTCCCATGTTTTATTACGAGCCGGTCGCGGCCAGATACTGTCATCGGGTATTTAAAGCTCATACGTTACAAATGTACGTGTAGGACGCTCTGCGGTCCTACAACTCGTTTGGTTGACGGATTCCTTTTATTTTCGAATGTTCGCAAATGAATTGTAGGTGTAAAATGTGGCTGGAATCTGACTCTCGGCTGTGCAACTATAAATTGCAATAATACCGCCTGTTGAAACAAAAAAGGTAATTGCGATCAAGGAACGAGGTGACGCCATTGTAAATGAATTTGCAGATACGAAATTCCCGGCCCGGTACTTGTAATTTGTTGAGTTGCAGCAACTTTAATCGTTTACAAATGTATTATATTTCACAGAATTTGCGTCATCACATTTTGTGAATCAAAAAAATAACGCAGAATATTTTTTTGATTCACAACAACTGCCATCGCTCATTATGGTACGAGTAGCTTCTACCACATCTTTTTGTCCCTCGATGACCTGATATTTTGCTTCTCTAAAATAAACCTTAAAATCATAGTATTTAAATGTTTATTCATCACAGTACTTTTATAAAAACAGAAAGCTTTCTTTTCTCTGTTTCTGTCATCATGCGTTTTAGACCCACTAACTAAGGTATCTTCCGTTGGATAATCATAAGAATTATGCCACAAGCTATAACTTTTATGAACGCCTAATTTTAGGGTTAATAATCGTTTCAAAATTGACAAAGTTGGTATTGGCGTGCTTATCAAAGATTAATTTCTTTGAAACGTGCATGTTCTTCATTTATAAACTTCATAATTATAATGTCGAGATTTTGATAACATAAACTACTCAGAAAGCTGATTTTGATTATCATGTTTTGTTCGCAGGAGTCATTACAACAAAGGAAATATTAGATCGTGAATTTAAAGCAGCTTATTCTTTATTTGCTGAATCAAAAGACCAAGGAACCCTACCAAGGTCAACTCGAGTTCCTGTCTCAATAAAAATAACTGACGTGAACGACAATCCACCAGAAATCATAGACCCTAGAGAAGATGTAGTAAGTGTTAGAGAAGAGCAGCAACCCGGAGCAGAAGTAGCAAGAGTCAAAGCTATAGATAGAGATAATGGAGTGAATTCTACTATAACTTACTCTATCTTGAATGAACGCGACATGGATGGATATGGAGTATTCGTTATTGATTCGAATACTGGAGTCATCAAAACAAGCACAGGTAAAAAAATCATTCAAAACCGATGACATAGACTTCTAAAAATATGTTTAAATTATAATTTATAAATAATATATTTTGCTTCTTTTGCAGTTCTTGACCACGAAGAAAGATCCATTTACCGACTTACAGTAGCAGCAACAGATGGTGGTCAACCTCCTAAGCAAACTGTAAGACAGCTAAAAGTTGAGGTGTTAGATTTGAATGATAACAGACCTACTTATACAAGCTCAAGTCTCTCATTCAAAGTAAGTAAAAATATTATATAATTGTGTTACATAAAAATTATGAAAGGATAGCATAAAATATTAATTAAATTATGAATGCCCCTGACCAAGCCCTTATGTTTCACAGGTACGAGAAAATGCCAAAATTGGACACATAGTTGGAACTGTTGCTTGCTGCGACTTGGAAATCGAAGAAAACTCAATTAACAATGCAGAAGAAAAACAAATTTCTTACCTACTGATGCCATTAACGGCTGACCATTCGCCCGGAACTTTTGAAATTGATCGTAGAACTGGATCATTGGTTGTTGCGAGGCAGTTGGATAGAGAAGTTCAAGAAGAGTACAGATTGGAAGTCAGAGCATTAGATACTTCAGCTACTAACAACCCTCAAAGTAGCGCGGTCACAGTTAAAATTGAAATAGTCGATGTGAATGACAATGCACCCCAGTGGCCCCAAGATCCAGTGAATATTGATGTTTCAGAAATAACACCAATTGGAACGACTATCTACAATTTCACAGCTAAAGATGCCGATTCTGGTGTAAACGGAGAACTGAATTTTCGAGTTGTATTTTTGTTGCCTATTGGCAAAAACATTTTCAATTTAGATCCCCTCACTGGATCTCTTACCCTGACAACAGCTCTTGATTACGAAGTTCTAAAAGAATACTGGTTGGTTGTTGAAGCAACAGACTTAGCTATTAATGTATCAGAAAGAATGGCTACCTCTGCAACCGTTCACATATCGGTTACTGATGCGAACGATAATGCACCTGCATTTGTATCAGCGATGAGAGCAACTGTTTCATTGAACACTCTATCAGGAACTTTATACCAAGCACTGGCAGTAGACGCTGACTCTGGTGATAATGGTAGAATATCGTATTACATTTCCAGTGGCAATGATCATGCTTACTTTTCAATGGAATATGATAATGGAAAGCTAACTTTTTCAAACAAATACTCATCAGATATTTCAAGAGTCAGACCAGGAAATTACAGATTGAACTTGACAGCGTCTGACCATGGAGTCCCGTTTCCAAGACAAAGTCACATGACCCTTCTGTTGACCTTACAAGAGTCTACTAATGTGCCGCCTAGGTTTACTGAATCATCATACAGAGCAAATATCAGTGAAGATATTCGGCCGGGAAGTTTTGTTACTAGGCTATCAGCGAAATCATCTAGAGGAAGTACAAGTAAGTTATACAAACTTTATTTATCCACTTACTGTATTGCCTAGTTATACTATATTGGTTTGGTTTATAATATATTTATTCTAATTTACATCAAATTTTTTCCAGGTAATCTGACTTACACGATTCCTTTTGGTATAGCTGATGATAAATTTGCAGTAGATGAACGATTGGGAACGCTCACAGTCAAGACGAGAATAGATAGAGAAGAAAAAGACCAATATATTTTTCCTGTATACGTCACGGATTCCAGTACATTTCAGTCAACAACTAACTTTGACGTTGCGACTGTTACAATAAGCATCATGGATGTCAATGATAACTCTCCCACTTTCAAGTCAGGATCTTGTTATCCCTTGGCCGTACCTGAAAATAATGAACCAGAAGTTATCCATACCGTAGCAGCTACTGACAAAGATATAGGTGCTAATGGGGTTATTACTTACAGTATCACGTCGGGCAATAACGGCAATAAATTTTCAATAGATTCAACCTCAGGCAAACTGACAGCTCGGACATTAGATCGCGAAAGTCAGGCTCGGTACCACTTGACAATTACTGCTTTCGACCATGGATCGCCCGTGGCTCTCCAGGGATCCTGCAATATTACAGTAATAGTTGAAGATCAAAATGATAACGATCCCGTTTTCGATACCGGTCATTATTCAGCTGCTATCCCCGAGGACGCGGTGACTGATACTTCTGTTATAAAAGTGAGAGCCACAGACGCTGATTTGGGATTCAACAAGCGCATTGTATATTCATTGGCAAACGAAAGTCAAGGACTGTTTAGGATTGATAATAAGACTGGAATAATTTTTACAACTGGGTAAGAATTCATTTCATACTTTTTCAAAGTTAGAGCAATAATTTTCAAATGCAAAGTTATTTTCTAAATTGTTTTTATTTTATTTTTTCAGGAACTTTGATCGAGAGAAAACGAAAGCTTATAATTTTGAAGCAGTAGCTACAGACGAAGGCAGGTACATAGCCCGTTCCCAAAGAGTATCAGTCGAAATCACAATCAACGATGTAAATGACAACAAACCCATTTTCACTAAGTATCCATTCCGAGAACAAGTGGCTACACTCACTCCGCCAGGTCAGAGCTTGCTCAGAGTCTCAGCAACTGATAATGACATCAGCACTAATGCGGAAATCATTTACGAGCTCCTGGAAAATTTCAACAATAAGTTTCGCATGAATCCTACCACAGGAGTACTGACGGCGACACAAAGTTTAGCTAGCGAAAATGGAAAACTCATCCATCTGAAAGTACTAGCCAAAGATAAAGGGAACCCGCCTCAAAGCTCCATTGGTCTTATTGAAATTCGCGTTGGAGATTTTCCTGATCAAACTCCTACTTTAAATTTTCAAAACGCAACTTACAATGTAACTATACAAGAAAACATGGAGTATGGCAAAGATGTGTTACAATTGACAGCCGTAAGGAGCGACGGACGTCGCCAGAAAATCATTTATGAAATCGGCAACGGGAACGATCAATACGCTTTTGAAATCGACCCTAACTCGGGCGTGATAAGGGTCAATAACTCTATGAATCTGGATTACGAGTCGTACCCGGGCCCGAGGAGGCAGCTCGTCGTCGTAGCACGCACGGAAGGCGCGCCCGTCTTATACGGCTACTGCCACGTTATAATAAATCTGCTCGACCAAAACGACCACGCTCCTAGATTTACGCAACAGCAATACATCGCAAACGTTCTAGAAGGGAATACTAAGGGGGAATTCGTCGTACAACTTGCGGCGACGGATAGCGACCGCGGGGCAAACGCTCGGATTTTATATCATATCGTGGACGGCAACCATGATAATGCATTTATCATTGAGCCTGCGTTCTCAGGGTCTGTAAAGACGAACATTGTTCTGGATCGGGAGATCCGTGATATGTATAAACTCACCGTCATCGCGACGGACGAGGGTGACCCGCAGATGACTGGCACGGCTACTCTGCGCATCAACGTTGTGGACGTAAATGACAACCAACCCACGTTCCCTCCGCCAAATGTCATCTCCGTCTCGGAAGGTACGTTTGAATTACTTTTTACATCACCGCGTACTCAGCTCTAAATTGCTGTTGGGCGGCCTATCGAATTTTCGAAATAAATTGGTAGAACAAAAAGCGTTTCACAAAGAGGGAGGCATTTTACATAATTTGTATTCTCGGCTCCGCGGCCGGGTTACATTGCGACTTTTCGATTCCAGCGCCGAGATTAAATAAAAGGGACTCCTTTAGAATCAATATTTATTGGATGGTATTACATTTTTTCCGAGTGCATGTTTTAGCGGTGCCTCCCCAACGGTTCGCGTTTCGTTTAATTTTTTTACATTTATTTGTTTTTGTATCATTGTACGTCGACAGAGTTTTTGTTTTGAACTGTTTATTTTGTTTGTACGGGTCGTTAAAACGGCAGTCAAACGAGAGTAACGTCAGCGTTTCAATGTTTTTGTTTTTGGTTTTTGCAGGAGCGGAAGTCGGCACGGTACTTACATCTGTTACTGCGAATGACGTTGACACATATCCGGCCCTGAAATATTCCCTTATACAAGGAGACAACAGGTTCTCAATCGACCGATACAGTGGGAAAGTCGTGCTCAATAGACCTATTGATTTCGAGATAAAGAAGTTGTATGAAGTAAACATCACAGCTTCTGATAGCGAGCACGTGGCCAAGACTACGCTTACTATCAAGGTCACTGATGTTAATGACAACTCTCCCGTGTTCGATGACATTTCGTACAACAAAATATTACCAGGTTTGTGGCAGCACTATATTCTACTCGTATAAATATAACATTTAACTCATAAATTAGATAAATATTAGTGAACATTAACAAAACTATCTAGCCCCAAGCTAAGCAAAGTTTAACTTAAGCTAGCTAGCTTATCTTGACTATGGGTACCAGATACCTAGCTCCATGATCACAAGTAATTATTTGATTTGTTCAAAAATTATAAATAATATTCAAGCATTAATGTTGATCTTCCAAACGTTACTTTCAGTGGTAATAGGCGTGTTTAAGTTTTGATTTCCTTTTCTCTCAATTTCAGAGGGCATCGATACGCAAGAGATTGGTACAGTGAGCGCTAAAGATAAAGACAGCGAAGACAACGGCAAGATTACCTTCTCTATCCTACGTCCCACTAAGGGATATTACATTGATCCTAGTACCGGAGCTATGTTTGTAAACTACAGTGCATTGTCAGGAAACCAGAGAGACACGCAGTTTGCAGTGGTAGCAACCGATCACGGGAAACCTAATAGAAGTACCGTGGCTGCTGTTAGGATCAGTACGGGTGCAACTTCGGAGATCAAGCCGTTTATTGGACAGGATACTTACAGGTAGGTGTGACAATCTTGACCCCGATTGGTGACCCAGTTTGATGATTACAGATACTGTAACGTCCTCTTTTTTTTTGAAGGTTCAACAGCCTGGTTCATTTTCCTATGGGAAGTAATAGAGTGGAGAGTTTGTTATCTTCTAGCTAAAAAATATCTACACAGATCGAAAAAAGTACTCTTTGTGTAGTCATTCATTTTTAACCAACTTCAAAAAAAAGAGGACGTTCTCAAGTCTGAAGTGTTTTTTTATTTTTGTTACCCCATAATATTATACTGGGTGGACCGATTTCGGTTATCCTTTTTTTAAATCGAAAGCTTGGTGCTTGTCATGTAGTCCCATTTAAATTTTAGTAGTTTCTGACGAGACGTTTTTGAGCTATAGTTTAAAATGAATAATAATAGAATAAGACTTCAAATACACTCAGTATTTGAAGTCTTATTCTTGAAATAGTTCTATCGCTCGCTGTATCGCTTCAATTTGTAACCGAATTATTTGTATATTTCAGGATAACAGTAAACGAAGACACGAAAAAAGGATCATCACTGCTTCAAATTGGTGGTATCAACGATGTCCTTAAGAAGTACAACCTCGAGTTCCACATCACATCAGGAAGCGATGTGGACATGTTCGATGTCACATCCGATGGAGCATTGATGCTATTCAAAACTTTAGACAGAGAAACCCAAGATTCGTATACTCTTGGTCTCGCTGCTGTTGAGCAAGGCAAAATGCTGAGTTACAATCAAAATAAAACTTCAATCACAGTTTTTGTAACTGTCGCAGATGCCAACGATAATGCTCCTGTTTTCTCTACAAATGATTTTGAGCTAACTGTGAGTGAAGATGTAAAAATTGGCTACACTCTAACACAGTTATCAGCTACTGATGCTGATTTGTACGGAACACCCAACAGTGCAATAGTTTACAATATAACTTCAGGAGATGATAAAGATGTATTTTTCATCCACCCGACAACAGGAAAATTGACGGTCAATAAAACTCTAGATTACGATACTGGTCGTACAGAATACAAACTTATAATCGTAGCTTGTGATCAAGGAGTACCTTCTTTGTGCAACGCAGCTTACGTAAAAGTCGGTATATTGGATGAAAATGATAATGCGCCTACATTCCCAGTCAATGAATACTTTGAATCTATTGCTGAGAATGAGAGAGTTGGCACCTCCATATTTACTGCAAGAGCAACAGATTTGGATAAAGGAAAGTATGGAAAGCTTGAATATTCTATAATTCCTTCTACAAATAGTTATAATAGAAATGAGGACGCATGGAAAATGTTTCAAATCGATGCATCGTCTGGCTTAGTGAACACAAATGCAGTATTTGATTATGAACAGAAAAATAAATATGAGTTTTCAATAAAAGCTTCTGATTTGGGCGGTAAAAGTACTACAGTAAAAGTCAGGATTGACATTGAAAGTCGAGATGAGTTTTACCCGCAATTTACACAAAAAACTTACAAGTTCCATGTACCAAAATCAGGAGCTCTGCCAGTTGGTTACGTGATCGGACAAGCAACAGCTACTGACAGAGACAAGGGCTTAGATGGAAGAGTTGTTTATCAGCTGCCAACATCCCATCCATTCTTCAAAATAAATAGAACTACTGGTGTTATAATTATTAAAAAGAAAGTAGACTCTGTTTCCAATCTCTTTGGAACTGATAAGTCAATCAGCTTGGTTGTGACTGCAAGCTCGGGCAGACAAGGCTCCTTGACAAATAAAACTGCCGTTGAAATAGGATTAAATGATTTGGCAGCGGCTGCCACTGATGCTGATCAAATCACCGATGCAGCAGCACCGAGTGGTGGACTATCCGATTGGGCGTTAGGTTTACTGATAGCATTTATCGTAATTATAATAATTTTCGCAGCGACCTTCCTTTTTTTAAAGATGAAAAATAAGAGACACAAGAAAGAGAATAAGCCGGGGTTGAGCTCAGAAGGCGTTGGAGCTACAAACAGTTACGTAGATCCGAGTGCGTTTGATACGATTCCTATTAGAAATACAGGGAATGTTCCTCCAAATCAATTTGCTCCTCCAAAGTATGATGAAATTCCGCCTTATGGCCCTCACACTGGCAGCTCCAACTCTGGCGCAGCAACAACCTCGGAACTGTCTGGATCTGACCAATCAGGGTCCAGTGGGCGAGGGTCGGCAGAAGACGGTGAGGATGGTGAGGATGAAGAAATAAGAATGATAAACGAGGGTCCTTTACAAAGAGATGGTGGTATACTGAGACAGTCGAATGGCGTTGACGATGATAATCTTTCTGATGTTTCTGTACATAATACTCAGGAGTACTTAGCGCGTCTTGGTATCGTAGACACAGGTACCGGAGGTGGAGCGTCTACTTCATCAAGAAGATGCTCAGAAAACGTTGGTAGTAAGGACACGATGCTTCATCACGCTCCTATAGACTCTATGCATATGTTTGATGAAGATGCTGTCCATGAAAATGAAATTACTAATTTAATTTACGCGAAGTTGAATGAAGTGACCGGTAGTGAAAGAGCAAGTAGCGCCGACGAAGCCAGTGCAGCTGTTGACCGGGCCATGGCTTTAGGGGCGTTCCCTAGTGCTCCAGGTGAAAATACAGCCGTGCCCACTGCTGGGCCATCAATGACCGGAAGCCTTAGTTCTATAGTGCATTCTGAAGAAGAATTAACAGGAAGTTACAATTGGGACTATTTGTTAGATTGGGGACCTCAGTATCAGCCGTTAGCTCATGTGTTTTCAGAAATAGCTCGATTAAAAGACGATGCAGTATCATTACAAAGTGGAAACAGTGGTGCTTCTAGTGCTAAAAGTAAAGGAACTTCAATATCAGGTGGTAAGAGTGTTCCGCCGCCGTTGTTGACAACAGTAGCGCCGAGGAGTTGTCCTGCGCCATCGCTGTCATGTAGGCAGCCTCAGCTACTGTTGCCTAGGTCGCCTATCAGTCACGATGTGCCTGGTGCTTTCTCAGCGGCGGCAGCGATGTCGCCATCTTTCTCACCGTCATTATCGCCTTTAGCTACTAGATCCCCATCTATGTCGCCGTTAGTAGGCCCAGGTCTTCCACCCGCGCCGGCGAATAGGAAACCCCATTCGACTATGAGATTATGAACTGTAATTTAATTTAGTTAGACATTTGTATTTTTGTAAATATATCAAGGACATTGCCTATGAGTATTCACTACTGTATTTATTGAAACCGATTTAATCGGTTTCGTTTTATTCTAATTTCATTTTGTGCATGTTATTTGTAATAGACTGTCTCGATGTGCTCAAAGTGATTTGTTAAGCGCTTATTGCCGATTTTACGGTAAATGTATATAATATACTTAAATTAATTCGGGTTTAAGTTTAGATGTAAATATTAGACATTATTATTAAAATGTACATTTCTATTATCTTGTAAAACGTAAATCAAGACTGCCATGTTGTATTTTAAAGAAATCAGCTTTACTGTGAGCTATAAGTATTTTATTTAGAAATCAGTTTTGTAATAATGTAGATATCTACGTATATAGTTTTTTTTTGTACAGCGCTATAATTGCTATAAGTTGAAGCCATTTGTCATGTCAATCTTCCAATTTCTTAAAAAATATTTTACTGTGATTTTTGTTTAAATTAATATGTTTTACTTTCAAATCAGAATCGAAGCTAAACATTGTGTGATTGTTTAGGAATTTTTTACTTGCTACGATGTTATTAAAATTTGTAGTCACATTAAAAGTTGTCAGGAAGAATAAAGTTTATTACAGTTTTAGACATTTTTCTACTCTGTGTCAAATATTTTTATGTAGTTTCAATATTTATATCTCAAATTGTGTCTAAATAGTGTAAATATCTCTTAAAAATGTAAAATAATAGATGTAAGCGAGACTGTTCTAGGAGTGATTACACAGAAAATAAAAAATCCACATTTAAATAGCTGTTTTATTTATTAATCATGATTAACTTTATGTGCCACTGCGAGCTATGCATATGAAAGGGTCTACGAATTGAAAAAGGTATGGCGAATCTGGATTTGAGCCATTTATATCTACCACCTGCATTTATCTCTTACAAGTTACGCCCCGTGGTTTCACCCGCACATATTGAAATCACAGTATTCCTACGGGATTAAATGTAACCTATGTGCTATTCCAGACTAATATCTATCTCTCTGCCAAGTTTCATCCAGATCCGTTCAGCCGTTCCGACATGAAAGAGTAACAAACATCCATCCATCCATCTTGCAAACTTTCGCGTCTAGTATTAGGATAATTATAGGATTCTAGAGATTTTAAAAATGGTGAAGCAATAGGCAGGATTATTAGCTTGTAGGACTGACTACCACTGCGGAATAAAGGTTCTAGAATGGGTACCACGAACAAAACGTGGGACATAACCCAGTGGACCGCAGCCTTGGGATCGCGTGGAGTCGGTGGATGGAGAGTGTGCATGTCTCCAGCTTCCTCATATTGAAAATGTAATTTCTATAAATGCCAATATTCAAAGCATAATTAGTGCACTCATAGATATGAATCATAATTTAGCTGCCAAATAAACAACGATGCTATAAGCTTATAATAGTGTGTAAGCTGGAGTAACATGTCTCCAGCTGCCTCAGTCAGTGTGGGCAAACGGCTAATGATAGAGATATATAGTAAACGCAAGGATTTAGTACCTATTTAGTGCACCTGGTACCAAAAATTTCAGGTCTGTAGCTAGGAAACTCTTCGAGTTATAAGACTTTATCAACGTGTAAGCTGGAGTAACGATACGTGAAAAAGCATATGCTCGTTATCTGGAATGGCTGGAGCTAGCAGGTTGCTTTAAGTCTCCAGATTTAGTACCAAACGAATTAGCGAGGTACCAAATATTTGAAGTGTCTCTGTTCAAAACTCTATGAGTTACAAGCTTTTCCAGCTTTTTTTGTTTGTCCAGCTTGCCATGTTGGAGCTCAGCAACCACAATAGGTACAGACTCGGTTGATGTCTCTGAACCGAGCTATGAATTAGTGCACTCGGTACCAAAAATTTGGAATCTCTAGGACAAGCAGTTCTGTTGTAATCAGCAAAATAACATTTTACCGCTAAAAATTCAAAGCATTTCGACGCGACCACAAAAATGATGCGTTGCCGCTCTGAAGGTGATACTACGCGCCAGTCACTGGTTGCGTCTATTTTATTTTTCGTTTTTGTCACATCCGCATGAACATCCGCATTATTGGTGCGATGCGGATGTCCAAATCGATGCGGAAGAAACATACATAGATACAAGAGGTGCGTTTTTACTGGTAGGTAGCCCCTCTTTTTACCTTTTTGGCAGTGTTAAAATAACGGAGTTGTATCTGTATCTACATAGGTACCTACTCAAAGCGCCAGTTCTTTAACACCTACCACAGTACCCATAGGAGAAGTTAAGTAGTAACACTAATAAATGATTAGGTACCTACGTAAATCTAAATTTACCTAATTATTTATTTAACTGCTACCTACCATAATACTGGTTTATATAGGTAGGAAGGATTCGTTTTTGCAAATCGAAAACCTCTCAAATTTGAATGACTTGACTTAGGTCTGATGACGATTCACTTGACATGACACTAGCAAGATTAGATTGGCTGTCAAACTGTCAAAATACGGACGGACGGACATGCTTCTCGCTCCCTGCCTTGCCTGCAAATTCTGCAATATATATAATTGGTATATTTTAACCTCTCAAATTCGAATGACTTGACTTAGTTTGATGACGATTCACTTGACATGACACTAGCAAGATTAGATTGGCTGTCAAACTGTCAAAATACGGACGGACGGACGTGCTGCTCGCTCCCTGCCTTGCCTGCAAATTCTGCAATATAATTGGTATATTTTATCAAAAAAAAAATATAAAATGTCAAACCATACCAAACTATTTAATTGATGAGATATGGCAACATACAACGCCCCGCTCTTCAACGCACATCGGAAAGAGAAGGGTATAATAATTATGCCTTCAGAAATTTAAAGGACTGAGTGCATACAAAAAAGACTCTTATCGCGGGTAAAATACGTTCAAATCCGCAGAGCGTAATATCACCTTCAGAGCGGCAACGCATCATTTTTATGGTCGCGTCGAAATGCTTTGAATTTTTGGCGGTTAAATGTTATTTTGCTGATTACAACAGAACTGCTTGTCCTAGAGATTCCAAATTTTTGGTACCGAGTGCACTAATTCATAGCTCGGTTCAGAGACATCAACCGAGTCTGTACCTATTGTGGTTGCTGAGATCCAACATGTGCAAACTGGACAAACAAAAAAAGCTGGAAAAGCTTGTAACTCATAGAGTTTTGAACAGAGACACTTCAAATATTTGGTACCTCGCTAATTCGTTTGGTACTAAATCTGGAGACTTAAAGCAACCTGCTAGCTCCAGCCATTCCAGAGAACGAGCATATGCTTTTTCACGTACCGTTACTCCAGCTTACACGTTAATGAAGTCTTATAACTCGAAGAGTTTCCTAGCTACAGACCTGAAATTTTTGGTACCAGGTGCACTAAATAGGTACTAAATCCTTGCGTTTACTATATATCTCTATCATTAGCCGTTTGCCCACACTGACTGAGGCAGCTGGAGACATGTTACTCCAGCTTACACACTATTATAAGCTTATAGCATCGTTGTTTATTTGGCAGCTAAATTATGATTCAAATCTATGAGTGCACCAATTATGCTTTAAGTATTGGCATTTATAGAAATTACATTTTCAATATGAGGAAGCTGGAGACATGCACACGGATGGAGAGGGCTCCAAATTGTTCTTCCTGGAAATGCTTACGTCCAGCCGTGGACTAATTTGACTGATGATTAGAAAGTTTATTTTTATACAACTCGCTTATGGAACAAACAGATGGCCCACCTGATGTTAAGTGGTAGCCATCACCTATAACAAAGCATTGCCTCGCGCACACAGCCTTGCGTCCATCAATTTGAGGCATACTGATGTTAAGCCTCATGTGCCTGTAAATACACTGGCGACCACACTCTTCAAACCGAAGCACAGCAACGCTGCTTGGCAGCAGAAAAAGTCGTTCCTACGACATACTATAAACTTGCTACACTGAAAGTAAAGTAGAAGTAAAAGTTTCAATATTAATTAAGTTACAGTAGAGTTGAAAAGGTTGAGACGGGAGTGTAAATAAAAAATCATATTTGACGAAATGCTTATATTAATAATAACATTTCTTAAGGCAAGTATTACACAGTCATGCGTTTGAAATCCGTATAAAATGATGCGAATTTAACAATTACGTATATATTTTATCCAAAAATGTTTACACTAAACCACTTTTAGATACCGACGAATAATTATTTAGAGAAAATATAATTACATTTTATTAATAAAATAAGCCGTAAGTTTGTTGCCTGTTCTGAGTTTTTCTTGAATAGCCTGACCTCATAATTTAAGCTTTTTTAACATACCGCAGTCCAAAAATTTTACATATAGTTTAAGACAGATACCCCCGGTTTCTGAGAGCTCGAACATCACCAATCGGTTGTCAAGTCACTTGCTATTTCAGCTTTTTCTTCAAATTAGATTGTATATAATTAGAATTAGAGATAGCAAGTGACATGACAGCTGATTAGTGTTGATCGCGCTTTTAGAAACCGGGGGAGAGATAATTAGAAATATATACTTGTAGATAATATAAGTATATTCAATAAAAAATCGACACCATTGTGTTCGATACTAAATTATTGAGACGTACACAACGTATACATGATTAAATACTCAAAAGATACATTTATCATACAATATATATAATATTATTATATATATTATTAATAATATAATAAACAATTATCGCTTCGGTATCTAGTGGTTATACTAATTTATGAACAAGCTTCAAATAAACGAGAACCCTTGTAGGGAACGCAAAAGTAAAGATAAACTATGTTAATACGTTTATCACAGCTGGATCTAAGACTACTGTTGTCTACTGATATTTTTGGTGATATACTCACCCCCCACTACATTATATGTGACGTAAATTCATGTTGAGAGCGCCAAGGAATATAAGAGCCTGACCAGAAGCTCGCGTTTCACGTGCGAGCTGACACGCGCATGAAACGCGAGAGTAACGGGATGTAGAGGAAGACGGGGGAATGCCGATCACCTGAGAGATAAATACTCTATTTGTTTTTTCAATTATCTTATGTTAGTTTTGAGGTTTAGAGACTCTGCCTGCTTAAGCAGCACAACCCGCTGCAGCGTGCTCGCTGTGTTTCAAGGCACCTTATTTAATAAGTTATTGGAGTGAGCGGTATTACCCGACACGATCGCCTTTACTCCTGCTTCCCCTATGTAGCTCTAGTATCTCGGCTACGCACGTAAAACGCTCCTTGCAGACAGGCTCTAAATAGCGCAGAGGAGTGACACTGCATGAAAGGGGTTATTCCCGTTGAGTAACACCTTTCAGTCACACTGCGACACAATGGGACGAAAACCTACCGTTGAGTAACCCCTGTTACACATTGCAATGTTGCAAAAGTTGCAATGTGTAACAGGGGTTACTCAACGAGAAGTTTTCGTCCCATTGTGACAGAGTGAGTGAAAGGTGTTACTCAACGGAAATAACCCCATGAAAGGGTACCATAACACTTGTACTTCTCGCCCGCACATTTCAACATCTTTTTATACAACTTCCTGATGGAACAATCAGATGATCCTGATGTTAAGTGGTAACCATCACCTATAATAAAGAGTTGCCTCGTCAGTCACGCACCCAGTCACGTATCCTACCATGCACTACCCTGCGTCTATCATCTAGAGGCATTCAGATAATAAGCCGAATATGCCTGTAATTACACCGGCGACCACACTCTTCAAACCGAAACACAGCGTTGCTGCTTGGCGGCAGAAAAAGGCGTGGTGGTAGTACTTCCCTGGACGAGCCCTTCACAAAGATCTCTACTATTCTTAAAAGTTAGTAAATTTTCATACTGCAAGTAAAGTGAAGTGCGCGCGAGAAGTACCTTGAAAGGGTCCTTAAAAGGCAGCTGGTGGTATTAAAAAGTGGGTCTACCCTCAGAAAATCATTTCGATTTTGATAGTAATAAGGGGTGGCAATTTCAGTCTACAATGACAATATTGAACTTGCAATAGAACACTTCTACGTATACTAACAGACAATCTACACATATAGAATAACTTTGGTGGTAAGGAATAATTTTTATATAAATATATAACCAATAACCTTTTTTTGATGTTGTTTTAACATTGTTTGTATATTCACATAAAATTTATTTATATAGTTAAATATATAAAGCTTATATAAATCTGGACATCCTCCTTATTTTAAGAATCGGGTCATTTGAATTAGCCTTACACATATTCTTCAATATTAATAATGATGTTCTTAAGAGACTGATGACCGTCAACCAACTTGTCGCTCGAAAAATTCCACACTTTTAAAGAAACAAAATCACTGAATGTTATTATGAAATTTTGCATTTTTTATAATATTTATTACGTCTAGCATCATCTAGCATATCTTGGTACAATTATTTGCAGATAAAAACAGTTACATATTTATACGAAACATAAGTTTCCGCTCATAGTAATTTACCAATTCTCAAAAACTTGGCTGTTAGGTGAAGACAAGAGCTATTGTGACTTTTGCTCACACATTTTGGGATATAAAATCACTAAACCTATTTTCGAAAAATCGCAAACAACCATTTTGTGTGCAAACACATTGCGCACAGTTAAGTAAAATTTTTCATTTTGATCGATCCAATTTTTCCTACTTATAGTTTGCTTGTTTCCTACTTGTAGTTAGTAGTTTCTAGTTTTAGTACTTAACCAAACATTTGAGTAGGAAAACATGCATCAATCGAAATCTAATTTTTACTAAACTGTGTGCAATATGATTGCCAACAAAATGGTTGTTTGCGATTTTTCAAAATTGAGTTTAGTAATTTTATATCCTTCAAAATGTCGAATCGTGCGAGCGAGAGGTACTTTAGGTGTTGTCAACGCCTTAAGATACATTTAGTGGTTTTATTTATATCTACAAATAAATTAATGAAATGTGCGGGCGAGAAGTTTTCTGAGTTCTCTGTGCCTTCACATAATTTTACGAGTACCTATTATAGAAAACTTTGCCAGCTATAAGCCTATTTTATTGTCAATAGTTCAGTTCTTGACTGAAATGATACAATATTATGTAGTAGGCAATAAGTAAAATATTTATAAGTTACAATTTTCAATTATACTTTATACATACTTTTTTAGTAAAACTGTTGAACATTCACGACGACCTCAGTGGCACAGCGGGCGAGAGTCCGCCTGCGACGCAAGAGGTTGCGGGCTCGATTCCCGCCTCGGAACAAATTTGTGTACGATCTGCAGAAATTTGTTCCGTTGGTCCGTGTGTATGCATAATAAAAAATATCTATCTATGTAAGTATAATATATATCAGTCATCTAGTACCCATAACACAAGCTTTGAGTAGCTTACTTTGGGGCTAGATGGTGCTGTGTGGATTGTCCAGCATTATTTATTTTATTTATTTTATTTTATTCACGATTAATTAACTATTTAAGTGCAAAAGGCATTGCGTTATTGCTTTCGGATTGTTTAATATATAAGAATTAATTTACCTTACCATAAAACGAGTTATTAATACTTCAGTTTTGTGGTAAGGCGTTTTATTTCTATAGGTACTATTTTATTTTATTCTATCTGTATTATTTGGTGTTTTTGTATCTCTTACAGCCGATTTGTGGAAGTTCAATCAAACGTATTCGGATGTTAAATCACTTGCTATTTAAGTATTGCATCTGATTAGATAGAGATAGCAAATGACTGACATCTTCGATCGAGCTTTCAGAAACCGGCCGTTAGCTGCTTATTAACTACAAATGCCTAATTACATTCTAACTCTACAAGTGCTACGGTTCGTATTTCACTTACATAACCCTAACGAAAGTTGCTAATATTAAATAAAAGATATGCATGAAAACCTTAGAGATTTAAAAAATATTTAACCGATTCTGCTGTTATTTAGAATTTTAAATAAAATATACTGGTACAAAAACAATCTAAAAATAATAGTATCGATGATCTAATTTAAAAGATGAGAGAAGAAGACAAATGCCCAAAAGGTTTTCTAGTAGTTGGTGGTTTTTTTGGGGTTTTCAAGTATTTTCCTATGTGGGCCAAACTCAAAATTTTCTTGCCCTTATCCCAAAATAGTACCTTCTTAAATGATAAACATAGAACAGAAACAAATTTTGGAAATAAAAGTATAAAAATATGATATGAAAGATGACAATACTTTTGATAAAAACGAAAGAATTGATTGACATTCATTTTCAATTTCTTCTACTTACTGACCATTTTTATAGGCCACGCTATAAAAAAGCCTTACTCAATAATAATAGGAACTAAATCCGTTCGACTGGGTTGTGGTTCTGTAAATGCATATCGACGATGACGTCATCAGAGGTGAGGGATTTCTTACCAGGGGTGATGATGCCGATATCAGCTTCAGTTGGAGTGAGACCTGTGGCTGTCGACTCCTGGAATGCAACACATTGGTTCTTTCAATTTGCTTATTACCTTTTTGTAGCTGCATGCCATTATGCTATTGTATACTGAGCCTACCTACTCATTATTGTACCTATAGTCTTATGTAGTACTTAGGAATGAACTATTGTACCTACCTTATTTCTACGTAGATTGCAGCGCCCTACAGGGTACATGTACTCGCTTATTAGCTACCTTAGACCTAAGCTATAATAGAACTGATGTATGTACATGTTGGCAATAAATAAATCTAAATCTTAGATTGTTTCACAGGATCAGGGCCCATACCACCATCTCTTGAAGCATTCTTAATTCAATATTACCTACTTTATTTTTTTTATCATAAAACCGACTCTATGCAGTTGATGTAAGACAGTGACAAAAAAGTAATATTGAAATAAGAATGCTTCAAGAGATGGTGGTACGGGCCCAGGCACCAGTTTTCTCGAAATGTTATATTTAATTACTAGTTATCTCTCTGCCTGGGGGGTAGAGAAGGAAAAAGAGTGAGAGGAAGACCATTTCGAAGATGGGAGGACGACCTCAAAGATGCAGCTGGTGCACTTTGGAGAAGGAAAGCTCGCGATCGCGAACTTTGGAAGAGCCTGGGGGAGGCCTATGCTGAAAAGCAAAACAACCTCAACACTACCGTTGTCATAGAATAATAATATTTAGATTAGATTAGTTATAATACATGTTAGTGTAAGTTGTTAAATAAAAGGCTTTTGAAATTGAAATTGAAATATCTCTCTGCCAAGTTTCATCCAGATCCGTTCAGCCGTTCCGGCGTGAAAGAGTAACAAAAATCCATCCATCCATCCATCCGGCCGTGGAGTGATGCCACGGACAATCTACACACTTAGATGAATGATAAAAAAAAGTACTTGGTACTAAGATAACTACCGTGCCTGGGTATCAAAGTCGTGGAGCTGTTTCAGTTTTTACACATCCCTGAAATTGAGTTTCGAATGGCTTACCGTAACGGAATCGCAAGCCATCAGCTCATTCTTGGACAAATGTTCAACGACTGCAGCCGCGTAGCAGTCACCCAGCATGTTGTTTGTGGTTCGTATCCGATCTCTGAAAATGGACGAATATCAGCTAGCTAGGGGTTTTTCAAATTTATTTTTCAATTAATAAATAAATATTACTGGACTTTTACACAGCACTATCTAGCCCCAAACTAAGTCAAAGCTTGTGAATGAGAACCCGATCATTTCTAATAATTTTTAACTCGTTAGCAAGCCTTGATTTTTTATCGGCCTTCTTTTTTAACATTTTTTCAACTTTTTCAACATTTTAATCAGTTAACAGCTTTTAAGAGGAGTAGAGCTTATTGTGAAGGGCTCGTCCGGAGAAGTACTACTACCACGCTTTTTTCTGCCGCCAAGCAGCAACGCTGTGCGTAGGTCGTAGGGCACGTTCCTATCGTGTGTGACACGAGGCAATGGTTTGTTATACCTAAGTGATGGTTACGACTAAATCGTAATAATGGACCATCTACTTGACCCATCAACTAGTTATATATAACTAGTGGCTCTGGGAGCTGTAGACCTCGCGAGCATACTAAAAGTGAGCTATTTGAGGAATGTAATGTGCAAGTGCATTTTCCGTTTTGTGATTTTTTTGATCTTTTTGATTTTTTTTGCATCATCTTGTGTAGAATGAGGTCCATTGTGTTTCTCTCAAATTTGATTGAAAACCATCGATTGTTTGATGAGCTATCCTGTTCATCATGCTGAAGATCCTTATCAGATCTTCGCCAAACTTTTATGAGACCAATTTATAGCTACTACCTTTCAAATAAAAAAAGAATAATCGAAATCGGATCTCATTTGGTGGAGATATCCAGTATATCAAATAGCCCCCTTTTTGCCCTTTTTTTGGGGGAAGTACCCCTCCAATCAAAAATCCCCGACGACAAAAAAAATCTAATAAGTCATATAACCTGTGTACCAAGTTTCGTCCAGATCGGTTGAAAAATGCGACCTGTAGAGGAGAACAGACAGACAGACAGACATCCGGACAAACGCATTTTTGGCCAATGTGGAAACTGAGACGCTTCGCTCGCTCGGTCGAAAACTACTAGTTTTGATCCGTAAGGCATGCGTTATAATCACAAGAAACTAAAGAAAACTTAAACCATCTAGAACTATTTCTGCGATATTTTCAGTGGCTTAGTATAACGTCTATTATATTAATTGTTGGCTCCGATCATCTATTCAGAGTGTAAAGGTCAGGACTTCCCAACCGGTACCATAACCGATACCATAACCATAGAGAGATCTTAAGGGGGGCATGAAGTGTTCAGATATTTTAATCTACTCATAAACTCTCTAATAGAATCAACATTGTTTATGACTTATTGATTAATTATTATGACAAACAGATTAAGTCGCGCCACCTTGTTTCAATCGGCCGAAAAAAAAAAGAAAAGAAACAGCTTCACGACTTTGATCCCCAGGTACGGTAGATATCCCTTCAGATCTCCCAGTACCAAGTAGGTACTATAATTCAAGATTCTTTGAGGATGTCTAAGGGGGGTAGTCAGAGGTACGTCCAAACATTACATTTAGCACATACCCACATTTTGCAGTAGTTAGTATTCCATACGTGACAGGTTGCAAGCCCATCGCCGCTGTTAGAATACTAACTGGTTTCCTCACGATGTTTTCCTTCACCGTTTAAGAGCACTGGCATTGGGCATATAAATTTTTCGATAGAAAAATCCATTGGTACACGACCGGATTCGAACCTGCGACCTTACGATCAGAAGGCGGGCTCACTCCCACTAGACCACCGGTGCAATCGGCCGAACTAATTGCTAAATCACTATTTTGTTCGATACGGTGGTTTGTCGTGTGAAACATAATATGTTGCAAAAATAATCTGTGTTTTTATCATTGAATCAATGAAGAAAAATAAAGGGGGGCATGGAAATATTTTATTATCCGGGGGGAGGCACCATGCATAAAAGGTTGGGAAACTCTGGTTTAGGTTGTGCCTTAGAACGAAGTCAAGGAGATCTCTGCCCCGTTCGTTCGTGTCTTGATACCCATACTGTTTTAATTAGAATTAGAGCAATTTCAGTTTTGGAAAAAATAGGATTTTAATAAGCAGTAGACTCACACCAGCCAATCGACAGCGAACAGTAAGGACACGTCGTGCGCCGGCGCATCCACCGCCGCCAGCACCACCAGGAGCAGCACCAACGCTGCCGATGGAACCGACGCTGAAGACACGGACGCCGCTGTAGAGGTCAGGCTGAAATGTGCCGATGTCTATAAATACATTACCTACCTACAGCAGCCCGATTACGCTAGTGTCTGGCTATCGAGATGGCTTTCAGTTCGACATTTGATTCCCATCCATCCTGTATAATTGCTATTACACTATGGGAATCAAATGTCAATCTATGAAAGCCAACTCGATAGCCAGACATTAGCGTAATCAGGCCGCAGTACGGGAATTGCGCACATAAATCCAACTTCATCGAACCCACAATCTTAGGACCAAGAAGCAGGTTACTTTACCAACACTCTTGTTAAATTCCTGGCAAAGAGTGGATCGCAGATTATTTCTTTGCACCTTACGTACTTACCTCTCCACGTTATAATGTTTTACCAAACGAATCTTGTAGCCACTTCAATTCAATTCACGTGCCATTGCCATTGCAGTACCGAGCTCATTAACACCGTGGGTGGTGATAAGAGCATAGTGTGTTTGTACATGTTTCAGATTTTTTTAAATACCCACCTGATATTTTTCTTATATTGTTAAGATACGTTACTTTTTCTTATATTTTTATTTCATTAGTATTTTTAAGATTTATTTTAGTTTTTTGTACGTACCTACACAATTTTATATTTTGATCTCAGTGTGTTGTTTTGTTTTTTTTTGTTTTAAGTTGTTAATAAATGCTTAGCTTTAATTTGTTATAGGTTACATAGAATAACGCATTAGAATTGTCTGTTAGGTTATTCTATTTTTTAATAAAGAATTTGAATTTGAAAACTGGTAGCTTTAGAATAATTTCCTAAAAATCGGTTTAAGATATTTTAAGATATTTTTTTTAAAGAAAATAGCAATAATACTTACAAAATTGTAGCAAGTTGAGCAAATCCAAGATGCATGTTGTTCATCTGACAGACGAAGACGCTAGCCACGGCCACGAAGAGAGCAGTGCCGTCCATGTTGATATTACAGCCGATGGGCAGCACGAAGCGCGTGATGCGGGGGTCAACGCGCAGCGGACCTTCCATCGCGCGGAACGTAACGGGTAGAGCTGCTGCCCTGGAATACAATAGAACAAAATGGTGGACTTTCCACGCAGCACCATCTAACCCCAAACTATCCCAAAGCTTGTAATATAGGAGCCACAACTGATATAATACAGGAACGTGACGTACGATGCACTGCCCTGCGTCCATGAACTTGTTAAAAAAACACTATATGCTACTAGTTGCACCCCGCGGCTTCAGCCGCGCAGATTTAAATTCCGGTATCCCCACCGGATAAAAAGTAGCCTAAGTGCTATTCCTGACTATAAACTATCTCTCTGCCAAGTTTCATCCAGATCCGTTCAGCCGTTCCAGCGTGAAAGAAACATCCATCCATCCATCCATCTATACTTAAAAACATTCGCGTTTATAATATTAGTAGGATAGGATACTGACAAAGAGAACTGGGAATATAAACTTACGTAGAAGCAGTAGCGCTGGCAGTCAGCATCGCATGCGACAGTCCCCAGTAGAACTTGTAAGGGTTCCGTCGCAGGAACACGAAGTAGATCAGCTGCATCACAATCAGCTGGTAGAGGAACACGCCGATAGTAACGGTGGTGATGAACCACGCGAGTTGAGACATCACTTGAGCTGGAAGGAGGCAGAATTGAAAGTCATTGTTTGAGCTCAAACAGAAGTAAAACATTTGCAAATCGAATCAACCTAAGATATTAGGAATTATTAATTAATTAATTATTATTAGTTATTATTATTTAATTATTAATCATTAGGAAAGTAGGAAACACAACAACTTTATTTAATAATGTGACCAACTGATTGGATCAATAATTAAAAAAAAATGTATTTTGTATTGCTTTGTTTTATTTGCTCTGTGTTTGTGTTTTATCTATTAATATTATAAGTAGGTATGTAATTATAATATTATAAGCTTTAAGGGGCTAAAAAGTGCTGTGTGAAAGGTCGACCAATCATCATTAGGTTTTTAGTAAAAGATTTAAGTAGGTAATATCCTGTCGTGCGTGAGTTTCTTTCGAAACAGTGAGGTGATAGACTCACGCCCGGTTTCTGAAAAGCTAATCAACGCTAATCGGCTGTTAAGTCACTTGCTATTTCAGCTTTTACTTCAAGTTAGATAGAGATAGCAAGTGACTTGACAGCTGATTAGTGTTGATCGGCCTTTCAGAAACCGGTGGTAAGTGTGACTCAAAGAGCTCTTCTCTAGCACTTTCTTCTGGTTTTAGGCTTTTAGTAAGCTCATCACACCACTCACCTACATTCTCAACCCCCAGTATCTTCCCCGCAATGACACTACTGACGCCTACTGGGGTGAACCACATGACTCCTGTCACCATCTTCATGATCACCTCAAAGATAGCCTGGAAGAAGTCTATGACCACCTGGCCTTTAGCGCCGAGTGTGCCGAGAAGGCTGCCGAAGACTAGACAGAAGAAAACTAAACCTAGAGTGTTGGTTCCAGACCTGAAAAAAAAGAATAAATATTGTTTAGATAAATTAAGAATTTTGTATGTTTTATTGGGAATGCAACAAAAATAGTAAAGTAAAAAAAACTATAGACTTGCGACCTGACTGCGACTGATAAAAATATGTCTGATAAACAGTACCTATCTATTTAGACATCAAAAAATTTGAGCAATATTTCAACTTCAACAGAATAATGCAGGCACTCAGGATACGCATCACCGTTCACTTTTGTCTCCTAACTCTCTAAACGCAAATTTTCGTTAGCTTTGTGTAGCTTGAAGATCCATGTGTTCCTACCTAAATAAATAAAAACCATTCTTTAACAAACCTAAAAAGAGACCTTTCAACAATGTTTTAATGTAAACTACGAAACGATGCCGCCCTCCTCATCAAATACGATTTTTAAAAGCCCACTTCAATAAAGTCCTATATTGTGTACTTTTACAGAAGCCTAACGACGATGAACACGCAACGATCTATTTTTATTACAAGCACTTAAGGCCAATGAAAGTTATGTAATCCACTGAAGTCAATTCACCCAACGTAACCTACCATAGCACACACTAGCAGATACATAACTCGCAGACAGCCAGATCATTTATAAAAGTTTTCGTAGTAGAGCTCTCTGTGAAGGGCTGGTCTGGAGAACCATGTTTTTTTCTGCCGACAATCAGCGTTGCTGTATTTCGGTTTGAAGAGTGTGTTTGCCGATGAAATTACAGGCACATGAGGCTTAACAGAATGCCTCAAGTTGATAGAAGTAGGGCAGTGCATCTTAGGGCACGCTTCTATCGAGCGTGACTTACGATGCAACGCTTTATGTGTTGGTAACGGCTTAACATCAGATGAGTCATCTGCTAGATCCACCAAAAAGAGGCTTAAAAAATGATTTCAGTGGGGGAAGGTTTATGGAAAAAGATCACAATGTGTCCGATCACCATGTCAGTGGTTAGATTTGGAGACATCTTTCTACTGTCACTAGTTCACCTGAGAGAGGCTAAGGATAGGAAAGCATGGAAGCAGATAGTCAACGCTGCGACTAAGATAATAATTCAGGACGTACACTAGTTATGAAGAAAGTAACGAAGAAGAAGAATCTAGCATAGAGTAGCAGACGTAGGGTTGATTCAAAGATTAGAAAATTTATTATATTATGAATAATGTAATAAAAGAAGCATTCTGAACTTTGTCAATGTTTTAACTTGAAAAGGAGGTACCGGCGAATAAGATTTCTTAAATAACAGATGTGTTGGGATGAAAAATGTTCTATGGTAAATGATTTGGGTGAGAAAGGGTTGACAACCGAGATGACGTGTTGGTAGAGGAGAGTAGAGACAACAATCTGTTTTACTGACCCTTCATGATAAATGATGTTAAATTGGATTATTAATTTTCAGTTCTATGAATTATATTATGTACAAATTCTTTTTAGTTTCTGTTACCTACTTATATAAAAAAGGCCTACTATTAATTATTCGGCGTATTAATTATTCGGTTCGGCGTAGACTGCTGAGAAAGTGAAGAATTTGGTGAGTAAATGATTTTGAGCCATTTCTATCCAACTACCCGCAAGTTTTAGAATGTCTGGTTTGCCTTATAAACAATTAATTTAAACCTACTCGCACAGAAGAATTGACGATACCAAAGAGCCCTGTTAGTTTTATTGCTCATTGTGTGTCACAATAAAGTCATGAGCTTTTATTGGTCTGATTGTCGTATCGAATTGAAGTGATTGGTTTAGGGTCTCATAATAATTATGAATTAAAGAGTTGAACACAACTTGTAAGATTTGTGACTTTTTATGAAATTATTTTCTTCGTGATCAATAACTAAAAAACTAATAAATCATTTTGGTATTAGTATGTTTGGTCTACGTTTACCTAATACCAAAATGATTTCTGACTCAAGCACATTTCCCTTATATTATTGTATTATTTGTGTTCGAACAGTATTTATGCGTGTTTCTTTAGAGTTATTCTTTCAAACAACCTCCCCGAAATGAAATAAAATGAAATAATAGCCAATCGCACCTCGAAGTTGCGAGCCGCTGTCACCGGACTCTTAATCAGTTTTTTATTCAGTCAAATTTTATATCGCCTCATTGATTATCCGGTTAGCAAGCAAAGACGCGTGTGTAAACTGTTTAGTATAATTAATCCAACAGCCCAAGTAAATCGCCGGTGTTAAATTTTCAACAGATACAGTTGTCTTTTTTCTGTTTTTCAAATGCTTCTGATTTTAATAATGATACGGTCATCGATTTGGCACGTTAACTTAGAAAATACCTGTTTCTGGTGTATTCCCTTAGCCTCTTCCTGCAACTGCTGGTGATGGAAAATGCTTACCGGTATGAAATGACTCGCACTAGAGCCAAAGTGCTGTTTTCACTGTTGTTCTTGCCAAACACATTGACTGGCTCTGCGTAAATCGTGTGGGCCTGTTGGAAGGCTGCTTGGACCAGGTTATCGGGGAAAATATTCCTGAAATAATTAAAGATTATCATTAAGTTTTTTATGTTGTTTGGAACATCGAATACTTTTCAAAAATATTTTTTTTATGTCAAAGTCAAAAGTTGTTTTTTTTTTTAGGTATTCCGTTGGATTACAAGAATCGCTTTGCAAAGTTTCTAACTAAGTTTAAAATAATTCCTCTCCTCAGCAGAAGTCCGAGCCAGGTCGAACAGTTCAGCCGAATAAGCATCATTTACGGCTTGGTTCCTACCATTATTTTTTACGGTCCTTCCTTGTTACAGTATTATATAAAAATAAATGCAAACAAATATCTAGCAATAAACAAATACAACCACGTAACGTTAAAACCAGATACAAAAAATCCATTATGATAATATGTATTGATAATTTATTATTTATGAGCACCGGTGGTCTAGTGGGAGTGACCCCGCCTTCCGATCGTAAGGTCGCAGGTTCGAATCCGGTCGTGCACCAATGGATTTTTCTATCGAAAAATTTATGTGCGCAATGCCAGTGCTCTTAAACAGTGAAGAAAAACATCGTGAGGAAACCAGTTAGTATTCTAACAGCGGCGATGGGCTTGCAACCTGTCACGTATGGAATACGAACTACTGCAAAATGTGGGTATGTGCCAAATGTAATGTTTGGACGTACCTCTGACTACCCCCCTTAGACATCCTCAAAGAATCTTGAATTAGTACCTACTTGGTACTGGGAGATCTGAAGGGATATCTACCGTGCCTGGGGATCGAAGTCGTGAAGCTGTTTCAGTTTCAGTATTGATAATTGATAAACCATTCGGTTGGTTCGAGTTTCCGCTTGAGAGATCAAAAGCACTGGTTTGGGTGAGGCTACTCAATATACTTTAGTATCATTTATATTAAGAGTTATACTTAATAGTAAAGCTAACAGAGCTTTTCTACTCATCATCATCATCATCAGAGTAGTCGTGGTCACAGATTCAGGATTTTATCAGGTACCTAATAATTATAAAAGTAACGACTTTAGTCTAGGTTTGTTTACGTTAGTAAAACGATAACGTAACGTAACATGAACGTTACGCAGTTTTGCTGCTAAGACTTCTGATTTAAAATACTGAAAATTAAAAAGAATTAAAACGTTTAAAAATCTGCAGGAAGAAAGTTTTTTTTTCTCTATGGCTACTTATTGTAAGTTTTAAGTATATGCCTGTGCTCGAAAGGAGCCTCTGAGCCGCATTTAAAATCCTTTCACCACACTGTTTCGTAAGAACCAGTGACACGACAAGAAGAAGAAGTATATGCCTCTAGTAGGTATATAAACGTTCACAAACTGATTATGTGACTTGATAAAGCCTTTTTTAACGTTTATGTTTGTGTAATAATGTCTAGGCTAGGTATCATAACGAAACCTTGAATTACCACAGCCTACCGAAGGTCAACATTGACGCATGCTGATCGGTGGATCATCATTACGTAAATTACCAAGGACGAACCAATTTTTGGCGAATCAACGTTCAGCACGCTATGGCATAAACCCGTTCCTAATAAGACTAAGATTTTTTGCGATGGTTTTAAATTCGCGGTAAGTATAGTAAGTTGTTTTACGAATGTATGAAAGCATTTTTTTTTTCGGGGAAATATGCCTAAGTTTGCTGTGAAGTGCTTTTTTCGGTGGGGATGGAACCCACGGCCTAAAAAATAAATTTCTCTTTAAAAGCAACGCTATTCAATATCAAAATATTACCGTTTCTACTTTAAACTTGTCAAAAAGAGACATATAAATATTTTGAATCTATAAGTTACTAGATACCTACATTTAAACATGTAACTCACCGTCCAATATCCAGTAGACTATCCAAAATACTGTGACTGCTATTCTCAACTGGACCTCCGTAGTTCTCTTTCAGGTCTATTTTCCCCGGGTGGATCAGAACAGCCAGCACGATTCCCAAGAAGGCATTGAACATGGATGTTAGGATGAAGTACAGGAGGGTTCTGACAGCGATCCTTCCACTCATCTTGGCGTTGAGGCTGGCTGATCCAGCTACAATACAAGTTTTATTTCCGTCAGATATTAGATAGCTTTGCATGCTAATTAAATAAAATATAGAACTAAATACTAATTGTTGCTGAAGGCTAAAATGTCCGATAAGACAGTTTCTACCTTTTTTGTTGACATAACAAAACCTGCTGTGCGGACCACACTCGACGTGGGATAAGAGGAGGCAGATTATAATGAAATTGACGGGATTGTAGTTAATAAAAACAAAACAGACGAATTTAATCCATAATCATGGATAGTAAAAATAAAGTAACCCCTCTTTTTTATGTTCTGTCCTGTCCATCCAAAGCTTGCCTGGTAGAGACCGCTGTTAATTAAAAATGAACCTATTATCTTTATTCTGTGGTGATAATCAATAAAGTGTTATAGTCTACTATATAATATCCTATCTGTTATCTAAGCACCAATTATAGTTTTTTAAAGATGTCTCCGGATGTAGTCATTTTACTTGTGCAGTATTTTTACTTGGCATCAGTAGATAATGCCCATTTCCTCCTAAATTAAGACCAAGAAGCAAATCATCGTAGTCTTCAATCACGCAAGAATTGTCTGAACGGAGAGGTCTTTCAGGTTATTCTTGCTCCAGAGTCCTTTCGTCTTTCCTTTACGTACCTATAAGGCTGGCAATGATGAGGGGTAGTATCATGAGCTTCAAAACCCTCATGAACAGTTCTCCCGGGTAGGATATTATCACGAGGGCGTCAGGGCCTAGCTCGTAAGGGCGAAGTCCAAAACCTAAAAAAAAATATCCTACTCTGTATTATTTTTTATCATTGGTTAAGGATATCGTACTCGGTTTTCAATACGAGAATCGTAGTCGTCATTCAAGCAAAAGTGCATCAATTTTTACTCCACTGTAAACAGTTTAGTATTTAAATCTTTAAAGTATGAATGTTGTCAGATACACGAAACATGCTTGAATTGATGAGGATTTGTATCAATCATATTTTTTATTTTAATAGCTTTGTGTGCTTTGATTTCGTATTGATTTCGCAATGAAGATAAATCCATTAGGAACAAACATACCTAGTTTTGGTCCGAAATATCCAAAACCTTTGTAGTTGATTTCATCAGCTATTTTCCGATTGAAAGTCATTAAAATAAAAATATAAGATACACTGATGATTTCTTTGTTAATAATAACTGTATCAAATAAGTATTTAAAACAAAAAATTATTTACGCTTCAAGCTACATTTTTTTGTTACAAAAGCCAATAAAAAAACATGTAGGATAAAATTCCATGAATCTCTCGGTATCTTTTCATGATACAAATAAATACTAATAAATTACTAAATACAAATATTCAGTCGATTCATAATTTAAGTTTTCATTTGATCTCTTTGTGGTTGATTGATTGCATCTCGTAGCAAATTAATGTAGACGATGTATTCGAATAATTTTCATAACATTCTATCTGATACCACGAGTGTGTTTACACGGATGGGCAGACACTTTCACATTTAAATCATATTTATTTAAATAGTTTTATTATTCTGTGTATACAATCTACAAATTTTTCTAATTTATCTTTTATTAACTCCAACCCAATTTTGTACCATCGTTCACTGTACTTACCGATAGCAATCCCAGTGAGCACCCCAGCCAATGTCACTACCAGCATGGTATTGTCCACGAAGCATTTCCTCAGGCCCGTGGGTTCCACCGAAGCCGACCGATCCTCCGTCGTCTTCGGCCCCCTGTCAGCTGGGCCCATCTTCGCAAATAAATAATCTGAAAACCGTTCACTCTTCTCCATTACAATTTGGAAGAAGTCTCAAGCCTGGAGCCGGTTTTGTCTACCAGCCGATGGCAGGTTCGTTCAACTCCACGCGACAACACCGAATGCCGGTTTCAGGAGTATCAGTCTCACTCAATTGATGCAACTCATTTAATTTGTCACGATACTGTCGCGTCTTCATTACATCTGGTTAGATCTTGTCAAAGTTTCAGGAGTACTCGCTTTGTATGATTGCAACGATGCGCAATTTTTGCTGCACTTCGCAAAGCATTACTAACCTACAGGTATAACGCCCGTGTACCAAATGGTAATTCAGACGTTTTAGTATTGACTTAGGTCAGCTGGAATCGAGTTTCTAATACATTGCTGGTTTCGTTTGAGCGGTAGTACTAGGTTGTAAAGAAAACGGTAATGGATCGCTCGCTAAATGAAATTGCTGTGTTTGTATTCATAGTAGCTAAGGGAAGCCATGTCAACTTGCGCGCGCACTCATCGATTTCTGTCCATTCGCTTAGATATATTAAATACCTATATATAGATTATTAAATTGTGGGCATTATGGCCTGCTAAGGTACTGTAGCTTCCTTAGAAAATTATGTAACATACCGCAACATATAAACAATTATACATAACGTGACATGCGCGATGACGCGCGGCCACCCACTTCATTTTTAATTGTTGTAAAGTGTACCTATACTACGCTTAGGAAATTATAATTTTTTTTTTCATCCCACGCAGACACCTTTACTTCATTTTCCTAGTTTGCAAATAACTTAGCATTATGACAACATGGTTAAAATCAATAAAGAAAAAAATCTTTAACGACGATACCTTGTGTTATTTAATTTCAACTACTACAATTAGTACTATTGAACTGATAGTACCTACTGGTTGTAGACTTGACCCACTTCTTAACCAAGTAAAAAAAAAAAAACTAAACTCATTACCTAGGTACTTTAGCTTTTGCAGCTGTCTACGTTTGTATTGTGTATTGTTTTATGTTAAAAATAAATAATTTAAATTTGAAGAAAAAAACAACCTATATAGCGTGTAACGGAAGGGGGTATCAACCCTGAAGGAGGTGAATGTGCTCATGAAACTCAACAACTTTCCCCAAAGAACATAGGTCGAAATATGAAAAAAAATTTGGCCCTCCCATAGTAAATCAATCAGCTGGTAGTCAGTTTTGTAAGGGAGGGCCAAATTTTTTTTTCATATTTTGACCTATGTTCTTTGGGGAAAGTTGTTGAGTTTATGAGCACATTCACCTCCTTCAGGGTTGATACCCCCCTTCCGTTACACGCTGTATAGTTTTATGTATAAACTCAAAACTCAAAATTATAGTAGCTGTATCTATTAAAATGTGGAGTGCAAGAAGACGTAGTGATGAGGGTAGAAAAAGGTATGCTAAGATGGTTTGGGCATGTAGAGAGGATGAATGAAAGAAGATTGACGAAAAAAGTGCATCAGGCGAGTGTGAATGGGACTGTTGGGAGGGGAAGACCTCGGCGGACCTATCTAGATCAGATAGCAGATGTTCTAGAGAAAGGCCAGGTCAAGAGTAACCTTAACCGACGAGCATGTATGAAGAATGTTATGAGAGTGAATGAAGCGAAAGAGGTATGTCAGGATCGTAGCAAGTGGAAATCCGTGGTCTCTGCCTACCCCTATGGGAAATAGGCGTGATTTTATGTATGTATGTATGTATGTATCTATTATTTTAACTTAGCCTTCAGAACCTTAAACTGGTACTTTAGTCCTATCTATCCAATCCGGTACGAGAGTAGGTAGGTATTATCTCTAATCATATCCTGAAACATCAAGTTTATCAAAATCTAAACGTTTTTAATTCAGATAATTACGCCTACCTGCAGTGCAAGTACCGTTCTTATCGATCGCTTAATTTGACATTTAGAATCGTCAAAATTTGTTAAAAATGGTTTTATCCATTGTTGAAACCATTTTTAACGAATTTTTGACGATTTTAAATGTCAATTAAGCGATCGATAAGAACGGTACTTGCACTGCTGGTGAATTTCGCCAAAAATAACAAGATAGAATGATGCTGCTGCTATGAAAAACAGTGGATGGGATCATTTGAAAATCAGTGTTGGAACTATGCTCTTGACGTATCTGAATTACCACAAAGCAAGACTATCTGCACTACCGTAATTTCTTAGAGGTTGAAATCAGAGCTACTGTTTAAAAATACGTTGCTACTTAGAAACATTAGGGACACAAACATCCGGAATGAACAGTAAGCCGTCATACTAAACTAACAATTTCAATTATTCAGACTCCAACACGAGACGATACAAAGCTCAGTTGGGTACACAATGTACACATTTTGGATATAACCAGCCTCTGTGAGCATTCAAAAATTGTTATTGTAATATTATTGAAAAAATCACCGCGAAATGAAGTACTAAAAAGTATTAAGATATAGAACCGCCAAAACATAAATAACCCTTTGATAAGAAACCTCAGACCTTAACCTTTCTTTTAAATCGCGGCTAAAAATACGCAGTACCACGTCGTGCCAGGTCTATTTTTGTTCGACCAACTAAACCTTTTCTACTTATTGCTGAAAAAGCATGGCACAATAAATAGGGTTAGAGCTATTTAGGTAACTGATTAAGACAGAAATGCGACGTTTTAAAAATCTGTTTGAGGATAAAAAATATCCTAGGTACTTTACTAATAAATACTAAAACATTCAAAATTTTATTCTTTATATATCTAAACCAATAAATTATTTATCTCATACCAAGGGTGACTAAACGATCATATTAAAATATCTTGTTTTATACATACATAATTATGTTTTATGCATTTGTTTGAGATTCTAGAATAATGTATTAAAAACTAACTACACACATACATACCTAAGCTATAATATAACTGACTAGCGACCCGCCCGCGCGCCCCTGCTTCGCACGGGTGCACATTGTTTTTCTACTATATCATACATGTATTATACATATAAACCTTCGTCTTGAATCACTCTATCTATTAAGAAAACCGCATCAAAATCCGTTGCGTAGTTTTGAAAATTTAAGCATACCTACATAGGGATACAACAGGGACAGAGAAAGCGACTTTTTTATACTACCTATGTAGTGTGATAGTGGCGACTTTTTTTATACTATGTGTGTGATAGTGATGTATGTACATGTTGGCAATAAATAAATGTAACTAGACCTTTTTCCGGAAACAAATAAACTTCTCGTGAAAAATGATTAGTTTTTAGCATGTGAAATGCCACTCAAAAAAACTATTAATTTTATCTCAACAATTAATAATTTCTACGAAATATTGCTCTCATATGTCGCTGCGTCTAGTGGGCCAATTGCCAGATTTCAAAGAATTTAGGCATGCCACCGTCTTCTTCACTCGTGATTTGTCTTTTATAGATATAAATAATTGTCACGTGTACTAGCCGTGTCACTAGCCAATAATGTTAAAGAAGTGCGCTTTTTTACCAACCTTTTGAAATAAGTTTTTTTTCATGCATCTTTGATTAAGCCAATGTTCTTTACTATTGTGTTTGCTCTATTTTTTGTCAAACAGATCCAAATCGAGAACCTAGTGGTAAGACAAACCTAATGTAGGTTTTAAGCCACTACTAACCAATATATGAAACTCTGTTTTTTAATAAATAAATAACCTCAGAAGTTCTGAACAGATCCGTTCAGGTGAGGTTACACGTGTGTCTTAGCACTCTTGAAATATTCATATTCCCATACGAGTCCCATGAGCATTGAGTAGTGTCTTGGAAATGCTTCTAATTGGCACTAATTTAGATCAGCAGTTGAGATATCCCTAGATTGTCTGCAGATAGCTCAGCAATTTCATGATTGTTTTTAATTTAACAACTAAACTTTTAGAGTTTAGAGCTCTTTGTGAAGGGCTCATCTGGGGAAGTATTGCTATTAAGTGTGGCAATGCAGCAAAATGCTTCTACTTGGCACTGATTTAGATCAGTTGAGCTATCCGTAGATCGTCTGCAGATAGCTAAACTATTTCATGATTGTTTTTAATACAACAACTAAACTTTTGCAAGTAGTAGCTCTTTGTGAAGGGCTCGTCTGGAGAAGAATACCATTATGCCTTTTTCTGCCGCGTTGCTGTTTGGGTTTGCTGAGTGTGGTGGCCAGTAAAAATACAAGCACATGAGGCACATAAGGCTTCACATCTGTATGCCTCAAGCTGATGGAAGCAGGGCAGTGCATCGTAACGCACGTTCCTATCGTGCGTGAATTACGGGGCTTGTTTGCTATCATAGGTGATGGTTACCTTTTCACATCAGTAGTTGTTCAGCAAGCCGAATAAAATAGACATTCCAGCTTGTTGCAGAAAATCAAACCTGCTGTATGTGACTAAAGCCCGATCGATGTATTTTATTGGATCGACAAGGTGTTGGTACAGTGAATACAATAGGTATGTGAGTTGGCATTACGTAGAATGACAGGCTCACTTGCAAACGTAACAATTCACGTCATCATGGCATAGTAGATCACTAAAGCAATTATTGAATACTGCATTGCTGAAGCAAGGGTAATAGCTATAGCGAAGCATCGCCTACATGTCATGCACAAGGAACCGTAGGTACCTACCCTACGATACACCGTTCTGTGTCCATCAACTTGAGGCATATACCTAGATGTAATTCTGCATGAGGATAAGTGAAAAAAGGTTTTATGGTAGGTACTAAATGCCCAGCAAAATAACAAGCGGCCAGATTACGCTAATGTCTGGCTATCGAGATGGCTTTCAGTTTAACATTTGAACAAGGAATATAATTACTCTCTGACGAGAGCATTTGATTTCCATAGTGTATGTAATAGCAACATATTCATGGATATAGTATCTAAATTACTTGGGATGGATGCTAAATTCCTTGGATGGATAGGAATCAAATGTCAAACTGAAAGCCATCTCGGTAGAACATTAGCGTATATAATTGGGCCGCTGCTCTGTAGTGCAGAGACTAGCAGACAGAGACACGAGGTGTACTTGTTCAATTACCATGTCTGAAGTAAAGCTACCATTACGAGTACACCAGTTTTGCAATGACACAAACAGATGGCCAAACTGATGTTAATTGATAACCATCACCTATAACAGCATTGCCTCGCAAGAGTCTACCTTTTCATCTTATGGCTTAACTTACAGATAACATGGGTTGGAACCACAGACTAGTAGGGATGCTAAGAATCCATCAAACACTATGATTATCAGTATACTAAAGCTGTTTCGAAAAATCTATTGACAAGACCAAAAGAAGAATTCCAATTTCATATAAAATCGATCCTCAATCTTACTGAATAAATTTATGGGATCGACTGAAATGAATTTGAACAATGAATTCACGTATTGTCACTAGAATTAAATGCAATAGGATGTTTAAAATAACAATGCAAAACTTACCCTTTAAATGCTTAATTTTGGCAAAGTTGTTCCGAACTGTTTTAAAATAGTGTAATAAACTAATACAATAATTATTTTACAAAATCACAGAATTCCGATCTCAATCTACAGAACTTGGAACAAAACAAAACACAACAAGAAAAATTACACTTTTTAAATTCATTGGGCAGTTTGAATTTAGAACTCCAGTTTACGCGCCTTTTTATTTTCAGCATCGGATGGTTATTTTATACCGCTAGTATTTTTATACGTTTTTATTAGGACTTCTGTAAATTTTTAATAGCAATTTTAATGACTCCATTGAATTGGTTTTATAAAATCTTTACGCAAATAATAGAAAAGAAAAAAAAGATTTCCTCGATCTGAACTTAACGTTGGCAAGTGCATTGCATTGCCCGAACTACGGTGTGTAGGTACTTCATTAGACTAGGTATATTCAAGGTTAGCCGACTTGCCATCATAAAAATAATGCATTTTAGTGCAGGCTTTGACCATTTCAATTGTAATATAATCAATATTCTATTATAATATTAGATTCTTAATATACTGGAAAACGGTGGCAATATTCGTTTTAATGTTATTTGAAAACCTAAACTATATTTCGTAATAATATTTCCTTCGCTGCTAACTTACTAACTTCTATAAGATATTAAAAAACATCCAACTTAATATTTTGATAACACTCATGTTTTGTGATTGACATCTACAGATTTTTTTACTAAGAAAGAAGAAAAAAAAAGCAGAATTTTTCAAAAGAAACGTAAGATTTCGTAGCAAAATATAATTGGTGCCAAATTTATATTGTGTGCCATCTGTTGAGCTCAGTTAAAACTAACTGTTCAATACTGAAAATGAAAGGCGGACTAAAGGCACTCTTGCACTCAGTCGTATTGTAGTCACTTCAAGTGCTATAACTAAAACCTAGATGGCGTTATTTCGCAAATTAATAAAAAAATGGAAGACACTGCAGCACTGGTTCAAAGAAAAATATTTTTTTTACATACCTACTGCAAGAAGGTTAGTCAAAATTAATACATAGAATGGAAATCTCACACTAATCTAATACACATACGGCTTCTCTCGCGTATTAGTACTTATTAGTGATTGCTAGTAGGTATTTACCCTTTAGTACCGTGGTGACCGAGCTTTGCTCGTTGCTTAACATCATTCAAACCGAAACACAATGATGCTGCCTGGCGACAGAAATCGCCGTGGTTGTAGTACTTCCCGGGACGAGCCCATCCCAAAGAGCTCTACTACTCTTAAATTCAAAAAAAATTACAAGGATCACTTCAAAACGTGTCGAGTTTGGACGTATCTCATCTATCCTCACACACACTATCACTACATAATATAAAACAGTCGCTTCTCGCTGTCATCATAAAAACTACGCAACGGATTTTGATGCCGTTTTTTTAATTGATAGAATGAGTCAAGAGCAAAGTGCAGATGTATAATACATGCATAATAAAGGAGAGAAACACTGCTAGCGAAGCCGGGGCGAGTCGCTAGTAAGGTGATAGATGTCTACTCTACAGTGGTAATTTTGAATCTATATTTTCACGAGGTAAAAATAAAAACTTACCGTAGTTCAATAATTCGTTCTGTAGTATGTTTTTCAAGATAAAGACAATCAGATCACATGATAATAATAATTGTTGTTATTTTACTTGACTAAATAACACAGTCCCAAAACTTATATCAACAAAAATGTCTGTCCATGTGGGTATCAGACCAGTCTATGATCCATCTATATTTTGCACTAGGTGCAAGTCGGGGTCATTCTCAAAGATTACAGAGATAAAATAATATGAAATAAATAAAAAAATAATTTCTATATGTTTATTTATTTCATGATAATTTTTGTTTGAAATTACTAAGTTAAAACAAGTATAACATAGGCATGTATTTTTTAAACCTTTTATTAGAGCGCAGTGCTTAACTGAAACCTTAAAATAAATAATATATATCTGGGAGACCGAGCTTTACTCGGTTGCTTAACAACGTCCTCTATACTGAAGTAGCATAAAAAATAATAGTATTATTACTCGTCATTAGATTACGTTTATATTTTTCACTGCCTGAAAACACAATACAAAAAAATCTAAAAATGACTCAGCTAGATCGATTTTTCGCCCCCGAGAGTTTCCGAGATGCAGATTATAAGCAAATAAATATGTACATAATAATATGTATGGAGGAATGGCTCGTTGAAAATCAAGATAAAAAAGTGACTATGAGAATCACCCAACCTAATCAGGGCCCCCTGACACCGATGAGTTGTGACAGAGACCCCATTGGCTACATCATTGAATTCATGACACGCTTCCCAGATTTTATAACGGGCGATAGTTTAGTCAATATTTAGCTTTATAGACTTCCTCTTTTCAATGTTGGGACCTACGAGTAAATAATTATGTCATTGGGAACAAATCTATAAAATTTTGTCATAACACAGACAACAAAATAAACATTGTGTAATTTTGTCATTAAATAAACATCAAAAAATCAAAAATCTTTTTATTGTATTTACAGAGTTATTGAATCGAGTTAGAACTCGTCTTTTAAGTTTGATAACCTTGTGAAGAGTTTTCTTTTTTCTGTGGTCTTGTAGTGTTATGTTATCACTTCATCACTACATAGTATAAAACAAAGTAGCTTTCTCTGTCCCTATGTCCTCATGTCCCTTTGTATGCTTAAATCTTTAGAACTACGCAACGGATTTTGATGCGGTTTTTTTAATAGATAGAGTGATTCAAGAGGAAGGTTTATATTATGTATAATACATGCATAATATAGTAGAAAAACAATGTGCACCCGTGCGAAGCGCGGGCGTGTAGCTAGAGTTATATAAATTTTATCCGAATGACACAATATAAATTATACATAATAACAACATAATTGTGATGTTCAATGAAACACGGACTATCGCAGAATGATTTATTGTGGGTACATTTCTATGGCGTAGCAAAATGCTACCCTCAAGATACAAACATTACATTTCCTCCCTCCTTAATTTACTTAGGCACATATTATTAGTAAAGTGTGCTAGGTAATAAGTCCTACCTAGCATTACACAGATAAACTACCTATATTTTTTGACAGTGTTAATCTAATAAATTACAACCGCTCAACATTTCGTGTGTGTGTCTCCAGCTTCCTCATATTGAAAATGTAATTTCTATAAATGCCAATATTTAAAGCATAATTAGTGCACTCATAGATTTGAATCATAATTTAGCTGCCAAATAAACAACGATGCTATAAGCTTATAATAGTGTGTAAGCTGGAGTAACATGTCTCCAGCTGCCTCAGTCAGTGTGGGCAAACGGCTAATGATAGAGATATATAGTAAACGCAAGGATTTAGTACCAAACGAATTAGCGAGGTACCAAAAATTTCAGGTCTGTAGCTCGGAAACTCTTCGAGTTATAAGACTTGATCAACGTGTAAGCTGGAGTAACGATACGTGAAAAAGCATATGCTCGTTCTCTGGAATGGCTGGAGCTAGCAGGTTGCTTTAAGTCTCCAGATTTAGTACCAAACGAATTAGCGAGGTACCAAATATTTGAAGTGTTTCTGTTCAAAACTCTATGAGTTACAAGCTTTTCCAGCTTTTTTTGTTTGTCCAACTTGCACATGTTGGATCTCAGCAACCACAATAGGTACAGACTCGGTTGATGTCTCTGAACCGAGCTATGAATTAGTGCACTCGGTACCAAAAATTTGGAATCTCTAGGACAAGCAGTTCTGTTGTAATCAGCAAAATAACTAATATTATGATGAGTTACAGAATACCAGATAGTTCCATTTCGACCAGCCTTCAGTTGATAGTAGCTCTATCTCTGTCACTACAGCGAATGCGTCACACTCGTACCTACTGATGCAATCAAGGAATTTGAATATATCTGTCTGTATTCAAATTCCTTGGATGTTATTTTGCTGATTACAACAGAACTGCTTGTCCTAGAGATTCCAAATTTTTGGTACCGAGTGCACTAATTCATAGCTCGGTTCAGAGACATCAACCGAGTCTGTACCTATTGTGGTTGCTGAGATCCAACATGTGCAAGTTGGACAAACAAAAAAAGCTGGAAAAGCTTGTAACTCATAGAGTTTTGAACAGAAACACTTCAAATATTTGGTACCCTCGCTAATTCGTTTGGTACTAAATCTGGAGACTTAAAGCAACCTGCTAGCTCCAGCCATTCCAGAGAACGAGCATATGCTTTTTCACGTATCGTTACTCCAGCTTACACGTTGATCAAGTCTTATAACTCGAAGAGTTTCCGAGCTACAGACCTGAAATTTTTGGTACCTCGCTAATTCGTTTGGTACTAAATCCTTGCGTTTACTATATATCTCTATCATTAGCCGTTTGCCCACACTGACTGAGGCAGCTGGAGACATGTTACTCCAGCTTACACACTATTATAAGCTTATAGCATCGTTGTTTATTTGGCAGCTAAATTATGATTCAAATCTATGAGTGCACTAATTATGCTTTAAATATTGGCATTTATAGAAATTACATTTTCAATATGAGGAAGCTGGAGACACACACACCAACATTTCCATACAATGATAAACCACAATAAAACAACAACTAAAACCAAACCTCAAAAACACAACTACAAACTATTACTGCAATACTTACGTTACATACTAAAATTGCCTTTACATATTCGGCACATTCTTAGGTACACGAGACCTTAACTTCATAGTATGAGGTGAGGTAGTCAGGTGCTGACGCTTTCTAACGAATGAACCAACAGGTTGACCTTTGTCGTGCTCGTCTATATCAACTACGTCAGAACGGGCACCCAACTGCGCATCAACGTCACCAGCCTGTGCAGTGCTAGAACAAGGCGATTGAGCCATTGGTGTCGACCAACCCTCTATAGCATCTACCTCTATAGGAGAATCGACTTGTCCAGCATCATTATCAGAAGGCTCAAACGAAGCGACCGAATAACGCGATTTTCTAGCTGTTTTTGTGAGAAGCTGATCAACGTGGCGTTTACTCATACGATTGTCTTGAGTTTTTACTTGAAATGATACCGGTCCCGTTTTGTCAACAATAACTCCCTCCTTCCACTTAACATCCTTGTTAACATAATCCCTCACGAGCACCGCATCGCCCGGCAGCAGGGCGCGCGCGACGCCCGCTCGCCGCTGCTCGGCTGCAGCCTGCGCCGCGCGCACCACGTCGCCAGTGCTGGGCCGCAGTAGGTCCAACCTGCCACGTAATCTACGCCCAAACATGGCCACTGCAGGCTCTTTTTGAGTCGTGCAATGTTCCGTATTCCGATAAGTGAATAAAAATCTAGAAATAGCTACATCGTAATCCTCTTTCTCGAATGTCGCTTTCTTAAGTACCTGTTTGACTGTACGCACAGCATTTTCGGCTGCTCCGTTGCTGGCTGGATGGTAAGGTGCTACAAGTAGACGTTTGATTCCGTTTTTCTCCAAGTACGAAGAATAATCTTTAGAAGAAAAAGGCGGCCCGTTATCACTCACGATAGACTTCGGTAGTCCGAACCTTGCAAAAATTGTGCGAAGACAAGAAATAACCACTGAGGCAGACGTACTTGAAACACTAGCAACTTCTAACCACTTTGTATGAGCATCTACCAAGACGAAATAATACTTATTCCGATAAGGACCTAAAAAGTCAACATTCAGTCGCGACCAAGGCTCAGCTGGCCAGGGCCACGAGTGCAGGGGCGCTGGCGGGGGCTGGTCACGCTGAGACGCGCATGCACTACATTCACGACACATTCGTTCAATCTCTGCATCTAATCCTTCCCACCAAAAGTAATTGCGAGCTGCTTGTTTCATTTTAACGATGCCGATATGTCCACTGTGCAACTCTTTTAGAACGGCACCTCGTAAACTCGTTGGAATAACCACACGATATCCCCAAACTAAACAACCGTGTTCAACAAAAAGATTATCCCTTTTCAGATAAAATATCTTTTCTTTATCGCATTCTAAGCGTTCTGGCCAACCAAATTTAACATAGCCCAAAATCTTATTCAACTGAGTATCTTTTATTGTTTCAACCTTAACTTGATAGCACGTAACAGGCAAATTTTCTTGAACAAAATTCAAATAACTTCCCTCTAAGATATCTTCATCGTAATTATGCCTGACAGTGTGTTCCAACGGTAAACGAGACAGCGCGTCGGCAAACAAATTTCTTGACGACGGGATGAAATCTATGTCGTAATCATATGCAGCCAAACGAACTGCATATCTTTGCAAACGGCTGGCGGCAGTTTGAGGAATGCCTTTGTTTTTACCAAAAATATAACTAAGCGCTCGATGATCGCTCCGTAACAAAAAATGTCTCCCATATAAGTATTGATGATGCTTTGTCACTCCAAATATAATCGCCAAAGCTTCTTTATCGAGTTGTGAGTAGTTACGTTCGTGTGAGTTGAGCGTGCGCGAAGCACAGCTGACTGCGCGTTCGGAACCGTCTGGGTAGCGATGCGCCAGCACGGCGCCCAGCGTGTGTGTGTCTCCAGCTTCCTCATATTGAAAATGTAATTTCTATAAATGCCAATATTTAAAGCATAATTAGTGCACTCATAGATTTGAATCATAATTTAGCTGCCAAATAAACAACGATGCTATAAGCTTATAATAGTGTGTAAGCTGGAGTAACATGTCTCCAGCTGCCTCAGTCAGTGTGGGCAAACGGCTAATGATAGAGATATATAGTAAACGCAAGGATTTAGTACCAAACGAATTAGCGAGGTACCAAAAATTTCAGGTCTGTAGCTCGGAAACTCTTCGAGTTATAAGACTTGATCAACGTGTAAGCTGGAGTAACGATACGTGAAAAAGCATATGCTCGTTCTCTGGAATGGCTGGAGCTAGCAGGTTGCTTTAAGTCTCCAGATTTAGTACCAAACGAATTAGCGAGGTACCAAATATTTGAAGTGTTTCTGTTCAAAACTCTATGAGTTACAAGCTTTTCCAGCTTTTTTTGTTTGTCCAACTTGCACATGTTGGATCTCAGCAACCACAATAGGTACAGACTCGGTTGATGTCTCTGAACCGAGCTATGAATTAGTGCACTCGGTACCAAAAATTTGGAATCTCTAGGACAAGCAGTTCTGTTGTAATCAGCAAAATAACATCCAAGGAATTTGAATACAGACAGATATATTCAAATTCCTTGATTGCATCAGTAGGTACGAGTGTGACGCATTCGCTGTAGTGACAGAGATAGAGCTACTATCAACTGAAGGCTGGTCGAAATGGAACTATCTGGTATTCTGTAACTCATCATAATATTAGTTATTTTGCTGATTACAACAGAACTGCTTGTCCTAGAGATTCCAAATTTTTGGTACCGAGTGCACTAATTCATAGCTCGGTTCAGAGACATCAACCGAGTCTGTACCTATTGTGGTTGCTGAGATCCAACATGTGCAAGTTGGACAAACAAAAAAAGCTGGAAAAGCTTGTAACTCATAGAGTTTTGAACAGAAACACTTCAAATATTTGGTACCTCGCTAATTCGTTTGGTACTAAATCTGGAGACTTAAAGCAACCTGCTAGCTCCAGCCATTCCAGAGAACGAGCATATGCTTTTTCACGTATCGTTACTCCAGCTTACACGTTGATCAAGTCTTATAACTCGAAGAGTTTCCGAGCTACAGACCTGAAATTTTTGGTACCTCGCTAATTCGTTTGGTACTAAATCCTTGCGTTTACTATATATCTCTATCATTAGCCGTTTGCCCACACTGACTGAGGCAGCTGGAGACATGTTACTCCAGCTTACACACTATTATAAGCTTATAGCATCGTTGTTTATTTGGCAGCTAAATTATGATTCAAATCTATGAGTGCACTAATTATGCTTTAAATATTGGCATTTATAGAAATTACATTTTCAATATGAGGAAGCTGGAGACACACACACCGCCCAGCCCGTACGAACTACTATCTACGGAGAGGATCAGCGGCAACGTTGGATCATAATGCGCCAGCACCGGACTGCTACTCAGTACACTTTTAATTTTATTAAAACCTAATTGACATTGTTCACTCCAGGACCATTTAACATCTTTTTTAAGAAGCTCGTACATCGGTTTTAAAATTTCACTTATATTGTGACAAAATTTTGCATAAAAATTTACAAGTCCCAAAAAACTTTTCAGTTGTGAAACGTCCTTCGGCACGGGTGCCGAAACGATGGCTTCAATTTTTTTTTCGTCCGCATGCAAGCCGTGCTTATCTATTCTATAACCTAAGTAAGTTACACTTTCTTTAAAAAATTCACATTTTGACCAATTCACACGTAAACCAGCATCCTTCAGCCTTATCAATACGGCTCGCAAGTTTTTTAAATTATCCTTTGAATTTACACCGCTTATACAAATGTCATCACAAAATACCACCGTAGCCGGCAACCCACTCAGAATTTCTTCAATGACTTTTTGGAAGTTTTCTGGTATGCATTTAATTCCAAATGGTACCCTTTTGTAAACCCAAGTACCTACATGAGTGGTGATAGCGGTCATTGGTTGAGAATCGTCAGTCAAGCAAAATTGCTGATAAGCGTGGGACAAATCCAATTTTGAGAAAACAACACCTCCCGCAAGAGTAGCAAAAATCTCTTCAATACGGGGGAGGGGATAATGAAAATCTTTTAAGCGCGGATTAATTGTCGTCTTATAATCGCCACATATACGAATATCGCCATTCTTTTTGACAACTGGCACGATAGGAGTTCCATAGTCTGAACGATCTACCTTATAAATGACGTCATCGCGCTGTAATCTTTCAAGCTCCTTTTCAACCGGCGCGCGTAACGCAAGCGGCAACGGGCGCGCCTTAACATACACCGGAGTTTTATCAGACAAATGTAACTGCATGCGAATTTTACAAGTCCCAAGCCCATCAGCAAATACATCTGGAAATTCATTTCGTAGTGACTCAACAGTTGCATCATGTTTCTCATGGCTTAAATTATAGCAATCGCTAACATTTACATTCAACACTCTTATCCACATACGACCCATCAAAGGCGGGCCTCCATTTTCAATTACATATAACGGCAATACATATGATAAAGTGCCGTAAGTAACATTTACGTTAATAAAACCTAGCGGTCTAATGATATCACCGGTGTAAGATTTCAAAATTAATGATTTCTTATTTAGTTTAAACCCCTTGAATCGGTCATCATAGCAAGATTTTGAAATTGCTGAAAACTTACACCCCGTGTCCACCTCAAATCGCAAAGGCAACGTTTCAACATGCAGGTCAACATAATAAGGGTCGTCTCCTCCATCACACGAAAGATTGTAAAAGTTCACTTCTTCAGAATCTGATTCAGAGTCAAATAAAAAAAACTGACCTTTCGACTTGTCCGTAGAACTCGATCCGCGACCACTTCCGTACTTACGACACATCACTTTCAAATGCCCTTTTTCACCGCAATTATCACAATTATGGAACTTAAACCGACACCGCTGCGCTGCGTGTCCCTCCCGGCCGCACCGGGCACAAGGCGCTGCCCGCCCCTGAGCAGGCGCCGCCGCTGCTGGCGTGGGCTGAGCGCTGCTGCTGCTGCTACCGGCCGCTGCGCCAGCGCGCTGCTGCTGTTGGCGGCGCGGGGCGCGCGCCACAGCAACACGGTGCAAGCCGTCTGACGCGCGCTCCCCTGCGCCGCCGACGCTGCCGGTGGTTACTGCTGACGTCGCCGCATGCCTGTCCGCCGCTTCCAATGACAATGCGAGCTCAATGGCTCGCTTGTAATCCAAGTCACGTTCGGCAAAAAGCCTGGATCTCATATCCTCAGAATAAAGACCGGAAACAAATTGATCCCTGATGTTGACTTCCAAATCCTTGCCAAAGTTGCATGTTTTAGCTAAATGTTTTAAACTTTGCAGGTATTCATTGACGGTCTCCCCTGATGATTGCTTTCTTTGCCGGTAAACATGACGTTCTGCGATCTCCGACCTTTGTGGCTCGAGATGTTGTTTCATAATCTTCTCGAGTTCATCGAACTTTTTCGTCTCTGGTAAATCTGGTGCACACAGATCGCACATCAATTCGTAACAAGCCACGCCGACATGCGTCACTAGCACTGCTACGTGTAATGGTTCTCCGATGTTATTAAGCACCAAAAACTGTTTCACTCGCCTACAATACGCGTCCCAATTATGGGTACCTATCTCGAACGTCTCTATTTTACCGATAGGCATCGCGGGATACGAAATGAGAGCAAATTAGGTGATTAAATACGGCTGCGCCACAATGTGATGTTCAATGAAACACGGACTATCGCAGAATGATTTATTGTGGGTACATTTCTATGGCGTAGCAAAATGCTACCCTCAAGATACAAACATTACAATAATAACAATAATAATTATAATTGTCTGTTCTCGGTGGGGATCGAACTAATGCCAACGGAGCTAAAGGCTGTCATTTATACAGGTACTAGCTGCGCCCCGCGGTTTCACCCGCGTAGTTTTAAATCCCGGTATTCCCACGGGATAAAAAGTAGCCTATGTGTTATTCCAGACTATAATATATATCTCTGTGCCAATTTTCACCAAGATCCGTTCAGTCGACTTCTGTAGGTTGATGATGATGATGACCAAGAGATCTTAGGGGATATGGAGTCCTCGATATGATATTCATATTAAACGAATTGAGTCGGTCCAACGTAGATTTTTGAGGTATTTGCAATTTAAGTGTAAGTGTTATGATGATAACTATACTGAAAGGTGTAGAAGACAGCATATATTACCACTGCAGGACAGATGTAGAATTGCTGATGTTGTCTTCCTGAGTAAAATTGCTCAGAGTAAAATAGATTCTCCCCAACTTCTAGAGAATATAAAATTAAAAATTCCGAACAGATCAGTTAGACACCCAACTCACCTTGAAATACCATTCAGTTCAACAAATTATAGGCAAAATACTTTTTTTAGTCGAGCAGTAATAAACATATAACAACCTGGTTGACATCCCCGAACTGGATCTCTTCGTTTCTAAAGCACCGAAAATCAAAGATACCCTAACGAAGCGCTGGTTTGATGAGTCTTCCTAGGCTGTCTATTTCTTTTGTTAATGTAACTTATTTCATTTTGTTTAATTTTTATTGTTCTTTTTGGTTTTTCTCTTCATTCATAAACTTTAATTATTTTTTTCTTTTTTTGATTAACAGGTAAGCTGTTTTTATAGTTTCACTATGCGAAAACGTGTTATTAATGGTCTGTAGCTATTTTCATGAATTTATAATTAGTCTGTAAGTACTGTTTGTTTTCCTGAGAAATAAAAATAAATAAATAAATAAATATCTACCGTGCTTGGGGTCGAAGTTGTAAGCTGTTTTAGTTCTTTTCAAGATCCGCGCATAAACTTCAGCCTTAGACAGCCTGCTGATTTGTGAGATGGACAATGTGGACATTGGACATATTTTAAAAACTAAAAATTTAAAGTGGACCGATTTCATCGCTATGTTTCTTTTAAAGAAAATTAATAGAATAATCTAATTACACAACATGATTAGAAAAATAATAACGCAATTTCATATGAAGTGATAATATAATCTATGTGCCGGGACTGTACCTTCCTATGCACAGAAATATTTCTCTATTCCCTGTTCGTATGGCTTCTGTTTCATTTTTGTTGTCAACCATTCACAAAACAGATGATTTAAATATAAATAAAACATCGCAAAATGAGTCATTATCTATCACAGGAAATACAAAGTGATAATGTTTGTTTGTTATGAAATAATAATACTGTAGTCTCAATTCTTATAATATTATTGAAATATATATTTTTATTAATATAGGTACCTAATGGGAAAACGCCTTAATATTGGTATTAGCAATCTCTATAAGCGAAGCCATGGGCAACAGCTGTATAAATAGATAGATATAGAGATAAATAGATAGACCACACAGAAACAAAATACAGGGTTAAGACTTAGATTTAGGCATTACATTGGACGGTCTTATCAATGAAAATTATCTCTTCCAGGCAAGTGTTGTCAAAAGTTACAGTAAAAACCTTGATTAGCACCATGATTACACAATACCTAAATAAGGTTACATTGAAATTGAATAAGATTACATTAAATCTTGCTTTGCAGTTTGATTACATTTCGAGCTTCAAGCAACGATCATAGCAAAATGTGCTTTAATGCCTGATCGAAAAGTTCAAATTTATTAGTTATAATTTTTATAAATGTGTTAGCGAAATACTTGAGTTGAAATGCAATCAGTTACCCTCATTACTTACTGTGATATGGTAGTGTCTGTTTTTGGTGTCAAAAACAAACGAAATATAGTGTTTCTTATAAAATTCCGGCGTCTAAAAAAGAAGTTGAAACACGATGAACGGTGAAATGTAAAATTTTAATAACTTTTATAGAAAACATTCTGAACAAATAAAAACTATTTGTAAATCGGATATAGTCCATCAGTGTAGTTATAACAATTTTCTACAAAAATAAACATGTATTTTGTTTACATGTAATACTAGGATGCGATAAAATAGCATACAACTATAAAGAGTGTGAGAGTTATAATAACTGGTATAAAATAATTGGTATAAAAGATTGGGTTTAATACGTGTGTTTCTCTTCAAAATGTTCGGTAAAATTTTGATTGTGACTGTGTGTTGTCTATGCGTGAGTGGTTCCGGTATTTTTCACGAAAACAGCAAAGTTACCTTTTACCCGGATAGCTTACCGGATTCTGAATATTTCGGGTATTCAGTACTTTTGAATCGTTATGGGTAAGTTATTTTGTGTAATCATATAATAATTGTCATTTGATGTCTGATCTTTACCAACCTTTTGTTTCTATTTCTTATTTTGACGACCTCAGTGGCGCAGCGGGCGATGAGTTCGCCTGCGACGCTAGAGGTTGCGGGGGTTAAACTATAGCTACCCTTGTACCTGAGTTGAGGGTTGGGGATAGGGGGGATGTAAGTGGGGGTAGATGGCAAGTCTTCCCCTTGAGTCCTTTCTTCTAGGAAATGAAAAAAAATATTACTTCAAATTTCTCAACTTTCAAAAAAAAAAAAAATAACCCTAACCTAATGAGAATTTCTTCCCTTGAGTCTTTTTGTGATAGAGATGAAATATTACTACCAATTTTCTTTATATAAAAAAAACCCTAACCTAACTAGTAACTTACCTGAAAAATTAAAGTATTTTTTTTCATTTCCTAGAAAAAAGGACTCAAGGGGAAGACTTGCCATCTACCCCCACTTGCATCCCCCCTATCCCCAACCCTCAACTCAGGTACAAGGATTGCTATAGCCAACCCGTTGCGGGTTCGATTCCCGCCTCTGAACAAATATGTGTACGATCTGCAGAAATTTGTTCCGTTGGTCTGGGTTTTATCTATGTACAATAAAAATATATATCTATGCAAGTTTATAATGTATTAAATATATCAGTTATCTAGTACCCATAACACAAGCTTTGAATAGTTTACTTTGGGACTAGATAGTGCTGTGTGGATTGTCCAGCATTATGAATTTTTTATTTGTATTCTTATTCTCAGCCGACTTCATAAAAGGAGGAGGTTCTCAATTCGACAATTTTTTTTTGTTTGTTACCTCGTAACTACTGGGTGGACTGATTTTAATGTTGTTTTTTATCGAAAGTTGATGCTTGTCATGTAGTTCCATTTAAATTTGAATCCGATCTGACGAGTAGTTTTCGAGATGAAGTACATGTACAGGGTGGCCCAAATATCGTGGATCAAACGAACCAGGGTGATAGGGGACGTGATTTCCAACAAAAAATCTTTCTACAGCATGGTCATAACTTAATTGGATAAAAAGTGATGATCATTTTTGTTTTTTTTTTCAAATAAACTACCGATTTATTTACAATTTCATTAATACAGAAAAAAGTTGGTAAAAGTTGATGACTTACGCATCGTTATTACGCATATTATCAACTTTTTTCTGTAATAATGAAATTGTAAATAAATCGGTAGTTTATTTGAAAAAAAACACAAAAATGATCATCACTTTTTATCCAATTAAGTTATGACCATGCTGTAGAAAGATTTTTTGTTGGAAATCACGTCCCCTATCACCCTGGTTCGTTTGATCCACGATATTTGGGCCACCCTGTATATAGATGAATGTATTTTCTAGTGCATTTGAAATCGGTTTTTGCTTGCAAAGTTATTTATTGAAAATACGAGCACAATGATTGATTACCAATCAACTAAAAACTTTTTTTTACAAACTACTGGTCCCAGTGTCACATATAACTTACTAGTAGCGCCCCGCGGTTTCACCCGCGTAGTTTTAAATCCCGCTATTCCCACGGGATAAAAAGAAGCCTATGTGTTATTCCAGACTATAATACATCTCTGTGCCAATTTTCACCAAGATCCGTACAGCCGTTCTGGAGTTATAGAGTAACAAACATCCATCCATCCATTCATCCATACTTACAAACTTTCGCATTTATAATGTTAGTAGGATGTATGACTCATTCATTATCTATTGCCTTACTACTAGCTAAAGTAATTATAATTAGCTAATGACAAAGAGACGTAAGTACCTAAATTGAGACTTCTTTCTATAACCTTTGCCTCGCTTACGCATAATTAGATAATTCGAGTGAGTAACAGTTATTAACAATAATAAATAATAATAATCATACTGGTGGTCAAGTGGTAGCAACCCCGCTGTCCGAACCTAAGGTCGCGAGTTCAACACAAGTCGTGTAGTTCAATTGAAGAAGCCTATGGTCCACCTGATTTTAAATGAAAAAATACTTTATTTTACACCAAATAGAACAAAAGTACACTAAAAATGAAATCGTACAATGGACGGTCTTATCGCTGAAAGCTATCTCTTCCAGACAACCTTTGGATGGAGAGGATTTTTAAAGTATGTAAAATTGGTATGGAACACGGGTTTGTTGAGATTCCAACGGCACAACCCACATGGTGGCAGTTGATAAAAAATTATAACTTCATTTAAAAAAACCTTACTTAACTACCTACTTCGTAATATGCAGCTGAGAAAGTAAAGTTATAATTTTTCATTTCCTAGACAAAAAGAATCAAGGGAAGTACTTGCCACCTACCCCAACTTACGACCCCCCTATCACCAACCCTCAACCCAAAGTCAAAGTCAAAGTATACATGTATGAGAAGATGTCAAAAAAATCTTATAATATCCAATGTATTCTACTTAAAACTAGGCGTGCAATATTTTTGTTTACACATAAAAAAAGGGAAAGGAAAAAAAAGACAGTCAACAATATTATCATAGCAATACATAGTCAATAGAAATAAATTTAATCAATTACCTACCTACAGCCCAGGTACATGGATTGCTATAGTTTAACCCCTAGTTATAATAATAATGTTTGGTTTGTTACAGCCTTATCGTGGGGGCTCCTAAGGCCAAGAACAGAGACATGCCGGAAGTGACTTCCGGACTGGTGTTTAACTGTACTCTAAAAGAAGACCAGAGAAATACGACGTGTTCTCCTATAGATATCACTAGCAGAGGTAAATCCATTTTTTACTGTTCTAGATAACAGACGGGGTAATTAATATTTTCACTAGTTGCGCCCCGCGGTTTCACCCTCGCAGATTTAAATCCCGGTATTCCCACGGGATAAAAAGTAGCCTATGTGTTTTTCCAGACTAATGTATCTCTCTGCCAAGTTTCATCCAGATCCGTTCAGCCGTTCCGGCGTGAAAGAGTAACAAATATCCATGCATCCATCCATACTTACAAACTTTCACGTTATAATATTAGTAGGATATAACGGTATCATAAGATACTGACCCACGGTGAGCTTTAATTAATTATTAAAGGATTGATGAATGAATGAATGAAAAATTCTTTATTGTACACCAAAATATTATTAGAATATTAAATATTATTAGGATGATTATATTATTATATCTATAGTAGTATATCTGTAATAGCCTAATAGTGTTTGACAGCCTACGTAGCTCAGTTGGTAGTAGCTCTGCCTTCTGCGCCGTAGGTCGTGGGTTCGATTCCCACCGTGAACAAACATTTGTGTGATGAACACAGATGTTTGTTCTCTGTCTGGGTGTTATGTAATATTATAAGTATGTATTTACAAAAAAAAAGTATATAAGAAGTATATCAGCTATCTGGTTCCCATATCACAAGCATAAGCTTAGTTTGGGGCTAGATAGTGCTGTGTGGAAAGTCCATCAATATTTATTTACTTATTTATTTAGTGTTTGGTGCACTACTACAACGCTGGTCTTCCGGGACGTCGGATTTTATTATTACTCTTTTGATCGGTTTATTGTATAGTTAACATATTATATTATCAGTGTACGGGTCATCGACCGAGATCCTTCTTCAATTTGTTTATACGATAATTAGCGGCGCGTACAATATAGTGAAATATTGTTAGACATAGACATAGACATTTATTTATTTGCCACAAAGAACACACAACATATACAATTAGGCTTGGAATTACTAGAAAACAGGTTTTTTTTTATACAACTAGCTGATGGAACAAGCAGATGGCCCACCTGATGTTAAGTGGTAACCATCACCTATAAACAAAACATATAGGTATCATACACATCAGAAGAGAACAAAGATTAGACATTGTTCTGCCACCAGCGGGTCAACTAGTAAAACGCAATTAAAAAAATTCAAACGGCGACCTCAGTGGCGCAGCGGGCGAGAGTCCGCCTGCGATGCAAGAGGTTGCGGGTTCGATTCCCGCCTCGGAACAAATTTGTGTACGATCTGCAGAAATTTGTTCCGTTAGTCTGGGTGTTTATGTTTAATAAAAAATATCTATCTATGTAAGTATATAATGTACCTATTAAACATAATATATCAGTTATCTAGTATCCATAACACAAGCTTTGAGTAGCTTACTTGGGGCTAGATGATGCTGTGTGGATTGTCCAGCATTATTTATTTATTATAATTAATTAATCCTAGTTTTTTTTATACAACTAGCTGATGGAACAAGAGATGGTCCACCTGATAGTGGTTACCATCACCTAAAACAAAGCATTGCCTTGTAAGTCACGTAAATAGGAACGTGCCCTATGATGCCCTGCGTCCATCAACTTGAGGCATACAGATTTTAAGCCTCATGTGCCTGTCACACCGGCGACCACACTCTTCAAACCGGAACACAGCGTTGCTGCTTGGCGGCAGAAAAAGGCGTGGTGGTAGTACTTCCCCGGACGAGCCCTTCACAAAGAGCTCTACAGGATTTTCCTATACAAACAATTAACAATCTTAAAAATACATTCCAGATCATTACATTGAAAGATTCCGTAAGTTGACGCCGGAATACTTCCGGACTGACATGTGGTTCGGAGCGACTATCGGCGCAATCACAGATGGAAAACTACTAGTAAGTTTTTTTCTCCTAAAATTAAAGAGCACCGGTGGTCTAGTGGGAGTGACCCCGCCTTCCGATCGTAAGGTCGCAGGTTCGAATCCGGTCGTGCACCAATGGATTTTTCTATCGAAAAATTTATGTGCGCAATGCCAGTGCTCTTAAACGGTGAAGGAAAACATCGTGAGGAAACCAGGTAGTATTCTAACAGCGGCGATGGGCTTGCAACCTGTCACGTATGGAATACTAACTACTGCAAAATGTGGGTATGTGCCAAATGTAATGTTTGGACGTACCTCTGACTACCCACATAACAGCTACATGAAGGACATTGTATTATGCAATCTAATATCTGGAAATAAAAGTTATATTATCACAACTAACGCACATAGCTTAGAACGTCAAAAGCTGGTGCTTGTCTTGTGGTTTCGTTTATAACTACGTAATTTGAGTCAGATCTGACGAGTGGTTTTTGAGTTAAAGAAGTATGGGTGTTCAGTGTATTTTAAGTCTGTTTTTCTTGAAAGAGTTGTCTCTTAAATATCTAAACACATGAGTTGTTACAATTTTTTTTATAACAAAAAAAGGCCACCAACCTGCATTTGCTGTATGAGCTTAAAACCATACAGTGCCGGTTTTCAGTGACGCCTTAATGAGTAGAGCAGCGGTAACTGCGATACGTTTCTCTTTGAAAATAGTCAAATAAAATTTATGCTTGACATAATAATATATACATTTATATTAAAATAAATAAATAATGCTGGACAATCCACACAGCACTATCTAGCCCCAAAGTAAGCTATCCAAAGCTTGTGTTATGGGTACTAGATAACTGATATATTTAATACATTATATACTTACATAGATAGATATTTTTTATTATAAATAGAAAACACCCAGACCATCGGAACAAATTTCTGCAGATCGTACACAAATTTGTTCCACGGCGGGAATCGAACCCGCAACCTCTTGCGTCGCAGGCAGGCTCTCGCCCGCTGCGCCACAGAGGTCGTCAAACCAATTCGTCAATTGACTACGGCGCTCACATTAATTATGTTTTTATAATTTTTTTATTCGTGAAAACCTATAAATGGCTGTCTCGTTTCTATATCTGCTATGTTATTTAAGTTATTATATGCTGTTGGCTTTCCAATAAATAAATAAGTTTGAACGTTTTAGATTTGTGCTCCACGGTTCACCGAGCCTCGCCTTGATAAACATCTCCTCGCTAACGGCGCGTGCTATGTCCGTAAGACCGGCAGAGACTTCATCGTATACCCATTGAAAGAAAATTGTAAGTTAGCTTATTTTGTTCATTCTTATTAGGATGCTGCTATAACCATAGGCTAACCTCCGGTTTCTGAAATCTTGATCAACACTAATCGGCTGTCAACTCACTTGCTATATCTTTCTAATTTAAAGTAAAAGCTGCAATAGCAAGTGACTTGACAGCCGATTAGTGTTGATATAGCTTTCAGAAACCGGGGGTAAGACATTCTGTATTTGAGTTGTCAAGTCATCATTTCGGGTGGTAGCCCGAAATAAAATACTCCTATGCAGGGTGGCCAAAAAGTCGTGGATGAAACGCAACTAGGGGGTAGATAGGGTCATCAGCTGCAAAAAAACCCTGTACTAATCAAGTGCACGATGTGACGTCACACAGTTTGGGGCAAGGAATCTCCTGTCTTATAGAATAATGCCCCTGAATAGACATGTTTGCTGCTGCTTCCGCTAAACTCTAGATGTAATAATTGTAAACAAACCTGTAGCGTTGATAATTTTACGGATTTTGCAGTTATTTCGATTCGCGATCTTACCTAAAACTTATGCTAACAATTTACATCCTAAACTCGACACCAAAACGAAAACTTTTGTAAGTAACTACACCGCCGTCAATTTCTGATTAGTTTGTATCCATCCAAAGTTGCCTGGAAGAGATCGCTCTCAGCGATAAGGTCGCCCATTGTTTTACCTAAAATGTATGCTTTTACCCCGTAATATGTTTCTGTGTGAACAATAAAGAGTTATCTATCTATCTATCTCTTTATTTTCGATTTTTTTATCAGGTTCGTTTACAATTATTGCGTATTGAGTTCTTTCTTACATAGAGATTTTTATCCGAGATTTAATACTACGCGAATGAAACCAAGGCGCGCGATATTTAACCACGCGAGTGTAAACGCGGGACGCGATATTTAAGTATACATTTTCAAAGGTTTTAAACTTTAATTTCAGCTCACCAAGCCTACAGGACGGACGGCTTGAGAAGAGAGTACGGCGAGTATGGTCAGCACCTGAACTACTACGCGTATGGACAAGCCGGCATGTCTATGAAAGTGGCGGGGAACAATCACGTCATCATCGGGGCACCTGGTCTATTGCAGTGGGCAGGTTTGTGTCCATCATCACACTTATCTTATCTTATCTTGGACTCCTTTTTCCGCACTTAGACTCAAATTTGGTGCTTTGTGCGTCAGGGTGTGCTGGCTATTATCTGTAGCCAGCCCAACTCCTCCAAAAAGCGCAGAAGCTTCCAGGGGGCTTCGCAGGCTTGGAGGAGTGACCTGGGGTTGGCCAGGATTTCTTGTCCCTGTTCTGTTTCTACTCCCTCGCATTCTAGGACTACGTGGGCAGCTGATTCCTCTTCGGATAGGCATCCGCTGCAGAATGGACTGTCCGTGGCTCCGATGTTGTATAATGTGACCCGATAGGGTTCCCACGATGGTTTTGAGGTCCAGTCTGTGCAGGTTAAGTAGACGGCGTGTTAGTCTGGGTGTGGTTGCTGGTATTGCTGTTCTTGCCTGTTCTTGCCATCATCACACATTCAGGGGCAGCATACGGCGCGCCGCTATCTCGCTCGCACAATCGAACATTTTTGAAGATATAAAATCACTGAATGTAGCTATGTAAAATTGCAATCGGTTACGTTGTTTTCAGTAGCATCACAAAAATTTTGGGAAAATAATATTTTGATCCAAGCAAGTTTTTATACTTAAAAATGGGACTTTAATATAAATAAATAATGCTGGACAATCCACACAGCACCATCTAGCCCCAAAGTAAGCTACTCAAAGTTTGTGTTATGGGTACTAGATAACTGATATATTTTAATATACTTACTATATACTTACATAGATAGATATTTTTTATTATACCTACATAGAAAACATCCAGACCAACGGAACAAATTTCTGCAGATTGTACACAAGTTTGTTCCGAGGCGGGATTCGAACCCGCAAACAATTAAAATAGACATAAAATGATACCTTCTACTCTATTACTAGTCATTCTCATCTCTTTTTCTTTTCAGGAGGCATCGTGAATTACCTGTACAGTCCAGTCGATAACAGCCCATTTTTCAGCTTGCAAGCTACCCCTAATCCGTATTACACCAAAGATTTGGGACCCGATGACTATTTTGGTAAATTTAATATTTTTTAATGCGATTCGATCGCTTCAATGAGCAAGTTTAGATGAACTTGCTCGCTGTAGCGGTCGAATCGAAATGAGTTTAGGTATCCAGAAAAAATAAGATAATTTTCATTTACAACGGTAGGTAGGTCCTTTATTAGTGTAGGTTATAATTTTATTTTCTGTTAGTTTTAAGTAAGTACCTACTTGTTTTGTGGGACGAAATAAATATGTTTTCTTTCTTTCTTATTTATTTTATTTCGTATTTCTATGTTACTTATAAAATGTTAAAATTTACAGGGTATAGTGTAGAATCAGGAGTGTTTGAAGCAAATGGATCAACGCTGTACGTCGGAGGAGCACCTAGATCTAAAATGGGCTACGGTCAGGTAAAAGTTTATTATTTACACCATTTGCTGAATAATCTTAAAAATCGGCAATGAGTGCCCCAAATTTATCATATTCCTGCTTTTATCCCACGCCAAGCGTATTCGGCACAACAGGTGTTCTTTTCCACTCTCCTCTATCATTCGCCATCTCGGTGCTCACTTCTTTATTACTCATGCATCTTTCACATAATCCATCGATATTTTCTTTGGCCTAGACTGAAAACCTTAAAGACGGAAAATTATCAGCTTATTTCAGTACTTCATCACGTCAACTAGACACGCATTTAGAGTAAAAAGCCGATGCATGAGCCATTACCAGGTTACTAGTATCTATATAATTATGATAATGTTTATAGTAGGATAATGCTCTATGTAGGAATACATGGTTCTCTTTGGACAATTTCTTTAGGCTGAGTAAGTCCCCTTAAAGCTATTGCAACAGTTTATCCATAATTGGATATAAAATTAATATTGGTGGACTTTTCACAAAGCACTATGTAGCCCCCAATAAAGCACTGCTTGTAATATGGAAACCAGATAGCTGATATAATATTTTTTTTTAAATACATACCTACAATATTATAACACCTAGACAGAGAACAAACATCTATGCTCATCAAACAAATTGGGATCGAACCCACGGCCTACGGCGAAGAAGGCAGGGCAGGACCAACTGAGCTGTGAAGGCTGTCAATTATATAGTCGTGTACAGCAACTTAAAACATCTATACCACTCAGGTTCTAGTGTTCCAGCCAGCAATACGTGAGCTGGAAGCTCTAAACATCAGGGCAAAAATTCGCGGCCCGCAACTCGGCTCGTACTTCGGAGCCAGTCTTTGCTGCCTGGATATTGATGGCGACGGCGCTGATGATCTGCTGGTGGGAGCGCCAAACTTCGCCAAGAAAGACAGTGACCTGCCACATGACCAAGGATCTGTTTTTGTTTACATGTCCAAACAAAGAGTACGAAATTTTGTTTTAGTCAAAGAGCGTTATATACTAGCTAAGCTTGTGAAAATAGAACTTGCCCACTAAAGTTAACACAGATTTGGGATTTATATATTTATTATATTTAGTATTTTTATTTCATTTATTCAATGACAGTTTACAATTTTTTAACGAAATCCTTAAATTCGAAGTCAAAATATATTTATTCAATTGGCACTGATTTAGATCAGTTGAGCTACCTATAGATTTGCAACGGTTTGCAGATAGCTCAACTGTTTCATAATGTATTTTGTAAATAATTGTACCCATTAATAGATTTTTCTTTGTAAATAAATGATAGTAAGTTTATTAACTTAGAAACATGCACATGAAACCTATATGTCCACTGTGTATATGTGTATGTGTGTGTTGATGTACCAACGATGTTTTCAGAATTCAAAAAGTTTCAACCTGGAAGCATTCGGCTCGGTGTCAGGCTCTGGAGAAAGCGGTGCCAGGTTTGGGACAACGATCGCTGATCTTGGTGATGTAGATGGAGACGGTTTCAGAGGTATAAAGCTACTAGCAAGTATAAAACATTAATATTAGATATTCATTTACTTAAGCATTGAGTTATTACAGTCATAAAACATGTAATATTTTTAACAATATGGTCCTATTCTATAGCCGGTGCCAGGTATAGCTTCTAGTTTGATATAATATTTGATTGCACGAGACATTAGATATGTATGTTTCGTGTGGCCCAGCAATCAAACATTTGATAGATGATTTGAAGCTTTATCTGGCGCCGGGTTAATTCTCTTACACACCAACACCTCAGATATTCATTTAAATGGTATAATGGGTGGCATCCTAAAAAGGTTCTTAGTTTATTTTTAAATTTAAATGTTGAAAGTTTTATAATTTCTTGATATTATTGTATAATATTCCATTTCTTAATATTCATAACGTTTTTGTTTATCAGGTTTGTGCATGTTATATAACTCTTTCCGAATTTTTTTTGGGATAAAAAGTAACCTATATTAAGCGCCTATTCATTTTACTAACTGTTTTTCTAAGTTTCATCCTGATCGCTTTTGCGCTTAGGACGTGAGTGAGCCACAAACATTCATACGTCCAAACAACGTATCTTTTGCATTTACACAAAAAGCTGACTATGTCTTTAGATGTTTTTTTGAAATGATTAATAAAAATATTTATTTTGAAAGATTTATATTCTATATCAAGAAAAAGAAAAAGAACGCGTTTAAAGTAGCATATAAAGTAGTATGAAAGTCTACTGCTGGGCTCACGTCATATCAGCCACTTCTAATAGTTGTTTTCGCTTCATGGTCCACCATTAAAATAAGGTTGATTCCAGATGTGGCCATTGGAGCTCCGTGGGAAAACGATGGTTCAGGAGTAGTTTACATCTTCAAGGGTTATCCTAGAGGATTGAGAAGCCAGTATACCCAGAGAATTGTTGCTGAAAACGCTGGCAGTTTTGGTATTTCCATCTCTAAAGGCTTCGACGTTGATGGCAATAATTGCAACGGTAAGAAATCATGTATGTGCATGCGATTAAGCAGCATTTACGAAAACAATAATTTATAAAATCATTATGTAGTAAAGTAAAAAGTATTCATGGCATCATCATCATCATTTCAGCCCATTTGCACCCACTGCCGAGTATAGGCCTCCTCTTTAATACGCCACTCTTTCCGCTCCCTTGCGAGTCTTATCCATTCATTTCCAGCACTTGCTACAATGTCGTTTGACCAACGAGCGGGTGGTCTGCTTCTAGGTTCTTGAGCATCCCTTGGCCACTATTCGTTGCATAATTACACATTTATAATAAAGCCCTTAGCACAACTTTTTTTTTTTTTATTTACGACTCATTTATATGTAGGTATTAATATAACGTAACGGTTATCTGCTTCCCATAAAGTAAACGCCATTTTTCAAAGAAAATAAAAGAAAACAAGGAGAAAAAAAGCGAGCGAGCCTGATTCATATCTGTGTGTAGATACAAACAAATAAATAAATGAAGGTGGAATTTCCACACAGCACCAAACTAAGCCAAAGCTTGTAATATGGGAACCAGATAGCCAAGATAGATAGCAGATAGCATTATATACTTTTTTGTAAATACATATATTATGTAATATTATATAACACCCAGCCAGAGAACAAACATCTATGTTCATCTCATTGTTTTCTGTGGGAACCAAGGCTTCAAGCGCAGAAGGCAAAGCTACTATACTACCAACTGAGCTGTGAAGGCTAACCCAAGCTTTGCTTAGTTTGAGTTATGAAGGCGTTGAATGAAAAGTTCTTCTATATTTATTATTTTGTTTTCAGATCTTGCAATAGGTGCAGCTACTAGTGCCACTGTCTATGTATACCGCTGCATTCCAACAGTCCAAGTACACACATCAATAAAGGTCCCCGATGCCATGAACCTACCTCACAACGCGACTGGTTTTACCGCATTGTTCTGCATCATTCTTCCTAAGAAGCCTTTATGGCCGCATGTGAGGATCGGTAAGTATTATCTTGTAAAGCTATGCTGGAGAACAGTAAAGTTTTTTCGTGATGTGATTAATTAGGAAAGTCTATTCATGACTTTTTTTAAGATTCGTACCACCCAGCTATATTGTAATTGCTTTTGATTTTCTAATAAATAAATAAATTATTCAATTGCCATACTAAATCACTGTCCACCACCATGGACAAAAACTAATTTCATTTACCAATTTTCCTATAGTCAATCTTTTTGATTTTTATGTGTATTGTTAATTTTTTGTTTGATATCCAATAAAACATCATTACTAACTATCATCTCCCACTTTTTTTGATCAATATTTTGTCGATTTTGTAATTACCCAATGTCATCGCCATCTACTATCATATCATGTCATGTCACATGTCTACATTCTTGCTTAAGTCGCTGAGAACTAACTGAAAAGTTGTGACTTATTTCAGATTTCATGGCAAAAATAACAATAGATCCAGAGGGTCATAGAGCAACAATATCAAAAGATTCAACGTACGAGTATAAAGTTATTGTAATGCCTGGCGACGAGAGGTGTGATGAGCAGACTGTTGAAGTAAAGGTAATTTCTTCATACATCTAGATTCCCTAGTGGGAGTGACCGCGCATTCCGATTGTAAGGTCGCAGGTTCGAATCCGGTCGTGCACCAATGGATTTTTCTGTCGAAAAATTTATGTGCGCAATGCCAGTGCTCTTAAACGGTGAAGGAAAACATCGTGAGGAAACCAGTTAGTATTCTAACAGCGGCGATGGGCTTGCAACCTGTCACGTATGGAATACTAACTACTGCAAAATGTGGGTATGTGCCAAATGTAATGTTTGGACGTACCTCTGACTACCCCCCTTAGACATCCTCAAAGAATCTTGAATTAGTACCTACTTGGTACTGGGAGATCTGAAGGGATATCTACCGTGCCTGGGGATCAAAGTCGTGAAGCTGTTTTTTTTTTTCTAGATTCCCTACTGTAAGTCTTGTACACACATGGTTACAGAACCGAATGGAAAATTTAACAGCATGTGTTTTTTTAATGTCATCTAAACCGTTGTACTATGTTACTGATATTTAATCATTTTATCGATTATAAATATTTTTCCAAATATTTATTGCCAGTTAACTTAGTGCATTTTGAAACTGGTTTTCGTTTCTCTCTCTCTAATTTAAAAGTGATTACTAGATTTCTCATTCCTATTTTTATTTTCAGCCTACTGCAGATTTATCTAAGCCAATTTCTATGAAATTTGAACTGACTCTTTATGAACTACAAAATGGTAAATATACTCCGTCATGTATTGCACAATATTTTTATCACAAAAATGTAAATACATTGTTTTTAATTTTCTAGAGAACGCTACGAATTTTAATCATCACACTGCTAGAGTATCTGAAGAATCAAATTTGGAATCCAACTTCCTTATTCAGCTGGTGAGAGATTGTGGCGAAGATATGATTTGTACACCATGGCTGGTCATGACTCTGGAAGCTTTAGATAGGTATGTTAATATCCTTGACTATTAGACCGCAATTCTTACAGATAGTACACATAGATAGATAGATAGATAGATAGATAGATAGTAGACAGCCTACGTAGCTCAGTTGGTGGTAGCTCTGCCTTCTGCGCCGTAGGTCGTGGGTTCGATTCCCACCGTGAACAAACGTTTGTGTGATGAACACAGATGTTTGTTCTCTGTCTGGGTGTTATATAATATTATAAGTATGTATTTAAAAAAAAAAGTATATAAGTAGTATATCAGCTATCTGGTTCCCATATCACAAGCATAAGCTTAGTTTGGGGCTAGATAGTGCTGTGTGGAAAGTCCACCAATATTTATTTATTTATTTATTTATTTATTTATAGTGATAATAAAATAAAATAATAAATAAATAATGCTGGACAATCCACACAGCACTATCTAGCCCCAAAGTAAGCTATTCAAAGCTTGTGTTATGGGTACTAGATAACTGATATATTTAATACATTATATACTTACATAGATAGATATTTTTTATTATACATAGCGTTAAGCAGGGGCCTTATTGTCTAACTTAAAGCCTATCACCATGACAATATTCTGGGTTTTAAGTGTCAAACTTTTGGTACTACATATCAAGTTCATTTGTGTCATTACGTTACTATAATATATTCCCTCATATTATGTGCCGATTACGATTACCAAAGAGTTATACAATTAGGGTACAGGTCTAGAATGAAACTTCTTTGGCCACATCAAATGGCCAGTTAAAGTTTAATCTGATACTTTTTGGTTTTTGAAAAAGTATTTTGGGCGGGTTGGAGAGGTGAGTTACTCCACGGGTTAACATTATTGTTTTTTCAGCCCGTTCGTTCCCGGAACGAATTCAAAACTAGGGGCAAGGTTGACGATCCGCAACGAAGAAGAACCGGCTTACGGAGCAAGAGTAAACATCTCTCTTCCAATGATTCCGATCCGAGTACCTAGCTCTTGTTCTTTGGCGGACCTAGTCATGATTTGCAAAGTTCCAGCTCCCTTACTCCGACATGAAAAGATCGTTTGGGATATTGAGCTGGAGTATAACTTGAATTCTAGTACAGAAGAGAATCTAAAGGTTGTGGCAGAGTTGGAGGATAGTTTGTACTATAGAAATATCAGCAAGGAATCTGTTATCGACGTGGTACTGGATGTGATACCGGAAGCTACTTTCATTGTTACTTGGTAAGTTTTACTTATCATATCAAAGCTGACGTGCTTAGGGCTTATCAAAAGTAGGTAAAATGCCCAAAGAATCATCATCTTTCATGCCAGAGAACGAATATGCAATATTATGTATTGTTATGTTCTATGTATGACATTGTAATTTTACTGTTTGATTTAATTTTGAGGACTACCTTATTGTATTAGGTCTTACCTGTGATAATATTATGTGTAATGTTTAAATAAATAAATAAATAACAATAATATTTACTTCAGACTTTGTCCATAACTTTGTTAAAACGGTAAAAGAAATCGCTTGACCAAATTGACACTAATTCCAAACCAATGACATTATTTCTATTTCCAGGAATCCCTTACCAAATGCTACAATAGCTGTATCAAGGGAAAAATTTTACGCCGGCGAAAACATATCTTTTGTAAATTATATAGAGGTTTGTATGACGTTTTTATTGTCCCTATTATCTTTATCACCAGCTTCAGTAAATATCCCCTCGGATCTCTTAGTTCCTTATAATTTTGAATGATAAATAAATAATGCTGGACAATCCACACAACACTATCTAGCCCCAAAGTAAGCTACTCAAAGCTTCTGTTATGGGTACTAGATAACTGATATATTTAATACATTATAATACTTACATAGATTTTTTTTATTATACATAGAAAACACCCAGACCAACGGAACAAATTTCTGCAGATCGTACACAAATTTGTTCCGAGGCGGGAATCGAACCCGCAACCTCTTGCGTCGCAGGCGGACTCTCACCCGCTGCGTCACTGAGGTCGTAGAAGATTTCTAAGAAGTCAGTCAGAGGTACATCCAAATGTTACATTTGGAACATACCAGCATTTGGAATATTCCATTCGTAAGCCCATTTTTTTTTCGTTTCAGATAAACAACCTCGGCCCTTCAGATTGGTATCATTTAGAAGTTCACATTCAATTTGATAAGGTGAGAAGGATTTGTATTTTTATATTAATTTATACAATAATACCACCACGAACAGGAAAGCGAAGTGTGGGACGCCCTCCTACCCGATGGACTGACGACATTGTTAGGATCGCGGGTAGTCGGTGGATGGAAAGGGCTCAGAATCGTTCTTCCTGGAAGCGGATAGGGGAGGCCTATGTCCAGCAGTGGACTTCTGTGGGCTGTTGATGATGATGATACAATAATATTTAGATAAAATAGGTTTTCTTCTTACCTATTTCATATAAATACTAGCGACCCGCCCGCGCGCCCCTGCTTCGCACGGGTGCACATATCATGCATGTATTATAGATATAAACCTTCCTCTTGAATCAGTTTATCTATTAAAACCGTATCAAAATCCCTTGCGTAGTTTTAAAAATTTAAGCATATATACAGCTTGTAACGGAAGGGGGTATCAACCCTGAAGGAGGTGAATGTGCTCATGAAACTCAACAACTTTCCCCAAAGAAAATAGGTCGAAATATGAAAAAAAAAATTTGGCCCTCCTATAGTAAATCAATCAGCTGGTAGTCAGTTTTGTAAGGGAGGGCCAAATTTTTTTTTCATATGTTGACCTATGTTCTTTGGGGAAAGTTGTTGAGTTTCATGACCACATTCACCTCCTTCATGGTTGATACCCCCCTTCCGTTACACGCTGTATAGGGACATAGGGACATGGAGATATAGGGACAGAGAAAGCGACTTTTTTTATACTATGTAGTGATTATTACTGTGATTAATTTAATACTTCCTATTAAATTTATTAATAAATCACGATTGCCTGTGAAAATCCTGTTACCTGTTTTTATTGTGGATATCCCAACTTAACCTGTTTCAGGTAAACCTGCCTAGTCCACTAAAAGGCTGTGAGGATCAAAATACAGGAATAGTTTGCTTGTGGTCAGTGCCGGCCAATGTTTCCCTGCCCGTCGTGTTACCGCTGCGGCTAAACTTGAGCAGATACGGTGAGAATTATTTATTGGACTTGAATTATTTGTGTTGGTTTGGTTTGAGCACGATATCCAAACTATTATTAAGGTGAATGTGTCTGTTTGTGGTTTATCATAGGTTAACTTGTTCATCGAATCTTGATCTTTTGCATTGTGATAGAAATATAAGGTTAGGTCTGAACAAAATATAAAATAAAATATAACAAATATTGGTGGGCATTCTATAATACAGCGCACTATCTAGCCCCAAACAAAGCACAGCTGATACTAACAACGCATAGCTAGTATTACATATTATACTATTTTCGTTAATCAGCTGGTATCGAACCCATGGTTCAAGAAGATCGCCAACTAATCCTCATAGCTCAAGATTATAATTGGCAGCGACAGCTTTCATGGGCTGTCGCTACAACTGGAGCCTAATTGTCTAACTCGCTGGTAATCGGCACAAATGAGGGAACATGTAGTATCATCATGTCACAGATGAACTTCGTATGTAGTACAGAAAGTTTGACACTTGAAACCCAGAATATCGTCATGGTAATAGGCTTCAAGTTACACAATAAGGCCCCTGGTCTTGATACTTATAACAGATATCATCATCCTTACTCTGGAGCAGTTCACATCTGAAAGAAAGAGAATTAATTTATTTGTCACACAAACATTCAGGATCAGAAATTTACAAGCTAGAAACTAACTATAACTAACTAACTAATAGTTAAAATTAAAGAGACAACTGGAGATGCGCATCCAATATACAGGGTTACTGGTAACTCGACGTATTCCTTGCAGGACGTCATAGTAGGGCTAAAATGCAACAAATTAAGCCACCAAACGTTCTACCGAAGTTCAGTAGTTTTTGAGTTAGTTAGATTTTTAGTTTCTTTATGAAAAAACCCAGATTAAATCATTTGGAGTCAATTTAAAAATGATTTACGGCGCGACTGTACTGAAATTTAAGTTAATATCATAGTTGATGGCGTAGCAGATCTTTTTTAATAATTAAAAGTTCAAAAATGCCTAAAACCTTGGCAAATATCACTAATCAAACATAAAATTTTTTGTAATGTTTGCTATTACTCCATAAAAAATTGTGTCTAGAGAAAAAAAAATACTACGCCTGATGTACAAATTAAAACCTAATTTGCTGCATTTTAACCCTACTATAACGTCTTGCAAGGAATACGTCGAGTTACCAGTAACCCTGTATACATTTACAGGAAGAACAATTTCAAGACTTAGAAATTTTTGTGATCTTTAGAATGCTAATGTTTTCACAAAGAAAGATACCTTTGAAAGCTAACGAATTATAAGTAATAGATTAAAAAAAATACTTTACAGCTGAAGATTTGGAGAAAAATACAACTCTTAATACGACTATAGAAGTAGTTTTGTCCTGGAAAGAAAACGAACCGTAAGCATTATTTTTATTATTATTTTTGAAAACCATCAAATCCCGCGATAGAACTCGATTTGATTTTAAAATAAAGCATTTCACAAGAAACAGCGTTTTAACGTTTCATTTCATTTATTCTGTTAAATTTATTTAGAACAATGTTAATAAATACGGCATGTTCAAATCACTTACATTAAAAATACAATTGTGCTGCCAATTCTGCTGATTAGTTTTCCTAACTTAACCTTAATTTGACAGCACTCAAAATACTTGTATTCAAATTCCTTGCTCAAAATATTGCCATCCCTTTCTAAAAAACCGAAACAACAAGCACGGATATAATTTTAGAGCTGTCAGGATAATGCAACAACAGAATCGATAAGTCCTTCCGTACGGCGGGTGGGTAGTTTGCCTCAATATAACATGGGTTTCTGTTTTTTTAGAAGTCAGCACTACAAGTTCACTACCACGCTGATGTTAGACCCAGCTCCACCATTATGGCCATTGATCCTCGGGATAGTGGCAGGTCTAGTCTTCGGCCTACTATTTCTGGCTCTCATCGTATACCTGCTACACAAGGTAATTGTTTTTTTTATCGTTCATCTGTGATCAACCTCAAGTGGAGTAGGGCAGGACACCTTGCAACGAAGTGATGGCCTATGGAGTAATGCCTTGACCGAATAGTGGCCGAAATCGGGCCGAAGAAATCTGGGCCGACCGAAAGCGAGATGGGTCGACGACGAAGGTCGCAGGAAATACTTGGACAAAAGACGCACAGGACAGAAAAGGCTGGCAGATAATGAAGGAGGCTTATACCCAGCAGTGGGTGACGCCGCGCTGAAATGATGATGATAATGATCTGCGATCAGCTATGTGGCTATCATCCGCTTTTTTGAGGGATTTCGTTGGCGTGCTAGGATGTACTCCAGTGAGTTTATCCTAGGATGATTAGTTTTGTGCGCTTGCTTCCAGTATGTTTCGGCGCTTTATTCTTCTCCGTTTGGCTCCAGTAGGCTTACAGCCAGTTGGTTGGGATGTTTTTCCAGCTTTTTTATGCTTCTTATTAATGGAACAGGTAAAGTCCTTTTGATGGTTAGTTGGTAACCATTGTCTTACAAAGTGCTACCTCGCTATTCACTCACCATACGGGCGTGCCCTACGATGCACTGACTTGAGGTATACCTACCGATGTTAAGCCTCATGTGCCTGTAATTTCAATACACCTTTCAAACCAAAACATAGCGACGCTGCTTGGCGACAGAAATAAACATGCACTTGCTAATCAAACATGAATATGTCCCGTGTAACAACCACATACCTACCTATATCAAAGCAAGATCTTGCGAGTCACTCCTTACAGCTGCATAATTAACTTTTCACGGAAACCCTGAAAATTAAATTTGAAGGTTTGATTATGAAAGAGAGACGTAACAAACATTTATTTTAATTTACATAAATAATTATGTAGGTTTTCTATAAGACATATAGCATGAATAAATCTTTATTTTTTCATTCAGTACGGGTTCTTTTCAAGAAACAAACATAGGAGACTGAAAGAGCTCCTAGAACAGGCCGCTTCAGAGAATGAGTTTGAGGAGTCGGAAGGTGCTCCATCGACTGCGGTGGCAACGAACGGAAGCTGTTCCAAAGATTCTACCAGAGAACTGTTATTTGAAGACTCAGATTGATAAATAAGAAACCTACTCATTTATTAGAACAGATGTTTTCACAATCAGAAGCATTATTTTAATACATGGATTCATAATGTTAAAATAGGTCTTAGAGGGTAGCAAAATGTTCAGGACATAGCGCCCTAGACATTGAAAAAATACGTCATAAAAAATGTTATATAATACGTTATAAATCATATTATATTGAACACACCAATTATGTACTACAATTTTTAATTATTTTTGGAAGTGTTGGTAAGCCATGTGTGTGTTTTATATGAAATCCTGTGGGTTTTCAAAGGATGAAAGTTATTTTAATGAAGTAGACATATTTTATAGTAATATTTGTGATAATTTTAAAATAAGTACCTAATTGAAAGTAATCCCTGCCAAAGATTTTAGAGATTGTATATTTTTTATTAAACTTTTGTATTTTAGTATTTAGTGGACTGTAAATTTTTATTTAGTATTTTGTTGGACTGAAATTTAGAACATAGTTTTACATTTTAAATTTATGAAATTATTCTGATAAACCGATTATCTTTCTAGTCTAGCCGTTATAAATCCTACCTTGACGTACTTGTATGTTGTTTTGCTTTCCTGATAGGTACCTCAATAGTACATATTCACTGGCTTTTCTTAAGGAGCTGACACCCATCAATGTTCTGGCTCACACACTTGGTCAGTGTGGTCACAGGATCAAATGATATTTTTGCTGAACTGTGTGCAATATTATTTAGGTTATCCTTGTCTGAAAGAAAGGGCTTTGTAAAACATCCACATTCACATTCTTAAGAATAGTAGAGCTCTTTGTGAAGGGCTCGTCCGGGGAAGTACTACCACCACGCCTTTTCTGCCGCCAAGCAGCAACGCTGTGTTTCGGTTTGAAGAGTGTGGTCGCCGGTGTAATTACAGGCACATGAGGCTTAACATCCGTATGCCTCAAGTTGATGGACGCAGGGCAGTGCATCGTAGGGCACGTTCCTATTGTGCGTGACCTACGGGGCAATGTTTTGTTTATAGGTGATGGTTACCACTTAACATCAGGTGGGCCATCTGCTTGTTCCATCAGCTAGTTGTATAAAAAAAAAAAAAAAACATTCACAAACAAGTAAGTAGTTACTATTTTTATGTAACATTTATAGTGTTCACTACACTTAAGGGACAATATGCGGCCCAAATGTATTTCAGTTTCCCACGGCACTTCCTCATACCGTACCCCTAAAACGCAATTCTAACATTCAGCCACAAATGACCGCCATCTGTTTCAAAATGCGGGAAATACGTTACATTACAGCGAATCTTCGAATGATGCCAACCAAAGATGGCGTTTCTATAGGTAACCTATAAACGCCATCTATGCCTTCAATCCAGAACCAGCTTGTAACAAGGACAATTCGATTAGAAATCACAAAAGGAGGAGGAATATCAAGGGTAAGGTCGCGGGTTCAGATCCCGCTTGGAAAATAACTTTCGGGACATTATAAAATCTAAGTAGTTAATCTATCTATTCCAAGATTCTGTGGAAAAGCAAGAGCATTGCGCACATAAATTTTTCGATAGAAAAATCCATTGGTGCACGACCGGATTCGAACCTGCGACCTTTTTATATTATATTTACTATATTCATTATCTGTGGAATGTTTATGTAGTGTATGTATTTATTGTATGTTTATGCAGGTTATAAGTACTCGTAGCTATCTAAAAATAGATTATGTACTTTAAATAAACTTCTAGCAGACTCCCCCCCCCCCTCTTTTTATGTTCAGTCCTGTCCATCCAAAAGTTGCCTGGAAGAGATCGCTGTTAGCGATAAGGCCGCCCATTGAATTATTACAATTTTTAGTTTTTTAGTTAAAATGTTGTCTTTATTTTGTTGTGATAATCAATAAAGAGTTATCTCTCTATCTAATCTATCTATCTCTAAAACAAGAAACATAAAACATGAATCATTAAACATGTGTCAAGTAGTTACTTGTTTATATTGTTACTAGCTGGTACCCGCGACTTAGTCTGCGTACTTTTAATCTCTTCATCTCTTTTTTTCGCAATAAAAGGTAGCCTATGTTCTTTCTCAGGGTCTAAAGATTGTCTGTGCCAAATTTCATCAAAATCGGTTGAGAGGTTTAAGCAGGAAAGCGTAACAGACAGACAGACAGACAGGCAGACAGAGTTACTTTCGCATTTATAATATTACTAGCTGGTACCCGCGACTTCGTCTGCGTACTTTTAATCTCTTCATCTCTTTTTTTCTCAATAAAAGGTAGCCTATGTTCTTTCTCAGGGTCTAAAGATTGTCTGTGCCAAATTTCATCAAAATCGGTTGAGAGGTTTAAGCGGGAAAGCGTAACAGACAGACAGACAGACAGATAGACAGACAGACAGAGTTACTTTCGCATTTATAATATTAGTTGGGATATTAGTTGGGATAGTTGGGATAGTTGGGATAAAGTTGGGATTGGGATAAGCAGTTTGAGATAGGCGACGAAAAGACGATAATGTTTCCCATATTATGCGCGCCAGCACTAAACCGAAGATAAGGTAAAATTTCCTTCCCCGTTTCCCCTCCAAATTCCGTCCCAAAATCGAACACCATGATAAGAGTTCTGCCAAATATTTCATCAAGCCAATTTACATCTAGAATCACCTAATTTTAGAGACGAAAGTTGATTGACACGTACCCGATTTGACGTGCCAAAACGGAAAATTGTAGTCAGATTCATATTTACAGGGTGTCTGAATATAATTCAGAACTTGATTAGAGGGAAAACTTTTGTTGTACAAAGTTATTGCTCGTTGCTAGAACATTTATCATTTAGTACCTGAATAACTGAGTTAGTCGCGCGACAACTTGTAATTTCAACATGATTTTTGTCGATTTTTTTTTATTCATAAAGTGTCACATAATGTGTATAATACAGGGCCCTTACCACCATCTCTTGAAGCATTCTTATTTCATTAGTACTTTTCTGTCAATGTCTTATATCAACTGCATAGAGTCTACTTTATGATCAAAAAGTAAAGTAATATTGAAATAAGAATGCTTCAAGAGATGGTGGTACGGGCCCATCTACAGACCGTTTCAAAGAGGATCTAGATACTATGATAATGACGGATAATGACATGGCAAATTAAAACATTTCTCTAATTTTAGTTTTTTAGTTTTTTTAGTTCACAATAAAGAATGCCTTTTCTTAAAAGCAAATTACCTCCAACTTCTCGAACCAAACTAATAAAAGCTTGTACGAGAACCCAGGTAACTGTTATGACGTAAAAAAATAATTTATGTTGCAAAAAAAATCATATTGCTACATAATAATATAAAACTCCTTTCAAAAGTCTAAGAGCAACTTTGTATAAAAAAAATTGAAAATAGAATCTTTCTTCTCTATTCAACTAACGTAAATTTTTCATAGGAAATTGCTTTGCTAAAGTCAAAAACCTTTCTTCTAACCGTTTTCCTATTATGAGTTTACTTTCCGCCGCTAAATTGCGCTTTGCAATGATAAATTTCCGCTCAAAGCTAATCTCGACTTCTCTAAGCGACATTTATGTTTATGTTTGACGACCTCTGTGGCGCAGCGGGCGAGAGCCTGCCTGCGACGCAAGAGGTTGCGGGTTCGATTCCCGCCTTGGAACAAATTTGTGTACGATCTGCAGAAATTTGTTCCGATGGTCTGGGTGTTTTCTATGTATAATAAAAACATATCTATCTATGTAAGTATATAATATATTAAATATATCAGTTATCTAGTACCCATAACACAAGCTTTGAATAGCTTACTTTGGGGCTAGATAGTGCTGTGTGGATTGTCCAGCATTATTTATTTATTTTATTTATGTCCGGTAACGAGTTTCGTTCGTACCTAGCTGTGGACGAGCAGACAGGCCAACCGATGAAAAGCGGTCACCGTTGCCCATCAACACCAGTACCCTGTCTTAGTTTTTTTATAAAACTAGCTGATCTTCTTATCGTGTCACTAATTTCTTTCGAAACAGTGTGGTGAAAGGATTTTAAGTGCGCCTCAAGAGGCTCCTTTCGAGCACTTGTCACATGTTATAGAACTTGTTAGGTTTTACAACATGCCGGTTTCCTCACGATGTTTTCCTTCACCGTTTGAGAGTACCTGGCATTGCGTACATAAATTTTTGACAAGAAACTCATTGGTGCACGACCGGTTTTGAACCCACGACCTTAGGATTGGAAGGCGGGGCTGCTACCACTAGACCACCAGTGATGCAAAACTAGCTGATGGAACAAGCAGATAGCCCACCTGATGTTAAGTGGTAACCATCGCCTATAACAAAGTATTGACTCGTAAGTCACGCACGATAGAAACGTGCCCTACGATGCATTACCCTGGGTCCATCAACTTGAGGCATACAGATGTTAAGCCTCATGTGCCTGTCATTACACCAGCGACCACACTCTTCAAACTGAAACACAGCGTTGCTGCTTGGCGGCAGAAAAAGGCGTGGTGGTAGTACTTCCCCGGACGAGCCCTTCACAGAGAGCTCTACTCCTCTTTTCGTGTTTTGTAACGTCAAGACGAAGTTCCTTAAAAAACAAGACACCTTTTTGGTTCCCTTAAGTACACATTCCCCATAGTTCCATTTAAATTGACAGCCTTCACAGCTCAGTTGGAGAGATTAGCTTTGCCTTTTGCGCCGTAGGCCGTTGGTTCGATTCCCATCGAGAACAAACATTTGTGATCCAGAAATTGTAAAACATTTATGTTTCGCCACCCAGAGAGCACAAACATCTATATATAATATTATCAGCAGGTATGTATTTAAATAAAAAGTATTATAATCAGCTATCTGATTTCCATAATAAGCTTTGGCTTAGTTTGGAGCGAGATAGTGCTGTGTGTCCAAAAATATTTACTTTATATTTTGGTTTGAATTTTGAGAGGCTTAATAGTGCTTCTAAAATAAAAATAGAATTAATACTCTGGGTTCTCGTTCAATCTAGATTGCAATCATTTTAGGCTTACCGTACCATCTCACCAACAACATCATAAGCTCTATCAAATGAATCAAAGCTAGGGCGTGATACTTGTGTTTTCACAAATGGTAAATACTTTTTGTAAAAATTTTAGATGTATTTTTACGTTTATGTGTTTTTTCGTAAACGTAGGAACGTAGGCAGACGGACCGATGACATAGTCAAAGTTGTAGGATGGAGAGGGATGCGGAAGGCGCAAAATCGAGGAAAATGTTAGCATAAGAAAACAAACATCAATTAGATGAGACCTTCACTGTGAAGGAAGACATCGTGAGGAAACCAGTTAGTATTCTAACAGCAGCGATGAGCTTGCAACCTGTCACGTATGGAATACATAACTACTGCAAAATGTGGGTATGTGCCAAATGTAATGTTTGGACGTACCTCTGACTACCCTCCTTAGACATCCTCAAAGAATCTTGAATTAGTACCTACTTGGTACTGGAAGATCTGAAGGGATATCTACCGTACCTGGGGATCAAAGTCGTGAAGCCGTTTCAGTTTTTTTTTTCTTCACTGTGGAAGAAGATTGAAGAAAATAGCACTTTTTTAACCTGTCTCGTCTCGCCGGGTCTTTGAGGTCTCCTCCGGGCAATTACAACAACATTTGCCCTTTCTATCACCAAGCAGGGTTGCAGTTTCTTTCTATAACAATGTACTCTTTCGGTTTGAAGTGTGTTTGCGGGTGACATTACCGACACAGGAGGCTTAACATTTGTATACCTCAAGGTGTTGAGGCTGGGCAGTGTATCGTAGTGCATATTCCTTTATCGGAGGCAATGCTATGTTTGTGATAGTAAATTAGTAACCACAGGGGCCATGTGCTTGTATAAACAGTAAGTAATATATTTAAATACGAAAATGGTTACGATAGTACGATGGTTGGTTGAAGTGGTTCAACCACATGAACTGATCGGGAATTAATTCAGTATTTAGGTTTAGTGTGATTAAGCCATGTACATCCAAACTTTCGCCTTTCGTAACTGAAAGATCGGAAAGACTGAGTATTGCCGATCAGTGAACGGAATAAATATTGTAGTCGGAAACATTAATTATGTAAATTCAACAAAAAGTTTACCTAATGGTTACCAAGCTCAATAAAAATACAATTTTCCCCTAATTGGAGTATATGGTCAGACAGAAATAGGACGTGTGAAATTGGCAGTGATTCGTCAAAAGAAATTACCCAAACAAATCGGAAAGGGCCTCATTAGGGAGCTCTCTCGTTAGAAAACTTTTTCCCATAGAATGTTGTGATAATGACGCAGAAGTTATAGAAAACAATGTGTTGGAAATACCAATAATGACGTGGAAAAAGTTTTAGTTTTCGTTTTAGAAATTATTTATTTTGTTTTGTTTTCTGTATTGCCAGGCGATTTTAGTAATACTCGACTTCTCAGCACGCCCGATAGAGAGATGTCTATACAAAGATGGCTTGACAATCAGTACATAGTATAAAACAAAGTCTCTTTCTGTGTCCCTATATCCCTATGTCCCCATGTCCCTATGAATGCTTAAATCTTTAAAACTACGCAACGGATTTTGATGCGGTTTTTTCTAATAGATAGAGTGATTCAAGAGAAAGGTTTATATGTATAATACATGCATGATATGTGCACCCGTGCGAATAATTTAAACCGTTCTCAGAGTTTTGGTAACATATTGGTAGGTAAGTACTATGAATTAAATTGTTGAATAATGAGATCCTCAGCTCCAAGAGAAAAAAAAAACTGAAACAGCTTCACGACTTTGATCGGTACGGTAGATATCCCTTCAGATCTCCCAGTACCAAGTAGTACTAATTCAAGATTATTTGAGGATGTCTAAGGGGGGTAGTCAGAGGTACGTCCAAACATTACATTTGGCACATACCCACATTTTGCAGTAGTTAGTATTCCATACGTGACAGGTTGCAAGCCCAACGCCGCTGTTAGAATACTAACTGGTTTCCTCACGATGTTTTCCTTCACGGTTTAAGAGCACTGGCATTGCGCACATAAATTTTTCGATAGAAAAATCCATTGGTGCACGACCGGATTCGAACCTGCGACCTTACGATCGGAAGGCGGGGTCACTTCCACTAGACCACCGGTGCTCAAGAGAAATGCTTTTAAAAATCAAGAAAATCATCCTTTTTTAATTATGTTTTCTTTATCTTATCGCGAAATTTATCTGGACGGTTAATTTGGCTTCTTTCGAGATACTAGGTAGAGCGGGCAATAAAATTACAAATTACAATTTGTGTGGAAACTTATAAGCAAACGTAATTTGAAAGCATGAAATGACGTGAATTTTCAAATATTGTCATTAAGTTTCCGTAGTGTAGTGGTTATCACGTGTGCTTCACACGCACAAGGTCCCCGGTTCGATCCCGGGCGGAAACATGTCTCTTTTTGTCTAGGTTTAGGTTTAAAACAAAATAAGTTTTTATTTATTTTGTTGTTGTCAGAATATTTTTTTTTTATAATATGTAACCTCAATGTTATGTGTATTTTTTTTCAAATGTACGTTGATATATAATAGTACATATGTGGCGGCTATGTACCTAGCCACAGCAAACGGGCTGACGAGTAGGTTTTATTGTTTTATGTAGCGTCACTCGTCAGTCGCGTTGCACAGCCCTTCCCGTCAGGTTCGGTCACATAGCAAGTGTAAAAGACAATACAAAATAGTTTCCAGTGATACAGTTTTGTTATTTCACACCCCTCACACGTCTCAACGGAAAGTAAGGAGCAGCACTAGACATAGAAGACATCTTTACATTGGTGACCCTGGACAATTGAACATTTCAATTTGTTACGCGTGACGTGTGAAAATTTGTGAAACATGAATCCCGCAACTACATTAACTCCCGCGACTCCTGCAGTTTCCGGTAACACGGATCTGGAACGGATGGATATGGCAGCCATATCGCTTACATCCAGGATTCCAGATTTTTGGCCTGATCAGCCAAGAGTCTGGTTCATTCGTACGGAAGCGATATTGGCGCCACAAAAGATCGGAGATGAAGCAAAATTCAACATAGTGGTATCAAAGCTGGGAAAAGAGGTCATACAACAGGTTACCGACGTGCTGGTGAATCCGCCGGAGCAAGGGAAGTATGACACGCTACGCACACGACTCTTGGCTGTTTACGAGGAGTCAGAGAACCGGCAGCTACAGAAACTGATTGGGGAAATGGAGCTAGGCGAGCAAAAACCCTCGCAACTTCTCAGGCGCATGCGAGATTTAGCCCGAGGGAAAGTGCCCGATGATACTTTACGCATATTGTGGCAAGGTCATTTGCCTCAAGCGGCGAGAGCGGTACTCGCTGTTACGGAGATCAAAGAGCTCGAGAGCCTTGCTAACATTGCTGACAAAATTTTGGAGACGACTCGACCCGTGAGCAGCGTAGCTGAAGTAGCTGAAGCCTCATCCAGTAACAGCACGAGCAAGATCCTGGCTGAGATAGCAAAAATCAATGTTCGCCTCAACAACATAGATCGCTCGAGATCACAGCAGCGTGGAAGAGGAAGTCGCAGTCGCTCGTACTCAGCACCGGCGTCGCGAGATGCATCCCAGCAGCGACGCACCCCGAAGAGTCCAGACTGGTTATGCTTTTACCATTTTCGCTTTCGAGGACGTGCCACTAAATGTAACCAACCTTGTGCGTGGGTGGAGAAGAATGATAAAAATGCGGAAAACTAGAGAGAGTGCAGGCCACGGCGGAAGTCTGCACCATTTCACCATCCCACCGCCTCTGCGTGACCGACCGTCAAAGTGGTCTACGTTTTTTGGTTGATTCAGGTGCGAATGTTTCCGTTATTCCACGACAAAAAAGACTATTTCATGAAAATAAGTGTTCGGAGTATAAACTATACGCGGCCAATGGCAGTGAAATTAAAACATACGGCACGAAAACTCTAGAACTTGACTTTAAACTACGTCGTCCGTATCGGTGGAATTTTATAGTGGCGGATGTCAAGCAACCGATCCTAGGTGCCGATTTTTTATCGCACAATCGACTCATAGTGGACCTAAGTGAGCGAAAGTTGATAGACAAAGTGACAAGCTTAAGCGTTATCGCTACGCTAGTGGATCACAGTGAGTTACCTATCGATACGGTAGATAGTGATCACCCGTACTCAGAACTCTTACGTAAGTATCCGGATATCACTAAACCGTTGTCATTCAAAGAACCATCGCGTCACGGTATTTATCATCACATCGAGACAACCGGACCTCCAGTGTTTGCGCGGGCCAGGCCGCTACCACCTGCCCGATACAACGCCGTCAAGGAGGAGTTCCGTCTGATGCAAGAAATGGGTATCTGTCGACCATCGAAGTCAGCGTGGGCAAGTCCTCTACACGTGGTACCGAAGAAGAATGGAGATCTACGGCCTTGCGGTGACTATCGCCGGCTGAACGCGGTAACTAAACCTGATCGCTACCCTATACCACGCCTACAGGATTTCACCTACTTACTCGCAGGTAAAAACATTTTTTCTACGCTTGATATAAACAGAGCTTACCACTGCATCGAGATCGCACCGGAAGACGTCGAGAAAAGCGCAATCATTTGTCCCTTTGGTCTTTTTGAGTTTACAAGACTCGGATTTGGATATAAAAATGCAAGCCAGACTTTTCAACGCTTTATGAATACAGTACTACAAGGACTAGATTTTTTATTTTGCTATATCGACGATATACTTGTAGCGAGTGATAACGAGACAGAACACAAGGAACACTTAAGTATGATTTTCTCTAGGTTCAGTGAATACGGTATTACTTTAAATCTTTCAAAATGTTGTTTAGGTCAAAGTAAACTAAATTTTTTAGGTTTCGAGGTATCAACTGAAGGGATACGACCTTTGGAAGGAAAAGTTGAAGCTATTAAAAATTTTCCTAAACCACAGACTATCGAAGAGTTGCGCAGATTTTTAGGTATGCTCAATTTTTATCGAAGCCACCTTCCAAATGCCGCATCGCATCAAGCAGAGTTGAATAAGTATCTGCATGGTACCAAGAAAAAAGATAAAACTACTATTGTATGGACGGACTTATCTAACAAGGCGTTTGAGCAGTGTAAAGAGAGCCTACAGCATGCTTGTACATTGTTGCATCCGATAGCGAATGTCCCGCTCGCACTTATGACCGACGCTTCGAATTCCTGCGTAGGTGCAGTTTTGCAACAGTACGTCAACAATTCTTGGAAGCCGCTTGGTTATTTTTCAAAGGTCCTATCAATCGTACAGCAAAAGTACTCAACTTACGATCGTGAACTTTTAGCCATTTTTATGGCGATAAAACACTTTCGTAGTTTGCATGAGGGAAGAACTTTGATCATTTACACAGACCATAAACCATTAGTTTATGCATTTTCAAAAATAAATAGTGACAACGAGATCCCTCGTCGCACTAGACAGCTCATGTTTATAAGTGAATTTACGACCGACATACGTCACATAGTAGGTTCTAAAAACATTGTAGCCGATACTCTCTCGCGCGTAGAGACAATTTTTTGCCCAACGTCTATTGACTACGCAGAATTAGCAGAAGCACAAGCGCGCGATAGTTACGTCACCAGTGACCACAGTGTGCACCTGAAGCGTATCGGATTACAGAGTTGCGACAAGGAAATATACTGCGATGTTTCTACGAATACAGTTAGACCGTACCTACCAGAATGTTTTCGTCGAATAGCTTTCAAAAGCGTCCACGATCTAAGTCATCCCGGTATACGTACTACACGAAAGCTAGTAGGTCAAAAATTCTTTTGGCCTAATATGAACCGCGATGTAGGAATTTGGTCTAAAACTTGTATACAGTGCCAACGAGTTAAAGTACAGAGACACACAGTATCGCATCTTCAAGATTTTCCATCATCTGGCCGATTCGAACATATACACATTGATTTAGTAGGCCCGCTACCTATTTCTTCGGAAGGCTATAGGTACTGTCTAACTATAATCGATAGAAACACAAAATGGCCGGAAGCTTTTCCTATCAAAGAAATGACTGCGGACACTGTCGCTAAAATGGTATACGAAGGATGGATAGCACGTTTCGGTTGTCCCCTTAGACTCACTAGTGACCAAGGTCGACAGTTCGAGAGTTCATTATTTTCAAGGTTAATGCATTATATGGGCATTGAAAAAACGAGAACCACCCCATACCACCCGCAAGCAAATGGCATGGTTGAGCGGTGGCATCGTTCTTTCAAAGTCGCCATAACTGCACGGTTAAATTCTACGTCATGGGTTACTGAGTTACCTACCGCTATGTTAGGGTTACGTGCTACGCTTAGGCAGGATAGTGACGTAAGTGCAGCGGAAATGGTATACGGGCAAGCACTAAGAATGCCTGGTGATTTTTTCGATCATAAATGTGACAAGCAAACTTTAGGCACTTTTGACACTGTAGCAGAAAGTATTAGGAACACTATCAGGAGTTATAGGCCCGTTGCAAAGTCTCATTGTAACTCACGTAATTTTTTTGTTCATCCTGACCTAAGTCAAAGTAATTTTGTTTTCATAAGAAATGACGCTGTACGTAAACCTTTTACACCGACTTACAACGGTCCCTACCGTATTGTAAAAAAAGGAAATAAGGTATATAAGATACAGATCAATGATAGGCAGGTATGTATATCCATAGACAGGTTAAAACCGGCTTATTTAATGGCAGAAGATGAACCAACACCACAGAGAAGCACTTCGTGCACTGTACCGCCAGATAGCGAAGGTACAGACGGAAGGTTCAATGCATTCCCTAGTATCGTACCTCAGAGAAGTTTATCAAACTCTGTGCCCCTGGATAATGATAATGGTACAGATGGTACACGGAAAAAACGTAACGGTTGGATTTAAATAACTTATTGCTATTTACAACAGAGTAACTCGATTCGGAGGGAGCCTGCAAAGTGTATTGCTAATGCTAGACAAGCCATCTTTGCTAATGTAAGTTGGTAATAATAACCTAAATAGTTGGTTAAAATTTGATAACCTGGGCTAGGTAACTTCCAACCTTTTAATTTAATAAAGACAACAAACCTAATTGTGAACGTGAATCGAGTAATTCTGTTAGTTATAACCAAGCTTCTTAGCTTAAATCGACGATTTTATCAAATCAACTTTGTAAACGCAGCTAATGAACGTTTCTATGTTTAACAAAGTGACTTTGTCAACTAGATGGGTATACTTAGCAATGTTACTCGGCGCTGCCAATCGTGTCCACTGGATAGCGATACCCTATATACTTTGTTAATTCTAACCAATTCAAATAGGTATACTTAGCAAAGTTACTCGGCGCTTTCAACCGTGTTCGGTGGGTTCTCTACAACCTACCTAGATTTTTACTCCTAGCCTACTTGAATTGGTACATTTAGCAATGTAGTTCGTTGTTCCTAAGCGGGTTTATTGGGTTTGCTACAACCAATCTACATTTTTACTTCTAGCCTACTTGAATTGGTATATTTAGCAATGTAGTTTGTTGTTCTAAGCGAGTTCATTGGGTTAATACTGTTAAATACTTAGCTGCAGATACCCACCATTTCCAAGTGACAAGAATATCAATAAGCTTGATTTTAAGTTTGAACTTGTGTTGTACTGATAGCTGCTTTTAGTACAATGCAAGTTCAAACTTAAAATCTGTAGCATGTCTATATTGTTGTCACTTGGAAATGGTACCAGCAGCTAAGTATGTAGCAGCATTAATCCAATAAACCTGCAGAATAAAAAATAACATTGATGAATAATATACCGATTCAAGTAGGCTAGAAGTAAAAAAATTAAAGTGATTCTGCATTCTGACGCTAAATAAAAGTAAAAATGTAGGGAATTGATAAAATCGTTAATCTGGTGAAAAGTAAAATCACCCTAAAAAAAATACTAAGCGATCATATTTCATTTGCCTACAGACCAAACATCAACATTAAAAAAATGCATATTAAATAATAAAGTTTTATTTAAATTCTTTAACAATCGTTTTTATATTCTTAAATCTAAATTATTCAAATTATGCAAGATCAGTACTTAGGTACTAAGGGGCACAAACATTTTAATTACAATTATATTAATTATTTTACCTCTATAGTCTTATACATTTTCTCATAAAATGCTTTATTTTCTTTTAGGGTAAATGTTAATCAAATATATAATTATGTTTGTTAACAAATTACCATGCTGATAAGTTGAGAGGAAATCGAAATTTTTGTCCTTGGTCTTGGTGCGCAGCTTGGCCAAATCCAATAGGAAGTTTCTGATATAGTGTACTTTTTGGCATACAGGTGTTCGAAATCCGTTATGACCTGTGAACAATACATTTTTATTTATTTTACAGTCAGAAATAATTTGTAGGTTAATACTAATCAAAACTTAAATATCATCAAAAATATCAGATAACGCACATCAAGCGGCACGCACCACTCTTTGTTTGCTATAATAGTGGCTCTGCGGGGCGGCGAAGATTCTGTGGCAAGCCGCGCATAGTGTATAGCAGCCGGTATATGTTAGGTATTATGGCACATACATATAATTACGAAATTACGATTTCTTTGCAGAAACTTCTACTAGGTAGGATGTGAAAAACAATAGCAACGAGTTTTGCTACCTACAATAATCACCGTGGTAGTAGGTACTTACTTTGAAAAACTTCACTATACTCCTCCAAGCCCCAAGCAGTTAGAAGATTCCTCGTGTCTTCATCCATCGCATCGGGTGTTTTGTACTAATGCAGTTGATCAGAACACTGGAACACTGGATTCAGTTTTTTGTTGCAAACTTTAAACCAATCACCACACAACCTCTGCTGGTTATTTTCTAAAAAGTACTCTCGTTCGTGTTCGCGCCCAAGGACTTGTCGAAAAGAAATGGCCGTTGCCCTTGCATCGCACGTGTGTCTAAAATCGTTCTCGAGTTTTACACCATTCTCATGTCAACGCATAACCATTTTCTTCGATTAATCCAGCAATGTTACTTGTTTAAATTTAGTTTTAGCAACACACTTGTCTATTGATTGCTGAGTTATTTGCTTGTATACAGATAATTTGAACAGAATTAAACATTTGAAACAGAATAGATAATTTAACATGTTTAATGTTTTGTTTTAAATGAGTCTTGGTTATTTGTAAATAACAAAATGCACTTGGGTGTATCTACATACTAATTTATTGTTTGTTTTAAATGAGACTTGGTTATTTGTAACCATACCAACCCATTCAAATTTAACCGAGTAGGAGTAGTTTAAACTTAGATAAGTATCTACTTGTCAGTTTATAAATATGAAAACTTGTCTATTTTTAAACGGAAACGAAATAGGTTACTTTAACTGAGGCACTCACCTGGAGACTATCAAGTACTCTGTTAGTATTACCTAGAATATACAGCAAAACTGTCTTGTTTACTACTAACAGAGCTTTATTGTGCGTTTTAGATAAGTCTTAGTTATAAGTAGCCCAAAAAAAATTAACCAAGCCAAATTGGTACTTTGCTAGTGCTCCGTTTTTTCCGTGTACAGATCGGAATGAGCCAAAAACGACCAGAAGCGGTCGTTTATCAAAAAAGCCCAAACGGTATATACAAAGCATGCATGAAAAGCATGTTACGTTTAGTGATTAGTTAGATTTTTTTTGTGTTTTTAAAGTAAGATTGTTATACACATTTTTTTTTTTAAATGACTTTATTGTATTTAGCATAGAAAATTATTTACATCGAAACTTTTTATGATTATATACAAATAATTTTTTTGTTGAGCTAACATAAATCAGATACTTGATTTATTGTAATGGAAACTTACTTATACATTGATGAATTGATACACACATTAATATAATTCAATAGGTATTAATCAGCGTAATTCGACCAAGCTTATTTGAAAGCACGAGGTATTTATTCAGTTCAATCGTAAATGTGATGTCAATTGAGCTATTCCCATTTTCGCATTTATTTGAAAACCTTAAAAACATGGGCAAGCAACAGAGCAAGGAGGAAGTTATCATTGCTCAGAGCGGAGGAGAGGCCTCCAAGGAGCAACTCTCTACGATTGGTTGGATGATACTAAGCATCATCATCCTGCTCATCGCTATTGTCATATTTTTCGTTTGGAACTACTTCAAGAAAAGAACTCAGTTATGGTTCCAACGTCAAGTACATGGTCGTGGCCTGCAGATGGCGGGTATGGCGACCACACCCATGGCTACGCCAGCTGCACCCTTCAGCGTGCAGATGCAGCCAGCAGCATCTCAAGTGATCTAGTGTTAAAGTATTAAAATAGAATCAAATGTGTGCAAAGCTTAAAACGTTTGTATCAAGTCATCTGTGTAGCATTATCGTATAAAGTTTCCAAAGTTTTTTTCTCTCAATAATTTAATTTTCTATTAACAGCATAAAGGATGTTTGTGGAAGTAGAGTAGGTAGTTAGGTACAGCCAACTCGGTAATTCGAGTCAAGACACATTGCAAAGTAGCGAGCTACTGCAGCGAAAGCAAATTTGCAATTGTTTAGACTGCACGTAGGTAGTGTACCTAACTGGAATTGACCTACAGGATGATATTTTGTTTATGTACATTTAACTTTAAAATATTTTTTTCTTCTTAAAAAAAAAAAAAATTTTTTTTAAGAGGGGGTGTACTGTGGCGGCTATGTACCTAGCCACAGCAAACGGGCTGACGAGTAGGTTTTATTGTTTTATGTAGCGTCACTCGTCAGTCGCGTTGCACAGCCCTTCCCGTCAGGTTCGGTCACATAGCAAGTGTAAAAGACAATACAAAATAGTTTCCAGTGATACAGTTTTGTTATTTCACACCCCTCACACGTCTCAACGGAAAGTAAGGAGCAGCACTAGACATAGAAGACATCTTTACACATATATTAGTAAAGACAAGCAGAGTATAAAAAGGATAGGCAGAGACACGTTTAAGTAAGTATGGCCTACACGAATAAAAGATGCTGTATCTAATACTAGCTACCGCCTATAGCTTTGCTCGTATTTAAATCCTATTGGGTTCGTAAAAATCGCAAATAATCACGATTTAAAAAAAAATACGTGACATTTATCGGTTCATAAAAATATTTTTTTACATCCAAACTTTATATCCACCTATACAACCTAGTTTTTTACGATTTTCATAACTACAACACTATACTGGTTTCCTCACGATAGAATACCTTCAAATTTTTTTTATTAGTGGGAAGTTACACGGTCATCTGCATCTTAAGACAAGCAAATGGAAACTCGACCGTGAATAATGCGATAAGCGTTTGAAGTAAGTATCTGACTGTGGCTTTGATCATTTTGAGTGGAGGGCAATGCAAGGAAAATCAAAATATACTCTTTATTCTAAGAATGGATTCTACCTAACTACAGTACCAAAGTCTGAAATTTAGCACTTACTTGTCATGACAATAGTTTCTATATTCATTCTTAATATATGTACCTATTCATTACTTTATTTAATTTTCCGGTATGCTGATACCTTATTAAGTACGTACTCTGTCATTTATCTTGACGGCCGTGAAGTTGCCTAGTACCCTACTGAGCATAATAAATCTTATTACTACGTTTTAGTCGCCTAGGTCCCATCTGAAAACCAGCGCCGCTTCACTTGTGGAGCGGAAATAAGCTGAGATGGGGCCTATTTTGGATCGCGCGCGCATGCACTTGGCACGAACTGATTTGCACCTTCCACCTATTTACACACGTCCTTCTCTGTTTTTATTTCTACTTTTCCTACCTACCTACTGTTTATTCTGCAATTGTTCTTCTTTGTCTTCTCGTGTTTGCTTTTCTGTCGTGCTTTTGGTAATGTTTTATTTTATTTTCTTGCTATAATTATTATAAGTGTATGTATCGTGTGTGTCCAAAATAAATGTATTTTCTTTCTTTCTTTCTTTCTTTTCTTTAGAAACAATGTGCTGAAAGGATTTTAAGTGCGTTTAGAAGAGGCTTCTTTCGAGCACATGACACCATGCTTCAAGCCTTTCAAGTTCGGTAAAAATGATCTGATAACAAATTCCCGAATTTTTATACAAAATATCCAAGAAACAATGGCAGCGACCGCAAAAATGTTGTCCTCTATAAATTCTTGACCAATTTTTAAGAAATTCTTGAAATAGTGTAAATAGACGTTATCGTCATGGGTTTGAATCGGGTCGAGCACCAGTCTTTTCTCTGTATAACAATAAATTTGTGGGGAGTTGGTGGATGGAAAGTGGTTAAGAATCGTCCTGGAAAATTAAATAGGCCTATGTCGACCAGTGGACTACGACAGGTTGATGATGATGTGGTATGGCAATGGCGATTTGTGGTGTGTACAATACATTAAAATACATTTTCTAATTGTGTCTGGAATTCCGGCATGTGTAAGGTTAACGGGCAGCTCTGTTACAAGGCATTGCTTCGCAATTCTTATAAACGCGAAAGTTTGCAAGTATGGATGGATAGATGGATGGATGGATGAATGCCGGACGCCGGAACGGCTGAACGAATCTGGATGAAACTTAGCAGAGAGATAGATTATAACCTGGAATAGCACTAAGCAATTTTTTTTAACGGCAATTTTTTATCCCGTGGGAAAACCGGGATTTAAATCTGCGCAGGTGAAACCGCGGGGCGCAACTATATTGGATAAATATTGCGGAAAAAATGCGACGTCCCGGGCCAAGTTAGATAATGCGCGGATAAAAAATTTACGACTAAAATATCACTTGAGCTTCAAGTAGGTTAAACTTGAACTTTGCTAGTTGCTATCTTTTGAGTTCAATAATTCTTGATAATAATCTGATGCTAGTAAAAGCCCCTGACTTCGTATAAGTATTTTTTATCTTTCATGTTATCTCCCGCTGCAAAGAGTTTTCTGAATCGATAGTAAGCCGGTAGATGTTAACTTGTAACTCGCGCATTTCCATTTTTTAGGAGAAACTTCAAACACTGGGCCCGTACCACCATCTCTTGAAGCATTCTTATTTCAATAATACTATACTTTTTGATCATAAAGCTGACTCTAAGCAGTTGATATTAGATATTGACATAAAAATAATATTGAAATAAGAATGCTTTAAACATAACCAACGTATCATGACGGTTTGATCTTCTGCAACCTTACAAACGACCTTTCCAGATCCTCTTTAACAGATCCTCTCAAAATCAGCTCAAATCATATAAATGATATATGAAATAGGTCCTTATAAGATAATTGTAAACAACACTTACACAGTGAACAAACATGTTTGTTCATTACACAAATGTTTGATATCGATGATGGAACCGACAACGGGCTACAGCACAGAAGCAACCAAGGAATTTGAATACGAAGCAAATACCAAATTTGTGAGCGCTGTCAATGTCAATAGGTTAATGACTTATATAGACTGTGCCTTGTTGAATCGCATCCAAGGGGAAATGTTTTGTTTATAGGTGATGGTTGCCACTTAACATCAGGTGGGCCATCTGCTTGTTCCATCAGCTAGTTGTATAAAACAACCGTGGCAGCATTAGTACCATGCTGGCTGTTGTTGCTGATAGGTTGGATTCAGGCTCCTTCAGTTACTGGGTAGACAAACACTACCTATTGCCCGGTAGAGACCCAGTAGCAACATCTTTTTTCACCAATATATTTATTCGACAGCCTTCACAGCTCAGTTGGTAGTAGCTCTGCCTTCTGTGCCGTAGGCCGTGGGTTCGATTCCCGCCGTGAACAAACATTTGTACATAGATGTTTGTTCTGTGTCTGGGTGTTATATATGTATAACATTAAAAGTATGTATTTACAAAAATAGTGTATAAGTAGTATATCAGCTATCTGGTTCCCATATTATTATCACAAGCTTTGGCTTAGTTTGGGGCGAGATAGTGCTGTGTGGAATGTCCACCAATATTTATTTATTTATTATTATATTGATATGTTGGATACAGGCAGGTATATTTTGCATTGTCCATGTTGTCTCACTAAATTAAAAACTAAATTCGTTTATAATGTTATATTACTATGTGGTACCACAGATAAGAAAATACTATCTAACAAATTGGATTATTCGATCTTGAATAAATGAATTGAATTTGGTTTTCAATCAGTCAGTAACGTACGTTTTTATTAGATTAAAATAATTGCTAATTCACATTCTGGCAATCTATCACGTTTATTTCAATAAATCATTTGACGCGATAGGCGTTCAAAACTTATATAAATCAAAAACGTATTAATTAGGTGGTGAGAGAGGACCAAAAAAGATAATTAAAATGATTAAAATTGTGCTAGTGATAACATTGCTAGTGATGTTTGGTGCGTGTGACAGCGATGAGGACTATTCTTACATTGATCCAGTGATCGATATGCTGTTGAATGGTGTGAGCGAAGAAGCTAAGACTACTGAAGAAATACATGGTACGTTTTTCCAGGTTTTATTCGTGGTTTTGTGAAAAAAAAACTTTTTTAATCATGTACTTTATCACTACATAGTATAAAACAAAGTCGCTTTCTCTGTCCTTATATCCCCATGTCCCTATGTCCCTATGTATGCTTAAATGTTTGAAACTACACAACGGATTTTGATGCGGTTTTTTTAATAGATAGAGTGATTCAAGAGGAAGGTATGTATATACATGCATGATATGTGCACCCGTGCGAAGCAGGGGCGCGCGGGCGGATCGCTAGTTTTTAAATGCACGCCCATGCATCATTATTCAACTCTTTAAAAAAAGTCATTCATTCATTTATTCAGTCGTTCATTTATTTATTTAGGTATGTTTTTCGGGTTATAACTTTAGAACCACTGATCCAATCTCTATGAAGTTTAGTTATTTGATGGCTTTCACATAAGAAATTACTGATAAGTATATGAGTTAAATCGGATGAGTAGATATAATGGGGGCATAAAGTGGCAAAAATTTCACTAATATATCGAGTTACGTGTCATATAAAATGAATTGGATTGTACATTCCAAAACCATTTTTTTTATATGACGCGCGGTTCTTAGGATACCAATTTATTTAACCAACGATCTAAGAGCCCCCTAGGGTTTCGTTGACATCATAGTTTTGTTACAGGTCGGCAAGTTCCTTTTACTTTTTTTTGTAAAAAATAAAAAGGTATTAAGGACTTATTATTTATTCGTATTACTATTATTTCGTTATTTATTTTTCAAATGTTTTGCTGACTTTTAGATGAAGAGTCCGTATCAGCCGGTTCAATCTGGAAGTGTGGAAATTGCACCGATCTCGGAGAAGCGAAGTTGGTGCATTCAGAATCTAGTCTGGTAGACGAGGATACGGACCCACAGGAGGTGTATGTACAGGTGATATTCAACTTAGTTTTTTGATGTTTTCCATCACCTTGTGACATGACAAAAATCGAACAGCTTCGCAACTATGATCAACATTGGACTTGTCTTATGTTGATAGACGCAGGCACTGGCAGGCAGTGTATCATTAGGTATCTCCTACGTTTTTATAGTGCGTTAGAACTGGAGAAATAAAAAAAACAAAGGTTTAGAGAGATAGGTAGATATTTCATTCAGCGACATTAACCCCCGTCCTAAAAAAATCTTTGTTTTAATCAAATCTAAAATTCAATAAATAAAAAGGCCTTTGTATTCATAATAGAAGCTTATTAAGAGTGATAAAACACGCTATTATCTCTTTATAAAACAATTTAAACTTTGAAAAATTTTACTTTTAAAATTATACCGTTAATTTAACCTGTAACTCACTCCCGAAGGTTTTCTTTTTCTTTTTTAATTGAATCATAAGGTAAGGATAATTTTGAAAGGCCTAAAAGTTGGAAAATCTACATCCTTTAAATCACACTCGTCATCACCGACATTTTGTCTGGTTGCCTGTAAGAAATCGCTTCCATTGATAAGGCCAACCATTTTACTTCGGTTACACCTAGATTTATGATGTATTCTTGTGTACAATAAAGTGTTATATATCTATTTATCTATTATGTAGTATGTATTTAGTATGGATCAGAAATATTATTTCAATAGTCGTCTGAAATAAATTTTAAATTATAATATTTGTATTTTTTTTTCAGATCACCTTGATGATATCTCGTTTACGCTGTGTGACGGTGACCTCTCCCCAGCCTGGTGCTGTCCGGAAGCTGCTTGGAACCTGCGAAGGGTCCTCGGTCACTCTGAGCGTCTTGCCATCACACAACTACACTATTCTAGTCTACGCATAATTCTTTATTAATTTAACTACTCTGCTGGAATAATCTGGGCTATAAATATATATATATAGAAATATAAATAGGTAGACAAATAGAAAGATAGACAGATAAAAAGATAGATAGAAACCCAAAAACACAACGCATAATTTATGAATAATAACATATTAGATATCTTTAAAAATTTTGTAATGTACTAGCCGGAGGTACTTAGACAGGTGTCAGCCCTTTAAATTACTGTGACCCTCTCATCATGCCATTTTATAGGGGCTCTATAGAGTATTCTTGGCACTGTCACTTTTATGCCAATGAAAAGAGACAGCAACAGACTTATTGGTCTGATAAGCTTATGGTGCGCTCAGCGACCATTATGAATGAGGGCCTTATAATTTTAGAGCTATATATAGTTTCTTGAATTTGATTCCCACACTAGGCTGACCCAACGTGAGAACTAAAATTATAATTGCCATAATATTACACCTCTACAGGCTAAGAATAATTCTATGAGTACATAATGGATACGCATTAAGCTAGCTTACGATGCTCGCTTTTAGATCTTTGTAATTATTGTCATTTTTCTTTGGCAGTTTCGTCTGTATCCGTCCGTGTATGCAAAAAACGGAGATAATGTAAATATTCTCTCGACCCAAATAATTCCCACTGTTTAATACTAGGCATTTATTTTTATGTGTTATGTTATAACTTATTTTTAAACGAATCCAATAAAAAAATTGTTTACGTACGAAGTTGTGAAACATTAATTTATGGTATACTAGCGACCCGCCCGTGCACATTGTTTTTCAACATTATCATGCATGTATTATATGTATGTCCCTATGTATGCTTAAATCTTTAAAACTACGCAACGGATTTTGATGCAGTTTTTTTAATAGAAAGAGTTATTAAAGAGGAAGGTTTATATGTATAATACATGCATGATATGTGCACCCGTGCGAAGCAGGGGCGCGCGGGCGGATCGCTAGTAAAGAATAAAGCCCAAAATTAAGTTGTCACTTCACACGGTTTGGGGCAAGGAATCTCTTATGTCACAGAGAATAATGCCCCTGTCGTCTTAGTTTCCTATAGAAAATGTTGGCTTAGTTTGGGGCTAGACAGTGGTGTGGAAAGTCCACAAAAAATCCATCAGACTTCTTCCTTCCAGCTGCAAGACAGTTGCAGTTGTTTATCAGCCGAGTCCCTGACGTATAAATAAACAATTTGCTTATATTTGTGTTCATAATTTGTTTAATAACTCAGTCCAAGTATAAATATCAAACAAAAGACCATTGTACGAACAGCAAACAATGTTTTTTTAGTCAGTTTGCATAAATTGATGGAGTACACTGTAAGTAAGTGGATTACTTTGTCACTGTGTCGAAATCAACTGAAGAATTCGGTGGTTTTTCTCTTTCGTTGGATATCAGCATTTTAAGCGAGGTTCGTGTTTTAAAAGTCTTAAGATTTTTTTATATACTATGTAACTCTATACATACAGGATATTCAAATTTAATTCAGTAATTGGCTGTTTGCATGTTCCATTTTGGACATAATTAATATTATTATAATTTATTTTTTTAATTACCTAAGTAATAGACGTTTAATTCGTTTTTAAAAACTTATGGCTGCGGACAAGGATCTGCTAATTTACTTATAGTATAAATACGTTGATATTTTTACAAAAATATAGAGAACTTCACGAATAAGTCACTTTCTAAAATTATTTTTATTTACCTTCTTACCGTTTTTATTATTCACATAAAGTATATTACACACATGGACATAGGTATACATAAACAAAAATAATCGGGTAGCGCTTATTTTCTTTTGAGCAGCTGTTGGTTTATTGCATTTGTCTCTGTTTTCTTTTTAACTTTGCTAAGAGTGTCTCCGATAAAAAGTTTTTCTATGATTTTAGATATTTTTAAATAAGAATGAAGATATACGAGACCGTTGCTGATTTCTACGATAAAAAGTGTGTTTTCCTCACTGGAGGCACAGGATTTCTTGGGAAAGTAAGTAATTTTATTTGCTTGTGTCAAAATACCAGCGACTACTATTAACCGTGCACACCGTTCTCTGACACCGTGCTCTGGTGGGAGTTTTGTCTTTCGGTATGTATGATGAGTATAGAGCTCTTTGCGAAGGGTTCGTTCGAGGATGTACTACCACCAGACATGATGGTATTAGTATACTTCCTCGTACGAATAAGACAATATTTTGCCGCCAAGCAGCGATGCTGTGTTGCAGTTTCAAGAAGTGATTGTCAGTGAAATCACAGGCACATGAGGCATAACATCTACTACCTAGCACTTTCCCAGACGAGCCCTACTCAAAGAGCTTTTACTACTCGTAACAAAACGATATTAATAATTTCAGGTAATTCTCGAGAAACTTCTGTACAGCTGTCCAGACATAGATAAAATATACGTATTGATTCGCGATCACAAGGGATTGAGCGCGGAGCATAGAATACAAAAACTGATAGACAATCCGGTAAGAGACAATAATAGCTCCTCTGGTCCGACTAGACATAGCCATCAATCGAAAGTCCTTCTCCACTACTAGGAGTTAGGCTCTCGGGGGGAGGGAAGCAGGGGGCAATGCACTATATAAACAAGTATTGTAACAAGACGGACAGAGCAGTTATCTTTGTATACATGTTGCGTGTATGTGCGTTCTAGGTTAAAATCAAATCACAACGTACGGAATAAGAGCCAGAGCTACTACGAGTACTAACCAAGTTATGAAGGCTTTATTTTTTACCAATATTGTTTAAAATATATACAAAACTGGTTCTCGTTGAAAAAAATGTATATCATTCAGTCACCACGTTACTATTTCTGATTATTCATTGCGTAATCTAGATCTTTGTTACAGTTATTCGCAAGGCTGAAAGAACAAAGACCGAATGATTTGATGAAACTCGTTCCCATAGCCGGTGATGTGAGCTTACCTAACCTTGGGATAAGGTCTCAGGATGAACTGATTTTAATTAAAAAGGTACCATTTATAAAGCATAGCTTCATAAGTCACGTGCGACATACGATGTGAGCGTGCCTTACGATGCTGCCTCACACACGCAGCCCTGCGTCCATCAACATGAGGCATACGGGTGGTAAGCCTCATTTATTGTCTGAGATTGGTAACCACGCCCTTCAAACTGAAGCACTGCAACGCTGCTTGGCGGCAGAAATGGGGGCCAATAATGCACGACATGTTTTTTTTATTTATTTAAAGGTCTTTGTCGCAGGGCGACCACACTGCCCTATAATAAAACATCAAAACAAATGCGCATATCAAAACTTAATCCTAACCCTAATTCTTACTTAACCCTAATTCTGCCAACCTATATTACCTATAGAAAGAAAGAAAGAAAGAAAATACATTTATTTTGGACACACACGAGCATCTTCCGGGATGATAATTATTATTATTATTATTATTCATTTATTTCGGATCAAAAATCCATACAATAACATATACAAGTAATACAAAAACAATTATAACTTTACACAAAAACTTATAACTAAACACATACCTACCTAAAATAAATAATTTAAATGTCATATGAATAGAAATAATGTACATCCTAATAATGCAACACCCTAATAATCCGTGTCCACTACTTTTTTAGCTGGATTACTAATAAGGTTGTTAGGTTTTTTTTTTAAAGTACCAAATTGGTTTCCAATTATCATGCTATACATTATCATTTCGTACATTAGCCGGAATCGCAGAAAAAGGCAAATGCTAATACTTCCCCGAACTAACCCTTGACAAGAGCTCTACACTCTTAGATTTATTGTTATTGATTTCATTGTTTTCAGGTGGCTGTGGTCATCCATGCAGCAGCCACAGTGAAGTTCAATGAACCCTTGAAACACGCCCTCAAAATTAACGTTGAAGGCACGCGTAAGATATTGGACCTGTGTCATCGAATGAAGAAATTAGAGGTATGTTATACTATTTATATAGGTGTCCCAGAACTCAACGTCAAGCCAAAACGGGATTGATTGTAAACATCATGAGAAATCTCAGAAAAAAAATCTATCCCATGCAGATTGTAAATTGTGGGCATATAAGAAAAACCTAAAAATTTGGTCAATCTGTAACCATTTTACGGTCATTGTAGTTAATTTTTCTTTTTTTTTGTTCATTAAAACTTTGGAACCAAAAATAATAAAAATTAACCATCATGCGAGCACCATTTTTTTTTGTTATAGAATTATATTAACAGCCATTTTACAGAATTAAAAAAATGCTACATGGCGTGGAGCTGTAGATGGTTATTGATACAGAAGTGCATCCTCGTTTTATGGAATCCATGTTTACGGAGTTATGGAGACATTTTTTGATCCAGCAAATCCTGACCACAGGTCATCGTTGCTCTTTTCAGGTGATTATCCACACATCGACTGCTTATACGAACACAGACAAGCCAATTATCGAGGAGATTGTTTACCCACCGCCCGCAGAGCTAGATGATGTGTATGCGTTCCTCAAGCAAGGTGACGAAGAAAGAGCTACTGAGATTCTGAGTAAGTATATGTACCTAGTACCTATCATCTTTTTATGAAGAAGAAGAAGACATTGTCATTATCATCATCAGCCTGCAGAAGTCCACGACTGGACACACGCCTCCCCTGCAAACACAGGGAGAACGATTCTGAGCCCTTTCCATCCACCGACTACCCGCGATCTTAACAATGTCGTGCGTCCATCGGATAGGAGGTACCTAGGTACCTGCGAATACGAATTGCGATAAAATTCAATTATTGATGACAATATTTTTTCCAGATGGACATCCAAACACTTACACGTTCACAAAGGCTCTTGCCGAGACTCTGGTTGAGAAGCAACACGGCTCCATACCTACCATTATCGTCAGACCCTCGATTGGCAAGGCATTTACGAATACTATGCACTTACTGTGTACTCGTGTACCATTACATTTTTAAGTTAAGAGCTCTTTGTGAAGGGCTCGTCCGGGGAAGTACTACCACCACGCCTTTTTCTGCGCCAAGCAGCGTTTCTGTGTTTCGGTTTGAAGAGTGTGGTCACCGGTGTAATTATAGGCACATGAGGCTTAACATCAATCCATCAACATGTATGCCTCAAGTTGATGGACGCAGGGCAGAGGCGTAGGGCACGTTTCTATCGTGCATGACTTACGAGGCAATGCTTTGTTATAAGTGATGGTTACCACTTATCATTACGTAGGCTTCTGCTTCTGCTTGTTCCATCAGCTAGTTGAATAAAAAAATATTTTTTTTATCCCATACTGCAATATTGTCAAGGTTCAGGGCTAGATAGTGTCGTACATGTTCTCCATTATTTTTCAGTGACTGCTATGATAGAAAGTCCCGTGCCCGGATGGATTTGTAACTGGAACGGCGCGACCGGCCTTGTGACGTCAGCAGCCAAAGGCCTCACTCGCATCATTTACGGAAACCCGAAAGCGACCCTCGACCTAATTCCCGTTGACTACGTCTCAAATTTGATTATAGCTGCAGCTGCTAAATCTGACCGGTATGAATCATCATCAAACTAATACAGCCCACTGTTGGACATCACTGTTGTATCACCCATAGCACGCCCCTAAGCCCGGTCTTATGTTTTTGCCAACTGTATTTTGAAACATTATAAAATCCCTGAACTTCATCATTATTATCATCAGAAGTCCACTGCTGGACATAGGCCACTCCTATCCATTTCCAGGAAGAAAGATTCTGAGCCCTTTCTATCCACCGACTTATCCCAGAACTTATTTATGAATAATAGTTGCGCCCGCGGTTTCACCCACGCAGATTTAAATCCCGGTATTCCCACAGGATAAAAAGTAAATTATGTGCTATTCCAGACTATAATTTATCTCTCTGCCAAGTTTTATACAGATCCATTCAGCCATTCCGGCGTAAAAGAGGAACAAACATTCATCCGCAACAAGCACTGTGTTCTGCAGTAAAAATAAAATCGCCCATGTAGAATAAATTAAATCTCCCTTTTTGTTTTTTGCTCTGCTACTGTAACATATTTGTGGTTCAAACTAAGTAAAGTGTATATTGTATTCGGCCTCCCGCGTTACAGGCTTGTCCTAGTGCGGGGACCAATGGCAAAATTATTAATGTTTAAACACTTTAGTATAATAAAAATGAATTTGAATTTGAATCCATCCAGTCATACTTACATACTTACATACTTTCACGTCTATAATAGCAGTAGGATTATCTGCTATCTATGTAGTTTCCATATTTCAAAGTTAGGGGCTAAGAATATGTGTGGAAAGCCCACCATGATTATTTATTTAATATTATTTTAGATCAAAAACCCTTGCCGTGTACAACTGCTGTAGCAGCGACTGCAGTAACCTACAAGTCATTGAGTTTTACCGACTGTTTTCTGAAATAACTATCAAGCACAAAACAAGTAAGATAATCCACTATTATTATACTACTACAACTGCTTACCATTAGAAAGATTGTAGTGAGTACATTGTACGATTGTAGGCCATTTCTTCCAGTTAGCGTTTATGTAATGTGGAGTAGGTGGATGTGGTTGAAGCCTAAATGATCAAGTTTTTATTTTTATTTTTTTCATTAAGTGTTATTTATTCTTATAATAAATTATCTCGAACTTACAGATATAATGCCGCGCCCAGACTTGTTTATAATAACGCGGAGCCAGTGGATTTTGTTGTTGGTCTCATTTTTATTACAAACAATCCCAGCTTATCTTATGGACTTTTGGCTATTTCTACAAAGGAAATCAACTTGGTAAGTTCGTAAAAAGACACTCTTACCCCCGGTTTCTGAAAGGTCGATCAACACTAATCACTAATCTGTCAAGTCACTTGCTATTTATGTCTAACTTGAGGTAAAAGCTGAAATAGCAAGTGAATTAACAGCCGATAGCGTTGATCGGTCTTTCATTTTTTTTTTGCTATCTTTGCCCTTATGAAATGTGCAATACCCAAAAAATGTTTTCCCATTACCCAAAGGTTAGCTGGTAAATAATGCTAGCTCGCCTATGTACATTGTATTTTTTGTGCAATAAAGATTTTTCTATCTATATATCTATATTTTCTCTACAGCTACTTGGATCCAAACAGGCTTATACCAAATCCTACTAATATTATAAATGTGAAAGTTTGTGAGTATGGATGGATGGATGTTTGTTACTCTATAACTCCAGAACGGCTGAACGGATCTTGGTGAAAATTGGCACAGAGATATATTATAGTCTGGAATAACACATAGGTACTTTTTTCCCGTAGGAATACCGGGATTCAAAACTAAGCGGGTGAAACCGCAGGGCGCTACTAGTTGTTTAATAAAGTACGAAAACTACTCTCAGTTAAGCGAATAAAATTTAATGTGCTCTGCTTTGAAGAAACTAATAAAATAGGAATATTTTTCCTACAGCTACGTCAAACTCCAATGCATGCTAAGGCAGAACCGAGATGCCCTCGAGTTCTTCACATCAAACTCCTGGATCATGAAGACGGGTCATGCTAGAGCACTAGCATCTTCTCTGTCAGCCGCGGACTGCCGCCAGTTCCCGTACCGGCCCCAGGATATAAACTGGAAGCAGTACGTTTCAGTCTACTATGCTGGGATTCAGCAGTTTTTGGAGAAAAAGAGTTTCTGATAACTACAAAATAACGCATAATAGTTGAAATTGATTATCTGTATTTTAAAAATATTTGTACATAGCGTTTGCAATAATGCGTCAATCAATATTAATACCAAAGTACACTATTATCTTACCTCATCCTTTCCACAGGGAAAACAAATCGAATACCTATATCGAGATATTCTTGTATACATAAGTAATTATAATCTGAATCTCGAAAACTCCAACGAAATGAAATTCCAATTTCAATGAAAATTTGTAAGTAGGGGGTTTCTTTTGGAGGCGATAAATCGATCTACCTAGGATTCATTTTTAGAAAATGTCGTTTTATCTGTGTTTTCAGGCAATGAAAAACTCAAATTAAACGTAAACTAACATAAAAAATAAGAGAAAAATAAACGGGCAAAGCTTGGTCATCCGAGTACTAAAACAATCAATAAATTTTGATGGGCACGTGGATTCCGCACAACACAATCTAGTGCAAATCTAAGCAAAGCTTGAAATATGGGAACCAGATAGGCATGACAGTAATTTATTGGCCACAAGAACACACAGCATACAATTAGGGTAATGTTGGTAGGTAGATTAAAAAATAATATTATAATAAAAAAACAACTCATTTTACAAATAAATTATAATCAACTTTTTAGGGTAGTGACCTACATAGTACCTACTATGAAACATGTATTATTATATTTAAAATTAACATTTACTTACCTAACAATAGTGCTGTGTGCTACAGCAGCAAAAAGGTCCCGGCTCAGCATTATGCTTCACTAGCCAAAGATAGGTCAGCGCTGTTATTCTGCCGATACCTTGGTGCAGTCAGCTAGCTGATACCTGATACTTTTTTTTGTAACCCAGACAGAGTAAAACCATAAATGTTGGTTTTCGTTGGGGATCTAAATAACGGTCTACAATAAAAAAGGCATAGCCTCACAAATATATAAATAAATTACATACTTATAATGTGTAATTAACAAGGCATTATAAACATGCTAGCAAAATGACCTTCGCCGATGGCCTTGGCCTGACAATGACGCATTGGTGTTTACCGTCACCATAAACGCATCCTTTACAAATATCAAGTGCAAAGCTCCAATATTTAAACCGAGGCTCTGTTTGCAAGTTGTATTTATTTGAAATGCAAATGTTGATGTATAATTCCAAAGAAAACGTTCTCAAATAAATTGATCAGTGCCCTCAAATGTTGAGGAAATTCATGTGTCGTATTTATTATTCGAGCACAAAACATTGGGCGTACAAAAAACAAATGAAAACTTTGACAGCTCAACAGTCTAAAAGTTAAAACGCGGTCAATTTCCTCGTTTATTCGAGGCCGCTAAAACAATCTGATTTCCATAAGTGTAGGCAAACACTATTCTTCTTCTTTTTGTGTCGCGTCGTGTCAGTTCTTTCGAAACATGAATGATGAAATCAAATAAACTTATTACGAGCACTAGATTATATTGTAAGCACTATTTATTTATTTTTTATTTATATTGGTGGACATTACACACAGCACTATCGCGCCCCAAACTAAGCCAAAGCTTGTGATATGGGAACCAGATAGCTGATATTCTATGCTATGAAACGAATAAAAATTTTAAATCATAAGATGGGTATTTTTATTTCCTTGCCATATCAACTAAGTATTTCTTAACCCCATAGTAATAAGTCGCAATGTAGTCCTTCCAGTTTATATCACTCACGTCGCAAGGGAACAGACGGGCGTCTTCGGGCGACAGTCCTGCGGCCAGCGCAGACATATCGCCCGTCTGCATCACCCACGAGTTGCTCGTGAAGTATCCCAAAGCTTTACGGATGACTTGCACTTGTGCTTGCAACTTGACGTATCTGTGAAGATATAAAATATTACACGGGTGTAGTGCGCGTCAACCAAAAATAAATAATAAATAATGCTGGACAATCCACACAGCACTATCTAGCCCCAAAGTAAGCTATTCAAAGCTTGTGTTATGGGTACTAGATAACTGATATATTTAATACATTATATACTTACATAGATAGATAATTTTTATTATACATAGAAAACACCCAGACCATCGGAACAAATTTCTGCAGATCGTACACAAATTTGTTCCACGACGGGAATCGAACCCGCAACCTCTTGCGTCGCAGGCAGGCTCTCGCCCGCTGCGCCACAGAGGTCGTCAAAAAGAACGCTGGAAAATAGTGGAGTGAAGTGCACGTACAAAATACTCGTGCCATTATACCCCCCCCCCCCCCCCTTCCTTTCGGCATTCTTTTTGCTGCGGGACACGCACTAAATAAATAACGCGTTCACTTTAATAATTTTCTAGCGTTTCCGCTATATTGCAATAGCCGAGGTCGCGGGCAGACTGCGAAGTTTTTTTTATTTATTGACGAGTATACAGAAAATTTTAATTTTTTATTCCAATATAAAGAAAGTTTTATTATTTTTTACAATTTGCTGATGGTGAAAACAAATGGCCCACCTGATGCTAAGTGGTAACCAATAACCATCACTTTATAACAAAGAATTGCAACGTAATTCACGCTCGATATTATCGAGATGTTCCTATAGGAACGTGCCGATGCCGATAGGACGATGTTACGTCTACGTGGCAAGCGAATATCACCCCTCATGATATGTGCCTGTGCAAAAATAAATCCTGCAATGTTATTGAAAAGGAAATAGGTGCTTATGTACTTTTTAGGTTTCCCAGTGGCCAGTCTCCAGAGGTCTGCTAAGTGAGCTGGTATGACTTCTAACACCAATGCCAGGAGCCATCCAATCCACTCGTACTTGATCCCCCAGGCGCGAGGATACGGCAAATCGTCTGAAAATATTACACAGGATAATTTCTTGGGAGTTTATTACTAAAAACGGAAACAGCTTCACGTGTTTTATCCCCAAGCTCGGAGGATGCCAAGTACAAGTACTTGTTGACACAAATTTTTCAACGGTGAAAGAATTTTTCAAATCGGTCCAGTAGTTTTGGAGCCTATTCAATTCAAACCAACTAAACCAATAGCTATAATTTAAGTATAATTATATAAGAACACGACAGAAACAGCTTCACGACTTTGATCCCCAGGCACGGTAGATATCCCTTCAGATCTCCCAGTACCAAGTAGGTACTAATTCAAGATTCTTTGAGGATGTCTAAGAAGACTTGAGGCGCACTCTCTTCGTAAAATCCGTTCACCACACTGTTTCGAAAGAAACTAGTGACCGACAAGATAAAGTATCGAAGGGAGTTTAAATTCTAAAACTATTCGAACAAACCGCGCTTCCGGAGTTCCTTCACGGTTTTCCAAAGAAGAAAGATTCTAATTAATGTGAGGGGTCTACTCGACAAAAATATAAGCGAAGGTTCTCAAAGTCACTCTTAAGTCACTTTAAGGTATACTCCTGTCTTGCCAGTTGCCAGTGACCTAATAAAAGAACATTTATGCAAGTCAGTGGAGTCGATTTTGTTGTTGCATTATGCTCAACTTGATTTGACAACACTAAAATTATACCCGTCCTTTTTGTTTCGGTCTTTTAGAAAGGGACGGCCATGTTTCTAATGCTGTCAAAAAAGGGTTGGTTTAGGAATATTTAACAAAAGAACTGGCATCAATAGCTGATTAAACATTTTCATTCTTGTCAGGATAAACACACTATCAACAATGAGGCCATCGGCGAAAACCAGTCTATTGTAAAACTTAAAAAGTTCCCATAATATGTTTCAAGTGCTCGAAAGGGTCCTCTATATAGCGTACTTAAATCACCACGATTTTTCGAAAGAAACAAATGATACGACAAAAAAGCTTTATTGTTTTGTGTAGTAGACCCCCGGTTTATGAGTAGGTAGATACAAATATTTTGATTAGAAAACTTTGTTCAAGAAAAGTGGTTACCCATCAAACTGATTTGGTAGAAACTTGAAATATAAATCAAATTATTTACAAAAACCGGCGCCTTAGGAAATAATTAATTATGTAACTTTTTAGATTAATTAATATACGAACATTATGATTAATATAATGTATAAACAGATACCAGCAGTTTAAATCCTTAAATTTTATATATTTTGATGTGTTATATTATTATTAGTTGATAACTAATAGTTATGATGGTACAAGCAAATGGGCCACCTAATGGTTAGGGGTAACCATCACCTAACAAAGCGTTGCCTCGTAAATGTCACTCACGATACGAACCTGTCCTACGATGTATTGCCCTACGTCCATCAACTTGAGGCATACAGATGTTAAGCCTCATGTGCCTGTAATTAACCGGCAACTACATTCTTCAAACCGAAGCACAGCGTTGCTGCTTGGCGGCAGAAAAGGGCGTCGTGGTAGTACTTCCCCGGACGAGCCACACACAAGAAGAACTGACTCTTGCCTAGCTTTAAAGGCTCTGAAGGCTTTAGCTATACCAACGAGCCATAAGACCGCAGTTTTACTCGCTCTACGATCAGGGCATAAGACGATTCAAAGTGATCCTTGTGGTTCAATTGAATAAGTCTTTTGACATCATTGGCAACTTACTGAAGTTATGCTGAATGCATTGTTCCGTGAAATATTGCGACAGCTCTCCCATCGTCAACGGGTTGTTGGAACTGCTACATAAATTCAGGACCTTTACATCGCCCGATCTAGAATAAATATTATTATGAATAAAAAAAACTGTTTACAAAGAAATTTACAACATGAACTAAATACTGATGATACAGTTGAGGTATTTGCAGACCGTTACGAACGATCTAGAGATAGCTCAACTGATGCAAATCTCTGTCAATCAAACCAAATATATATTAATATGAAACACATCAAATTTCGATTGAAGGCCGGCGAAATTCAAGGACAATTAGGCAATCTGTTGTATGGTCAAAGAAAAATGATGCTTGCTTCAAGGACATAAAAGCGAGTAGTTAATACACTAAGGCGTACTTATAGGTAGGTCTTAAGCTGGCAGCAGCGACCACGATAGCATTAGCCACGTAGTCCACTGGAATGACGTCAGCAATGTTGTACTTGCTGCCGATGATGTACTTGCAGTATCCCTTGCCAATAGCCATCAAGAGGGCGGTGGCTCCAAACCAGTTGTCCACCCAGCCTTCTGCGGGTTCGGACTTAGCGGGCGTCACTGACAAAAACAAATAAAGCTTAGAAAAGTTTGTATGTTTGGGGTGAAAGGATTGTAATTTTGCGCCCCTGTGAGGAAGCTCGTGCAAGTTGAATTTAATAATTCAATCATTCATTTCAGGCAATAAAGAGTCAATAGCATAAATACCTTAAAAAAGCGACCGTCAAACAACTAGTAGCTCGAAAGGCAGTTATGAGAAATTACAAACAACTAAGATCAATGTAACTGAAAGAACTGGGCGAGAAATACTCAAAATAGAGAGGAGTGGAAGCGGTTGGAGGAGGCCTCTGCCATTGGGCACACAGATTCAACAGCATTACAAAGACAAACTAAAAACAAAATAAAACTATGAAATCTGAAAAAGGCCTTAAAATAAATAAATAATAAATATAAAATTTTCAAATGTGATGAGGAATGACAGAAGATGGACAACGGCGATTACGGAATGGTGGCCCAGAGACGCTCAGCGACCACGAGGCAGACCACCCGCTGTTAGTCGAATGATATAGCTGAAGTAGTTAAGCGGCAATGGCAAAGACTGGCACAGGACCGGAGAGGGTGGCGTTTTAAAGAGGAGGCCTATACCTAGCAGTGGATAGATAGAAATAAGATGATTTAGACAGAGAACTAAAAAAGTTACTTTGGGATAATATAAAACCTTTACCTATTGATGGTCTGACGATGGCCGTCGGTATATCAGCGCATTGCTCCTTCACCACGCTCTCGGCTAAAGCTTTTGTGAATGTGTACGTATTTGGTTGTCCAGCTACGGAAATAACGTTAAATGTTATATATATCATAACCGTTATGACGTGATTGTACCACAAACTTGAGCATCCAAACTATTACACTTTTTTATCAGTCAAATCGGTGGAACAAGTAGATGGCCACAAGTCGACTTCCTTGCTTCTGTCTAAAACGTTAATTTTCTCACATCACGTCCACCAAGGACGGTGAAGTGAACCCTGAAGTGCTATTCTGATAGTTCTCAGTTTCAGTTCTCAATTTGGCATTCTGTAAAGGCTGAATAATACAGGGTAAGTGACTAACTCCGAATTTGAGACAACTCAGCGCTGACCTGATAAAACCCCAATATAATGTATTTGAAGTAATTGCTCCAACCGCGTGAGTGTTTTGGCCGTGAAAATTCCAACGTGAGATTGAAGCTCATGACTAAATTAAGCGCTGATCCACTTGGTGATATTGTTCCCAGAATAGCTCTCCTGTGTTTGTACTGCACTGTCTCCAACTCTATAACTGTTCCGATGATGCCATGCGAGATACTGCTTAGAAATCCTACTAATATTATAAACGCGAAAGTTTGTAAGTATGGATGGATGGATGGATGATTGAAACTCCTTCACGCCAGAACGGCTGAACGGATTTGAATGAAACTTGGCAGAGAGATGGATTATAGTCTGGAAATACACAAAGGCTACTTTTTATCCCGCGGGAATACCGGGATTAAAATCTGCGAGGGTGAAACCGCGGGGCGCAACTAGTATTACATATGTTTCCCCGGTATAATACTTTCACATAAAACTTAATAGTTATGCAGTAGTAAAATAAAGTACCCAAAAATTCCTCATTGATCTCCCCGTTTGGATCCTTGGCCAGGCCATACGCCTCCTCCAAACCCATTGGTGGAGGATAAAGCTTTTCTTCTACCACAGCCTGTCCACTGACGGCGTTGCAATACGCAGTTGAAACATGGACGAATGCCTGAGAAAATAATAGCTGATGGTTTTATTTTTACATTCTAACCCTACAGAGGAAGTATTGGCTAAAATCATTTAAAGGTTAGAAATAAGAGAGAGAAGAATACACACAGTATAAAAGTAAATTAAGTTAAAGGCAAACAGTATTAGGACCATTTGAAGAGCCTCGTTATCTGACACACAAGAGCACCGGTATAAAATCGAACACTCAGCGGTTGAAAATAAGTCGCATCTTGGAAAACCTCAAGTATAAAGGAAAGAAAGAACTGCTGCATTTGGCTGGACCCAAATCGTCATTTGCCTATGGTATCACTCGCCCTCGTATAGTTCACTGATGGCAAACGAAGAAATGTAAGCGTGTAAAACCTTAATATTCTTCATTTGTTTGCATAACTCCAAGACATTCCTGGTACCACCGACGTTGGTGTTATAGGCTACCTTCAACGGTTCATCAAACCTTACAGTGGCTGCTGCATGGATGACCACGGACACCTGAAACCAAACTACCCAGCTCAAAATGATAGTAGCGAACTTAATTAACATTTAATATGTAAGCTTTTTAGCCTAGGTTAGGTGCAGCATTAAGCTGAGACGCGACCTTTTTGCCCCACACAACGTACCTAGGTACCTACTGATCTTGTTTATTAGTGTCGGTTTTTTTACTGTTTATTTATTATGTATGCTTATTAATTATCTACTTTCTCCTTTTTTTGTATGTTGCACCTACATAATTACTCACCACTTACTTACTGACGACCTCAATGGCGCAGCGGGCGAGAGTCCGCCTGCGACGCAAGAGGTTGCGGGTTCGATTCCCGCCTCGGAACAAATTTGTGTACGATCTGCAGAAATTTGTTCCGTTGGTCTGGGTGTTTTCTATGTATAATAAAAAATATCTATCTAAGTATTATAATGTATTAAATATATCAGTCATCTAGTACCCATAACACAAGCTTTGAGTAGCTTACTTTGGGGCTAGATGGTGCTGTGTGGATTGTCCAGCATTATTTATTTATTTTAATTACTTGTACTGTTAGTTTTAGGTAAGCACCTATGTTTGTGGGTCAGAATAAATATGTTTTATTTCTTTTGGGCGTTTGTGCACTACAAGGAATTTTACTGTTCGGCAGTCCGATTTTTTACGGTAAAGAGGATAGAACGGTAAAGACGACGAGTAAGAGAAGGACGGTTTACAAAATCGGACTGCCGGACAGTAAAATTCCTTATAGTGCACAAATGCCCTTAGGCCTTTTATGGTTCATTGGTGAGATTGCAAACTGCCGTTCTGATTTGTTGGATAGAGTTTTGACGAACTTCCCAGGGCGCCTGCAAAACCCCGTGATATTCCAGAATACGGCACAATAACTCGTGTTTATTTATCCTTCCTTAAGCTAGTTCTTCGTCATCGTTATCAGCCTGAGTAACCCAGGATCACGTGCTGAGATTTTCTATTAAATTAATTATTTTTATAATAATTTACTGGCTATTTACCTGGTCTATTAAAAGCTGTATCTCCGAACTTTTGATGCCCAAGTTTGGTGCTACAACATCTCCCACTATTGGAGCTATTTTGTGAAGGTCATCTGGCCTCTTTTCTCTCAGCCTCTTAAATACCTAATAAAATAAATAAAAATCACTCCTGGTTAGAGAAAATCTGGACTACTTCAGGAGAAGAAAGGAAAAAATATATTGTACTTAACCCAATTATTATCTTTTTCATATCGGTAAGTAGGAAGATATAAGGAGGTGGTAGGAGTATGTAGAATCAATCTTAAAAAAAAATAACTATACATTGTAAAGAATTATAATAATTGATTCAAGAAGCCTGCTTCAAAATCTTGAGTTGCTTCTTTGTTCTAAGAGATATCTACCGTGCCTGGGGATCAAAATTGTGAAGCTATTCTACCAAAGTATATTCTAGTGGTTGATTAATCGCAAAAACACTGTAGATAGAAATAGACGATAGTTTATAAATTCTTACTGGACTCTTCATGAGGTTCATCATTTTGTGCTGTACTTTCGTATTCTTTCGTATAAGAACGTAGACACTTTGCACTTTAGGACAGCTGTACAAGATTTTTTCAATGATCACCTGTTGAAATTAATAATAAACGTTTGTTATAAATAATAAACACAAATGCTTCTCTTTTCTCATTAATGTTTTATATTGATTTGAAGTTGATGTGGCTTGAATTGAAGTGGCTACTCATTTTAAAAATAGAATAGAAATAGTGGTTCTACTTTTTATTCCTAAGGATTAAATAGACATAGTTAAATTAAAAGCATCTGCTTAAACGCTGGAAACACTTCTTCATCTTCCCACTCTTCCACACTCTTACGTGTTTACTGACACAATTAAACACTGACACACTTGTTTGACCAACGTAGAGTGATGTCCATCAGACAATATTTTAAATAAATGAATTTGTTTTAGAAAATTTAATAAAGGGACTTATTCCTATTTATAAAACTATTATAACATTCTGATTTGCTTTCATTCACGCGAGGTTTTTCCATTTTATTTAAAACTCCCCCTCGCGCCCCTGTTTCGCACGGGTGCACATTGTTTTTGTACTATATCATGCATGTATTATACATATAAACATTCCTCTTGAATCACTTTATCTATTAAAAAAACCGCATCAAAATCCGTTGCGTAGTTTTAAAGATTTAAGCATGCATATGGACATAGGGATAACAGAACACATATATCCTATAGGGATATAGGGACAGAGAAAGCGACTTTGTTTTATACTATGTAGTGCTAGTGATAGTGATTATATTTAAGCATAGACTGACAATTAAATGAAAATATAATTGGTTTATCGTAATTCACAGAACGCGTACGCACTTTTCCAAGGAACCCCGTGCCACCAGTAATAAAAACGCTAGATCCAGCGTAAAATTCTGGAACAGAAAAGTTCTCGCTACCCACATTAATTGTGGTTTTCTGATCAATCATCTTTTCCGATCACACTACGCGTTGACAAAACCCTGTCGTCAAATGAAAACTGACGATCACTTTACACATCTCAGTATACTTAGAAATCGTTATGGATGTTTGTTTTTTTCTATAGATACTCTAGCAATGACTCGCGACTTCGTTTGCATGAATTGTTTTTCTACATAGCATTTTGTACAAAGCCACTGCAAAACTGTTTGTGTGTAGTAGCACTCTTTGTCAAAGACTCGTCGGGAGAAGTACTACCATCAAACCTATTTCAGCCAGCAAATAGAGTTTCTGTGTTCTGGTTGGAAGGGTGGGGCTGCCGGTAAATTTACAGGTACATGAGTCATGCCTCAAGCTGGACACAGGGTAGAGCATCGTAGGACACGTTCCCATCGTTTGTGTGTGACCTACGAGCTACGAGGTACCGCTTTGTTACAATGTTTGTGATGATAGTGAGTATAAAAAACATGATTATGTATATAGACCTTTATTTGTTCCACTAGCTATCTACAAACCTTATTTAACTTATCTATAAACCTTCATGGTCTAAAAATAATAGCCTATTATGAAATCCCATCAAAGCGAGTATTAATTCTTCGGCAACTTATTTCTTTATATCCATCGATTTTGTCCTTCACAATTTAAGAGTTCGTATATTGTGTACTTCAATAGACAGATAGCTAGGTATAGATAGCTACTTGCCTAACGAAATACATCACCACCATCAACACAAAACAAAAGACTTAAATGAATAATAAACGAAAAGAAATTAGTGGTATTTCCACACACCTTTAAGTCTATATCTTTGTTTTTTTTATAACCACATTTTTTTATTTTAATAAGATCGTGTAAAATGTTAATACGTTCCAACTGAAGTATTCTGTTGCATATACACCATAATATGTTCTGTGATATACACAATTGACAGTCATTGTACTGAACAGTGATCAACTTTAGAGAGATAAAAAATCCTTTCAAGGGTACGAAAGAATGAATCAATGAATGAATGAATGAAAAATTCTTTATTGTACACCAAAATTTACAGGAAAAAAAAGAACACAGTGACATAAAAATAAAGTAGTAGGTACAATGGACGGTCTTATCGCTAAAATCGATTTCTTCCAGACAACCTTTGGATAGAAGAAGTAAAATATAAAATAAATAATTGAGGATATTTCACACAACGCCTTGTTCCAAGTCAAAATACCTTGTATAAACTTATAAAAATAAATATAAAAAAAAAATATATTTTTAGGGTTCAGTAGCCTAGTACCTGTACTGTCTGTGTTGTCTAGTAGTAAGTATTCTCTTACCTGTGCTAGTACAAATACCAAATTCAAGAAAAGGTATCGCTCCTTTTTATTCATTTTTATTCATATATAAAAACGATAAGTATATCACAGTAACCTAGCACCAAACTATCATCCTTATGTGTAACCATAGGTAGGTACTACTTTTTTATAAACATAAATTTTAAGCATATATTTACAAAACACTAAATACATAATTAAAATGTATATAACACCCAGATAGTGAACAAACATCTATGTTCATCACACACCTGTCATGTTTGTTCTCGGTGGGGATCGAACCCACGACCTACGGCGCTGAAGGGAACCACCTTAATTATAGAGGCACTACCGGTCGCTCCTCCAGCTTACATAGTCAAATTAATTTAATTTGAATACAAGATGTATAAACAGAGGTTATGGACAAGTCTTTGAATTTACCGTTTTTTTTAACTAAATAAATTTACTTTATCAAATGCGGTACACTAATTGACCGAGCGAGCGAAGCGTCTCAGTTTCCACATTGGCCAAAAATGCGATTGTCCGGATGTCTGTCTGTCTGTCTGTCTGTTCTCCTCTACAGGTCGCATTTTTCACCGATCTGGACGAAACTTGGTACACAGGTTATATGACTTATTAGATTTTTTTTGTCGTCGGGGATTTTTGATTGGAGGGGTAATTCCCCAAAAAAAGGGCAAAATAGGGGCTATTTGATATACTGGATATCTCCACCAAATGAGATCCGATTTCGATTATTCTTTTTTTATTTGAAAGGTAGTAACTATAAGTTGGTCTCATAAAAGTTTGGCGAAGATCTGATAAGGATCTTCAGCATGATGAACAGGATAGCTCATCAAACAATCGATGGTTTTCAATCAAATTTGAGAGAAACACAAAGGACCTCATTCTACACAAGATGATGCAAAAAAAAATCAAAAAGATCAAAAAAATCACAAAACGGAAAATGCACTTGCACATTACATTCCTCAAATAGCTCACTCTTAGTATGCTCGCGAGGTCTGTTGATGATGATGATGATGATTGATGTTGGAAACTTTTTTTTTCTCCATGTTGTAGCAATTTTTATGAAAGCATAGCAGCCAATTCTCTGGTGTGAAATAAAATAATTGGAATATCCCAGCAAAAGTGATTATGATCTTTACCGACGGCTGTACGAGTGCATAAAAACCATTTTATTCTGATTGAGTTGTACTAAAAAAACAGCGTTATTTATACAGAAATCTTAAATGACAGGCTGTGATTGGCCTGCTATGTATGCTATGAATAAATATTTATTCGTAGTATCTAAGTAGGTAAAACCAAAAACCAGGAACAATAATTTATGAACATCTAATTATGGATTCCTTGATAATCAAAATTTATGAAATCAACCATTGTTTTTTTAACTTATTTTTTTTTTATTATCATTTTATTTCAGATTTACAGACAATCCATACTAAATTTAAATTATAATTACAATTAACACATAATATTTACATAATTAAAATCAAAATTAAATTAAATTAAAATAAAGTTAAATTAAAATTACAATCAAATAAATAAAATAAAATGTCAGAATAGTACCTACCTAATTATGTCTAACCCCATCGTGATTCTCATCCACCTATCTTGAATGGGACAATCCAGTCGGGAAACAATCATCTGTAGGATGGTGTTGCTTATGCGTGATACTCAAATTTTGTACTTACCAAATGTTATTCAAAAACAAATAAAGCTATCTTTTTAGTGTGATAACTTGTTTGGATCTTACGATATTTTTATTCCACACAGCACTATCTCGCCCCAAACTAAGCCAAAGCTTGTGATATGGAAACTAGATAGCTGATATACCAACTTAGGTATATACTTTCTTTGTAAAATATACTTTTATTATTAAAATTATAGTAAATAATAATAAAAGTTATTTTAGCGTGACGCGCACAATACCCAGGTATATAATCGCCGTAATGCGTTGACAACACCTAATATTCTCTTGCTCGCACGATTCGACATTTTGCAAGATATAAAATCACAAATCCCAATTTCGAAAAATCCCAAAAAACCATTTTGTGTGCAATCATTATTGCGCACAGTTTAGTAAAAAATCATTTTAATAGATACATGTTTACCTGTTCAAAAGTTAGCCTTACTTATTTTAGTACATAAGCAAATTTTTGACTAGGAAATCTTGCAACGATTAAAATGACATTTTTACTAAGCTGTGTGCAATGTGATTGCACACAAAATGGTTTTTTGTGATTTTTCGTATATGGGTTCAGATATTTTATATCTTTCAATAAATCAAAACGTGCGAGCGAGAGTCACATTAGCTCTTGTCTTAAACTAAAGTTCAGTCATTACACAGATGTCTTCTCCATTCAATAAAGTTTCAAGGCTCATTGTGAAAGGGCATTAGTAATGTAAGAGACCAAATTCAATCGCAAGAAGCTTAACCGCAGAGCTAGATATAATGTAAACATTACTGCGATAGTACGAGATACGGCGGAGTAGGGTCCACTGATTGAAACTTTTGAAACGGACTGTTATGATAATCAAATGGTATAAGTACCTACTTAGTGCTCTCTCTATTTCCATCATTATTTGTCGCCGGTATGTTCGGCATGGATTCACTCGCATTCAAGAGAAATAAGGATATATGTTTTGTTTCAACTGGTTTACTTACCTTGAGTAGAATTTACATCCTAAAAATACCCATGTTTACGTAAAATGTAGGTTAGCTGACAACAATTTTATCAGAAAACCCTAAGCGTTTTCCTGTTCAAAACGATGAATGAAGTAATAAACATGTAAAACCTAATTTCCTAAAACAGCAGACTACCGAATAACGGGAAAATACATTTTCATATTAATTACAACTTGTTAAACAAGAGATCACGTTCACTTAGAAATCAAGCACCAAATTTCATTTCGAAATTGTTATTCGGTCGTGGAAAGTGCTACGCGGCAGTCCCTTCGTAGACGCCGTAGCAAGTGTCCGCTACGATACCGTTCGCTACGCGAAGTTGCTACGAGATATCGAATGACGTTTGTGAATTTCCTAAGTTTTTCTGATAAACATAATTTTAAATAACTTTTTTTTCTTAAATACTAAAACAATTTTACATTGAATTAATTAACTTATAAAATAAAATAAGGTGTTTTTTTACTGATAATATTTCATAGTTAAATATCGTGAGCAAAGTGGTGTCTATTACAATGTAAATTTAGTGAAAATGTGAGTCTAAGAAAATGGCGGTAATTTTACTTTAAAATGTGTTGCAAGTTGTTGGTAAGTTGCTTTTTAAGAACAAGTAACACACCTGTAAGTGACAGCGCATATACTACCTACTTTATAATTTGACGACCTCTGTGGCGCAGCGGGCGAGAGTCCGCCTGCGACGCTAGAGGTTGCGGGTTCGATTCCCGCCTCGGAACAAATTTGTGTACGATCTGCAGAAATTTGTTCCGTTGGTCTGGGTGTTTTCTATGTATATAATAAAAAATATCTATCTATGTAAGTATATAATGTATTAAATATATCAGTCATCTAGTACCCATAACACAAGCTTTGAGTAGCTTACTTTGGGGCTAGATGGTGCTGTGTGGATTGTCCAGCATTATTTATTTATTATTTATTTATAATTTATTAACTAATCTAGCATTATCTATCTGTTGTTGGTGTGTCGAAATAAATAAATAAACAAAAAAGTAAGAAAGAAGTAAGACAGCTCTTACAGCTCAGTTGGTAGTAGCTGCCTTCTGCGCTGTAGGTCGCGGGTTTGATTTCCACAGAGAACAAAATTTTGTGTAATGAACTTCGATGTTTGTTCTCGGTCAAAGTCGAATTCAAAATATTATTTGCAGAATTAGATGTAAAATTATTATTATAATAATGCAAGGTATTTTTACACTCGGTAATAATTATACATTAAATACGTTTGTTGAGTCCACGTAAATTCAACCGTATACATCAAGAGCTAACCAAAATGAAATTTTATTTATTTATTTAATTCTTCATTGCACCAAACAAAATTTGTACAAAAGGAGAGCTTAATGCTAGACAGCATTTTCTACCAGCCAACCTTGACAGAGAAAATGAGGTTGGCGTGCTTAAGCTAACATTTACAATTTGGTAATACAATTCCTAAAACTGTTAACTAAATCTAATATCTAATAAATAAAAAGAAACCTACATATATACAGGGTGGCCAAAAAGTCGTAGATCAAACGCAACTAGGGGTTAGATGGGATCATCAGCTGAAAAAAATTGTTCCACTGGAGGTCCTTAAGATCAACCCCTGCAGAGTTATAATTTATTTTATTTTTTTGAATTCTATTAAGAAATAGTAAAAAAGACAATTTTCTCATAAAAAACATAAAATGATAACTGCAGGGGTTGACCTTAAGGACCTCCCGTAGAACAATTTTTTGCAGCTCATGACCCTAACTCTATTTGCGTTTGATCTACGACTTCTTGGCCACCCTGTATGTATTATATACTTCCAAAAATAAAATAAATAGTATTTATGTGGTCCAAATATTGAGATCGTGGACAAGGCGTTTGAAAACGGGTTTTGAGGACGTCTTAAGTCAGTGCTTTCAATTTATAACCAACTAGCGACCTGCCCGCGCGCCCCTGCTTCGCACGGGTGCACATATCATGCATGTATTATACATATAAATCTTCCTCTTGAATCACTTTATCTATAAAAAAAACCGCATCAAAATCTGTTGCGTAAACAGAACAAACCATTGGTTTGCTGAGTTCACATTATTTTTCCTCAAATACCCAATCAGAAATGAGTGTTGACTAATTATAATATCTCGGTTCGTTAGCGTTGTCGAAATGATCTCGCAAAATGAATTTCACAGATTCTGTTGTTTTAGAATTAAAGGCGTGGGTTGGAGGCTGGGAGCTTGTATTTGGATAAAGCTTCTTCTTCGTGTCAGTTCTTTTAATACAGTGTGAAAGGGTGAAAGGATTTCAATGATTACGCTGATTCTACATTAAAAAATTAAGAAAGAAATAAATTAAAAATACACACGTGTGTGTGTAGTTTTCTTTTAAAACACAAACACTTGGAATCGTCTTAAAAGTAAGCAAATTACGCCCTGAGGATAAAAGACATAAACCGAATGGGTTTACATAATTTACTACACGTCATCGCATCGTAAAGAACCTATAAACTCCTTAACGGCTTCCTCCTCTGTATATTAATTGGTTTAAAGTAGATTGAAATATAGGACTGCTCGATTCCATTGTTCAATTAACTTATACAATTTTGTCGTCTGAGGTTTATGATAGCAAATGTAGTCATCCCTTGAGTGGCGGCTTTGTGGTTGGAAATAAATTATATCGAACTAATATGTACAGGCAGATAACTCATAATTGATTACCACGATAAATAGGGTAGGATACAAATCAATGTTCAGTTAAAAATAATAATCGTAGAAGTATAATTAGGCGGCCTTTCCTTCCATACCAAAACAACAGAACAGACAGGGGCATTATTCTCTATCTATGACAATAGGAGATTCGATGTTGGGCTTTATTCTATATGACATAGGAGATACTTTGCCCTGACAAATGGTCATAGTGAATAAGGCTCCTGTACATAATAATAATAACATGGAGGGAAGTCATTGGCGCTAGCGAGCGTGACTTCTTGTTTTCTTAACTTACTCAAACCACTCAGATAGCGACAACGTCCCACACTTCCTCCGCGAAGAGGAAGCGAACGATCATCGAGGGCGAGAGACAAAGCTGCCTCTGCCATTCTCACGCTCAGGACGCCGCGCCACTTCTCCTCATCGTGATTTGAGCGGACCTCTCATCTTGTGGATGACTGAGGAAGAGCTTACTATAGAAATGATCCTATGAAGTAAGGTCTTACTGATTAATAAAAGTACGAGAATCGTGATTCTGAGCTGTGTGTTTTCGTCAGCGCGATTCAGGATTGTGACAAATTTAGCAGCGCCATCTAGTTCTGATCTTGGTAGTTATAGTTACGTCACGCTACTCGTTATTGTATGGGTCACAGAATAGTACACGAGTAGCCAGTAATCCGACCGTAAAATGTTGCATCATCCTAAAACTAACTTATTTGGCAAAGATGATGATGTTGCTAAGCAGCCTAGTTATGTTAAAACAGTAGCATAAAATTATTACTAGTGGCTCTGGGAGCTGTAGACCTCGCGAGCATACTAAAAGTGAGCTGTTTGAGGAATGTAATGTGCAAGTGCATTTTCCGTTTTGTGATTTTTTTGATCTTTTTGATATTTTTTGCATCATCTTGTGTAGAATGAGGTCCTTTGTGTTTCTCTCAAATTTGATTGAAAACCATCGATTGTTTGATGAGCTATCCTGTTCATCATGCTGAAGATCCTTATCAGATCTTCGCCAAACTTTTATGAGACCAACTTATAGTTACTAACTTTCAAATAAAAAAAGAATAATCGAAATCGGATCTCATTTGGTGGAGATATCCAGTATATCAAATAGCCCCCTTTTTGCCCTTTTTTTGGGGGAAGTACCCCTCCAATCAAAAATCCCCGACGATAAAAAAATTCTAATAAGTCATATAACCTGTGTACCAAGTTTCGTCCAGATCGGTTGAAAAATGCGACCTGTAGAGGAGAACAGACAGACATCCGGACAAACGCATTTTTGGCCAATGGACACTGAGACGCTTCGCTCGCTCGGTCAATAAACATGGCTTGCCGGAAATCCTTTGCCAGCTTCAATGATCGTAGTTTGCCTCTGGTAAAACATCTAGCACACACTTTGACACTAGAGCGTAGAGTTTCTTAGGAAAGTATCTTTTTTAGTTCATAAATTGGTCACTTATTCTGGTTTACAATAGATCATTCGCGATTATGTACATCCAAATTGGATCACATAAATTTTCTCGTTCAACATTAAACCACGCTAAAAGTTAAACCTCAAAACTATATTTGATTGAGATAGCCAATCTCGCTTACTTTCTTTCTGTAAAATTGTTCAGCATATTTAACGGGTTCAGTCATTTTCCTTATCTTCTGTTACAACGCAATCTTCTTTCATAGCTTCCCAGTATGATGGAGGACCATTAGCCGAGCCTACTTCTTCCACGCTAGGACCGGCTGCCGCTCTAGCAAACATCGCGATGTTTGTATTTCTTGCAACATACTTCTCACCGATAACAATAGGAAGTTCCACAGATGCATTTATGTATGGGATAGGCAGTCTCACAGTCACATTCACTTTGTATTGTTTCCGCATTATCTCGCAGTTTTGGATGGAGTACAGATGCGCTTGTATTGGTAGGATGCTAGTCAAGTATGCGATAGCCTCGGCCGGGACACTAGGCGTCTCCACCGTGCTTTCGTTGATAACCTTCGATTTTTCTTTTCTTCTTCCGCAATTAGCTGTATAGGTTGTATAGCACACTAATTCAGTTTTAACAGAAGTTATCTTAACGTCTGTGGTATTGGTAACGGTAAAAGATATAAGTGCATTATCGCCAGGAGAGAAGATCAAGTCAGTAATGTCTGCTTTCAATGTGATCACATGAGTTCTCTTCGAGAAGGGTCTTAGAAGAGTTTTCTCCAGTCCGAACACTGTGCTGCCCTCGGGTGCTTCTGACTTTACACACCCGTATACATTTATCTCTGAGGTGAACGATTTATTCATGCTGAAAAATCCAGGCTTTACGAATTTGAGTTTGATTTGATACGCGATCTTGCAGATCGAGTCCTGGAATGATGGTGGAATGTTTTCTGGTAGCGTAAACATGAAGTGGTATTCGTAAGTTCCGACTGGGAGTATGGCTGTGAACCCTGGCCGCTTGTTGAGAATGCTGATGTAACGTTCGATGAAAACTTGTGTGCCTGTGTAACGCTTGTACCTTTGGTGCTGCATATTGCGTTGTTGGCTATATTTTCGCTGCTCCGTCCAAGTACACTCTCCTTTGCCAACGAGTGATAGTGTTATGTCCTGGTATTCTGTAGGTTCGTCGACAGCATACCTCACTGTGCCGCGAACTGGTTTCCCTGCAGTATGTACGCCCTCCCTCGGTCTATGAATCAGGATTTGACATGTCACTCCCATGGCTAACGCGTGTGCTTCTTGTGAATGTTCGGTGATAACTGCCAATCAATACAAAAAGGACAGTTGTTTTATCGTGCAGATAAGACTATCACAATCAGTGTTGTTGAGGAAAATTCGTCATGAAGATATATTTAATTACTTCGATGTTTTTCCTTGTATGTGCATTAATATTAATCAAACTATTAGGTACGTTGCAAGCGAAAAATACCTTTTGCTTTTATTTTTTGGTAGGAAAACTGAAAACTGAAACAGCTTCACGACTTTGATCCCCAGGCACGGTAGATATCCCTTCAGATCTCCCAGTACCAAGTAGGTACTAATTCAAGATTCTTTGAGGATGTCTAAGGGGGGTAGTCAGAGGTACGTCCAAACATTACATTTGGCACATACCCACATTTTGCAGTAGTTAGTATTCCATACGTGACAGGTTGCAAGCCCATCGCCGCTGTTAGAATACTAACTGGTTTCCTCACGATGTTTTCCTTCACCGTTTAAGAGCACTGGCATTGCGCACATAAATTTTTCGATAGAAAAATCCATTGGTGCACGACCGGATTCGAACCTGCGACCTTACGATCGGAAAGCGGGGTCACTCCCACTAGACCACCGGTGCTCTTTTTTTTTGGTAGGTTCTAGCTTTATCTACATAATGATGACTTTTGAAATGTGGTAATCTTTCAGTGTGCATGTCTCCAGCTTCCTCATATCGAAAATGTAATTTCTATAAATGCCAATATTTAAAGCATAATTAGTGCACTCATAGATTTGAATCATAATTTAGCTGCCAAATAAACAACGATGCTATAAGCTTATAATAGTGTGTAAGCTGGAGTAACATGTCTCCAGCTGCCTCAGTCAGTGTGGGCAAACGGCTAATGATAGAGATATATAGTAAACGCAAGGATTTAGTACCTATTTAGTGCACCTGGTACCAAAAATTTCAGGTCTGTAGCTAGAAAACTCTTCGAGTTATAAGACTTTATCAACGTGTAAGCTGGAGTAACGATACGTGAAAAAGCATATGCTCGTTCTCTGGAATGGCTGGAGCTAGCAGGTTGCTTTAAGTCTCCAGATTTAGTACCAAACGAATTAGCGAGGTACCAAATATTTGAAGTGTCTCTGTTCAAAACTCTATGAGTTACAAGCTTTTCCAGCTTTTTTTGTTTGTCCAGCTTGCACATGTTGGAGCTCAGCAACCACAATAGGTACAGACTCGGTTGATGTCTCTGAACCGAGCTATGAATTAGTGCACTCGGTACCAAAAATTTGGAATCTCTAGGACAAGCAGTTCTGTTGTAATCAGCAAAATAACATTTTACCGCTAAAAATTCAAAGCATTTCGACGCGACCACAAAAATGATGCGTTGCCGCTCTGAAGGTGATACTACGCGCCAGTCACTGGTTGCGTCTATTTTATTTTTTGTTTTTGTCACATCCGCATGAACATCCGCATTATTGGTGCGATGCGGATGTCCAAATCGATGCGGAAGAAACATACATAGATACAAGAGGTGCGTTTTTACTGGTAGGTAGCCCCTCTTTTTACCTTTTTGGCAGTGTTAAAATAACGGAGTTGTATCTGTATCTACATAGGAACCTACTCAAAGCGCCAGTTCTTTAACACCTACCACAGTACCCATAGGAGAAGTTAAGTAGTAAAACTAATAAATGATTAGGTACCTACGTAAATCTAAATTTACCTAATTATTTATTTAACTGCTACCTACCATAATACTGGTTTATATAGGTAGGAAGGATTCGTTTTTGCAAATCGAAAACCTCTCAAATTTGAATGACTTGACTTAGGTCTGATGACGATTCACTTGACATGACACTAGCAAGATTAGATTGGCTGTCAAACTGTCAAAATACGGACGGACGGACATGCTGCTCGCTCCCTGCCTTGCCTGCAAATTCTGCAATATATTTAATTGGTATATTTTAACCTCTCAAATTCGAATGACTTGACTTAGGTCTGATGACGATTCACTTGACATGACACTAGCAAGATTAGATTGGCTGTCAAACTGTCAAAATACGGACGGACGGACGTGCTGCTCGCTCCCTGCCTTGCCTGCAAATTCTGCAATATAATTGGTGTATTTTATCAAAAAAAAAATATAAAATGTCAAACCATACCAAACTATTTAATTAGATATGGCAACATACAACGCCCCGCTCTTCAACACACATCGGAAAGAGAAGGGTATAATAATTATGCCTTCAGAAATTTAAAGGACTGAGTGCATACAAAAAAGACTCTTATCGCGGGTAAAATACGTTCAAATCCGCAGAGCGTAATATCACCTTCAGAGCGGCAACGCATCATTTTTATGGTCGCGTCGAAATGCTTTGAATTTTTGGCGGTTAAATGTTATTTTGCTGATTACAACAGAACTGCTTGTCCTAGAGATTCCAAATTTTTGGTACCGAGTGCACTAATTCATAGCTCGGTTCAGAGACATCAACCGAGTCTGTACCTATTGTGGTTGCTGAGATCTAACATGTGCAAGCTGGACAAACAAAAAAAGCTGGAAAAGCTTGTAACTCATAGAGTTTTGAACAGAAACACTTCAAATATTTGGTACCTCGCTAATTCGTTTGGTACTAAATCTGGAGACTTAAAGCAACCTGCTAGCTCCAGCCATTCCAGAGAACGAGCATATGCTTTTTCACGTACCGTTACTCCAGCTTACACGTTTATGAAGTCTTATAACTCGAAGAGTTTCCTAGCTACAGACCTGAAATTTTTGGTACCAGGTGCACTAAATAGGTACTAAATCCTTGCGTTTACTATATATCTCTATCATTAGCCGTTTGCCCACACTGACTGAGGCAGCTGGAGACATGTTACTCCAGCTTACACACTATTATAAGCTTATAGCATCGTTGTTTATTTGGCAGCTAAATTATGATTCAAATCTATGAGTGCACTAATTATGCTTTAAATATTGGCATTTATAGAAATTACATTTTCAATATGAGGAAGCTGGAGACATGCACACAATTTTTCAATCATTTAGTACACCTCATTTTAAAGGTAATGTATTTATAACATGTATTTTATAACTTTGATTTAGGCATATTAATTTTGGAATGATATAAAGATCATAACTAGGATTTTATCATTTAGCGGTAACAGTATCCATCCAATACAAATATTTCCGTGTTTGTATGAAATGCCCTACGTCCTATGTTTTTGATTATAAAAATGTAAGTAGAGCAAGCTGAAAATTTTTAGTGACTTTGAGTTGGTATTAAAACCCGCAATCAAAACCAAAACTGTTTTACGCTTGACGCATTTCGTCAGACACATCACATACACACGCACTCACATTAGCATTTGTTGTTTTGTTAATTTTTTTCTTATCGTGTCACTCAGTTCAAAACTATTATTCTGAATATTAAAAGGTTTGTTTTTCCTAGGTTTTTGATCATATTTAATCCACAGTAACAAATATACAGCAAAGTTCAGCAACCTATAATGATTTCAGACACTCATTCGCCTGCCAAACGCCTTAACAACTTTACTGTTTCATTGTGAAATGTTCCTAATCATCCTAATGTTAAGGTTTATATTCGATTACTGATCTAACCGTCGATCATAACCGCTGAACTGATAAGAAAATCGTTTTTCTATAATAACGATACTTTTCGCGGCAGTTTTAGCGAAATCGATATTGCTTCATTCTAAAAACTTTTGAGTCAAAAGTGTAAAGCTGTGGCATTTCTGTTGTTTAATTTTCCTGACTTATCCTAATTTGACAGCACTAAAATGTTGCTGTCCCTTTCTAAAAGACAGAAACAACAAGAACGGCTATAATTTTAGACCTGTCAGAATCGACACTAGTAGGTATAAAAAGTCAAAGTCAAAATATGTTTATTCAATAAAATCACAAGGACCATCTTGAACCGTCTTAAAACTAGGCGTTTCGGGGCGATAAATTGATCAACCTAGGATTCATTTTAGATTTTATTTTGCTTTTTTAAGCTCGGTCACCCAGATATTTATAGTACCAGTATGTACCCGATGTTTAGTTTCATTTTTCAGGCTTTTTTGTGTGAAGTGTCAATAAGCGCTTCTATTGGGCGTGCTGAGAACCTCCATACATACAAAAATCTCCAGGATGATGCAGAAACGAAAATAAATCTCGAAATTCGGGTACAGTAAATGAAACACTGAAAGAAAGAAAACATATTTATTTGCAGCAACTTAAATATAAACATAAAACATACAAAAAAGAAAATAAATCAAATAAAAATAACCTAAGAGCTGCAAAAGGGACCCTGGCTCAGCATAAGTCAGTCGACAGACAACTGACGCTGGTCTTCCGCCAGCGCCGTGCAGTAATGCCACTGGGACTGGTTCAGTCAATTCGTAGTAAATTCCCATTCCCACAGTGACATTAGAATTAAGAACACTCATTTGTGTCTAATTTAAACCGTAATTTGGACTCTGATTGTTATACCTAATGTTTTGTGAATGTTTTATAGCAAATCTTAAATTCTAAAGGATTTTTCATGTTCACTTAGAAAAAGGTTCTCAAACGAAGAGCAAGACGGTAAAAAACACGATCAGTTGTCCGGTAAAAAAAACGGACGTAAACTTTGAATATTGTCCCACAGCCCTTTATGACGGCACATTCAACTTAATGACGCATTAGACGTACCTAATGCGTGACGCTTGATGACGTCTTAAACATAAACGTTAGATGCCTACTTAAACTGAGGAGTGAAAGTGTATTATGTATGTAGGTAATTATGCTGTTTTTATCAGTAAAATTCAGTAACGCATAGGTAAACCCAAATATTTCAGACATAGGTAAAAAGTTCAAAGCGCCTGATCTTAACTGAGCAGCAATGTTCAGCCCTCAGTTCAAAGTATAATATTTAGTAGGAACTGTTATTATTTTTAAACTAGTTAACAATACTTGATAATTATGTTGATTTCATTTTAATTACCGGTATTATAACGTAAAACTTGAAAAACATTTAAAAATTTATTGACTAGACAAACCATCAATTCTCTTTTGTCTACGGCTGACATTGACTTTGACATTACTGAGATGTGAATCAAATACTTGTTTGGATTACGTCGGTTCGTTTTCTGTCATCTATCGAAGCAACGTAGCATTTTCATTTTAATTGTTTTTCTAGTGTTATTTTGAGTTGTGTTGTGTAATTTTGGTGGTATTTTAACCAATATTACTTGTGGTCTTAGCACAAAGTGTAAGCATTTGAAATGAAAGTGTAATATGTGATATCGTGATTTGACCGAAAATGTTTCAAATGTTTTGAAGAAACCGCCACCATTTTCTTCAAAACAATTGACTGACTCGACTTTCGACTGACGTGACTAGAAACATAACAAAGAGCACATAATCTCTATCACTTGACACTGGCAAGATTGTCTATAGACAGAAGCCATATAAAAAAACGAAGAAGAATTGGATTACGTCATTTAGTTTTGTTCTTCGTTGTATTCTTTTGTTGTCTACTAATATTATGTCGTGAGTGAAAACATATCATAGAGTAAAATCAAAATACAGTTCGTTTCACCTGCGTTTTGTTATTAATTATAATTGTTGTACTGATAAGTTGTTGACTAAAGGTTTTGTTTACTTTACTAGTTTTAGTTGTTTGAACGTGAACTTTGGATTTGTTTCTCTTTGCTATTTTTAGATCTTTAGGGCTGAGTTGCACCATTTAACGTTAAAGTCAAATCGTTCGTTAAATCAAAGGTTTTGCTAAAATGAGTTGCACCATTCAAGTTGTTAAAATGACGTCATGGTTTAATGTTAATCATTACCGCTTCATTTTCGCTGGTTAGTGATAATGTTATAGTCAAATAGTTATCAAACATCGTCAGTTATTGTTTCACATTTAGGTATGTTACGTTTTTTTGTATGTGGTCTATTTATAACTTAGCGATGACAAGGTACCTAATTCATGGTAGTAGTGCAACCCATTTTGGTGAATGTAACTGTTAGTGATTTCGTCATTGTCGACGACCTCAGTGGCGCAGCGGGCGAGAGTCCACCTGCAACACAAGAGGTTGCGGGATCGATTCCCGCCTTGGAACAAGCTTGTGTATACGATCTACAGAAATTTGTTCCGTTGGTCTGGGTGTTTTCTATGTATTGTTATTATAAAATATCTGTCTATGTATTTATAATGTATTAAATATATCAGTTATCAAGTACCCATAACACAAGCTTTGAGTAGCTTACTTTGGGGCTAGATAGTGCTGTGTGAATTTTCCAGCATTATTATTATTATTATTATAATTATTATTGTTATAATTAACTTTGACTTTTAGGTACGTTAACTGAAGATTTGGTGCACACCACCCTTATGTGAGTGAACTTTGGACGTCGAAATTATCCAAAGATTAGTGACGATTGCGTTATCCACATGACTCACGTGGCGTGATTACAAAGTATAAAAGCGATCGACCCGACTCCTAAACCACAGTTGATCACGAATCAGAAGACGATAACACCCTACGATGGGAGTGCATTGTCAAATATTAATAAACCGGCCGCTAGATGGCGTTCACAAGGCTGGCGACACATTGACCGGTAGTGTGAGGTATGCTGTAGATAAACCATTCGAGTATGAAGATATAATTATATCATTAGACGGGGAAGGCGTTTGCGTTTTTGCTTCACTACGGCCGTCTTGGACTCTTTCACAAGTGTGTATGGGCGAACAAAACTTTGTTCGTGAAGCTAAGTATTTATTTCCGGGAAAAAAACACGGAGAACACCACATCCTGCCAGTCGGGAATTACGAAGAGGATTTCAGTTTCAAGCTCCCTTTATACATCCCTCTGCCGTATAAAGATAAAGTATGCAAACTTACCTATAAAGTAGCGATGAATTTTCGGAAGCCAACACTGTTCGGCCACAAAGAATTCACTGCACCTATTGATGTATTTGTGTATGTCAAACCAGAGCAGCCTGAAGGCAGTGCACCGTTTGAGCTGGAGAAAACTTTATACAGACCCATGTCCCAGAAGATTCATACAATCAACATCAAAGGCGCATTATCAAATACCTTGCTCGCGCCCGGTGAAAAAGCACACTTGTCTTTCAAAGTGACAAATAACACCGATACTACTATTTACTCTATTGAAACTAAACTGGTCTGCTACACAGTTTATAAAGGTGACTGTGGACGAACAAAGGAAAATGTTACGATAATTAAAGAAAGCGCTGTTGAAACATCAGGAGTGCCACCCAACGATGTTGCCAGCCTGACCAGCGTGATACAAGTGCCTGAACATCTGTTTTCTATCCAAAACTGCAATATAATGAAAAGGCAATACAAATTCAGAGTGTCAGCGATCCTTTACATGCCATACACGAACGCGTATACAGAAATTCCTGTGGTGATTGGAAATAAATATGAAGGAAACACCGAAATAGTCAGCGCTATTACAAATAACAATGAATCAAATCGTACGTTATTTTCAATAGAAAAATCTCTTTTTAATGTCTTTTCTAAAGCTCAAACAATCAATTTGAAGGGTGAAATATCAAAGACTGTTTTTACACCAGGAGACACGGCTAATCTATCTTTCACTGTGACCAATGAAAGTGACACTCCTATAAGCTCTATAGAAACAAAGCTGGTCCGTTTCAATACCATTGGAGATCCTAAATCAAACAAGCCAGATGAATTAGCTATTATAGAAAGTATTGTAGAGACTACAGGAGTACCTGCTAATGGAGTGGCAAATCTGACCAGCATAATGCCAATACCCACTCATGCACATTCTAGAGAATATGGCACATCATTGTCGATACAATACAAAGTTCGAGTAACTATAAAACTATTCTTTCCGAACACAAATGCATCGACGGATATACCTGTTGTTATTCTAGAAGATAAACAAAAAAACAACAGCGATAAAAATACTGGGAGTGTACGCAATAGTCCTGGCTTTCAAGAGGCAGCTCTAGAATAAACAGAAAAAAAATGAAATGGTCCACCTTTTTACTTGGTGGTTAGAATAAATAAAAAAGGACCTCAAACCAAAAAGTTTTTATGTATAATTTGAAAAACACTATCAATAGCGGTTTCAAGTGTTTGGCATATTCCAATCTTTGTTTTGGGTTTATGCACTGATCTGTATTTGGTTTAAGGGACTACTCTTCAAATTGGTAAACATGTACCCTATCCTAATTGTCATTTTGAGTTACATTATTATGGTAAACTTAAATAAAAAACATATACAAAGGCGAGCTTAACCTTAAAAAAAGTTCTCTTCCAGCAAACCGGCATGTCGCAGAACCTAAAAACATGCTCGAAAGTAGCTTTTGTGAGGTGCACTTGAAGTTTAAATTCAGTATTGGGTGTAATATAAAGAATAACTTAACATTAGAAGCTACCACACGATAGGTGCTCATACAAATATTAATTGGTGTTCTACAAAGAACAAGATCAGTGCTCTAAAAATCGTTGCTCAACAAGGAATGCCTCTACCACGTCACTCTTTCGAAACAAAAAGAGTGACACAGCGCTATGAAGAATACGATTGTTTGACGACCTCTGTGGCGCAGCGGGCGAGAGTCCGCCTGCGATGCTAGAGGTTGCGGGTTCGATTCCCGCCTCGGAACAAATTTGTGTACGATCTGCAGAAATTTGTTCCGTTGGTCTGGGTGTTTTCTATGTATATAATAAAAAATATCTATCTATGTAAGTATATAATGTATTAAATATATCAGTCATCTACTACCCATAACACAAGTTTTGAGTAGCTTACTTTGGGGCTAGATGGTGCTGTGTGGATTGTCCAGCATTATTATTATTATTATTATTGTTTACCGATATGCAGAGTTAGTCCTCTAAGTTTTTAGTTTAAGTTACTGATACTACGCCACAGGGGAACTCTGGTGTGGATTAAGGATGTGACTGTTGCAATGCATTTATGTTAAAAAATAATTTATATTTAATACTTTTATAACGACTTTTATATGATAAAATTGTAAACATAAGTTTTTTACGTGATATCGAATTATAATTCGAAGCATTTTCAGAGTATGAAGGACAAGTAGGTATGGGCTTTGCTATAGGTACAATAAATAATACCTTATAAACAATATGCTACCAAATAATTAAATGACTTGTCCTGATTTTATATGAAGGTTGGTTTTTTATTCGTGACAAATTCCGACCGGTACCAAACTATTATGTACATATAATACTAAGAATATAGAACCTGAAACCATGAAAATATATTTTTTTTGCACCCCCGTTTTTTTTTAATTAATTATTTTAACTCTCATATTTTTTATAATTTCCGTTGGCATCCCTAAACGAAAAATCCGTCAGAATCAGAATGGCAAATGTCATTGTGTTTTGTATCTGCCAAAAGGCAAATGTGAATTTCATTAATTTTTTGAATTGAGTTCGTTTCGTTAGCGTCGTTGTGAAGTGCGTTGTGTTCTCTTACCTAATCAAATTCTCTTTTATCTCTGACTTTCTATATCTGACCTGAGCTCGCTTTGTTTCAACGGATTTATTGATTTTTTTGCACGTGATTTGGATATCGGTATCTTGGAGATAAAACCCTGACGACTTGGCTATTCAAACGGTATTTCGTAATGGCGCTCTGCATAAATTGCAACATAGCAAGACATGCTAACCAACAACAGCTTATTTACAATGTTATGGATATGGATAATAGCATAATTTCAATAATTGAAGAATGGACAGCTCGGGAGGTAAGTAAATACCTATGTAACTAGCCTAGCCTTTGGTGCGTCATATTATTCTTCCGATATACGACCTCAGGTCCTTGTGTCAGTGTGGGGTGGTTATGTGGTTTTTGTTATTTTCAGGTTGCAGATGGTGATACTATTTGCCAACAGTGCATGGACCTAGTTATACGCGAATATAACAATCGATATCATGGCAACCGAGGCGATCAACAACTTGGCCATGCAGCAGTTTGCATTTGCTGTGGAATATCAATTTCCCAAAGATCAGGCAGACGATCTCGTCCTTTACTTGTTGGTCATAGTGAGCGAGACTATATAGCTAATATCATCAGTCCCCGCCAGGTGAATAAATCTATCCCTGATAATAAATCTGTATAATATAAATCTACTAGAAAAATACCTATCCAGACAGAGTAAATGTAGGTAATCAGATAGAGTAAATGTAGGTAATCAGAAACATTAAGAGCAAACATTAAGAAAATGTTTCCCTACCCATACCATTTTAACCTCTTGTACCATGACAATTGCATAGTGATAAAAAATCCTTTTCAGATGAGTGATGATGCTCGAGCATGCCAGGCCTGCTGGCTAAGAGCTTATAATAATATTCCAGAAGCAGTTGAAGATGAAAGGATATTTATATAAGAAGAAGATAGAAGATTAATAAGATAGAAGTTGTAAATGGTCGGTTCAAACGGGACTTAAAAATTTTTAGAAATAAATATTTTAATATTGGGTCAAAAAATCTCATGGATGATTTTAAAGCTGCTGGGGCTATAATAAACCATTTCCATCCTGTTTTGACTGACCGACCAGATGCCTTGTCTATATTAGAAAGAGTTTCTCAAAGAGTGAACATGCCAAATTATTTAGCTGACCATGTTATTGCAAATAATCTTAATAGACGACGAGCCAATTTTGTTCAAATCAATGGTCATATACCAGAGCTGGATATGTTCCCTGTAATGGAAATGTCTGACTTGATTTTGTTTGCATTAGGCATATATCAAATTAAACAAGCCAGGTCATATTATGGGGAACATATTCGATCAAATGGTACTTTTGTGATAGAAGTAAGTAATGATGTTAGGGTAAGTCAAGTTCCAGGTGTTTCGTCATCACATGACACAGTTTTAATAAGAGGCCGAATCAAGTCGAGACACCAAAGCAGCAAAATATATTATGTGTATATTTTAGTAAAACTAATAGGTGCCAGTTGGAATGACCGAATATGCGGATATTATTGTAGCTGTTTTGTAGGAAAAAGAACTGTTGGGAGCTGTGCTCATGTAATGACAGTTATATGGTATCTGGGCTGGGCATCAAAATAATTTGACACCACCTGCACAATTTTTGGACCATATACTAGTAAGAGAAGATGTAGAAAATGAAGAAATTGAATAAATAAGTTATTTAATAAGAAGTTTGTTTCATTTAATATTTATGGGCTAAAACTAGATTGTTACATAGTGTAGAAATAACTTGGTGAAACATAACTAAATATCTATGTAGGTAGTCAATAGTTATGCCTGATGCATGCTTTGGCAAGCAGATGATATAGGTAGGTATGCATCTGTAGTATAGAACGATAAACAAAACGCAGAGTAGGTAGGTATTTGGATACATGGGACACAACTCTGTCCTGTTTCATTTTTCACAGGAGATGGAGGTCCAAGTTTGTAGCAATAGGTAGGTCGGTATCAAAACTAAAATGAAGACAACCAGATTTATCGTGCGAATGAAGGTCGGCACAATAAGGCACGGACGACAGCGTGGAATGGGTTTTCTGATAGCATGCATGAATCCTTCACCTGGGACCTAGCCTGTACATTTTGTTAACTAATACCTATGTAGGAACGTAGTTTATAACAAAACTGCATTTTGTTTACATACATTAACGTTTGTTCATTGGCAGCTAGTGTTGCCAGATGAGACAATTGAAAATGCGGTAGCTGTGCTTCAAATACGCGGATATTAACACAGAAGCGGAATTTCTTGTTTTACCATTTACTACATCGACTTTAAACCAACTTTTAAAAAAGGAGGTTCTCAATTCGTCTGTTTTTTTTAGGTTTGTTACTTCATAACGTTTTACTCGATGGACCAATTTTAATTGAAAGCAAATTCTTGGGAAAATGTTAGGGCAGGCAAAGAAGTCTACAAGAACCCCGGCAACCAAGAACCAACCGAGAACCAACTCTCTCGCTCGCTCGCGGCTCGAATTGCCAAGAAATAATCTGACAACAAAAAACATGCAATGCATGCAAAAGAGATGGCACGTTAATATATCAAAATGAAAACAGCTATAGAAGCTCGAAATGCGTTTTATTGTAGGTACCCGCCAAAAAGGGGAAGCTCGAAGTGCGTTTTATTGTAGGTACTCGCCAAAAAGGGGTTGTTCTTGTCGATTCGAAAAAAGCGGATCGTGTAGGAAAAACGAAAGGCGGATTCTTTGCCAAAAAGGCAGGGCAAAAAGCGGAAAAGCGGTACATCTGGCAACGCTGTTGGCATGGCAGCAGTTTAGTTGGCAGTAGACACGTAGATTCGTAGACTGACAGTTTTTTTTTTAATTTTAGTCCGGCGCTGAATACTAAATCTATTTGCAAAGTCCTCCCTATTTGTTACAAGATACTATTATTAGTGCTGCCAGCTGAAAACTATAGAAGTATAAAATTATTTGTTATTGACGTCGAAATTATCAAATAATTAGCTTATTTTCGTTAATGTCCTATCGTTCATCGTGCCAATGGTGAAATTATCTTAATCCACCATAAATAAACGCGTGGCAACGCTGAACAATAACTTTTAATCCTTAATACAAAAAGTAGTTTTTTTCAAAAACGGGGGTATAGAAAAACCTATAATTTAACACACAAGCTACATTTTTAATCCACTTTCGAAATATATACATTTCATTCCGGTCGGAATTTATAAATAATAAAAAACCAGATCAGGACATCACCTTTGTAGGAAACTAGAAATTCGATAAAAATCTGTAATGTTTTCTAAATGTTATACTATTATTATTCTGACTCGGTCTTTAGGATTTATTATTTTAATATTGTTGTATTTGATGGTGTACCAATGTGTAATGTACATTTATCACTATAAATATATTTAGTACACATTATCTTACATAAACCAATGATTATAATACCATGTCAAAATAATTTTATTATACATCGCATTTATGTACACTCATTTTCTTTTATTAAAACTATTTCTAACTTGTTATTCAGTGTTGAAAAATAATAAATGTTTTTGTATCATAAAATGATCACTATCACTACATAGTATAAAACAAAGTCACTTTCTCTGTCCCTATATCCCTATGTCCCTATGTATGCTTAAATCTTTAGAACTACGCAACGGATTTTGATGCGGTTTTTATAAATAGATAGAATGATTCAAGAGGAAGGTTTATATGTATAATACATGCATGATATGTGCAGCCGTGCGAAGCAGGGGCACGCGGGCGGGTCGCTAGTAAATAATATAATAAGATAAGAAAATTCTTTATGCACATAAATGAAATACATACATTAGGCGAACTTAATGTATATCTACTTGCGAACTTGATGTATGTCCATCAATATAATACATATTGATGGACATACATCTTTCGAAACAGTGTGGTGCTTTCACCACACTGTTTCAAAAGAAGGTACTAATACGATAAGAAGAAAACTAGTAGGTACCAGTGAATCCACGCGCAACAAGGTAATGACTCTCACACACTATAAAGCACATCCGATATAAAAAGGCATAAGGCACTAAAAAACATAATATACCACTCTTACTTATATCCTTATTACTTAAGGGCCAAAATCGTAAATTATACAGATCATAATTTTACTTTACGACCCTTTGCGAGTATAACAGGCGCGCTCGTAATTTTTGACCATATCCCGGTAGGGTATAAAACAAATTAGATTATGGAATAAACGATCAAATTATGAAATAGTTCCATATTGTGAAAAATCTGTAAAAACCGCAGCGATGGGCTTGCAACCCGTCACGCAAGGTTTGGACGTGACAGTCTACTTCTGTGGCAAAGAATTTAAAGGCCTGTATCCAAATATTTACGGTTTTTTTTTTACAATCTATAGGTAAAACGTTTGACCGCAATCTCACCTGATGTTAAGTGATGATGCGGTCTACGGTGTAGCACGCTTACCTAGAAGAAACCTCTCGTCTCTTGAAAACATCCAAATTGTGCGGATCCGGAAAAACCGACGCCGGTATTTCATAGTGAAGTATAAATATATGCTCTAACTCGCTACTTATACCTTGATTTTTGTTTCAAATCAAAAGCAAGCCAAAACTAGTAAATTCTATTTCTCAGCAAATGAGCTTTAATTAAATACGAACCTGTTGTTATTTACGTTTTGTGTGGCCATATTAACAATACGAACCCACAGCAATACAAAACTTTATTCGGTTGCATGTAAAGTCGAGTTCAGGTTGGGGGTCGGTTTTCTAATAAAATAGGCCAGATCTTGAAGTTTCCTCGCCTTGTTAGGAGAGGCTAGCATCGACTGCGAGGGTTGAGGGTGCTTCATGACGCTGTGCCATGGGAATTGTTGTTCTCAGCTGCTTTTGACACTCGAGAAACTGAAGCGATTGGCAAAGATGCCTTGAGATTCTTGTGAAGGGTTTTTTTATAAAGAACGTGCAGAGTGCCAGCGTACGAAATTTTGAGAGAAACCTTTGACATTGTATTTTTATCTAAAAAAAAATATTAAAAACTAGCGACCCGCCCGCGCGCCCCTGCTTCGCACGGGTGCACATTGTTTTTCTACTATATCGTGCATGTATTATAAAAACCATAAAATAAACTTTCCTCTTGAATCACTCTATCTATTAAAAAAACCGCATCAAAGTTCGTTGCGTAGTTTTAAAGATTTAAGCATACATAGGGATATAGGGACAGAGATAGCGACTTTGTTTTATACTATGTAGTGATAGTGATAAACGTTTCTTACTAAATGTGTGTTTGTTGAAGATCCGCTTCAAAAATGAGTTTCAGGATTCCACCCGGACAAGCAGTTTACCTACATACATTGCAAGATAAATAAAACCTTGTAAAATAAAATCATTCCTAGATGTGCTATAAAAATTTTAAATAAAACAGCCGACCCTAAATCCCTTTAATACAGGGTTTCCCCAGGGGATTTCCACCTTTGCAACAGGCTTTCATAAAAATAAAGGCTTCGCGTCTGAATAATAGCTTCCAACCTTTTTATTATTAATTACAAAAACCTTTTATTTTCGCGAACACGTTTTAGCAAAACCATGTTCCAATTTAATAGACCAAGCTCTGTCGGCAATAAATATTACCTACCTCATTAATAAATAATAGTCAGTGAGTATTTAGCTGAAATCGAATTTGCGCCTTTCTGTCAGAAAATCTACACTTAAAGTACTGACAACCGTCAAATAAATTTTCGCTTGTACATAACAACTTCAGTGATTTTAACCCCCGGTTTCTGAAAGCGCGATCAACGCTAATCGGCTGTTAAGTCACTTGCTACCTATCTCTATCTAATTTGAAGTGAAAACTGAAATAGCAAGAGACTTGACAGCCGATTAGTGTTGATCGCGCTTTCAGAAACCGGGGACATGTTTTTCAAAATGTTGATTGTGCGAGAGAGAAGTTCCTGGATTCAATTAATGCGTACAGATTTATTTCCAAAGCACTAGCGTAACTTGTTAAAAGCCAAACCGTCATGTTCTGTATAACATCACAAAACCCAAACCACCCCCCGATTGGCGACCCCTCGATTCGGCTGATATATTTGTTTAAACCTTTTTTTTCTTGTTTTCTACCTTGTTTAAAATTAAGTTTTTTGTTTTGTTTTAGAATTTATGATTTTTCGTTACTCTGTAGTTTCACACCTAACTATTTCACCTAAGTAGGTATATTTTTTTTTGTTCTTTTATTGTTACTTAAGTATCATTTTATATTCCTGCATAATACTTTTACTCTGTATGTTCCTACCTACTTGCTTTTGATGAAATAAATATATTTTATTATTATTATTTATTTAAAATCGTAACTCGTAACTTTTAGTTGATTTTTTTATACTTTCCGTCTAGTTTATAAAATAGCAGAGCTATCGCTTATTGTTTTAGGACTTAGGAGGTGGGCGTTGAGACTGCACTGCAGTTTATAACATTCGCAGTCTCATCGTTTTTTTATAACTTGTGCAGTTTTCTGTGCTCTGAATAAATATAACTGAATTACTGGATCTATAACAAACCCGTTTTTAATAATAATAGTTATTTATTTCAGAAAAGTCCATAAAAAACAGTAAATAGGTAATTTTTTTAATAATCCCAATCCCAACTAATATTATAAATGCGAAAGTAACTCTGTCTGTCTTTCTGTCTGTCTGTCTGTCTGTCTGTTACGCTTTCCCGCTTAAACCTCTCAACCGATTTTGATGAAACTTGGCACAGACAATCTTTAGACCCTGAGAAAGAACATAGGCTACCTTTTATTGCGAAAAAAAGAGATGAAGAGATTAAAAGTACGCAGACGAAGTCGCGGGTACCAGCTAGTAGGTAATAAATATAACTGAATTATTGAATCTATAACAAACCCGTTTTTAATAATAATAGTTAATTATTAATTAATAATAGTTATTTCAGAAAAGTCCAAAACAGTAAATAGGTACATAAAAACAGATAAAAACGTAGAAAAGTAGGTACAGAACCGTGTCAAAAAAAAATAAAAAAATAATAAACTTTTTAAGTAACAGAAACAGCTTTTCTGACTCCGATCATATAAATAAATGGGTACTAAATATAAATAAATTAATGTAGGTGGACATTCAACACAGCACTATAGATAGTGCACTACAGAAAGCGTGTTACTGTTTGTTTACCTAAATAAGTAAATAACTTTTTTGCAAAAACCGACTTAAAATACACTGAAACCGTAAAACAGCAAAATCCTCTATTTCATTAACATTCTTGACTTTTCGAATAGGTTTTAAATAACGGAGTTATGCGGTAACAAACATAAATGCAGTCGAATTGAGAACCTTCAAATTTTTTAAGTCTGTTAAAAATACAGCAGTTTGCAGATGTGTCACGCCTTTTTCTGCCACCAAGCAGCGTTGCTGTGTTTCGGTTTGAAGAGTGTGATCGCCGGTGTAATTACAGGCACATGAGGCTTAACATCTGTATGCCTCAAGTTGATGGACGCAGGGCAGTGCATCGTAGGGCATGTTCCTATCGTCCGTGACTTACGAGGCAATGCTTTGTTATAGGTGATGATTACCACATAACATCAGGTGGGCCATTTGCTTGTTCTATAAGCTAGTTTATAAAAAAACTAGCGACCCGCCTGCGCTTCGCACGGGTGCACATTGTTTTTCTACTATATCATGCATGTATTATACATATAAACCTTCCGCTTGAATCACTCTATCTATTAAAAAAACCACATCAAAATCCGTTGCGTAGTTTTAAGGATTTAAGCATACATAGGGATATAGGGATATAAGGACAGAGAAAGTGACTTTGTTTTATACTATGTAGTGAAGCATCGATAGATCTCCGGTCTGGAATCTAGGATGTTTGGAACTTGTTAGGTCGGGCCATACAGTATTCGCATTAAAACTTTTGTTGCCAAACTTCGTGATGTCGTCTAACAATACTTTTTCATTCACTGAAACCAAACAGTAATTGAGCTTTAAAAATAGCTTCTGTTTTACTTTTTGATCATGAAACATTTATCAACGCATTATTATAATCAAGAAATCTACGTTATAATATAGGTTAGGTAGGGTAGCGGCGATGGGGTTGCAACCTATCACGTATGGAATACTAACTTCTGCAAAATGTAGGTATGTGCCAAATGTAATGCTTAGACGTACCTCTGACTACCCTTCTTAGACATCTATCTCCTTTGACGCCACCTATAAATGCACATGGACATGTAGGCATCAAGTAATGTTTCTTTAAAAACCCTTTGTCTTTGTTTGTGTCAGAGCAATACACAGATAACCGTCAAATAACACTTCGATCGCACATATTTTTTTATATAAAATTAGGAATAATCGCCAGCAACCATAAACCATGTAATGGGCAAAAGGTTGTATAAAGCTTACAGCCTCTTAAGGCGGCTCAGCTCATTACTTTCTCACTTTTAATGATAACATTGACTTAACCGAAATAGCGTATTCGTTAATGACACGCTCAGAATGCGAGGCGAGGTGATCCGAAAGGTCAGGGTGGATTAATGGATCACACTCGATTATTCAAACAAACGAACCTACCTAATACCCTTTTCACACGTACGGTCGTACTAGGGGAATGAACCCAGATCCAACGGTATTTTGTGTAAATGTTAATTATCTCCTGTTACCACTAGCTAGCTTCAAAGGCTTTTGACATATTTTTTATGCTGGTCAATCCACACAGCACCATACTCTGATGAACTATTACAGAATAAGCGAAAAGTCTATAGCAATACAAATAAAGCACACTTAGTCTTCTGACCCTTTTCAGTGAAATAGTATTTCTTTGCTTCATTTAGGCGTTTATTAGAGCACCATTGGGATTTATTGATTAGAAGTTGAACTGAAAGAGCCTTTGAAATGGATTGGCCAAAGAGAACCGAGACCTTTATTTATTTTGGTACTCGCGAGCCGTAAATTGACTGTGAATTATCTCATAAAATACTGTCACAAAAATAATAAAACATAACATAATGTACATATTTTCATGCATATTGCAGTTATAATTTATTTTGTGTTTTTATCAGAAGATTTACAGACTTTTTCTAATTTTAATAAGAATGTGTAAAAAGTAAATTTTCTTATAATAATACTAAATAAATCTGCAGGGGTTGACCTTAAGGAACAGCTTTTTTGCAGCTGTTGACCCGAATTTGCGTTTGGTCCACGACGTTTTGGCTACCCTGTATAAGTAGATATACAAAAATTGCTTGTTTTATTAGGAATTAAATACATATGTTTTGTCCCCAAGAAGAAGTTAATCTACGTTGGGGCTTTGTCTCTTAATCCCTCAATATCTTTCCACCAGCTTAACCTAGTGTTGTCATCCGTTGTGAGCAATATAAACTCTAGAAACAGACATACAACAATCGTAAAACGTGGGTTAGCTGTTACTTTGTTCATTGTAGAAATAGAGATGTCGAATATACCCGTAGTTACTAGGCACTAGTGGTTCGCCCCGAATAGAGATTTCGTGATGCGACGCGAACGCTCGGAAAATTTGAACGGCCAAAAGAACCGACTAGTATATAATAAACACCTTGATGTCAACGAAACTCTTACAAATCGGAGCTCTTGAGTCTTTGCTTATTTTAATTTTACTTTTTTGTTGTATCTCAAGATTTTGGAATGTCCAAAGAAAGCCCTTTACGAGTATGACATGTATCTTGAGTTTTGTATATTTAATTTTATGTTTGCCCCCTTATAAACTCGTCATTCTAGCAAATTTCTCAAGCACAAGCTATCGACTCACAAAATTTCATGGATATCAGATCACCGGTTCTATAGTTGGCCCGACACCCCGACAAACGCACTATAAATAAATGCAAAACTGCCCAAGTTAACGATTATTGAGTTATAAAGATTATTGTTCACTTCACTCATTCATTCATAACGTCTTTTTCTTCTTCTCTTGTTGTCACTAGTTCGAAAAAACAGTGTAGTGAAAAGATTTTAAGTGCACCTGAAATAGGCTCCTTTTGATCACTGAAAGCCTAACGCTTCTGGAACCTGAACTTAAAGGTTTCTGAAAGCGCGATCAACACTAATCGGCTGACAAGTCACTGGCTGTCTCTATCTAATTTGAAGAAAAAGCTGAAATAGAAAGTGACTTGACAGCCGATATAGTGTTGATCGAGCTCTCAGAAACAGGTGGTAAAGGTACTGACACACGTGCTCAAAATTAAGCATGCTTATTTTGAGCATGCTCAAAATCAACCGGCGTACGACCAAATAAGCATGCTTATTTACTAGCACGACCTGTTCACACGTGCTATTATTGAGTAAGGCTCGAAAAAAACATGCTTTTGGCTCGAAAAATAAGCACGTGTGTCAGTACCTTCAAGATGGCACGTCACATCGCTATTTGTGTACCTGCTTACTTTTCACGAACAAGAATATTGATTTAAGTAGATTTCATTCAGAGACTTATGACTCTTTGAAACGTTATTGCATACAATTTTATGAAGCGCATATTATTATTTATTCAGATATAAAAAGTGTATAAATCGACGACTTCGTTTAAAATTCTGTCTGTGCACAATTTATTGAGATTTGGCAGTGTTTATACCTATCAGTGGTGTAGTCGATTTATCGGTATTGTGTTTTTGGTACCCTACTCATTAATCAACGCATTCGAATTCGCGTTCAAATTTGGAATGTTGAATATGTTCTACGCTAAGTATTTTTTTAATAATTAAATGCGGTGTCAAATGCGGTTTCCGGTGAAACTACATGAAATGCTTTGTCATGGGTGATGGTTACCACTTAACACCAGGTGGGCCATCTGCTTGTACCGTCAGCAAGTAGTATAAAAATATATTCCAACTGCTCATACTTTGTGCATAGATGATTATTTAAATAGTCCAACAGTATAATAAAACTACAACTATGTCCCGCTATGTCCCTATGTATGCTTAAATCTTTAAAACTACGCATTTTGATTTTGATGCGGTTTGTTTATTTAGATAGAGTGATTCAAAAGGAAGCTTTATATGTATAATACATGCATGATATAGTAGAAAAACAATGTGCACCCGTGCGAAGCAGGGGCGCGCGGGCGGGTCGCTAGTACAATACAAAACAATTAAAATGTAAAGCTATGCTGTTTTCGAAAATAACAGAAAGCGAATACCATTCAAAGAAATTCTCAGGTCCCCTGTGTCACGTCATGTCCCTTGAAACGTGAGTTTCCACTGCCGAAACTTGTACTATATTATACCTAAGAAAACTGTTTTTATCAATGCTTCCAACTTTGTTTGCACTGCCACACAACTAAATGTTGTCAGTTTGACGTTCGTTTTGGAAGACGATGTGTAAAGCGTCCGGCAAACGGGCTAGTTTTGTGGCAATTTATTGCTTCAATTGTATAGCTGTCATTCTTACAATCTGTTTGCGTGAATAAGACAGATATACAATGGACATTGACGAATAAATAAAAAGTAAACTGCCATTTGACATGACATTACATTTCATTGACATTTCATATTCTGACCCCCGTTTCTGAAAGCGCGATCAACACTAATCGGCTGTCAAGTCACTTGCTATCTCTATCTAATTTTCAGTAAAAGCTGAAATAGCATGTGACTTGAAAACCGATTAGTGTTAATCGTGCTCTAGAAACTGGGGGTTACAGCAACAAATTAAGCTGAACGATTTGTTTGATTGGCAATTTAAAATTTTGGTGTAAGCAATTACGAAAATTTAAGGGCGGGTTATTATATTATATTTTTTATTCGCTGATGGTACAATCGAATGGCCTACCTGGTGTTAAGTGGTTGCCATCTTCTATAATAATAAAGCATTGCCTCGGAAGTCACTAAATGAATAAATAAAATAAATAATGCTGGACAATCCACACAGCACCATCTAGCCCCAAAGTAAGCTACTCAAAGCTTGTGTTATGGGTACTAGATGACTGATATATTTAATACATTATATACTTACATAGATAGATATTTTTTATTATACATAGAAAACACCCAGACCAACGAAACAAATTTCTGCAGATCGTACACAAATTTGTTCCGAGGCGGGAATCGAACCCACAACCTCTTGCGTCGCAGGCGGACTCTCGCCCGCTGCGCCACTGAGGTCGTCAAAGTGACTAAAAAAATTACATTTAGTGCTTGGTAGTAAGATATCTGAGGGGATGTCTACCGTGCCGGATCAATACTGTGAAGCTGTTTCATTCGTTTCAGAAAATAACAGCAAAATTACACGAAAGGAAATATTTTTTCAGTAAGCGTGTTTTCCGAACAAGTTCCTTTCATTTAAAGGTAGGGTGCTTTCCCAAGTTAGATGTTTTTCCTTTTGTCGCTGGGTCATAAAGGTAGGCAGGGATGACGTAACGAGCTGAGGCAAGTAAGTATATAAATCTAATAGTTGCAGCCTATACACAAAGTTACTAAACTGCAAGTACCTACTGAAAAAACTTAACAAGCTTCGCAATTTTGATCCCGAGGTATGGAAGACATCCCTTCAGATCTCTTGGTACCAGGAACGACATTCAGATTATTTGAGAACGTCTACTCTACTTATAATATTAAATAACACCCAGACACAGAACAAACAGCTATGATCATCACACAAATGTTTGTTCACGGTGGGAATCGAACCCAAGGCCTACGGCTCAGAAGGCAGAGCTACCACCAACTGAACTGTGAAGGCTGTTATAGATTTAAGAGTAGCAGAGCTCCTTGTATGTGGTTCGACCGGGGAAGTACTACCATCATGCCTGTTTCTGCCGTCAACCAGCACGACTGTGTTTCATTTTGTAAAGTGTGGTTGCCGGTGAAGTTAAAAGCAATGAGTCTTAACATCTGCATGCCTCAAGTTTACGGCGCGACTTGGCAATGCAGAACTTTAATGTTTTTATTTTTCATACCAGAGCTTGTAACTGAATAGTAATTGAATTGCGTTGGTGATTTGGAAATGTTTCTGAATTCTATAAACTTAACCGCAATAATAAAGAATGAGAAAAGAGAGGCGGGGAAGACCTAGGATAAGCTACATGAGCCAAATAAAAGCGAAGGTTGCCGTCATGTCTAACAAGGAGGTCGAGGAGGTTGCCCTAAAAAGAAACACCTGGTTAGAATTGCATTAATTACGCCAACAAGGGCATTGGTACAGTCTACAATTTGGTCAAAAAATTAATTTTGATCGATGCATGTTTTCCTACTCAAAAGTTTACCTTTGTACAAAAACTAGAAAAGCAAACTTTTATGTGGGAAAACTTGTATCGATCAAAATGAAATTATTAATAAACTGTGCGCAATGTGATTGCACACAAAATGGTTGTTTGCGATTTTTCGAAAATGGGTTCAGTGATTTTATGTCCTTCAACAAGTCAAATCGTGCGAGCGAGAGTCATAATTAGCTCTTGTCTTTACCTTAAACTAGAAGAATCACAATTTTGCTGAATGGGAATTCTGACAGACCATGAATTCCAAAACAAAATTCTCAATTCTGTAAACCAAAGCTGAACCAGCCAACCCTGTATAGGAGGCATTCACCAATTAGGCATTCGTACTCGCACTTATAGCAAGCTATTGAATTTAAAGTTAAGAGCGTGTGGAGCTAAAATCGCATTAAAATATAATGAAATCTTAACAAAGTAATCTTGAAAGTGACTTTGTGCGCTTTCCTACAATTTGTAATAATTGTAAGGCCTGGTATTCATGGAGGAAAAGGAAGGATAAGCAAAATTACAAAATGGCTTATACACAACTATTATGTAACTACCAAAAAAAAATTAAGGGCTGTTTCAGCAGAGACTACTACTCGTACCAACACCACGGGATAAAAAGTAGCCTATGTTATAATCTATATCTATGCCAAATTTCATCAAGATCCATTCAGCCGTTCTGGAGTTATTCAGTCACAAACATCCATCCATCCATACTTACAAACAACTTTCGCGTTTATATAATTAGTAGAATAATAATAAATATGAAATTGGCGTTTATATTATTAGTCGAATAATAATAAATAACAAATGTATCTCTTCTCGCAACATTTCTTCTTTGATTATACAGAATTCATTGCTAGATTATGAGCTCTTTTAAAAAAAATCCTTTCTCCCCAAAGCTTCTTATAAAGCCACATAAATCTCTACATCGAAACGAACTCAAATAAGAATTCTTTTCTTGGCCTTAGTTTCCTGGAAAGCGTTAGCTGTCATTGGGCAGAAACGATTTAACCCTAACTATAGGGTTCATTTTTGTGAAAAAGTGAGTTTGTAACTTAGCACCTTCACGTTCTTTATTCAAAAATTTTAAAATGAGTGATCGAGAGGTATGCACTAGTATTCAAATTCTTTGGGTATGAATAACAAAATGAAATTACCTACACATGTATGAATATATCGCTTAGCAATGGTTTATTGATAGACAACAAAGATTTTTAACATAATAAATATATCTACACACCACACCACACTCCATGCACAAACAAATTGACACACCTCACTACTACTAAGTCAGCTTTTATATTTTTGCATAATTTTTCCATTTTTATTTTCTTTTTATTTCTTTGTCACATTTTTATCCTAATGTTACTACTTAAAAAACTTTTATTGTGAAATCAACCTAAGGAGAAAGCACTGTCTGCTGTAACACAGTTTTTAAAACTAAATCAGCAGACAGAGTCTACTATTTTATTTTGTGCTCACTTTTTTGAAAATAAATATTTGTATTTGTATTTGTATTATAAAAGAAGATCAAAACTGCAATCGGTGAACGGTATTAGACAAACCCCCTAGGCAGAGCTATTTTAAAACCTTAGTTATGTTAATCGTAACTTTGATCGAGCTTTCAGAAACTGGCGGTTAAAATAGCTCTGCCTGCTCTGCTGCTGTCAAGTCACTAGCTATCTCTATCTAATTGGAAGTAAAAGCTGAAATAGCAAGTGACTTGACAGCCGATTAGTGTTGATCACCCTTTCAGAAACCTGGGGTTAGTAACGATTCCGAATTGTCATCAAAAACTTAAAATTTTTATGTTTATAATACAACTAGCTGATCCCGCGGCTTTGCTTGCGCTCGTTTACTTTGAAAATCTTATACAAACTTTCATCCCCTATTTTATCCCTTTTGGGGTAGAATTGATCAAAATCCTTTCTTAGCGGATGCCTACGTCATAACATCTACCTGCATGCCAAATTTCAGCCCGATCCGTCCAGTGGCTTGGGCTGTGCGTTGATAGATCACTATGTCAGTCAGTCAGTCACCTTTGAGTTATATATATTTATTTAAGTTTACTTTGAAAATCTCATACAAACTTTCGTCCCCTATTTTATCCCTTTCGGGGTAGAATTGATCAGAATCCTTTCTTAGCGGATGCCTACGTCATAACATCTACCTGCATGCCAAATTTCAGCGCGATCCGTCCAGTGGCTTGGGCTGTGCGTTGATAGATCACTATGTCAGTCAGTCAGTCACCTTTGAGTTATATGCGATGTAGGTATACGTTTATGAGTCGTTATAAAGTAAATCGACAGGTTCCCAAATGAAATTTCGAGTTACCTTTTTCGTGAAAGCTTTCGATAAACATTTGAATATGCGCGTGAAAAGCCATTTACACGGGCTGAGCTGATCACAATGGGAGTGTTCCATCGACGTACAATTTGATAAATTACCTGACTTAAACGTTGAGAATATAATAAATTGTGTGGAAAATGCGAGTCTGTTCTGGCCCTAATACACTGAGAGACTGTTGCGCGACAATTTCGTAATTTTATTTATTCTTATTTTATACTAGTTACACCCCGCGGTTTCAACCGCGCAGATTTAAATCCCGGTATTCCCACGGGATAAAAAGTAGCCTATGTGCTAATCCAGGCTATAATCTATCTCTCTGCCAGGTTTCATCCAGATCCGTTCAGCCGTTTGGGCGTGAAAGAGTAACAAACATCCATACTTACAAACTTTCGCGTTTATAATAGTAGCAGGATTATTTTACCTTGGTTTACCTTATTTTATTTAATTTTTCGAGACAGGCAGGAATTTGATATATTTAAAAGCTATGAGACGTACAAACGAGAAGTTTCCGGACGGTCGTAAGCATCTTAAGTAATTTTCACGCCATTTAGATAGGTCTTAACCCAATAACCAGTTACACTTCTGGGCAATACGAGACGTGCACCCTCTGTAATGTTATAGCTCCACTTAAAGAAGTCTCCGCATAGCGAAATAAAGGGAAAATAACTAAATAAACGCTATTTGCGAAATAAGCAGTGCCTTTATTTAGAAGGCGGTAGTCTGGCGGTCGTCGTCAATCGGCGTAGATAGGCAATCTTCTTTTAGGGTTCCGTACACAAAAGTTAAAACGGGACCTTATTACTGTAAGACCGCTGTCCGTCCGTCTGTCTGTCTGTTCGTCTGTCACCAGGCTGTATTTTTTTTTTTTTTTTTTTTTTTATACAACTAGCTGATGGAACAAGCAGATGGCCCACCTGATGTTAAGTGGTAACCATCACCTATAAACAAAACATTGCCCCGTAGGTCACGCACAATAGGAACGTGCCCTACGATGCACTGCCCTGCGTCCATCAACTTGAGGCATACAGATGTTAAGCCTCATGTGCCTGTAATTACACCGGCGACCACACTCTTCAAACCGAAACACAGCGTTGCTGCTTGGCGGCAGAAAAAGGCGTGGTGGTAGTACTTCCCCGGACGAGCCCTTCACAAAGAGCTCTACTACTCTTATCTCATGAACCGTGATAGTTAGACAGCTGAAATTTTCACAGATAATTCTGCTGCCGCTATCACAACAAATACTGAAAAACAGAATAAAATAAGTATTTCAAGGGGCTCCCATATACAACAAACGAATTTTTTTTTCGTGTTTATAGATAACTAGCTGGTACCCGCGACTTCGTCTGCGTACTTTTAATTTGATTAAAGTTTCATGGTTTTATCTTTTAAAATTAAGAAATCCCATACAAACTTTCAACCTCTATTTCAACCTCTTCATCCCTTTTTTTCGCAATAAAAAGTAGCCTATGTCCTTTCTCAGGGTCTAAAGATTGTCTGTACCAATTCTTCCAGACTATAATCTATCTCTCTGCCAAGTTTCATCCCAATCCGTTCAGCCGTTCCGGCGTGAAAGAGTAACAAACATCCGTCCATACTTACAAACTTTCGCGTTTATAATATTAGTAGGATGTGACAAGTGCTTGAAAGAAGCCTCTTTTAGGCATTCAGAATAAGAATAAGAATATTTTATTGTTAAACTGATGTGTACATAAAGGTGTTATAGATTTTTTTACAAGATTCGATAGTTTGTCCATTTCGGACGTACAATAATTACTAAGGCACTAATAAAATTTAAGGTCAAAAGTGTGGTCAAAATCCATTCACCACACTGTTTTGAGAGCATTAGTGACACTTTAGTGACACTACAAGAAGAAATGAAAGTACCAACGAGCGAATACGTGGGATAACGACGGCCTTTTTCAAATACGTTTTACGACACTATTCTAAGCATCGTAGGCCCGAGAAACTGTAACTGTTTTCTTTGAAAGAAGCGACACAATAGACTTGTCCGTAATCACGAGTACAGAGTACAGAAAATGTTTAGTGCAAATGGCACTTTTAAACCGTTAAGGGGCTGACACCCGTCTCAATACCTCTAGCTTGTACATTTTGCATCTGTGTGCTTCTGTCGGACGCAGGGTATTGCATAGTAGGGCATGTTCCTACGGTGCGTGACTACCGAGACTGTGTTAATTTTGGTGATGGATAGGGGGGGGGGGGCGTGCGGGCCCCGCCGTAAAGGTGGGGACAATTGCGGGCCCCGCTGAGAAGGCGGGCGGTCTTCGAAGGGGGACTGGATGAAAAGGCTCTGCCAGTTCCCCTCCAACAAAGACGACGCGGGAGTGCCGCTGGGTTGTTTAGTGGGTATACCGGTAGCGGTAGCAGTCCCACATATCCATCCCATCCTCCGATGGAGGGGAATGCGTAACGCATTTTTCCCAGCGTCAAAAAAAAAGCATCACCTTTTTTTTACCACATAAAATCAGGTGTTTTTTTTTTTTTTTAATACGTTCACAAACCAGCCATTTCAACAAAATATCACATATAAACAAGCATCTCTAAACTAAATTGCTGAACGGCCTTCTAGATGCGAACACAGCATGCATTGTTTTATTGCTCACAATCTAACAAAAGGATATCTGCAAGACATCAGCAATAAGTATACAAAAATATGTAAAAGCCCTGAATCAATTTATGAAAATCCAAATCTACCAATTTGTGTGAAATCACATTGCACACAGTTCAACTGAAATCATAATTAAAATGATCCCAACTGTTTTTCTGATATAAAGCTTGGTTTACCAGCTTGGGTTACCAGTTAGCAAACTTTTAAGCAGTATATAAAATATATATAAAATGTTTAAAATATATAAAATGTTTAGCATATATAAAATGTTTAAAATAAAAAATGCATAAATGCTGGTATTCTTTGTAAATAAAGAACTAATTAAGGTATGTGCCAAATGTAATGTTTGGACGTACCTCTGACTACCCCCCTTAGACATCCTCAAAGAATCTTGAATTAGTACTTGGTACTGAGAGATATGAAGGGATATCTACCGTGCCTGGGAATCAAAGTCGTGAAGCTGTTTCAGTTTTCAGTTTAAAGAACGAATTTCAAAAAGAAAAATAAAATAAATCCCGAAATAAATTCAGTCTATTAAAATAATGTCGTTGTACAAAAGTGGATCGAACCAATTACGTTTGTATAGCTCTGAAGGGTGCTTGGGTAGTTCTGTGACCGATAGATGACGCTTTGAGAAGGCCTAATGTGGGTTTCGTTATAAGCTTCCTTTGATTCAAATTGCTTTCGGTTGGTTGATAGGACCTAACGACCAGCACTCTTTCTGTTTTGTAATAATTATTGTGAAAAAAATAAAAAAAAACAGCTTCACGACTGTTCCCCAGGCACGGTAGATATCCCTTCAGATCTCTCAGTACCAAGTACTAACTAAAGATTCTTAGAAGATGTCTAAGGGGGGTAGTCAGAGGTACGGCCAAACATTACATTTGGCACATACCCACATTTTGCAGTAGTTAGCATCCCATACGGGACAGGTTGCAAGCCCATCGCCGCTGTTAGAATACTAACTGGTTTCCTCATGATGTTTTCCTTCACCGTTTAAGAACACTGGCATTGCGCACATAATTTTTTCGATAGAAAAATCCGTTGGTGCACGACCAGATTCGAACCTGCGACCTTACGATCAGAAGGCGGGGTCACTCCCACTAGACCACCGGTGCTCACAATTATTGTGGTATTAGTGTTATCGTTGCAGTAATACAATTCTGGAGTTAGTATTACTAAGAGATCTATTCTGATTTGAAGATTTAGAAACAGACATTAGTAACAGTATGGCAACTTCACGAACTCATCACAAAGAGCTCTGCTAAAAATACTAACTTGGAAAGTAAAGTTATTTGCGTATTTTCTTCCACTTCGCCATTCACTTATCCGTGTTCATTTGATTCCATCCGGGACACCAAACAACAGGAAAATATAATAAAAAGCGATGGCTGTTTTCAGCTGAACGGGCGGACCGCTCATGTGAACACTGAAATCTGGATTATTGTGGATTATTGGGATCTAAAATAAACATAACTATAATACACCGTATCTATGTACCTAGGTGTCAAAATTATATATTTGGACGCACCTCTGACTACCTTCCTATCTGAGTCTTCAGTTTCATGTTGAAATAGAATTAGTTTGTAAACCAATAAGGCCCTTATTCATAGTGTTCTTTGAGCGCGCCTTTAGCTGAACAGACCGATGAGTCTGTTTCTGTCTCTTTTCGTTGGCATGAAAGTGACAGTGACAAGAATACTCTATTGAGCCGCTTTTAGTTTGTAGTTCCTGTTATTCCTGTACCTCCTACATGTCATGTTGAGAAAGGCTACTTCCTGTAACACATTGCAGCAAAAGATAAAAGAAGAAGGCGCGTACTTACAACTGTATGTAATTTTTTGGAAAATAAAATAATAATAAATTATGTATTATTATTATAGTTATTTGACGACCTCTGTGGCGCAGCGGGCGAGAGTCCGCCTGCGACGCCAGAGGTTGCGGGTTCGATTCCCGCCTCGGAACAAATTTGTGTACGATCTGCAGAAATTTGTTCCGTTGGTCTGGGTGTTTTCTATGTATATAATAAAAAATATCTATCTATGTAAGTATATAATGTATTAAATATATCAGTCATCTAGTACCCATAACACAAGCTTTGAGTAGCTTACTTTGGGGCTAGATGGTGCTGTGTGGATTGTTCAGCATTATTATTATTATTAGTTTAGTCACATCTTAAAAGTTTGCTTTACTAGTTTTCGTACTGCAAACTTTTGAATAGGAAAACTTGTATAGATCAAAATGATTTTTTAAACTGTGCGCAATGTAATTACACACATGGAGTTTGGCGATTTTTCGAAAAAGGTTGTAGTATCTTTCAATATGTCAAAACGTGCGAGCGAGAGCTAGCATTAGCCTCTGTATTCGCCTTAAATGAGATCTGAGAGGATATGTGAAGTTGTTCCAGTTTTTTTTATATACCTACTGTTTCCTATTCTCAGTCAAGAAAATACAATATTCAATATGAAAAGGTTCAACAGATATGTAAATAGCGTACGCGGAACCCTCGAGCTCAATTCACGCCTAGTTAGGCTTTTTGTTTTCGCTGGAATAAACTAAAGTAAAGAGGCAATCATAGTTCAGGTAGTTTTGAAACTAGTATCAAAAATAAGTTTTAGATGTGAAACTCTGTAAAACTACTTCAAGAAGCTTTGATACATTTTTGGAGCCCTAAACAGGTATCAGCAAAAAAATACAATAAAACTTTATTTTTAAATATTTGAAAGAAACACTTAACGTGTTTCTAATGAATCCACCGCAAAAATCCGCATTGGCGTGAACCATACAACTATTATAAACGCAAAAGTTTGTAAGTATGGATGGATGTATGGATGGATGGATGGATGGATGTTTGCTACTCTTTCACGCCGGAACGGCTGAACGGATCTGGATGAAACTTGGCAGAGAGATAATTTATAGCCTGGCATAGCACATAGGCTACACCGGAATTTAAATCTGCGCACCGGAATTTTAATCAGCGAAACCGCAGGGCGCAACTAGGATAAATAAAGCCGTAAGTCTCTTGTTAGTTCTTCTATGCTTTGATTCGCCGAGTTTTAGGACGTTTCAAAGTGATCCGTGTGATTTTATTGAATAAATACTTACCTTTTGACTTTGACGTCGACTAATCTTGAGGTCTACTTTTTTTATATCACGCCTGCGGATTTTTTTTATGAAAATGGCATTAGCTTGATATGCATGAGTATCAAAAAATCTGTTAACAAAGTATAGCAGTTTCTCATCTCTACACTTGTATTTTCAATGTCAGGTAGTTTCGTAAGCAAGTTATAGTTTATTCAGCTTGGCACACCCAATTTTGAGAAATACCTTTTACACCATGTTGTTGCCGAGCTGTTTCAAAATAAAGTGTACTTCTTACTACATACATCTATTTAGTTTTTTGTTTACAAGACTACAAAAATAAGAGAGGTTCCCAAGTAGAATGGTTTTTTATGTTTGTTACCTCAGAACTTTCGACTAGATAAACCGATTTTGACGATTCTTCATTTATTTTAAAGCCAGGGCTTCTCGTGTGCTCCCATTTCAATTTGACGAGTATTTTTTGAGTTTTAGTAATATGAGTGTATTTGTAGTAGATTTTTTTCTTGCAAAGAGTTACTGAATCGGCGCATGTATGTGTTGATTTAACCAAAAGTTTCTTTATTAAAGATTTTTTGTTTTTTCGAGATCACTTTTGCGTCTGAAATAGCATAAAAACATGAGATTTAATTTTACAATGTGAATTCCGCAGACCTTCAAAAAACTATCCTTTAAAGATGGTTCTGTGAGCTCACGTAAACAAAAGAAAAACGATTACAGTTCCCGTTATTTAGTACATTCGTGCACGTGTGCTGGAAGTGAACACGAATATTTCACCGGCATAGTTTCCTATCTGCATGATATTGGTATTCGAACGAAAGAGTAGCACTGTATCTTGTACGCTGTAATAAAGTTCCGGAAATAATTCCGTACAAAAACAGGGTTGAGTAGGTACTTTAGGGAGGGTGTATACCGTGCAAATAGGATGTTTTTTTTCTACGATTCAATAATCGATGTTTTCTAAATCTGTAATTTTTTAGGATGTACACTGCAGATCATCTTATTTTATAATCTTAATAATAAAATACAGCCATTGACCATAAAAACGTTTTCGTTTTTACATCAACTACATATTTATAAAACACTAGCGACCCGCCCGTCTTATACTATGTAGTGACTAGCGACGCGCCCGCGCGCCCCTGCTTCGCACGGATGCAAATATCATGCATGTATTATACATATAAACCTTCCTCTTCAATCATTCTATCTATTATAAAAAACCGCATCAAAATCCATTGCGTAGTTTTAAAGATTTGCATACATAGGGACATAGGGACATGGGGATATAGGGACAGAGAAAGGAATGTAGTGTAGCATGTTGGGCTCCGATAAAGTACCTAACCTACCTATATGTGGCACTGTTCTAATCTGCTCTGATGAAAAAACCTTCTTTTTTTAAATCGGCTTAAAGGTTGTAACCCTCACATGTAAAAATGCCGTGAAAAGATAAGAGCATTAGGAAGTGAAGATTTAATTTTCACTTGACATTTTCTCCACTTGCCCAAATTATCCCTAGGAAGGTTTATCGGCCAATAAAAATGCGCCAATTTTATGAGCACATCAAGCGTATTAACTCGACTATAAAAGTAAAACCCGGTTTTATGATTTTCTTTAACTGGAGCCGTTCTTCTTTTTTTCGTGTCGTGAATAGTTTCTTTTGACCATACCTTACATAACCTTATTTATCTAATTTGAATACCTAATTTCTGACCATATAATCTATATGTAATCAAAAATGTATCTTAATTTAATTGCATCTTAAATTTAATTCTATTAATTTATTTCTTGTTAATATGTTATTTTAGCTAATAAGAAAAAAAAAGTTTTTTTTATTATTATTATAGTATCCATACTAACATCTATCGATACAGAAGACATCATCAGAATTTCGAAAGGGTGGGGTGAAAGGATAAAGGCCGCCTCAGAGATCGAGAACTTGGAACATGTTTTACATAGAACTCGAACCATTGAATTCGTTATATAAAAAGGTTCTACAAAATTTTACTTCAACGTTCAAGTTCACTACTTGACGAAAAACTTTCCCTTTGTTTTAAAAAAAAAATAATTGTAAGGCATTTGTAAGTAGTAGAGCTCTTTGTGAAGGGCTCGACCGGGGAAGTACTACCACCACGCCTTTTTCTGCCGCCAAGCAGCAACGCTGTGTTTCGGTTTGAAGTGTGTGGTCGCCGGTGTAATTACAGGCACATGAGGCTTAACATCTGTATGCCTCAAGTTGATGGACGCGGGGCAGTGCATCGTAGGGCACGTTTTTATTGTGCGTGACCTATGGGGCAATGTTTTGTTTATAGGTGATGGTTACCATTTAACATCAGGTGGGCCATCTGCTTGTTTCATCAACGAGTTGTATATAAAAAAAGGCTCATTTACAAGATAAGGGTATACAACGATTTACGATGGAGCAAGTTGCCTCAAGTTGATTGATGGACGCGGGCAGTGCTGTTACCGTCACCTGTTTTTCCTGACCACTATAATCTAAATTTCTTCAAGGCTCGAGTAAATAGGTGTCTTCTAGACCGTTCTGCTCCAACGTCGGCTACATCGTCGCTTACCATCAGGTAAGATTACACAATCTTCAAAGGACGGTTTCTAATTCTAATTCGTGGTGGGGGAATAAGTATGATCTGCACGGATGTCCCGCAATGGGGTGTATTGGCATTATAATAAATAATAATAAATAATGCTGGACAATCCACACAGCACTATCTAGCCCCAAAGTAAGCTATTCAAAGCTTGTGTTATGGGTACTAGATAACTGATATATTTAATACATTATATACTTACAGAGATAGATATTTTTTTATTATACATAGAAAACACCCAGACCATCGGAACATATTTCTGCAGATCGTACACAAATTTGTTCCAAGGCGGGAATCGAACCCGCAACCTCTTGCGTCGCAGGCAGGCTGTCGCCCGCTGCGCCACAGAGGTCGTCAAATTATCCCCCTGCTAACCTCACCCCAGCCAGCCCAACTCCATAGAATAGCGGAGAAGGACCCTGGGTTGGTGGCAGCAACAAGGACGGTTTATTCTTTATAAAAAAAAAGTGCGACCTATGGTATGTTTTATCTAGCGCGACTTGCAAAGCAATGCTTTGATGTAGGTGGTGCAACTTAGCATCAGTTGGCCCATGTTTCATCAGGATGTTCGATGGCTGTAGTTTTTTCACCTTTTTGATAAACACGCTAAATATTTTAATTCTTTAAAATACTCTTGAGGGTCCGGCGACAGCGGCTCGCAATTTAGAGGTGCGATTGGCATTATTTCATTTTATTTCATTTCGGGGAGGTTGTTTGAAAGAATAACTCTAAAGTGACACGCATAAATACTGTTCGAACACAAATAATACAATAATATAAGGGAAATGTGCTTGAGTCAGAAATCATTTTGGTATTAGGTAAACGTAAGACCAAACATACTAATACCAAAATGATTTCTGATTCGGGCATGTTTCCCTTATATTATTGTATTATTTGTGTTCGAACAGTATTTATGCGTGTCACTTTAGAGTTATTCTTTCAAACAACCTCCCCGAAATGAAATAAAATGAAATAATAGCCAATCGCACCTTGAAATTGCGAGCCACTGTCGCCGGACCCTTAAGTACTCACATAAAATACAACTATACACCACTAGGTATACCTATATAAAAATAATAATCTTGAGATTTGTTGGTGAACATTTTAACAAATAATAAATACAATGGTGGAACCTAAAATGAATGTTTTTGAAGTTTGGATGTGTGGTTGCGGTTTCGTTTGAGAATTTTCGAAAGTTGTTTAATTTTATAAATTACTGTTGCGCCACGCGGTTTCACACACGCAGATTTAAATCCCGATATTCCCACGGGATAGAAAGTAGCCTATGTGCTATTCCAGATTATAATATATCTCTGTGTCAATTTTCACCGAGATTCGTACAGCCGTTCTGGGGTTGTAGAGTAACAAACATCCATCCATACTTACAAATTTTCGCATTTATAATATTAGTTGGAAGGATGTGACAGTAGAAATGAAACAAAAACAGAATTTCAAATTGTACCATTCACTCACTAACTTGCACACTAACTCAGTCATCACTAAATTGTCAGTTCCTCGGCTTTACCTGCCCATTGGCACTTCAACTTCTTATTCTGTGAATTCATGAAACCCGACAACACAATGATGGATATGTTCTTTCTCGATTTTCCTCTTGACTGCTTTGAAATTCTACGTCGGTGTAGGTTTTCTACTTCGATGAGCTTGCTACAAATTATGGCCGCATTCCGAAATGGCTATAATCGATCACAGCGCTCACATCACCTCACAGGTGTTCCGAATTAGATATTGCGATTATGACAGCTCAGAGCTGTCAACAATTCGGAACGCTAGTAAGCGCACTCACAGAAACATCCTAGGAATCATAACCTCAAACCTTGTGTAACAAACTGGAACTGCTTGGATATTTTCTGGATTTGTTATTTTATGATCGCAGAACATATTATACCCTATAACGATTATAATGCGACTGAAAACATGTAACCTCATCACAAATAACAACAAAACACAAATGCACAACTGTCATTTTTGACAGCGCTCACAGTGATATTAGAATATGGCATGGTCGGCGTAATCGCAAGATGGCGCATGTCATGACGTCCTCTATGACGTTTCATGGGTCATCGTTATCGCGCTCACGCTAATTCAGTACGGGTTTGTGAGCGCTCATATCGATTCTGGCGTATTTCGGAACGCGGGGTATGGCATACACGGTACAGCATAGGTTCCCGTAAGTTGCGGTCATCAAATAACGGTCTCCCGCCCAAGTTTACACCATATCACAGATAGATGACAAAAGTTTTGTCTCAAAACTGTCCGTGATCGTTTACGTGATTAGGTAACGTTGAATTCGTTCATTATTAGGCCCCAGAATAAGATTTTTCTTCTTCTTTTATTTATGGCTGTTCGTGGCCAGAATAAGGTTGGATATCGGTACGATACGTTAAGGGTCCGGTGACAGCGGCTCGGAATTTCGAGGTGCGATTGGCTATTATTTCATTTTATTTCATTTCGGGGAGGTTGTTTGAAATAATAACTCTAAAAGAACACGCATAAATACTGTTCGAACACAAATAATACAATAATATAAGGGAAATGTGCTTGAGTCAGAAATCATTTTGGTATTAGGTAAACGTAAGACCAAACATACTAATACCAAAATGATTTATGATTCGGGCATGTTTCCCTTATATTATTGTATTATTTGTGTTCGAACAGTATTTATGCGTGTTTCTTTAGAGTTATTTTTTCAAACAACCTCCCCGAAATGAAATAAAATGAAATAATAGCCAATCGCACTTCGAAATTGCGAGCCGCTGTCACCGGAGCCTTAACGCCACAAATGTCAAAACGTAATTCGTAATAAAGGCTGGCCTAGTTTTCAAAAACGGACACCAATTTTTACTGGCACGTCCACGTCAGTCAAATGCTGTAATGCCCGACTGAACGCAGCCTAAAAACAAAAGCACTGTTTTTTGCTGCGAAGACTCATAGCTGAGCGTGGATTCGCTGAAATTCAATCGGAATTTCGACAAAGCTAAACCCAACTGACAGTTTAGGGAATTTACGGTTCACACAATTGAATGTCAAATGTCACTGTCACTTTTGACGTATCTCTGTGCAATATGGAAGTTTTATTTCGATGGTTTTTTAACCAGCAATACACTTGTATTCAAATTCCTTGAGCAATACTTACTACTTGAGGTCAGAGTCAAAGAGTGAATAAAAGGAAAGTCAGAGTCACCTAGTTTGTGACGTTTCAAGGTAATCCTTAGACCTCTTACTTATAAATGTTTGTGTGGTGAACACAGATTTGTTCTCACTCTGGGTGAATGTAGTATTTTGCTTTTTCAAAAATAAAATGGTGTACATATATTTTCAAAAATGCTGAAACATTTCAAATAAATTCTACCTCTGTATTATCCTACCTTTGATCCAATCCATTCAAACTTATTGTCAAACCAGCCCTCTGATTCAAGACCATGCGATTCGACTACTTTAACGTTCTTAAATTATTTATTGTAGGCACTCAGAAATATTTACCAATGTGACGATAATAATTTTACCCTAGAAAACTTGAGATTTACCTCAGGTACTTTTCGCTTTAGAGAAATCTAAGAAAAATACTGAGAACCCAAGTTGGCTGCTGCAGAGAAAACCTTGCCAAATGGGGTTACATCGACCCATCCCAGAACAAGTGCAACTGCGGGAAAACTCAGTTGATGCAGCACCTGCTCTCCTGTCCCCTGTGCCCTGCACACCTGCACACGCGAGGACCTGGACCAAGCAACGGGACGAGGAATCGAGTTCGCCTCTTACTGGGCTCACTTTAATCCTATAGTAGAAGAGTACTGTATTAGAAGAATTATTCTACTATCCTTTATAGTAGAATAATTCTTCTAATACAGTACATTTTGTTTGCCGAATAGTGCGGACTCGAATCAGAAGTCTGTCTCAATTAACTGGCTCCCATTCAGAGGATTTGCCTACAAAAGTCACAATCAACTTTTGATTACACTCACGAAGCTTCGTATTCTGCTACATGATTTTATGCCTTTTCTAGATAGACTTACAGTACAAAATTTGCTAGCAAAATTATGTTAATGAATACCTTGGATCGTTTTGCTTTATTTAATTTTAAGCAATTTCTGATATAAGTTATATTTTCGGCGACAACATGTTTTTACCGACACGTGTAAAAAATATTTTCGTCTTACCAATTTTATTTTTTTACAGCCTAAAAAACGCTAGACTGCGTCCCAGTTTGAGAGGGAACCAAGTTCCATCACAGACTCCAAAATGATTATTTGATTGGACGCAGGGCAGTGCGTATGGCACGTTTCTTTTGCACTTCACTTGCGAGACAATGCTTATAGGTGATGGCTACCACTTAACATCAGGTGGCCATATGTTTGTTCCATCAGCAAGTAGATTAAAAAAACGCACATTTTTTGTAGATAAACATACAGGATTGTAAGTATTCAAACCTCAACCTTAGGACCGTAGGAGGAGGGGGGCTACCATAGATTCCCTGCAGTGTTATTTTCTCTAGTAACTAAGTAAATATATTGGTGTACCGTACATTCACGTATTTTAGTTAAAAAGGTACAATTATGTAGGTGTTAAAAAAAGGTATGTATTGATGATCAATTTAGAGAATTGCCAAATGACTGCCGATAATGGCAGTTAGCCTGCCCATTAGCCTCCGATTAATCTAACAGAGTGTTAGTTTATCTAATTATAGACCGACATGCACATAAAATACCCAACAAGCATACATTAGTCCTAACCGCACTAGAATTCACTTCACACAAGATTTATGTATGAGTATGCCTCAAGTTGATGCAGGGCAGGGTTGATGGACGTGCATCGTAGGGCACGTTCCTATCGTGCGTGACTTACGAGGCAATGCTTTGCTGGTGGTGGTTACCACTTGTACCATCAGCTAGTTGTTAAAAAAAATAGCCTGGTGTCACCTACTGCTGGCTAATAGGCCTCCTTCATTATCTGCTAGCCTGTTCTGTCCTGTGCGTCTCTTGTCCAGGTACTTCCTGCGACCGATGTCGTTGACCCATTGCGCTTGGTAGTCCCAGATTTCTTCGGCCCGATATTGGGCACCACTATAAGAAGATTTAAGTCAAAGTCTAACCCAAAACCCGTTTTGGAAGCTCGATCAACATTAATCGGCTGTCAAGTCACTTGCTATTTCAGCTTTTACTTCAAAATAGATAGAGATAGGGCCTTTTCAGTTGAAACTTGGTTACCATATTTAGTTAGTAAGTGGCACCCAAGACAAACACATGTTTAGACTTGCCTCTGACTAACACTTACTTATATTTTCGGAGCGTTCGCGTCGCTTCACGAAATCTCAGTTCGGGGCGAATTACTAGTTAAATAAAATCACAAGGAAACTACATAATATACACGCGCTTTTATGTCAGCTTAGAACTTTTAGAAAGTAAGCGTGATTTTACATTGGCTGTGTGTATAGCCTGATATGTATCCGTGTGCAAAAAGCAAGAAATAAAGATTTCTGTTATGGAATAAATCGTAATTTCTGTAACCTCGTTTCTCAACAGTGTGTACACAGAGGGTGAACTCTTAAAGAGTCCACTCGAATTACCGACGAGGAACATCAACCTTCAATTGATTCTGAAGTATAATTAAAAATTTATTAAAACAATCATTTCAATAGATAAATGCTAATTTTTTGCCGCGCGTGGAATTTTCGACAATATCATCACTACATAGTAGAAAACAAAGTCGCTTTCTCTGTCCCTATATCCCTATGTCCCCATGTCCCTATGTATGCTTAAATCTTTAAAACTACGCAACGGATTTTGATGCAGTTTTTTTTAGATGTGGTGATTCAAGAGGAAGGTTTATATGTATAATACATTTATTTATTTATTTTATTTATTTATTTATTTATTGGAGAACCAACCGCTTTTCAATTTACAAACTAAAGACTTATTTAAACTTAGAGAGCCAATTATAGGTTCCCACGAGTAGCTATGTTACATACACGATGATTGTATGTAGCTATGATACAAAACTAGGTAGTGCAGACTTAATTATAGTTATACATTATATAATTCAAGTAGGTACATATGTACTTATGTAATAGACGAGAAATAATAATAGATAAAAAATAAAACGTAAGCTTTGATCGAAGACTAAGAAGAGGAAGAAGAATGGTAACAACTAGGTTTAATGGTCGCTAATCAGATGATTAGCGACCATTAAACCATCTTGACGTGAACAAAGCTAGCGGACCTGACGGTATTCCAGCAATACTTCTGAAAACCTGTGCACCTGAGTTGTCTCCAATCCTTACACGACTTTTTCGCCTATCTCTGAAAACTGGTATAGTCCCTAAATCTTGGAAGCTTGCCAATGTACAGCCTGTGCCCAAGAAAGGTAGTCACGCCGACCCTTCAAACTACCGCCCTATTTCGGTCACCTCTCTACTATGTAAATGTATGGAGCGTGTACTGAACGGTAAACTCCTCACATACCTCGAAGACAACGACCTCCTCAGTGACCGCCAATACGGATTCCGCCGAAAACGGTCTACTGGGGATCTTCTTGTGTATGTCACGCACATTTGGAGCGAAGCAATAGAGAAATTCGGTGAAGCTCTAGCCGTTTCACTCGATATTTCAAAGGCTTTCGATAGGGTTTGGCATGCTAGCCTTATTGGCAAGCTTTCTGCATACGGACTACCAGTCCAATTCTGTTCTTGGCTGGCAGACTTTCTGAGGGAACGATCCATTCGAGTAGTTGTTGACGGCTGCTCGTCTGATCAATTGGATATTAACGCCGGTGTACCTCAGGGGTCGGTGCTATCTGCCACGCTGTTTTTGCTGCACATCAACGACCTGCTTATGCCCGGTATCATGGGATATGCAGACGACAGCACGGTTGTGGAAAGATACACATCCAATGCCCAAGCCAGACAGAACGTGGTTCAGCAAGAGAGAGATGCAATGCTGCAGCGCTTGAATTTAAAACTCAAGGCGGTGTCTGATTGGGGTGACGCCAACTTGGTTAAATTCAATGCCTCTAAAACGCAAGCTTGCCTGTTCTCGTCAAAGAAAAGTCCGTTTCTCCGCGTTCCTGTTTTCCAAAATGTACCTATAAGTATACAGGACCATCTGGAACTTCTTGGAGCCTCACTAACGCCTGCTCTTAACTTTGGCTCGTACATCGAGTCTAGGGCAAAAACAGCTTCCATGAAGCTTGGTATCTTAAATAGGGTAAGGCGGTACTTCACACCAGGACAGCTTCTTAATCTGTACAAAGCACAAGTCCGGTCTGGTATGGAGTACTGCTGTCATCTCTGGGATGGCTCTGCCAAGCACCAGCTTGCTGCCTTAGACTCGATTGAACGGAGAGCTTTCGGGCTCATAGGGGAGCAATACATGGCGGAGACTAAGATCCAGAGTCTCCAACACCGCCGCAAAGTTGCTTGCCTATCGATATTTTATAGGTTGCATTTTGGAGAATGTGCCCAGGAACTTCACGATCTCATACCACCATCCCCTTTCCACCATAGGACGAGTAGACGTACGGCCCAGTACCACCCTTACCTGGTTAATTTACCACCCATTCGCACTAAGCGTTTTGCTTCTACCTTCATCATGCGAACCGCCAAGGATTGGAACTCATTGCCGTCGTCTGTCTTTCCTGATTCCTACAATTTGGGTGTCTTTAAGGCAAGAGTGAATAGGTGTCTTCTGGACCGTTCTGTTCCATCGTCGGCTACATCGTCGCTTACCACCAGGCGAGATCGTAGCCAAAGAACGGTCTATTAAGTTTAAAAAAAAAAAAAAAAAAAAAAAACCAAAAAGAATTGTCTGCTCAGCCGCGATCTGGCTGAGGGAGCGCTGGTGCAGAAGAGGTCGACATGGATATGGATGTTATTTCGACATGCATGATATGTGCACCCGTGCGAAACAGGGACGTGCGGGCGGGTCGCTAGTTAAGAACAAAATAAAGGAATAGAAATGATATGAATTACGACACAAAATGTAGCAATGTCACGATGCAAACACGAATCTGCATGCCTAAGGCGTTGGCAACACCTAATTTCCGTCTCGCTCGCACGATTCTACATTTTCAGTGATATTAAATCACTAATCCCAATTTTAAAAAATCGCAAACAACCATTTTGTGTGCAATCACATTGAGAACAGTTTAGTAAAAATTTCATTTGGATCGATACATGTTTTCCTACTTAAAAGTTTGCTTTTGTAGTTTATGTACACAAGCAAACTTTTGAGTAGGAAAACTTGCATCAATCAAAATGAATTTTTTACCAATCTGTGTGCGATGTGATTGCATACAAAATGGTTGTTTGCGATTTTACAAAATTGTTTAAAGTGATTTTATATCTTTTCAAATGTCGAATCGTGCGTGCGAGAGTTACATTAGCTCTTGTCTTCACGTTAAGTTGAAAGTACAAATTAAACTTGACGACGCTGACTGTACCAACATACGAGGTTTAAATTATTCAACCGCGGAGGGAGTAAAAACGGATCCGGAAACGGAAGGACGCCACAGGTGGTGAATTTCTGCCTCATCTGTAATCAATGTCGTTTCCTACTTAATAATAAAATTATCATGCAGTATGGATGTTATTTTTTATGTCGGATAAAGGTTAGAAATTGAGGTGGGAAGAAAGTGAATGGATGTGCATGGTTTTAGAAAGAGGGGCAGGCCAAAGAAAATATTGATGGACTGTGCGAAATATGACATGAGTAAGAAAGGAGTCCGCACTGGATGATGAAATATAGCAGGGTGGAAGGAGAAAACCTAAAATAAAAAAAATCTTAACTACTACGATATACAATAAAAAAAGCCTTATTCGGATTTACTGGCATATATGTATAAAATTAATGATATTTATGCTCTAAGTTCTTACGTCATATGGCTCGCAGACTTGGTCTTTGACAAATATTCAGAAATCCAAACTCAAGGTTTGCCAACGGACAATGGAGCGCAGCATTCTAGGAATACAATGAACAGATCGCGTCTGAAACACCATTCTGCGCTCCAAAACTAAAATTGCCGACGTGGGGCATAAAGCCGCCAGGCTGAAGTGGGACTGGGCCGGTCACGTCTGTCGCATGCCGGATTACCTGTGGGCTGAAACCACTACCGAGTGGTGCCCTGACACAGCGAGGCGGCGTCGCGACAGACCGCGCATGAGATGGCGAGACGAGGGACGCCTATGAGAGGGACTAGCGGATAAAGCCTCGTCATAGAAGTGACTGACGGAAAAGGGGGGAGACCTTTGCCCAACAATGGGATACCATGGGCTAGTAGTAATAGTAATAATATACAAACAAAAATCACACGAGCAAAGTTGCTCTAGTTATGGTTTTGTAATGCTAATGCAACTAACACTCCTTTGCTCCTCTTGGGGTTGAAACTCTAGGTCTGTCGCCTAGAAACGCCTCGGTGGTACCGAGGCCTACCGGGTCTTCAAATTTTTGTCCAGGCGACGCGTGACCCGAGGGCTGGTGAATAGAATACCTGGTTCCGCGCATCAGCATTGCTATTCAGCGTGGCAATGCAGTGGGGGGGTTACGCTTCCGATTGGCTCTGATTTGGATCAGATGAGCTATCTATAGATCGATTGCAACGGTCTGCAGATAGCTCAACTGTTTCATATATATATATTTGGATATATTGTACATTTTCTACATAATAATAGTTATTTCTTTGTAAATAAACGTTACTAACACTAATGATTGTTGTTTCAGGATAGTCGGCGCTGAGCCGGCCTGGCATGACGCGGCTACCCCGTCCCTCTCTCTGCTCACCCCTCGAACCTACCTTGTTAACCCTCCTCTTAACCCTCGCCCTCCTATTACCAACCAACCAAATGACTCTCACGAGTGTCAAAAACGATACAGTCAAAGCCCCAATCCACATAGAGATGACTATTGAAAACACAAAACAAAACACACTCAAAAATGGTAACGTCAATGATATACAATTAGTTAGAAATACAACAAAAGTTATAATCTCAAGTGACAAAACTGTCACTACTAAAAACTACCAAACACTTTTGGATAGATTTCGGCGAAAACAAAACCAAATTAAGGAATCCAAAGATGACTTAAACGGTATTGATAGTTTACAAGAGTTAGATTTCGATGAGAAAGATACAGACAATTCTTTGGAGAAGCTGAGATTAGACGAAGAAACGAGAACAAAGATTTTCCATGACTTCTCTACTACCGTTAGTAAATATCCAGACAAAAACACCACAATTGATACTGAATCTAATATAGCGTTTGGTATTGAGGAAATGGATGATATTGCTGGCTTAGATTTAAACGAGTATTCACTTGAGGATATATTTGATAATGATAAGGAGTCGCTAGTGACTTCAAGAGATAGAGTTACACCTTTCCCTTCTAATCCTACTACAAGTGTGATGAAAAATCCGACGCTACGAATTGATGGTAAGTAAAAACTATCACAATATTTTAAATATTTCTGTGTTCTTTGAAAACGTTTTAAAACATTTGGTAAAGACTTTTCTTTTTAATGTTTATATAATACATTATCTACTGCGAAAATCTGTACCTAATCTAATGTTTTTTTTATTTACAGTGTCAAAGTAGGTAATGTTCGCAATTTAACAGCATGTACATAAATAATTTTAAGATTTATTTTAGAAGTTTTCGTTGATTGGACCGTAAGTAATGTAACACAAACCTAACATGAACACAAATCATAATTATATTTTAAATAGATAAAATTCTTGTTTTTATCATAAATCTGGTTTAAGAATCTTTATTTCTCATGAATTACACAATTCATAAAATCTCTTCAATAAATAAGACTACATAATAAGCACGATTTTATGTAGCAAAATATTTTTTTTTGTTGATTATACGTATATAGGTACTTTTCGATTGCTGTAGCCGATTGTGTGCTAAAATGTTATATGTATGTAAATACATTACCTTTTACATACAAAATATTTTTTTTGTGGGAAAAGTTCATTTGAAAATCGAACATTTTTGAATGACAGATTGAAACCTCTTTGGGGAAACCCCACGTTTAGATTGAAATGATATAATTTTGAATTAATTTGAAATTATTCGTTTCCTGTCATCTAACGAAGCAACATAGCATTTTCATTTTAATTGTTTTTCTAGTGTTATTTTGAGTTGTGTTGTGTAATTTTGGTGGTATTTTAACCAACATTACTTGTGGTCTTAGCACAAAGTGTAAGTATTTGAAATGAAAGTGTATTATGTGATATCGTGATTTGACCGAAAATGTTTCAGATGTTTTGAAGAAACCGCCACCATTTTCTTCAAAACAATTGACTGACTCGACTTTGAACTGACGTGACTAGAAACTTATCTACAAAGAGTATAATCTCTGAATCACTTCACATTGGCAAGATTGTCTATGACAGGAGCCATAAAAAGAAGTAAGAAAGAAATTAATTTGAATTTGGAACTCCAAATTCAAAATAAATAGTGAGCTCTTGGCGTGCAACATTTTTTTACTTTGTATGTAGTGTAGGTAAGCTTTCATCATTTCCCTGTGTACCCAGTAAAAATATTAAATTTTCAGTAGTTATATTTTCAAGTGATGCCGTATAGGCAAGTGGGAACTTGTTTATAAGAGGATTATTAATGAATTAACAATAACTTCTTGTATTCGAAATAATTAAAATTTTAAGAAGTACCTACTAGGTAAATATCCAAGATGAAATAGCTACTCATACTCACGCCACTTAAATCCAATTTTGTAACACTAGCAGTAGGTAGAAATAAACAAAAACTTCGACGTGAGAAAGTCAATTTTTGGCCCACGTGCCTGACAGCGAGATTAACTGACTAGAGATGGGGAAACAATCTACTATAAAACAAAATTGCAAGGAGAATATAATTTGTTTTTGGAAAATTGTATTAAAATGCCTGTTTTAGTTGTCTATTAGCTAAAATTTTTCTAAATATTTTTCTCTCAGATTCTTTTTTGATATTCTCACATTAATTCTCAGTTAGTGTATAAAACATTGTTTAATATTAGTAGGAGAGTTCTTAGTGAAGTGCTTCGTCAGGACACACTTAAGAGCACACTATACTAAGGCTTTACATCTTGTGTGAGTGACACACAAGTGATAGACACAGGGCAGTGCATCGTAGGGCGCGTTCATATCGTGTGAGATTTGAGAGACGTTTTGTAACAACTTAACTTCAGGTGGGCCATATGGTGGTTGTACTACCACTTAGTTTAAAACTTTCCGATCGGATACTTCAGAATTTGTCTGACTTGCTCTTTTTCGGTTTGCTAAAAAGGTGGTACCTATTTGAAGTTCGATCTGAAACGTCTCCGAATGGTCCGCTCTGGTTCAACAGTTTACGTTTGGTTTACGTGCCCGTCTGCTGGCGTTGACACAAATGCCTGTCGGAAACCGCAATGAATTCACGGTTGTATATCAGACCAATCGGAGACTGGTAAACATGGTTAAATAAATATATTTCAGCTTTGCCTTTAGAGGATTAATCGGGTATTATTTGTTTTATTTAATTGTAAATTAGAGCAGCTGAAAAGAGGGATAGAATGTCATTGACCAATGACATTCATCGTCCTCTTTTTGGCCACCACAAAAAAAATGCCCACTGCATTTTTTTTGGATTTTTCTCAGCACTTCGGTGTGCTAATTACAAGTGGTATTTTTTTGTATAAATAAATAAATAAGCCGGTAAATGTGGAAACCATCATCTATAACAAATCATTGCATCGTAGGAAGTGACGCACGATAGGGGTTCCCTAAAATGAACCGCCCTACATTCTCTGTCAATGCTCTGCGGGTCCAATTCAATAATGCTTTTAGGACGCTGTTGCGGCTCCCGCGATTCTGTAGTGCTTCAGGCATGTTCGCAGATGCGCGCACAGACACTTTTGACGCCATCTGGCGGAAAAAGACTGCCTCACTACTGAGCAGAGTGCGCGCGAGCAGCAACAGCATCCTAAAAGTAATAGCTAATAATTATGCCTGTCCTCTGGTGTGGAAGCTCTCCCAGAGGACCAAATCTGTACTAGTTATTAAGTACTAACCCTTAAATTTAAATTTTACTAACACTATGGACTCCATTGTCTGAATAAAAATTTATATTATTATTATTATTATTATTCGCCATACGTTTGAGCCATACAGATGAATGAATGAAGGAAAATGCTTTATTATACACCTTACAAACTAACAAAAAAAAAAAAGGGAATAACAACTAGAGATATGTACAATGGGCGGTCCTATCGCTAACAAGTGATCTCTTCCAGACAACCTTTGGATGCAGAGGAGTCTAATAAAACAGATGTTAAGCTTCGTCTGAGAAGTGATTTTTAGATTTGATTTGATAATCTGTGAAATACGTGATTACCACAAGCTTTAGAAAACCAGTTGAAACTTTTCAACTTGACAAACAGATCGACCGTAGTGTAGTGGTCAACTTCGCCCCTCCAACTAACCCTCATCGTCAATTACGTCGATTCAGCGGCACGCCGCGCCGCGCGCCTCAAACTTTACCAATCGTGAAATTTGTTCGAATAGTTGAGGGTTAAGAGGAAAGGATGAATATAAATCATTATTTCTGAGAGAGAGATCACCAAATCACCAGATATCTAACGCTCTAGGGTTACCAAAGAAATTGTAGCTATCCTAACTGATTCCGTTTTTAATCCTAGGCTTTTCTTACCATAACATAAGCGTAATGATATACTACTCGCTGTCGGGACAAGCAAATTGGCCACCTGATGTTAAGTGGTTGCCATCCAACAACCATTGTCATTGCTTTGGCAATCTCTCACAAGTCACGCACCATACCTACTCGTGTTTACCTTATACTAAATGGCCGCTGTAACAAATATGTTATGAATAAATAACTGTGAAGCATTTGAACCAAAATAGTCTTTCAATTTGTATTTGCTCGCAGTTGACTCAATCATAACCTAAAGTCAAAAGTCTAGCGTGTTTCTAAGCTGCTTTGATGCTTTTAAGCTGACTTGCACTCAAGGCATTATTTATTTAAACCTCTGAGATATCTTTAAACTTTGGGTTCAGAATAAGGCCTGATTTTCTAAGATTAGTACAAAAGGGGTAACTTGAGCCTGCGGAGTTACTTGAGGCTTTTGAAAATTAAAAATTGGTTTATGTCAACACTGCAGCACTGTAACCTTCTTTGTCAGTCGGTGTCAAAAATTTCATAATCTGCTAATTGAATGGTCACAGTGTTGACATAAACTTAAAATAAAAAAATGCTAACAAACGCCTTAAGTAACCCCGCAGGCTCAAGCTACCCCGTTTGACGGTATTAGATAGTTTTTACAGCTCAGCGATATACTAGATTATATTAAGCCTATCTGAGGTGCCATTAAAATCCTTTCACCACACTGTTTCGAGCCAACTAGTGACACGAAAGGAAGAAGACGTAGATTGTCGTAACTCATTGTTTGAAGAAATAAAATCCTCCTTCAGTAATTTTATAACTTCATCAATTATTATATGTGCGAGGGAAACGTTGTGTGTCGTGCGACTTTTAAGATAAATAAACATTTTTTCATTTTATGTATCATGTTACTCATGTAGACCCACATCTCATTTATTTTAGCGCCATAATTGCTACCGAGTGCGCAGAACCCTTCGAAGCCTTTTTGCATGTAGCGTTACGGTTTGCAATCTGCAAAGTAAATTACATGTCGTTTTTGAAGATAGACGGGGAAATTGATGATGAAAATAGGAGATGGAAATGTAGGTAACCCACTAATAAAATATATATGTGATAAGTTGGATGTTTGTTACTCAATCACGTAATAAGCGGCATTTTATAGCACAGAATAAGTACCTAGTGGCACCTAGTGGTAACTAATACAAACATAATCCTATCTAGTAAAATATCAAGAGTAGGTATTCAGTCTTCTACACAATCCATTTTCTTGAACTCTAGGTACTCAAGGTAACTCTCTAGGTACCTATAACCACATTCACACAACCCCCTTTTCACCACATGACATTATTGAGACGTGTGCACGATCAAAGGTACTAATTCAATCTACCCGCACTTTCCCCCTTCGCCACGATCGGTGATTAGTACAGAGAGCGATGTAATTTCAATTAAGCTCGATTTCACGATTTGTCACTCGCAATGAGCGTGAATTTAAGAATTAAGAATTTATAAACGCTATCTAAAATTCAGGCTACAAAAGGTTGGTGGTACTATGTCAATAATAATATTTGGAATCAGGATGACATCAGTTTTTTGATTAATCTTTTGATTGCCATTATTTAATTTCGTAAATTCATTCGTTTCGTTCGTTTCGTTCGTTTCGTTCGTTTCGTTCGTTTCGTTCGTTTCGTTCGTTTCGTTCGTTTCGTTCGTTTCGTTCGTTTCGTTCGTTTCGTTCGTTTCGTTCGTTTCGTTCGTTTCGTTCGTTTCGTTCGTTTCGTTCGTTTCGTTCGTTTCGTTCGTTTCGTTCGTTTCGTTCGTTTCGTTCGTTTCGTTCGTTTCGTTCGTTTCGTTCGTTTCGTTCGTTTCGTTCGTTTCGTTCGTTTCGTTCGTTTCGTTCGTTTCGTTCGTTTCGTTCGTTTCGTTCGTTTTTTTTTTCACAATTTCTGTGAGCAGTATTTGGTACCTAGGGTTTAGACTTTAGCAATTGGCAACAAGATTATGTTGATGCTCAGCCAGACCGTATGTAATAAAAAGCTGATAATATTCAGAAAAATTGGTTAGTGAATAAAGGTTCTTGAATAGCTACTGTCGTGCGGGAGGTTCGGGGGGGTAGGTAGGTTGAAATGATACGTGCAGTTAAGTTGACACTCGTTTATTGACTGAGACCATTACCTTACCTAGATACTAACATACTTACTAACTATACCTACACACACACCACCACATCAAAGGGGTTGTCAAGAAAAAATAAAAATATTTGATAATTATTTTTTTTTTTTTTGACATCCAAATTTTCTTGAACAAAGTTTAGTATCTAAGTTCAAGGTATTATAACTACTACAATACCTATAATGTAAATAAAATATAATGTAATACATGTACTAATAAACTACATTCATTGTTTTATTCCTATACCTATGCCATACATAAATTCCAACTGTGGCTTAAAATAAACAAAATACATTGTTGCAACAATTTCAATGTAACTTGATAATACAGAGTAAGTACTTACTACATAAACCTAGAACACAACTCATAACTTGATCATGTTACAAATCTTTTGGTTCGATTTTTATGAACCGTTTCCGTTTTATCACCTTTAAGTATAGTCACATTAGGTTAATTTTCACTCAACACTTTATATGGTCCATCATATAACTTTTCCAACTTTTTACCGGTTTCATTTCTTACTAAAACTAGATCTCCGTTTTTATAACTAACTGAATTACATTTTCTGTCATAGACCAACTTTCTATTAATTTTTCCTAAAATTAAATTATTTCTAACCTCCTTATTCGCTAACTGTAACCTATACTTTAATTCTAAAACATAATTATTTGGGTTATAAAATGGTTCCACTACGTCGTTAGTTAAATTACTAGGCAAATTGCATGATTTACCGAAAACTAATTCATACGGTGTGTACTTTGTTTCCGTATGTACGGTAGTGTTAAACGAAAAACACCAAAACTGTAGCCACTGGCTCCATGTCTCTGGGTGCCCGTCACACTGCGTTCGTAAAAACGCTGATAAGTGTTTATGGGTATTTTCTAAAGCACCTATCGACTGATGATGATAAGCTGTCGAATTTACCTTCTCTATTTGGAGTAACTTACATACTTCCGTCATTGTTTCAGACATAAACTCCGTACCGCGATCTGAAGCGATTGTTGTTGGTAAACCATACCTTAGTACAAAGTTATTAACGAAGGATCTCGCTACACTTACCGTATCCTTTCGGTATAAAGGGTACGCCTCGACGTACTTGCTCAATTCGCATTGTAAACTTAAAATATACATATTACCGTCTAAATCCTTATCTAAGGGGCCCATTAAATCTAAATATACCTTTTGAAAAGCACTTGTTGCCGTTGTAGTCACGACCATTGGCTCTACTATGTTTCTAGAGTACTTACTTGTTTGGAACTTTTGACACTTAGCAACATAATCCCGTACGTCGCTCTCCATACCTGGCCAATAGTACTTACCTTTGATATTATTAATCATGCGTCGAACTCCTGCATGCCCGCTTGTTGGCAGCAAATGATAGTCATGTAGGATGTATGTTTTTTCATCTTTTTCTAGGACTCTTTTTATTCCTCTAAGAATATTTACATGTGGACCGGACCATTTTTCTCTACTTTTTATTTCGTCGACTAATTCTTTAATAAACTTTAAATTATTTTCATTTTTTACTATGCATAGTTCTTTTATATTTATTTCATCACAACAATAGCTTAATAAATTCACAAATTCGGCTCGCGAGAAATGTGACATATAATTAAGATTGATGAATAAAGTTAATTCGTTTTCTACATAAGCTAGACATTCTTTTTCAAATAGTACATTTTTCTTGAGTAGATCTTTACCATTTATAAACTTCAACTCTACAGCTTCTCTTGGTTTTCTTAATATCTCTGCTACCCTTGGTTGGCCAAACCTCGGTTTTTCAGGTATATTAAGAGAACTACTATCAGACGAACTTGATTGTTTCGTGCTTTGCAAACCTATCCTCGCTTTCTGCGCTCTAGTTATTACCATAGCTATCACTTTTTCATTCATTGATTTCAAATCATCCGAACTTATGGTCACCCTACTCAATGCATCCGCTACCGCGTTATCTGTACCTTTTATATGCTTTATATCGTAATCGTACTCCTCTAATAACAATCTAAACTTTAAAAGTCGTGTGGACGGATCTTTCATTCCGAATAGATAGATAAGAGGCTTATGATCCGTCCAAATAGTAAACTTTCTACCATACAAATACGGTCTAAAATATTTTATACTCCATACTACTGCTAAAAGTTCCTTTTGTATCGTTGGATAATTTAATTCAGCTTTATTTAGAGGTCTACTGGCGTAAGCCACTGGTCTTAGATCTTTATTGCATAAAACCGAACCTATTGCTATGCCTGACGCATCCGTTTGAAGTATGAATTCATTTTGCTCTGAAAAATCTGGATATTGTAAAATTGGTGGGCTAATTAATTTCTCTTTAAGAGTTTCAAAACACTTTTGACATTCATTCGTCCAGACAAAAATTTCATTTTTCCGACATAATTTATTTAACGGTACCGTTATTTCGGCGAATGATGGAATAAATTTTCTATAATAGTTACAAAATGCTACAAATCGCCTAACTTCTTCTGCAGTTTTTGGTACTGGGTAATTTTTTAATACAGTAATTTTTTCAGGATCTGGTAATACACCATCAGCTGATACCACGTGACCTAGATAAAGTAATTGTGTTTTCATAAAATCACACTTAGCTGGGTTAAGCTTAAGGTTCATTTTCCTAAGTCGTTCAAAAATATCCATTAAATTTTTATTATGTATTTCTGCTGTCCTTCCAAACACAATTAAATCGTCGCAATAAACAAAACATTTTTCAAATGTAAGACCAGACATTGCTATAGACATGACTCTAGAAAATGCACTGGGTGATATCTTAAGGCCCATAGGGAGCCGTTTCATACGAAACTGCCCCAAACTTGTCGAAAAACTAGTGATGTCCCTACTCTCTGGTTTTAAATTTACCTGATAAAATCCCTGCTGAAGATCTAAATGGCTAAAACAAATACTTCCTGAAAGTGAATCTAATATTTCTGTTATATTTGGCAAAGGAAATTTATCATCTTGGATCGAGTCATTAACTTTTCTGTAATCTATCACTAAACGCCATTTCTTTTCTCCATCAGATCTTTTTGGTACTAAAAGTATTGGACTGTTCCACTCACTGCTGGTGGGCTCTATTATGTCATCCTTTAACATTTTCTCAACCTGCTTATTAACTTCTGGCTTAGAAGACTGTGGTAGCCGATAAGGTTTGACATACACAGGCTTCGTATTAGGTTTCACGGCTATCGACTGCTCCACGACACTCGCCGTACCTAACTTGTCTCCTTCTAGGAAAAATATGTCTGCATATTTTGCGCATATAATTTCGATTTGTTTCCTATCATTTGACTTTAAATGCGATAACTTTAGTTCTGTAAATAATTTTTTAACACGTTCTACCCCATTTTTTGATTGATCAAACAAACACACATTATAATTTTCTAAATAATCTAAATCATTATTGTTAATTAAATTTTCTCTCTTAATTTTTATTGAATTTTCACTTGTGTTCAAAATTTTTACCGGAATTTTACCTCTTTTAGGTTGGACAATACTACTTGCCATAAATAAATGTTCGCTTAATTGTTTTGCATACAACACGCAGTCTTTATGAATATTTTTATTTATGTCGAAATAATGAATGGACTCGCTCCTACTTGGTATAGTTAAATATCCTTCCGAATCTACGTATTCATTCTGTCGCTTCTGTATCTGCACGCTATACTCTACATTGTTTAATCGCAAGGTAAGCATATCCGTCGGTAAGTCTATGTTTGCATTATAGCTTCTCAGAAAGTCTAAACCGATGATTCCGTCTGTTTTGCATGGTACGGTATCAAACAAGTATAACTTATGCTGTAATTCTACACCATTCTCCAATTGCAAAGGAATGTATGCTACTCTATCCGCTTGGACTTTGCCACCAATTCCTTTTATGATTGTGTTTTCATTATAAGTTTTTGTATAATTTTGTACTAAATGAGTGCTAATTATAGAAATCGATGCTCCAGTATCTATTAAAAATTTAAGTTTTTGGTTTCTAAAATACAAATAAATGCAATCCAGACTTTCACATGTCATAACATAGCTAGGAGTCCCGAAAAAACTGACCTAGATTAATCTCTTCTTTCTGTTCTTCCTTTTCCTCTACAGCTAGATAAGCGTTGCTCCGCTGTCCTCCTCTATAACCTCTGTTACCTCTATAGTAGGACCTATTTGCTGGTCTCGAGTAACCCCGCTGCTGGTTATATCTTCCTCGATTGTATCCACGTTGCACGGATCCCTGGCTCTGCTGTTGCTGAGCGGTGTGGCTTCCACGGTAATTGGTAGTGGTATACCCACGGAAGTAATTTTCACGACCTCGACTGTACCTAGGATTCTTACCTCGACCTCTGGTGTATGAGAACACGGTGTTCTGGCCTGACGTCCCGGGGCGTGCCAGCTCCTCATCTTCTGCAGCACGCACTGCATCTTTTAGTTCAGTGTAGTCCCGAGCTGCCAGAATCGTGCTCAGTCGCCGGTTCCTCAGCCCATCTGAAAACCTTTTTATTACCATTTTTTCATTTATAGGTCTCAATACCTCACTCGCCTTTGGGTTCCCGTCTGCCTGAGCTACAGTGAGATTGATAAATAGCTCCTCCAACTTTTCACCATATTCTGTAATAGACAGATTATTTTGGGACAAATTATTTATCTGTGACAATAACGAATTTGCTGATTTCTTTGTTAAAAGACAAGATTTAAAATCATCTATCATTTCAGTCACTGTTAAATAATTATTTTTCAATTTTAGTTTTGCTGTTTTTGAAAGACGTGTCTTTAATACGTATGAAATCAGTAATTTCACGTTGTCTTCCCCTTTTAAACAACTATTATACATCTCTATACCTTCTATGATCCTCTCTACCGTCTCTTCCTTTCCGTCCATAAATGGAATCAAAGTACTAGCCGTTTTTAAATTAAAGCTTTCCATTTTGTATGTTTTGTCAAAAACTTTTATCGCTATTTCTGACGTCTTTTTTTTCTATAATTTCTTTTTCCACTTTGTAACCCTTTATTTTACTGTAATTACTCTCTATTTTGCTTGTTAACAGTTCTAAATTATATCCTGAAAATAAAAAAATCTAATCCTAACGCCTTTTTCCACCAACCTTCATTTTCGATTAATAGTTTATATTCATAATACAATTCATCTGCCTCTCTAAATTTTTGTTTACCTAAACTGTCCTTGCGTCTCTTCGGACCTAATTTCCTAATATTTTCACACAAACTTTCTAATGTCTCATCTATAGTACATAGTCTCTCCATCGACAGTCATTAATTTAAATATCCGCACTTTTTAGTTCCGCACTTCCGCACTTAACGTATTTTCGAACTTTAACATTACCCGCACTCTTACTCACGCACTTTTTCTTTACGCACTTTCCGCACTACGGATTTTCTGCGTCCCCAACTCGGCCTCGGCCAAACGATGATCGGATTCGGCGCATGGCTTGCAGCCCAATCTCCTTTTGCACCAGCTTGCGATGGCAGGTCCCGTACATTCTCCACAGAAAAAACAAGACGATGACTGCGGCATTTTGAAAAATGTCATCCTTTTCTACTGTGGCCCGACACATTTTTGCAGATTATTTCCCGACTTTTAACTTTTAATATTCCATTACCATCCCAACACGCGCTCCTCTACCACACGCGCGCTAGGCATGGCAAGGTCGCCATGTCGTGCGGGAGATTCGGGGGGGTAGGTAGGTTGAAATGATACGTGCAGTTAAGTTGACACTCGTTTATTGACTGAGACCATTACCTTACCTAGATACTAACATACTTACTAACTATACCTACACACACACCACCACACTACCATGAACAAACAAACCAAGCGTGGTACGCCATCCTACCAAATGGACTGCTTTGCAATAGGTGATAGTCACCACTCAACATCAAGTGGACTATCTGCGCGTTCCATCAGAAATTTGTTGGTAATCACTGACATACACATACAATAATCGTCATAATTTTCTCTAAGAAACATCACAGGAAAACGTGCTCGGAAACTATAAATAAAGATGGCGTGATAAAAATATATTTATTACACATACATTGAATAAATCTAACGAGCGGCTCACAAATGAAGTATTACATACATTTTATACTAGTTGCACCCCGCGATTTCACCCGGTAAATCCCGGTATTTCCACGGGATAAAAAGTAGCCTTTGTACTATTCCAGACTATAATCTAACTCTCTGCCAAGTTTCATCCAGGTCGTTCTTGGTACCAAGATATCCGAGGGAATATTTTTTTTTATACAACTAGCCGATGGAACAAGCAGATGGTCCACCTGACGATAAATGGTAACTATGATGATGATAATTATGGTAACTATCACCTATGACAAAGCAATTGCCTCGTCACGCACGATAGGAACGTGCCCTACGATGCACTGCCCTGCGCCATCAGTTGGGCCAACTGCTTGTTCCATCAACTGGTTGTATAAAAAAAGAATACGGAATATAAAAAAATAAATAATGCTGGACAATCCTCACAGCACCATCTAGCCCTAAAGTGGGCTACTCAAAGCTTGTGTTATGGTTACTAGATAACTGATATATTTAATACATTACATACTTACATAGATAGATATCTTTTATTATTCATAGAAAACATCCAGACCAACGGAACAAATTTCTGCAGACTACACAAATTTGTTCCGAGGCGGGAATCGAACCTCTGCGTCGCTGGCGGACTCTCGCCCGCTGCGCCACTGAGGTCGTCAAAGATTGAAGATCAAAGTTGAAGATAAGACAGGATCACTAGCACTAGACTTCTAGTGCTTTAATGAATCTAGATAGTACTCAAGTAAATGAAATGGGCACGCGTTCATTCATTCAGCTCAGTTCCAGTCCATCGTTTGCAGTAATTCCAGTTTCTTGTTCCGGAAATTGGATTCGCGACAAGAAAGGATGTGTATTGCACAGCGTCTACAGTAACGAAACAAACTAGAGCCGGCCCGCACTACAATGTACACATTCGTCACTAAGGACGCCAATATCACGTTAGTTAGGGGTATAGGTATAGGTATGGGTATAGGGTATATATACCCGTATAGGGGTAGGTAGAGACGTTCCTTACTCTTTACTTAATCTCTTTTGCTTAATTCACTCAACATTCGTCATACAACTTTCTCTAAAACGTCTGCTATTTGATTCCCTTCCAGTCCCCAATCGCTTTGAATGCGTTTTTTATTTATTTGTTATAGGAAGACTAACAGCACACCTTACCTACATATAAATCAAGAAAACTGAAACTGAAACAGCTTCACGACTTTGATCCCCAGTCACGGTAGATATCCCCTCAGATCTCTCAGTACCAAGTACTAACTCAAGATTCTTTGAGGATGTCTAAGGGGGGTAGTCAGAGGTACGTCCAAACATTACATTTGGCACATACCCACATTTTGCAGTAGTTAGTATACCATACGTGACAGGTTGCAAGCCCATCGCCGCCAATATACAACGAAATGCTAATAATAAGTCTCCACATAATAGATATAGAATAAAAACGTTATCTGCAGAGCTCTCTTACAAAATTTACCTCTTGAAACTTCAGCATCGTTCAGACTTTATATGTCTCTGTTGCTCTTATTTTTTTATCTAAAAAACACAGCTTATACAAAATTTTAATATTTTACGCATACAAAAGGCACGGATTATATTTCGTAAAGAGGAAGTATGTGGGCATATAGGGGCCACACCGACCGTTTTATAGCCGCTAGCACGGCTGATGCACGTCCACCGCTTGGGAAGAAAGTGATTTTCAATCCTGGATATCTATCTAGGAAATGTTTTAGGGATCAGATGCTATTTTCAGGACATATGGTGTAATGATTGATGTGGAATGCCAACTATTGTTAATGTCATATACTGAGACTTAAAAACTGAAACAGCTTCACGACTTTGAGTCCTATGCCCAGATAGATATGCTCTCTAATTTTTTTTGGTACCAAGTACTTATATGCTTTTATAATGTTTTTTATTCGTGACAACCTTTAATGGGCTCTCTCGTTTCTATAACTTGTATGTTATTAAGTTAAATTTATTATGTTGTTGGTTTTCCGATAAAATATAAATAAATTAAAAATTAAAAATACATCTACGTTGGTTTCCGAAGCAAATTAATTATACACACGCTGCTCGGTTGCATCCTTGTACTAACCGCCATTTTTATCTGCCTTTGTGTAGCTTCATCCGTAAGACTTCGATAAATTATTTTTTCTTTAGCTACGCCACTGGCTTGAGAAACTACCCCCGTTTGTTATATAAATGCGATGGACGTACCTTATAGCTACATAGTATTCCTTTTAGCCTTTTATTGTGTTACCGCAGCTAAAGGAACAAAGAAATGGGTTTTTTTCTTCTTCTTCTTCTTTTCGTTACCCATAAAGTAGTATATTAAAACAGTTTGGTAAACGCCTCCAATAGGTTCAAGCACTTGACACATGCTTAGAACTTTATAGGTTCTACGACACGTCGGTTTCCTCACGATGTTTTCCTTCACCGTTTGAGAGTACTTACTTTTCAACAGAAAAACTCATTTCAGATTCGATGAAGAGACATATTCTTGGAATGGATATCTTATAAATAGTTAATGGAGCAAGCGAATCGAACGAACATCTCTGAAATAACTTGGACGAAACAGCAGTGTTTTATTTTTGTAAAAACTCAAAGGTGTTCAGCAAATACCACAATGTTTTGAGTGTATTTTTTGTAATACATGTGCTTATGTGTAATTTAAACTTTCCCTCTTGGACAATATCCTCAAATAATCTTAATTTGATACTTCGTAGGAGATTCGAGAGGATAATATCTTTGTGCTAAGGGATTAAAAACTAACATAAAGAGTAGTAGAGCTCTTTGTGAAGGGCTCGTCCGGGGAAGTACTAGCACCACGTCTTTTTCTGCCGCCAAGCAGCAACGCTGTGTTTCGGTTTGAAGAGTGTGGTCGCCGGTGTAATTACAGGCACATGAGGCTTAACATCTGTGCGCCTCAAGTTGATGGACGCAAGGCAGTGCATCGTAGGGCACGTTCCTATTGGGCGTGACCTACGGGGCAATGTTTTGTTTATAGGTGATGGTTACCACTTAACATCAGGTGGGCCATCAGTTTGTTCCATCAGCTAGTTGTATAAAAAAAAAAACTAAAAACTATTTCCTTTCTGTTTTTATTAATGAATGTATACGCCTCAATAAGTTAATGAATCTATATGTGCCTGTAGTTTTACTGGCAACTACACCTTTCAAACCGAAATATAGCAACGCCTCTGGCGGTTGACATAGTTCCCCGGACGACCAACACACAAAGAGCTATATACTCTCAAACCGTCATGTTTTTGGAAAATGTATTTTATTTTATTTATTTATTCAGGTCTACCAACAGCTGTTACAACAATACTATTTAATAAACTAAACTTACATATACGTACGTCTGTACTATTTAGAGCTAATTGCTTAAGTAATTATAGGTAAACACTACATGCATTAAAATTAACTAAGTGGAAAGAGTAACATTACCGTGAGTATATAAAATAAAAATAAAAGAAGGAACAGTAATTGTTTAGAAAGATGATAAAAAAACATTTTTTTGTGACAATAAAAAAAATCTTTAACAATTTGGTATATTCTCGCTTCGCACCCTCGATCAATAGGTACATGAAACAGAATGAACATCGGAAGCTCCGAAACACTTAAAGTAAAGCGTATATCTCTACACCGCAATTTCTGCTACATTCGGTTTATCTCATTAGTTGAACAGCGAACACGTTTTATTTCAACGCAATATATCTTTGAAGCAAATGTTCAAGTATTTTGTTTTTATCACTTCACACGTGAGAATTTTGTGTAAAAAATATTATATTATTTCATTCACTACACAAATATTGAAGTTTATAGATTAAATTTAATTGTTTTTAAAATTATGAGTAATACATAAAAATTACACTAGTCACAGCGTATATATTATCAAACCAACAACTTAGCGCAAAAGGTACATCTACATACCAACTGTATAGCAAGACTTATAAAACTTGTTCCATCAGCTAGTTGTATTAAAAAAAAAAAAAAAAAACTTTATACAGTGTGTACATAGCTAAATAATCACCTAGATTTTAGAAGTACCGGCTTAAAGTTTGTTTTAAGACCACGAAAAAGCGAATGAAAGGGAATAAAAGTAATATTTTCATTCATTACGTAGCCCTTAAACTCTTCACATGTTTTTTCAGACTACATTTAATCAGGCTGTAGGTAAACGTAGCACGAATTTTCATAAGGTTTTGAAGCAAACTTATTTACGCATGCTTTGACTTCACGTACACAAGAGCTAATGTACCTCTCGCTCGCACATTTCGACATTTTTAAAACATATAATATTACTACACCCACTTTCGAAAAATCGCAAACCTTCTCTACCCATTTCAACCACTAAGGATCACTTCTTATAAACTAAGTGAATCGAGTCTAGCACTCAATTCACTTAATTGTTTGCGACCAATGTCTGATTAACAGGCAAAAAACTAATTTACGGCTTCACTATCAAGCCTTAATTGTACCCTTCATGCAATACAATTAATATACCTACTCAACGGGCATCATGTTAGCAGTCACACTAATACGCGAGCGAAGCCTCGTGTATGTGATAGTTGTGCATAATATCGTGAACAAGGACATGGCAGCTCTTATGCCGAAGTAGGTTTACGCAGTAAATATCGAGGACATTGTTAGCTTAGGATCTGTGCGCGGACGATAGCGTGTGAATGAGTATGCATTAATCGGGTTTTGGTTAAATATCTTGTCCTACAATTCGGTTTACCATTCGCACACTGTCTCTACCAATCAGTGTATGCTTTCGCCTCACAAAATTCGATAGGCACCACACTAAAACTTCAATCCTACTACTATTATAAACGCGAATGTTTGTAAGTATGGATGGATGGATAGATGTTTGTTACTCTTTCACGCCGGAACGGCTTAACGGATCTCGATGAAACTTTGCAGAGAGATCGGTTATAGTCTGGAGTAGCACATAGGCTACTTTTAATCACGTGGGAATACCGGGATTTAAGACATTTCAACGTGATTCTTGTGACTCATTCATTTCAGCTTTTATTTCAAGCTAGGTGCGTCCCGCGGTTTTACCCGCGTAGTTTTAAATCCCGGTATTCACACGGGATAAAAAGTAGCCTATGTGTTATTCCAGACTGTAGTGTATCTCTGTGCCAATTTTTACCAAGATCCGTTCAGCCGTTCTGGAGTTATAGAGTAACAAACATCCATCCATACTTACAAACATTCGCATTTATAATACATATTAGTAGGATTAAAGAAAGATAGCAAGTGACTTGACAGCCGATTAGTATTTATCGAGAAACCGGCCATAGACTTCGTGATAGAATCAGAAATGAGAAAATCCGTAAGCTGAAACCAGTGGGCGCGCCGGATTCTTTACCCAATATTTTTGTAGATTATTTAGGTAATAATATAACTACATTATCAGTTAATAAGCGCGACAGACCATCATGTAATTATGAAAGATAAAGGATTTAGCGTCCTCGGCTGGCGGCGGCGCAGAGCAAATCTTGTTAGTCGACTCAATTATGAAATATTAATAAATCATTTCAAATTGCTTTTCAACGTCGCAATGCTTGGAGAATTTAATGATAGAATGCTGGTAGATAGTTACTCAAAAGTTTGCTTATCTACGAAAACTAGAAAAATTAAATTTTAAGTAGGAAAACATGTATCGATCAAAATGATTTTTTTACTAAACTGTGCGCATTGTGATTGCACACAAAATGTTTGTTTGCGATTTTTCGAAAATGGGTTCAGTGATTTTATATCCTTCAACAAGTCAAAACGTGCGAGCGAGAGTCACATTAGCTCTTGTCTTCACCTTAAGCATTTTTCCTATATCTTTTAATTTTCACATACAGAAATCGTTGTACGATCAGAGTCGAACCACCGACTTTACTATCTCCTCGCTATTACTAGACCCTCGGAGCAAATACCCAGCTAATTATTTTCCATTATCGAGCTAAAGTCTACTTTAATGAGAGAGCGCTCAATGTCGACCACTCCATTACACCACAACACAATATAGAGAGCTACTGACATGCAAAATAGTGATAGTGCACTGAGCCGGGAGAGAGTAGTACAGTTACCATCAAAAGCTATAGTTTGGTTACCACTTAACATCAAATGGGGCATCTGCTTGTTCCACCAGCAGTAGTATAAAAATATTCCCGAGGGTATCCAAGTTTCAGCTCTATTAGCTTATTTCTCTTTTTTAGTAGCATTTATTTACAAAGAAAATTACAATTATTTACAAAATACATATGAAACAGTTGAGCTATCTGCATACCGTTGCAAACAATCTAGAGATAGCTCAACTGATCCAAGTCAGTGCCAATCGGAAGCGTACCCAAGACACTGGCTGCACTGCCACGCTGAAAGGCAATGCTGATGCGTTGAACCAGATACGCACCGTTTATTTCTCTGTCTGGATGTCATAATTATAAAGTACGATAACCAAGTAATTACATAGTGTATAAATCAGCTATGGCGACTGTAGTACAAGATTTGCTTAGTTTTATGGTTATTTATTTGTTTAGTTATATGAGTATTTCTCAAACAAAATGTACGTAACGAAAAAGGAAAAGTTACGAAAAAGGACTTTTTCGTAACTTTTCCTTCCTTAAGTTCCTAGAGTTATGTTACGAATTAGTAAAATTTCGTAACAAATACTTTTTCGTTACGTACATTTTGTTTGAGAAATACTCATTTTAAACAGTTTATCACAAGACGACTTATGTACATATTAAAGTTGGCCGAACACTGAAAGTCGCAGTAGTAAAAGTTGTGACGCGTTTTCCAGCGTCCGATCTTGGTACAAAAAAAAAGTTAAATCAAAACCACAGAACTTATGACGATATACAGAAACTTATTTATTTATAGACGAGCAGCTTTCGCTGATAATTTAAATGTTGGCTTGTTGGCTATATAGTGCTGAAATATCTACCTATCCTTATATAATAAAGGATTTTATCCTCCTATCTGTAACTCCCCCTCTTTATTTATATCCCCACCTCAAGCAGAATGCTAGTCACTTCGCAAATAGAGGGTAGATTGATCGTAATTACCATCTGTAAACCGCTGATAAGTAAATTGTAAAACCCAATAGTGCACTGAACCGTGTAGTGCACGAATGGCCGCACACGCGCTTGGCTGCATAATCCACAAACGCTTCGAAATGCAGTTGCAATATTTGCACTATTTGGCAACAAGAATATTGTGCTTTTGTAAAAACGCTATGAAATTGAAAATTGCTTTTTCGCCAATTTAAAATTCAAGGATCGTTGGTAGTGGAACAAGGTTTTTATTTGCAGAGAACATTTGAAAAAATCTTGTTTATAAATTACAAACAAACAAGTACGACAGCCTACGTAGCTCAGTTGGTAGTAGCTCTGCCTTCTACGCTACCCACCGTGAACAAACATTTGTGTGATGAACATAGATATTTGTTCTCTGTCTGGGTGTTATATAATACTAGCTGGTACCCGCGACTTCGTCTGCGTATTTTTAATTTGATTAAAGTTTCATGGTTTTATCTTTTAAAATTAAGAAATCCCATACAAACTTTCAACCTCTATTTCAACCTCTTCATCCCTTTTTTTCGCAGCCTATGTCCTTTCTCAGGGTCTAAAGATTGTCTGTGCCAAATTTCTTCAAAATCGGTTGAGAGGTAAACCTGTGTCTGTCTGTCTGTCTGTAACAGACAGACAGACAGACAGAGTTACTTTCGCATTACTAGCTTGTACCCGCGACTTCGTTTGCGTACTTTTAATCTCTTCATCTCTTTTTTTCGCAATAAAAGGTAGCCTATGTTCTTTCTCAGGGTCTAAAGATTGTCTGTGCCAAATTTCATCAAAATCGATTGAGAGGTTTAAGCGGGAAAGCGTAACAGACAGACAGACAGACAGACATAGTTACTTTCGCATTTATAATATTAGTTGGGAAGTTGGGATATAGTTGGGATAGGGATATAAGATAAGATAAGATAGATAAGATAAGATAATGTTTATTTAAGACAAAAAGAGATACATATGAGTTGAGCCATACAGAGGTCTTATTCTAGGGATTTTAGCTTATCAGGCAATCTGGCACACTCTGGCTACGGAACATTACCTTCCGTGCTAGTTAAAAACTGTTACGGCAAGGTAAGTGCTTCTCTCCCCAGGTGCTACTATTTCTTATACCTATCTAGTGTTACAAACTTCTCCCGATGATTATACGTTAGCGCTCTGTCTGTGATGTTGTTGTTGATGAGAATAATTTTCTTGGCCTTTCCGAATATATCCTTCAAGGATCTAAGGACATCCTGCTCTTCCTGGTGTAGGCTCTCGAAATGGACCATGAGTTGCGATGCAGATTTCAGGTCGGCCTTGCATATTAGACACAGGAACCCTTCCAAAATCTCTTCATCGTTAGCTGCAGCCATGGTTTCCGTGATGGATTATGAGGTATACATGGATAAAATTGAACGTTTTATTAGCAAAATTAATATTTTTATCGCAAAAAAAATTTAATTATGCAAGGAATTTGAATGACAGGAGCTGTCTATATAGGGATATAGGGATTATAAGTATGTATTTACAAAAAAAAAGTATATAAGTAGTATATCAGCTAACTGATTCCCATATGACAAGCATAAGCTTAGTTTGGGGCTATATAGTGCTGTGTGGAAAAAAAAGTTATCACGGAAATAACGTTGGTATTTTAAATCTTTACTGCTAATCTATGAATAACATTTATTCAAGTGAGCGCGGAAACGGAATCCGCAGTAAGTTTTCATTTGACAGCCTTCACAGCTCAGTTGGTAGAAGCTCTGCCATCTGCGCCGTAGGCCGTGGATTCGATTCCCACTGAGACATTTATGGGATGAACATAGTCCTAATAATATTGTAAACGAGAAAGTTTGCAAGTATGGATGGATGGATGTTTGTTACTCTTTCACGCCGGAACGGCTGAATGGATCTGGATGAAACTTAGCAGAAAGATAGATCATAGTCTGGAATAGCACATAGGCTATTTTTTTTCCCGTAGGAATACCGGAATTTAAATCTGCGCGGGTGAATCCGAGGGGTGTATGTTTGTATTTACACAAAAAGCATTTAAGAATTATATCAGCTATCTGGTTATCCTTATCAAGCTTTGGTTCAGTTTGGGGCCAGAATGTGCTGTTTGGAAAGTAAATAAAAAAAATTGGCTTTTTGTAATCCACCCATCACTCACACGCCACCGCGTGAGTGTTTTGTGGTAACGCAAAGCTTAATGAGCGCGGAAATCAAGCTGAAACACTAGGAGAATGCCCCCGTGATTTGTTAACATCAAATCTATAGCTTCAATTTTCCTGTTCAGTATCAAATCTTCCGTCTCAAGCCCAAGGCTCAGTCAGGGACGTTTTTAGAACTTGTGAGTTAGAATCGTTGTTTCAGAATACTTACTCCAAAAAACCAAATTATAATCTATGTATGTTTTATCAAAACCCTTGCTTGCAGAGTGATCTGATTTAATTATACTTAACGTTTGCAAAATTAATATTATCCTCATTTTCACCGTCGGACAGTTTGCTATCATGTTAGTTTATTATTTTTGTTCTGTGCAAGAACAAAACTTGGCCCCAAGTAAACCATGTTATACATTTTCTTGTTTAATTAAAAAAATATCTGTAGTTTGTATGAATTTCTTATTGTTCTGGCCCCGGCCTGGCTTCATGGATCCGCAGCGAAGTTAGTTTAGCTGGCAGCACTACGAAAACTACTGCACCACTGTGTCAAAAAAATGTTTGGAGAATACAGTATGGGGTTCTTTAAAAAAGGCGTATTAAAATATTTAAAGGGTCAGCAACGCGAGTGTGACACATCTGGTGTTACAAACGTCCATAGGCTACGGTGACCGCTTCCCATCAGGTGGGCCGTATGCTTGTTTGCTACCTTGGTAGTATAAAAAAAAAAATGTTTCTTTCTTTCTTTAGAGTGCTCGGTCAAAGGTCAGAGATGAATGTCAACTTATCTGGTGTTGCTCGACAAAGAGCCTAGCCTCCGAGAACCAAGCGAATAAGCAGATCATATTTGTGATCTAGCTCTTAATATCTCGAAAAAGACTAGAAGTGATTGTACTCATAGATTACAGGTGTAATTACAGGCACATGAGGCTTAGCATCTGTATGCCTCAAGTTGATGGACGCAGGGCAGTGCATCGTAGGGCACGTTCATATCGTGCGTGATTTACGAGACAAGCTTTGTTATAGGTGATGGTTACCACTTATCATCAGGTGGGCCATCTGCTTGTTTCATCAGCTATTTGTATTAAAAAAAATTACTTTGCTGCAAGTCCAAGTGAGGATTATTTTCTACCTCACCATATTTTTTTTTCCTTAGCCTTTTCCGTCCCACTGCTGGGCAAAAGCCTCCCCCAAGGACTTCCAGTTCTCCCTATCCCAAGCCTCCTCCCACCATCTACCATATTATTTTAAAAACTAAAATCGTGAGGTCACCATTTTATTTCAAAAACCTATCTATTTAATACATTAAACATGAAGCGTTCCCGAATACCACGAAAATGTATCCCATAATCCTTTGATTGATGGCAAGGAACGAGGACCTTCCTCAGGAAGCGTCAGTTTGATAAAATCGTAGACTGCCCCTAATAGGCTGCGGATGATAATAACTTTTTGCAGCTGTTATTTTTGTTTATAAAAAATACATTTGTTAATAAAAAATGCGTTTGAGATGATAACATGCTGGAAAAAGGCGAGGGGTAGAGACAATGGAAAGGATTTAGGGGAGGTTTAGCTCAGACATAGATAAAACGATGAAAAAGCCAATTAATTATGCCCATTATTTAAACACATACACGATATTTTTTCTCGGTAGGGATCAAACGACGGCCTACGTGTAGATGCCATAGAAACTACAAACTAAGCAGGGTCACAGGGGTAGTCAGTGGCACGTTCAAATAGTTACCTATTCCCCTACATTTTTTGCATGCAAACGTTGTAAAAGTTGGTTTACCATCTTTGATAGACGGCCTTTGTTAAAGATGACATGAGTAAGAAAGAAGTGAGGATGACGAGTGACAGAGGAGAGTGGAAGAAAAAAACCTGTTGTACCGACAATACTTAGCGTGGGATAAGAGCCGGGAGATGATAATGACAGGTTGCAAGAGGCTACTTGAAGCACAGACGTTTCAAAGGTGATTTAAGATAGTTAATTGACTCAGGCGTGACTTTGCGGAAGTCCATTGTTAAATATAAATTAATTTGAACAAAGCAATATGTAGTACTAATCCGCTAATCTAATCTCCTAAAGCTGGAATAAACTTAATTAGACTTCGACACGTGTTTCACCTCTCTACGAGGCATCTTCAGGAAATTGACTCGCTGTGCACTGAACGTGTTACCCCGTCAAGCGCTGAGCTGAAAGTTTCAGGTGATTTATGATATACGTTGATACTCATAAAGACTCAGTATTTAAAAATCAATTAGGGAAATAAGGTTTATTCTGAGTGGGACAGATTGTCCCAAAGTCCGCGTTTTATTAGATTTCATTGAAGGACCGAGGCAGGAGAAGAGATTTACGAGTGCCCAATAAAGTTGCAATTTAGCACTTCTAGCTCTTTACAGCGACAAACAAGATGTGATTGAAGCTTAAATTGGTGTACCGAAAAAAAAAAATTAAATTTTGATTCAGGCTTAAGGCCTTCGCCTTCTTCTAAACCAGTGATCTTCATCGCTGGATTACCTCTCGCTCGCTCATTTCAACATTAGAAATACATTATCAAATCACTCATATCAAATCACTGAGCATTTCACACACTTCAACAAAATTATAATTTTTATCCTAACAAGTTGTCCTACTAAAAAGTTTGCTTAAAAAATAAACAAAGTACAAATATATTTATAAGTAGGTACCTATTGTATAGCGTTAACTTTGGTATAATAAATCAAATGTGCCATATCAATTTTTTATGTGTTTCACAATAAAAATTGATATGGCTGAACACTACTTTTTTATTTTTGTAAGGGGGTCAAATAAGTGATTCTGGTGCCGTTATTTTTGACAATGTCTCAAAATCGAACTCGCATCTCTACTCTAGCGTATCAGCCACAGCTACCCACTATACCACGGCAGCCATCAATGTAATAACCAAGAATCAGAATATTTTGCGAAACCAATTAACTTTTGATTATCACCAAATTGGCAAAGTTCTCAAAATAAGCCTTTCATTAATTTGGTAACCTTTCATCATAATTTGGTAAATTACCGTCTGGGGAACAGATAAATTTGCATTTTTTCAATTAGTTGAAATGGTTCAACCAAAGCATTTTATCGCAATGGTGAATTTTATAGAATTCGTGAATTTAATTGAATTTAAGAGTAAGAGAAACGGATATTAAAAAGTTTAATTTCAACATCCAAAGAAATCCTGGCACAATAAGATTATACAGGGTGTCCGGAAGGTCGATGCAAAGCCGTGAGAGGGGGGGGGGGGGTAGGTCACCTCGTTACGCATCTATTCAGGCTAGAATTATTTTAAAAAGAAATTTTAATTTTTGATTAATGTTTCATTATTAAACACCTCCCATTTAGTCAGTTATGTGGATACAGATTATTGTTTTGGTGTTTATCGATTGAATACACATTATGCTAGGGCGCAAACAAATTGTTAGGCACTAGTAACTGTCTGTTTGAACACTATGAAACTAATAAGCATATGATTTTGGTAATTTTTTCAAAAATCATGGATATTATGATAACTCGGAATTCGTCGACATTGGACTAAGGTAATCTAGCCTGAATAGATGCGTAACGAGGTGACCTACACCCCCCCCCCCCCCTCACGGCTTTGCATCGACCTTCCGGACACCCTGTATAATGACCGATCACAAGCACTCAATTATGTTTTGAAGTGTTATGTGGTTGGTCAATGACATACCTACTACGATATAGATACGATAGTGATATACCTACAATTCGAGACAAACACTATTTAGAGAGAACTTTATGTACTTTTACTGATTTTAAAAGATAAATAAATAAATAAATAAATATTGGTGGACTTTCCACACAGCACTATCTAGCCCCAAACTAAGCTTACGTTTGTGATATGGGAACCAGATAGCTGATATACTACTTATATACTTTTTTTTTTGTAAATACATACTTATAATATTATATAACACCCAGACAGAGAACAAACATCTGTGTTCATCACACAAACGTTTGTTCACGGTGGGAATCGAACCCACGACCTACGGTGCAGAAGGCAGAGCTACCACCAACTGAGCTAAGTAGGCTGTAAAAATATAAAAATAGGAAACAATTAAAAATTTAACTTGAGCAGCACAAATAATGTATACTCACCGCCGGCTTCTGAAAGCTCTATTAAAACTAATCGGCTGTCAAGTCACTTGCTATCTCTATCTAATTTGAAGTAAAAGCTGAAATAAATAAAAAAGCCACGAATATTAACAAAAAACCGACGGATATTAAGCTATTCAAATAAATATTTTATCGAAAAGCTTGTTCAAAATACTAGAAGCTTCTATTGCCGAAAGTACCTACCACTCGACTATTCAGATTTATGCGACATGCTTCACAATTCGTAAATGATATTTTAATGTTATGCTGTAGGGCAAATTGATACAGGGTTTGTGTATCCTCGGGGAATGTACAAATTCATTCAAATGAAAACGGGTCACCGTAATGGTCAGTCGAAGTAACTTATTCAAGACATTTTATGTGCGCGCATTTGCGAAATTGTTGGTTTTATCTATCGAAGAAGTCTTTTAGATATCTCCAGATTTTAAAAACCAGTAATACATACATTGCAGGTCACCGCAAATCCGCTGTGTACATACAAAGTAACTCAAACATGCATGGATGTATTTTTTCATTATTTTCGAAAAAAGAACGCGCGAATTATAGAATTTACGGACAAAGAAAATCAAATCCATTGCAGTTAGAAGCGTTTTTTTGAATTTGGAACATTACAACGCTCCAGCAATGTTATATGAAACGGCATGCTGCGGTCATGAAATACTCTTTTTATTGGATCTCTTTAATCATTCTTGGCATACCAAAGTATCCTACTCCTACTACTATTATAAACGCGAAAGCTTGTGAGTATGGATGGATGTTTGTTACTCTTTCACGCCGGAACGGCTGAACGGATCTGGATGAAACTTGGCAGAGAGATAGATTATAATCTGAAATAGCATATATGCTACTTTTTATCCCGTGTGCGCGGGAGAAATCGCGGGACGCAACTTGTCCATCCATACTTACACCGTGCGCCGAGCCACGGTCATACATGAATTACTTCATACAAAAAGTATACCATAATGTTTGACCGTGCCCCGGCCGTGGCACGGCCCGGTCGCGACTAGGCGTAGCGAGAATCGTGCTTATAGTATTAAACATTTTTCCTAAACATTTTCACGACTTTGATCCCCAGGTACGGTAGATATCCCTTCAGATCTCCCAGTACCAAGTAGGTACTAATTCAAGATTCCTTGAGGATGTCTAAGGGGGGTAGTCAGAGGTACGTCCAAACATTACATTTGGCACATACCCACATTTTGCAGTAGTTAGTATTCCATACGTGACAGGTTGCAAGCCCATTTTCTCTTCTTCCGCAGACCTAGCAAAATCTACCACGAGCCGTATAGTCTCGATCCTGGGCCTGTTCGAGCTGTCAGTGGGGGAGGTCCCGCGGGCTGACGGCGCGTCGGAGCTGGCCGCAGCCCGGCTCGCAGTAGAACACGTGAACAGCAGGCATCTGCTGCCGGGATACCGGCTTCACCTCATCACTAACGATACCAAGGTGGATAATATAGCGCGAGCAAAGCCGCGGGATCAGCTAGCTTGACATAAAATAAATATTATCCATTCAATTCGTTCCCCAGTGCGACCCAGGCGTGGGCGTGGACCGGTTCTTCCACGCGCTGTACACGGAGCGAGAGTCTCGGATGGTGATGCTGCTTGGTACCGCCTGCTCAGAGGTCACGGAGAGCATCGCCAAGATCGTGCCCTACTGGAACATTGTGCAGGTATCCTACTAATATTATAAACGCGAAAGCAGGATGGATGTTTGTTACTCTTTCACGCCGGAACGGCTGAACGGATCTGGATGAAACTTGGCAGAGAGATAGATTACAGTCTGGAATAGCACATAGGCTATTTTTCTGAATACCGGGATTTAAATCTGTGCAGGTGAAACCGCGGGGCGCAACTAGTATATAAATAGTTATACATAGATACTTTGTGAGGTCGATACTTTGTGAGGTCGATACTTTGTGAGGTCGATGCTTTGTGAGGTCTCAAACAACTCTTGATAAGGTTATAACAATGATTTTGTAGTAACTTTTCATTTATAATTTTAACTGAATTCTGCTTCATGTCGTGTCACTAGTTGTTTCGAACAGTGTGGTGAAAGGATTTTAAGTACGCCTCAGAGGCTCCTTTTGAGCACCTGACCTTTGACACATGAAACTTAGGTCTATAAGAAAACAAAAAAAATGATTCATACAACTGGAAGATAATTCTCCCTAGCATTAAGTTTGCCTCATCATCATCATCAGCAGCCTTCAGAAGTCCACTGCTGGACATAGGCCTCCCCTATCCGCTTCCAGGAAGAACGATTCTGAGCCCTTTCCATCCACCGACTACCCGCGATCCTAACAATGTCGTCAGTCCACCGGGTAGGAGGGCGTCCTACACTTCGCTTTCCTGTTCGTGGTCGCCATTCGAGAACCTTTATTCCCCAGCGGTTGTCAGTTCTTCGAGCTATATGACCTGCCCGTTGCCACTTCAACTTGCTGATTCTGAGAGCTATATCGGCTACCTTGGTTCTTCTACGGATTTCCTCATTTCTGATTCTATCTCGTAGTGACACTCCCAGCATAGCTCTCTCCATAGCCAAGTTTGCCTATGTAGGATACATTTTGTTTTGTGCAATGATAATTTTCTATCTATCTATTGAACAAAGATTCGCGATCATAACACATACATGCGGGTATTTATCGCTTTTTCAACAATTACTAAAGGTAAAACGCGATAAATACCCGTGTAATATTTAAAAAAAATTACTTTTAATCTAAATATATATAACTCAAAGGTGACTGACTGACTGACTGACATAATGATCTATCAACGCACAGCCCAAACCACTGGACGGATCGGGCTGAAATTTGGCATGCAGGTAGATGTTATGACGTAGGCATCCGCTAAGAAAGGATTTTGATCAATTCTACCCCCAAGAGGATAAAATAGGGGATGAAAATTTGTATGAGATTTTCAAGGTAAACGAGCGCGAGCAAGGCCGCGGGATCAGCTAGTTTCAATAATAAAGTTTTTCTTTTTATATTTTTGCCGAGTTAAACTTGTAAGCAATATTGTTTCATTTTAAAACATGTAAAACCAATCCTAGTGTGTTATTTTATTACATACCATCATATCCGTAGGTACACTAGGTACATGCCCAATTAATCCCTGAGAATAAGTGAGTTGAGATACGGCAGACGAGGCCCAGGGGAAATCCACCTGGATCCATATCCTCTGATAAAATGAGAATTAACTTTGCGGAATCTCATTGCTGAAGGACAATAAATAGCGAATTTATTGCGTGCTTTCGTATGCTTACCCCCGGTTTCTGAAAGCTCGATCAACACTAATCAGCTGTTAAATTACTTGCTATTTCAGCTTTTACTTCAAATTAGAAAGAGATAGCAAGTGACTTGACAGCCGATTAGTGTTGATCGAGCTTTTAGAAACCGGGGGCAAGACACGTATGTGTCATTTTATGTTGTTTATTCATGTTATTATTATTTTGTTAGTACCTCGAATGCAAAAAAAAATATTTTCATATTCCTACTCCGCGCATCCAATAAATCTATACAAGAGTTCACAATGGCTCTTAAAACTTGCAAAATAAAAATAAACAAATACTCTAAAATCGTTCGAAAACCACGTTCATACAATGTTGGTTCAATCAACGATTTCAACAGTGCCTCTCGACATGACAAAGTCGCATCGCTGATTGAGTAGTTGGACATAGTACAGTTACATACAGAAGTGGAACGACAAACACTCCAGTTTCCTCAGCTTAATAACCTTCCTGAGATGTCAGGTCACCAGTTACCAGTTATTTCGAACAGTGTGGTGAAAGTCTCAAAGCCTCCTTTTGAGCACATGCACATTTGAACTTAGTAGGTTCTGTGCCATTCCGGTTACCTCACGATGTTTTCCTTTACCGTTTAAAAGTACTGGCACGTGTGGCATTTGTGTACAGAAAAACGCATTTGCGTACGACCCGTTATGAACCCACGACCTTAAAATCGGAAGACGAGACCGTTATTACTAATACGTTTTTATAGTAGTAACGACCACAACACATTTTAACATGTTTTTTTTTATATACAACTAGCTGATGGAACAAGCAGATGGCCCACCTGATGTTAAGTGGTAACCATCACCTAGAAACAAAACATTGCCCCGTAGGTCACGCACAATAGGGACGTGCACTACGATGCACTGCCCTGCGTCCTTCAACTTGAGGCATACAGATGTTAAGCCTCATGTGCCTATAATTACACCGGCGACCACACTCTTCAAACCGAAACACAGCGTTGCTGCTTGGCGGCAGAAAAAGGTGTGGTGGTAGTACTTCCCCGGACGAGCCCTTCACAAAGAGCTCTACTACTCTGTAAAGCCATGTGTTAAATAGTAAAGTACCCGTCTATTAAAAGGTCAAATGTCTGCTAGAGTTAACGCAGTGAGCGCAGCTTAGATTGACAGGTAGATTAAAACGCCTTTATGAAAATGCGAGGTTGTTTCATAATATCTAACAAACTTTAATAAGAAGAGATTGCGAGAACGCTTGCAAAGCACTTGATTCATAACATTACAGAAACAGCTTCACGGCTTCTATCTCTAGGCAAAGTAGGCATCCATTCAGATATTAACACCACGTTCGAAATAAATATTCATGAAGGATGTCTAAGAAGGTACAAAAGTTACCCCCGGTTTCTGAAAGCGCGATCAAAACTAATCGGCTGTCAAGTCACTTGCTATTTCAGCTTTTACTTCAAATTAGATAGAGATAGCACGTCACTTGACAGCCGATTAGTGTTGATCGAGCTTTCAGAATCCGGGGGTGAGTCAGAGGTACATCAAAATATTACATTAGGCACATACTCTTACCACATATAGCAGAAATGCTAGTTCTTAGTGGGGATCAAACCCACGGCATACAGTGCATAAGGCAAAGTCACTACTGAGTGAGCTGTGAGAGCTCTCAAATACAATTTAGGTAAGTATAATCATCAGACAAAGAAAGTAATATTTATTCTTTCTTTCTTTATTCTTTATTGTACACAGAAACAAAATACGAAAACTTAAATAATAAAGTATGTACAAAGGCGAGCTTAACCCTAAAAAGAGTTCTCTTCCAGCAAACCTTGAAGGAGAGAGACTAGTAAATTTAGAGGTGGGTATGATGTGATATTTACACTAATTCTGTGTAGTTTGTTAAACGTGATTATCTAAAATAATTTATTCAGACAGACCGTTGTGCTACAGAAATGCATTGTTTTGTATTATATTATATAAAATGTGCGCAATGTGATGGCTACAGAAAATGACCACCTAACAGTTATTGACCACTTGATACAAAATCTATCGAAATAAGATTATCATAAATACCGCGGTAGACCGCAAGTGAATGAAAGAGACAAAAACATGAAGGTAAAGTTTTTGTCTCTTGCAATCTAGTCTTTGTCTGAAGTGGTAAATAACTGTAGCAATCACCCTACATTCTAAACGTACACTGGCGTCCTTACGATTGCAACCAAAACAATACTCCGAAAATCAAATATTGGATACGGGAGTCTTCATCCGATATCCATCCCTCACTCTCCGGGTTAGAGTTCCAAATAGCTTACGAATGGCTGGCCCCAGATGCTAAGCGTGAATGTGGGTAGTACTTGTCCGTAGCATTGTTGGATTAGATAACGAAGTGCAGGTAAAACGGTTTGCTGGATGGAGTAATATGTCTGATGCTGAGAGGCTAAAGGCGCTTTTAACCTGACGCGACTATACGCGACTGTAAAATTACGAATAAAGATAAGTAATAATGATATCATTAATTTAAGAGTAGTAGAGCTCTTTGTGAAGGGCTCGTCCGGGGAAGTACTACCACCACGCCTTTTTCTGCCGCCAAGCAGCATTCCTGTGTTTCAGTTTGAAGAGTGTGGTCGCCGGTGTAATTACAGGCACATGAGTCATCAGTATGTCTCAAGTTGATGGACGCAGGGCAGTGCATCGTAGGGCACGTTGCTATCGTGCGTGACTTACAAGGCAATGCAATTATAGGTGATGGGTATCACTTAACATCAGGTGGGTCATATGTTGTTCCTTCAGCTGGTTGCATAAAAAAACGAATGCGTCGTTTATCCAGAGGTTCTATCTTGACGACAACATTTCGCAAGTGACCGCGGAATCCGTTTTCTCTCAATTTGGCATTCTGTAATACATTCCCATAACTAAAGCCAGGTGTGTGGGCTTTTTGGCACCGCCAAGTTTCAACATGAGATAGGCGGAGGTCGTGGTCGAAGTGAGCGTGGCTCTACTAGAATCAAATTCAACATTAAATAAAATCTTATGGATCACTTTGAAACATCTGTCTGGGTGTTTGTATGTATGATAAAAAATATCCATCTATGTAAGTATATAATGTATTAAATATATCAGTCATCTAGTACCCATAACACAAGCTTTGAGTAGCTTACTTTGGGACTAGATGATGCTGTGTGGATTGAAACTGAAAAAGTGCTCTTAAACGGTGAAGGAAAACATCGTGAGGAAACCAGTTAGTATTCTAACAGCGGCGATGGGCTTGCAACTTGTCACGTATGGAATACTAACTTACTGCTTGGTTTCTACCTCTCTTTTGAATGATCCTTGTTACAATGTACACACGAACAAAAAATGTAGAGCTTTTTCGAAAAATCATATGTTTGCTGAACCTTTGTAAAGTCATTCTCCGAGACTTCTCTTTTTGTTTATTTCTTCTTCTCCATCATTGAAAAAAAAAAGATTCTTCCTTAGGTATCTTTCTCATAACGTTATCATTGATTTTATAGCTTCATTTTTTTATGACGTAGAAAAATATTTCTATTTTATTCTTAAAACAGCTTTTAATAGTTCGCAGTAGTAATAAGCAGAATCGTAAGGGACTGTGGTGGTTATGTTTTTACCATCTTTGTAATTCGTAAGATTTTCCAAGAAACCAATACGGAACAATCTTGACAGCGGCGGTTCGACCGCAGCTTAAGCGGTTTGGAACTTTAGATTGAATTGTCCGGAGTAGATGTATAAAACGAGTCGGTTTAATGTTTCCATCGTGCTCGCTGTTTTAGAACAGTCGGTGTTTTACACACCTCTTTTAATAATTGTAGTTATAGTCTGCAAGTTTCGAAAAAATATTTTTATAATTGCGATCGTCGTGCATTGACACATCTAATTGTCAACAGTAAACAGATATCATCTGGAAGATAATGCTTTACAAGACTTACATCATTAAGTTCACCTTTTGAACAATTTTTTTTTCAGTCCCAAGGGGGGGAAGGTGGGGGATAAACGTTTGAAAGTTTTTTTTTTTTTTTTTATAATCTATAGGTAAAACGTTTGACCGCAATCTCACCTGATGTTAAGTGATGATGCGGTCTACGGTGTAGCACGCTTACCTAGAAGAAACCTATTCACTCGTCTCTTGAAAACATCCAAATTGTACGCTTCCGGAAAAACCGACGCCGGTAAGGCATTCCACTCTTTGGCTGTACGCATAATAAAAGTAGACGCAAAGCGCTTTGTGCGAGCAGTAGGGATGTCAACCATGAACGGGTGTCTCATCTCCGTACGTCTGGTGGTCCGATGGTAGAACGGGGATGGGGGAACCAAGTTATGGAGTTCCGTTGCACACTCTCCGAAATGTATCCTGTAAAAGACCGATAAACAGGCAACTTTGCGGCGATGCTCAAGAGTCAGGAGCTTAGACTCGAACAACGTGTAACCTATGAGCCTTTTGGCTCGCCTCTTAATAGTATCCAAGGCCTCAAGCTGGTATTTGGCAGAGCCATCCCAAAGATGAGAACAGTACTCCATACACGACCGGACTTCGTTCAAAGTAAAGTTTCAAAGTAAACGAGCGCGAGCGAAGCCTCGGGTTCAGCTAGTGTAATAAAGTATTTTCTATTGTTTACAGGTTTCCTTCGGGTCTACATCACCAGCTCTGAGCGACAGGTCTGAGTTTCCGCTGTTCTGCCGGACGGTTGCTCCTGACTCCTCGCACAATCCAGCCAGGATCGCTTTCATCAGGTAACCCAAACGTTCATGCAACCAGTTCACTAAAGATGATGGAAAGACATCGTCACCCAACAGTCCTTTCACACTCGCCTGATGCACCGAAGTGAAATATCTTGAATCTTTTTAAATCTATGTCTACATTACTACTGTTTTATAAAAAAATAGAATAAGATTCACGACTTTGATCAAGGGGAAGGTCGCGGGTTCAAATTTCTGGTACATACCCACTTTTACCTTTACCAGATGGATTTATTCCTGGATGAAGAGCTCTTTGTGTGTAGCTCGTCCGGGGATGTACTACCGGCATGCCTTTTTCTGCCGCCAAGCAGCAAAGCTGTGTTTCGGTGAAGAGTGTGGTCGCCGGTGTAATTACAGGTACATGCGGCTTAACATCTGTATGCCTCAAGTTGATGGACGCAGGGCGGTGCATCGTAGTGCACATTCCTGTCGTGCGTGACTTACGAGGAATGCTTTGCTATAGGTGTTACCGCTTAACATCAGATGGGCCATCTGCTTGTTCCATCAGCTATAGTATAAAAAATTACCCACCTGATTTGACTTTACGACCGAATTTGACATTTGATACTTTGATACCACTTTACTTTATTTACACTGCTTGCTGGGCCATTATTCACTATGACAATAGGAGATTCCTTGCCCCAAACCGTGAAACGCCAAAACTTGATGTTGGGCTCTATTGTATAAGACATAGGAGATACTTTGCCTTGACCGTATGACACTGGCTGCCTTGTCTTAGCTGTGATTGCGGTGCAACTGGTCATAGTGAATAAGGCTCCTGAGGAGATAAGCTCATGACCCATGGTTAAGTTATATGTATGTATTTAGGCAGTTTGGCTGGGACACCGTAACAGCGTTCTCGCAGAACGAGGAGATCTACTCGCTGGCCGTGAATGAGCTAGTGACGCAGCTGGAGGCCGCCAACATCACCTGCGCCGCCTCCATCACCTTCGCGGAGACGGACTTCAAGGAACAGCTGCAGCAGCTGAAGGTAACATACATCGCAAACTGGTCTTCAAAATATCCAGGTGATGAGCCATCAAAAGTGCTTTTAAATTGTAACTGCCGAAGGTATAGGTCGCGTCAACCAAAAATAACGCTGGTAAACAGTGGAGGGGATGTGTTTGCGCATACAAAATACTCGCGCCATCACACCCTTTCCCTCTCCGTCCGGTGTTCTTTTTGCGTGACGCGCACTATAACAATGAGTAACAAAAAATGCTTTTAAACTGAAACTGAAACAGCTTCACGACTTTGATCCCCAGGCACGGTAGATATCCCTTCAGATCTCCCAGTACCAAGTAGGTACTAATTCAAGATTCTTTGAGGATGTCTAAGGGGGGTAGTCAGAGGTACGTCCAAACATTACATTTGGCACATACCCACATTTTGCAGTAGTTAGTATTCCATACGTGACAGGTTGCAAGCCCATCGCCGCTTTTTAAATGCTTTTAATTTGTATAAAATCAATCATGACAGATTCATTCAGGAGGAAAGCTCTTTGATAGTAGGCAGTAAGTGGAGGAACCTTTGTGAAGCATGACACATAAAAGATAAAAATAAGCGAAACTGAAGTGGAGATGGGCAGGATACTTACCAAGAAGGGACAAATGGTATTTAACATCGATGACAAATGGATACAGAATGATGGCCAAGAAATGCTCTAAGACCTAGAGGCACCGGTAGTTGGTCGAAAGAATTTGTGAGTGCTGAGACTGAATGGATGATTAAAGAGGAACTATTAACTCAGCAGTGGGTGGAAACAGGGTGGAATTATGCATAATATATTATTGAATAACTGTATATAATGGCGCTATAAAATTTATACAGGAAATTAATCCATTTTAGACGATGATCACACATACATAATATACCTACGCGTTTATATGAAGCAGATGTTGTTTGGCAAAACTTTCAGTTTCAACTTATCCAAATAGAAATTTCACTTGTTCATTCAGAACTGTGCGTGATGTTCAAAATTATTCAGATAGTTTACAAAGCCTGCGTCTTGGCACCTTAAAGTTTTAGGTCAAACTACCTAACTGTCATCCCTTAGATATTTAAATCTGTCTTGAATCTAGATCTGAATTTTCCTTGAATGAGTGAAAGTTACCTTACATTTAACACCCTCACCTTACTCAGATTTACAGCGAAAAAGATTTTGTAGGTTTATCGCAAAAAGAATGTCTTCAAGACCTGTCTATTAGACCTGGCAAGGAAGGTTTAAATAAGATAAAATTGTAAGAAAATGAACAAGTTTTTCTAAGAATTAAAGTAAAAAGATTTTTGGGAGAATAAAAAACAACAATTTTTCAAGTCTGCACATAAAAAAGTATACACTTACCAGAAGCTACTCTAAACCGTAAGCGAATTGGCAATTATTATATTGATAGCATTTCTTGTAATTTAGTATCACATTTTATATTAAATGGCAGTAAAGCATCACAGGTAACAGGGTCAAAAAAAGGGATTAATCAAACCACATTCAGTGAGTTTACATATTTAAAACTTGAAAAGAGCCAGCGAGTACGAAGATAGATAGAAAATCCTTTATTGCACACCACATAATAATTACACATAACAGAACAATAAAAACATCTGAGTGATATACGATGGGCGGTCTTAACGCTAAAAGCGATCTCTTCCAGACCACCTGGGATGGACTGGATTTGACAAAAACGATAAAGGACGATGGTTACAGTTCAAATGTTTGTAGTCTGATCTTTTTCGAGTATTTTCTAATCACCTGTCCACGCTGAGAACTCTTTAGCTTCCTTTAAAATGGAGCCTTTGAAGACGTTTGGTTGTGACATGCCATTTAAGGAAAGACTGCGGAAAATCCATTTAAGAAGGCAGTAATTTTAAGATCGTTGGTCGAGCTGTTTTTTTATACAACTACCTGATGGAATAAACAGATGGCTCATCTGATGTGAAGTAGTAACATCACCTATAACAGAGCATTGCCTCGTAAGTCGATAGGAACGATGTACTGCCCTGCGTCCATCAACTTGAGGAATACAGATGCCTCATGTGCCTGTAATTACACCGGCGACCACACTCGTCAAACTGGAACACAGCAACGCTGCTTGGTGGCAAATAAAAGGGCATGGTAGCTTACCCAGACGAGCCCTTCTCAATGAGCTCCACTATTGAATCGTACGGGAAAGTACTACCACGTCGCCTATTTCGACCGTCCATCAGCGTTGCTGTGATTCCGCTTGAAGGTAGCTTATTTTCAAGCAAAAAGCATGTTTTTTCGAGCCTTGCTCAATAAAAGCACATGTGAGCAGGTCTTGCTAGTAAATAAGCATGCTTATTTGGTCGTACGTCGGTTGATTTTTGAGCTTGCTTATTTTTTGAGCACGTGTTCTTCCTTCAGGGGCGCAGGTGCCGTTTAAATTACAGGTACATGAGTCTGTACGCCTTAAGTTATTGAACGTTGGGCAGAGTACCGTTTGGCACATTCAGATAGCGCGAGTTGCGAGGTGATTTCAATCATTTCATGTCAAAACAAACATCTAGTTCACCTCACAAATGGTAGTCCTCGGTGTTACAAGAGGATTTCATCGCCATTTTTAATTGGATCATATTTTAAGCCGCTGGTTATTTTACGCGCAGTAAAACAACAGGAATTACCATAATAACTTTCAGGGCTTTAAAAGCGTTTCCCGGATAACCAAAACAACTTATTTGTGAACAACCAGACAGCCAAACAAAAACAAAACACAAGGGAAAATGGTGAAGTAAAAAGTTTTCAATAACTCAATACATATTTATGCATTACTAGCTACCGCCTACAGCTTCGCTCGCGTATGTTAGTGAAGTGTTGTAATACTAGTAACGATTTGTCATATTGTAAGCTGTGTTTCTAATTTGTTTTTTATTGTTGGATGTTTGTGGCTCAATAACCTAAAGCCAAAGGATTTATTGACATTGAAACAGAGTTGTCACAATAATTATATCACACTAATATCATAAATTTGAAAGTTTTAATGAACTTATGTACGAGTATATTTATTTGTAACAATATCCCCGTTCCCACGAAAATTTTAAGCGGGAACCGATTAAAATTTTATGCTGGCCCCCCAGCACAACACCTATAACAAAAAATACAAAAAAAAACTAAATAGAGGCAATACAAACTGCAACTAATCACTGAAAAGAAAAACCATGATCCTACGCAAACATGGTCGCAAAAAAATATAGAAAGAAAGAAAATTAATTTATTTGCCACACACAACATATGAGGATCAAAAATTTACAAGGTAGTAACTAATATCACTACTACTAGTAACTAATACTCGACCGACTCGACGACCTCAGTGGCGCAGCGGGCGAGAGTCCGCCTGCGACGCAAGAGGTTGCGGGTTCGCTTCCCGCCTCGAAACAAATTTGTGTACGATCTGCAGAAATTTGTTCCGTTGGTCTGGGTGTTTATGTATAATAAAAAATATCTATCTATGTAAGTATATAATGTATTAAATATATAAGTCATCTAGTACCCATACAAGCTTTGAGTAGCTTACTTTGGGGCTAGATGGTGCTGTGTGGATTATCCAGCATTATTTATTTATTATTTATTTATTTATTATTATTTAATACTAATATCTACTAACAAACTTATATAAACTAAACAAGAAAACAACTGACACTGTAAAAGTGTTAAAATCAGACAGAGGTAGAGGATCTTTAATACTCAATAACACCAGAACGGCTAATTTGGCACAGAGATAGCTGATTATATTCTGGAATGGCACAATGCTACTTTTTATATGGAATACCGGGATTTAAAACTACGAGGATGAAACCGCGGGGCGCAGCTATAGCAGCAATAAATAATTATTAATATTTTCATGCTTGAAGATTGCGTCACGAGCCTATTCATTTAATAACACTGTAGACTGTAGAGTACTTTTATTTTATTATTGCCCCCTTCGAGATGAAACCTCTCATTTGGCGACGTTACAACTCATATAAAGCCGCGGCTGACTGACGCCTACTGCTCCACAGAGTCAATAATTACTACAGAGATGTCTAGCTATTTATTTTAGCCTCATAAAACTCTTCATATCTTACTATTATTTCAGTTTTTGATTATGTTAATTTCAATAGCATGATTTATGATTTGTATTCTTATTTAACTCATTTTAATTTTATTCTTCACTAGCGACCCGCCCACGAGCCCCTGCTTCGCACGGGTGCACATATAATTCATGTATTATACATAAAAACCTTCCTCTTGAATCAGTCTATCTATTAAAAAAACTGCATCAAAATCCGTGGCGTAGTTTTAAAGATTTAAGCATACATAGGGACATGGGGACATAGGGATATAGGGACAGAGAAAGCGACTTTGTTTTATACTACGTAGTGATGTAGTGAAGTGATGAAATATGGCTACGAAAGGGGCAAGTACATTCCGTTCTCGTAAATGGTTATCAAGCAAGGAAAAAATCCATATTTGTATCAAGATCTCTTAACCGTCGCGTCGTCGGTATTTCCGGAACGGTATAACTTAGGAGTTTTTAAGACAAAAGCTAAGCGAGCTCCGCCTTAGACTGCATCTTCACTTTACATCCGGTGAGTTGGCAGTCAAACATCTAGCTATTAAACAATAAAAAAATCAGTTTACGAACGTGTATTATAGGTTGTGGCTATAGGTTATCCATTTGTTGGGCCCCTGCTAGTCCATGTCTATACGCTTCTGAGCCTGGTCCATAGTACGCCTAGTGCTTTGAAGTGCTCGGTCAGTCACTTAAAATGCCATATACGAGTATACCTACTAGTTGCGCCCCGCGGTTTCACCCACGCAGATTTAAATCAGGGTATTCCCACGAGATAAAAAGTAGCCTATGTGCTATTCCAGACTATAATCTATCTCTCTGCCAAGTTTCATTCAGATCCGTTCTGCCGTTCCAGCTTGAAAGAGTAACAAACCTCCATCCATCCATACTTACAAACTTTCGCGTTTATAATATTAGTAGGGGTAGGATACTTTGAAAAAATCGTGTAGAATGATAGGGCGCCACTTTCCATACATTTAATATTCGCGACACAGTTTTTAACTCCTACGGATACCATCGTTTTTCTATCTGTTTCTGTATTTCCGTTTATTTGTTCCTAATAAATACTTTTTGGTTTGATTTAATTTTGACCCATATATTTCCGCCGTGCCCTCTCATTTGAATCCCCTCATGTCAAATTAGTTTCGTTTTAGATTTCTATGTGTCACACATACTAAAAATCTAAAACACACATAATGTGTGTATCACAAATCGTCACGTAGAACTGGACATTACTTAAAAGGACCCTCAGGTTTTCCGGTTTGTCTATTGGAACTATCGGCAATAAAAACAAGGTGCTACGGGGCGTAGACACCGCTACGTATCTCTACGGCAAATCCCTCTACGACAAATTTCGGCTCTACGACAAATTTCGGCTCTACGACAAGTTCCCCCTCGACTGTAAACTCCTCACGAATCACTCGACGTCTTAAACATCGTCTTGACTTGAGAACTTTTGATTGGATTTAAGAAGGGTTATTCTCCCTCGTTCCCCATACAAACTAACAGCCTTACTTAAAAAAACTTTTACTTAAGAAAATAGAAATCTTTTAGAAGCAAATCTTTTAAAGCTTCGGAATTTTGTACCGATTCTGATATAATTTTTGTATATGGCTATTTTCATTTTTGTAAGAATTATTATTACATCTGTATGCCTCAAGTTGATGGACGCAGGGCAGTGCATCGTAGGGCACGTTCCTATTGTGCGTGACCTACGGGGCAATGTTTTGTTTATAGGTGATGGTTACCACTTAACATCAGGTGGGCCATCTGCATGTTCCATCAGCTAGTTGTATTAAAAAAAAAAAAAAAACGCACTGTCGTAATGTATTTGTTTAGCTTTAATCTAAATACCTAAGTCATTATTGTGGGGTCGTAGATAACCGTCGTCCATTTTTTTTACCAATTTGCTATAAAAATGTAAATCCGTTATTTAGGATTTGTTAGAAACATAGACAATTATGATCTGTAGGGTTTTTTTTAATTTTTTAATAAATTTATAGTAATTTTAACGAGGTTTAAACCTAGATATAAACGATTTTTATCCGTACCTACTTTATTGTAGCTGACCGTTCTGTATTTTGTGTGTATGTTAAATCAATGTATTTTCTTTCTATCTATCTTACTTTTTAAACATGGGTTGGTTAAACTATAGCTACCCTGGTACCTGAGTTGAGGGTTGGGGATAGGGGGAAAGCATGTGGGAGTAGATGGCAAGTCTTTCCCTATAGTTCTTTTTTCTAGGAAATGAAAAAAAAAATCCAAAAAATTTCCTTCAAATTTCTTCACTTTAAAAAAAAAAAAAAAAAACCCTAACCTAATGAGAATTCCTTCCCTTGAGTCTTTTTGTCATAGAGATGAAATATTACTACCAATTTTTTTCATATAAAAAAAAAACCCTAACCTAACTAGTAACTTACCTGAAAAATTAAATTATTTTTTTCATTTCCTAGAAAAAAGGACTCAAGGGGAAGACTTGCCATCTACCCCCACTTGCATCCCCCCTATCCCCAACCCTCAACTCAGGTACAAGGATTGCTATAGCCAACCCCATGGGTTGGCTGTGGAATGAGCCTTTTTAGTCGTTAAATGGCAGCTAAGTGATGGCTTTATGTTACTTTGTTCATAACAAACGACAGAGAAATTATTTGAAACTTGTCTTGCGGTCGTCAAAGCGAAGCACTGGTGGTACGAGTATAGTGGGAGTGACCCCGCCTTCCGATCGTGAGGTTGCAGGTTCGAATCCGATCGTGTAACAATTGTTCATAACAAACGACAATGAAATTATTTGAAACTTGTCTTGCGGTCGTCAAAGCGAAGCACTGGTGGTACGAGTATAGTGGGAGTGACCTCGCCTTCCGATCGTGAGGTTACAGGTTCGAATCCGATCGTGTAACAATTGTTCATAACAAACGACAATGAAATTATTTGAAACTTGTCTTGCGGTCGTCAAAGCGAAGCACTGATGGTACGAGTATAGTGGGAGTGACCCCGCCTTCCGATCGTGAGGTTGCAGGTTCGAATCCGATCGTGTAACAATGAATTTTCCTTTCGAAATTTCTGCTTTTTTTTACATGCGGTGGTAAAACTATGTCGCAGCCAGTTTAGCAGCTAATTTAAAATATTGACGCCTTCATAAATCTTCCAACGCATTTAACCTTACGCCCGTGTCAACGCTTCTGAACTAGTGTACGTATATTTTTCTCGGCTGTCGAACGCTTGATAAATGGCACTCAGACCATTAGTCCACGAGATAAACGAAATATTCGTTTAATTTATAACCTAATGTATTTTCAGGAGTTAGACACAAGAATAATGGATTGAAACTTAATGTATTATATAGCTTCAATAGTGTAGGTATTTTATTACATTGTAACGAGTTCATATAAAAGAGCGATAGATACCAAGCCGAGTTTGTTGCCTGTTCTTCTCGGTGTTGGTCGCGTGGAACTGGCACTAGAGTCACCTAGTTTTAAGACGGTTCAAGATGGTCCTTGTGATTTTATTGAATAAACATATTTTGACTTTGAAATAAAAATACGACGCGTTCAGCTCAGGTAGTTGGCCTGCCTTTTGCGCTGTGAGCCGTGGGTTCAACCCCACTCTTGTTCTCGTGGTGAAAATGTTTTATTATTATTATTATGTGGGTGCCTCCAGAGACTCCTTTCGAAACCCTTCTGGGCTAGCACCCGGTACGTGTCAGTAAGGTTTCGAAAATCGCGTTACGGCCTCAAATCTACTCACCTCTTAAAAAGTATATTTCTCAAAAGGTCTACTACTAAAAGTGTCTACCTCACAAAAGGCCATCTCTCAAAAGGTGTAACTCACTTTTTAGACTCTAGGCGTAACGCTATCTAGTCTCACTACGAATTAGGTACAGAAAGATGAAGCAACGTATTCCTTAGGAAGTATTGGAGTTTCTTTTAAACTGATTTAGGCAACAAAATAATTGGCCTGTTTCATATGTTTTAATGTCATATACTTGCCGACGTCATATTGGACGTGACGTTAGCAGGTTCACTGACCCGTATAAATAAATGGAAACGTATTTATGTTTCATGTTTTTTCAGGAGCTTGACACCCGAATAATCATTGGGAGTTTCTCTCAAGAGATGATTCCGAAGATATTTTGCGAGGTGAGTTACGTTTCTAGACCAATAGAGTTCTTCTTGTGTCACTGGTTATTTCGGAATAGTGTGGTGAAAGGATTTTAATTGACCCTAATACGCTTCTTACACAGCCCCTCTTTATAAGTATCCTACTAATATTATAAACGCGAAAGTTTGTAAGTATGGATGGATGGATGGATGTTTGTTACTCTTTCACGCCGGAACGGCTGAACGGATCTGGATGGAACTTGGCAGAGAGATACATCATAGTCTGTAATAACACATAGGCTACTTTTTATCCCGTGGGAATACCGGGATTTAAATCTGCGCGGGTGAAACCGCGGGGCGCAACTAGTCTATTGATTATTTTACCATCTAGTTAAATTTGTTTCAGTATTTTGGTTGTAAGTTAATCTAATTGTTCAGTCATCACGTCCACTTAGGTATCTCATTTTCTTACTTACTCGACCCTCAATGGTCCCAACGGAAGACCAGCGTAAGTTTCTACAGCTTGCATATGCTGAGTTGGGACCATTTTGCAACTGTCTTAGTTTTACTACTTTTTATTGTGTTTTAGTCTATAAGTCGTCTAGCATATTTGTTAATTAACATAGGTATTAAATATATAGTTGCAAATAAACATTTTTTATTTGATTTGATTTGAACTACTGGTTGACTTAACTGGTTTGAAGACCACAAATAACTTCTTTCTCGCACATTTCAACATGTCTGAAGATAATTTTACGACCTCTGTAGCGCAGCGGGCGAGAGCCTGCCTGCGACGCAAGAGGTTGCGGGTTCGATTCCCGCCTTGGAACAAATTTGTGTACGATCTGCAGAAATTTGTTCCGATGGTTTGGGTGTTTTCTATGTATAATAAAAAAATATCTATCTATGTAAGTATATAATGTATTAAATATATCAGTTATCTAGTACCCTTATCACAAGCTTTGAATAGCTTACTTTAGGGCTAGATTGTGCTGTGTGGATTGTCCAGCATTATTTATTATTTATTATAATGAAAAATTAGTTTAGACTAAGGTGATATTTTAAGGTGATGGCTACAATTACCATAACGCGTGCTTTTTCCATTCGCAAGGAGTATAAAGTTGTAGCGCCCCGCGGTTTCACCCGCGTTGTTTTAAATCCCGGTATTCCCACGGGATAAAAGTATTCTGTGTTATTCTAGACTATAATATATCTCTGTGCCAATTTTAACCAAGATTCGTTCAGCCGTCCTGGGAGTTATAGAGTAACAAACATCCATCTATACTTACAAACTTTCGCATTTATTAAGTAGGATGAAATAGCCAATGAACTTAGCTAGGCCTGAGGTACAGGAGAAAGTCACAGAGTAGGTTCATTTTTATATACAGAGGGCGTAGTCGCAGTTTTGGTTGACACATTACACGCGTGTATGGTGTACACTAAAATAAACTCCTTTTTACTTTACTTTACTTTACTTTACTTTACACTACACGCAGTTTTTGTATGAAAATAAGAAAAGTCCGTCGTGTCCGCTAGGGACGCTTTTCTTATTTTCATACAAAAACTGCGTGTAGTGCACACCATGCACGCGTGTAATGTAATATGTCAACCAAAACTGCGACTACGCCCTCTGGAGAGTGGTCATTTTGTCCGAGGTGGTATTGTGTATTCTGTGGTTTAAGGCGCAACTTTGATAAATAGGCACGCTTTAAAGACACTTTAAATCATTTAAATTTTTTGCAAGAAAGTTGCTTTTCAATTTGTTGCTAGAAGTTTTTATTAGAATTTTTATTCAGAATATTTTAGAAGCTTTTAGTTGTTGTTGGATGAAAGGTCTTAAAATATATAAAAAAATGAAGTTACACAAAACAACCTTGATGAAAAAGAAAATTAAAATTTTTACACTTACGTACAGCACTTACAAGATTAACAAAATATAAATGAAACAGAATAAAATAAACAGATATCTGCAGAAAACTTATTATTATTTGATGAAATCATTCTTATTGGCTTACAGTGTTTTTAAGAACTGTCCAAAGGGACACTTGCTTTTCACACCCGGCGGACAACTCAAAGGAGTTATCCGCCGGGTGTGAAAGGCAAGGTCTTAGGTTCAAATCCCGCTTGGAGAATAACTTTTGGGATATTATAAAATCTTTGCTCCTTTTTTTGTTGGTTAAAAAAGCTCATTTAAGTTATATTTCAGGCGTTCAAACTGGGCATGTTTGGAGCGGAGTACGCGTGGCTAGTCGCCGGCTTGCCGCCCAGGATACGAGGCCCGGCGCCGTGTGCCAGGACCCACCTGGCGCGGGCTCTGGAGGGACTGGTCACTGTTACCGCTGATCGGGGCATCGTGGGTGACGTCACCTCTCACTCGGGATTGGTGAGTTATGCTCAAGTTGATGGACGCGAGTGCATCGCACGCACTCTTTATCGTGTGTGACTTACGAAGTACTATGTTATAGGTGATGGCAGGTCTTGATCAATTAAGTGCGCCTCAAAGGGAATGCATCGTAGGGCACGTTGTTATCGTGCGTGACATACTCTTACGAGGCACTGGCTACTATTACTATTATAAATGCGAAAGTTTGTAAGTATGGATGGATGGATGTTTGTTACTCAAAACTTTTTAACTCCAGAACGTCTGAACGGATCTTAGTGAAAATTGGCACAGAGATATATTATAGTCTGGAATAACACATAGGCTACTCTTTTTATCCCATACCGGAATACCGGGATTTAAAACTACGCGGGTGAAACCGCGCGCTACTAGTACTATATAAAACAAAAAATAATAAGTCTCTTATCGTGTTAGTAGTTGATAGCAGGGGATGGTTACCATACCACTTAAAATAAGTCATCTGCTTGTAAAATTTGCTTGTAAGAAAAATTTTATTTCTGCGTATTCACCATCAACAATTTCCATGACAGACGAACGAGATGTTCCACCGGGAGATGGAAGCGTCAGGGGTCCCAGTCAGCCCTTACGCCCCTCAGACGTACGACGCGGTGTGGGCTATGGCGCTAGCGCTCGCGAAAGCAGAGCAGCTGTGGAGGAACTCGGACTTGGCTGAATCTAACGGGACACTCCATAAAGGTGATGAAACAAGGAAGTGGGAATGATTAAGCAATGTAATTACAGGCACATGAGGCCTAACATCTGTGTGCCTCAAGTTGATGGACGCAGGGCAGTGCATCGTAGGGCACGTTCCTATCGTGCGTGACTTACGAGGCAATGCTTGTATAGGTGATGGTTACCATTTAACATCAGGTGGGCCATCTGCTTGTTCCATCAGCGAGTCAAAGTCAGGTTTTTATTTTATTGAATTCCAAGGAAACAATTCAATTAAATTTTTTTAATTAGAATTCAATTTAATCTTAGCTAGTCGAATGTAGCTGCCAGTTGTGAACAAGCAGCAAACGGCTCTTAGCTGTATTCTTGCTCTTGTCACACACTTTTTCCTAAATTCCAGCTTCTTTAAGAATCTCTTTGTCTTAATTCAGGATTTGTCTGATTCAGGGATGCACAGACTTATTAAGACTAGGGGCCACTCGGGCAAATTATGAACTGATGGCGGGCCGCCAGAAGTATAAGTAATTAAAGACAATAAAGAATAATTGATAATAATGTATTTATGAGTATTATTTTTTGTCAGCGGGCCACCAGTATTCGACCGGCGGGCCGCCTCCGGCCCGCGGGCCGTGGTCTGTGCATCCCTGAAGAATTAGTGTCTAGATTATCTAGACACTAATTCTGCATGACAAATCTAAAGAAAATGCCAGAAACGTAGGCTTGTTTTTGATGCCTATTTTACGAAAAAATCGGCCAAAAAAATATTCTTAGCGCAATTCATAATTGCGATGGAATTTGCTAGGAAAGGCAGTCTTCCACGTAGTTATTACAGACTTCACAGCTCAGTTGGTAGTAGCTCTGCCTTATGTGCCGTAGGTCGTGGGTTGAATTCCCATCACCGTGCCAAACATTTGTGTTATGAACATAGATGTTTGTTCTCTGTCTAGGTGTTTTATAAAAAGTATGTATTTACAAAAAAAAGCATATATGTAGTATATCAGCTATTTAGTTCCCCAAGCTTAGGCTTAGTTTGGGACTAGATAGTGCTGTGTGGAAAGTCCACCAATATTTTTTTTTGTATACTCTTTGAGTCTTCCAATACTGTTTGTCCAATTAGCTGTCAAGTGTTCAGGCTTTTCTAGAAGATGGTCCCAGAGCGGCTGTCTCGTTAATTTTGGACGAAGGTACCAAAACAAATCCACGACTAAAAAGTCTACCAAACATTTTCGGTGAACATGTTCCGTGAACAAAACAAACGCGTAATATTATCGTTACTGACAATAATTGCCTATGATTTTTTTTATTATGTTCCAACCATCCAAAGGTTGTCTGGAAGAAATCCCTTTCAGCGATAAGACCGCCCATTGTACATACTATTTTATTTTTTATTTTTAAGTGTTATTTTTCTTGTAAATTTTGGTGAACAGTACAGAATTTTTCATTAATTCATTTCATTCATTAATTCATTCATTCATTCAAACATAAAACTTCAAAGCTTCGCCTTTATATTAGTACCGATAGGATTTCTTTTGATAAGAAGTGATGTTATAAGGTCGACACCAAAAACATTCCAACATCTTTAAAATTATATACTGATGGTATGAAAAATCGTAAACAATAAATAGTCCGTGCATTGTAATTTTTGTAACTATCATGGTTATGAACATAATTTTTATTTAATATCCCTTTTTAAATGAAAGTTAAGTCCGAGAATTATATTATAATGTTTAACTTAAATATAATTGTGATCCAACAACTACAAAAACTAAACAATTATTAAGTTTTTATTAGATTTATAGTGTTTACTACACTATAACATACTGTTACTACACTATACTGTTTTGGGACATTATAAAATCTTTGTAAACAATTTATTGTTAGGAAGACTTGTTTGAAAGCGAGAACTTGTTCGTCGGTTGTCTGCGACTTATTTTTTCCCCCTCTCAGGTACCCCTCTCTACGGGCTTGGAAACTTCGACTACGACAGAAAAGACATGGCTGAGGAGTTCCTCAACCAGCTGGCAAACTTGAGCTTCTTGGGAGTCTCGGTGAATATCCTACTAATGGATGGATAGATGGATGGATGGATGTTTGTTACTCTTTTACGCCGGAACAGCTGAACGGATTTGGATGAAACTTAGGATAAACTTAGGCAGAAAGATAGGTTATAGTCTGGAATAGCACATAGGCTACCTTTTATTCCGTGGGAGTACCGGGATTTAAATCTGCGCTGGTGAAACCGCGGGGCGCAACTAATATTTAATAAGTTAAAATAACAATGTGTGCCCTTAAGGCGTCGCAATAAATGGGAAGCAGACAGAGATTATAATGTACTTACTTACCTAAGTGTGATGTCAGATAAGTACCTACCTATAAACGAAGTACCTACTTATGAATGTTTGGTTTTACCACGTTTTTTCCAACTCATAATTTAATATTATATTTCAGGGTCCAGTGTCCTTCAACGGGGCTGACAGGATAGGAACCTCTGCGTTCTATCAAATCCAAGGTAAAGGCTTTGATCCCATGTGTAAGCGTGCATTCTGCTTTTCATTCAGCATTTTCAGCATAATTTGTGTTTGAAAGGAGCTTCGAAAGAACTTGTAACACAACAACAAGAAGACAAAATGTTGTACTACAAAACGGGGTCTAACTTTAAACAGTGTCTAAAATTAGCGCTGTCTCCACCTCTGTCACCCGCTTCATGGACACCAACCCCCACGAGCCCGACTGAAAAGTCGCAAGAGTTTTATGCGCATGTCACAAGCCTCCCAAGATCATCCGGCCGAATTAAGAATTAGCCAGTGGAAGGAGAAACACCCCCCTCCGAAGGATTTTATCCAACCTCAGGAACACCTGCCCCCAGGTCATGATCTACCGTGGCCAGTCTGGAAGTCCATCAACCGACTCCGGACCCAAGTTGGCCAAGAAAACCTTTGCAAATGGGGAATGAGGGAACCCTCCTTGACTGGATGCGATTGCGGAGCTCCACAGACCATGGCTCACTTACTGATCTGTCCCTTGTGTCCCAACACCTGCACAAGGGACGACCTTAACAAGGCCACCGACAATGCAGTAGAGGTGGCCAAGCATTATTTAAAATGTGTTTAGTGTACTATTGACACTATAGAAGAAGAAGAAGAGCGCTGTCTCTGTTTGCCATTACGCAATGGGCAGTGTTTAACGTTTGCCTATTTTTTTGTAGTAAGGCCCAAAATGTCGTATATGATGAACTCACAGCCCAGTTGCTATAGCAGCTCTGCTCTCTGCGCTGTAGATTCGATCCCCATCGAGCACAAACATTCACCCTTCTACTACAAAACGGTGCCTAACTTTAAACAGTGTCTAAAATTAGCACCGTCTCTGTTTGCCATTACGCATTAGTAAGAGATGGCAATAGTTTGCATAGTTTATATTTTAACAATTTTTTTTAGTAAAACCCTTAATTTTCATGCAATGAAACAGATGTCTAATTAAATTATATTATAATTCCGCGCCCTGCGGTGTAACCCACGATTAAAAAATATGTCCTTTCCTAGTGGCATCCATCCGACCCCCCCCACTCCTTGACCCCCCTCAACCCCTCCCCCCTGGCTTCCTATATTAGCTATCTTGCTCCCATCCCCAGCTTTGCTTAGGAACTGGATAATGGTGTCGTTTCTGTTGTTGCATTATCCTTAACTAACCTAATCTGACAGCTCTAAAATAATAGCCGTCCTTGTTGTTCTATCTTTTAGAAAGCGGTGGTAATATTAGTGCTGTCAAATTAGGTTAAGTTAGTAAAATTTAACGACAGGATTGACACCAATACTGTGTGAAATTTCTTTTCCATGCTCTACTCTACTGTGGCATGGATGTAATGGGGTCTAAGCCAAGCGGCGAGCAGTCTTTATTTGCTGAGCAATTACTAATTCAATTAGCAATCTAAACTTGGTCGATTCTCCCGTTGGATGGAGTTATTTGAAGGCCTGTCGACAGATGTACTGGGGTATTTACAAGTAATTCCTGTGAATGTACTGAATAATGATCGTTTTGATCTAGACCATCGTGCTACAAGCGGTGCTGTAGTATTGACTTTCTAATTAAACTCATAACATAATTATACACACACACACACATATTTTAATATTTTTTATCAAATACTTAGTTTGTTTAATTATTGTAGAAAATAACTCCCTATCATCCATGTTTGTGCACTTCCCTTTCGGTTTTTTCAAAACTACACAAAGGTTAACTGGAAGAAAATGCTCTCAGCATTAAATTCGCCTATGTTCTATATGCAATAAATAATTTTCTATTACCTAAATTAATTCAAGATAGTGAATGCCAAAGTATAATTTTGAATGCAGAAAGAATGGTAATGGTTATAATCTGGGGCGTTATTCAGTATGGCAAATTCAATTTGCGTTTAGATCATGTTGTGACGTCAACGGTTAGGGCAAAGTATCTCCTATACTCGTACTATAAAGAATAAAGCTCAAGATCACGTTGTGACTTCACACAGTTCGGGGCAATGAATCTCCAAGTCATAGAGAATGCCCCTGCAGGTGGTCGTCCGAAGACAGTGGGCCTGTACATCCACGGGCGCGAGATACCGTGCGGGGAGTGCTCGCGCGCGGCGTGGGGTGCGGCGGGCGGCGTGCCGGCCGCGCGTCGCGTGCTTCGGCTGCGCGTGGACGCGGTGTGGCCGCCCGCGCTGCTCGCCGTCGCCGCGCTGGCCGCTGCGGGCGTCGCGCTAGCGGTGGCCTTTTTGTTGTTCAACTTGCATTACAGCAAGCGGAGGTACGGCCTCTTTATTCCTCTTCTAGTGTCACTTCAGAGGAACAGTGTCAAATTCCCTAGTGTCACTCCTTTAGAGTCAGTTCCTCCAGTGTACGTTTCTCAAGTGTCAGTTCCTCAAGTATTCCTTAAATATCAGTTCCTCCACTGTCCGTTCATCCAGTGTCGGGTCCTCCAGTGTCCGTTCCTCAAGTGTCAGTTTCTCCACTGTCCGTTCCTCTAGTGTTAGTTCCTCCAGTGTCCGTTCCTCAAGTGTCAGTTTCTCCACTGTCCGTTCCTCTAGTGTTAGTTCCTCCAGTGTCCGTTCCTCAAGTATCAGTTCCTCTAGTGCTAGTTCCTTGCTGCCGTTCCTTGGTAGCAGAAATAACTACTCTTTTAATCGAAAAGTAATAAGCATTACATTGTTTCAGATCTATAAAACTGTCATCCCCTCGGCTAAATAACATGACGCTGATCGGCTGCGTGTTAGTGTACACTGCAGTGGCATTGCTGGGAGTGGACAATGCTACGCTGCCCTCATACGTGCCTTTCTCAGCTATGTGCACTGTAACTACTTTCAAACTATCTAACAAAAAACTTTTAGCGGAACGTAGATAGACACAACACAGTACTTCTCGACTTTGAACCCAAGGAACCAGATCTCAGAGTCTATACAAAGTACCAACACAACATTCTTTTGATAAGGATTTGACGACGCTAAGATATTATCACTAAGATCATCAGCACTATGAGAAAGAGGCATTACAGGGGCTAGAACATTCTAATGACTGTTTTAGAAAGAAAACTTCGTTTACTACTGAAAAAGATTTTTTTGGATTTCAATGATGCCATTTGGGTTACGTAATCTCTATTCCGTGGCTAAGATACTGTTGAGCAGATGTTGTTATTTTCAGGGCAGAGTGTATATCCTCTCCGCTGGCTTCTCGTTGGCTTTCGGGTCCATGTTCGCGAAGACTTACCGTGTCCACAGAATATTTATCAGGTAAGCCATAAAATCTAGACTTAGTAGAATTTTTTATTACAATTTTATAGTGTTTACTATACATTTCAGGGAATTTATTATTCTCCGAGCAGGAATTGAACCCGTGACCTTCCCATTGATAGTTAGTTAGCGCAGCCCCGTATAAAAGGGAAGGACGCGGGTTCAAATCCCGCTCTGAGTATAACTTTTGGGATATTATAAAATTTATGTTTTAGTAGAATTGTTCCATCAAACTCCACTGATACAAAGATACGAGTAGGCTCAAGCATTGGCTGTTTGAGTTTGAACTTTTTTGTCTTAAAATGATAATACGAGTGAATGTTTTCGATCCTTCAACGTAGACTTCAACTAAAGAGCAACTTGTATAATTTTGGTTAATTCAATAATAATTCGAAAAAAAAAACAAATACCAAACCTGGATGACATGATCAATAATTCGGTCCTTTGAACATTTCACTCTCTCTCTTTCATCTGGTCCTTCCCGTGTGGTTCCGTTGAGTCAGACGAGCAGTTTTGAGTTAGTTTAGTAGCATGAGTGTATTTTCCAGTGTACCTATTTGAAGTCGGTGTTTTCTTGAATAGTTCTATTTATTTAATTAATTAATACGGTACGCAGACCAATAACACTAACTTATCATGAGAAAAAATATAACAATTAAAATACAGTACATACAAATTCAAATTAAATTAATTATAAATATTCATGCATTATATTATAACATAATTTTAGCAATCGCAGTGGGGTATGCAAGACCAAGCTATTACAAGACACGCCCCTCATATCGCTAGTGTGCGCGCTGCTGGTGATCGATGGTCTGATCGTGACGCTGTGGACCATGCTGGACCCCATGGAGCGGCATCTCAAGAACCTGACCATTGAGATCAGCGCTACCGATAGAAGTGTTATTTATCAGCCTCAGGTGAGTTTTTAGTTTTTTCATACTACCAAGGTAGCAAACAAGCATACGGCCCACCTGATGGGATGCGGTTACTGCAGCCTATAGACGTTTGTAACACCAGAGGTGTCAGAGGTGTCAGGAGGAGTTTAACAAAAACGGTGAATTTAACAGAAAGTTGTTAAGTTTAACAGAACTGCGGCCCGATTACGCTAATATCTGGCTATCGAGATGGCTTTCAGTTTGACATTTGATTCCCATAGTAATAGCAATTGTATAGGAGGATGGGAATCAAATGTCAAACGGCCGCAGGACTTTGATCCCTCGATAGACATCCCCGATAAATGACTACCGTGTGTTCCTTAATGTGTGAATAATTAATGTTCTTTGAGGACTTCGAAGTGCGGTAGTCAGATGTCTAAGTAGTTACCTATTACGTACATTTTGCACGTTTTTATTACAAGGATCACTTTCAAACGTCTTAAAGCTAAATAAAACGAACATCTTATAACACCCAGACAGAGAACCAACATCTAATTTTCATCACACAAATGTTTGTTCACGGTGGGAATCGAACCCACGAACTACGGCGCAGAAGGCAGAGCTACTACCAACTGAGCTATGCAGGCTGTCAGAATGTACATATCTAATGTAGTAGAATCTATAGTTGAGTCAATCTGCTGTAATCATTTTAGTAACCTCGTGTTTGTCTTAAAAGAAAACCAAAAATTCCTGGAGGTGCCTAATCCCCTCCGTTATTTCCAGATTGAAGTATGCAAGTCCCAAAACACAACGGGTTGGCTCTGCGCTCTTTACGTCTACAAAGGCTTGCTCCTCATTGTCGGGGTCTACATGGCTTGGGAGACTCGCAACGTCAAGATATCAGCATTGAACGACTCCAAATACATCGGCATCAGTGTCTACTCCGTCGTTATCACCAGCGCTAGCGTCGTGGTGATAGGAACCATTATATCTGAGCGAGCGACGCTAGCGTATATAACCATATCGAGCATGATCCTGATAACGACCACTTCGACGCTGTGCTTGCTGTTTTTGCCGAAGATTGTGGCGATAAGGAGTAACAGTAAGTTATCTATTCGACAACTCAACCAATCAGCACTATCCGTTATGCATTCCCCCTATTGGAGAACGGGAGGGATGTGTGGGATTCCCCGGTCTGCTACTGGTTTTTTTATACAACTAACTGATGGAACAAGCAGATGGCCCACCTGATGTTAAGTGGTAACCATCACCTATAAACAAAACATTGCCCCGTAGGTCACGCACAATAGGAACGTGCCCTACGATGCTCTGCCCTGCGTCCATCAACTTGAGGCATACAGATGTTAAGCCTCATGTGCCTGTAATTACACCGGCGACCACACTCTTCAAACCGAAACACAGCGTTGCTGCTTGGCGGCAAAAAAAGGCGTGGTGGTAGTACTTCCCCGGACGAGCCCTTCACAAAGAGCTTGGCAGCAATGATAGTGAATTATGTAGGTACACGGGCTGCTTTACCTAAACTTGTTGTAATCTCACATGCCAGTTTCCTCACAATATTATCACCTTAATATCATCAGATTTCCAATATTTATTTCAGCTGAAGAGGATCCCGTTATTCAAAGCATGGGTCTACGACTGGAGTGTAAGACGCGAAGGTTCGTGACGGATGAGACCCAGGAGCTGCACTTCAGGATCGAGATCCAGAACAAGGTCTACAAGCGGGAAGTCGCCGCGCTGGACAAAGAGATCGGCAGATTGGAGAGGCTGCTGGCTGAGCCATTAGAATCGAATAGCGGGTCCAGTGCCTCAATAGCTTTGCATCGACGGGTGAGAGCTTGATATATAAATGATAGGTTCATCGATATTTAAATAAATCTTTTAGGAAAACCCGACGTCAATGCATTGGAAAATACACTCATACTAACAAAAAAACTACTCGTCAGATCTGACACAAATTTAATGGGACAAGTGCAGCTTATTTCGATTGATAAAATAATCATAAATTTCGGTCCACTCAGCAAAAAGTTATGAGGTAACAAACGTAAAAAAACATACAGACGAATTGTGTTTGTGAGCCACCCCTTTTTTTTAAGTCTGATAAAAACGCTTCAAGATATTGTTTTGGCGCTATAAGAAGGTCATAAAAATGGGTTGGAATTTCCAACCTGAAATCTACAGAAATAAAAAGATACACGTCCAAACACACTTTTATATAAGTACGGTAGATTTTACCTATATCGGCTTACTGTTAGAAGTCACTTTAGGCATATTGGTAGTCACCTTTATTGGCCGGCGCACTCGCCTGAATGAGCTCTACAATAATCAAAAACCCATTTATTTCTAGCTATTCTAGTTTGGCCGATATGGCACCTGCCATATCGGCATAGTCATTATTCAACATAATTGGCATAAATCAAAACTTCAATTGCGTTTTCCCACAATTTTAGTTAGTGACTTCTAGCCACGGAACAGGGAAAACCCTCTTCTATCAATAAGCCGAAGATTTAGTGTTTTGTCGCAAAATGTAATTCCACTAATCTTACCATCTTACTAAAACATGTACTTAAATATTTAAATCATTTTAGCCCCACTTCCATGGAGTGTTGTAACTTTAGGCTTAAGAGCTTATTTACTTATAGAACTGTTTTATGGATAGGTACCTACTATGTATTAAATATTAATAAACGTTCAAAGTTGAGATATGCTTGCCATTGATTTTCTGAACTTTGCGAACTAGATATCACGCACGATAGGAACGTGCCCTACGATGCACTGCCCTGCGTCCATCAACTTGAGGCCTCGCCACACTCTTCAGACCGAAACACAGCGTTGATTCTTGGCGGCAGAAAAGGCGTGGCTATAGTACATCTCCGGACGAGCCCTACACAATGAGCTCTACTACTCTTAAAACAATGATCTTCTTTCCAGACGGAGCTGAACACAGTAGAAGAGGAAGGTCGGGCAAGCACCCAGCAACAGCGCACGCCCAGCATCAGCGGCGGGCTTCCCATGCTGCTCCTGTCGGTGCTGCCTCCCGTCATCCCGCGCGCGAGCTGGCCTTCCGCCGACGCCTTCCGAGGACGCAACTCCGTCAGCTTCAGCTCACAACCCAAACTCAACTACAACCGCCGCTCACAACCCGCCATAGACCTCTACTCGCTGTGCCTCAACAAACGCGACGAGAATCCAGGCCTCCTTAGCAGACTGAAAAGCTTCTTCGGAAGCAGACCGTCCAGCCGGAAAGCCTCCACCATGTCCATAGCAGACCCGACGGGACAGTCCATCGCAGCTGCCCTCAAGATGCACGTAGGAATGATCGCTGGACTGGTGCCTGGACACCGAAAACCGTCAATGGTTCTATCTTGTAACACCTTACATGTGCCACATCCAGAGTTGAAACTACGCAGGGAATCGTATGCCAAGAGCGGTCCGATCATAAGAGTGACGGATGACGAACCTTCGTGCTCATTCTCGTCGGAGCGAAGCATATCATCCGGGAATAAGTACATCGCGGAGCCGGAAACCAGGGTCAACTTTGTTCTGCCCGCGACGCATCAGAAACCGGTTTCCCATCAGAACTCTTGCGAAAAGTTCAAGGGTTCCCCGAGATTTCCACACAGGATCTCCCCATCAGCTACCAGCCTGAACACCTTGGATGTGAGACGGAAGACCAGCGCAGACAGTGTGTTTAGCATAACTGGGAGAGTATTTGATGAGCAGCGCAGGTATAGCCATCAAAATGTAGACCAAGAGCCTAAAAACAAGACTGTTCTGGAAACCAGGTGGAAGTCCACCGAAGATGCAAGACCTGGGCCTTCCAGTGCGAGGGATTGAGGGTCATAACTTCTACAAGGTTTGAAATGCCGTGCCAAGTTTGTGCCAAGTGTTTTAAGCGCGGGAACATTGGAACCAATATTTTATTACTGATGTATGTATATAGGTACCTACACTTGTTTATGCGTGCTAGACTGTATTTTCTTAATTTAAGATAATAATTTAGATCATGTTTATGTACTATTTTATATACAAACATCTTGCCTACTGTGTAAAATTAATATGGTAAAGAACACAACTTCTTTACGCGCGTAGTTTAGAAGTCTTGAAAAAATCAAAGTCAAAGAATATTCAAAAGAATATTATTCTACATCTATTTAGTGGGTACGCAGAGGCCTAGAATTGTAGTTCTAGAATACCTAAGAGCACTTGAATAAGTGTTTCAGGGTAATAACCTTGTTTAGTTATATTTGCATATGATTTTTTATTTAAATATTTTAACGAAACTAAAAGGTAATAAAACACCAAACTATTAGCTAGCTGTAGATATCGGCAGAATAGCCACTAAGAAATTTTATATAGGTAGATACCTAGTTATTGAATCATAATGTAGAAAGAATTAGATACTTAGGTAATTATTTGCGACAAAGTCGCTATGAAAGCAATATTCTTAATCCATAATTTTATTGTATTACCTACGTTGAAGTTAGTTTATACGTATAAAGGATGGCCGAAAAATCGTGGATCCAACGCAAATAGAGGTAAGATGAGGTCATCAGCTGCAAATAAACGTTCTACAGGAGGTCCATAAGGTCAACCCCTGCATTTATAACATATTTAGTGTTTTTATGAGAAAACTGTCATTTTACTTATTCTTATTAACTTAAAAATTCCTATAACTCTGCAGGGGTTTGACCCCCGTAGAACATTTTTTTGCAGCTGATGACTCCATCTTACCCCTAGTTGCGTTTGATCCACGACTTTGGCCACCCTGTATATCGTGGTAACATAGTTTGTCAGACGCCCGAAGACACAGTCAGGACTACTATCTATATTCCTTGGTCAGGATAATAATGACTACCATGAAAACCAGCTTTTCCGTGTTTCGTCACAGAATAAGAGAATACTAGAGCTGTCACTAAACTGCGCAGAACATATTTTTTATATTCAATTATATCCGAATCCGGTCGTGCACTAATGGATTTATCTATCGAAAAATTTATGTGCGCAATGCCAGTGCTCTTAAACGGTGAAGGAAAATATCGTGAGGAAACCAGTTAGTATTCTAACAGCGGCGATGGGCTTGCAACCTGTCACGTATGGAATACTAACTACTGCAAAATGTGGGTATGTGCCAAATGTAATGTTTGGACGTACCTCTGACTATCTCCCTTAGACATCCTCAAAGAATCAAAAGTTAGTACTTGGTACTGTGAGATCTGAAGGGATATCTACCGTCTAGGAATCTTCGTCGTTTTTTTTTACATATTGCGCATCTCACGGTTCCTCAGACAGCGACCAATTTGACTCACACATAACTTACCTATGAAAAAATTAAAATTATACATACTCAAGTGTGTTAGACACAAAACTTGTGTGCGTGTTGTGTAGATGTAAATATTTAAGGACATAAATAAAAATATAAGCAATACTACATAGGATGTAAAGCTATATTTGACTATTTATTTTTAGAAAATAAATGTACCTATGTACTTCTGTGTGACTTTCCTCTAATATCAAAGTGTTCAATTTAAAAGAGGTATTGAAAGTTGGTATTGGCTGGCTAGAGTATTTTAAGAAGATTAAAGTGAAATCGTGTGAACTTCAGGAAAAAAAAATAAAAACTTCTAGAATAAAAAAATTTATTAAAACTATTGTGCATTTTTTATACATGACCCTACCTTAAAAAGTATTGGTAAGCAGAAGAAAAGAATATAGAATAATTACATAGTAGAGTTCAAATTAAGTACAAAAAAGAATTAGGTTATTAGCTTTGTTTCTGAAGAAATTAAAGTGTTATATTATACACTAGCTGAACCCGCGGCTTTGCTCGCGCCAAGGAATTCAAAGTTTCATACAAACTTTCATCCCCTATTTTATCCCCTTGGGGGTAGAATTGATCAAAATCCTTTCTTAGCGGATGCCTACGTCATAGCATCTACCTGCATGCCAAATTTCAGCCCGATCCGTCCAGTGGTTTGGGCTGTGCGTCACACTATATCAGTCAGTCACTATGTCAGTATGTCACTATGTCAGTCAGTCAGTCACCTTTGAGTTATATATATTTAGATATAGAATATAGATATATTTATATAGATACCGTGTGTTTTAAAAATGCAGGAGTGGTTTTAAAATGCAGGCCAGACCAATGTGGTCATATTTGCTAATTCTGAGAGCTATTAAGTGATTTTGCTCGAGTCGACGGCAAGCGCCCGAGAGGTCGAAGTCCACTTCGATGGTCTGACCAAATCCGCTCATCATTGAACACCAAACTACACGATGCTCTTCATCATGCCAAAGACAGGCATATATGGCGGACCATCGTTAAAACTATGTTGGCTCAACGTCGGGGGAATCACGACCCTCAGTAATGAGGAATACGACGCGAGGAGGGAAGTGATCTTGCGATCTAGACAGCAGCTGTCATTTTCATACCATTTTGTCTCCGCTGGCGTGAACGCAATTAGAAATTAGATCTTGTCTAGACCCCTTGCTTCGTCTACGATTTTCCTTATAGCAGATTATATTAATAAAACTCGAGAAATATATTTATCAATTTATTGTTCTTATACATTTATGTTACAACTAGTTGCACCACGCGGTTTCACCCGCGCGGATCTAAATCACGGTATTCTCACGGGATAAAAAGTAGCCTATGTGCTATTCCAGACTGTAATCTATGTATCTGCCAAGTTTCATCCGGATCCGTTCAGCCGTTCCGACGTGAAAGAGTAACAAACATCCATCGATACTCACAAACTTTCGCGTTTATACTAGGATTTCCATCTAATATCTAAGTTTCATCAATATAAAAAATTATCTACTATTCCTCATTTGCACATTCACAATCCTTTCTTCAATGATTCTTCTAATATTGGCATTGACTGTGGGTAGATCGCTATGTTGCCTCACAGAGGTTTCTATTTTCTGTACAATAGCGACCTCTCGCGGCCACGCCACGAAGTTAGTGACGGAGCAGTCTGATGGTGAGCCGATGCGACCCGTGCGACCGCATCGGTGGATGTAATCGGCGGTGTACAGGGGGAAGTCATAGTTTATAACGTGTTGGACCTGTGGAAATAAAAACACAGGGAGTAAAAGACTATTCTTATTTTTTTTAGGTTTAAATGCAACAAGTAAAAGGCCCGTCTGATTTGGGTAATTAAATAAATAATGCAGGACAATCCTCACAGCACCATCTAGCCCCAAAGTAAGCAACTCAAAGATTGTGTTAGGTACTAGATAACTGATATATTAAATAAATACATTATATATTTAGATAGATATTTTTTATTATACATAGAAAACACTCAGACCAACGTATCAAGTTTCTGCAGATCGTACACAAATTTGTTGCGAAGCGGGAATCGAACCCGCAACCTCTGCGTCGCAGGCGGACTCACGCCCGCTGCGCCACTGAGGTCGTCTTTATTTATTAATTGATTGCTGTAATGCAATTACAGGCACATGAGGCTTAACACCTGTATGCCTCAAGTTGATGGACGCAGGGCAATGCATCGTAAGGCACGTTCCTATCCTGGATGGCTACCACTTAACATCAGGTGGGCCATCTGCTTGTTCCATCAGCTAGTTGTATAAAAAAGCAAATGGTCATGTGAAGTGCCACCATAACTTGGCGAAGTAGGATGTTCAGTTCAATTCATTTATTCACTCATAATTGTTTTAAAAATTATATAGCGTGTAACGGAAGGGGGTATCAACCCTGAAGGAGGTGAATGTGCTCATGAAACTCAACAACTTTCCCCAAAGAACATAGGTCGAAATATGAAAAAAAAATTTGGCCCTCCCATAGTAAATCAATCAGCTGGTAGTCAGTTTTGTAAGGGAGGGCCAAATTTTTTTTTCATATTTCGACCTATGTTCTTTGGGGAAAGTTGTTGAGTTTCATGAGCACATTCACCTCCTTCAGGGTTGATACCCCCCTTCCGTTACACGCTGTATATGAATGTTACATCCAAAAAATACAATATTATAATTAATTTAAATCAATACAAATAACACAAAGAGTCAAATAGTCAACTCACCCTGGTGGTATCCAAGCCACGGGACGCGATATCCGTGACAGAGAGTACGTTGACCTTTCCGCTGCGAAACATCTCGAACTTGCCGATCTTCAGAGGCACAGCCATCTGGAACAAAATAAAAAAATAATAAATATTGATAGACTTTCCGCGAATCGATCCTCAAACTAAGCAGCGGCCTGATTACGCTAATGTCTGGCTATCGAGATGGCTTTCAGTCTGACATTTGATTCCCATCCATCCTATACAATTGCTATTACAGTATGGGAATCAAATGTCAAACTGAAAGCAATCTCGATAGCCAGACATTAGCGTAATCGGGCCGCAGAGCTATTACATAATCTAGAGGTCGCGTCATTTAAAATGAACGCTAGCTAGGTAACAGTGGTGGCGTTATTTCTCGCGCGACCTATATCAAGACTTATCATTATTACAATATGGGAAGCAGAAAGCGCATGTAAAAGTTATACACGATTTTTGTAATTTTTACAGACTTATAACACCCATACAAAAAACAAACATCTATGTTTATCGCCCAAACGTTTGTTCCCGGTGGGGGTCAAACCCACGGCCTACAGCGCAGAAGCTACTACCAACTGAGCTGTGAGGACTATTTATCAAATGCAATGTAAATATTTTTAACAGACTTCAAACTCGACTTGATTTGTTTCTCTCAAGATTACTGTGCGAATTATGATTTGATTTGATGATTCTTTTTTGTTTGATAGTTCATACTTCAGAAGTGGTCCCATTATAAATTTAAACTATATTGATATAGCATTGACACATGACATTTTAGTTTGTAAAAACCCTTTTTTTTATACAGCCAGCTGAGGGAACAAGCAGATGGCCCACCTGATGTTAAGTGGAGTCACGCACGATAGGAACGTGCACTACGATGCACTGCCCTGCGTCCATCAACTTGAGGCATACAGGTGTTAAGCCTCATGTGCCTGTAATTACACCGGCGACCACACTCTTCAAACCGAAACACAGCGTTGCTGCTTGGCGGCAGAAAAAGGCGTGGTGGTAGTACTTCCCCGGACAAGCCACACACAAAGAGAGCCACTACTCTTAGAATAAGAAGTAGGTTTCTGAAACTGAAACTCAAACAGCTTCACGACTTTGATCCCCAGCCCCGCTAGATATCCCTTTAGATCTCTTAATACCAAGTACTACCTTTAAGATTCTTTGAGGATGTCTAAGGGGGGTAGTCAGAGGTACGTCCAAACATTACATTCGGCACATACCCACATTTTTCGGTAGTTGGTATTCCATACGTGACAGGTTTCAAGCCCATCGCCGCCGCTAGATCACTAACTGGTTTCCTCACGATGTTTTCCTTCACCGTTTAAGAGCACTGGCATTGCGCACATAAATTTTTCGATAGAAAAATCCATTGGGGCACGACCGGATTCGAACCTGCGACTTTATGATCGGAAGGCGGGGTCACTTCCACTAGACCACCGGTGCTATCGTCGGTATCGAAAAAATTATTTCACTAACCTGCCCATTAATGTTGATACATTCAATGTTGTTTTCATTGAGGAGCATCGACACAAAGTCGCAGGTGGCTGTTTGGTTGGAGAAGATCATTACGGGCCGTTTTTGATTGACATCCGCTTGAACTAGCTTGAGAAGCTCTATAGTTTTTTGCGCTTTGCCGAGCCGGAGGAACCTGCAAAAATAAACGAAATATTTTCCTTTTGTAGTAGTAATGCGCTTGTAGCTCTTGATAACTGTGTGAATTAGGTAGTCAGTTGTATTCATATCATCAAGGAAGTGTGGGACTCCCTCCTACCCGATGGACTGACGACATTGAAAGGGCTCCGAATCGTTCTTCCTGGAAACGGATAGGGGAGGCCTATGTCCAGCAGTGGACTTCTGTACACTTTTACAAGCAGTAGGCCCACGTGACGTTAAGTGGTAACCATCACCTATGAACAATACACTGCCTCGCAAGTCACGCACGATAGGAACGTGTCCTACAATGCACTGCCATCCATCAACTTGAGGCATACAATGTTAAAATACAGTGAAATTACAGGCGCATGAGGCTCAACATCTGTATGCCTCAGGCATCATAGGGCGCGTTCCCATTGTGCGTGACTTGCGAGGCAAAACATTGTTATCGGTGATGGTTAGTTACCACTTTACATCAGTTGGGCCATCCTTGTTCCATCATACCAAAAACTGAAGTGAATTTAACTAAAGATTAATCATATTCATATTCCTTGTCATTTCATAGTGGCTCTATAGAGTATACCTGTCACTTTCATGACAATGAAAAGAGACAGCAACAGACTTATCGGTCTGATAAGGTAATGGAGCTTAATGGTTTATTCATCCATGAATGGAGCGCGACCAATATGAATAAATAAATAATCATAATAATATAGGGTGTCCGGAAGGTCGATGCAGAACCGTGAGGGGGGGGGGGGGTAGGTCACCTCGTTACACATCTATTCAGGTTTTATTTTGGTGTTTATCGATTGAATACACATCATGCTAGGACACAAACAAATTGTTAGGTACTAGTAACTGTCTGTTTGAACACTATGAACGAATAAGCATATGATTTTGGTAAATTTTCCAAAAATCATGGATAATAACTCGGAATTCGACGACATTGGAGTAAGGTAATCTAGCCTGAATAGATGCGTAACGAGGTGACCTACCCCCCCATCACGGCTTTGCATCGACCTTCCGGACACCCTGTATACAGTATACTCACTTTTGTGGGACATGGGGCAGCATCTTATGTATCTTTGATGTAGTAACAGTCTTCAAGGATTCCGGGCTGACAAAGGAGTTGACAGAGACGGGCAGCTCATGTGGCATGGTTGCACTGACAAACGTCACTTGACATCCTTTTGGTGGCACGGTGATATCCACTTTGTATTGGATCTAAAATCATAGAATTCAGAACTTATTGCACACCTTACAAACTAACAAAAATAAAAAAAAATAAAAACTGAAACAGCTTCACGACTTTGATCCCCAGGCACGGTAGATATCCCTTCAGATCTCCCAGTACCAAGTAGGTACTAATTTAAGATTCTTTTGAGGATGTCTAAGGGGGGTAGTCAGAGGTAATAATAATAATAATGCTGGACAATCCACACAGCACCATCTAGCCCCAAAGTAAGCTACTCAAGGCTTGTGTTATGGGTACTAGATAATTGATATATTTAATACATTATAAATTACATAGATAGATATTTTTTATTATACATAGAAAACACCCAGACCCACGGAACAAATTTCTGCAGATCGTACACAAATTTGTTCCGAGGCGGGAATCGAACCCGCAACCTTCTGCTTCGCAGGCGGACTCTCGCCCGCTGCGCCACAGAGGTCGTCATACGTCCAAACATTACATTTGGCACATACCCACATTTTGCAGTAGTTAGTATTCCATACGTGACAGGTTGCAAGCCCATCGCCGCTGTTAGAATACTAACTGGTTTCCTCACGATGTTTTCCTTCATCGTTTAAGAGCACTGGCATTGCGCACATAAATTTTTCGATAGAAAAATCCATTGGTGCACGACCGGATTCGAACCTGCGACCTAACTAACTATCGGAAGGCGGGGTCACTCCCACTAGACCACCGGTGCTCCGTTAAAAAATGAGACAAGGTTTAAAAAAATAGATATGTACAATGTAAAAATATACAACTAGAAATATACTTACAGCAAACTTCTTAAGTAAATGAGACAACTTTTCAATAAAACTGTCGTCCAACAGTGTATCCGCCTCATCGAGCACCAAATGGTGCACATTATGTATTTTATATATACCAGTGGTGACAAGCTTACTGTATGCTCCAAGAGTAGTTACAAGCATATCGCAGTATTCTATCGGAGGGTTCAGCATCTTTTGTTTGGTGCGGCCACCAATGAGAGTGGCAACATTTAAATTAATACTTTGGGCTATGTTTTGAGCAACTTCTCCAATTTGCATTGCTGGAATTAATATTATGGAACATTATTATTTATGTAGGTAGTTTGGGTATCAACGTTAACTAGGAAATACCAAATTTGTCATCTATATAAACCTTATTTAATAAATAAATTGTAAGTATGTAATGTTTATGAAAACTGACTGAATTTAATTTTTAAATATCGTAAACATCAGTTTAGAAAACTACCTTACCCTATATTGCTATAATCCTACTAATATTATAAATGCTAAAGTTTGTAAGTATGGATGGATGAATGATGGATATTTGTTACTCTTTCACACCGGAACGGCTAAACGGATCTGGATAAAACTTGGTAGAGAGATATAGTCTGGAATAGCACTTAGCTACTTCTTATTCCGTAGGAATACCGGGCATTAAATCTGCGCGGGTGAAACCACGGGGCGCAACTAGTACATTATATTTAAAGGAGTCCAGGATGACCAAGAAATACTAGTAAGTTATATATTATATTATATTTATTTCAAGAGCTTTCTCGCTGAGCGACCACCCCGGACTCACCTAACTCTCTGCTTGGTGTTATCACAACAGCCATAGGACTGTTGAATTCCTCTTGCACACTTGACTTCCATTCCAATAGGTGTTGGAATATGGGCAGCAAATAAGCCAGAGTCTTCCCGCAGCCCGTCTCCGCAGTTACAACTGTGTTGTTACCCTTTAAAATAGAAGGAATAGCCTTAGTCTGAATTGCTGTCGGTAACTTGTAACCCTGTTCGTTCATAACCTCAATCAACTCGGCACACACGCCGATTTCTTCAAAACTCTTCTTGTAAACCGGATCTTCTTCCTTCTTGTTTGCATTGCCGTACACGATAAAGTAATCATTCTTAGATTTAGTGTGTAACCAACTCTGGGAAGCCAGTTTTATGCCTTCAAATTTTTTGTAACTTTGCCCCTCGTAATGGTTAAATTCCGGTCGCTTGCAGGATATTATCGGTAATTTCTTCTTTGTTGCCTTCACGCTGTAGTAGCGGCAGTAGGATGTGTTTATTAATTGGCGCAGTTTAGACATTTTACGGTTTTGCTGAAGCTTTTTCGTATTTGTTCAACAAACAAGGAGCAAAACAACGAAAACAACAACAAAATAAATAAAAAAATGTCAGTCAGTCATTACATTAGTCTGACAATGACAATGACATTACAAATCGCTGACGTCATAATGTATGTAACAAGGAATTTGAATACAAGTAAATTCCTTGGTATGTATTCTAATATTGGTCAGTGGTTTCGTACCTCATTGTGGTCGGAACGGAAGTCGGTAGAGTTGTACCTATACACACGTCTTCTTTTCGTATCACAGTTTTTTTTAAAACAGTGTTGTGAAAGGAATTGTGTGTGCATCTCAAGAGGCTCCTTTCGAGCGCAAGTTCTATACAACATGCCGGTTTTCTCAAGATGTTTTCCTTCACCGTTTCAGAGTAGGTACCTACTGGCATTGTGCACAAACATTTTTGAACAGAAAAAATATAAATTTAGAACAGAAAACCCCATTGGTTGGTAGGTACATCACGGTACATGAACGGTTTTGAGCCCACGACCATAGGATCGAAAGGCGGGGCTGCTCCACTAGACCACCAGTGCTCTGTCTGTACTTACACTGATTTCATATAGCGAAAGAATAAAGTGGATATGCCTCAAATCCCGAGATTAATTTTAAAGAGCAGAAAAATCCAGTAGGTGAATTAAATTAAAAAAATAATTAAGTAAAAGTTATTATGTACATAGGTACATACTTAAATACCTTTGCCAATTTGAACCACTGCACGCGCGACACGTGTCGCCAAAACATCAATGACATCGGATGTCCGAAGTTGTAAAATTCCAACACGGAAAAGAAAAATGATTCTGATAGGTCGTGTCGGCCGCGGCCGTTTGTTGCGACATTTTTTTTAAACAACTTGCTGATGGAACAAGCAGATTTCCCACCTAATAATAAGTGGTAACCATCAACTATAACCAAGCATAAGTCACGCACGATAGGAACGTGCCCTACCTACGCTGCAGGCCCTGCGTCCATTAACTTATGAGGCATACACAGATGTTAAGCCTCATGTACCTGTAATTACACCGGCAACTCTTTAAACCGAAACACAGCGTTGCTGCTTGGCGGCAGAAAAAGGCGTGGTGGTAGTACTTCTCCGGACGGACGAGCCCTTCAAAAGAGCTCTAGTTAGGTGCCCTTAAAAGCGTCTAGGCTACAGGCAAAAGAAGTTTCGTATTTATTGAGGAAAGAAGGCGAAGTTTAAGTACCTAAGTAGACCTATTACCTGGGTAGATGTTGTTCCTGTTTATGTACTACCATTTATCCTGTAAAAATAATATAGATAGGTACTCATACATAGCACGTGCGTCAACTAAGCTCACCTATACGCTCTGCAATCATGATAAACTGCTCGTAAGAGGCTGTCATCATAATATGAATACAAATTACCATATGTACCTACTAAACTAATAATAGTTTTAGTTGTACTCGTAGCTAAGTACATCTCCTCCGTTTACCAAAAAATCTTGAATACCTACAGTGGTAACTTATTTGAGTAGTCTGAATGAGTTCAGGGAGATCAGTGCATATGTTAATACAAAGTCAGATAGTCGTGCGTGCCACTGTTCAACGTTCCACAAGTGAGGATTCATTTTGTAAACATAGGATCTTCGAATATTATTATTTATTTTATAAATAAGATTCGATTCAAGAATCTTTTTATTTATTTATAATAAAATGATTCAATTCAAGAATCTTTTTATTTATTCTTAAATAAAAATATTCGATTTTTATTTATTTCCTATCAAAATAAAAGAACCCGTTTTCCTATTTACATGGCCTGTGATAATCTCGTTAGTCATATAAATAAAGGATCAACTTTTTTCTCTCGTGCCGATACGATACGATATACGTTATACCTAGTGCCTTGGACAGGGATTTAGATCCTCCATACAGCCTATTCCATAGGAATGACGGTCAACGGTCAACACATGCGGAGCTGACAGTTTATTCACCGTTTGAACGCATTCCGAAAAAGACAAACGTAAAAATCCATCGTTGATGACCAGATTCGAACCCACGACCTTAGATTTGGAAGGCAGGATCACCAAACCGTGAGTGCTCTCTCGAGAGAGTAGCCAGAGGCAAAATCAATCATTTAAATAAGCTCCATGCTTTCTGATATTGCTTGATTAGGTAGGTACATTTCAAAACGATTTTATTTAAATACCTTCTAGGTCTACTTACCTAGGTGTTTTGTTATATAAAAATACAAAATGTCTAAAATATTATATGACGTAACGCATTCGTTACGTATTTTGATGAGTTCGAAGTTAGTCTAGCACCTAGAACTTAGCTACAAATTTATTCGTAGAGTGATCACCCGTCACCATTCAAAATGACTATTAAATTTTTTCTAACATGCCTCCAAAACACGCTAGACCGGTTATATTATGTTAGATTATAAAATCTATTCACAATCGACAAGTTTTATGCTTCCGTAACTTCTCTAGTCCTCAAAGATTATTTTGATATTTTAAATAAGTACATAATGTAGGTAGGTACTTTTTTTTATTATGTAATAATTATGTAGTGTAGACTACTACTTACCTAGGTACCTCTTTAATTCTTTATTTCTTTCTAAACGCTACGCTTCCTGAGATCTACGCTTCCTAACACCTTTCACTCTCACTGTGTGCGACACAACGGGATGAAAACTTCCCGTTGAGTACCTACTTAACCCCTGTTACACATTGCGATTTTTATTTTCCCGTTCGGTCACACTGTTAATGAACGGAAAAAAGTTGCAATGTGTAATAGGTGTTACTCAACGGGCATAATCTCACAATGGAAAAAAAACTTCGTGTTGGGCACAGAACAGAGAATATTTCTGTGGTTTTGGGTAACCCCTGTTACATATTACATTTTTTTTTCCCGTTTAGTAAATATGTGAACAATTTTTTTTTTAGAATTAAAATGAAATGTTCTCGTTGTATTGACAGAATGATTACCGAAGCACTCTCCCAGGCGGAAGTGAAACTCCTCATTCCTATCCTGAGGGTACTCCAATTCAGTCTGGTTGCTTTCTCCTCATGGAACCTGATGGGTGTTAGCGATTACCCAGAGCAAGCTAAAGTCTACGGTACGCACTCTACTCCACTATACAAGTATAGAATACAATATACCAAGGTACCTAGACTAGAATATAAGTTAATGGTCACAAAAAACATGACAACCAACAAAAACAATGATGATTAAAAACCTACAAAAACGGACACAACTCTGCAAAATAAGGGTGTTGGCAAAGTGTGCATGGTCGAGCGAGGCATACGTCGAAGTGCACCTAAACGAAGCTCCACGCGCACCACCCAAACGGGTGCGCTTCGAGGAAGTACTTGGGGATGCGTTTCATCTGTTCTTCCCACTATCATCCGTCATCTCAGTAGTCACTCCTTTATTACTCATTAGTGTCATCTTTCACACAATCTATCCATCTTTTTGGCATTCCTCTTATCTTATATCCATCTACATTCGTGAATGATCCACATTCATACATAGCACTTTTTTGGTTACATGACATTCTTCCCTCCGCTGCTCCGGTGCCATCGATCCTGCTAATTGCATGGCTATAATAGGTAGCCTTTTATTTTACCTTCAACTTCAAGGATTCACAAATTAACACAATGAATAGCAGTCAGTCTACGTTTTGGTACCTACCTACTATTTTTGTCGAAAACACTAGAGCTGAAATATTTTCATACCTATAGTGAACAAACATCCAGCCAGATACGTTTTATTGTAGGTAAGTATAAGTCAAACTTTTTGCATTTAAAATAGTAGGTAAGCAGGTATTTATTTAGCTGGCTGGTTGGACCCATGTTATGCGCAGTTTTCGACTATCGATTTATTTTAGAAAATAATTAATTTATTAACTGAAAAACTGTGAAGGTCTTACATTACAATATGTACGGAGGTAGGTAGTTTGTTTTAGCAGTCTACCCTAGGTTTCCAGGAATATATTTTATAGGCCTAAATATTTTTTGATCCTAGATGGCCAGAAGTTCGACTTTATCGTGGTCGGCGCAGGGTCGGCAGGCTGCGTGCTTGCCAACCGTCTCACCGAGATATCGAAGTGGTCGGTCCTGCTCATCGAAGCTGGATCGGAGCCACCACCGGTCGTCAATGTAAGCTGGTGGGGTCACCGATTTGTCACGGAGGGACACAATCTTTTGCGATCTTATCTTTTGTGGTGATATTAAGGGCAGAAAGATGACGACATTCTAATTTTATAAAAACTATCTTACAGAATCCTGGTTTATCGGCAATACTAACAACGCAGTTGCCAGACTGGAACTACTATACGGAAAACGATGGATTTTCTAGTCAAGCTAGCAAAACGAAAAATATCCACCTCAATCGAGGCAAAATGCTTGGCGGATCCAGCTCGTCCAACTTCATGTTCTATGCACGAGGAAATAAAGCTGATTATGAGAACTGGGTCGCACAAGGCAACGAGGGTTGGGATTGGGACAACGTCACACATTACTTCAAGAAAAGCGAACGTCTCAACGATAGTATGATTTTAAAAAGTAACTCTGCCAATTTACACGGTAAGGATGGCTACTTAGGCGTCTCTAGATCCATCTGGAAGGACGAATCGCCATTCGCCATGTACTTCCAAGCCTTCAAGGAAAACGGCCACGAATACCACGAAGACACGAATGGATACCAACAGAATGGATATTCCCATCCTATGTTTACAATAGACGGCGAAGAGAGACAGAGCACAGCGCTAAGTTTTCTCAAGCCCATCGTAGATCGACCCAACCTACACCTTCTGAAGGGAACCCATGCCAGGAAAATCATCTTTAATGAAAGCAAAAAAGCCTCAGGAGTCGAAATCAAGCTACCAGATGGTGAAGTCATTTATATTAAAGCAAGGAAAGAAGTTATACTATCAGCAGGAGCACTCAACAGTCCGCAGCTGCTGATGCTGTCCGGAGTAGGACCTGAAGAACATTTGAAAGAAATGAACATAGAAGTAATCGTCGATGCGCCAAACGTCGGCGAAAATTTGCAAGATCACATGATAGTCCCCATTCTACTCACTGGCAGCAAGAACTTGATATCGATAGTAAATAACGTGGATTCTTTGAAAAACTTGGACAAATTCCCAGTACCTACGATTATGGGATTCGCTGCTTTGGATAAGAAGCAGACGTATCCAGACTACCAGGCGACGGCAGTACCGGCGCCGACGGCTGGAGCCTTTGTCACACTCATATGTGCCGAGGTTCTGAACCTCGACAATGAGATATGCGCAGCCATGGCCAAGCAGAGCCTCGCGACAGAGACTCTGTTCGCGTTGCTGACTTACTTACACCCCGAGTCGAGGGGTAAGGTAAGGCTCAGAAGTGCAGACCCGGCAGACTTGGCTCTCGTTTACACTGGCTACTTCTCAAACCGAGATGATTTGGACAACTACGCAGCGTGCGTAGAGGATTACATCAGCGTCGTAAACACGACGACAATGAAGGCCGTGGGGTCGCAGGTGACAGACGTGCGCGTGAAACAGTGCGAGGAAACACCGTTCGGGAGTCACGAGTATTGGAAGTGTTATGTTTTGAATCTAGCTGGGACAATGTACCATCCGTCAGGGACGTGTGCGATGGGGGTAGAGGGTTGGGGCGTGGTGGACGCGCGTCTGAGGGTGCGCGGTGTGGAGAGCCTGAGAGTGGCGGATGCCAGTGTGATGCCAACCATTGTCAGCGGGAACACCAACGCACCAACTATCATGATCGCGGAGAAAGCCGCTGACATGATAAAAGCCGACTACGAAGTGCTTTCACATCAAATGTCGAGTGTAAATCCTACTACTATTGTAAACGCGAAGGTTTGTAAGTATGGATGGATGGATGTTTTTCACTCTTTCACGCCGGAACGGCCGAACGGATCTGGATGAAACTTGGCAGAGAGATCGATTATCTGAAATGTCTGGAATAGCACATATATAGGTAGGCTACTTTTTATCCTGTGGGAATACCGGGATTTAAATCTGCGCGGGTGAAACCGCGGGGCGCAACTAGTGAATAAATATTTTGTAGGATTTTTGGTGTTTGACTATGGAATTGATCGAACTGTACCATGGATATTAAGTTCTAACAGTTCTGTGACATTGAACTTATTTTTACTGCTGTGACCTTCATCCATGGCTGTGACAGATTCTTTTGTAAATTAACAATTCCAAAGACAACCCATTTACTTTATTTATGAACATGTTTACGTACATTCATATTATTTACCTACTGTAACTATAGCAATGACATTGGTTGGGTGTCGCAGTTGCTGCGTTTTGTCACGAAACACCAGCGCTCATAGCAGCAGACATAGCAGTGAATTGCTGCTATTAGCTACTATCTGAGTGGCAGCCAATTTTTTTGTCATTAGCCGCGTACTGACCAAGCGAGCAGCCTCGGCCATTTGCCGCAGTACGCATGCCGCGCGAGGCGGCCTCGGTCTGTAAGTTTTCTAATCCGAGGCTGCCTCGCGCGGCAAGGCCGAGCCACCGTGAGCATCGACACTCAGTTTAACTTGAAGTCGAATAGAGACGCACAACTAACACGCAACGAATAAGCGAGGCAAAACACCACCGTCTTGAGTGAGCGCGGCAAACGTACTGAGGCGCCTTTGAGCATCGACAAAAACCGACAACGCTCGGCTCGGGCCGCGGCACGCTCGGGCGAGGCAGCGCGTGCGTTTGCCTCGGGTGAGGCACGTCTTGACCGACCGAGGATTTGCCTCGCGAGGCAGCCTCGCGAGGCTGCTCGCTTGGTCAGTACGCGGCTATTTAGGTACTTGCATACTTTTACTGTCTATTCTTGTATTTTTATAAATTGTATTTACGTGTCATCATCATCATCATCAACAGCCCACAGAAGTCCACTGCTGGACATAGGCCTCCCCTATCCGCTTCCAGGAAGAACGATTCTGAGCCCTTTCCGCATCCACCGACTACCCGCGATCCTAACAATGTCGTCAGTCCATCGGGTAGGAGGGCGTCCCACACTTCGCCTTCCTGTTCGTGGTCGCCATTCAAGAACCTTTATTCCCCATCGGTTGTCAGTTCTTCGAGCTATATGACCTGCCCATTGCCACTTCAACTTGCTGATTCTGAGAGCTATGTCGGCTACCTTGGTTCTCCTACGGATTTCCTCATTTCTGATTCTATCTCGTAGTGAAACTCCTAGCATAGCTCTCTCCATAGCTCGTTGTGCGACTTTGAGCTTGGTGATGAGGCCAATAGTAAGCGACCACGTCTCAGTTCCATATGTCATCACTGGCAACACACACTGGTTGAAGACTTTCGTCTTGAGGCTCTGCGGTATGTGTGACGAGAAGATGTGGCGTAATTTCCCGTTACGTGTGGTATAAATAAATTATTTTTGATGTGATTATTGTTTGATTTGATAAAATATATTTAAATGATCTAGAGCTAGATAATAAAATAGCTAAATAATAAATAGACGAGAGTGGAAAATAACCTGTCGTGCCGACATAAAGTGTCAGAAATGTGTTTCAAAGGGGAAGAAAATTATATTGACCAAAAACCAAGGCCCTTATTCATAATGGTGTTTGAGCGCGCCAATGGCTTATGAAACCGATAAGACTGTTGCTCTTGTTGTCTCTTTTCGTTGGCATGAAAGTGACGGTGACAAGAATGCTTTATAGAGCCGCTACAAAATGACAGGGATTATGAATAAATGGGTATGATGATTGTACAAATGAAAGATATAAATAAGAATAGGCTATTTTATTATATTTACAAAATGTAGGTACTGTTATAATCCACTGGGTACCGTCACCGACCCGGTACTAACGTAGGACGGCATATACGATAAAAAAACAAGTTGTCACTCATCATCCACTCTATAAAAGCACGCCCCTCTACCTGCCTTCACCGACACAAGCAAATGAGGTGTATAGATGCAATACATGCCACCAAGCAATTTCATTCGTTATTCAGTTTCCCGCCAGACATGAAAGTGTCACTTTCACGTTCGGCGGGAAACTGAATGACGAATAAAATTATCAGGGGTCATGTATTGCGTCTATACACCTCATTTGCTTGTGAGGGTGAGGTAAAGGTAGAGGGGCGTGCATTTTTAGAATGGATGATCTCTACCAAACAAAGATAATCCTAGAAAAAAAAAGTTTACAATATAAATTGTATACTTAAACTAGAGCAATTTAGGACAGGTTTTACCATTTTACAATAAAATATTTACGTTTTTTATTTTGAAAAGTCGAAAGTGGAAACGGACCTTTATCTGAAGACAGCGTACGTAGAGTTGGTAAACCCGCCTATTATATTTTTTTCTAATGAACACTTAAGTTTGGCGAGTTTTGAAAAGCACTTGTAATCCGTTAAATCAAGATATTAGTTACATTAACTGTACAATTAAATATCAAAAAGTAATGTTAATACATTACTTTTTGATATTTAATTGTACATTTAATTTAAACATACCTATAGGCACATTTTTTCAAAATTCGCCTTGAGAATTTATTGAAAGTAGCTTAATTTAACTAATGAAGTTCCTTTGATGACATGTCTTTGCATGTAGGTACCAATTTCATCTAAGTTAAAACGATGACAACCGTTAAACAACTTCTTAACTACGATAAATTAATGAAAGTTTCGAAGAATGAATTACATTAAATAGGTTCAACCAAAATATATTTTCGTTCTCAACTAATTTTCCGATTTTTCACATAATTTGTCACGACATCGATGGAGATTTAAAATCTTATAACTAAACAAAATGTTATGTTATAACCGTCGAACGAGAAATCGCTCGACGGTTATCAGCGTCTTAATACAAATAGGTGCTTTTGCTACTTATCTAATGTTGGATAGGTAGTAAGATTAGGGTAATGAACAAATGAGTAGAAAAACTAAATGATTTTTTTTTGTTTATATGTATAGGAAGTGGAAAATTATGGATTTTCCACTTCCTATATAATAGAATATAATAGAATAGAATAATTGAAAATAATGTACATTTAAATATACATTTATATGTTGTCTAAATATTTTCATGGAAAGTTTTAAGAAACATATAGAAAATACTTGGTTTCAATTTACTTTTTTCGTATAACTTTTGATCTACATTACAAAATTTCATATAAATTTATGCGGTAGGTAAGTAAATAATATGTTGTTGAACAATTATATTTTGTTTCAGTAATCAGTACAATTTTTTCAATAATTATCAGCTTTTTCGCTTGGTAAACACTTAATAATAAATACCTCACATAATTACAAGGATGTATTTCAATCGGCGATATCTTTAAATGGTTTGTAAATATAGCAACTAAGTAATTAATGCAATTATACAATTTCAAACTAGTTGTTGCTTTACGGATACTGTGCTGTACTGTACTGTTCATATAATAGCTTAAAATACTATGTATAACAAAGCTTCCAAACAACGTGCTCTTAAACGGTGAAGGAAAACATCGTAAGGAAACCAGTTTGTATTCTAACTGCGGTGATGGGCCTGCCACCTGTCACGACTACTAACAAAATGTAGGTATGTACCAAATGTAATATTTGGACGTACCTCTAACTACCTTAACTAGACATCATCCCCATAGAATCTGTATGTCGTACTTGATACGACTGAGACCTGAGGGGATAGCTACCGTGCCTAGGGATCAAAGTCGCGACACTATATTTTTTCTAAACAACTGTTAATCGATTGTTCTCAGCTATGAGATATAGTAACCAACTTATCTGAGCCGGTCTGAAGTTAGGTGTTTGGGGAATTCTCGATTCTCTATTAGCTTTTTATGCACAAGCGGCTAACTTCAGACCGGCTTAAAGTTGGTGGCACTATACATGGCGGTGACAGTTTGCAAATTATATTTTATTTATTATCATTAACAATTTTGTGTTTGAAAACTGTTCATCGATTGACGCTTGGGGCTCTAACTCACTTTACTTTATTACTTTTTTTTTTATTTGTTTAAAGGGCTTTGTCGCTGGGCGACACTTTTATTTCAAAATAATAATAAAGTTAGGTAATAAAGTTTTTTTTTTTTCAACAAGAATATTTTGCATAGGTAAGGAACTTCATTACTTAATTAATAATATTAACAATAGTTTGACGGAAAAATTACAATCGTCTTTAAAGAAAAACATATTTTAAGTATAATATACCCGTATAGTTAAAGTGCTTCAAATCATTACATATTAGGGCACATTCCTTGCAATACTATTTTTGTTAAATCGTTTCATAGGCAAAATGCTAATCTAAAATTAAGTTATGAGTACTTGTCCAGCATTATTTATTTATTTATTTGATCAATTTCAAATCATGAATCAAAGTTTGCAAAGACGTTTATAATTTCAACCGTTGATTTTTGCACTACCGAGGTCAAAAATGATCTTTACTGAATATAGAATTTTTAAATGAACACAACAAAGTTACTACTTATAATATAAATTACGAAATGGAAATAGGTATATATACGCACAAATAAAAGGAATCTCAAATGGCAGCTATTATCATCTCTCCTCTCACTCATACAGTATGCTGACATTGCTTTTCACTCGGACTCGTGGGAGATATAGATTATCATTGCCATTTTAGGTTCGTTAAATTGAGTGAGTGATATAATCTATTATTTTGCTGTATAAACTTAACCTAAGTTGGCAACACACTACTTATTTTATTTTAATTTAGTTCTGTGGCCGATAACTAGTTTTTATTTAGTTATGCATAACCTTCTTTTTCGTTAATTTATATCTTCTGTCTTGCCAGTTACAATGTTGCCAGATTCAAGTGGAATAATCAAAAAGTTTATAGTCACGTTATGTCAGTCACATCACGTCAAGTCGGACTGTCCGAAGAAAACTGTAGCGGTTTTTCCAAAACCTTCGGAAAATTTTTCGTTTAAGGTGAAGACAAGAGCTAATGTGACTCTCGCTCGCACGTTTTGACTTGTTGAAGTATATAAAATCACTGAACCCATTTTTGAAAAAACGCAAACAACCATTTTGTGTGCAATCACACAGTTTGGTAAAAAAAATATTTTGATAAATGTAAGTTTTCCTACCTAAAAGTTTGCTTTTCTAGTTTTCGTACATAAGCAATGTTTTGAATAGGAAAACTTGTATCGATCAAAATGAAATTTTTACTAAAATGTGTGCAAAGTGATTGCACACAAAATGGTTGTTTGCGATTTTGCGAAATTGGGATTAGTGATTTTATATCTTTCAAAATGTCTAATTGGCGAGCGAGAGGAAAATCAGGTGTTGTCAACGCCGGGATATCAAATAATACACTTTCATTCCAATGCACTTTGTGCGAAGACCTCTAGTAATGTTGATTAATAAAATACCACCGATATTACACGATATTAAAATGAAAGCGCCATGTTTCTTCCTAAAATGACAGAAAATGAATGCCTCGTCTCTTTCTTATGAACGGAAACAACAAGGATGGCTATATTTTTAGTGCTATAAAATTAGTTTATAGTAATCGATACAATTACGTACCAAAAATTGATAGAAAAGTTCAAATAGACACAAAAATACACTTTGACCGCGACGGTACAATAACAATACAATAACAATTCGTAAATAACAAATTACAAGTTAAACTTAGATTTATAACTACACTATACACGTAACAGGTATAGGTAGACTTCTAAAAACTAAATAAAATACGCACCATGGATTTTAACTACTGTGAACTTGACTAATAAATATCTTCCTTCCATGGGGTCGGCACAACAGACTTTCTTCTTTCTCTTTCTTCTATCACACAGCATCTCGCTCACTCCTTTCTCACTTATGGCATCTTTTAAACAATCCATCTCTTCTTTAGTCTCTCTCTTTCTCATCCACATCCATACCTAATACTTTCAAACACAAGTTGCAACAACAACTTTCACAGATCATAAAATCCACTTTGCGTATAGCACCCGGCAAAAAGTTGAACTCTGTAAAACAAGCTACAACTGAAGTTAATATCGAAACATTTTAAAAGATCTAAATGAATAAACTTTTGTGATAGAACCGATCCCTATATTTTTGAAAATAACTATAATTGTTCATTCATTCATTCAAGTTGTACATTCATTCATTTCTCACAAAACAATGCTACTGTCATATCTTTTTAGTCTAGTAACAAATAAAAAAAAAAAAAAAAAAAAATTGCTCATTCATTTCTCACAAAAAATACTACTAATACGCTGTGTTTCGGTTTGAAGAGTGTGGTCGCCGGTGTAATTACAGGCACATGAGGCTTAACATCTGTATGCCTCAAGTTGATAGACGCAGGGCAGTGCATCGTAGGGCACGTTCCTATTGTGCGTGACCTACGGGGCAATGTTTTGTTTATAGGTGATGGTTACCACTTAACATCAGTAGGGCCATCTGCTTGTTCCATCAGCTAGTTGTATTAAAAAAAAAAACTGTTATCTGTTTAGTCTAGTAGAGATAAACCATTCTAAAAATGCACGCCCCTCTACCTGCCTTCACCCACACGAGCAAATGAGGTGTATAGATGCAATACATGCCACCAAGCAATTTCATTCGTTATTCAGTTTCCCGCCAGACATGGAAGTGTCACTTTCACGTTCGGCGGGAAACTGAATGACGAATAAAATTATCAGATGTCATGTATTGCGTCTATACACCTCATTTGCTTATGTGGGTGAAGGCAGGTAGAGGGGCGTGCATTTTTAGAATGGTTTATCTCTACCATTGTATTACAAAGAGGGTACAAGCACGTGGCCTTTCTGGCTCTTCACTGCGTCCATCCTTCTGAGACAAAAATGTTTAGTCTCATGTGTCTGTAATTGCACCGGTACGTATAACGGAATACAAAACGGATACCGTGGTAGTACACACGGTTACAGATCAAACTACACCAACCCAAAGAAAAATGACGCTTAAGACAAGGACATAGAAACGTATAGCCAGGAAGCTTATGCTCACTTCGAACGAGATTATCTCACGCTGGAGATGACACATATCTCGTCCGATAACTAGTGACCACTAATTTATCCCAATTCTCAGATCAAAGTTCATGCGAGACACAACGTCTGTGAGTTATCGAACGAGATATGACATCATCTCCACCGTGAGATAATCTCGGTCGAAGTGAGCATAATGCCTCTGATTATCCGTTTGTACCTCCTCCAGTACGAATTCTACCACAAAGAGCTAAAATTGAAAAGAACAGTGTACCTACTGGCTACGGTGACCGCTCCCATCAGGTGGGCCGTATGCTTGTTTGTTACCTTGGTAGTATAAAAAAAAAAAAAAAAAAAAAAAAAAAAAAAAAAAAAAAGTTAATTGAAAAGTGTACGAACGTTCAACAAAGTTCAATTTATTACCGATTACAATACAGTTTACTTTAGTTTTCTAAGGTATTCTTACAAGTAGTTAGTAGTTGAACCAATTGACTGAACTTACCTTGAGCTTCCTGAAGCATGTCTCTGAAAAGACAGAAACATTATTTAATGGAAATAAACGATTATCCTACTATCCTGCTAATATTATAAACTAGCGATCCGCCCGCGCGCCCCTGCATCGCACGGGTGCACATATCATGCATGTATAATAATAATAATTGTTTGTGTGCCTGTTTAGGTGTAGTAGGCTGGTTGGTGATTTTGGACCGCAGAACTTAAAATGGCAAACACTGAGTTGAACTTTCAAAACTATTTTAATATGTATCGCACAAGATGGATGGCAAGAGAGTTGTTACAGAAGATTTTTTTATAAACCGACACGTCTCACACTCGAGCGTGAACCATAGACTATATCTTATGGTTTTTTATTTATAATATATATGATCTATGTTGGGATGCCAACAATAATAGCCGTTTATTCAGAAAGGTTTATTACATTTTACACTATTTATAACAATTCATTTTTTATATTCTATTTTCTATGTGCCCTTTGGCATAGGCCTCCTCCAACTCCTTCCATTTTCCCCTATCATTTGCTGTTCGTGGCCATAGCTTTCCTCCTGTAGTCTCCAAATCATCCTTCCATCGTTTAAAATCATGCATGTAATTACATCAATCAATTATTTCTGCCAAGTTTCATCCAGATCCGTTCAGCCGTTCTGGAGTTATAGGGTAAAAAACATATATATACATACCATATATACCATACTTACAAACTTTCACATCACTATCACTACATAGTATAAAACAAAGTCTCTGTCCCTATATCCCTATGTATGCTTAAATCTTTAAAACTACGCAACGGATTTCGATGCGGTTTTTTTTAGTAGATAGAGTGATTCAAGAGGAAGGTTTATATGTATAATACATGCATGATATAGTAGAAAAACAATGTGCACCCGTGCGAAGCAACGCGCGGGCGGGTCGCTAGTTTATAATATTAGTAGGATTAGTATTAGTATATATTTGTTTGTGTACCTGCATTTTGTACAAAACATCGTTATACTGGCGTTGGTGACGCGGCTCTCGGCTCCGATTTCTTCGAGGCTCGACTTGAAGGCGCGCTCCAGTCGCTCCACGCTCTCTGCGAACGCGGTCGAGTTGCCAGCTACGTTCAGCACTCTGTGGAACCGGAATATAAAAACGGTTTTGATCCCCAGGCACGGTAGATACACCCTCAGATCACTTAGTCACTAACAGCGATCTCTCAGTACTTACTGGAAGAGATCGCTGTTAGCGATAAGGCCGCGCATTGTATTATTTCTCCTCCTTTCTCTGTTAGATCACTTATTGTATTCCGAGTATATATGCTATGGGCCCTGTATTTTTAAGATCTATTTTTAAGATTTACTATGTTGCCTGAAATAAATGATTATTATTATATAGCTTCAATAGTGTAGGTATTTTATTACATTGTAACGGGGATCATTCAAAAGAGCGGTAGATACCACCGCTGTTAGAATACTAACTGGTTTCCTTCCAATGTTTTTCTTCACCGTTCGAGAGCACTAGCATTACGCACATAGATTTTTCGACAGGAAAAATCTATTGACGCATGACCGAATTCGATAGGATGGCGGGTTCACTCCCACTAGACCTGATCAAAAGTAAAAATAATTACCCTTCCATAGTATCGGCGAGTGCGGAAATAAGATTTCCGAACGGTGACAGCTTCCTGGCAAGGGTGCCCAACGACTCGTTGCCGGGAATCTTGTCCTCTACAGTGTGCACCACGGCTAAGGCACTCGCTAATTTGGCACTGAAATATTAAATAATATTAGACAGCCTTCACAACTCTGTAGCTCTGCCTTCTGCGCCGTAGGTCGTGGGTTAATCCCAACCGAGAACAAATATTAGTATGATGAATGTTTGTTCTCTGTCTGGGTGGCATGCATGGCAATGATTTGGTGATATAATAATATAATAATAATAATATATATAATAATAATGCTGGACAATCCACACAGCACTATCTAGCCCCAAAGTAAGCTATTCAAAGCTTGTGTCATGGGTACTAGATAACTGATATATTTAATACATTATATACTTACATAGATAGATTTTTTTTATTATACATAGAAAACACCCAGACCATCGGAACAAATTTCTGCAGATCGTACACAAATTTGTTCCACGGCGGGAATCGAACCCGCAACCTCTTGCGTCGCAGGCAGGGTCTCGCCCGCTGCGCTACAGAGGTCGTCAGAGGAGAGATATATGTGCTAACTACAAACGTAGCCCTAACTTCTATCTATTCCATGCAAATAAACATCATCATCAGTGGTCGCCGGTGTAATTACAGGCACATGAGGCTTAACATCTGTACGCCTCAAGTTGATGGACGCAGTGCAGTGCATCGTAGGGCACGTTCGTATTGTGCGTGACCTACGGGGCAATGTTTTGTTTATAGGTGATGGTTACCACTTAACATCAGGTGGGCCATCTGCTTGTTCCATCAGCTTGTTGTATAAAAAAAAATCATCATCTTCCTGCCCTTATCCCACGCTAAGTGGGGTCGACACAACAAGTTCTACTCCTCCACTCTTCTCTATCATTCGTCATCTCGGTGCTCACTCCTTTCTTACTCATGTCATTCTTCAAACAGTCCATCCATCTTTTCTTAGGCCTACCTCTCTTTCTAAAACCAATCACATCCATGTCTAACATTCTTCTCGTAATATGAATTCATGAAAATAAAAGTATCATTTAATATCTGAACATTCCAAACTTACCAATAACTAGAGAACACAGTCCACACGCGCTCGAACGCGTCGATAACGGGCGCTTCGTCCCTCTCGCTCTCGTCTTCGCTCTCGCTCGCACAGTCGCTCTGCAACTTCTCGACAGTGGTTTTCGCAAGCTGCATGTACTCCGGTATGATCTGACAGCGCTTCGCTACTTCTAGGCACAGCTCCTTGAAGTTGCACACTTCGGATTGAGTGAGGGTGTTTGCGCCTAAAATTAAAATCCTATTAATAATATAATAAGCGCGAAAGTTTGTAAGTATGGATAGATAGATGGATGAATGGATGGATGGATGGATGGATGGATGGATGGATGGATGGATGTTTGTTACTCTTTCACGCCGGAACGGCTGAACGGATCTGGATGAAACTTGGCAGATAGTCTGGAATAGCACATAGGCTATATTTTATCCCGTGGGAATACCGGGATTTAAATCTGCGCGAATGAAACCGCGGGGCGCAACTAGTATATAATAAATAGTGGTGGACTTTCCACACACCACTATCTAGCTTCAAACTAAGCCAAAGCTTGTAATATGGGAACCAGATAGCTAACAACAATCTCCGCAGGCACGGTAGATATCCCCTCAGATCTCCTAGTACCAAGAGCTAACACCCGATTCTTACCACATCCACATACCCACATTTCGCAGCAGTGCATTCGTGACAGGTCGCAAGTCCGTCGCCTCTGTTAGAACACTAACTGGTTTCCTCACGATGTTTTCCTTCACCGTTTAAGAGCACTGGCATTACCAAAATCAAAACGTTCATTATTCAGTACAATAACACGGATCACTTTGAACTTATACTCGCCATCTTATACATCAACAGTTTACAATAAAGATTTTTTTTTTAGACAACTAGCTGATGGAACAAGCAGATGGCCCACCTGATGTTAAGTGGTAACCATCACCTATAAACAAAACATTGCCCCGTAGGTCACGCACAATAGGAACGTGCCCTACGATGCACTGCCCTGCGTCCATCAACTTGAGGCATACAGATGTTAAGCCTCATGTGCCTGTAATTACACCGGCGACCACACTCATCAAACCGAAACACAGCGTTGCTGCTTGGCGGCAGAAAAAGGCGTGGTGGTAGTACTTCCCCGGACGAGCCCTTCACAAAGACCTCTACTACTCTTAAAAGATTATTCCGTGATGTTGAATAAGTTTACACAGTATGTCCCAGAACTCTAAGCCGAAACGGGGCGACAGATTGATTGTAAACATCATGAGAAAAATCAGAACAAAAAATCTATCCCATGCAGTTTGAAAATTATGGGAATTTAAGAAAAACCTAAAAATTTGGTCAATCTGTAACCATCTTTCGGTTATAATAATAACCACCAATTTAATATGATTGTCATCCCTATTCACGCTGCGAATGGGACCTGCTTTTATTATTTTTATTTTAGTTTGTTGTAAATTTTTGTGTCAATTACTAACCATTCTGCTTATTGTTTTTACTAACCATTTATGGATTTATGTTATCCAAAATAAAAGGTTTTATTTTATTATTTATGTACCTACACCATTAACGCGAATAAATGATTTATGTTTAAATACCTTTATTGTCAATGACGCGCAAGCAGTTATTGAGATCCATGATAAGGTACTCTATCCGGGGGAAGACTTCGTTGAAGACCGCGATCCAGTGCTTCAGCAGACACTGTAGCACGTCTGACAGACTCCATGGAGGAGGCTTGAATATAATACGCATCCAGAGGTTTTCATATTTCGCTCGCATTTCATTCTGAAATAAGAATAGAAAGTCAATCGTCACAAGCAGGTAGGTAGGTATCTAAATGATTTTGTACGCCAGTAATGGTAGGATTTTAGTGATACTTAGAATTTTAGAAGACCTTTATTTACCATGTACCTAAAATTCTTACAAAATAAAGTATTTGATTTGAAAGAATAATTGGCTTCTGTTAAACATAAATTCTAAGTAATATAGGTTATATTACTTAGAATTATTAAGTTTAAATAAGCTGTCGGTCTTACTAAAATAAATAAATAAACGTTTATTGAGCATAATTCTTTTGAAATTATATAATGTGTAATCTACGAATCCTACTAATATTATAAACGCGAAAGTTTGTAAGTATGGGTGGATGGATGGATGTTTGTTACTCAATAACTCCAGAACGGCTGAACGGATTCTGATGAAATTTGCCATAGAGATAGATTATAATCCGGAATAGCACATGGGCTTCTTTTTATCCCGTGAGAATACCGAGATTTAAAACTACGCGGGTGAAACCGCGGGGCGCTGCTATTAGGTCATATAGTGAGGTAGGTACGGACAGTTAAAAATCGGTAAAATCGAGAATGCCCCCCTTAAAGAAGCCAGTAGATACATACCTCCAGGATATTACTGAGCAGCGTGAAGATATGCTTCTTCAGCCTAGCGGCGGACAGCGGCGTGGCTGTTGGCTGCGAGTGCGGCTTCAAGACCAACGCTCGCAGTGTTTTGGTTTCGACGCCGTTGGCAACAGCCTTCGTGCAAAGGTTCTTGTCGTTTGATAACAGAATCTGCAAGTTATAAAAGTTTTTATAGTTGATAACTCTTGCCTTCTGCGGCAGGCAGTCGGTTTGATCTCTACCAACCAAGAACGAACATTTTGTTTATCTATTTACTAGCGACCCGCCCGCGCGCCCCTGCTTCGCACGGGTGCACATATCATGCATGTATTATACATTCAAACTTTCCTCTTGAATCACTCTATCTATTAAAAAAACCGCATCAAAATCCGTTGCGTAGTTTTAAAGATTTAAGCATACATAGGGATATAGGGACAGAGAAAGCGTCTTTGTTTTATACTATGTAGTGATAGTGATTTATACCTAAGTATTCAATCAGTTAATCCTAGATAACAAACCAAAATAAGGGGTAATTGTCAGACTGGAGGACCCTATAAAGTATCAAGTAGTAGTAGTAAGTATACTTACCACCGATTTGCCTCTCTCAGCTTGCTGCAAACAGCAGTTAAGAATCTCGTCGTCCGGCGACTCGCAAGGGTAGATGTGTGAGTTTGCATCCCGTAGTGGTTGAACTTAAACGATAATTTATTTAATGGACTTATCTCTGACTACCCCTTACCCCAGACAATTAATTGATTCAGCGTGACTTTGCGGAATTACATAATTAGATATAAATTAGAAAGAAAAAATTTAGAAACAAAGAAAATACATTTATTTTGGACACACACGATACATACACTTATAATAATTAAAACAAGAAAATACAATAAAAACATTAGATTAGCGGATTAGTACTATAGTTTCGGATAATTTATATTTACCCCTTACTTTAACCTTCAAGAATCTACAGTTCGTACTTTGTACTAAGAGATTTGAGGGGATACCTACCTTGCCTGGACATAAATCAAAGTCGCAAAGCTGTTTCTTTACTTTTTTCGGTTATATGGTTGTTACTTGTCGATTGAACAAGATTAATAAAATTTTGGCTTTGAACTTGTATTTAAAATATTATGAAATGTACACATTAAATAACTTGATAAGAAAATTATATAATGCACATAAATAGAGTACATTATAAAAATTAGAATTTTCTTCCAGCTAACCTTTGTGTTATGTGGAGTGGATGGTAGTGCTATAAGACACAATAGGAGAAACAATTATGATACAAATATTTATTTTTGTTATCGTATTTATTCGTACCTATGGTGGTTTGTCGGAAAAATGGTGGTAGATAATTACAATAAGGGACCTTTGATTCGTGAATTAAATAAATAAATAATGCTGGACAAACCACACAGCACTATCTAGCCCCAAAGTAAGCTATTCAAAGCTTGTGTTATGGGTACTAGATAACTGATATATTTAATACATTATACTATACTTACATAGATATTTTTTATTATACATAGAAAACACCCAGACCATCGGAACAAATTTCTGCAGATCGTACACAAATTTGTTCCAAGGCGGGAATCGAACCCGCAACCTCTTGCGTCGCAAGCAGGCTCTCGCCCGCTGCGACACAGAGGTCGTCAATTAAATAATAATATTAAATAATACCTTTGATTCTGTCATTGTTTTCAGGCAAGGACTTGTATAGATAGTCCATGGCCGGGCGGGCTCGTTTGCAGATCGCTCCATTGCCGTTATTACTGTCCTTCAGTTTATCCAGCTCGTTGATCACTCGCCACGGCACTAACAGAGTAGGTTGTTCGGTGTACCCTGAAAATAACAAAATAAAAAGAATGGTATCGATTGGTGGTCATAAAGCCACGTTTTCACTAGGGGACATGTTGCGGTGACAAGTCGTCCGACATTCACGTAGTTTGTCTCTGCAACTTTGTCCCTCGACATATGACTTGTTCACACTAGCCAGTAGTGAACAGTATGTCGCCCGAGGAGGTTTTATTCATTTTCATTTTGGGAACACAAAGCGACACACGTTCTCTCTAGTCAAATCCTGTCCTGTGACAGTCGAGGGACTCGAAGGTCGCGCGTGTCGACGCTCGCAGAGCATCGACTAGCGACAAGTCCTGCAACCCGTAAATGTCGCAAGCGACGTCGGGCGACATGTCGCGGGACACGTACATTTCGTGTCGGGCGACATGTCGCGGGACACGTACATTTCGTGTCGGGCGGCAAGGTCGCGAGACAAATGTCCCCTAGTGAAAACGTGGCTTTATCCTAACTTAATATGACAGCTCTATAATTATAGCCATCCCTGTCGTTTCGGTCTTCTAGAAAGGGACGGCAGAATTTTTAGTGCTGTCAAATTAGGAAAACTAAACAAAAGAATTGACACCATTAGATATTTGTTGTATTCCTGGCACAGTGCAAAAGCTATGTTAGTTTTTCATAGTTGACTATAAATCTTACAAACCTTCTATGTGTGAATTCATGATATTCTTGATAAAGTCTAATTCATGGATGAAAATATTAGTGTCCACCACTAAAATAACATTTTCTTTAGCGACTACTCTAATATTTGCCCCAGGAATGTTTCTATTCTCAGGTACAACCACCTGTTTTGTCTGAAACAAAGAAAGTCACTGAAAGAAGAGAATGCTTCAGCGCATTGGTGAGGGTCAATAAAAATATATTAGCTAGTATAGGGCCTCTTTGAAGAGAAATGGAATGAATGATCAACCAAGACAGCAATGGGCATACGATATAGTAGAAATGCTGGATGCAGATGGAATTTCACTGCAAATAAGGGGTGCATGGAGCAACTTGGAGGAGGCCGTCAAGAGAACCATATCCCTATGCACTAACACTTATGTTGATCAGTAATATCTGGGTGACCGAGCTTTGGTCAGCTGCGTAACAACGCCATCTACTGAGGTAGCTTAAAAAATAATAGTATCACCAATAATTCTCAGAAAGAGTCATCATTATGTTTAAGTTTATGTTTTTCATTGCATGAAAACAAAGACAAAAAACATTTTCTAAAAATGAATCCTAGCTAGATCAATTCCGAGATTCAGACTAAGTATATAAAAAATAAATAAATATACAAGATTTGTTTTTTTATAAGTAAAAAAAACTGAAACAGCTTAACAACTTTGATCCCCAGGCACGGTAGATATCCCTTCAGATCTCTCAGTACCAAGTACTAACTCAAGATTCTTTGAGGATGTCTAAGGGTAGTCAAAGGTATGTCCAAACATTATATTTGGCACATACCCACATTTTGCAGTAGTTAGTATTTTTTTTTGTATATATGTATCAGAGATAAAAGATATTTTCTTAAATAGATATTACAAACCTCTCTTGTATCTATTTCCATAGATTCATCCTCAGTTTCATACTCAGTATGTACATGAGTATCCATCTCTTCATGACTCAGTCTCTTTCTTAAATGTTCCATCCTGTCTAGACCTGTTTTAAAAGTACTGACAGTTGTTTCTGTGGATCTTGATGTGGATGATGATGTATTATGCATATCAGCAAATTTGTATGTATTTACAGGGGTATCAGACTTAAAGACATTGTACACACTAGTGGGTGTTTCTGCACTGTTAATTGTTTCTGCCTTAAACATATTCACAGGAGTTTCTATAGGGGTTTCTTTTCGGTAAGATAACTTTGAGTTTATGGCTGACATGAGTTTTCTAGCCTCGGAGAACTGAGGAGGAGTGGCCGGGTGCTTCATAAAAGGATACTCTGTTGTTTGGTTGTTTATTCCTTCCTCAATATCAGCAAAGGCATCTTTCGGTTTAACAGTATCTCTGTCGGGCAGTTGAGCTTTCATAGAGTATATTATTTTGTTAGCAGCAATAAATTGCGAAGGAGATATGGCTGACTGGGCTGTTTCATTAGGGGAATGTGAGAGGCTTTGAGAGTCACTGTTTACATGGGATTCTTGTCTTTGTACCTTTTCTGTTTGGGGTGTGGTAGGTTTAGCTGTGTGAGTGACCCTGTGTGTCTCTTTAGCCTCTTCATTATTAACCTCAGCAGAAAGTTCAGCTCTTAGTTGACTGAGTCGTGTATTAGCTGCATTTTTAGAAGGAGTTCGTTTCGGGCTTTGGCGGGGATTTTTGCTTTTAACAGGTGTCTCTCTTTTTGATGGGCTGGGCGAAGGCTTGAGGATCTTTTTCAAAGGACTACCAGTTTTATCCTCAGATGGCTTTGGAGTAAACTTGTTTGTTTTAATAGAACCAGTGCTTGCCCGTTTTTTTAAATTTCGCTTCTCTGGAGCTGCATTCTCTGAGAATAAAAAATATAATATAAGGATTTTTGAATAGATACAGAATAAAGAAATTCAACTATTGCCAAACCTTCTTTCAATTTCTTGCTGGCACTGCTTTGAGCAATAATTCCATCACTTTTTCTCTTTAGTGTCTTCTTTACTTCAATATTACTGGATTTGCCTTTAGGTTGAATCTCTTCCCTATTTCTTTTGCATTTGTTTTCTTCAGGAGACTTGACAGCCTTGAAAAGTAAACCACAGTTAGTAGATGAAAAATCTATAGAAAATATGAAAATCCTAGTGAGCCACTATGCCAATTAGTCATTAAATGAAAAAAATACTGCCTTTATAAATAAGGAAGGTCAGTAAAACATAATTCTATTAGAAATATAGTCAGTAGTAGTAATTACCAGAGGTTTGGTCCAAGAAGACTCCCCAGTTTTCCTATTGAAGTAATACCTTCTGCTGGTGTTTTTCTTAGATGTGCACAGTTCCCAACCAGCTGGCACATCCGTTTCGTCATTTTTATCAGAATTCATAAGATTAGAGCTCGAGTTTTTCTGCAGAACCGGGATTTATAAATTTTTTTCAACTCGGTTCGGAACTTCGGAACGAAACAACAAGAAGTCGATTCCCTTCAGTGTTGCCAATGAAAAATTTTTGGCGGCCGTGTATATAAGGTGAAAAAGCCGTGTTTCTGAGTATTTCTCAAAAAACATGTACATTTGAAAAAAAACGTGATTCATCGATGTTTTGATAGAAATACCTATATTTTCATTCAATTAAACAGCTGTAAATAAGAATATTCAACAGAAAAAATCATTAGTTTCCATAATCAAAAACAAATATAAGTGTAATCATAATATTTATCGTAAAAAAACAACTTTGTCATAGTTGTGTTTTTTTCCTTCTCATACAAAATCAACTTGAGACATCCTCACCCAAGCGTTTGTCACCTCGAAAAATACGTTAATTTTACGTTATTTAAGGAGAATTTTCTTGTTTATCAGACGTATATTGAATGTAGTTCGCATGTAATAAGTGAATTACAATGCGTTTTCATAGTAAAATAAATAATAAAATGAAAAAAACACAGTGACTCATATCGTATTACTTTTTCGTAAAAACTCCTATATAGCGGTTTACTTATACTTTAACCTTATTTCTGAACTCATCCGTTAATATTTTGGCACGGAGAGCACCAGATTCAACCTGACTGGCTGTTGTTTTGGCATCTCCGGCGTTTTTTTTCATTGTGAAAATTAGTCCGGAAGTGTTATCAAAAATGGATCCTCTTTTTCGTAACAAGAACATTTTGCACTTTTTCTTAGTACTAAGTTATGTCTTGATTTATATCACATAGAATACATTTAGAATAAACCTTGATAAGCCTAATACATTTGCAGTATCAGGTAATTATAAAACCATCGGCTTTTTAGAACCATGTTAAGGTCAGATTCATAGTACTTTTTCGTAACTTTTCCATCCTTAAGTCCCTAGAGTTATGTTACGAAAAAGTACTTTTTCGTAACGTTTTCCTGTTTCGTTACGTACATTTTGTTTGAGAAATACTCTTCTAACGAAAATGACCAAAGGTGGGCCGCCGTAGCACTGCTTTATTAAAAAGTAAAATGTTTTAATTTGCGTTTTTATTATTAAAAAACCTTAAAACAGCGCCATTTGGGAAATGTTTGCAAATTTTCTCAATTTCTTTGAAAAAATTATGCAAATATTTTCTTAAAACCTCTCCAATCTTTAATTTTTTGGTAAGTACATTGAGGGTTAGGTGGTGGGTTCTCTGCAATCATTTTTGCTGTTGTTACTTTTCGACATTATAATGCTGTTCCTCTCAAATTCCCTCCTGTCAAACAATATTGAGGTGTCCCACACCCAAATATTGTCAAATTTGATGCATCGGAGTAACACTTCGTACAAAACAACCCGTGAATTAATGAATTACCGTAGAATTTGAAAAAGCCGTCGATTCTGCTACGGCCACAAAGATGCGGCCGTGTAGGTAGTAGATTTTGTGATTCTTTGGCCTGAAAGCCGTAGAACACGGCAATTGCCGTAGCATTGGCAGCACTGGTTCCCTACCCTGCCTGGCTGGCCTGACAATTAACAAAAAACTGACAATGACAGACAAGTGACACAATACACAATTGCAACATGACTTTACGTCATCTAGCTACAATTTCGCTAATATTCTGAACAAGGAATTTGAATAGACATGTATTCAAATTCCTTGATTCTGAATACCGAACATTGGGCACACAAAAAATAAAAAGAAGAGGTAGTATGTATGCCTGCTAGCATTTAGCCTGCTTTTAGCAGGGTGAATTAAAAATAAATAAATTATCAAATTGACAATTCTATGGACTAGACCAAAACTTGACAATCAGATAGTCACTGTCAATCAGTTTTGTATAGCTGTCAAACAAAACAGCTGATTTTCACTAAACTGCTATGCTTATATGTTTAAACCAAGTTTAAATTAAATTTTAATGGTTTGGTTCGGTATCCAGACATAAAAAATGGAGAAATTTGTGAATTTTGGAAAAACTTTAAGAAACAATTGGAAGAAGTCTGTCGTTGGCGTTATTGCTCTTTACTACGCCGGTGCCAAAGGCAAAGAAAAATATGAGTAAGTACTTAGCCTTCATGTGCTACTATCCTAACTAACCCTATGTTTGCAAATTGAACTTGTTTCATCATAGCGCTGCAGAGAAATCTATGAATCCCATGAGTTAAGTACATATTAAACAAACACTTAAGTACATGATGATGTTTTTAGAATAAACTTGCTCATGCGTGCTGCTTGCAAGGAAGCCGCCACTTATGGAGACAGCACAATACCCATGGAGAGGAACCCTACTCTGGTTACCGTGATACTGAACCCTGTTGCAAACAAACGGTCTGCTAAGCAGGACTATGAAAAGTACTGTGAACCCCTGCTGCACTTAGCTGGGCTACAAGTGGATGTAATTCAGACTGCAGCTGAAGGGAATGCCAAAGAAATAATTGAAAACTTGAAGGGAACAGAAGCTATCATTGTAGCAGGTGGAGATGGAACCCTCTCTGAAACTGTAACTGGTTCGTAATTCACCACAGTCCCTACCTATAATAGAAAGAAAGAAAGACATTTATTCATACATACCACACATGACAGCTAAAGGACAGTTGCATAGAACATATAAAAGGGAACTAAGATAGATAGATAGATACTAGATAGGCTAACGCAGAAATGACATAAGGAGAGAAAAACGAACACAGAAAATTGAGTGTGCATGTCACATCCACACCATATGCATGTGGAATGCTGCCATGTACAGTCCGTATAAAAGGCCCTGAGCTCAGCATCAGCTGAGAACTAATTCTCAGTGCTGGTTTTCAGCTCTAATATTATTAGCACTTACCTTATTCATAATTTACAATCACCTAATTACTGGGTAATAATTTAAACAAATTATTTCAGGTCTCCTGAGAAGAAACGATGAAGCTAACCGCTTTCCTCTCGGTATATTACCACTTGGCCGTACAAACACCATGGGAAACACACTGTTTCCTGGAGGAAAAGGGGTAGATAAAGTGAAGCAACTTATTGAAGCATCTATGGCTATTATAAGAGGCAACACAATCTTGAAGGATGCCATGAAGATAGAACCAGTAGTGGTTAATGAAAGTGAAACTCTGCCACGACCTATTTATGCATTGAATTCATTTGAGTGGGGAGCATTCAGAGACACAATGGCAAGAAAAGATAAATATTGGTTTGTTGGACCGTTACGTGAGTATGCCTCATTTCTGTTCAATGGATACAAGGAGTCCTTGACATGGAATTGTAGCGGCACACTCAAGTACTCACCACCATGTCCTGGTTGCAGCAATTGCATCCAAAAGAAAGCTGAAATTAAGAGAAAGTGGTCATTCTTCATGCCAGCAACTCAAGTAGCCCAACAAACTGAAACCAAGACTTTAAACCCAGACTGTGCATCTATCCAGGAAGTTTGTTTTAAGACTTGTGACTTTAAAATACTGACTCCGAATATCGAAAGTACTAATACAACACCATCTTTGAGTATAGAATTAGGTAAGAACACATATTCCTATGGAGAGTTTGTATCAGAAGGTTGGAATCGGCTGAAAAAGAAAAATAGTTTAGAGCCTATTCATGCTAGAACTGTCGAGTTAATACCACAGACAAATGGAACAGAAGTGACAATTGAAATTGATAAGGAAGAATTTGAAGTGAAGCCTGTGAAAATAACTATCCTTCCTAAAGTTATCAAACTGTTTTGTAATCCACAAGTAAATGTTATTTAGCCTTATTTTATTTTGCATTTTGGTCTTACAAGCTCAGTTGCCATTCAAGTAGGTAACCCCCAAAACAACAATAATATTTTTACATCTCACAGTCAACAGTTAGTTGGTAAAAATCTCCATGTAGATTTACTTTCCTATACAGAAATAAAAATAACTCATCTTAATAAAAATTAATCTTTATTACATACTACACACAAGGCTGAGGACTCCCATAACATTAACTCTTTGTTGACATGAAAGTAAATGGTATAAAATATACTTTGTAAAAGAGCTATTTTAGAGAGGGGAATATGAATAATTATAATAAATGTTGTCTTGCGTACTCCCACACAAATATAGCGGCCGTCACGTGAACATTCAGAGATCTTACGAAGCCCTGCTGCGGGATTTCCACACAACTATCCATCATGGGCAGTAAATCACAGGGAACGCCTTCTTTCTCATGCCTAAAAAGAAGAAAAATAATTACTTACTACATATTCGTCATCTAGACAAGAATATTACTATGCTCACAAGTCAGAGACAAGTCGAGACTTTTTGACACAAGCAGTGGCACTGCATGATCCTTCGATGTCGGCTCTTCCTATCATTGCGCAGCAAAATTCGCCAAGCGTTGGATTCTTCACCCATCAAAAGGGAACGTGAGCTGGGTTTAGGCCATCGTGAGACAGGTTAGTTTTACCCTACTGATGGCTTGTCGTTGCGATAGTAATACTATGCGATATAGGCACATTCTTTCCCGGTTTATTTTTGCATAGATTCAGTGATTCTGCCTTTCGTTTGTATAAGTGCGTCCATACTAAATCCTCTGTCGTGTCGTACGTATTATGATCTATGTATACTCTGAGACCAAAAGCGCTGCCTTGAGGCAACCTACCAAATAAAAGCATTATAGGTACCTGTGATTGTGAATTGGACTTAGATTAATAATTTTACATGCAGTTGGTTTAAGGTAGATACCCTGAACATCGAAAGAATAACTTGATACAGGTAATATATAGACTCGAGCTTTAAAATATGCGTAATAGTTAGGGATGAAAATAATAAATAAATAAATAATTAATAATGCTGGACAATCCACACAGCATCATCTAGCCCCAAAGTAAGCTTCAAAGCTTGTGTTATGGATACTAGATGACTGATATATTTAATACATTATATACTTACACAGATAGATATTTTTTTATTATACATAGAAAACACCCAGACCTACGGAACAAATTTCTGCAGATCATACACAAATTTGTTCCGAGGCGGGAATCGAACCCGCAACCTCTTGCTAAGTTATAATATGTTAAAATATGTTATAATGCTAAGTTTTATATAGTTCAACCGAAGAACCGCTGATAAGCAGAAAGAGACTACACAAATTCTTACCCCAATAATAACAAAGTCTTCCTAGGAAACTTAAAAGTCTGCAGTTTAGAGCCAGAAGAGGTTTGTTCAGCGGCCACGATGGCGTATCCTTCAGCTTTCTTTTTGTTGAGGTAGTCTTTCAGGGGCTGTCCAGGTCGTATTTCCTCAATATCGATCCATCTTTCTGCTGAAACGCTGTAAGAATTTGTTAATACAAATGGCGGGGGCTTTATAAATTATGCGTTTATAACAAAAATCTAACTATACCTGAGTCCTTGGAACTGTTTGTCTAGCAAATGTCTCAAGCTATCAATTACGTAGGTCTTTACGCCAAAAACCTCGCTCGTTCTAGCCATGCCACCCAGATTCGGCAGCTTGTCTATCAATGATGCAACCACTATAAGGTCACTTGGGCTTTCTCTCTGAAAAAAATATTAAATTACTAAAACCCACTCGACATTACTACGTACAAACTTATTTATTGCTGATTTCAAGTATTTATTCATTCACCTTTTTAGTAGTTTCGTAAACATTTACGTCACTCATATTGTTCCAGGGAACATACTTTTTCTGAAGAGTACCAACTTTTTCTATTTCTTCAACTGCTATACTTTCGGTATGTTTTTTCAATTCAATTTTAACTAGTTTCTCGTCATCTATACGGCAGCGAGTCCATTCTTTCTTGAATGCGCACTGATCATGACTGCTAGCGTTTCTATTTATTTCTTTTGCAATGTGAGTAATGAACTCTAAATTATTTATTTCGTTGTTGTTACTATCACATAGTTTTGGCAGACAGTTATACAAAAAGTAAGGCGTTAAGTTAACTATCGCATCAAACTCATTAACGAAGTATTCTTCCTTGAGTTTCATGAAGGTTTTGTCGTTAGAATTTTCAGTAAGAGTCTTGTCTATAACTTTAATCGTATAGTCATACTTTCTTTCGCTTATCTTATACAATTCATACAGTTTCGTAGATAAGTATTGTGCATGCAGTCTCACATTAAACATTTGTCCCATTGTGTGGGATATTAACGTGTCCAGTACAAACTCATATTCATTGTTTGAGCATGTGCCATCCGAAATTTTGTGTTTCAGCAGCCAATACATTATTATAAACTGTGATGACACAGGTATATTTTTGTATTTCATTAAATGTAATAGTTGATCATTTATAGGCCGTTTCTGAAAATATAATACAAAATTATTGGTAGATTAGGTAGTACCTATATAAGCGTACCTAATTACCAAAATCATTAGTCCGATAAAAAAACCTGTTTACCTCAATATAAAAGAAAAGAGTGATATACCATTCCAGGCATATCCTGACGCTTTGCTGATGCGGTAGTTTTCCCAAAAGATAAAGACACCAATTCAATAGTCTCGAATCTGCATTTGGGTTGAGCAATAAGATAAAAACCAAGTGCTGTAATCCTGTCTGTATTGTCCTATGTATTTGAGAGTTTCCGTGATATCTTACTTTGTGTTTGAAAATATCATCAATTTTGTTGGTGATAAAACTTGAGATGATAGCTAAAGTCTCCGGGTTATGTATTCGAGATAGCATTGAAACAGCAAGATATTGAATTTCATAGTTGAAGTGCACATCGATGCTGGAAAGACAATTTACTTTAAATAAACAAAAACATCACGTCAGTATAATTTTAGTAGGTACCCTAAGTACCTTTCTATTATTAGGAGCAGCATTTACTTACTCAGCACTCTTGATTCCATATTTCGTGTTTCTCAAAATATCAACTGCAAGATTATCAGTTATTCTGAAAAAAATATATATGGTTAAAGTATATTTATACTCATTAAGATTCACAGGATTAAATAAACTGTAGTTAACCTTTGATCTTTCCTGGACACTGGACAGTAAAGCAGCAATTCACTAAAAATTAATACTAAATGACCATGTGCCTCAATTCGTATTCTGTTTAGATTTGTAGCTAAAGAATACAATGGATTGTTCTTAATAAAGCCATACTCTATAATCTTATTACAGTATAGTATGACTGTATTGTTGAATTCTGGTTTGTCAAGCAAAGCTTCATGTATTATAAGATGTGTAAATTCTTCCATGCATGGAGAATAATTCTGATTATTTGTTTTCAGCTCTTCTATTTCTCTCCACATTCTATTGATAAACGGATTTATGTCAAAAATAACATCTTTGGCTAAAGTTAATAACTTTAGTATCTTGTTAATGATTTTCAAAATCCAATAAAGGCAGCCATATCCACCACATTCAATGATATCATCAAGATAATCCACAATACATTTTAGATATTTATCTAATTTCAGATTCTCATTTTCCAATACTTTGCTGACTGTTTCACTATGTTTCTCATAGAAAATATTTTTTAACCTTCCAATGCTTTGGGCCTTGTGAATTTCTTTGTTTCGAAATATTCTTGCTAGGTCTAAGAGACTTTTGATATCAAGCATTTCATGCTTAAAGCTGCAAGCAAAGGTCTTATTATCTGAAAGATTATTAATTATGTACATGCTTAAAGCAGCTTTTTCTAATTCTATGTTTGAATCATTCAGAAGTATCACAGAGCTTTTATAAAGCTGAATAAATATGTCTTTAGAGCCTTCATGTATATAAATATCTGGGCATTTAAAACAATTTAATAGAGATTTGCTTTCATAAACAGATAAAACAGTGTCACTTGTTAATAAGCAAAGTATGTAATGTAGTATTATTTTAAACTCTTTCATGATCACATTTGCTATAGTTGCTTTGGTTGTGCTTGTTTCTTCCTTACATTTGCTATATATTGTCAATATTATCAACACATCATTAAAACATTCCAACTTATTTGAGTATTGTCTGCTTACAATATTTTTGATGTGTTGAATTTTGTCATTTACGATTTCTATGAAATAATTAATATCTTCACAATGCTTTTCAAGTAATATTAGTCCAAAATCTATATCTGCCAATGTGTTTGTCACATGTTTATAAAGCTCTCTTGTTTCTCCTTTATTGGTTGTTAGATTATTATCTAGTAATGTAATCAAAGGGTTTTCCTTATTTTCTGTTTCTTTGTTTTCCAATTGCAGCAGAGAAAACACTTTTGCTAATACTTTCCAATCCAGACCTTTACAGCAGTTGCCAACAAAGTGTGAGATGTTGATAAGTACAGCTTTTCTGAGGACAATGATATTGCAAGAAGCTTTTATCAACTCAGTTAATATTTCAGATGCATTTTTAATGGTCAATGATACATGGAAATCAATTTCTGCTAATATATCAGTCATATGGAATAGAGGCACTGGAGATAAGTTGACCAGAGGGATTGCTTCAAGAATAAAATTTAATGATTTTTCATCTCTTAGCATTTCTGAGACTTTTACTTTTAATCTTATAGTGTCATGAGCATTTTCATAAAAGGTTATATCATCGAGAGCTTTTACGAGAGCAATAGCTTCTGTTATACTCTTGACTTTCCTCTTGAGTTGGTACTCAACACATTTTAATTTGACTTGTGAGTTGTCATGTTTGAGGCCTAAATTAAAGGCACAATTTACCCAACAGTTGGGTATCCCTTGAATGGCATCAAATAATTGCAATGATGGCAGTACTATGTTACTCTGTTTTTCCTCCAGGCTATCTATCAATATAAAGAAACTGTCCCATTGCTTTCTAAGCAAATCAGTCTTTTCTTGATTCCATGAAAATATCATGTTAGTCTCAGATTTTAAATTAATATTTCTTTTTTTACTAGCAAGATAGTCTATGGCTTTTTTAGCAAGGTAAATAGATATTTTTCTGTGAGTAAAGTCAGAGGACATCAATCCAAACAATGTTATTCTCCAAAATTCATAATGGTACACTATTTCAGACTCAATCTGTATGTTTCCTTTGCTGTCAACTACAGGTAGGTAGTAATCTGATAAACAGCTGAGAACTTTGAGTGAAACTTCTATGTCTTCCAGCTCCTTGACATAGCTCCAAACTCTATCCAAAATGTTAAGGCCAACAGTTCCTTTAAATATTTTTGGAATTGTGCTAGTGATAAAATGAATTTTAACATTTTCATCAGAGTGGCAAATAACCTTTTCGATTGGCACTTCTACAAACAACAAGTTAATTTTCAATCCATGTTGTATGACTGCATCCAAAACACTGTCGATCACTTTAAAATATTGTAAAGTTCTTGAATGATCAACTTCGTCATCTGTAGATTTTGCTATATTTGGTGATAAATCAACATTGGCTAGAAGTTGTTGCAGTAAATGTTGTGAATTACTAACCAGAGTGCTGGCATTTAAATAGAGAACACTAAATGTTATTTTGCACACGTTTTCAACGATATCTGAGTTGATGTTTTTGATAGAATTCACTAAAAAATTGAATTCTTCTGAGTTTTCACAGTCACTTTTATCCTGTAGATTTATGAGATTCTTGTACTGTAATAGCTGCAATGCGTTCGAAAGATGTTTGTTAGAGTAAAAACTCCGTTCCATAATAATTTTCAGTTTGGAATCCACCAGCTCTTCGTCTAAATCTAGTAAATCCAGAAACGATAAAATTTGTTCAGAATTATCCATGTTGTGGACGATGTACAGGTTATTTGTAATCTAGTCCTTCCTTCACTCGACGCTCACTCAGGAATAATAAAGGGGTGGTTATTTCTGGTTACATTACTGGTTTGATAGGTATTTCTTTCCAAAATACAAATTTTTAAGTCCGTAACCGTAAAAATTAGCATTAGCTATCGACTATACTTATAAATCTGTGTTAGCTATGTTGTGACCACAGAACACATGTTGTAACTGTGTGACTGTGACAGCCTGACAGCTGTCTGTCAGTAAAATCACATCAGTTATTTCCTGCAAGGAATTTGAATACAAGTACAATTTCCTGAATTTCTTAGTAGTGACTGTCAATGTGTTACTTAAAGGGCATGCCGACCTATTTAGTGACGGGCGATAAATCATCGTAACCTGTCGTAACCACACGATATTGAAAAAAATTAAACTTATTTAGTTTTTTTTTTCATTTAATTTATTGTAGGTACATAATATATTTTAATATGATAACATTATTTACAAAAAAGAATGGTAAGTAAATAAAATCCAATTTCTCACCCACCTACTCAGTTTCAGTTTTCTACTCATGTAGTATTCCATCCGTGTTATCACGCAAAAACACACGCCGCGCCTTTATCTTGTTTAATATGGACCTCCATTCTCCTCTGTACGAGTGCCGGCGCGCCTTGCATACGCAACACACGTGTTTTCCGTTCTCATTAGGTTGTTTTTGTTACTATTGCCGTTAATATGTTGAGTTTTGTTCTTGTTGTTAGTTTTTATTTTTAAATATTTAATTTAGTAACGTTTGTAATTAAACATTACAATAGAATTATATAAGATATGCCAGATGGAACATTCGCATCAATAATAGTAAGAAACGTCGACGATTACTATCGACAATTTTTTATATCCAGACAACCCTAGGAATGTTATTTTTTTTTAAGGACTATAGAGTATGTGTACTCTGAAATTACAAGAAATAACAAGAGGTATGTATGTACTCCGTACATGAACTCTTTTGCAAAAATATAGTTATAGGTAGGTAGACTACAAATTAAAAGGCTGTGTTGAGGAATATCAGAAACACCGAAGTCTAGCATACGCAAGCAAGGGCATACGGCACGATGTAATGACGACGGTTAATTAACTGTCAGTGACATGACAATCAATTTGACTTTTAGGACGTCTTCATTCCTCTTCTTCATCTTCAAAACTGTTTTTCCGAAAATCTTGGTTCTTTGGATTTGTTGGTTCTGGTATCTTGCTATTTTTTATTAATCTAGATTAAACTTGAGTAAAGTTAGATATTTAACTAACTAGCTGATGCTATGTGACGTGATAAATCAGCGTAAATTGTAGAGTAGATATTGTGTAATTTACCTACCCGATATTTCAGTCCTATTTTGTTTAGGACGTAGCAAGCGATGGATGAAAATGCAATGAACGATGGCAAACATAAGGATTATCCCGATCAATTGAGTCCTAAAATACCTGGTAAAAAGTTGAAACTGAATGATGGGAGTTCCCAGGGCAGCATAAAGCAAGCAGATAATAATTATCTTTCATCTACCAGTAGCAATTCTACCCGGAGCTTGGAAGAAAATGGTAAAAAATCTATGCTAACTGAAACTAGATGTGTCTAATACATAGGTACTTACCTATTCAATGATGATGTTTTCTGTTTTTCTAGTTCCTAGTACAAGTAAAGATGAAAATGCAGATAGTGGCATATCTGCTGATAAGTCAGAAGGTACTAGCAGTGATGATAAAAGTGCTAGCACCTCTGCAGGGCCTTCAAATGAGGTTGTTAATATCGCTGCATCAGGGAGTAATGTTCAAACCATTTTGTTGAACATTAGGCAGCCTAATCGGACTAGAAATTACCGCAAAAGGAAGACCCCAGAGCATGACACAGATGCATCCTCAAATGATTCTGATGACCTATCAATGGAAGAAAATCCTTTCTTACCTGAGCTGCCTGAGCTATCTGAAGATGACTCTGCATCTGGTAATTCAGACTTTCGAAGAATAATGGATCTTTGTACTGAATCTGGTAATTCAAATCAGTCAAATGAAAATTCTCACAGGTAAGACAATAATGAATCCTTCCTAGATAAATAAAAATAACTAGATGTTTACATGATATTAACATAGCCTTTATCCCAAATAATTGGTACATATTTGCACATTGATACCTTACCTACCTAGCTACATAAGTCACATCTTACATCATCATTAGGTACCAAATTTTATATTTACTTGATCTTTGAAACCCTCTCCAAAGATAAGAGTGATCTTGACATGGTGATAAATATTATGTTTTTGATCCTAGCTAAGTAATATAGCTTTATGACAAAATAACCATGTATTGTACTTATGTAAAATGAATTGACTAACCTAACTTCTGTGAAAACTTTTATTCACTTGTTAGGTTTGTATTGCTAGAGCTTTTTGTGAAGGGATTGGTTTGGGGAAATACTACTTACTTACTTGGTACTTGGTGAGCGGACTGGTTTCCGCAAGTAGGCCGCAAGTGGGCCCTTTTTGCGTGTCGGGTGGTGGATGCTAGCTCAGCCACCCGATGTCCTCCAGGAAGGCCAGCAGCTCGCTGATGCTGGTGCAGGCTTCCCCAGGCGTCTTCGGTGCTCCAAGGTATTGTGCTCGCTGAGGTGCTACACTGTTGCACTCCAGGAGTACATGTGCGGCGGTTTCCTCTGTGTTGAGGCATCCTCTGCATAGGGGACTGTCTGTAACACCCAATGTAAAGAGATGCTTGTTGAGTGAGCAGTGGCCCGTGACAATTCCGATGACGAGTCGGAGTTTGTCACGTTTCAGGTTCAGGAGTTTTCGGGAGTATCTCGGACTCAGGTCCGGGAAAGCCTCCTTCGACTGCCTGCAGTCCTGTGTACTTGCCCAGTTGTCTTTATGAAGTTCAAAAGTTCTGCTTCGGATCCAGGATCGTGCTTGACTAAAAGGTAGGGGTATTTTTGGCTCTGGTCCTGCGGTCTGCATTTCCGAGCCCCTTCTAGCCAGGGCATCTGCTCCGTCGTTGCCTCTGGATCCACTGTGACCCTTGATCCATTGTAAGGTGATGCTCCTGTTGGACTTACATACCTCTTCCAACAGCTGGTGGCATTGTATTGTCAGTCCGGAGTTGTGTTCATACCTGTTTAGTGCATGTAGTACTGCAGCACTATCCGAGAGGATTCTGATGTTGTAACCAGTTACCTTCCTTCGTAGTACTGCACTGGCAGCTTGAATTATGCCAACACATTCTGCCTGGAAGATAGAGTTGTGTTGGCCCAGAGATGCAGCTATATGGATGTTTAGGTCTTCCGAGAACGCTCCTGCACCTGTGCCTGTTTTGGTTTTTGAGCCGTCTGTGTATATACGTATTTCATGTATACCAGAGCTGTCACTAGGCTCCTCGTGTAGTTGTATAGTGTAGCTCCTAGTCTGTATGTGCATTTTAGGGATCCTGTCATAAACGGAGAGCAGAAGAGGGTTATTGCCTATATATTCTCCTATTATGGTAGTGTGGCGTGCTCGTGTGTCTGTTCCCCATAGTTTTAGAGCCCAAAGTCGAAAGGCAGCCGCAGCTGCTTCCTGTTGCACGTGTAGGTGTAGGGGTGTTAGACCTATCAGGGCTTCAATTGCTGCCGTGGGGGCAGTCTTCATGCAGCCTGTTGTCGCTACACATGCAAGTCTCTGAAACTTTTGTAACTTATTTGTCGCGGTGACCTGTTTTGTCCGAGGCCACCATACTAAGGCACCGTACGTAAGCGAGGGCCGGATAACGGTGTTGTAGAGCCATAGAGTTATCTTCGGTTGAAGTCCCCATGTCTTGCCCACCATCTTGCGACATTGCCAGAAGGAGATGGTGGCCTTTTTTATTTTGTTTTCTAAATGCTTAGCCCAGTTTAGTTTACTATCCATTGTAATGCCTAGGTACTTAACCTCCTCTGATAGCTTTAGTCTAGTGCCAAAGAGAGATGGTAGAAGGTATGGTCCTAGGTTGCGCTTGTTTGTGAACATCACGAGTTCCGTTTTTGTTGGGTTAACGGTTAAGCCGTAGTCTCTGCACCATGTTTCGACGATCTTTAAAGCGTTATTCATTAAGTTGCAAGCTACGCTGGCAAAGTGCCCTGATATTAGAATGGCAAGGTCGTCCGCATAGCCTACCGTGAAAAACCGTTGTGCATTTAATTTGGTGATTAGATCATTTGCTACTAGGTTCCATAGTAGTGGTGAAAGGACACCTCCCTGCGGACAGCCCTTTGCCACCACCCCCCTGGTTTGTCCCTGCAGGTCCACTCTTACAGCTCTAAGCTGCAGCATGTTTATGATCCAATCTACCAGTGTCGATTCTACTTTATGTTTTCTTAGTGCAACATTGATACTATTAAAGTTTGTTTTATCGAAAGCGCCTTCAATGTCTATGAAGGCTGCGAGACATAGAGTTTTACTTGCTATGTCCCGTTCAAGTCTGCTCACTACCACATGTAGCGCTGATTCTGTTGATTTACCAGCGCTGTAAGCATGTTGCTGTGGGTGGATGGGTGCAATTACAAGTATGTTGTCTCTAATGTGCCGATCACATAGTCTTTCAAGAGTTTTAAGTAAGAAAGAAGTGAGGCTGATCGGTCTGTAGGATTTTGCTTCGGTGTAGTCGCTTTTCCCCGGTTTAGGTATGAAGAGTACTCTTACCTCTCTCCATTGTAGTGGTACGTAGCGGAAGGCTACACATGCTCTAAACGCACTTGTCAGCACTGCTGCAAGGTGTTGTTTGCCCCACTGCAGGAGGGCGGGGAAAATACCGTCCAGTCCAGGTGACTTGAACGGCTGAAAGGTGCTGATGGCCCAGTGTACTTTGTCTTCTGTTATGACGGACCGTGCAACTGCCCAGTCGTTATCGTCTGGCGTTGGCATGTCGGTACTTCGCCACTCGGTGTCGTCCATTAATTGACATTCCGGAAAGTGTGTCTGTAGTAAGAGTTTGTGTGTTTCTATTGTTGTTTTTGTGTATGTGTTGTTAGGTCCTTTTAGCGATCCGATTTCACGTCTTGGTTCTGCGGCGAGGATTTTCCTAATTCTGTTAGATTTGTTGTTAGATTCAATGTTAGTGCAGAAAGTTTTCCACCTGCGTCGACCACTGCGACGAATACATTTCTTGTACTTGGCTTGGGCCAGCTTGTATTTGTCCCAGTCATTGTCGTCGCGAGTGTTAATAGCCCTGTTGAATAACCTTCTTACAGTGTGTTTTAATCTTTCCAGTTCTTTGGGCCAGCCTTGGTTTGCCGAGTCTTTCAGCCGGGTGGCTGCAAGGGGGCAGGCTTCTTCAAAGCTCCTGGAAATGCTTGTCGTTATGTTTTTGATTACGCTTTCTAAATCTGACGTGCTTGTTATATCTGACCTGATTGTGGTTTCTCCGAGACGCTGTTTGAGAGATTCAGCAAACATTACCTTGTCGGTGCGTCGCGGGTTTCGGGTCGGTGCTGGTGTTGTGGTGCTCAATGCCAGTTCGTATCTGATCCACCTGTGGTCGGAGCAGGAGGATTCGTCCGAGACCCTCCAGTTCTGCACGACATCAGGGCAGTTGCCCGAGACCATGGTCAGATCTATGATGGTTCTGGATCTTTTAGTCACGAAGGTCGGTTCTGATCCCCTGTTTGCTATGGAGAGGGAGGTTGTAAAAAGAAAGTTTACCAGGTCGTCTCCTCTACTGTTCGATGTCGGCATGCCCCATATTGGGTGATGCGCGTTTGTGTCTGCAGATATTATCATATTAAATTTGTTTAATTCACAGTGTCTTACCAAGTCCGAGACGTCCTTTGCCGGTATGCCTTCATCAGCGGGCATGTATGCTGATGCAAGCGTGACGTCGACAATCTCCCCCCCGATTTCGCCCTGGAGTCTGACTGCTGTCAGGTCCCTGAAACAGAACTCGGTGAGGGGCACTGCTGTTAAGGTCCTCGGTACATAGATGCATGTACGAGGATTTGTATCTTTACTGTCATATATTAACTTACCATCCAAGTTAGTTAGACCACACACACGCCCTGCCCTGATCCACGGCTCCTGGATCAGGGCTATGGTCCTCCTGTTGTTGTCCCCCAGCACCCTGCGTAGGTTAGCCGTTGCAGTGAGGCTGTGCTGGAGGTTGCATTGTATGACGTTATAAGAGGGAGTCTGGGTCGCCATCATCCTGGCTTCCCTCCTCGACCTCCGATGCGTCTGTGCCCATAAGCTCCTTGAGTTCCTCACACATCTCCTCCATCGCGCTGGAGCACGACGGTTTGGGTGATGAGTGAGGTGGGACGGCTGCAGCTGGGATGTCGGGACCGTCTTCTGGAGCTCTCTGGTCGCTGGGGCCAGGTTGCGGTTCTAGCTGTTTTTGCTCTGGAGGCGAGTCCTTCAGAGCTCCGTTCGCTGCGTAGAACCGGACGTAGATACTCCCCAGGTTAAACGACAGTCTGCGGCCTCGATCCATGATGATAGGGACCAGATCTTCTGGTATCCCTACCGCCACGAAGAGGATGTCGTTCTCCAGCCGGGAGTGGGAGTACACCGTCCATTTGCCAATCTGTGCCCATTTGTTCTGTTTTGTTAGGACCAAGCTTGTGTCCTCCAGTGAATCTGTGCATTCCGGAAGGAATATGGCCGCACGGATTTTTCGCGTGAGTTCGCTCTGCCGTACGACCTTGAGTCCCGGACATGTCTCGGGCGTCAACTTCCGGATCGTAGCAGCAAGCCACGCAAGTGAAGGCTCGTCTCCACACCAAAGCTTCAGGGCCCCCTCATTGAAGAGCGGTCTGCCCACGAAGTTGGGGGAGAAGTCGATACTGGAGTCCTTGCTTTCCTCCAGTATGCGACGAACGAGATAACTCTTCACTCGAGTCGCCTGTTCCTCCGACAAGTGCTGGTTGTCATCCCTCACCACAGCCACTTGGAGATTGCTTTGGGCAATTTCCGCGTAACTGGGGTGTGCATGAGGCGTGCTGTCCAGTTTCTGTTTCTTGGAATATCCACGCGGGGACACCGTATCATCCACCCGAGCGCGCTTACAGGGCTCATTACGAGCCGGTGCCTGAGCAGATTTCGCAATCTGCTGGGCAGCGCGCCTCTGGCGGTTTTTGCGGCCCCTGCTCCGCGTGGGTCTTCCTCCTGTTTCGCTGCGACCATCGGGCACAGCGGGTGGTATGTGTAAGCCTGACGGCCTCGCTGGCGGGGCATGCGGTGTGGAGTCTGTCGTCTGTCTGTCTGTTTCAGTGTGTCTTGTCACCTGTCTCTGTTTGAAGAAGTAGCTAGGATTGGGGCCTCTCCGCACAGGGGCATCACGATTTGACGCCACCTGTTGCGCCCCAGGGTTTCCTTGCTGCTTCTTCTGTAGTGTAAGCTTTTTAGCCTCCTTCCTCTCCGGGACGTTTGCCGCCACCTCGAGAGGTCGGGTACTGGAGTGTGAGGTTCCGGCCACTGGCCGTACACCTTTCCCTGTCTTGTGTGTGCTTTTGTTTTTGCCTTTAGGTCCAACGACCGTCCAGGCAGCAGTACTAGACTGGGGGACCGCGAAGGCCGCCGCCAAGTCTCTTACTGCCTCCTCTGATGAGGGGGTTTTTGTGTGGTCAGTTACATTTTGCGAAGCCATGTCTGTTTTGTTTGTGTAGATTCGTCGTGTTAGGTCCCCACCCTCCATGGAGTCCGCACCTGGGGATGCACTACGTACACCAGGGATACTAACACGATATAGAGGGGGTGATTGGGTTGTTCACGAGTCCGCACGGCACCACCAGAGCGAGCGTCAACCACAGAGGACGCTCAGCATAAGGCGTGCGCCGCCGACTGCAAACCCCATCAATCCCCCCCTCTCGCCTGACGGCAGCTGATGGCCGACCGCCCTGCTGGTTAGCCATCGGTTGGCTCTACCAATGGCCCTCCGTTTTGAGGGAATTTGGAGCCAAAGAGGAGTGTTGTGGGAGAGACGTCTGCCCACTCAGCCACCAGGATCACCTCCTCCCCCCTCACGGGTCCCCTACGTTCAGCAGCAAAAACGTAGGTGGTCCACCACCCGCCTGTCACTCTCTCTGTGGATGGCAGGCCCACGAGACTGGACCACATTGCCCCGTGGTATAGGTACTTATAGAGGATGGGATGGGTATTTTGGAACGAGATTGTGTAAAGGAATAGGATTTTCGGGTAAGGATGTAGGAAAGAGGTGTGGGTAGGGAAGGGATTGGGACAGGGGGGGTTAGGGTGGTGGTGTCCAGTGGATCGATGTGAAACATTTATCCGCTGCGCTCCACCTGCCCCTTTTGCCCTCTCTCTTTATCCAGGCTTGGGACTGGCACCATGTTGGATATTGTCAAAAACAATAGCCACCATCGAGGCGAGATTGGGGGCGACGTGGGGAAATACTATCACCATTCTTATTTCTGCTGCCAAGTAGCATGGCTATGTTTCTGTTCATAGGGTGTAGTTACTGATGAAATACAGCATCCTGTATGCCTGAAGTTGATGCACACAAGGCAGTCAGTCCTTTGATAGTAGTAGTAGTAGTAGTAGGTGATGGTAACCAATGAGAAAAGCAGATGGCCTACTAAATGGCACTAACCATCTGCTTTTTCCATCAGCAAGTAGTAGGGAAAATTGGTTTCATAATTACACCATTTATTTTTACTAGACTCACAAGTCACACATTAGGAATGTGTACTAAGATGCATTGCCCTGCATCAATAATAGTCATAATCAACAGGAACATCCCTGGTTAAATTTTGGTGGTAAATTACAATATTTACCTGCAATAGATTATAGATCACAATATACCTAGGATCCAACAGGAATATTGAAGTACACTGCCCTTACTGGGAAACTAAAGATTTACATCATTCTAATGATAATTAGGTACCTATGTGTTTATTATTTATCATCACAATCCATTGTATTCATGAGCGTGTTTCATTCTCGTTCAATATTTCAGCTCAATTCCAACTGCAAGCACCAGTCCGGCCAGGTCAGAATCACCCTCAATGCTGGATTACGAGAGTGAGGCTTCCAACCTCGAGGACCCAAATGATGCATCCTTGGACATTGAGGAGTCGGAGACAGACGACGAGCCAGTAGTCAACAGGAACATCCCTGGGTCACAGGATAAGCCAGATCAGAAGCTACCTGATGTGCTGTTGAAAGAGAAACCTAAGCATGATTATTTGTTCTTAAAAGGTATGTTTATACCCAGGTATGTTCTATTATCATGACCCATCTGTAATATAAACTTACCAAAAATTCCCAACTTTCCTCAAAGACCTTAATATGGACACCGGCTTAAATTATCACGCGACCCAGCCATTTGCCTTACCAATTCTCCAGCAACAGAATGGAATGCACTATCAGAAGAGAATACTTAGCTGTGCCTACTGTCAATGCATTTAAAAACCAGCTATGACAACTGGCCTCAAAACAAACTACTTAATTGGTGCTCAGAAAAACACACATCATGTCACCCATCAGGTAGGAGGGGAGCCCACGCTTCGACTTGTTTGTGGTCGCCATTTGAAGACCTTTACTCCCTAGCGGTTGTTCTTTGCGCTATATGTCCTACCCATTGCCACTTCAACTTGCTAATTCTACAAGCTTTGTTGCTTTGTTGACATAGAACTCGCCCCTTTTTACAGAGTTAATAAACCGTGAGATGGGGCTGACATTTCCCTATGGTAAAACGACGAAGGATGACTTGATGTTCTGCCGGAAGTTCTATGGCTCACTTCACGCAGTCAGCCGTCTGAAGAGGCTGCATAGCTTGTCTAAACATAAGGGATGTGTTAATGCCATCAATTTTCACCCTGAAGGTCAGTCATATTAAGTTTTCATTGTGTATGCCTTCACAGCTCAGTTGGTAGTAGCTCTGCCTCTTGTGCAGAGGCTGTGGGTTGGATCCCCACGGAGGACAAACATTTATGTGATGAACATAGAAATTTGTTTTCTGTCGGGGTGTTATAAAATATTATAAGTACTAGTTGCGCCCCGCGGTTTCACCTGCGCAGATTTAAATCCCGGTATTCCCGCGGGATAAAAAGTAGCCTATGTGTTATTCCAGACTATAACCAATCTCTCTGCCAAGTTTCATATAGATCTGCTCAGCCGCTCCGGCGTGAATGAGTAACAATCATCCATCCATCCATATTTACAAACTTTCGCGTTTATAATATTAGCAGGACGTATTTACAAAAAAAAGTATTATATGAACTATCTCTGGTTCCTATATCACAAGCTTTGGCTTAGTTTGTGGTGAGATAGTACTGTATGGAGTGTCCACCAATATTTATTATTGTCATTATTTGATGGTTCCTTGGAATGCCTTATCCATTACAAGTTTTGGTAATATTTGAAAAGGGTGTACCAGTCCATTATTGAGTTGATAAAAACTGAGGTACCTATTATGGAACTGAAGTTGAATTTATAAAATGTTTCGTGTAGTTTAAGAAAAATAACAAGAAATAATTTCAAATAGGCACGGTAGATCTCATGAGATCTCTTAGTACCAACTCAAGATTCATTATGTATTTCTAAGGAGGGTTGTCAGAGGTACGTCCAAATAGTGCATTTGGCAGTAGTTGGAATTCCATTATGTTGCAAGCCCTTCGTCGCTTTTAGAATACTAACTGGTTTCCTCACGATGTTTTCCTTTGAAGATTGTCCCACTAGAATAGCACATCCAAATTTTTGAAGAGAAAAATCCTGGCTGGATTCAAACCCATCTTACGATCAGAAGGCACCACCGACGCTCGAGTTTTTTATGTATATTAATTTCATAATTTCCAGGCCAACTTCTAGTGTCCGGGTCAGACGACACACAAATCATCATTTGGGACTGGGCAAGTAATAAAGTGCAGCTCAATGCCAAGACAGGACACAAATCCAATGTGTTTCAAAGCAAGTTCCTTCACCTAAACGCGCAGAGTCAGCTGAACATTGTAACCTGTGCTAGGGATGGTCAGGTAAATATGAGAACCACTTAATGCTCTGGCGACAGCGGCTCGCAATTTCGAGGTGTGATTGGCTATTATTTCATTTTTGTTCATTTCGGGGAGGTTGTTTGAAAGAATAACTGTAAAGTGACACGCATAAATACTGTTCGAACACAAATAATACAATAATATAAGGGAAACATGCCCGAATCAGAAATCATTTTGGTATTAGTATGTATGGTCTTACGTTTACCTAATACCAAAATGATTTCTGACTCAAGCACATTTCCCTTATATTATTGTATTATTTGTGTTCGAACAGTATTTATGCGTGTCACTTTAGAGTTATTCTTTCAAACAACCTCCCCGAAATGAACAAAAATGAAATAATAGCCAATCACACCTCGAAATTGCGAGCCGCTGTCGCCAGAGCCTTAAGTGAGACTTATTGCAATATTTGTTTGTATAGCATTGTAATGAGCATGTAAAAACGAATAAATGTGGCATGCAAGAGAGAATGATCCTTGAATGCCAGACAGACGATTTATGTTGCGGGTCAGTTTTATATGGAAACATTATGTGGCATAAAGAACCGTGTTGTTGTCTTTGCACCAGTTACTAACCGTTTTAAGATCTTCCTGTAGCAGATACACATTGCATGTGTACTTTATATTTTTAAAGAGTTATAGAATGTCTGCAAAGAGACATATCTTTTAACAAGAGACAAGTCGTTGACAAAAATGAGGTATAAAATTTGAGCAAGGTGGGAGCCCCGAGGCACACCGGAATAAGTAACAAAAGGATTTGAGTTTGATTTGAGTTGTATCCTCCGAGGACTACTCGTTGGGTTAGGTCTGAGAGGTATGACCTAAACCAGCCTAAGATTGGATCATGAGTGTCGTTCAAAATTAGGTTTTTGAGGAGAAGCTTGTGATCAACCTTGTAGAATGCATTGCTAAAGTCAGTGTACAGCGTGTCGACCTGTACACGGCCCGACAGTTTATCTGAATAAGTAACACGATAATAAGATAAGGCCGCTGTCATCGTATAAGAATTAAAAAAGTCAAGTAGACCGCATTGGAATGACTCAATTTGAGGAAACTGTATCAGAAAAAAACTGAAACAGCTTCACGACTTTGATCCCCAGGCACGGTAGATATCCCTTAAGATCTCCCAGTACCAAGTAAGTCACTAATTCAAGATTCTTTGAGGATGTCTAAGGGGGGTAGTCAGAGGTACGTTCAAACATTACATTTGGCACATACCCACATTTTGCAGTAGTTAGTATTCCATACGTGACAGGTTGCAAGCCCATCGCCGCTGTTAGAATACTAACTGGTTTCCTCACGATGTTTTCCTTCACCGTTTAAGAGCACTGGCATTGCGCACATAAATTTTTCTATAGAAAAATCCATTGGTGCACGACCGGATTCGAACCTGCGACCTTACGATCGGAAGGCGGGGTCACTCCCACTAGACCACCGGTGCTCCTCAACAAACTGTCAAGCTGTATCAGAACCCGAACTAATCTTATTAGGAAGGCGAGGTCAATAAAATGTTTTTGTTGAGACAGGTCCGCCTGATCCAGTGTCCGCCGAGTGGCGGGTCCGTGGTCCGGCGGCGGCTGTTCACGCACGCGCGCGCCGCGCACAAGCTGCACGTGAGCGCGGCCGAGCCGCACGCCGTGCTGTCCGCCGGCGAGGACGGCCTGCTAGTACACATCGACGTGCGCACCGACTCCGTCAGCAAGTATGCTACCGTAGTCGCCCCGCCCCAGGAGCCTCATTCACTATGACAATAGGAGATTCCAAGGAGATTCCTTGCCCCAAACCGTGAAACGTCAAAACTTGATATTGGGCTTTATTCTTTATGACATAGGAGACTATGACACTTGACACTTTGACGACCTCAGTGGCGCAGCGGGCGAGAGTCCGCCTGCGACGCAAGAGGTTGCGGGTTCGATTCCCGCCGTGGAACCAATTTGTGTACAATCTGCAGAAATTTGTTCCGATGGTCTGGGTGTTTTCTATGTATAATAAAAAATATCTATCTATGTAAGTATATAATGTATTAAATATATCAGTCATCTAGTACCCATAACAAGCTTTGAGTAGCTTACTTTGGGGCTAGATGATGCTGTGTGGATTGTCCAGCATTATTTATTTATTTATGACAATAGGAGATTCCTTGCCCCAAACCGTGAAACGTCAAAACTTGATATTGGGCTTTATTATTTATGACATAGGAGATACTTTGCCCTGACCGTATCACACCGCCTGCCTTGTCTTAGCCGAGCTCGCGCTGCAAATGGTCATAGTGCATAAGGCTCCTGGGCAATTCTCGTGCGCACTGACACCGCTAATGGTACTGACACACGTACTCGAAAATAAGCATGCTTATTTTGAGCATGCTCAAAAATCAAATCAACATTCTTATTTGGTCTTACGTCGTCGATGCAACGCCTAGACACACGTGCCACTAATGAGCAAGGCTCAATAAAAGCATGCTTTTTGAGAGCACGTCTGTCCGAACCTTAACAGGTATATGTCGCGTCACGTAATAAGAACGCTGGAAGGAGGGAGAGGGGTTGTGATAGCGCGAGGATTTTGCATGCGCAAACACATATGTTCCACTGTTTTCCAGCGTTCTTTTTAAATGACGCGACCTCTACGCAATACAAGACGAGAGTCAAGGCCTATAGGCGATGCTAATTTTAATTCGTGGTGGGGGACTAAGCACTGGGACGTCCTGAAATGCGGTTTATTGTGCATTATTCCCCTGCTAACCACACTCCAATTCCTCCAAGTAGCGGATAAAAGCTTTGGGTTGAAGGCAACACTTACCTACTGTGCCCAATGGATAATCCGCTCCTGGTTTGTGCGCTTCTTAAGGCTCCGGTGACAGCGGCTCGCAATTTCGAGGTGCGATATGCTATTATGATTTCTGATTCGGGCATGTTTCCCTTATATTATTGTATTATTTGTGTTCGAACAGTATTTATGCGTGTCAATTAAGAGTTATTCTTTCAAACAACCTCCCCGAAAAGAAATAAAATGAAATAATAGCCAATCGCACCTCGAAATTGCGAGCCGCTGTCACCGGAGCCTTAAGCTTATACGTAAATTTTAGTAACCAAAATTACATTTTACGTAATTTTAGTTGAACACAGATATTTTGTTCAAGATACGCAGCTGACTTGAATCAAAATTGTTAGAGGAAGATTAGTAAACTCCTGTTTTACTTTCAGACTAGTTCAAGTGAAGGACAAGAGCGCGCATACTATACCGTTGTACAGCGTGCACGGCCACCCACTGGATCCGAACGAGCTTATCGTAGCCGGCCGGGACAAGTTCATACGGATGTACGACCGGCGGAAATGTGCGAAGCCCGTAGCACTGTACAGTCCTACGTTCTACGTGGATGCAAAAGTTAGTGCAATATTAAATTACTGGTAGCGCCCTGCGGTTTCACCCGCGTAGTTTTAAATCCCGGTATTCCCACGGGATAAAAAGTAGCCTATGTGTTATTCCAGACTATAGTATATCTGTGCCAACTTTCACCAAGATCCGTTCAGCCGTTCTGGAGTTATAGAGTATCAAACATCCATCCATACTTACAAACTTTCGCATTCATAATATTAGTAGGATTTTTATTTGTCTTTTTAATTTTAACTATTAGTTACTAGCTTGTAAATTTTTGATCCTCATATGTTTGTGTGGCAAATAAATTAATTTTCTTTCTAGGATTACTTGGTACTATTTCCTGTAAAATAATTTATGCATTTATGTATTACATAAGGCTTTAGGTTAAAACACTGTTTTGTATCTATTTTTTATGTGCTGCAAATAAAAACTAATTCTATTGAATAAGTAAGTTGTGCTTACTTCTTAATTGATCATCATTTGATTATATTAACATTTTGTGTCAAAAAAACGGCCTGCAAATATACTGAATTTTTTTTGTCATAAAAAAAAAAAAAAAATTAATGGGATGTAAACGTCAAATGTGTATAAACAGTCAAAACTCATAACCGGTCAAAACCACTGTTGACTGCAAAAATCAGTCAATAGTGGTTTTGGTTCCCAAGCTTTGGCTTAGTTTGGAGCGCTGCTGTGTGGAATTTCTACGAAAATGCATTATTATTAATGACTTCAATTCTATTTCCAGGAGAAGTATAAAAGGCAATTAGCCCTCACGCATCTGACCTGCGCGATTTATAACCACAACGGCACCCATATCCTGGGCTCTTACAACGATGAAGACATCTATCTCATCGATGTCGAAAAGGATGTCTATGAAAAGTTAGTATATTACTTACACATATAAAACCAAAACAAGAGCACTGGTGGTCTAGTGGTAGGGAAGCCTTCCGATCGTAAGGTCGCAGGTTCGAATCCAGTCATGCACCAATGGATTTTTCTATCGAAAAATTTATGTGCGCACTGCCAGTGCTCTTAAACGGTGAAGGAAAACATCGTGAGGAAACCAGTTAGTATTCTAACTGCGGCGATGGGCTTGCAACCTGTCACGTATGGAATACTAACTACTGCAAAATGTGGGTATGTTCCAAATGTAATGTTTGGACATACCTCTGACTGCCCCCCTTAGACATCCTCAAAGAATCTTGAGTTAGTACCCACATGGTACTGAGAGATCTGGAGGGATATCTACCGTGCCTGGGGATCATAATCGTGAACATGTTTTTTTTTATAAAACCGCAGAAAAAAAATACTATCTGACAGATGAAACTGCAACTAGACTACGAATAGTAGCTATATGTTATCTACTTCCGTAGCGTATACTCGTAAAATCCTTTCTTATGGTTTCGTGCTTTGGGGGGAAATTTGCTGGAATTATATTTGTTTTGAAAAAAGGAGGAAAAAATTAGTGGAAATTACCATTTTGATATCTAAATGGTATATATTCAGTACAGTCACAAGGATCACTCTGAAGAAACACCTGGGGCGTTATTCACTATGCCCAATTCAATCGCGTTTGCGTTTAGATCGTATTTTGACGTAAGACGGTTAGGGCAAAGTAACTATGTCATAAAGGATAAAGCCCGTGATCACGTTTTGAAGTTCCACGGTTTGGGGCAAGGAATCTCCTATGTCATAGAGAATAATGCCCCTGTTGTGCCCACCCCGCATGGAATGGGATAAGGGCAAGAAAATTATGATGGTTTTCAACAAAACACCAATTTATTATTATTTAATCTCACAAATTCAAATTCTTTATTAAAAAAATTTAGGTCATTGTAAAATTACTCATTAACCCGCTATTGTGGCTAGATTGTAATATAAGTAGAGTACCTTAGTAAAGTACACTATTAAAAAAAAAAACTTAACAGACTTTTCTATCTAATGCGTTATTCAATGTAACTATAACTAATTAAAGCTAAGCATTTATTAACAACATAAAACAAATACAAAACAACGCATATTGAGATCTTATCTTACAATTCCAGGAACAGAGATCCGTCAGTGAACGGTTACCGGAAGCGTTACACGGGTCACAGGAACAGCGCGACGTTCAAAGGCGTCGCGTTCTTCGGCCCGAAGAGCGAATACGTCGTCACCGGCTCGGACTGCGCGCACATCTATATCTGGAGCACCGACAACGAGGCTATCGTGCATTGGATGAAAGGGGACAGTGGCGTTGTGAGTCTGTTGCCATCTTTGCTGTAATCATACTAATATTATAAACGCGAAAGTTTGTAAGTACGGATGGATAGATGTTTGTTACTCTTTCACGCCGGAACGGCTGAACGGATCTGAATGAATCTTGGCAGTGTTAGATTATAGTCTGGAATAGCACATAATGCTACTTTTTATCCCGTGGGAATACCGGGATTTAAATCTGCGCGGGTGAAACCGCGGGGCGCATCTAGTCTATAATAAACACATGTCCACGAATACACAGCTCAGTTGGTAGTAGCTCTGACTTCTGCGCTGGAGGCCGTGGGTTCAATCCCCTCTGAGAACAAAAATTTGGGAGATGAACATAATATTGTATGTTCTCTGTTATAGTGTTTTCATATAAATCATGTTTTTTAGTATTTACTAGCGACCCGCCCGCGCGCCCCTGCTTCGCACGGGTGCACATATCATGCATGTATTATACATAATAAAAATTTATCTTGAATCACTCTATCTATTAAAAAACCGCATCAAAATCCGTTGCGTAGTTTTAAAGATTTAAGCATACATAGGGACATATGGACATAGGGATATAGGGACAGAGAAAGCGACTTTGTTTTATACTATGTAGTGATATACTAAAAACAACAGCTTTCTGGTTCTCTTACACTATATAAGCTTAGTTTGAGTCTGAACAGTGATGTGTGGAATGTCCACTAGTATTTATTTATGGGAAACAGCTTCACGACTTTGATCCCCAGGCACGGTAGATATCCCTTCAGGTCTCCCAGTACCAAGTAGGTACTGATTCAAGATTCTTTGAGGATGTCTAAGGGGGGTAGCCAGAGGTACGTCCAAACATTACATTTGGCACATACCCACATTTTGCAGTATTTAGTATTCCATACGTGACAGGTTGCAAGCCCATCGCCGCTGTTAGAATACTAACTGGTTTCCTCACGATGTTTTCCTTCACCGTTTAAGAGCACTGGCATTGCGCACATAAATTTTTCGATAGAAAAATCCATTGGTGCACGACCGGATTCGAACCTGCGACCTTACGATCGGAAGGCCCACTCACTACCACTCCCACTAGACCACCGGTGCTCATTATTTATGGGCATTTACCAATATTCCAAAATCTCTTACATTTTACTCCATTTGAGGTCTATCTTGAGGGATCTCCTTTGAATTTGTCTGATTGTTACCTATCCTGCTTGTACTACTCTTGAAATAGCACCACACTGTAGCTTATTTTTTATATTTATATAGTAAAATGGATCATAACACTACAAATCAAAGGACTCGTTTTTTATACAACTAGTAGATGGAACAAGTATATGGCCCACCTGATGTTAAGTGGTTACCATCACCTATATACAAAGCATTGCCTCGTAAGTCACACACGATAGAAACGTGCCCTACGATGCACTGCCCTGAATCCATCAACTTAAGGCATACAGATGTTAAGCCTCTTGCCTATAATTTTTGCCAGTTTTACTTCGTCTTGTGGAACTAGTGTTTAGACTCACCTAGCTTTAATGTGATCTTCATTAAGTTTGTAATAAATATAATTTATTGTTAGATTTTTTATTATAATGATAAAACTGTTTGTTGCCAGGTAAATTGCGTAGAAGCACATCCTAAGAGCCCAGTGCTGGCTTCCAGCGGCCTCGACAGAGACATTAAGATATGGGTACCGAGAGCGACCGTCGATCCTACGATGGATGGCTTGGAAAAGGTAAATAGACAATTTTAATTTTTTTTTATTGTTGTTTGACTTACTACACTTCTTACTTATGTATTAGTATTATTAGTTTGAAGCGTGTGTTCTTTTATGAATCTGTTTACTTTTCCTTTTTCTGTTAGATTACTTAATGTATTATATGACGACCTCTGTGGCGCAGCGGGCGAGAGCCTGCCTGCGACGCAAGAGGTTGCGGGTTCGATTCCCGCCTTGGAACAAATTTGTGTACGATCTGCAGAAATTTGTTCCGATGGTCTGGGTGTTTTCTATGTATAATAAAAAATATCTATCTATGTAAGTATATAATGTATTAAATATATCAGTTATCTAGTACCCATAACACAAGCTTTGAATAGCTTACTTTGGGGCTAGATAGTGCTGTGTGGATTGTCCAGCATTATTATTATTTTTACAAAGTTTTTTTTTTCTCGAAATGACAATTCGGTATAAGTAGAGCGCACGGGCCTAAGCCAAGTGAGCACTACTATCAGTTTATGTTGGGTGGGTTCGAGTCGTCCTGTAAGAACTTTCGGACCGTCCTACAGGTGTTTAGGATTGCAGCTTTCTGCATTGTTAAATAAATGTTTTCATTCAGGTCTAACATTTTGAGGTAATGCTGTAAATTATTTGGAATTACTCCTGTACTTGAGAGCACCAAGGGCACAATGAGAACTTTATTCATTTTCCACAGTCTTATTATTTCTTCTTTTAATTCTGTATATTTGTGTATTTTTTCAGCTATTGTTTTCTGGAGATTATGAGTGTTTGGTATTGCAATATCTATTATATAAGTAATTTTATTCGTTTTATCTATTAATGTTATATCGGGCCTATTGTTATGGACTGTCTTGTCTGTTAGAATGGCTCGGTCAAAATACATTCTAAAGAAGTCACTCTCTAGTACAGGTTTGGGGGCATATTGATAATAGGGTGCAAGTTTTTCTGGGATGAGTTTATATTTAACAGCAAGTTTTTGATGGATTATATGGGCAACCTGATTGTGCCTGTGTGTATAATCTGTTTGCGTGAGACTTTGGCAGGCACTAGTGATGTGTTGAATGGTTTCAGGCTGACGGTGGCACTTTCTACATTTATCATTTTGGCTGTTAGGGCTTTTTAAGATGAACTTTTTGTAATTTCGTGTGTTTATTACCTGATCTTGTATTGCAATCATAAAGCCTTCTGTTTCTGGGAAAAGCGAGCCAAACCTCAGCCATCCATTCGAGGCCCGCAGATCCACAAATGGCTGCTCCAAATCAAGAATATGTCGCCCATGCAGTTGTTTACCGCGCCATCTTGTAAGCTTGTCCTTTTCATTATCTTTCGATGACTTGAACTCAATATCTTTGTCATTTAAGTTTATTGGAGTGAAATTTTTATCTGAGTCTAATGTTGCTAAATGTATTTTACTTGTACTTGCTTTCGAGTAGAAAAAATTTCGGAGGTTTTGTATTTGCCCTAGCCAAAGATTTGTGAGATCTATAAGTCCTCTTCCACCTTTTATCCTATCCAGGGTCATTCTTTCTATGGCAGATTTTGGATGTAAATAGTTATGTTTAGTTAACGTAGACCTAGTCTTTACTTCAAGTTGTTTAAGGTCCGAAATGGACCACTTTACAATCCCAAAAGAATAAGTCAGTATTGGGACCGCGTAGGTATTGATAGCTTTAAACATGTTTTTAGAATTTAAGGGTCTTTTACATAACAGATTTAAACGGTGAAAATACTCTTTTCTAATACCTGCTTTAATTTGAATGTGATTGATAACTCTACCTTGATGCAAACCTAAATATTTGTACGTGTCGTTTTCTTCCATAACTTCAAAAGGATTATCTTCGCAGATATCACTTTGTGTTACTTTGCCCCTACGTAGATTCAGTGTTTTACATTTTTCTAGTCCAAACTTCATATTAATGTCATTACTAAATTCTGATGTTATTTTAATCAGCTTGTTCATCTCCTTCTCACTTTTACTAAATAACTTTATGTCATCCATGTACATCAGGTGGCTAATGGTGGCGTTCGTTGTTAGTTTGTATCCAAAGTTAAAGCTATTCAATAAGTGAGATAATGGGTTTAATGCCAAACAAAACCACAGAGGACTAAGCGAATCTCCCTGAAAAATTCCATTCTCAATCGGGATTTCATCTGTGGTAATGCAGGTAGCATTATTCTTTATCGAAAGTGTTGTCCGCCATGTACTCATGGTGCTTTCTAGGAAGGTAATGATATCAGGATTAATTTTATAAATCTGTAGAATTCGAATAAGCCACGAGTGTGGTACACTGTCAAATGCCTTTTGATAGTCTATATATGTTAGGTGTAAGTTACGGTTGTTGGTCGTTGCATGTTTCAGTATCGTCGAATCAATTATTAATTGTTCTTTACATCCTTTATGGTTCTGTCTACATCCCTTTTGTTCTTCAGCAAGTACGTTATTACTTATTATATGTGTATTTATTTTTCTAGTAATGCAAGATGTAATAAGTTTGTAAATAGTAGGTAAGCAAGTAATTGGGCGATACTGTGAGGGTTCAGCTGTATTGTTACTTTTTGGAAGCATGTAGGTAATCCCTTTTGTTACAAATGAAGGAAGTTCTTCAGAACCTTTAATCAAATTAGAAATTATTTTTGCTAAAGTATCATGAAACACGCTCAATTTTTTATACCAGAAATTGTGTACTCCATCGATACCCGCAGCTTTCCAGTTCTTCATCCTTCTTGTTATTTGTTCTATATCCGATTTTGACACTTCCGTAAACTCCATCTGTTCAATTGAATTTGCGTTATTTTCCTCGTCTTTAATCCAACTTGCTTGTTCATTATGTTCTTTATCTTTTTTCCATATATTGGTCCAATAGTTTTTTAGTTCTTGTTCCGTGGGTACTTCAATTGTGCTGTTCGTATCCTTATTTTTGAGAGTTCTATAAAATCCTTTCTCGCTTGTGTTGAACAGATTGTTGTCTACTTTTCGTTGTAATGCCTTTTTATAACGTGCCAGTCTCTGAGATTTAAGCGTTAGTTTTTGCTTTAGCGTATCTAAAAATTCCTCCGGTTTTTTATTTTCTGTTTCATAAGTTGAGTGAACTTTATATTTATCGAAAATTAGATTAACTTTTTTTACTAAGTTTTCATGTCTGTTATTGTTTATATATTGTGTTAATCTACCTATGTCAGCTCTGAGCTTTTGTATGTCGTTTTCTAGTCTTATTTGCCATCGAGGTTTTTCTATTTTATGTTTTTGCTGGATAGTCTGATCAATAGAAATTTTATATCCTAACTCCGTAGAGATTACTAAGGCACTACAGTACACAAGTGTGTGTATACTAGTCAAATCATAGTCAGAGGTTATGAACCTACCTAATACTTCGTAGTTAAAAGCATGAACCAGTTTGTACAACCTTTTATTTTCCCTAAGGCGGGGTAAACGCGGTCTAGACGTCGGGTCAGTACCTGAATACAAATTAAGAGTGGTTTTTAGTTTGTCAAAAAAATCTTGGAGTGTTTTGTTGGTTAACTGATCTATACAAGGTGCCTCAACAGAGTTCAAATCAGATGGTTGCGAGTCTGAAATATTCGAGACTTGTGTTTGCAGTAGACTAGTCACATGAACTGAATCCAAAGACTGAACATTTTGTGGACTGTTGGTTTGATCTTGGTTTAAATGTGATGAAATTACTAACTGTGCTGGAGTGGAATTAACTAGCTCTTCACGTTTCAGTTGCTCTGATACATCTTTCTTTATTTCATTGATGTCTTCTTGTGACAGTAGCTTATTCCGAATGATCGCTCTCTTTTGGTCAGCAATCCTCTGAGATGTTATATCTAAGCTAGGGTATTTTATTTTGAATTGGTCGAAAAGTTTCTTACAGTACATCGTCTTATCAGTCTCTAAATTGGTTATGTAATAATATGTACGCATGATGAAAGTATTAATTTCAGCATCCCACTTCATGCGCACTCTTGGTTTACCAGCTTTGGTGGTCGCAGGCTGGGTGACTAAAGTCTCCTGCGAAACATCCTCAGCTGAACGGACTGGTATATTGTTGCTGTTTTGTGAGGCTGCCAGTTGAATTGACAGTCTTCTAGGTTGGCTAAGTGCAGCCGAAAGTTTTGGTGAGAGAGAGGAAAGGGAAGAGGTTTCAGAGTCAGAGTTTAAGTAACAAGGCGGAGAAGAAGAAAGAGACGAAAATAGAGATGAAGGTGAGGATAAAGATGACAGGACTTCTTGAGCCTCTTCAGTCCTATCTATTCGGCTATTGTGGCTCCCCTCCTCAATTGAAGCAAGCCGTACTACTCTCTCGTCATTATTGGTCCTGTTGTTACGCAGGACATTGCCGGCTCTAGATGTGCTCCGGCTTCTAGTCAGTGGTCGTAGGTTATACCTTCTGGTGGACTCACTTTGTTCGGGTTCCCCGGCTGAGGGCCGTCCACTACCCTCGCCACCGATGGTTTGCATGCTGTAGCGCCCAGCATCGGCTCCAGACGCGCCCCGGCGATCGCCCCCGGGAAGCGACCATATACTTACATTCATATTACGACTCTCCATGTTGATGGGTTTGCCATTGCCTTTTTTTGTCACTTGCCCTCATATTACGCATCCATATGCAGATCCGCCAAAAAGGCAGACTGCGCAGCCGCTGCTGACAACGCCACATTTTGTACAAAGAATGTGGTGCAGACAGCAATATGCAGCACAGTCCACACCGGTCGCAGACCTGCCAACAGATGCGCATAAGAGAGCCGCTAAGTCATTGCGTTGCGAGTGTCCGCCCCTCACGTGGCTTAGATGGTCAGCACGGACGTATGGTTGGACTTTGAGGGGCTTATTATTATTATTATTATTATTATTATTATTATTATTATTATTATTATTATATAGCTTCAATAGTGTAGGTATTTTATTACATTGTAACGAGGTTCATATAAAAGAGCCATAGATACCAAGCCGAGTTTATTATTATTATTATTATATAGCTTCAATAGTGTAGGTATTTTATTACATTGTAACGAGGTTCATATAAAAGAGCCATAGATACCAAGCCGAGTTTGTTGCCTGTTCTTCTCGGTGTTGGTCGCGTGGAACTGGCACTAGAGTCACCTAGTTTTAAGACGGTTCAAGATGGTCCTTGTGATTTTATTGAATAAATATATTTTGACTTTGACTTTGACTGACTTCGTCATCGTCAGTCCACTGCTAGACATAGGGCTCCCTTATATTCGGGAGTTTTCCGTAGCCATCGAGCTTAGGTGACACAGTTATTTATTATACATACTTTTATGTACATAGACATTTATTTATTTGCTACAAAGAACACACAACATATACAATTAGGCTTGGAATTACTAGTAACAGGTATCATTCATATCAGAAGAAGGTTGTATACATTCATAGAAAACAAAGATTAGATATATAGGTAAGAAAGATTTTCATAAATAATAATAACAATAACAAGCATTATTTAAATATGGCTTAATAAAAACAAAACATAACATGATACAGACGCTACGTATTAAACATAAATGTACCACAGTTAATTGTTCGGAAAAAAAGGTGTTCGTGCTATTACTGCACCTCTCCTGGTTTGTTCCCTTAGTCGCCTCATACGACATCCAACCGTGCGAGATGGCGATGGATTTGGTCCGAAATGACCACCACATTGCTAGTATGATAATGCTAGAAAGAAATAAAATAAATGATATGACCACATTCGGTTCACTCGTGATAATTATCGCATGATAAGATGATGGTGATAGCTCAATCAAACGCCTTTTTTAAGGATCTGATATTCAACAAAATAATGCACAATAATGCTAAAATTGTCAAGATAAATAACGGTACATAAACAGTGAGACACAAAGCTGTTTTATTAGTACTGTTATCTTCATGATATGACACAGTAAACATCCAGTGCATTCTCATTTCCAAACAATATATTGGTTTGTGCCTAAAGAAATATTAATCCTGTTTCAGGTGGTAAGGGACAACAACAGTAAGCAATCCGGCAGCTCGCTGTTCAACGATTTTTTACCTACACTCTATAGCGCGTGGCGCGCTGAGAATCGATTGCGAGACGACGAATCGCCGCCATCTTTTGGTGGTAACATCGAGTTTGACGGCAACGTCTGTACGACTTTCTAGCAGAGAAAATTCAAAGAAATTACCTAGGCATCAGTGAGAAAAACCTATTTAGTGAAATATGAAGTAACTTACATCCACCGGTGTTGGTAAATTCACAAATGTAAACCAGGGCCCATACCACCACCTCTTGAAGCATTATTATTTCAATATTACTTTTATGTCAATGTCTTATATCAACTGCATAGAGTCAGCTCTATGATCAAAAAGTAAAGTAATGTTGAAATAAGAATGCTTCAAGAGATGGTGGTATTACCCCTGCTAATGGCGATCGTGTCGGATAACACCGCTCACTCCTGTAACTTATTAAATAAGGTGCCTTATAACACAGCGAGCACGCTGCAGCGCAGGGGTTGTAACCCTTGAGCCGGCAGTCTAAACCTCAAAAGTAACGTAAATGAAAAATCAAACAGAGCATTTTTCTCTCAGGTGATTGGCATCTTCCTCTACGGGCTGGTCAAAAATAACCATTTTTTATTAACAGAGGATGAACCTCTCCTAGACCTACCGAATATCACAATAAAAATGCATTGTCTCGCGTGGGTAGATCTACGGTTACGGTATGTGAGGTACAAACTTCTGTTAGAAGCAACTGAATAAACTAAAAAGATGTTAGTGATCTGGGATGTTCCTGAGATGGCGATGCGAAAATTTGTCCAGAATATCATAATTAGAATTTTTTTTAATACCAACAAGGGTTACATTATTATTCGCTATCTTGTAATCTTAGCTAACAAACTGCAGGCCTAATAACGATAACTTTTACTCTGCAACTACATACATTACACAATACATACATACTCTGCAACTTTTACCTAATTATGCGCAAGAGAAGACCTTGAAACAATTTTTACATTAAAATAGATCATAATTGCACTTACTGATGATTTAGCAAAGCGCCATCTGTGTGTATAAAAATTGACTAGAACGCAAGATGGTTTTTGTACCTAAATTATTTCTTTATTGAGTTGTTATTACGTTCATTATTGTATTTTGCTCTATGTTGTGTAGCAATGATTCGTCACACGATAGTCGCACATCGCTAATTATAAACGTTGTTGGTACTACTTGTCTATAGAGTTTCTAGAAGTTTCTGTGTATACATACACCCAAAACTTTGCTAGTGGAGGAATGTAATAGGCTTACAAACTACCTATAATCGCTATGCTCATTAAACATACCCTAGGATATATTATTAATTCTATAACTATATTAATTGTAGTAGGTCGTAGTCATCTAGGAAAAGGAGTTCTCTTAATAAATATTTTAGTTTTATAACATGCGACGACGTCACTTCCACTGTCATGTCACCCTAATTCCGGGGTGATGATAATTTAAATTGTGTTGTGATTTCACCGTTTCGTAAATCTGATCTTTTAGCCTCTTGCATACTTGCGGTAGTTAATTATAAATACCTCTAGTTTAACCATAATATTTCCCTTCATGTTTTTGTTGTCATGTGTAGCTTTTCCATTGTATTGTTGTTTTTGTTGTGACCTACGGGGCAATGTTTTGTTTATAGGTGATGGTTACCACTTAACATCAGGTGGGCCATCTGCTTGTTCCATCAGCTAGTTGTATAAAAAAAACACTTAATAATAATAGGCTTTGCTGTAAACTGCAGGCAAATTCAAGATACAATTTTTTAAACAAAACACGACAATAGTCGAAAATTGACTTATTAGTGTAGTCTAAGAATTTATTATTATTATCAATAACATTGTAGGTAATCAAGATCTCGAATCAAGTAATAATGCTAAATCTATTAAAAAATCAATGATAAGATAGTTATTTTTAGGTTGTATTAAAATATTGTTTACTAAAATATTGTTTCTTGAGCTTGCCTGGTTAAAACTAATGAATACTGAATTTATTTATTTCAATTACAAGAATCACTTTGAAACGTCTTATTAACTATGTAAATCAAGGCACCGCTAGTTAATAGAAGCCAACCGAAACAAGAAATACACTACTACTTAGTTATGAGCTTAGTACAACCTATTTAATAAGTGACTGAGCTAAATGGTGTTATAAAAATAAATAAATGAAAAATTATTGGCGTCAGTGGATGTGCAGAAAACATGTTGAAACATTTTAAAACCCCCTACCCCAGGAATGTATACCTACATAGAACATATAATTTTTTTGTCAAATCAAATCGAAGATCAATTCTTGTGGCTGACAAATAAAAAAATACAAATTTTATAATTCATGTGAAATTGAGGATGTAATGCGTGTAACTACATACAATAATAAGATATATAATTTCGTCATAATTTTAAGTATGTATGTACCACAGTCTAAAATAAACAATAAGTAGTAGGTATAGCCACTTGGGGTTGTTTTAGGAACAGTTTAATTCCTGAAACAAACATGTTTGGGGGAATCATAATTAATACTAAGACAAGGCGCTCTATTTTTTCCTTCATTAAATAGGTAGTCAACTAGGATTATTGAGTGATGAAGGGGATTCAGAAGGTGCGTTTTGTAACGTGTAGGTAGGTATTGTATGTTAATTTCAATATTGCATCATAGAAAAAAAAAGTAAGAACCTGCAAATAGAGTGAGTTGAACTCTTAATATTAGCTGGATACTTACTTACCTATCTACCTTTTACCACTATTCTCAATGCTGGTAAATAGGTAAGTGTATCTAGACAAAAACAAAAATGTAAATAAAAATATTGCAATTTATTTTTCTTTCATTTCATTTGTTTACGACGTACGTAGGTACCTAGTATTTAGTCAATCTAAAAAAACAGACATAAGATTCGTATCTCGCTGTTTACATTTTATCAGCTAATGTACGTACATACGTATGGCGCAATTCAATTAAATGTTTTTTTATAATTTCCCGCGGTTTTTTAATAGTAAACAGCGCCGCGTAGCGGTGACATTTGGCACTATTTCATGTGATGAGCCCGGTTTTTACAAGATAATTCAATATTTAGGCCATTATTTTTTGAATAATAGTAATGTTTTCCCATAAGTTTACTTTCAACATCCATATATATACATTTTCACCCTTGAGACATTCTAGTTACGAAAATAAAAATACAGCTCTTTAGCCACATGCTACTTCAAGTTTGTCAATGGCGGACTAGTTCGACCAATCAGAGAAACTAGGCATAAAGCGCGCACCATCTTCAATATTCAAACCGGTTGGTTGGTGGCTCGCTCGTTCACTTCACTCGCTCAGTCAGTCTCGCGTCGGAATCGGGCAGTCGCACATCTTACCTATTTCTTTAGTAATTAAAAAACCAAATTCTAACAATCATGAGCACCAATGAAAATAACAGTGAAGTGGCGGTCGACAAGGTCGGTGACGAGAAGAAGGCTGACGCAAAAAGTGAACTAAAAGGAGCAAAAAGAGCAGCAGAGGTGAGTGTACAGTCAAATTATTAAAATCTATTAATTTAATCATTCGCCATTTTATTGAACGCCAAAATAGACACAATCCTCCATTTGACATGTTATAGAAACTCGTTCTATCATCTCAATTCCACGTGGTAGACGCTACTTAGGGGGGTAGGTAGGTATCTACAATGAGGTAGGTACATACGCGATCAAAACTGACTGCAACCGGCGTACATATTTTTGGACATCACTTTTCGACATTTCAATGAGCATGAGGCAATCGATGTGCTAACTCCACGCTGTTACAACATAGAGGTGCATATCATTAGCACGCTGAATGTCTTGTTTCTTTATAACTTTGTTTACTCATTAGGAGTAGATGCAGCGGCATGACCTTGATTAAAAAAAAACATGGCGCGGAAACGTACGCCATATCCATTGACTCGATAATATCACATACAAAAAAGGCCTAACTATCAAGTACATTGACTTGCGTTGGTGTATTATTGATTTTATTGCGTATCATGCCTATTTTAGACTTTCTCAGGGCCCGGTCAACCTAGCGTGACGCTAGATAGTATGAAACATGGCCGGCGCTAATGTCAGTATTTAAGTGGGCTGTCTTGTCACAAACAACGCGCCAATGTTAGGTTATACCTAGTACATAGGTATCTGCTTTACCTATTCATAAATAGCACGAGTCTAGGTATATCGTTTAGTATACTTAGTCACCTCCGACGCGTAGGTATTTCACAAATTGATGTTTTATTTCGGCGTCTACACAAGAGAACTAGTCAATGACCCGGCATTTGCACGTACAAACCTACTATAGGTATGTGTATTGTGTGTGAGTGCCTATTACCTGCTTCATATTGATGTCCTTATTTAATTCTTGTTCTTAAGTAGATATTTCTTAGCGGGGATTGATTACCTTTATTTCCAAAGCTAGCCTAGATAATCATAATCTTATGGAAAATGAGCTTAAACCGCAGTGTATCCCAAATAGGTATTCCCTCCATTTTAAGGCAAGACGCGTGGCGTTAAGAACAGTATGTTATGGTAATACCTACATACCCAAATTTATCACAGTAAAGAAATCGAAGCTGGTTATAGGTCATTTATGTGAAACTACCTACGAACTATAGGTACCTAATAGGTATGCGCTAGGCTAGCGATACAAATTAATTTTGAAGGTACCTAACGCTAAAGCCGCTTTTAGTTAGATTAGAGTCTATGATACCACATTGCGTTCGGTTGGGTAGCTACGCGCGGTGACCGCGTTCCGATTCACTTTGCCACGGCAAAATAGGTCGTATGAACACCGCCGGCACCACGCGCTATACTTCGCTCTTTCCCACACATAAAGCATTTCGAATCTTTGTCACCTGCTCTTAATCTCATGTTGGTAGATACTTGCAATGTTTTACTGAAAATCATTACGTTAAACCATGTTCACGTTCACACTGCAGTCTCATTAGAATTGATTGGCCGATGGCCAGTTATTGTTTGATCTTGAGCGGAGAGATGCGTTGCATCGCAAGATATCCGCTGCATCATGTAAACAACTACACAATGAGAGAAAGTTTTAAACATTGGCACCAAATAAATAAGGAATGTTTTCAGGAAAAAGTAACGGAAGCGAAAAAGGCGCGAAAAGAAGAAAATGGCGGGGGTGGTGATGATGAGCCACACAGCGACGAAGAGGACTTGGAGGGAGAGGGAGAGGGCGACGACGATGATGACGAAGAAGTAGAAGGCGAAGAGGATGAAGAGGTGTTAGGAGAGGGCGAGGACGACGATCTCGAAGGTAAGGGTTGGTAAACTGCCGCAAGTCCCTGAAACGTGACGAACTGTGTGTGCTAAGGTAATTGTTTTGATGACGTCATGTCTTTTCACAGTCCTCGTTATGGACTAGTCAAGATCTTGCCTATATTTTTATGCTTCATTATTAGTTATATTATTATACCGTATGCTTACCGTATTACTTAATAGACCTTAAAATTTGTCATACCTACTTCGCGATATCTATTTGCTATCATCGGTATTGCTCAATGAATTGCAAGTAATTTCAGGGTTGTCTGTTACAGATGAAGAAGTCGAAGAAGAGTTATTAGACGAAGAAGAAGAGGAAGCGTAATACGCTAAGTGCCTCTTTATGGACAATGTCACAGTGATGTGTTAGTGTGACGCCCGGACTGAACCGGCTCCGCCTCGCCCCAACTGCAACAAATAACGACAGCCCCAAGCACTGATAGAAACCAACAGTTGGGAACACGCGGGGCCGACATAGTTCCCACCTAAAACGGGTGCAGTTCTATTTAAATGACAAATTTAATAATAAGTCAATACAATGCAGATTTTAAATTTTTTACAGTAATTGAGTTTCATACCGAAGCTGTATCTTATATTTTTGATTTGGTCGCTCGTCCGCGAGCGTGTAGTTAATAAGACTTAGATATGTGTTCCGCAAGATCGTGACCAGCGTAAAAAATATTAGAGAAAAACAATTCAAGTAGGTAGTTCAACATTTTCCCGCTGTAACCACGGTAACTGGGACAGCAGAGGAAGTTTTATTTTGGACAACTAGTACCTACATCACTAAGTCGTCACTTGCTCACTATATGTCGAACAAAGCATCTATTATGTTATTTAGATTTATTTTTTTGCCGCCAAATAATCTAAGTACCTAACCTACATAATAATCATTTTTGTACATGTTCCGGTCATGCTCTTGTGTTAACATAGTAGTAGAATGCTGTTGAATTTTGTCATGAAATGTACAAATTTGTTTTCGAAAGTAAACATTATGTTAAGTGAAACCCGCTGTATTCTAGGTTTACCTTAGAACCCGTTAAATGGTGAAGTTGTGATATTTTTCTATTTTGAACTTGACCCAATACAAGTAGAAATAAGTCAGTGTTGGCGCGCTAACAGGGGTGTTAAGCGAAGTCACTAAGCTCAAAGCTCAAATCTTAATTTCCTGTTGTTGATGCGAGTTTGTGTGTACATAATTTAGATTAAGTGAAGCCTGTGACTTTTGTGATCAGTTATGTGAAATAGTGTGGTTGTTTCATTCAGGTTATTAAAGTAATATTCTTTTGCACCGCGGTATCGACCCTGATGATAATACTCGCTCGGTTCGAAGCTGTCTGGAATGGTAATGATGTAAAAGTTATAATTACTTAAAAGTAATATTACTAGTTGTAGTTTGACTGAGTTAAAGTAGAAAAGTCTAGAAGTTTCGAACCAAGCCGAGAGAACCTTTCGGCCACCTACCGCCGCCGTCGAGCTGCGTTCGCACTTCATGCGCCAGTTTAAAGAAAAACATCACAATTTTACCATTATCTCACACCGGCTGGCGCAGCGGCGGCGGCAGCCGCGCGTTCTCCAAGTGACTGATAAAGAGAGCGCGACGCGCCGCGGCCGCTTCGCTCTACATACAATTTATCAAACTGGCCTGCATCTTTTGTCCATAATGTTTATGATAGAACCTCCAGCTCGGTGATTCCAGAGTTCGACGGTCTGGAATAAGAGATTCCTAGGCTAGAGCGTTTTAGTAAGTAGGATGTACGTCATTTTTTACGAAGGGACGCCTAGGGAGACGCGGGGTGAAGCGACGGCAGGTGGGGGCACGAGAGCGTCAGCTGACCCCCCTCCCCGTAGCCGCCGACGGCGTCAGCGTGGCCTCGTTCGATTTGCCGGGCGTCGCGCCGCGATTGCCGCGCCGTGGCGGCGGTGGCAGCGTGGGTCCCCGCGCCCCGCGCTTGCCTTCTACCACGCCACGGTAACGCGTTCCGTGTCGTTGAGAGTCACTCGTTGTTTGATATACATCGCCGTCCGACCGCATAGTTGTATCTCGGTCTGGGATGTGTACTCGTCAGATAGACGTGTCAGGGTGTTCGATCTCTGACGCAGAGTATGCGCCGCGGTATTTCGATACCTCTTGTTGATAGTTTTCATTCTTAATCACACGCGAATATTGGGGCGTTAGGTGTGTGTGCCAGGTTAACGCATCTTTTTGAGTTGTGACGATGTTAATTTAACGGATAAATCAGTTTCTTGCTGAATTGACTTACCAATATAGGATTTTGTGAAGCTTGAGACTATTTTGTGAGTGCGGCGAGCGTGCTCATAGTGCTGGAAACCGCAAATACCGGATTTTGTATTGAATACCCTGTTGTTTATAAGCAACTTCTACTGGAACATGCGTCCAATCCGTCTATGCCCGGTAGTCCTATTTTAATTTCCACGAAGTCTAAGAACACGCTTGGCGCTAGGACTCTACCTATATGAGCTGATATTTCGGTTTTAGATTTTTACTTTAAGTTAGTTTAATAGGGGATTCGTAAACAGCAACAGCAATTTTTAATGCTGCAGTTACAGTAGCGCATTAAATCTGCTTGCGTCGGTCGCAGCGTTCGGCGACGCTAATCTACTGTTTGTTTCTACCTGTTTGCTTACCTGACGCCCCATTTGAGGATAGCCGCAAGTTTGAAAGCATTTAGTTAATTCCTCCATTGGCCTTCATATACCAAAGGGAGTATCAAATAATACTTGTTTAGAAAATTTTCTTTGAAACCAATAAATTATTTTGTGAGAATCACTATGTCCCGCCTTTTCATTTTGAGGTTAGTAAAGGTAGGTAAGCTGTCGAATATTAGTTTACGATGTATTAATAAGTGCATAAATAGGTAAGCGCGATTTTATTTATTTGTGAATTTTGACAACTATTGATTTTCTACAAGGACGAAATGTAAATACAACCGATTTAAGTAAAAAAATATTTTCTTTCTCAGCTTTTATTTACCCAATTCTATTTGACATATCTCGACCCGAATACCCCACTGACCATACCGCAGTCATCAGTTGAGTGACTTGTGCCTCCTTGGTAGGTACTTTTAGTGAAATTGGCATAAAAGGTTGGCCTCATACTATTACACCCGGAATGAATGCCTCTGGATTCATAATCCGGTAGGGATCTTGCCCTACACACACACATTATAATTATATTAAAAATTCAAATTGATCAGTGAATCATCAAAAAACAGAAAATGTAGGAAAAATCGCGCGTTATGAACTCATCTTAAATATTCCGAACGATCGTCAGTCTCAGTAGTAGTTCACTCTTAAGGCGTTGACAACACCTAATGTAAAAAACCTATGTAAAAGATATAAAATCACATCCCAAAATCGCAAACAACAATTTTTCAAAATGTCGAATCGTGCGAGCGAGAGGAAAATTAGGTGTTGTCAACGCCTTAAGTTGATCGGTGAGCTACATACCTACCTACAACGAGGAGCAACGAATACAGGGTGTCCGGAAGGTCGATGCAAAGCCGTGGGGGGGGGGTAAGCACCTCCCATTTAGTCAGTTATGTGGATACAGATGATTGTTTTGGTGTTTATCGATTGAATACACATTATGCTAGGACGCAAACAAATTGTTAGGCACTAGTAACTGTCTGTTTGAACACTATGAACGAATAAGCATATGATTTTGGTAAATTTTTCAAAAATCATGGATATTTTGATAACTCGGAATTCGTCGCCATTGGACTAAGGTAATCTAGAATGAATAGATGCGTAACGAGGTGACCTACCCCCCCCCCCCCCCCCCCTCACGGCTTTGCATCGACCTTCCGGACACCCTGTATGTTAGAAATATGATTATTTAGCATGGAAAAATACCCGGAAAAAAAATTGTTTTTAACCGAAATGGAAAAAACAATTTTTTTTGCGTTCTGAATATAAAATATAATAATAAAATAATATAAGGGAAATAATATTTCCCTTATATTATATGCTTGAATCAGAAATCATTTTGGTATTAGGTTTGTATATATGTTTGGCCTTACGTTTACCTAATACCAAAATGATTTCTGGTTCAAGCATAATATTTCCCTTATATTACCTATTGTATTATTTGTATTCGAATAGTATTTATGTGTGTCACTGTATAGTTAGTTATTTTTTCAAATAATTTCCCTGAAATGAAATAATAGCCAATCGCATTTTGAAATTGCGAGCTGCTGTCACCGGGCTGCAGGACGGTTTTCCATTACATGGCAAGGCGACACACATCGTTGCCTCATTTTGTAAGCATCCTGCCTGTGTTTGTTTTGTGTCCGTGCCTTGGTCCGTGCACTTCGCCTAATTTGAGTGAGATAGCTCTGAGTAGCGACATCTAGCTAGTGCCGCCACTATTTAATACATGTTGTGATAATGTGATGTCTGAAGTTCGCTCGTTCACTTATCATATACATCGAAGATTATTACATTGACGATGATTGATGGTCAAATAGAACATTATCCTTCATCCTTGATGTAGACGTACGTACCTACTTGAAATGCGTCCGCGTCGCCATCGTCGTCGGTCGGTCGGACAGATATTTTGTACTTTTGTGGTTTGGTTTGTATTGTATGTTAACTCTGGAAGTAACACACAGATGGCGCTCTGTGTGTAAAAGCACACGTGGTATTATTGAACAAGGTAGTGTAAATTCCTTGGTACCTAGTAGCAGTGTTTCCACTGCTACGGCAATTGCTGTGTTTTACGGCTTTCGGGTCAAAGAATCACGAAATGCACGGCCCACGGCCGGCGGCCGGGTCTTATCCTTGTTGTGGCCGTAGCAGATTCTACGGCTTTTTACAAATTCTACGGTAATATGGGTTGGTATTTAAGAAGAGTTACTCCGATGCACTAAATTTGGCAGTCGTACAGTGCCGTCCCACTCACCCAAATATTGTTTGACAGAAGTTCGAGGGGAACGGCACTTAGGTATAATGTCAAAAAGTAACTACATTGCAGAGGACCACTGCCCCTATAGGAACCTACTAAAAAATTTAAGAAAAAAAATATGGGAGAAGTTTTAGGAAATTAAGAGTCCTCTCAATTTCCTAAAACTTCTCCCATATTAAGGATACCGAAGACTTTTGAAAAATAGGTATTTCAATAAAGTGTTCCTGTAGTGAGACAGGAACACTTTATTGAAATACCTATTTAACTATTATATGTATTAGTGTATATACTATATACCTATTTATATGCCGCCGCCGCGCCCCAAGCAAGAAGGGGACAACTGCAGCACATACCGTTTGTTTTAGGTACATAATTATTGACCAAAACAGCATTTCGTAGTCGACTATTTAGTACCCTAATTTATTTATACCCATTTTTTGAAATTATTTTTTATATAATTAAATAAAACCTATAGCTATGCCCCTACGTTCTCATTTTTTTTGTATGAGTTAAAATGATTCGAAAATTAGGCAATATTTCTAGTTTTTGATGACTTCTACTTCCTATGATAATTAGAATATGAAAAAAAAACAAAACGTAGGGGCATGTTTATGGTAGTTAACTATTTTGTGGTACAAAAATATTTTCTCTAGTGTTAGGTACTATATTATCCAGGGAGGAAACAGTCCACTACGTTTGTATGGAGAGAGCCAGTACCTATCCTTTCCTCTTAATGAATGTTTTTTTATAAACAAATAGTGAAAGTTTGCAAACATTACCCATATGGTGATATTCAAAGGTTTCTAATGTTGAAAACGTTATTTAAAACGTTGTTCCTTTTTTTAAGCAGTAACACGGCCCACATTTAAAGTTACATGTCATATGAAAGGGCTTGGTTTGGTTTGGACATTCCAAAACCATTTTTACTTTTTCTAGGATGCCCGCTTTTTGAGATACAACATAAAAGTTAAATTAAGGTAACCAACGACCCAAGAGCTCCCATTTCTAGGAGTTTTGTTGGCATCAAGGTTTTTCTACTGGTCGGTCATTTTCCATTTTCATTTTTTTTTTCTGAAAATAAATTAAGAAGGTGCTTGGTTCTCAGTAAATGGTAATAGTGACCTGTTCTGATGATGGAGCCAAGGTCTGTTCAACGGAATTCTTCAAAATCTTAATAAAATCTGTGTACATATTAAGATAAAACTTACGGTATTTACCCTATCACATTTCTTAGGTTGTAGAAAAATACATTACAACACGTGCGCATAGGTACAAAGCCAAAGCGCCCAAGTTGTTTGAAAGGTCTTCGTTCGGTTCGCTCGTTCGATAAACTACAGGATAATATCAGGGCTAAATACCTACTGTCGTGCATGTGATGGGCTTTAAGGCTTTTTTTCCAGCAGATTCCATAAAATATAACGGCATAACTTAGAGGATGGGTTAAACTGTCTGTTGTTGTCACTGTCGATATGTACTAGCTTAAATTTTAACATAAATGAATAAACAACTGAAGCCGAGGTGACATCTTAACTTATATGCTTGGGTAATAAATTGTTAGATGTGGCAGCCCTTAATTGTTCTAGTACCTACAATTTTTTTGTTGTCCGTCTTGCATGATAACTATAATAAATCTATGTTTGTGGATGTATTTGCTGTCAATCAAAGGCAAACCAAGAAGCAAACAGTTAGATAATTTACAATATGAAATGTCAGTTTTGACAGTAGAAATATCTGATTTGTATAACCACCAATAGTTTTATTTGGGAATTTTTAAATTCAATTTGGCAACATTAAGATTTGTTTGGGATTGTTTTGTTGATTTCATTCTTCATTCATTTAATTTTTTTAGTAGTTCGAGAAACAAGTCGGTGGAGGGTCGTGCGCGTCGTGTTTTTTTGATTCGCTCTTCCTCTACGTCCAACATAACTTCTTTAAACATAATCATGGTTTAAAGTTACTGAATGGAGAACCTACTCGTATTAAATATCTCGGTATTTAAAATAGTAGTTTAAGGATTTCGGACTTGTGCGGCGGTGGCGCAGCGGCGTATTCTCTTTTGTTTTCACCTCTAACAACAATGATTCGCGCCATAAATTGACTCTTTCTGCGATAATCAAAATAGTACTCTAAGTGTTTATGTGGATGTGCGTTAGCTGGAATATTGGCTCGGAAAAGTATGTATTACCGTGTTTTATGTGTTGTAGTAGGTATGGGAGCCGGTAGGTACAGAGGTAGGTAGGTACCTAACTACCTATTACTTACTGAGTTAGGACTTAGGACGTAGGTTTATGATGTTTCTGACTTTAGAAATCAATTAATTTAAAAATTAAAAAAAACGCGTTAACTATAGCAATTCTGGGTTGGCTATAATACTAGTAATCCTTGTACCTGAGTTGAGGGTTGGGGGTAGGAGGCAAGTTCTTCCCTTGAGGCTTTTTTCTAGGAAATATAAAAAAAAATAACCACTTTTTCACGTATACCTATAATATTACTAGTTATTAAGGTTTTTTTATGTGAAGAAAATCCCTACTAGTCCCAACTAATATTATAAATGCGAAAGTAACTCTGTCTGTCTTTCTGTCTGTCTGTCTGTTACGCTTTCCCGCTTATACCTCTCAACCGATTTTGATGAAATTTGGCACAGACAATCTTTAGAACCTGAGAAAGAACATAGGCTACCTTTTATTGCGAAAAAAAGAGATGAAGAGATTAAAAGTACGCAGACGAAGTCGCGGGTACCAGCTAGTAATATTATAAATGCGAAAGTAACTCTGTCTGTCTGTCTGTTACGCTTTCCCGCTTAAACCTCTAAACCGATTTAGATGAAATTTGGCACAGACAATCTTTAGACCCTGAGAAAGGACATGGCTACCTTTTATTGCGAAAAGTACGCAGACGAAGTCGCAGGTACCAGCTAGTTGGTATTAATACCTATTTCATCTAGACAAAAAGACTCAAGGGAAGGACTTCAAACTAGGTTTGAAGTACTTCCCTTAGTATGGACTTCAAACTAGGTTTGAAGTACATACTTAAGGCTCCGGTGACAGTGGCTCGCAATTTCGAAGTGCGATTGGCTATTATTTCATTTTATTTCATTTCGGGGAGGTTGTTTGAAAAAATAACTCTAGAGAAACACGCATAAATACTGTTCGAACACAAATAATACAATAATATAAGGGAAACATGCCCGAATCAGAAATCATTTTGGTATTAGTATGTTTGGTCTTACGTTTACCTAATACCAAAATGATTTCTGACTCAAGCACATTTCCCTTATATTATTGTATTATTTGTGTTCGAACAGTATTTATGCGTGTTTCTTTAGAGTTATTATTTCAAACAACCTCCCCAAAATGAAATAAAATGAAATAATAGCCAATCGCACCTCGAAATTGCGAGCCGCTGTCACCGGACTCTTAATATTTTTTCATTTCCTAGATAAAAGGACTAGGGAAGGACTTGCCACCTTTTTTTTTTTTTTTTTGACGCTGGGAAAAATGCGTTACGCATTCCCCCCATTGGAGGATGGGAGGGATATGTGGGACTCCCCGGTTTCCGCTACCGGCGGGGTACATAATGTGGTATATAAGGGAAATGTACTTGAGTCAGAAATCATTTTGGTATTAGGTAAACGTAAGACCAAACATACTAATACCAAAATGATTTCTGATTCGGGCATATTTCCCTTATATTATTGTATTATTTGTGTTCGAACAGTATTTATGCGTGTCATTTTAGAGTTATTCTTTCAAACAACCTCCCCGAAATGAAATAAAATGAAATAATAGCCAATCGCACCTCGAAATTGCGAGCCGCTTTCGCCGGAGCCTTAACCCGTTGACAACGATTTATCTCATTGCGATGTAACATACAGAGTAGGTACCCTACTGTTTATCTACACCTGAACCGTTTTAGATGGAAAAATAAAAAAAAACCGTTTCCTGGGCGGCTGACACCCCCCTTCACTAGCAACACCCTTTCTTTATAATCCCATTATTCCTGGACATACAGGTCCAGCAGTAGACTTCTTCTGGCTGATTATTAGGTAGGTATTAAATCAACTACAACATGCCTCCTCCGAATGCTGCATTAATGACAAACTATGGCACAATACCTACCTACTGGCCCGCATTGGCTTGCATGCTTGCAATGCAACAAGTTATGAAAGTGATGCTTCGGGCTCAATTTCGAGGTTTTCAAAGAGTTTCGTTTTGACGTTCAATCTAATAGGTATGTAGGTAGGTACCTACCTAGTATGTTTTTGGAACTGGAACACTCTAATTTACTCTTGTTGTAGCCCTTGGAAGCCCCTTTCAACCCAAGTGGGTTGATGGTTGGGGGTAAGTAACCATCAACCCAGGTTGTAGTCATTTTTATATTGTTCTGTAGGTAGGTGGCGCTGGGCGCGTCAGAGGATAATGCGCTTCAACCAAAAAGAACGCTGGAAAACAATGGAGACGGTGTATTTGCACATACAAAATACTCGCGCCATCACACCCTCTCCCCTCCTTACGGCGTTTCTTTTTTTTATACTACCAAGGAAGGTAGCAAACAAGCATACGGCCCACCTGATGGGAAGCGGTTACCGCAGCCTATGGACGTTTGTAGCACCAGAGGTGTCACACTCGCGTTGCTGACCCATTAAATATTTTAACACGCCTTTTTTGAAGAACCCCATACTGTATTATTTTTGTTTCTTTTTGCGTGACGCGCACTATACCTACAAGGATTGTAGTTGTATGGTGATTAGTAGCCAACATTAATATTAATACATTTTGACTTTGACTTTATTCTGTTGTCGGTACTAGGTAGGTACCAAAGTACTCGATACTATTCGAACTATCAGTCATACCTAGATAGCGAATCAGGCAAGGGCCTACCTTTATCTCAGACAAAGATAATCAACCTACCTATCTCTGCACTAAGAAGGTATTGTAATAACAATAGCAGGTAGGTATCTTGCAGACCAAACCTAGATCCTAGATTAACATTTACCTACCTTAAATTATATGTATGTGTAGGTATAACCAGTCACGTAGTCGGAAGGAGGCAGCGAATGACTTCGGTCGCACACGACTAGAATAACTGATTAGTATATTTGCCTGCGTCCGTCAACTGACCAATGGAATACTGGTTGTGGCACTGGTGGTCTGGTGGTAGCGATCCCGCCTTCCGATAATAAAGTAGTGGGTTCAAAACCGGTCGTACACCAATGAGTTTTTCTGTGCAAAAATTTAGGTGAACAAAGCCAGTACTCTCAAACAGTGGAGGAAAACATCGTGGGGATACCGGCTTGTTGTAGAACCTAACAAGGTCTAAACAAGTGCTCGAAAGGAGCCCCTTTTGGCGCACTCAGAATCCTTTCACCACACTGTTTCGAAAGAAACTAGTGACCCGACAAGAAAAAGAAGAAAAGGCGGCCCCGCTTTGTTTAAATATTTACTTACGTGAACAAGGCGATTTGCTACTAAAGGTCTATCCCCACACATCAGTGCCGTGTCAGGGACGGGGCAGGAACTTCGTTCCCTTCGTTAATTTGTTAGCCGACACGGACACGGACATATGTGATCGAGTTCATAGACAATGTATGCAATGATTTTTTAGACTTCTGACGACACACGCCCCTGCCCCGACCCTGACACGGCACTGATGTGTGGGGATATACCTTAATACTCTTAAAAGGTCACATCGTGAGGAAACCGGCGTATCGAACCTAAAAAGTTCTAAAACATGATTGTCAAGTGCTCGAAAGGAACACTACAAAGTGTGTTCTAGCATGTGGGCAGGTAACTTTCTCCCGAAGTGCTTTGCTGATCGTGCCATCTTTGCAGGGATAGCCAGCAGGCATGGCATTGACCGCGTGGTTGGCACTCGCGTGCGTGTGCTCTGGCCAAGCGCTCCGCGTCGGCGTCGGCATTGCTGACGTCACCGGACCACCAGCTGAGATCAATTTTGTAAGTAAATAAAAAACCTCTATTGTCATTTTACAAAAAAAAATCTGTAGGTAATACCTCATCATCATCATCATCATCCAGAAGTCCTCTGCTGGACATAGGCCTCCCGTATCCGTTTCCAGGAAGAACGATTTTGAGCCATTTCAATCCACCGACTACCCGCGATCCTAACAATGTCGCCAGTCGATCGGTAATACCTACTTAAATCTAATAAACTAAATTAACTAAAAACCCCTCGGCGGGTATAATTTAGGCCTCCTCCAACAGCTTCAAATCTTTCCTTTCCTTCGCTTTCTTCGTCCATTCACTACCCGCTTGCTCGACTATGTCGTCCTGCCATTTTCCTGAGGTCTACCTCTTCTCCTTGTTCCCGTTGGCAATTCTGTAAGTACTCCTATTTAATTTCAAATAGAAAATTATAATGGCTCTTGTTCATAGTTGTGGTACGGGCCGGCTAACAAATTGAAAGAGCTTATAAACAAAAAACAACACAGAACAAGAACCCCCATTTGTATTACGAATTTTAATGATAAGTTTATTACGATTTGTGTCAAGAGGTCAACTACGTATGGTTTTCAGTAAACTTGCAATGCAAATATGTAAATTCAGTCCTATAGAAATAGCAAGCTAAAGTCAAAACCTTGTATGCCCCTTGTGTCTTATATTATTAGTTACCTTTGTTTTCTTTGCATTCATGTATCGGGGACGAACTGCGAAGTGTACTTGACCTGCAAATACTGCTCAGTTTGGCAAAATTTGGCTTGTAGACTTCGGATATTCTGTACATACTCGTAACACATCACCTTCTTACGTTCCTCTGTCATCCGTTATCTCATTCCTTTCTTACCCATATCATCTCTCACACAAGCCATCCTCTTTTCTTTTGCCTGTCTCTACTCCTTTATCCATCCACATTCATACCCAACACTCTATCGTCATATGACATGAGACGTATAATCCGATGTACCTAGTTTCTGGATATGTTGTCCCATACGAACGTATGAAGTCTTATCTATAAATACTTATCCGGTGTTTTTCAAACAAACACTGCGGTTAGTGGCTCTGTCAATATTGAATCAAGCAAGGCCATTGTAATTGATCATTGGTGAATCGATTTTAGAACCACTTAAGTACTTAGATAGATCATCATTATTTATTACCTACTACCATTAGTCCTCCCAGAGATCCTCGACGACTGAAGACCTCTGTGGCGCAGCGGGCGAGAGCCTGCCTGCGACGCAAGAGGTTGCGGGTTCGATTCCCGCCTTGGAACAAATTTGTGTACGATCTGCAGAAATTTGTTCCGATGGTCTGGGTGTTTTCTATGTATAATAAAAAATATCTATCTATGTAAGTATATAATGTATTAAATATATCAGTTATCTAGTACCCATAACACAAGCTTTGAATAGCTTACTTTGGGGCTAGATAGTGCTGTGTGGATTGTCCAGCATTATTTATTTATTTATTTATTTAGAGATAGACCTTAACTATGACTTCGAATGAATAGGATATTATTATTTATTGCACCTGAGTTGTTACAGGATCTTAAAGTAGGTATTGTTAGTTTCAAAAATAAAATAAACCCTGTTAGCATAGCAATATTTCACTAGGGTAGGGCCTATAGTGCAAGTGCATTGTTTAATGAACAACTGTAAAAATGTAAAACGTTTTTAAAATATAAATATTATTGTTATAAATAATTTTTTAACTTAAGGCTCCGGTGACAGCGGCTCGCAATTTCGAAGTGCGATTGGCTATTATTTCATTTTATTTCATTTCGGGGAGATTGTTTGAAAAAATAACTCTAAAGAAACACGCATAAATACTGTTGGAACACAAATAATACAATAATATAAGGGAAACATGCCCGAATCAAAAATCATTTTGGTATTAGTATGTTTGGTCTTACGTTTACCTAATACCAAAATGATTTCTGACTCAAGCACATTTCCCTTATATTATTGTATTATTTGTGTTCGAACAGTATTTATGCGTGTTTCTTTAGAGTTATTATTTCAAACAACCTCCCCAAAATGAAATAAAATGAAATAATAGCCAATCGCACCTCGAAATTGCGAGCCGCAGTCACCGGACCCTTAAGAATGGCAGACTAGTTAATTTATTAAAATGGAACCTTCCGTCTCGTTAAGGTTATGGTCAGCTTTCTTAAAACGAATTAAAATTCGAGCTTTCGACTTTCGGATATAAAAAATTAAAATACGCGGTTGCAATCACTATTTTGGGAAGACTAGCGAAAGCAAGCCTATAATCACCATCTTTTTATTTAAACTATTTTCAATTTAGTTTAAGTGTTTTATCCCGTGTGTCACCAATCCACCTGCCAGGCGTGGCAACTAAATATGGTGGACTTTCATCACAGCACTACCTAGCCCCAAACTAAGCCAAAGTAATATTGTACAGTTAACATTGTACTAACACATATGACATGTTTAATTAAGTTCTACTAACAAATTATGGATCATTAACATCTGAAATAAATAAATTGAATTGAATACGGAAACCAGATAGCTGATACTTAAGTAATACATTATGTACTTACTTGTTTTTTTTTTAACATAATTGAGCAATTCTTGTATTATATTTATTAGTTTGTTACATATTTCTTTATAATATCTCGGAAACGGCTCCAAGATTTTCATGAAATCAAGTATGCAGGGGGTTCCGGAAGCGATAAATCGATCTACTCGTAGCTAGGATTCATTTTTAGAAAAAAATATTTTATCCGTGTTTTCAGACAATGAAAACCATAAATCATACACATCTATTGGCGAATAATAAATAATACTATAATTTTTTAAGCTAGGTACTTCAGTATACTGATATTAATATAATACCTACCTAGCATCCAGACAAAGAACAAACATCGAGACTAAAAACAAACCTAAACGAATCTAATCTGACAGCTCTAAACTTATAGCCGTCCTTGTTGTTTCGGTCTTTTAGAAAGGGATGTCAATATTTTTAGTGCTGTCAAATTAGTTTAAGTTAGGAAAATTGAACAACAGAATTGGCAACAATTACAGCGGCAGCGTCGTAGTGTCGATAGAAATCCGTCAATTAGGTCACTGCTACTCAATTTTAACATTTGCATTGTCAACGTTTTCATTTGCTTGAAGCCCATAATATGTTTTGTGTTCCAAACCAAACATGTTGATATTTATTAATCCATGGCATGCAATTATAACATAATTGTAAGTAAGTTTGTATTATTGTTGCTGTCAGCTTGTGTTGTGAGTTTTTTTATATTGATGGAACAAGAAGGTGTAGCCAATAGCCATAACCATCGTCTATAAAAAGGCAAAGAGAATCACGCACCATATAAACGTGCCCTACACACTTAAAGACTAAACAATACATTGCCCTGCGTCCATCAACTTGAGTATACAGACAGATGTTAAGCCTCATGTGTCTGTAATTTCACCGGCAACACCCTAACCGAAACACAGCAACGCTGCCGTGAGTACTAAGTACTTAAAACTTCCAAGGGTTCCAGTCCCCTCGTGTTGTCATGTGTGACGGTCTCAGTTCGGCTGCACCGGTTGTCCGTGCGATAGCGGCAAAACGCGCTGTTTGTCCGCTTGTCCGCAGGGTCGACCTCGGTCAAGGTGACACATAGTGCTTTACACTTGTATGTGTGTTTTGTTTGTAAAATATTGTGTGGGTTAGGGCTAATGCCTCCCACTTTTTGGGATAATGAGATAGATAATGAACTTCCACCGGACACTCCCTTGTCCATCTCCGCTCTCTTCGAGTGTCAGACTGGGAAGACGTGGCGCTGAATAGGGACCGGTCTATTGTGTCTAGGAGGCCAACTCACTTCGGGGGAATGCGTTTTGTGGGGACCTTCTGAGCCAACTGAGAAAACTGAACTGATAATCTAAAAAACTGCTTCTCCGTCTGTTTGCGCACGACACCCCGTTTGCATTGCAGCTCGCTTGACCCGAATCCTTCCTACTAATATTATAAATGCGAAAGTTTGTATGTATGGATGGATGTTTGTTACTCTATAACTCCAGAACGGCTGAACGGATCTTGGTGAAAATTGGCACAGAGATATATTATAGTCTGGAATAACACTTTTTATCCCGTGGGAATACCGGGATTTAAAACTACGCGGGTGAAACAGCGGGGCGCTACTAGTTAGCTATAACATCATTGTTGGTAACACATGTTATGTATTTGTATAGTGAGTGGCAAACTTGAATAAACAATTTCAGTTTGAATAACTGAAATTCATTTTTATCATGGTTTAGTGAAGTGATGGCATCTTCGGTTTGCATTTGATTATGAATTGAAACAGAAACAATTATTTGAAATTTTTTATATTTTCTCTAAGCATAAAAATAAATGCAAACTGTTTAATTATATTGCATTTTTACAAATATAATGTGAAATCGTTTACGGGTGTATGGTGGGTCAATACAAAGGCAAAGACCATTTATCCCGTGGGAATACCGGGATTTAAATCTGCGCGGGTGAAACCGCGGGGCGCAACTAGAAAGAAAGAATGAAAGAAAGAAAGAAAACACATTTATTCAACTACACAGACACATTACATAAAGATATACAACAACTGTACCTACTACTAGTGTATTATATGTATTTACCTTACCTAGGTAGCTACATAGTTACCTCAAAATAATTTCTCCCTAAGACTGCGGCTAATATCACCTGCTCCATTCCAGATGGGATACGCACAACTGGAGCAAGTAGGGCACGGCATCCACCTCCGTCAGTTCTCCCGAGCCTTCGTGCTGGAAGACGACCTCGGCAACAGCAGTCAGAGGATAGTCTTCGTGTCGGTGGACGCTGCTATGATGGGCCAGGGGGTGAGGAGAGAGGTAAGTCCAGCCTCATAAACTTCTGTAGAACATTAACCACAACTCACCTTCAAAATCTTCTACAGAGCGCATAATATGTCATCTATGCAGGAGCCGTATTCACTATGACCATTTGCACCGCGATCTCAGCTAAGACAAGGCAGCCGGTGTCATACGGTCAGGGCATGATAAGTATCTCATATGTCATATAGAATAAAGCCCAACATCAAGTTTTGACGTTTCACGGTTTGGGGCAAGGAATCTCCTATTGTCATAGAGAATAATGCCCCTGTCTGTCCCGCGGCAATCTTTAAACCACGACCCATTTGTGTGGCGACTATGGTCTATTCAGGCTTCTAACTACCTACTGGGTCACTAGCTGAGCAATAAGTAACAGTTTATCTACCGATCAGCAACAACGGCCAGCATGGTTATTAGTGCTGCCGCGGATGCGACTTATCAGCGACGCGGTTTTGTTGCGCATGATCGCGTGAAAGTCGCCGACTCGTGCGTCCGCGAACATGCCTTCAGATTCGGATTCAGGAAGAAGCGAAAAGTCTCACAGACTTCGTTTCCAGGTCATAAAACGTCTGCAGAAGCGCTACGGCGACACTTACAGCGATCGCAACGTGATAATCAGCGGAACCCACACCCACTCCACGCCGGGTGGCTTCCTCATGGACTTCCTCTTCGACCTTCCTATCCTGGGTTTCGTCAAGGAGACTACTTCGGCATACATCCTGGGAATTTACAAGGTTAGTAGGTACCATTAATTATTGTCTTTCGAAGTAGTATTATCTCCTTTTCCATTCCCCCGGACTATTACTGTACTGACTGTGTTTAACACTTAAGTAAAAAAAAAATAATGCTGGACAATCCACACAGCACTATCTAGCCCCAAAGTAAGCTATTCAAAGCTTGTGTTATGGGTACTAGATAACTGATATATTTAATACATTATATACTTACATAGATAGATATTTTTTTATTATACATAGAAAACACCCAGACCATCGGAACAAATTTCTGCAGATCGTACACAAATTTGTTCCAAGGCGGGAATCGAACCCGCAACCTCTTGCGTCGCAGGCAGGCTCTCGCCCGCTGCGCCACAGAGGTCGTAAAAAGTGATACATTGCAAGACGTAATATGGGCGTTTATGTATTTTTTATGTATCTTCTTATGCTAAAAGGTGTATTTTTGTGTTAGGTAACTAACTCGCCATGTCACTCGCACCCACCCATATATAGGTATCTATTTGTCTCGCGCTCGCTCTGACTAATATGTCTGACTAATGAGAAAACATCTAATTATTACTCAAGTGTGTAAAAATTAGCTTTTTTACCATAATACGAGTATCAGTAGAATTATAATTTCATTAAAATTAAGGGTGCCTGGCAAAGGTTGCTACCATGCTAGGTGTCTGCTAATACTAATAACATGAGTCTCTTCAAGGCAAGGGTGAATAGGTGTCTTCTAGACCGTTCTGCTCCACCGTAGGCTACATCGTCGCTTACCATCAGGTGAGATTGTAGTCAAAGGACGTTCTATTCAGATAAAAAAAAAACTGTTTTGAAGGCCAAAAAATCACACTATTATTTGATGAAATTAGATCGGTATCTCAAACCTTTAGTACCGTTTTCCTGCCAAAGCCACGGAACCCAAACTTCTTTGGTCCATCGTTCTTACCTAACTGTGTTGCATGAAGCACAAGCAATGGAAAAATGGAAGCATGCGCTGACTAACTTTCATCGTTGGTTTGTTTAGCACATTTATCTGAGCGTAGGTATTTCATTCGCATGATCAACCTCAGTACATTGGTGACCTTGCACCGCTCACTTTGCGAGTCAATGACATTACGTTTATTTAATTTGCCGACTGAACTGTACTTACGAAACCAGGGCGTAAACTAGAAGACCTATGATCTATGTGACCACTCTTCCCCTATTAACCATAATCTTCTAAGTTCAAACCGAATGACAGCGTAAAAAAAAAAGAACTTCCCCGGACCAGCATTTCACAAAACTCTACTACTCCATCAAACCCGAAACGCTGCAAAAAAAAGTTTTGTTGCATAGCGTCTCTTACTTATTCACAGAAACACAAAAAAGAGCGATATTTTTAGCGATTTCCAACTATATCGTTAACATTGTTTTACCCCAGCGGGGCTCATGTTTTGGACTTGTTACATCATTACCTGCGGTACAACATGATATCAATGAATAAATTTTAAGAGCAGTAGAGCTCTTTGTGTGTGGCTCGTCCGGGGAAGTACTACCACCACGCCTTTTTCTGCCGCCAAGCAGCAACGCTGTGTTTCGGTTTAAAGAGTGTGGTCGCCGGTGTAGTTACAGGCACAGTATGCCTCAAGTTGATGGACGCAGGGCAGTGCATCGTAGAGCACGTTCCTATCGTGCGTGACTTACGAGGCAATGCTCTGTTGATGGTTACCACTTAACATGTGGGCCATATGCTTGTTCCATCAGCTAGTTGTATGAAAAAAATGATTATGATTATTTATTTCTTGAAAGCTGTAATTTTATAATTAACTCGTACAAATATTGTCCGTAGAGTATAGTGATAGCCCACACCAGAGTGACGAAGGCGCGGATGGAGTACGGAGAAGCAGAGCTGCTGAACGCTAACATCAACAGATCCCCCACGTCATACCTTCGGAACCCCCCGGAGGAACGAAACAAGTAACTACAACTTTTTTTTTATACAACAAAGTAGACAAACAAGCTTACGGCCCGCCTGAAAGAAATAAATAAATAAATAAATAAATAAATAAATAAATAAATAAATAAATAAATAAATAAATAAATAAATAAATAAATAAATAAATAAATAAATAAATAAATAAATAAATAAATAAATAAATAAATAAATAAATAAATAAATAAATAAATAAATAAATAAATAAATAAATAAATAAATAAATAAATAAATAAATAAATAAATAAATAAATAAATAAATAAATAAATAAATAAATAAATAAATAAATAAATAAATAAATAAATAAATAAATAAATAAATAAATAAATAAATAAATAAATAAATAAATAAATAAATAAATAAATAAATAAATAAATAAATAAATAAATAAATAAATAAATAAATAAATAAATAAATAAATAAATAAATAAATAAATAAATAAATAAATAAATAAATAAATAAATAAATAAATAAATAAATAAATAAATAAATAAATAAATAAATAAATAAATAAATAAATAAATAAATAAATAAATAAATAAATAAATAAATAAATAAATAAATAAATAAATAAATAAATAAATAAATAAATAAATAAATAAATAAATAAATAAATAAATAAATAAATAAATAAATAAATAAATAAATAAATAAATAAATAAATAAATAAATAAATAAATAAATAAATAAATAAATAAATAAATAAATAAATAAATAAATAAATAAATAAATAAATAAATAAATAAATAAATAAATAAATAAATAAATAAATAAATAAATAAATAAATAAATAAATAAATAAATAAATAAATAAATAAATAAATAAATAAATAAATAAATAAATAAATAAATAAATAAATAAATAAATAAATAAATAAATAAATAAATAAATAAATAAATAAATAAATAAATAAATAAATAAATAAATAAATAAATAAATAAATAAATAAATAAATAAATAAATAAATAAATAAATAAATAAATAAATAAATAAATAAATAAATAAATAAATAAATAAATAAATAAATAAATAAATAAATAAATAAATAAATAAATAAATAAATAAATAAATAAATAAATAAATAAATAAATAAATAAATAAATAAATAAATAAATAAATAAATAAATAAATAAATAAATAAATAAATAAATAAATAAATAAATAAATAAATAAATAAATAAATAAATAAATAAATAAATAAATAAATAAATAAATAAATAAATAAATAAATAAATAAATAAATAAATAAATAAATAAATAAATAAATAAATAAATAAATAAATAAATAAATAAATAAATAAATAAATAAATAAATAAATAAATAAATAAATAAATAAATAAATAAATAAATAAATAAATAAATAAATAAATAAATAAATAAATAAATAAATAAATAAATAAATAAATAAATAAATAAATAAATAAATAAATAAATAAATAAATAAATAAATAAATAAATAAATAAATAAATAAATAAATAAATAAATAAATAAATAAATAAATAAATAAATAAATAAATAAATAAATAAATAAATAAATAAATAAATAAATAAATAAATAAATAAATAAATAAATAAATAAATAAATAAATAATGCTGGACAATCCACACAGCACTATCTAGCCCCAAAGTAAGCTATTCAAAGCTTGTGTTATGGGTACTAGATAACTGATATATTTAATACATTATATACTTACATAGATAGATATTTTTTATTATACATAGAAAAAACCCAGACCATCGGAACAAATTTCTGCAGATCGTACACAAATTTGTTCCAAGGCGGGAATCGAACCCGCAACCTCTTGCGTCGCAGGCAGGCTCTCGCCCGCTGCGCCACAGAGGTCGTCGAAAGAAAGAAAGAAAAAAAAATCATTTACTCATCCACCACAAAATAAAAAATTCGCCTGATGGGAAGCGGTTACCGTAGCCTATGAACGCCTGCAATACCAGAGGAATCACAAGCGCGTTGCCGACCCTTTAGAAATTTTAAAACTCCCTTTTTTACATTATACACTTGTTTGCATACTTATATTTCACTAATCTATCTATACCTTATGTTCTATGGTTCTGGGGTCTGCCAAAAAAATTTATATATGTGCATAGTGCCAGCATTCTCAAACGGTGAAGGATACCAAGGAAGCTGGCGTGTCGTAGACCGTGAAACGTTCTAAGATATGTGTCAAGTGCTTGAAAGGAGCCTCTGAGGCGCACTTAAAATCCTTTCACCACACTGTTTCGAAAGTAACTAGTGACATGACAAGAACGGATCAAAATCCGTTGCGTAGTTTTAAAGATTTAAGCATACATAGGGATATAGGGACAGAGAAAGCGACTTTGTTTTATTCTATGTAGTTATAGTGACTAGTTGATCACACTCGGATAACTAACATTTGGGATATTAAAAAAATCTGGTTTATTGTGATTTGGTATGTAGGTAAGGAAACGCTATAAAATCTAATTCTAGTACTATGAATGTGATTGTCGGGTAGTTTATATTATTATTATTGACTGTATTACCGACTGACCAATAAATTGATCAACTAAAAGAGTCAACTCAGTCAAAGTTACTCCAAAAACCATCTACATTTAAGCAAAAATATGTCTTTCCCGGTCAAGGCAAACTGCACATTTTAAGGTCTTCTACATTAGCTTTATATGCGCTTTAGTAGGTTATGGACGTTGTGAAATCTGCCATAATTTTATTACCACATACTTAGTTTGTTATGTACTGCGAAAAATTTTAATATATTACCAGTAAAAAACTTAAGGCAATTATGCATAAGTTTCGCCATGTAAGAAAATACATACCTACAATAACATACTTTTTAATTTTTATTCTGATTCTTTTGTTTCATACAAACATAATAAAAATATATGTTTTCTTGATAATGGATGAATAAAAAAGTGTTATAAAAGAACTGAAAATGAATATTTTGTCTCATAAATATCAAAACTTACAAAAGAGCTGTGAAAAATTATTTTATGATAAAAAAGTCCACCACTAATTAGTACGTCTTAGTGCTGCCTGCCATGGCCAGAACTGATATACACGCTAAATAATGACCTCAGGCTGAAAGTTTACGCTATATTTAAAGTCCAAAACGATATCATCAAATGCGAACCAAGGACGACCTCTGTGGCGCAGCGGGCGAGAGCCTGCCTGCGACGCAAGAGGTTGCGGGTTCGATTCCCGCCTTGGAACAAATTTGTGTACGATCTGCAGAAATTTGTTCCGATGGTCTGGGTGTTTTCTATGTATAATAAAAAATATCTATCTATGTAAGTATATAATGTATTAAATATATCAGTTATCTAGTACCCATAACACAAGCTTTGAATAGCTTACTTTGGGGCTAGATAGTGCTGTGTGGATTGTCCAGCATTATTTATTTATTTATATATAAAAAAAAAGGTCGCGGACATACCTCAGAATTAGCAGGTTGAACTGGCAATGGAAAGGCCAAATTGGCTCGTAAAGCCGGCACCCACTGGGGAATTCTTTATAATAGTACTACGCAATTACTAACCAGCTCATGCTTTACCACTGCGTACACCTACGTAACTATCATATGTACGTACATAACTAAAAGGCGATCGATAATCCCCTCAAAGCCTTAGTACCAAGCTCAACTAACTGCCAAGTAACGCCCTTAGACAAATGTTAGGCCTCTTGTGTCTGTAATTACACCGGCGACCATACTCTCAATCCGAAAAACAGCAACGCTGCTTGGCGACATAAATAGGCGTGGTGGCAGTCCTTCCCTGGACGAGCCCTTCACAAAGAACTTACGTGAAAGTTTGTAAGTATGGATGGATGTTTGTTACTCTTTGACGCCGGAACGGCTGAACGGATCTGGATGAAACTTGGCAGAGAGATACATTATAGTCTGGAATAACACATAGGCTACTTTTTATCCTGTGGGAATTTCGGGATTTAAATCTGCGCGGGTGAAACCGCGGGGCGCAACTAGTGAAATATATTGGTGTCGATTCTCTTGTTGCATTATCCTAAACTAACAAAATCGTCAGATTAGGTTAGTCTAGTCTAAAATTATAGCCGTCCTTTTTGTTTCGTTTCATTTTATTTGTTCGTCCTTTTAGAAAGGGATGGCAATATTTTTAGTGTTGTCAAATTAGGTTAAGTTACCAATGTTTCCAGATACAAATACGACACAGACAAGACCCTCGCCCAGGTGCGGTTCCTGACGCCTGACAACAAGGTCCTGGGAGTCATCAACTGGTTCGCAGTCCACCCCACCAGTATGAACAACACCAACAAGCTAATTTCATCCGACAACGTGGGATACGCCTCAGTCCTTTGCGAGAAAGCACTGAATGGAAATACTACTCTACCTGGCAAGGTAAATCTATATAGCATTTATTAAGGCGCAGCATACGGCGCGCCGCTATCTCGCTCGTACAATGGAATATTTTTTAAGATATAAAATCACTGAATGTAGTTATGTAAAATCGCAATCGGTCAAGTTGTGGACAATGGCATTACAAAAAAAAAATTTTGATCCAAGCTAGTTTTCATACATAAAAATTTGAAAAATATAATGTCGCATTTTTAAGTATGAAAACATGCTTGGAACTAATTTTTATCTTCGCTAAATCTTTATAATGCCATTGACAACAACTTGACCGATCGCGATTTTACATAATTATATTCAATGATTTGATATCTTGAAAAATGTTCCATTGTGCAAGCGAGATAGCGGCGCGCCGTACGCTGCCCCTTAAATACGTCACGAAATCTCAGTTAAACTACTAGCTTATTTTATTCGGAAAACAAACAGTGTTACATTCTTTAATTATTTTTTTTAAAAATCACCATCACATCACATTACATGTTTTCGCATATACAATTTATGTTTCAACCTTATAAAGGAAAATCAGGATTCCACAACCTTCACTAGCCACGGCGAAAACATCTTGCCGGAAGAATCATTTGTTAGAAACATTAGCCTAGATACTGATTTATTTAATTCGTTTTTAATTATGATACTAAAGATTTTAAACATTATACCTACCAGGTCATTGGTCTAAAATCTAATACTTTGGTGGTTATGCAGGTTATTATCCCAAAATCTAAATACTTTTGTGACCTAAATAACCAGCTGAGACGCTCAGTGCAGGTTCGATTCTCGTAGCGACGACGTTGGCATGTTCTGTAAATAATGTAGTTTTTGTTTCCCAAGTATAAACATGTTTGAAATCAGATATTGTCAAAATTATTTTTTTTTTTCAAAAATCATGTTCAAAGTAGCAATAATATAAAAAAAAATTATTTTAATATTTTTTTGACGAGTTTTCATACGTGTTATAACGTAAGATGAACATGATTTTTTGTATGAAAACTCGTCAAAAAAACATCATGTTTTCTTATTTTTTTGCTACTTTAAACATGATTGTTGCTTGCGAGGGTAGTCTAGGAAAGATCATGGTAGACCCACTGTTTTAAAAAAATATTTTCAGGGTACCGTAGTCTGCGCATTCGCTTCAACAAACCTCGGCGACGTGTCTCCTAACACGAAGGGTCCGCGTTGTGAGTTCTCCGGTAGCCCGTGTGACCAGGAAAATAAACTGTGCAAACTTCCCAAGGAAAAGTGCTTCGCATCAGGCCCCGGACGAGACATGTTTGAGAGCACTCAGATTATAGCGACGAAGCTATTTGAAACTGCTATGGTGAGTTATTACACAGCCTTCACAGCTCAGTAGGTAGTAGCTCTGCCTTCTGCGCCGTACGCCGTGGGTTCGATGCCCACCGAGAACAATCATTTGTGTGATGAACATAGATGTTTGTTCTCTGTCTGGGTGTTTTCTTTTTTAAATTCGAAAAAATGTACTCATAAAAACGCAAAATAAATTATAAGTCTGCACGGGCTGACCCCAAGAACCCCCGTAGAACAATTTTTTGCAGCTGATGACCCCATCTTGATCCACGACTTTTTGGCCACCCTGTATCTATTCCGGGCGCTTATACTTTACTTCAGTTACCTTTGCCGTAACCAGTTTTTAACTGGCACAGAAGGTAATGTTAGTTAGAATATGCCAGTTGCCTTATATTGTTCTAACATATAGAATAAGACCTAAATATTATTAGTACTATTATTAGTATATTAGGTCCTCAAATTTTAATATTATCCGTTAGTGACTACACCGCCTTTAGTTTTTAATTAGATTTTTCCATCCAAGGTTGCCTGGAAGAGATCGCTCTCAGTGATAAGGTCGCCCATTGTTTTGCCTAGATTTATGCCTCTAACCTGTATTTTGTTTCTGTGTGGTGAACAATAAAGAGTTATCTATCTATCTATCTAAATGTATTGCTCAACATGTATTTTTTCTGGAAATAAACATTATCTTATCTTGTGACATTAGAATAATAAAGTATCTTATATAGTTATTGTAATGTTCAAGAACGTACTGAACCGACCAGGAGAGGACCTGACCGGCCCTCTGAGCATCGCGCATCAGTTCGTGGACATGCCTCAACAGGAAGTGTTTCCGTACGATCCTGTTACGGAAACTTTTAATTCTGTAAGTATTGCGAAGACGTTCTGTAAGTATTGGAATGTCCACCAATGTTTATTATCTATTTATTTATTCCGCAGACAATTCATATAGGGCGATCCCTATGAACCCGAAATGTAAGTTCGAAGAAGTAAAAGATGGAGAAGAAATCGGTTCTAGGCGCAGGCTACATTTAAATGGCGTATGGCGCTGACAAGGCAAGGCTCGGCTTACTATTCCATTCAATTTTCAAAATTTGAATGGATTCCAGCCATGCCATTTAGATGTGGCCTGCGCCCCAGAGAGAAACCTCTATAATTTCACTGGCAATCCAACCGAAACACGGTGCTTGGCTGCAAAAAAGGCATTTATTCAGTAATCCCGTTCTCAAAGAATCTGGTGCTGGTACTTGGTAGAGGTCGCGTCATTTAAAAAGAACGCTGGAAAAGTGTTTGCACATGCAAAACACTCACGGTATCACACTCCCTCGCCTTCCTTCCAGCGTTCTTTTTACGTGTCTCAATCAATACTAAAAGATCTGAGGATATCTACTGAGCCAGAGCATCAAAGTCGTGAAGCTGTTTATGTTTTTTTAAGGTTCACCTTGAAACGCCAAGCATCAGTTCAGATAGTTCACAGTTCGTACAAACTTGCGTTCTATTTGCAGAGCAGTAAAGTGCACGGTTGCCTGCCGGCCATGGGGTACTCGTTCGCGGCGGGCACCACGGACGGGCCGGGCGCCTTCGACTTCACGCAGGGCACCACCACCTCCAACCGGCTGTGGAACGCAGTCCGGGACTTCATAGCCGAGCCCACGGACGAGGATATCAAGTGCCAGGCGCCGAAGCCTATCCTACTGGCTACAGGACGGGTCAGTTTATATAAAACATTTTTATATTACTAACAAACAGCGCCCCGCGGTTTCACCCGCGCAAATTATAATCCCGGTATTCCCACGGGATAAAAAGTGGCCTATGTGTTATTCCAGACTATAATATATCTCTGTGCCGATTTTCACCAAGATCCGTTCAGCCGTTCTGGAGTTACAGAGTAACAAACATCCATCCATCCATCCATACTTACAAACTTTCGCATTTATAATATTAGTAGGAGTAGGATTAACCATACTACGACGTCCTGTACGGAATAGGTGTACGTCTAGTTAACAGTAAACCTGTATACAGGGTGGCCAAAAAGTCGTGGATCAAAAGCAACTAGCGCAATCATCAGCTGCAAAAAATTGTACAGACGGATGAAAATTTACACGTAAAAACAGTAAATTTTCCTGCGATAAAAATAATTTATAAACTAAACTGAAAGTAAGTGTCTAAATGTTGTTTTCGTGCCACCCTGTATTATACAATGTATAATGTAGTATTTATGTATGTAACGTTGTCTTGATTCCAGGCGAAGTTTCCTTACGAGTGGCAGCCACACATAGTGTCGTGTACCGTGGCCCGCGTCGGAGGCCTGATGTTGGCCGCAGTGCCGGGCGAGTTCACCACTATGTCCGGCCGACGACTGCGCAGGTACTAACTTCACTCAGCAAAAGGAGCTGCCGGCTTTTATATATTAGTATATTCTAAATATATATAACTCAAAGGTGACTGACTGACTGACTGACTGACATAGTGATCTATCAACGCACAGCCCAAACGACAGGACGGATCGGGCTGAAATTTTGCATGCAGGTAGATGATATGACGAAGGCATCCGCTAAGAAAGGATTTTGATCGATTCCACCCCCAAGGGGATGAAAGTTTGTATGAAATTTTGTCAATTTTAAACCGATCGGGCTGACTTTGCATGCATAGCACTACTATGACTTAGGCATCCCCTAAGAAAGGATTTTGATAAATTCCACCCCTAAGGGGATAAAATAGGGATGAAAGTTTGTATAAATCTTCTTAGATTTTCGACTGATTTAACTGAAATTAAAGATTGGAGCTACTATGATGAAGACGTCCGCTTCAATAGGATTTTGATAAATTCAACCCTCCAATTTTTTGCACACGCTTAACAAAAGTAAAGCCGCAAAAACTATGCCTAATTAATAATAATACTTCTAAACGCGAGCGAAGCCGCGGGCAAAAGCTAGTTAGTATATATTATTTTAAACATCTTCTTTCGAGTCAATGGCTATTATCTGATTCCTTGGGCATAACTAACATTATATAACGTGAGCCCAGTAGGAGGCGACCTCGATAGTATTTTATACTACTTACTTTTTGTTCAGAAGAGCTACATTTGTTTTTAATTTTTTATTGTTATATTTACTGACTCGTTACGTGGTAGTGCATGTGTTCCTAAGCTGACAGGCGGGCGGTCACCTCTGTGGAGAGCAAATGTGGTATTGGCTGGGTTTGAAGCACTGGCTCTAATCCTCCATTTCGTAAGCCACTGCTCAATTCTGTCTAGGCTGGTTTGAAGAGATCTTGAGGCTTCGTTTGGATCCTTGTTACTAGCAAGAATGGCTGTGTCGTCCGTAAATGTGGCAGTTGTTATTCCTGGTGCTTCAGGCTGGTCTCATGTAAAGATGAGGTGATGATAGAAGAGCTTTATAAGAAAAGAAAATTCTTTACTGCACGTAAATAAAGTATACTTATTGCTAATTATAATTTTCTTCCAGCTTAGTGTTATGAGAAGTGGATGGTAATTAACCTAACTCCGCGTCAAGATTTTATCATTCTAGATACCGAGATTTAGCTCATCCACATATACTAGAATGATCCTTGGGTTTCTCGGACTGCTTTGTTATCGGAAATATTGAAAAAGTATTGTTGTTGCAGCGTCGTCGCTAAGACCGCCCCTGACGCGAAGAGAGTGGTCCTCGCTGGCCTGTCCAACATCTACTCAGATTACATCGCTACTCCTGAAGAGTATCAGGTAAATGCGGTCAGGTACACTATAGTTGTATGTATATTGATGTTTGTTCTCTGAATGATATGAAACACTCATCATATACAACACTCAGTATACAGGGTTACTGGTAACTCAAAGTATTCTTTTCAGGGTGTCATAAGTAGGGTTAAAATCACTGACCTCAAAATGCAACAAATTATGCCAAATAATACAATAGAATATAAATTTATTTGACAACAACACACAGAAGAAGCATATAGACAAGAAATAAAATAAGGCAGTAGAGAATAATACACACTAGATATTTAAGGTCATTAAAAATTTGTAGGTACATTGAAACGACAAATTATAGAAAAAAATAAACACAAAAAAGAACTAGAATATAATAACAAACTAGAACTAGAACTATAGTAACAAAATGTAATAAAAAAATGTTTGATGAGTGATACTTGCCAAGTTTATAGGCATTTTTGAACATTTAATTATTAACAAAGATTTGCTACGGCATCAACTATGATAATAACATAGAATTGGTTCCAAACGATTTAATCTGCGATTTTTCATAAAAGAACTAAAAATCTAATTAACACAAAAACTATTGAACATTTGGTTGCTTAATTTGTTGTATTTTAACTTTTCTATGACGTCCTGCAAGGAGTACGTAGAATTACCAGTAACCCTGTATATTTATCACAATAAGTGACTCAAAAATATTTAAAATATTGATTAAGACTAGAACACACCCTTTTTTAAAATTACAGCTAACATTTTCTCTGCGTTAATTATTATTTCAGGCGCAAAGATATGAAGCGGCGTCCACGATATTCGGGCCGCATACTCTGGATATATATTTGAACAAATACGTGGAGCTTACCGAAGCTGTGATATCGGTAAGTCTACGTTATATTTTACCTATCTGTAGATAGTTTGCAGCAATCTGCGGAACGCTCAGCTGTTTATGTGTATTAAAAGCTTAATGTATGGTAGTGAAAGTTGGGTATGGCAGAAAAAACATCAGAGTAGAGTGAATGCAGTAGAAATAAGAGCGTTACGTAGTATGTGTGGTGTGAATTTGAGTGATAGAATGAGGAATAGTGTGATCAGAGAGAAATGCGGAGTGCAAGAAGACGTAGTGATGAGGGTAGAAAAAGGTATGCTAAGATGGTTTGGGCATGTAAAGAGGATGAATGAAAGAAGATTGACGAAAAAAGTGCATCAGGCGAGTGGGAATGGGACTGTTGGGAGAGGAAGACCTCGGCGGACCTATCTAGATCAGATAGCAGATGTTCTAGAGAAAGGCCAGGTCAAGAGTACCCTTAACCGACGAGCATGTATGAAGAATGTTATGAGAGTGAATGAAGCGAAAGAGGTATGTCAGGATCGTAGCAAGTGGAAATCCGTGGTCTCTGCCTACCCCTATGGGAAATAGGCGTGATTTTATGTATGTATGTATGTAAAAGCTTGTGTTAAATGTTACCACCATGTCTATTTTGGCGTTAAGCAACGTATATAAATATTAACCTTTTGCGTAGAGAAAATTAATACATTATCTATATCAAGGGGGCCATTTGCTTGCTTTTTTAGCAAGTAAGTATTATAGTATAAGAAAATGTGTAATATAAAAATAAAAACAAATGTAAAAATGAAAGATTCTTAACAGAAGCTTAATCCTTGCCACATTATTATCAGTTATCTAGTACCCATAACACAAGCTTTGTGTAGCTTACTTTGGGGCTAGATGGTGCTGTGTGGATTGTCCAGCATTATTTATTTATTATAGCGGCTCAATAGTATATTCCTGTCACTGTCATTTTCATGCCAACGAAAAGAGACAGTAACAGAGTTATCGGACTTATCGGTCTGATCAAGGAATTTGAATACTATCTATATTCCTTGGGTCTGATAAACTGTTGTCGCGCTCAAAGACCATTATAAATAACTGCCTAATTTTTCTCAGCTTCTTATCAGGCATTGTTAACCAAAGCCGCCAGGCCAAGCACAGAGATCAATACTTGCCTACGCTTGCCATCTACTTTTATGTAAAATAACCTGTGTTTATAAAAGAATAAATGAATTATGAATTATAATGTTGTATCACGGTCTCCAGGGTCAGTCCCCGGATGCAGGTCCAGAGCCGCCGGATTTCACGAACCGGCTGATCACGCTGGTGCCTCCCGTGCTGTGGGACGCGGCGCCCTGGAGGCAGGAGTTCGGAGACTGCCTCGCGCAGCCGCAGCGGCACTACAGCTACCGGGACGTGGTCACTGCCAGCTTCGTAAGTATAGGTCACGTCAACCATCAACAAGTGGAGGGGATGTGTTTGCGCCACTGACCTCAAATAAATAACTTATTTGAGGTCAGTGGTTTGCGCATGCGAAATACTCGCGCCATCATAACCACTCCCCCTCTTTCCGGCGTTCTTTTTGCGTGACGCACTATACATGTCCAATGCTACTGTTGTAACCGGCTGCACACGCTGGGGCCTCCCGTGCTGTGGAATTTTGAATGTTTGGACGCAAATCAGTCAAAAGATAATTCAGGTTAGCAGTAGAGCTCTTTCGGAAAGGGCTCGTCCGGGGAAGTACTACCACCACGCCTTTTTCTGCCGCCAAGCAGCAACGCTGTGTTTCGGTTTGAAGAGTGTGGTCGCCGGTGTAATTACAGGCACATGAGGCTTAACATCTGCATGCCTCAAGTTGATGGACGCAGGGCAGTGCATCGTGGGGCACGTTGTGTGACTTACGAGGCAATGCTTTGTTATAGGTGATGGTTTCGACTTAACACCAAGTGGGCCATCTAGCTAGTTGAATAAAAAAAAGTAAAAATAAAAACAATTTATCGTTTTTATCCGAACAAGTTTTGCTACCAAAATTATTTTACTTGTTTATTGTACTGTGTTAAGTATGTATTTACAAAAAAAAGTATGTAAGTAGTATATCAGCTATCTCGTTCCCATATCACAAGCTTAGGCTTAGTTTGGGGCGAGATAGTGCTGTGTGGAATGTCCACCATTTTTTTTTTTTGGTCATGTTGTAGTAAAAGTTAGTAGTATAGGGCCAGTTTAAAAGAAAGCATGTATCAATTTTAAAATGTTGAGTAATTTTTAGGTGTCAGGTCACCCCAGGAACAGCATCAGGCATGGCCGCTGGTACATGGCGGTGGAGAAGCTGGAGAGCGAAGAAGACGACGCCTGGGCGGTCGTCGCCACCGACGCAGATTGGGAGACCAAGTCAGTTACATTCCATTGTACTTAATACATACTTATTCAGGTATCGGCATTCTGTACCCTGTTTATTTTTTTTAAAGGGTTTTCTTTAAAACAATGTTAAGTGGTAACCATCACCTATAAATAAAACATTGCCCCGTAGGTCACGCACGATAGGAACGTGCCCTACGATGCACTGCCCTGCGTCCATCAACTTGAGGCATATAGATGTTAAGCCTCATGTGCCTGTAATCACACCGGCGACCACACTCTTCAAACCGAAACAGTGATGCTGCTTGGCAGATGAAAAAGGCGTGGTGGTAGTACTTCTCCGGATGAGCCACACACAAAAAACTACTCTTAAAAAAAAAGTCTGGGAGACCAAGTCATTTTTATTCTATTGTACTTTGGTAGTTACTTATTCGAGGATCGGTATTCTGTATTAAGTCTTAGTTGTGAAGAATCGATAAGAGCCTCTATAGGGCGTGACTCCATACAAAAACCATACAGAAAACGAAATACAAAACTCAGAAGAGGGGTACCTACTACACCAGTAGGTGTAGAAGGAATGATAATGTCACTGGTTTCTTGTGAAACAGTGCGGTGAAAGAAAGGATTTTAAGTGCGCCTCGAAGAGGATCCTTTCGAGCACTTGACACACGAGATTATATGACACACCGGTTTCCTCACGTTTAAGAGTATCTACTAGAACTGTGCACATAAGTTTTTCGACAGAAAAATTCATTGGTACACGACTGTTTTTGAAATTTGAACCCATGACCTATATTTCTTGCCACTAGACCACCAGTGCTCACTGTGTTCATTGGAATAATTATAAGATTTTATAACATTCTAAATTTCACTATAATAGCCATACGTAATTCAAAATGCAGAATTTTTATAAAGATTTGTGTTTTGATTTCAGATACATCTGGGTAAGAGACTCGAAGATCCTCGGAACATCCCACGTGAACCTGGAATGGGAGATCCCAGTCGGAACCCCACCAGGGACCTACAGGCTGCACCACTATGGAAACTACAAGTATGTCCTCGGCGGTATTTACCCCTACCACGGCTTCTCAGACAGTTTTGAGGTTACATAACGATCCCAGAGTTGGAATATGTATATAAGTGAGAGATGGACATAGTCACTTTGAGATGTGAATGCTGTTTGAAGTGATTGAGTATGAATGTGCGAAAACGATGTTTACTGAGGTTATGTTGGTCGGAATAATTGGTTATCCTTTACTTTAGAGGCTTGGTCTATAAAATCTAAGATTTGAGTACTAGGTGTAGGTACTATCGAACTTTTGTTTCGACAAAATGTGATTGTCTTTCTGCAGTATCTATATTATTAGTTTTATTATAGTAAGTACTTACCTACTATATTGCTAATCACATGCCATCTAAGAATAACATTCAATATATTTAATTAAATATTTATACGTAATGTGCTTTCTTAGTTACCTTTTAAATTTATTTAAGGCTTTGTAGTAAATATTATTGTCTGTCGTAATGACTGTTTTGCCATACCAAAGTATATTCTACTTATACGCGATTAATGCGTGCATATAGCTAAATTGTTTTGTTTATTTTTTTATTTATAATTTACGTATAATATAGAAAATTTTGCATGTCTTTCAGGGCTGGTTTTACCATCAAAGAGTAATAACGCTATCTGCCCGATAAAAATATTTCAGGATATATGATAATTCCATTTCATGAAATATTTTCATATAACATATTATAATATACATATAATATATTTTTTTGTATAGATAGAGAAAAAATAAAACCAACACTATGTGGTTTTTAAGTAATAATTTTATATGTGCCTTAGAAATGTGCATGCTTGCCAAAGCAATATTTTATTAGTCGTTAATTATATTATTATGAAGATGTCTTCGAATTGTAAACATTTTGTTTTGTAAAGGCTTATAAAATATTTAAATGAAAAATAAACAAAGTTTAATATATTAAACGTTTTTATTTTACCCACTTATACTGGCCACACTGGCTTATAGTACCTACCTAATTTTATAAGGTTATAATAAAAGTACCTAGGTTATAAGAAAATAGTGGCACTATTTTCAATCTCTTACCTATAAGTAAAAAAATTGCAATAGTTTTAACATTGAACATGTTTTGGGCGATTTTTGACCTAAATAAGAAGGAATTTTCATCAAACTAAAAATAGATATACCTTTGTTGTACACCCTAATAAAAGTTCATAGTTTAACAAAAACAATATCTCAAAAACTAGAGGTACAATAGGCGGTCTTATCGCTAACGGAGACTCTTCCAGACACGTTTCGAATGGACGAGGCGTTTAAGAAGGTATAATAGTAACACATAAAAAATGAGGACCTATTCAGGCTAATGACACAGACGATGAATCTCATTTTTTTCTCATCTACTATGTAACCATACGTGAGGACCGCTAATTGGCTTCTGTGATAACCTATATTATTTAGAATTTAAGTTTTGATAAGTTGGTCTTCCCTAATTAAATAAATGAATAAATTATCAGCGGTAGGTAGGTACCTACGTATGTTAATTCGGCTAGATTACATACCTAAGCGAATTATAACGTTCCGTGAGGTTAATCCAGATAACAGTAGATAGGAGGTCGACTTTATCAGACGTACTTAGAGATGGGCGGGTGGGTAAAAATTGGAAGGGTAAAATATATATAAATATATATAATATATATAAATATATAGTCTATACACCGTTTTTTCTACTATGTTATAAAAGGTAAACAAACAAATGTCACTGTCAAAATCAAATTGTGGTGCGGTGGCCACCCATTGGTCAGCTTTCCCCAGTAATAGTAGTAATAGTACCTATAAAACATATCCTTCATTTATTATCTTTGTGTGAAATAAGCTAGAATGATACTTTTTTATCAGATAATCAGAATATTAAGATTAGATAATTAAAATCAGAATAAAACTAACAAATAAAAACATAAATGACCAAAAAAAGATGTGAATTTTTACCCGGTATTAATTCAAAATGGGTAGGTAAAAATGGGTATAAACGGGTAAAAACCCAAAGTTCGGGTTTTTACCGGGTAACCGCCCATCTCTAGACGTACTGAATCCTCCCGCGAATTATTATTATAATCTCCCGACGAAGTGAACTTCTGGACACATAGTCTGCCATAAAAGCAAATAGGGCTTCTCGATTTTTCAGATGTCGTAGGTCCATCGGGTAGGTACCTTCGGAAGTTCAATTCCAGTTCGTGGTCCTTCCCCGCCGTTAGTCAATTTTTCGAGCTATAAATGACCCGCCCATTGCCTCTTCATCTTACTACCTAATTCTACAAGCGATGTAAGTACCTACCTAATACTAATAGACTTGTGAAATATTTTATTAGAAGTAGGTATCTTTTCTGATATCAGAAAATATCTTGGGATTCCGACTGCACTTTAGGCCTTTTTCTGAAAAAACTGAAACTGAAACAGCTTCACGACTTTGATCGGTACCCAGGCACGGCAGATCTCCCAGTACCAAGTAGGTACTAATTCAAGATTCTTTGAGGATGTCTAAGGGGGGTAGTCAGAGGTACGTCCAAACATTGCCTTTTTCTGAAATCAGAAAATGTTTTTTTCCGATTCTGACTGTATTCAAGCAATTTTTTACCGGCGCATCTAAATTACGAACTAATCAACGTTATCATTATCTAATTTACTTTTTATCATAATTATTAACAGATTAAGGATATGTAATGTGTCTGATTAAATAATTATCATCTTAATGATTTGTTTTCTTTTGACACCGACGGTGTCGTACTCGTGCATTGAATTAGTTTTATTTGCATGTGCTTATTTAATTTATAGACCTTTAATATTTGTCTGGGTAAGTAAAGAAATATTTAGTATTTTTTTTTCTTCTACATTTTATTTAATAGTAGCGGACCAAACCGAGGTCCTTGTGATACGCCGATTCTTAAATCTATTCTAACGTTAGGCTTTTATTTATTTGAAGTTCTAATCAGTACCAGATGCTTATAAAAACAAACCTGTTATTTATAGTGCAACGATTTTCAGAAAAATGGCAATATCCCTAGTAGGTAAGCTTGTTATCACAGTCGTATGCTTAGCTGTTGCCGGTGGAATGGCAACTACAATATTCTTAGTAGTAAACTACGAGTCAAGTATAAACACTGGGCAAGTATCAACCGATTCTGAAAACCCTGCAACAACACCACGACCAGTACCGGAGACCCCAGTAGATAACACAGACGTTTTGTATGAAGTTGGAGTTGGTATCGCGGATATGACTGGACCTTGTGTAGAAATCGCTTTTGTAAGTACACATTTTTTTACAGATAAGGCCTCCAATATATGTTTTAAGTACCTACCTGCACATGTTTCGGTTCATCACAATTACTATATTGATTGCTTGATGATAAAAAAAAATAGAGTTAAGTTGGTATTCCACTCTCTCTGTAGGGCTGTTATATACTTTATATAAATAATGCTGGACAATCCACACATGTGTTATGGGTACTAGATAACTGATACATTATATACTTACATAAATAGATATCTTTAATTATACATAGAAAACACCCAGACCAACAGAACAAATTTCTGCAGATCGTACACAATTTATTTCCGAGGCGGGAATCGAACCCGCAACCTCAGCATCGCCGGCGGACTCGCCCGCGCCACTGTTGTCGTCAATAATGAGTTGTGCTTTCACTCTCAAACATTCCTCCTTACAGATGGGCTATGCAGAAGTATCTCAAACAGGCCAAGGTATTCACTTGCGGCAGTTTGCAAGATCATTTATTTTCACCCAGGGAGATACCAGGATCGTTCTGGTTTCTGCTGAGGTGCAGTCTGTAGGCATCGCTGTCAGACGAGAGGTATGTTATACCTAATCACTACCTAATAAGTAGGTATACGTACGATAACATTATGTAAGGGTAATTATTTTTATGACATCTTTGCTAGATACCTAATATAAAAATCACTGTAAAATTATTAAGAGAGAAAGAATACGTTTATTTATAGCCACGCCTACTATGAGTACAAGCACAGAAGAAAGAAATAAGAAAGAAAGAAAGAAAAAGAAAAAAAAGAGACATTGTATGAAGTGTTAGGCGCAGGCCAGACAGAAGAGACGTAGGACGAGGACGCGTCGCGGACAGGGGCAGACGTAAAAGCGTTGCGCCCGCGCCCCGCCTCTTTTGTATGTTTTGCGTCGCGACGCTTCTATACATTTTGCATGAAAGGGACGCGAAAGAGACAAATGTCCGCCCCCCGTCTGCGTCTTACGTCTTTTCTGTGTGTCCAGCGCCTTAGTGCAGATTAGTCCTCCATATCCAATTTATTATTACAACTAGCTGAACCAGCGGCTTTGCTCGCGCCAAGGAATTCAAAGTTTCATACAAACTTTCATCCCCTATTTTATCCCCTTGGGGGTAGAATTGATCAAAATCCTTTCTTAGCGGATGCCTACGTCATAACATCTACCTGCATGCCAAATTTCAGCCCGATCCGTCCAGTGGTTTCGGCTGTGCGATGATAGATCACTATGTCAGTCTGTCAGTCAGTCACCTTTGAGTTATATATATTTAGATTATCCATTAGCCAATGTGTGACAAGTCTGCTTCACCATCTTCTTGTTCTTGTCGTGTCACCAGTTCTTTCGAAACAGTGTGGTGAAAGAATTTTAAGTGCAGCACATATACCGTTCAGTCGGTATTTCAACTCTATTTAAAACAAGTTTGTCTTCAGGTAGTAAAGAATCTCCAAGAAAAGTACGGTGAGCTGTACACCCTACGAAACGTTATCCTGACAGGCACGCACACGCACAGCACCCCAGGGGGCTACTTGGTGGACTTCCTCCTCGATGTCAGCATCCTCGGCTTCTCCAGGGAAACCTTCAACGCTTACGTGGACGGAATCACCAGGGTGAGACTAAGCAATCGCCCGAACAGCTTTCATTACTAAAGGAAGGCTTCCCTTTATGTCATGAACAGTTTCTTCTGAAAATGTCAGAAGAAACTGTTCATGAATACTTTTGAAGATTGCAGGAAGTCGGAGGATATCAACTTCCAGGGATCTTCATAATGTGACCTTGACCGTGACATATTAATAGATGTAGGTCCTTATGGTGAAGGGTCGTCGTATCAAACTCACTACTGAGGGGCGTGACCCCCTCCATGGATCACTTTGTCATTCACAAATCTTCGCCATCTAGATCTGTTGCCGGCGACTTGAATAGCTTCATGGATCTTCACATCGAGAGTAGTGCGGATTTGATTAGACCAACGTATATATATATCTTGGTCTCTTGCCCTCAATTTTGCCAGTGAGGACGAGTTTTTCCAAGTTTTCTCGTGGTTTTCTGGCTATATTCCCGAAATACTCAAGGACTCGCTGGAGGCAGATGGATGAAAGCCTAGTAGTTACTTTGAGTTCCTTGAGTATTGATACATTGGTCCTCGCTGTCCAGAGGATTCTTAGCATTCTCCTCCAATACCACATCTCGAACGCGTCCACGCGTCTGCGGTCATTCGCTTTTAGAGTCGAAGTCTGGCTGATTTAGTAGTATCGTCACTACTTTTCGTATTTAACCCAGGGAATCTTATGTGTGGGGTCTTACTGACTTGTTTCTGGGTCCCTTTGCAGAGTATCATTCGCGCCCACGAGAACATGGTGCCAGCGCGGCTATTACACAGTACAGTTACCGTCAGCGGAGCGCACAAGAACCGCTCTCCGTACTCCTACGAGTACAACCCGGCTGAGGAGAGAGCCAAGTAAGATATCTACAGAATTACACATTTTCGCATGCCGGTGGCTCAGTAGGGCTATTTACGAAAAGATATTTTATTGTGCTTTATGTTATTCTTTAATTCTCTTCAGTGATCACGTAAGTTCATACATATCTGGCACCGGGGTAAGGTCCATGTCACATGCACAACAGATTGTTTTAGCTTTTAACTTCGATTACGTTTTTTGGAACAGTGAGAATGCAACCTAAGAAATTAAGCTGTAAGATTTAGAATAGAATGATTTTTTTTCCAGGTACACCGGTAATACAGACGAAACCCTTACCCATGTGCGAATAGTGAGAGAGGACGGGACACTCCATGGAGTGATGAACTGGTTCGCGGTTCATACCACGAGTATGAACATGACAAATCATCTGGTGTCGTCTGATAACTTGGGAGTCGCTGCCTTGAGAATGGAACGCGATCTCAATCCTGGGAAATTGGCTGGAAAGGTAGAAGTCAAAATCTTATATTATTTATTCGAGAAAAAGCTATCAGGAGCTCCATAGCTAAACTAACAGACAGAAAGAATTAGTATTCAACACTTGTAAACGATTATATTTGAATAGCAAGCATCGTTACTTTGAAATCTTAGGTTTATCTGTACGGCTGTAATGGTCCTACCATTACATTTTTGGTGATACTTTGAATTTTGTGAAGACCTTTATTTACCATGTACCTAAAACTCTGTCAAAATAAAATATTTAACTAGTGGCTCTGTGAGCTGGTAGACCTCGCGAGCACACTAAAAGTGAGCAATTCACTGGCTTAGCGGTAGGTAGATATAATTTTTCCGATTTTTGATTCTTTTGATTTTATTGATTTTTATTGTTTTTTTTTAATCATCTTGTGTAGAATGAGGTCCTTAGTGTTTCTCTCAAATTTGATTGAAACCCGTCGATTTTTTGATGAGCTATCCCGTTCATCATGCTAAAGATCCTCATCAGATCTTCACCAAACTTTTATGAGACCAACTTATAGTTACTACCTTTCAAATAAAAAAAAAACAATCGAAATCGGATCTCATTTGGTGGAGATATTCAGTATATGAAATAGCCCCCTTTTTTGCCCCTTTTTGGGGGAAGTACCCCTCCAATCAAAAATCCCCGACGACAAAAAAATTCTAATAAGTCATATAACCTGTGTACCAAGTTTCGTCCAGATCGGTAGAAAAATGCGACCTGTAGAGGAGAACAGACAGACATCCGGACAAACGCATTTTTGGCCAATGTGGAAACTGAGACGCTTCGCTCGCTTCGCTCGCTCGGTCAATTAGATTTGATATCATTCAGCCTAACTAATATTAACACTGCCAAAAATGGGCATATGTGCCTCGTTGATAGACTTCGACGGGTCTTGAAAAACCCAGAGATTTGAGGTGTCGTGATATTTCTGATATTTTTATGATCTAGTGACATACGTTTGTATGGGGATTCAAGCCATCCATCATATTCGTTAATATTCAGGCAAGTGTGGTAGCTGGATTCTTTTCATCCAACCTCGGCGACGTGTCTCCGAACCTAGAGGAAGCAAAGTGCGAGTTCTCCGGCGCATACTGCGACAACCAGTTCTTCATCTGCAGAGCTGGCGAACGGTGCTTCTCGCAAGGACCGGGCGAGGATATGTTCGAGAGCACCAGGATAATTGGGGAAGCTGTGTATGAGGGGGCTATGGTAAGACCCTTTTTACTCTTATATAAAGAATTGTGATAGAAGTTCGATTTTGAAGCAGAGCTTTGGAGTAAACGCCGACGTCTCAATATTTTCCAACCTAAGGCTGGTTCAGAATGCCCGCTTTCCTTCACCATCAAAATGAAAATATCGATATGATATACTGGCGTTCATAAAAACCAGGCCTAAAACTTTTATAGATTTTAATAACACTGTTGTTCACTACGGTAAGGTTTAGATTTGAATGTGGGCAGGTTGTAGCGAAGAAAAAGCGAGTGTTCCTTGCGATTGTTTATTGGAGACTGACTTAATACGAACATGCATTTGAGTATTAGACATATCGCCCGCCAAAACAATAGTTTTAAATACAAATAATCAACATAACACGGTAGATAAAAATAAAAAAGCAAAATGGACTGTAAAAATTTTGCGTAAATTTAAGTATAACAAACGAAAAAAAAACCATAATAGAACTAAGAATAACATTACCAACATAAGCAACAAGATTCTACACGTAATTACTTCATCATCGTAATCCTGGAATGTATCTAGGTATGGTCGCCCGCCGTGACTGACTCATAGGTATCTTTCGGGAGTAATATCACCTTGGAAAGCGGTCTCTTTAATTCATGGTTGCCTTTGCATTGTACTGTCACCACTCTTACAAGACCGTCAGCTCCTGCATGAAGATGTTTAATTCTTCCAAGCAACCATTTGGTCGGGGGTAGTTCTTCATCCTTAACTACTATAATATCACCAACAACAGGGGATTGTACTGGAATTTGCCATTTATACCTCTGTTGTAGTGTATTGAGATATTCGGTCTGCCATCTATGCCAAAAATCTTGTGTCATCCTTTGAATCAATTGCCATCGGGTTAAGAGGTTGATGTTATGGTGCTGGTAATTTAAATCGGGTACGCTTATTAACGGCTCGCCGACTAGGAAATGTCCAGGAGTCAATGGCTCTGTCGTGTTATCTATTTTACAAAGAGGGCGAGAGTTAAGGCACGCTTCTATTTGTGCTAACAAGGTGGCCATCTCTTCGTATGTTAGCTTTGTATCTTTACTTACTCTAGCAAGATGCCGTTTTGCGGACTGAACGCCTGCTTCCCACAAACCTCCATATGATGGCATCCTCGGTGGAATGAAGTGAGCCGTGGTGCCGTCGTTAGCCAATAATTCAGCGACTTCCTTGGCCATTTTGTTCGTGCCTTTCAGAAATATCTCGCGTAATTCCTTTGCAGCGCCAATAAAGTTCGTACCATTGTCGCTCCATAAATGTGAGCAATGACCTCGGCGTGCAACAAACCTTCGAAATGCGGCTATAAACGCTTGTGAAGTTAGATCTGTAACGGCTTCCAGGTGTATAGCTCGAGTGGCCATGCACACAAACAAGCAAATGTACCCTTTGGTAGCATGATGTCCACGGCCCTTCGAAGTTCTCATCATAACAGGACCAGCATAGTCTACTCCACTATTCAAAAATGCTCGATGTGGATTAACCCTCATCGCCGGTAGCTGACCCATAAACTGATTTTTAGTTTTCGCCTTATGAATAATACAAATTTTGCAGGTTCTTGTAAATTTTTTGACATTTGATTTTAAATTTATTATCCAGTATTTTGTTCTTACATAGGTCATCATAAGCTGGATTCCACCATGGAGTGTTTTATCGTGAGCTTCTTTTATCAACAGCTTAGTGATGTGCTGATTGCTCGGTATAATAATTGGGTGTTTTGTGGTTTCTGCTATTTTAGCATTCTCAAGTCTTCCTCCCACTCTAATTACTTCTTTCTCATCTAAAAACGGAGACAGTGTGATAAGGGAACTTCTAGGTTTAACCATTCCGTTTTTCTTCAAGTCTTCGACTTCTTTACCGTAAACTAGATTTTGATAATATTTGATGCATTCTTGTAAAACTCTTTCCATTTCGTTTGATTTTAAGTATTTTTCTTTGGGTTCAGTTATTTCTTTTTTCAAAATTCTTCTACAGTATGCGAGCACTCTTTTCATCCTTGTTATGTCTGAAAATCTTTCCCAAATTGGTTCGTCATCTTGTAATGTCGTGTGAAAAGTTCCTTTCAATTCCAACTCTGTTTTGGGAATATCACATCCAACAAACTCCACTCTCTCACATTTCAACCATTGTGGTCCAGTCCACCATGAGTCTAAATCCACCAGATCGCGGGCATTGATGCCTCTTGTGGCGATATCAGCGGCATTATCAGCAGACTTGACGTGTCTCCATTGGGAGTTATGTAGAATTCGTGTAATATCCGCGACCCTATTAGCAACAAAGGTTCGCCAACGACTAGGCTGTGATTGAAGCCATGACAAAACCACCATAGAATCGGTCCAAGCAAAAATGTTCTTTTTAGGTATGGTCAGAAGTTCTTCCAGGTCATTGATTAGCTCTGCAAGTAAGGCTGCTGCGCATAGTTCTAATTTTGGAATCGTCATTTGCTTCAAAGGAGCAACCTTTGTCCGTGATGCCAGCATCGTTACGTAAACTTCTCCATCTTTAATGACTCTGAGGTATGTAACAGCAGCGTATGCTTGGCTGGATGCGTCTGCAAAACCATGTAGTTGAACATCCCTGTTGTCCGGAGTCGTTTGTAGCCAGCGCGGTATCCGTATATTTTGTAGATTTATTAATTCTTCTCTGTATTTGATCCATTCTTCACTCAAGTCCGACGGCAGTTTATCATCCCATCCTAAGTTGCATAGCCACAGTTTTTGAATTAAAGTTTTAGCGGTGATGATAACCGGTGCGAGCCATCCAAATGGGTCAAAAAGGCGAGCAACATCAGAAAGAATGGATCTTTTCGTCACAGGATGGTACATTTCAGGTAGGTTCACGGTAATTTTAAAAGAATCATCCTTTCTGTCCCATGTCAATCCTAGAATTTTTATAACCTTGTCTAGTTTAATCTCTACTTTATCTTTTGTTTGATCATCTTCCCTTTGTAAATATTCGAGAACTTCGTCTGAGTTACTCGACCATTTTTGCATTTCGAATCCTCCTCTTCTTAGTATTATTTTTAACTCTTCACCCATCTTTTTAGTTTTTTCTACATTTTCATTTCCCACCATTAAATCATCCATGTAAAAAGACGTTTTTATTGCAGGTGCTGTATCCGGATAGTCATGCATTTCATCATCAGCTAGTTGCCTTAGCGTTCGTACACTTAAAAACGGAGCTGCGGCTGTACCGAATGAAACCGTTGTTAGGTTGTAGCTTTCGATTTCATCATTCGTATCATCTCGCCAGACGATGCGCTGTAGGTTCGTGTGAGATTCTGTCATATTCACCATTCTGTACATTTTAACAATATCCCCAACTATGCATATTTTGTGTGTTCGCCAGGATATAATAAGACTTCTAAGATCGGACTGCAAAACAGGTCCTACCATCATGGAATCGTTCAAGGAATGTCCATTGGAACCCTTAGCGGATGCATCGTAGACCACTCTGACCTTTGTTGTGTCTTTGTTTTCGCGTATTACCGCATGGTGAGGTAGGTATATTGCATTCTTGTCCTCTGGTGCTTCTGATCTTTTTAAATGACCCATATCTTTATACTCGCGTATGACCTTGGTATACTCAGTTTTAAGTTTCGGATCACTTTGGAATTTTTTCTCTAGCTGTTTGAATCTATTCATTGCCTGTTGCTTTGTATCTCCACACAAACTTACTGTTTCTTCAATGCTTTGTCTTAGCGGTAAGTGTACAACGTATCTTCCACTATCTTCTCGTTTAGTAGTTTGTTTGTAAATATTTTCACATTCTTCTTCTTCCTTTGTCATTAACTTCTTCTTCTTGTATAACTCTGTTTCTATTTCCCAGAACCTTCTCAGCATGTCATTATCTTCAGCAATCATTCTCGTAACATGCAGGGTAATAAAGTTATGTTGGTTGCAAACTGAATTATCTTCCTTTTGACCCGAAAGAATCCACCCCAAACTTGTTTTTTGAGCTACTAAGCCCTCGGGCATTTTTACCAGTCCTTCTTCTATTATTTTACAAAAGACTTCGGCTCCAAGTAACATATCAATTTTACCCGGTGTACAATACGTTGGGTCAGCCAATGGTAAAGTTTGAAGCATATTCAGATCCATCGCGACGTGTGTTGAGGGTAACTGTGTCGAAATCTTTTTCAGCACATAAGCTTTCACTTGAATGTCTACAGCTCCATCAAATCGCGATGTTACCGACAGGTCAACTAAATGTTTTATAGAGACAGAGGTCCCTTCTCCCACTCCAGAGACGACTCCGTTGATGTTGGTTTTAGGCAAACCCAATAGTTCCACGGCTCTTGCCGATACGAAAGATGCCTCTGACCCTTGATCAATTAGAGCACGAAGTAAATGTGTGTCACCATTTCTTGTTTTAACATTTACTTGTGCTGTTGCTAATAACACTTGACGACCGGGTTGTTCATTGGAGAAGTGTGCGCTGGTAACCTTGTGTTCTGTTTCTACTACCGGTTCTTGTTCTTTGACATTCTCCTCTTGATTAGTTTCTATTGTTTTGTGAAGAAGGGAGTGGTGTCTTCTCCCGCAGACTCGGCAATTTGTTCTATGTTTACATCTGAATACACTGTGGTTCGGTACGAGGCAGTTGAAACAAAGATTGTTAATTTTCACGAACTCCTGTCTTTGTTCCACAGATTGATTACCGAACCCCTTGCAGCTGTGAATGTAATGTCCTTTCTCCTTGCAATAAGTACATGTTGGTTGTGACTGTTGTGAACTTGTAACGGCGGCGTGTGCGGATTGAAATATATCTCCGTCGCTTTGGTCTATGTTATCTTCGGAAGTAACGTGGAAAGACTTGTGCGTTTGCTTGTCTCTTGTAGAAGCAGTGGCCATGGGAGCTATGAGTTCTAGAGTGCGGAACTTAGATGCGAGAAACTTCTTTAAATCTTCCCATGTTGGCATCGCTTCACCATCTTCCTTCTGTGCATGTTCTTCCCAGTCTTTCAACGACTCTGTATCCAACTTCTGCCCAACCAGAAATATTATTAAAGGATCCCAAGAGTCGGTTAACACTTTCAAATTGTTAAGGCTGGTGATACATTCCGTCGTGGTATCGAGTACAGCTTTAATTTGTGGTGCTGACTGACTAGTCACTTTTTTCTGTCCGAATAATCTCTTTAAGAGAGAATTTACAATCATGCGTTTGTTACCAAAACGACCTTTCAATAATTCCCATGCCTGTGTATAATTACTTCCGGTAATTTGTATGTTTCTAAGTAATACTTCCGCTTCGCCAGAAACAGTTGTTTTTAAGTAGTGAAGTTTCTGTACGTCACTGATAGCGGTGCTATGGACGAGTGCTGTGAATAAGTCCTGGTATGAGGGCCACTCTTCATACTTGCCCGAGAACGTGGGAAGCTGGATTCGAGGTAGTTTGGCAAATGATAGTGAATGACTGCTTTCTTGGGTCGAAGATGACGAGTTCAAAACGTCTGTCTTCTTTTGTGCATCCATTTTTACTAGATGATCAGTTAAATCTGCTTGAAAGCAGAGGTAAATATCCTCTAATTTGTAAAACTCCTCATTCAAGAAATAGGGTATAACGCCCCGTTGTTCTCGCGGCGTGCATTTTGCGAGGTTGTTATGAGCTTGTTTAAAAGTTTCCCAATAATCATCTACGGTTTTTAATCTCGCTTTTAAGTAGCCTTCCGTGAGCCTCGCTTTAGGGCATTTTTTTATATTAGACTGTGCCTTTTGTATCATGCTGGCAACATCTTCCAACAAAGTTAGGTATTGACTCTGTTCTGCAGTTGTTGTCGTCATTTTTTGCTAGTCCAAAACCTACTGTTGCCAAACTAGTACAAAGTCGGGTGATACAGCTATTTCACGTTATAGCTTAAAACAAAACGTATCGAGTCCAAAACCGCATACAATTAATAGTATCGTTGTACAGTGTAGGTAGGTACACACACAATACACAAAATCCTTAGCACAAATTGTCCCAGTCCTCAAATACACTGCAATCCAAAGTTTTGTTCTATTCACTTTATATCGCATCAATCCAACATTATTAACAGTTCAAATAATTCACTTTAACTTGCTGTTCGAATATAGGTAATCCTTATCTAAGGAATGCGGCCTATTGTCTCTGCGAGCTTAGGCCGTCCGAGTCCGTAAGCCTTCCCACTAATCGATCCGGCTCGATTTGACCATTATGTTCACTACGGTAAGGTTTAGATTTGAATGTGGGCAGGTTGTAGCGAAGAAAAAGCGAGTGTTCCTTGCGATTGTTTATTGGAGACTGACTTAATACGAACATGCATTTGAGTATTAGACAACTGTAGTAGGTATAGTACGTGTCACGCTAAAAAACCGCCTAAAGGAGGGGGAGAGGGTGTGATGGCGTGAGTATTTTTTATGCGCAAACACATCGTCTCCACTGATTTCCGTTGTTCTTTTTGGTTGACGCGACCCATAACACTGAAAAGATTTGCAACTTCTGCAATGTCTAGACAAAACAGTATTCGAGCGATTTCTTAGCGACTGGTTTGTATGGAAAGCGATAGAATTAGCGATACATAAATTAAATTTTGCGATATCGTGGTGAGGGTCGGTGAATGACTTTTATTGCCACGTTATTTAGCACCGACGACCATACCAGTATTTTTTTTTGTTTGTGATTTCAGCAAGCTTTGAGCTCCCCCGGCGAAGAGTTGCGCGGGCATTTAGCCGTAGTCCACCAGTTCGTGGAAATGCCAGAACAGGTGGTCCCGCGATACGACGCCGTTACTGGAACCTTCGATGAGGTAACTGAGCCCGTACAACCATCTCTTGAAGCATTCTTATTTCAATATTACTTTTATGTCAATGTCTTAATCAACTGCATAGAGTCAGCTTTATGATCAAAACGTAAAGTCATATTTAAATAAGAATGCTTCAAGAGATGGTGGTACGGGCCTAGAACGGTTTAGAAGACACTTATTCACTCGTGCCTTGAAGGGATCCAGATTGAGGACCCCAGACTCAATCTGCATCTTTAAGGGTTCAAGGCAAGAGTGAAGAGTCAGTAACAAAGATCGGTTTTGGTTTAAAAATAGTTTAGGTATAAATAAAAACTAGCATTTTTTCAATGTTCTATATAAAACTGATTGAAAAATCAAAACTAGACCCCTATGAATTGTTCATTCAATTGAATGCTATTGAATGCCATTGAATGACCAATTCATTGGGGCATGAGAAAAAACTGGTTCATGCCATTGACTTTCAAATGTCTAACAAAAAGACAAAAGGGAAAAGACCACTCAAGTGGTCTATACGTCTGACTTGGTTCTTTCTAGCACCTTTCCTCTTTGATGTAGGTACCTATTGCAGCTTTGTTTTACAGAATGACCTCGTGCGCGGCTGTGCTCCAGCGATGGGATATAGCTTCGCGTCGGGAACTATTGACGGAGCCAACACCCTCAACATCACACAGGTAAAAAACAACAAAGAAAACTCTTAACAAAAGCTAACCATAAAATATCGGATTATGACAAAAAAGCTTGAGACTGAACTATGCCAACTCATTACAAAATGCATATTATTTTGTAAAGATCATACAAAAAAACGCTAGGAACCAATAAATAAATAAATAAATAATGCTGGACAATCCACACAGCACTATCTAGCCCCAAAGTAAGCTATTCAAAGCTTGTGTTATGGGTACTAGATAACTGATATATTTAATACATTATATACTTACATAGATAGATATTTTTTATTATACATAGAAAACACCCAGACCATCGGAACAAATTTCTGCAGATCGTACACAAATTTGTTCCACGGCGGGAATCGAACCCGCAACCTCTTGCGTCGCAGGCAGGCTATCGCCCGCTGCGCTACAGAGGTCGTCAAACCAACCAAGCTTAGTTTGTTGCCAGTTCTTCTAGTCTTTGTACGCGACGAACTGCCGGTAGATTCATCTAGTATACAAGACGTTTCAAAGTGATCCCTGTGATTGTACTGAATAAAGACCGTTTTCATTTTGACAATTAGGTGCAAAGTATATTAAAACAAACGGAACAAATTTGTGTACGATCTGCAGAATTTTTTTCCGTTGGTTTGGGTGTTTATGTATAATAAAAAAATATCTATGTACGTAAGTATATAATGTATTAATTAGTCATCTAGTACCCATAACACAAGCTTTGAGTGAGTAGCTTACTTTGGGGCTAGATGATGCTGAGTGGATTGTCCAGCATTATTTATTTATCCATTTATCCATCCATCCATACTTACAAACTTTCGCGTTTGTAATATTAGTAGGAAGCATTAGTTCGCATTCACGAATCATCTTAAGATATACTCAGTGGAGAACATCCTAGCACGCCAACAAAATTCCTCAAAAGATATGATTATAGCCGCTGATGAAATATTGTTCGCATTGGCTTACACCAGCTGTCTTAAACCAGGGAACGTTGGAAGGTAACCCACTGCTGGACTTGGTGAGCGGAGTGCTGGCGGAGGCCACGGCTGAAGACATCGCGTGCCATCATCCGAAGCCGATTCTCCTCGCGACCGGCCGGGTAAGAACGGTCCACTATCTTGAAACCTACATTGTGGGCAATACAACTCATTAAGGTAGGCTACTACGCTGTAATGATTTATTATGTAAAACAACAACTGTTTATACATATATGACGGTGGTTCGATATTTGAACAGAGTGACGTACCCTCGCTCTGACACAACTACGAGCGCTAGTGTGCAGTGCGGATGTACGACGGTCGATCGATACACAACATTATGGGATACGGATCGAATCGGTTTGCATCGCGCAAGGGCATTATGTGTTCGGCGGAGTGTCAGTTCAATATCGTTAATTAGAATATCCTGCGTATACCTGTGATAATATTTTGAGAGAATAGTAATCCCTACTGATTATAGTGTACCTACTGATAAAGATCCCTTGGTTTTATTCTCTTCGCCCGAAAACTCATGCCCGCTGTCACACTCCGGCAAGCAAGAGCGTCCTGACAATGATAATAATTGCTGATTTGGTGTTAGTCCCTACATATATATATTTTGTATTATCATTATGAAAAACCTTGTAATTACCTACCCTGTTCACTGTTCTATTTTGTATGTGAAATACTTATAAACTTAATAAAAAAAAACATAACAAGCTTTGGCTTAATTTGGGGCTAGATGGTGTTGTGTGAAAAGCCCACCAATATTTATTTATTTGATTACTAGCTGCGAGCCGCGGTTTCACCCGCGTAGTTTTATATCCCGGTATTCCAACGGGATAAAAAATTTAGATTTATTTATTGCCAACATGGACATACATCAGTTCTATTATAGCTTAGGTCTAAGGTAGCTAATAAGCGAGTACATGTACCCTGTAGGGCGCTGCAATCTATGTAGAAATAAGGAAGGAATAAAAAGTAGCCGAATTGCTATTGCAGACCATCCACCATACATCCATACATAGACCATATCCATCTATCTGCCAAGTTTCATCCAGGTCAGCCGTTCCGGCGTGAAAGATTAACAAACATCCATCCTTCCATACTTTCGCGTTTGTAATATACTAGCGACCCGCCCGCGCGCCCCTGCTCGCACGGGTGCACATTGTTTTTCTACTATATCATGCATGTATTTATTATACATAATATATAAACCTTCCTCTTGAATCACTCTATCTATTAACAAAAACCGCATCAAAATCCGTTGCGTAGTTTTAAAGATTTAAGCCTACATAGGGACAGGGATATAGGGACAGAGAAAGCGACTTTGCAAGCGACATGTCAGTCTGTCTTACTGCGTTACCTACTTACTAAAGTTAACAATTGACCATCCCTTGTCACACAGGCGAATTTCCCCCTCCCGTGGCACCCTCGCATAGTATCCATCTCCGCGGTCTGGCTCGCTGATCTCCTGATCCTCGGCGTGCCGGGCGAGCCCACCACGATGGCCGGCCGGCGCATGCGCCGCGCCGCCGCTGACGTCATGGCGGCGGCCGGCTACACGGACAAAGTGGTCGTGGCGGGCCTCGTCAACGAGTACATACATTACGTGTCTACCAGGGAAGAATATCAGGTCAGACATTTTTTTATACAACTGATGGAACAAGCAGATAGCCCGCCTGATTTATTTATTTAACACAATATTACAGTAAAAAACCAATGCTTTATGTAGTACCTATAAAAATGATTTACAAATCACTAATTAAAATAAAAAAAAGAAAACCGATTAAAGATTAAGCACCGGTGGTCTAGTGGGAGTGACCCCGTCTTCCTATCGTAAGGTCGCAGGTTCGAATCCGGTCGTGCACCAATGGATTTTTCTATCGAAAAATTTACGTGCGCAATGCCAGTGCTCTTAAACGGTGAAGGAAAACATCGTGAGGAAACCAGTTAGTATTCTAACAGCGGCGATGGGCTTGCAACCTGTCACGTATGGAATACTAACTACTGCAAAATGTGGGTATGTCCCAAATGTAATGTTTGGACGTACCTCTGACTACCCCCCTTAGACATCCTCAAAGAATCTTGAATTAGTACCTACTTGGTACTGGGAGATCTGAAGGGATATCTACCGTGCCTGGGGATCAAAGTCGTGAAGCTGTTTCAGTTTCAGTAATTAAAATAAAATATGAAGCTCACAAAAAAATTAACACTAGTACCTAATTAACTACCTACCTGAACTAATGTTAACACTATCAATCATTTCACAATATCTCATACACGCTTCCTCGCGCATCGCATCTCTGATGTTAAGTGGTACAACCATCCATTGCCTCGTTAGTCACGCACGATAAGAACGTGCCCTACGATGCACTGCCAATTGTATGTGTGTAAATTTTCGTGACTACGATAGCTTAGTCACGAAAATTTACCGGGAAAAGAAGTAGAAAACATAAATGAACTCCATAAATGAAAAACGCCTCATATAATAATGTCCTCTTATTATCTGCTGTCTAATAGAAATGAAATGAATTCCAAAATATATATCGACACGTATCTTAGTTAAATGTCGACGATGTAAAAAACATGTCATTTACCTGAATATTAAGTGAGGAAAAAAGAAAATTTTACATTTTTTAAGCAAACAACACAATACTGACGACCATGTTTTGTTCCAGGTGCAAAGATACGAATCGGCTTCAACGATCTACGGCCCGAACACTCTGGACATATTCTTGAATAAGTTCGTAGAGTTCACTAAAGTTGCCATAGAGGTCAGTTTAATATCAATAAACCGATTATAAGTTTTCTTTACTATCTAATACAAAAAGAGACATTGGTGTCGATTTTGTTGTTGCATTATCCTAAACTAACATAATCTGACAGCTCTAAAATTATAGCCGTCCTTGTTTCGGTCTTTTAGAAAGGGACGGCTATATTTTTAGTGCTGTCAAATTAGGTTAAGTTAGGAAAAATTTAACAACAGAATTGGCACTATTGTTAGCATTTCTTTTTTTGACATTTAAATTATTCTTTTTAAGTTATTTTTTGTCGTTTTTATATTAGCCTAGATTTAAATTAATTATAATAATGTGTTTTTAGATGTAAGTGACATTCATATATAATTTTTAAAACAATTATGATTGAATAAATGAATTGAATTGAATTGAATTTGCACCCTTTCACATGCTTCCGCATCATATCACACCCAAACGCGTCCTAACACACGTTTTCGCACTCTTTCGCATCATTTCGCATCTTATCCCAATGCTTCCATCATCATCTCATGCGCTCTTGACCACTTCACAAGGATCATTTTTACATTCAGCTGATGGAATAAGCAGATGGCCCACCTGATGTTAATCGATAACAATCACATACAAACAAGCATTGCCTCGTAAGTCACGCACGATAGGAACGCGCCCTGCGTCCATCAACTTGAGGCATACCTATTGATATTAAGCCTCATATGTGCCTGTGACCACACTCTTCAAACCGAAACACAGCGTCGCTGCTTGGCGGCAGAGAAAGGCGTGGTGGTAGTACTTCCCCGGTCGAGCCCTTCACAAAGACTTCTACTACTCTTAATATTATCTTAACACTAGTTGCGCCCCGCGGTTTCACCTGCGCAGATTTAAATCTCGGTATTCCCACGCGATAAAAAGCCTATGTGCTATTCCAGACTATCTATCTCTCTGCCAAGATTCATCCAGATCCCTCAGCCGTTCCGGCGTGAAAGAGTAACAAACATCTGACCACTAATATAAATTAAATAACTAACCTCCACAACACAGGTTTTTCCTAGGGTGGAGATTAGTGAGCTACCACATCGGTCACATGTGACACGAAACTACTACTATTTTTTGTCATGTGTGTGTACATCTTAAGATTTTGGAATAAATAAAAGTATTATTATTATCCATCCATCCATCCATTTTTTTTTTTTTTTTTTTTTTTTATTGTTTGATAGCTAGACGTTTGGCTGCCATCTCACCTGATGTAAAGTGAAGATGCAGTCTAAGGTGGAGCACGCTTAGCTATAATCCACTTATTCACTCTTGTCTTAAAAATTCCTAAGTTGTATCGTTCCGGAAATACCGACGACGGTAAAGTGTTCCACTCCTTGGCAGTTTGCACCAGGAAAGTGGAAGCAAAGCGCTTTGTGCGATAATGAGGGATTTCTACCATATAGGGGTGGCACTTATCCGTGCGTCTAGTAGTCCGGAGGTGGAAGGGTGACGGGAGAATGAGATCGTGCAGTTCCTGCGCACACTCGCCGAAATGTATTCGGTAGAAGACCGATAAGCACGCAATTCGTCTCCTGTGTTCGAGGCTATAGAGCCTGGAGTCGAACAGTCGATCGCTTCCAACTTACAAACTTTCGCGTTTATAATAGTAGTAGGATTGTATTAAGAGTCCGGTGACAGCGGCTCGCAATTTCGAAGTGCGATTGGCTATTATTTCATTTTATTTCATTTCGGGGAGGTTGTTTGAAAAAATAACTCTAGAGAAACACGCATAAATACTGTTCGAACACAAATAATACAATAATATAAGGGAAACATGCCCGAATCAGAAATCATTTTGGTATTAGTATGTTTGGTCTTACGTTTACCTAATACCAAAATGATTTCTGACTCAAGCACATTTCCCTTATATTATTGTATTATTTGTGTTCGAACAGTATTTATGCGTGTTTCTCTAGAGTTATTTTTTCAAACAACCTCCCCGAAATGAAATAAAATAAAATAATAGCCAATCGCAATTCGAAATTGCGAGCCACTGTCACCGGAGCCTTAAGAAGCCGTTATCGTCAGCTAGTGAGGAACCAGCTACGTTTCAGGGTGGCGACGTGGCCGCAGGTCCGACGCCAGTGGACTACAGAGACAGGACTCTCTCCCTCATCACGCCGGTCATCTTCGACGGATCACCCATCGGCAGCGACTTCGGTCACGTCCTGGAACAGCCACCAGCGGTCGTCCACCGCGGGGACACAGTCAGAGCCAGATTTGTGAGTTGTCTTCTTTTATAACTTTGGCGACCTCTGTGGCGCAGCGGGCGAGAGCCTGCCTGCGACGCAAGAGGTTGCGGGTTCGATTCCCGCCGTGGAACAAATTTGTGTTCGATCTGCAGAAATTTGTTCCGATGGTCTGGGTGTTTTCTATGTATAATAAAAAATATCTATCTATGTAAGTATATAATGTATTAAGTGTATCAGTTATCTAGTACCCATAACACGAGCTTTGAATAGCTTACTTTGGGGCTAGATAGTGCTGTGTGGATTGTCCAGGATTATTTATTTATAACAGCATTACTCAGCACTGGGTGCAAATGGGCTGAAATGATGATGATTTACTTTTTAATACTTGCTGTAAACAAGATAGTTGACTCAACTGATGTTAAATGCTCTGTCCATAAACTTGAAGCATAGATATTTTAAGTCTCATGTGGACATAAATTCACCTGAACTTTCAAATGGCAATGATACACTGAGTAAGATAATAATAAATAAATAAATAATGCTGGACAATCCACACAGCACCATCTAGCCCCAAAGTGAGCTACTCAAAGCTTGTGTTATGGGTACTAGATGACTGATATATTTAATACATCGTATATGATAGATATTTTTTATTATACATAAACACCCAGACCAACGGAACAAACTGCAGATCGTACAAAAATTTGTTCCGAGGCGGGACTCGAACCCGCAACCTCTTGCGTCGCAGGCGGACTCGACCGCTGCGCCACTGAGGATAGTAGACAGTTGCAGCATGTGTTCACCCGGCGCCATGTTGAGAAAGAAAAGAAAGAAAATACATTTATTCAACTACACAGACACATTACATAATGATAGATATAGGTACAGCGTGTAACGGAAGGGGGGTATCAACCCTGAAGGAGGTGAATGTGCTCATGAAACTCAACAACTTTCCCCAAAGAACATAGGTCGAAATATGAAAAAAAAATTTGGCCCTCCCTTACAAAACTGACTACCAGCTGATTGATTTACTATGGAAGGGCCAAATTTTTTTTTAATATTTCGACCTATGTTCTTTGGGGAAAGTTGTTGAGTTTCATGAGCACATTCACCTCCTTCAGGGTTGATACCCCCTTCCGTTACACGCTATAGATGCGATGTTGCAGGTCGGAGCTAACCCCCGCAACGACCTCCGGCATGAGACCGGCTACGCTGTCGCGGAGCGGTTCGAGCTGGGCCGGTGGAGCGTCGTAGCCAATGATGCTGATTGGGACACCAGGTGAGAGGACAGCCGTTGGTGCCATCTCTGTCGTTTCATTTTCCTAACAAAAGTATTGCCATCCCTGTCTAAGACTGAAACAACAAGGACCGCTATAACTTTAGAGCTGTCATATTAGGTTAATTTAGGATGATTTTGGTCGCGTACAAATTTGTACTACTTTATATTGATTGCATTTACAATTTTACATATTTACATTTGATTGCATTTACAATTTTACATTTTTGTAATTACAGGCACATGAGGCTTAACATCTGTATGCCTCAAGTTGATGGACGCAGGGCAGTGCATCGTAGGGCACGTTCCTATTGTGCGTGACCTACGGGGCAATGTTTTGTTTATAGGTGATGGTTACCACTTAACATCAGGTGGGCCATCTGCTTGTTCCATAAGCTAGTTGTATAAAAAAAAGAAAAAAAAATATATTGATTTGTAGGAACTTCATGTTGTAAAATTCATTTTGATATCGATTGAAATCGGCTGGAAAATGATTGAAACAAGATAGGTGATCGCTATTTTTGTTAGTATCATTTTTCTGTTGCTAACAAACCTTTGTTAGTAAGTGATCCTTGTGATTTTATTGAATAAATATATTTTGACTTTGACAACAACAGAATCGACACCCTTGTCTTCTTACCCTCGTCCCACGCTCAGTGACATCGGCGAAACAAGGACTCTACCTCCTGGGTTTGAACTTTGAGCTGTTTGTTCCCGCGATAGCAAGGGGCAAGATCCAGCGGAGGAAGGGCTGTGTACTGTGTACCCGAGTTTAAAAGATAAAGATATTTATTGTTCATGAAACTAGGTACATAATTTTGGTATTGAGGTTGGTAAGGTCACTCTAGTTCAGCCTAAAAGCATATGAACATTTACATAAAATACAAACAAATTAAGCTAGTAGGTAGTTTGTTAAAACTGACTTTGGATACTAGAAATAGAGAACTATTAGGAATACTACTAGAATAGAGCACTTTGTGGAAAATAATCTCTCCTTCAAGGTTTGCTGGAAGAGAACTCTTTTTAGGGTTAAGCTCGCCTTTGTACATACTTTATTATTTAAGTTTTCGTATTTTGTTTGTGTGTACAATAAAGAATAATCTGTTCAATGTGCATACTGCACTCAATCGATTCAAAACCGGTGTTTTAAGTTTTTCTGTTAAAAAAATACGTGCACTGTGTCGGTTGGTACTCTCAACTACTCTCAAACGGTGAAGGAAAACATCGTAAGGAAACCGCAAACTGTAGGCTTTCTACCTACTAACCTACTAAATCCCTTCACCACACTGTTTCGAAATAACTAGCGGAACAAGAAGATACATAATAACACAAAACTTTGTCTCCTCAGATTCTACTGGCAACGCACATCCACTCTGCTAGGCACCAGTCAGGTGACCTTCGAGTGGAAGGTCCCTGAGGATGCCATCCTCACCTCCTACAGGATCTCATACTCGGGCGCGTCTCGTGGTATCACCGGCATTATCTCTCACTTCAATGCCTCTACAAGCGGCTTCACGATCAGCGATGGAATGAATAGAATACAAAATACTCAATAAATAATACAGCAATATACATATTTTTTATTTTGACTAATATTTTAATATACTTACAGACCATAAAAGCCCCTATTTAGTATTAAGTAGTAACGTCCTATTGAATCATGATTTGAAGAAAAAAAATTCTCGTATATTTTTTTCACGGCACCTTTTTCTGAATTCAAAATATTTTATCGTTGAAATATGATAAGTACCTACATACATATATACCAAGTACATCAAAATACATTCCACGAGCTCTGCGAGGTTATATAATAAAGTCACATGCAACCGGAATCGCTCAACATCAGGTGGTATGATTAATCAGTTTGTAATGCCGTTAGAGATTCAGAAGGAATTTTTTTTCACGATATTTAAACAATTTGAGTTGCTATACCGGACACACTTTGGAATAATTAGTAAAATCTTTATTTAGCACGGTTATCTCCAAAGAAAACTGTTAGCAAGAAGTAAAAGTATCTAAACACCAACAAAGACCATACGAAATACACATGTATTGCTTAGCTATAGAACTCATTTCAGTCTGGAAGGATGTAGGCGTTTACATTCTTCTCATCAGTTTTGTCAAGCCGTGGTCGTGTTCTTTGCTCTTCAAAGGATAAATTGCTTTGGTCGTTGTAACTAGCATACCTACTTGGGACTGTACCTATAAAATGTAGGCTATGTAGGTACGTTGGCACTAACCACTGTTTCTCAACAAACAAACAAGCGAGACTTAGAGGAAATTTTTGCGGTCGCTCATTTAATTTAAATAATAATTAAATTAATAATAATAATAAAATAAAAAACATTTAAGAAAAATATAATAAGGAAGGATTTACTTCCTACTACTATTATAAATGCGAAAGTTTGTAAGTATGGATGGATGTTTGTTACTCTTTAACGCCGGAACGGCTGAAAGGATCTAGATGAAACTTGGCAGAGAGATTATAGTCTGGTATAGCACATAGGCTACTTTTATCCCGTGGGAATACCGGAAATTAAATCTGCGCGGGTGAAAACGCAGGGCGCAACTAGTTAAAAATAAAATATCGAAATGAGCGAGCAAAATGTCTGCACCTCAGACAAGGTCTGAGGATAGCATCTTTTTATTATACCTTTTATTTGGCTTTTTTTTTTAATTACTCGTAGTTAGTTACTAGCTTATAAGCTTGTTTGTGTGACAAATAAATTAATTTTCTTTCTTTCTTTCTTTCAAGGTAACAACACCTATGAACTAATAGCGACCGCCCCGGCTTCGCACGGGCGCACAGTGTTAACCTTCTACATTACCTAAACCCTAAACCTCCCTCTTGAATCAAAAAACCGCATCAAACTTCGTTGCGTAGTTTTAAAGATAGAGTAAGTACCTACCTTTAGGGCATTTTAGTTAAAACAATAATATGACCGCCAAAGTTTGTTTAGCTTTAAATGTTTGGATTTGCGATCAAAGGTTGAGAAACGCTGAGCAGCATTGAACAAATGACCCATCAGTCTATAAGCGGACTGTTTGAATAAACTTTCTTGTGCACATTGTCTGAGGATTTTAAAAGAAACTGAAGTCAATCAGAAGTTATTTATTAAGTGGACTGTAATGTCCTTCTATTATTTATAATTTAATATTAATATTAATAAAATTCTTAAACCGATACATTATTATGATTAAAATCCTTTGTTTACCTCACTGATAAGATGCACAGGGTCGTAAACTCTGGGTTATGACTTGATAACGATTTATCTTGCTCAAAAAATTACTTTTGTTTTTATTTTAGTGGATAAAGTGTTGAGAAGCCGTGTTCAAGTGCAAATTATTACTGTGGTTTGGTTCTTCTCAAGGTGAGTTCAGTTCGATAATCTAATGAACCTAGACGTACGAAGGTTTAATTTTTTTCTGTTTCTATAGCTCTTGATTAGTTGCGTGAGAGCTGTTGATAAGTTGAGTGATATTTGAACAAAAAAAATATGATAGGTCGATTGTTTAACTTTATAAATTACCAGGAGTCAAAGGAGACTAAGAAGGTATGTGTACACAACTTGGGGCCTGCCTACCTTACAATTCACTTACAATACAATATTTTTTTTTATTTACACTAGCCTACTTACTCGTACTTGTCTTTTTGATTGATATCCCTTTTAACTCTTAGCATGTTTTTTTAAGTATGAAAATGAAAATCTACCCATAAAAAATAATTCCAATGAAGTTAAAAATCTCTTCCAGACAACCTTTAGGTAAACAGTAAAATGGCGTTCTCTCTCTTGCTCACACACTGCCGTTATACAGGGTGTCCCAGAACTCAACGTCAAGCCGAAACAAGGCGATAGGATTAAATGTAAACATGAGAGAAAAATCAGAAAAAAATCTATCTTAAGCAGTTTGAAAATTATGGGCATTTAAAAACCTAAAAATTAAGTCAATCTGTAACAATTTTTCGGTTATTGTGGTTTAATTTTTACTATTTTTGTTCATTTAAACTTTGGAACCGTCAACCGAACAGTCAAAAACAATGATTTTTGTTTTGTTTTTAATTTCAAATATTTTTTTTTCTGTTTTTTTTTTTCATTTACTATCAATCCTGTCGCCCCGTTTCGGCTTGACGTTGAGTTCTGGGACATCCTGTAATGTACCTATGTGTGGATTTTCTAAATAATTGAATCTCGGTATGGCCACTTAGATGTCCAAACAAGTGACGAAGAAGATTATAAACTCTCCGGAAACCTGCGTAGACGACAATCTACGTGGAGTTATCGCAACCTACCCCTCGCTACAGCTGCATCCGAAGAACAGAGTGATCACGGTCAGGAGAAAGGCAAGTCTGAATTTACATTATCCTCATTTTAGCTTCAGTTTGCGGTTTTGGTTACGTAATAAGTAGCTAAGTATACCTATGCCTAAATCAGGATATTATGTTCTGTGGCCTAAATACCTCTTCAAATCTCAAGGTACCTAGGTATCTACCTACATGTTTAGTTATTCATCATGGAGACAAAATTACAGTAGGTGCAATGAGGTTTAAATAAGCAATCACGGTTTTCAAATGGGTTATGTTGACATACCTATCCATGAACCGTTTTCCAGGAATTAATACTGCCCTAGCGTAAATTTTACTGATTATTTTTCGGTTATCATCCCAGAATTAAACAGACGCAGACGCTTCCGTTGCTAAAAAACTGCGTGTGAAAAGCTTTCCTTGCAAAAGTCTAATTTGCAAAAAAAGTTGAATAAAAAAATAAAACAAATTATAGAACATCACTCAGGCGAGTTCGTTTAAATCTGTAATTATTACATAGGTACTTCTTTTTTTGAAAGATTAAGATTTTTCAGTTTCGATTTTAACAAATTTCTTTTTAATGAGCACCGGTGGTCTAGTGGGAGTGACCCCGCCTTCCGATCGTAAGGTCGCAGGTTCGAATCCGGTCGTGCACCAATGGATTTTTCTATCGAAAAATTTATGTGCGCAATGCCAGTGCTCTTAAACGGTGAAGGAAAACATCGTGAGAACACCAGTTAGTATTCTAACAGCGGCGATGGGCTTGCAACCTGTCACGTATGGAATACTAACTACTGCAAAATGTGGGTATGTGCCAAATGTAATGTTTGGACGTACCTCTGACTACCCCCCTTAGACTTCCTCAAAGAATCTTGAATTAGTACCTACTTGGTACTGGGAGATCTGAAGGGATATCTACCGTACCTGGGGATCAAAGTCGTGAAGCTGTTTCAGTTTTTTTTCTTTTTAATTCTTTCAGGATGACTCAAAAAGGGTTGCAATACTCGGAGGCGGCGGATCCGGCCATGAACCATTTGCGTCTGGTAACACATATTTTGAATCGACGCTGAACTTCTAAACTCAATTGAAAAAAAACCCACACTGTAAACCATAGCCACAAACACGCTATTTCAACGGATTCGGACACCCTTCGAACCAAAACAGCAACGCTGCATTGCTGCATAAATAAGAGCGTGGTAGATAATAGTACCTACGAAAGAATTACCTACCTAAACTTTTCGACGAGCACTAAGAATAAGAAGACCTCTACTACTGAGAGCATAACGGTTCGATTCAGCCTCGGAACAAATTTGTGTACGATCTGCTGAAATTTGTTCCGTTGATCTGGGTGTTTTCTATGAATAATAAAAAATATCTATCTATGTAAGTATATAATGTATTAAATATATCAGTTATCTAGTACCCATAACACAAGCTTTGTGTAGCTTACTTTGGGGCTAGATAGTGCTGTGTGGATTGTCCAGCATTATTTATTTATCTTATATTTACAGGTTTCGTAGCATCGGGAATGCTGGACGGAGCGGTCGCGGGAGGGGTGTTCGCATCACCCCCCACTGGTCACGTGCTATACGCAATATCTCAACTATACAAATATAACTCAGGTAGGAACTACTTACTTAAGGCGTTGACAACACCTAATGTACCTCTCACTCGCACGATTCGACATTTTGAAAGATATAAAATCACTAATAGCAATTTTAAAATCTCAAACAACCATTTTGTGTGCAATCACATTGCACACAGTTTGGTAAAAATTTCATTCTGATCGATGCAAGTTTTTCTACTCAAAAGTAAACTTTTAAGTAGGAAAACTTGTACCGATCAAAATGATTTTTTTACTAAACTATGCGCAATGTGATTCTGATTGCACACAAAATGGTTGTTTGCGATTTTTCGAAAATGGGTTCAGTGATTTTATATCCTTCAACAAATAAAAACGTGCGAGCGAGAGTCACATTAGCTCTTATCTTCACCTTAAGTTCTTGAATCGTTCGTTCTGGAAAACGGAGGAGGCCTATTGTCCAACTGTAGACTTCAGACTGGTGATTACAAATTTAGATGAATGGATCACTATTGAAGAAAGGATTTCCCTAGGCACCAATACTTAGGCCCGAATAGTTTAATAAATGTATGTTTTACAGGTGGGGTATTAGTTATCATCGGAAACTATACAGGCGACCGTCTTAACTTCGGCAAGGCTATTGAAAAAGCGAAAATTGCCTCTATAAAGGTACCTACCATCTTCTTTTATAACTTAGCATTTTAATTCCATCCCATGGTAAATGAGTCTTGCGTTCGATGGAGAACCAAACTGGGCTTGAGAGGTAGGTACCAAGTATAACCATAAACATATCTGCACGTATTTTGTCCATGGACGAATTCGTCCATGATTTTGTTTAGCAGTAAATAATATGTTCGTGTGTGCCGTCCTGTTTTCCATGTTTTATCCTGAAATAATCATCGTAGACCAGATATAGCCCGATTTCAAATTGTGTGACGGTTTCTTTGCCTAACATATCCAAATGTAAAGGCAAGGTCCCCTACATTCAGCCTTGATCCAATTTCCCCTCTAAGTTAGGGGAAGGGTGGGTAGCCCCGGACGGCGGGTACCTCCGGACACTTCAAATATGAGGTGTTAACGCATACTTAGAAAACAAATAAACACACCTATTAGATGATGCAATTCAACGTGCCATCTATAGGGGTTGAATTGCAATAGGTGTTTATTTGTTTTTTAGGTATGCGTTAACACCTCATTTGAGATGTCCGGGGCTACCCACCCTTCCCTGAAAAGACTGAAAACTGAAACAGCTTCACGACTTTGATCCCCAGGCACGGTAGATATCCCTTCAGATCTACCAGTACCAAGTAAGTACTAAATTCAAGATTCTTTGAGGATGTCTAAGGGGGGTAGTCAGAGGTACGTCCAAACATTACATTTGGCACATACCCACATTTTGCAGTAGTTAGTATTCCATACGTGACAGGTTGCAAGCCCATCGCCGCTGTTAGAATAATTTTCGATAGAAAAATCCATTGGTGCACGACCGGATTCGAACCTGCGACCTTACGATTGGAAGGCGGGGTCACTTCCCACTATACCACCGGTGCTATTATATATTATATACCCTTCCCCTAAATCAGTAATATTCAGACTGTTTGTGATGTTTTGTTTGTAGGTCGAAGGCCTTATCGTGGGAGAAGATGTTGCCTCGAGTGAAAACAAGACAGGAGGACGGAGTATGGTGGGAGAAGTCCTCTTTTATAAGGTAGCTACGTCAGAGTCGAAATCTATTTATTCCAGTGAATTTCAAGGATAAGTTAGAAACGCCAAAAGCTGGGTGAATCAAGTGCCAGCAACGAGTACACAATTTATTTATTTATTTATATAACTAGAACGGTTAACACCAATTACTCTAATTATAACACGCAATAACTATGTGGTGCCAGTTCCACGCGAAATATTATCCTACTAATATTATAAACGTGAAAGTTTGTAAGTATGGATGGATGGATGGATGTTTGTTACTCTTTCACGCCAGAATGGCTGAACGGATCTGGATGAAACTTGGTAGAGAGGTAGATTATAGTCTGGAATAGCACATATGCTACTTTTTATCCCGTGGGAATACCGGGATTTAAATCTGCGCGGGTGAAACCGCGGGGCGCAACTAGTTAATTATAATATTGACGCTCCAGTCATGATGCCAATCAAACCAAGTGGGGCGTAGGCAAAACTATAAAATATGTATAAAAGTAATCCAAGAGAAGATAGCCCCAATTAAGCTTCAAACGAATAGTAGGCAATGCATACGTACAATCCACTAGACTACCTACAACCTACTATAGAGACAGGAGGTTACCTTCAGTCAGAAATTGAGATCGCGGCACACAGTTTTATCATTAGTCAGTTGTTATCTGTTCGCAGCTCTGCGGGGCCATGGCTCAAAAGGGCTACGACCTCGCCAGAATCCGCAGCACAGCAGCTGAGGCCAACAAGTATATGGCCACCCTGGGCGTCTGCCTCAGCGCCTGTTCATTACCAGGTCAGTCGAACTGAATGATGCAAAACCCAAAAGAATTGCTGGAACATTAGTCTGTACCACAGCCTGTACACTTAGATACACAAAAATATATATAAATGACTTCCATTTTGCTACTAGCTGATGGAACAAGCAGATGACCCAAAACAAAGCATTGCCTCGTAAGTAACGCACGAAAGGAACGTGCCCTAGGATGCACTGCCCTGCGTTGATCAACTTGAGGCATACAGATGTGAAGCCCACGTGCCTGTACCTAATTACACCGGCGACCACACTCTTCAAACCGATTCACAGCGTTGCTGCTTGGCGGAAGAAAATTTTGTCTTTTCTGTTAACTATAGGTATATCATGTTTCAAGTGGGCTTTTTGCTTGTTCCATCAGGTAGTAGTAAAAAAATTTTACTTTTGGAATTTTTCCCACGGGAACCGTCTGTTATCTATGGGATGAAGTTCTTAGTTTGAAAGTATGTTGCAACAGGTCAACCGCCGTTATTCGAGATAGCACAAGACGAAATGGAGCTGGGCGCTGGCGTCCACGGAGAAGCAGGCATCGCTAAGATGAAGATTGGAACTGCAAAGGAGGTCGTCACGATGATTATTGATAAGGTAACTGGATAACTGTGTCTGATAACGATTAAATTAATTAAGATTAATAAATAAATAATGCTGGACAATCCACACAGCACCAACTAGCCCCAAAGTAACCTACTAGCTTGTTTTATGGGTACTAGATGACAGATATATTTAATACATTGTATACATTCATAGATAGATATTTTTTATTATACATAGAAAACACCCAGACCAACGAAACAAATTTCTGCAGATCGTAGGTACACCAATTTGTTCCGAGGCGGGAATCGAACCCGCAACCTCTTGCGTCGCAGGCAGACTCTCGCCCGCTGCGCCACTGAGGTCGTCGATTACTGTCTGATGCAAGAAGCAACTAGGTAGAACTTATCCATTCCCATTACCTATGGCTTTCGTCTTTGTATGCCCCATGCATATGATAGAATAACTTATTAATGTCCTGCGTGTTTGCTTTTATAATATTTCAGATCATAGCTCAACTGAATCTGGTAGCCGGAAACAGAGCCGCTGTGATGGTAGACAACCTCGGAGGCACTTCGTTAATAGAGATGAACATCATTGCAGCTGAAACTAGGGAGTATTTGGGTAATAAATAAATAAATATTGCTGGACAATCCACACAGCACCATCTAGCCCCAAAGTAAGCTACTCAAAGTTTGTGTCATGGGTACTATAGATGACTGATATATTTAATACATTATATACTTACATAGATAGATATTTTTATTAAACATAAACACCCAGACCAACGGAACAAATTTCTGCAGATCGTACACAAATTTATTCCGAGGCGGGAATCGAACCCGCAACCTCTTGCGTCGCAGGCTGAATCTCGCCCGCTGCGCCACTGAGGTCGTCACTGAGGTGTGTGCTTCCTATGAATTGTAGCAACACCTCTGTATCTTATTGAGTGCCACATGTATGCTATTATGTAGTAGTATTGCTAGTATTGCTATTTGCAGACTAAGAAGAACTACGAGTCTCCGGTTCTTGGCTACTTTTTACATTGTAATGAGGATCATATAAGAGCGGTATATACCAAGCCGAGTTAGTTGCCTTTTCTGCTCGGCGTTGGTCGCGTGGAACTGCCAGCGTCACCTAGTTTTAAGACGTTTCAAGGTGATCCTTGTGATTTTATTGCATACATTTTGACTTTGACTTTTCAGAGAGCAAGCATATAGTGGTAGAGCGGCTATACTCCGGCCACTTCAAGACGTCTTTAGAGATGCACGGCTTCCAAATCTGCATTCTACACCTGAACCAGGAGATGGGAGATCTCTGGCTGGAGCTACTTGACGCGCCCACCGAAGCTGCCTCCTGGACCGGCAGTGAGATGTCAGTGAGGAACGATGAGCAATATGTGGACGATGAGACTCTTCTGCAGTTTGATAGCAGAAAGGTACATCCTACTAATATTATAAACGCGAAAGTTTGTAAGTATGGATGGATGGATGTTTGTAACTCTTTCACGCCGGATTGGCTGAACGGATCTGGATGAAACTTGGCAGAGAGATAGATAATAGTCTGGAACACGGAACAGAAAAAACCCTGTGGTCTGGAATAGCACATAGGCTTATCCCGTGGGAATACCAGGACTTAAATCTGCGCGGGTGAAACCGCGGGGGGTAAGAAACCAAATTGTTACGTAGCCCTTGAAAAATGAACTTACAACTATAATCTTTAAGTAAAGTTTACTATATGGAGACACATGACTCAAACCTAAAACAAAAATTTGCAGATCTTGCAAACAACTGTCCCAAGTTTGTCTCCGAAGCACCAGGACCTCCTACGCGGCAGCCTGACCACAGCTGCGAAGCATCTGATCAAGAACGAAGAGTTACTGAACAAGCTGGATTCAGGCTGTGGGGATGGAGATTGTGGGATCACCCTGAAGAAATTCGGGCATGGTATATCTTTCGCTAGCAAGCTAAAAAAAGATAGCTTTCATCTGCGCAAATGTACTCGAGAGTTAGGTGACATCGACGACCTCGGTGGCGCAGCGGACGAGAGTTCGCCTGCGACGCAGAGGTTGCGGGTTCGATTCCCGCCTCGGAACAAATTTGTGTACGATCTGCAGAAATTTTGTTCCGTTTGTCTGGGTGTTTTCTATGTATAATAAAAATATCTATCTATGTAATTATATAATGTAAAATTTTTTTTTGATAACACAAGCTTTGAGTAGCTTACTTTGGGGCTAGATGGTGCTGTGTGGATTGTCCAGCATTATTTATTTATTTATATATTGTTTTTAAGTTGTTTGAAGTTCTTTCGCAACTATGACGTTGACTACAGCACCCCAGCCTCACAAGACATGGATACATACATCTTGCGATCAAAAGCAAACTTTATGATGTTGACATTAGAGTCATATTTCTGGGAGATTTTATTTAGCTTGTTCTTACTAGGTATTCCATCAAAACATTTATGTTTCAGCGATTCTTTCATATCTGGAAACAGCATCACTTGAGTACGTCTCCAAGGTTCTCTGGGACCTCTCTGAGATCGCTGAGAAGGACATGGGAGGGACCTCTGGAGGAATCTACAGTCTAGGACTGTCGGCTGCCTCTCAAGCTTTCTCTTTGTGAGTTTGTCTTATTAAATGTAACGCTCGAATAGAGTTCATAGTTTATTTTACTATAATCGTTATCCGCAATCCTCATCATCATCACCATCAAATTATCATCATCACCAACAGCCTGGTCGTTTCGTTCCCCTTCGGATTTCCTCATTTTTTCTGTCTACTTCTGTTACCAATATGCTGGTATTTATTTACTTTTAGCGCAGCATCTAACGACGCTTCAGTGTGGCTGCTCGCGTGGCGAAGCGCCATCGAAGCTATCTCCAAGTACGGAGGGGCAGAGCCGGGGGATAGGACTATGGTATGTAACTGTACTTAATCAGCTGCTAGTAGTTATTGTATACTCTTTGCTAGCTGAGCAGAGTTTATTTAAGATCCCTCCCATTTTATAGCAGCTCTATCAAGGAATATAGATACAAATTCCTTATGCTCTATAGAATATACTGTCACTGTCACTTTCATGCCAAAAAAGACAGCAACATACAAAAAAAACATCGGCAGGCCTATTGGCTATCTTTTACAGTGACCGTGACTAACTGGCTTCGGTTGTACACCGAACTTTCATTCATTCATTCACGACGATGTCATCGAATATTATACGGCTAAGTTTAGTAATACTTTTTGATTATTACAGTACTATATTTTAGGATATTTTTGTTTTAGGCGGTTTATTTATACTGACGTAGGTACCTAAGGTTTGGCGGTAAATTCAAATTCATTTTATTTCGAGTGTATCGAGCAAGTGTACCTATTACTTCTTTGTGAATTGTGTTTATCAAGTTCGTTTGTGTAAAAATATTGCTACTTAAATCTACAATTAAAGGCAAGTACAACTAGCGTAAGTAACTTCGTAGACTCCCGGTAAAACGATAAAGATTTGTTTTTAGTGTGAATATGGTACTTAGCAAAGTTTTAGATCTTATTCGTTTATTTTAAAAATGTAAATGTCCACATTATTAAAATACTTTGTCAGCTTACGTAGAATATCTCTTTATAGATGCCACCAAGAATGTAAGTTGTTGGATACGACACAAGTTGAAAATCTGTCGCCAAGCACTTATGTAGGATATTTATAAGCAAGCTGCACTTGAGACATTCCCTTGATGAGCTTACAAATACTCAAGTGGTCATGACACGGGACTTTTTGTTGAAAAGAAAAAGTATTTTACTTTAAGACTAAGGTCAGCGCTCCACTCTTCTAGCTCGAAGGCAGAGGTCACAAAGACAAAGATATACTTAGTTAGGCATCATAAGTATAAGTAAATAAAATATTATAATATTAGATTTTATAGAACAAAATAAATAAATATATAATATTTTACTTATTACATGCATGTTTTTTGTTTTTTTTTTACATTCTCAATTTGTTCCAAAAATACCCAACAAAGACACAGACATAATAACATTCAAATAGTAGGTAGGTAGGTACATAGATAAACTTTAAGCCAAAATATTTTTTTTTATAAAATATAAAGTAGAATATGAATTCTATTCAATTATTAGGTACCTATGTACCTATAAAACTAGCGCAGGCGGTGTCTCTAAATAATAAGAGCACGTCGTTTTCGCTCGTCTTCAGCATATCCCAACAAAATAAGACGTGCCATACCTACCTACTTAACAACAAACACAAATCTCAACAACAGTCACCACTTTTACTAATTAGAATACCTATAACGGCTTCGGTGCCTATCAATAATATTCATTAAACACTGCCTCGGAGTAGTGTCTTTGACGAATAGGTAATGTCATCAATTTGTTGTCCACTATGCGTAGACAATCGCAATCTCTAGTCAAAATAGTGTTACGGTGACTAACAAATTGGGGTCGGTGACTGACGTTGACGATTCGTCAATATCAAAACACTTTGACGAGTGATCTTCACTAGGAGATATCCACCGAGATAGCCAATAGGCCTGCTGATAAGATAATGGAGTGCTCAGTGACTAATACTGATAAGACCATAAACGAACAGAAAAATGGAGGCAGGCAGAGGTTTTAAAGAAGGTGAATAGATAGCTGTATAATTTCATTAAATTAGCTTCCTGTTTTTAATTCTAATGTTATTGAATAATGTTTATTTTTTGTCACAGTGATGTTGTATACAGGGTGTCCCAAAAGGTTACGTAACTAGGAAGAGGGGTGATAGGGGTGGTCACAAGGGTCACCAGAAAAATAATAAAAAAAATCCCCTCTGGGTATTAAAAAAAATAAAAGACATTTTTTAAAAAACTAAAAATTTTACGCCTTGTGGGGTGATTTTGCTCCCGATGACCTACAAATATTGGTAGGTATATTAAAAAAAATGCTGTTATTTTATCGTCAATAACCCTTTTTCAAATTGAAATAAAAAAAGGCAAGGCGTAAAATTTTTAGTTTTTTAAAAAATGCCTTTTATTTTTTTTAATACCCAGAGGGGATTTTTTTTATTATTTTTCTGGTGACCCTTGTGACCACCCCTATCACCCCTCTTCCTAGTTACGTAACCTTTTGGGACACCCTGTATAAGCACGCGGCGAGTAACTAAATCCAAGTTTGTTTTCTACGTTCAAGTTCAAAGGGTACAAGAGATTAAGCTTCTTCCTCTTTTATTTATAGGTGTATAGGGGTTGCCACGAAGATGCCAATGTCGAGTTGTTATAGAGATTTAAAACAAAAAGGCGGAGATCTCACTCATCTCCGCCAAGAATAGATCAAACTTAAAAATTGTGTTTCTCTAAGCTGGACACTCTCCACGTCGCCGCAGCTGCCTTCAAGAAGTACATGAAAGAAGAACTGAAGGTTCTTTTGGAGAAAACAGCTGACGCGGCGGAAGAGGGGGCGCGCTCTACTAAAACAATGGCAGCTAGGTAATATCCAGGCACGGTACACATTCCCTTACCGTACCATGCTGTATATACCATACCGTTAACATGCCTTGTTGTTACTAACTACGAATATATCCGTACTTATAATTTTTCATCATGGTTTTTACTAACATAATTTTTACTTCAAACGGGATATTTACCATGATTTATGAGTTTGTTTCCCGATATTTCGGCACAGTTGCATGCGCCATGATCACAGGTGGACCCGATATCCCGTTTCTAGTAAAAATTATATCCGTACTTAGTAACAACAAGGCATGTTTTCCGGGGAAGTACTACCACCACGCCATTTTCTGCCGCCAAGCAGCAGCGCTGTGTTTCGGTTTGAAGAGTGTGGTCGCCGGTGTAATTACAGGCACATGAGGCTTAACATCAGTATGCCTCAAGTTGATGGACGCTGGGCAGTGCATCGTAGGGCACGTTCCTATTGTGCGTGACCTACGGGGCAATGTTTTGTTTATAGGTGATGGTTACCACTTAACATGAGGTGGACCATCTGCTTGTTCCATCAGCTAGTAATATAAAAAAAAAAAAAAAAATGTTAACGGTGGACGTGCTTTGAGATAATGCTATCAGTATTTGCGGAGATAACCAGTGTTGCGCCAGTGCCGTTCGTCACTAAGAGCGCTTATAATTTGGCTAAAACTGTTTATAGAAAGTTGTGTGAGAATTTTTAGTTAGCGCATTAAATGGTTTAATTGTAATACAGGGCGGGACGAGCGTCGTACGTAGCCAGTATCTACACACAGGCGGAGGATGCGGGGGCCAGAGCCGCGGCCGTCTGGCTGCAAGCCATTTTACGCCATATCGCAGACAACATATGATTCAAATCTCTATGCTTTGTTTCATTTCATTACCAGTTGCCCTACTGTGTATGTTGTTAGGCTGTGACTGTCATTTGAAAGCTACTAATCTCTTAATGCAGCCGACTGTACTATTATTTCTTCTGTGCATTAACAGTTTGGGACTAGATAGTGTTGTGTGAATTGTCCAACAATTCTTTTTAATCACACCAAAATGTCTGTATGTGTTTTATAAATAAAAACGACAATTTTATAACAAATAATTGTTCTATATTGATCACAGTGACAACATCTGGTCTAAAATATTAATCTATGTTACTATACTAATCATTTATTGTTATTAACAACGTTTCGTTACAAATAAACACTCACAGGGTCTAGACATAAACCCCATTGTATTTACATTCACGCTTGCGGAAAGATTACACTATTCAACTTCTGTTTTGTTAAGATATAATTTAGTGTTCACGTATCGTCGTAATTGGCATGATAAAGCCTCGCTTCAGATACAGGCGCATTCTGCGATTGCGTTTTACATTACGTTTTTACTTTACATTGCGTCCTACGCGCGTTTAGATCGCGCCTGTGGGCGAGAGGCCTAAGACTAATCTTATTATGCCAATTACGACGATACTTAGAGACTGTATTCGGCCATTTTTTACATGCAATACGTAAATACACGAGCATTTAAAAACTCGAATTCATACCGAAGACATAATATGAAGTATCAATTTCAGAATAGCACTTCAGAATGCATCTTCAGGAAGATCTTGTCTAGTTTTCTCTTAACTCTTAGTTCACTGTGTACGTTGTCTGTTAAAAGGTTTTAAATAGTCGCTCTTATTCATAATCCCTGCCATTTTATAGATGCTTTATAGATTCACTGTCACTGTCACTTTCATGCCAACGAAAAGAGACAGCATCAGACTAATCGGTCTGATAAGCTATTGGCGCGTTCAAGAGACCATTATGAATAAGGGCCTAAGATTAGACTTTAATCCTATATGTGAATAAAATCTCTCTTATTTTAATTTGAAGCATTTTAATATATGCATGTAACTTTATCGCGTGGTCAGTCTCCATTCGTGGATGAACTTTATCATTGTTTTCAGTAATACATCCACAAATGTGCGTGAAATGGGACTGTTATCCGTCTAAGGACCTCTGGCCCATACATTTCTACATTATGAAAGGTATAAAATCATCACAAAATAAAATTTTCAGTTAATACCAGCAAAATATCCTTTTGATCCAAACACCATTTCTAAAGTTTACATAATACATACGAAAATTTGTCAAGCAAACTGTGTACAATGTGTTGCGCAGAACTTGGTTGATTGCAATTTTTCATAAATAAGTTTAGTTATTTATATCATTCAAAACGTTGAAATGTTAAAAGAAGTACATTGGCTAGTCTTCGCTTTAAATTGGTCGGTGAAAGTGGACACTACTTTAATAAATTATATTGTAAATAAGTTATTTTTTCTACCTACTCTAGAAGTCCCATTCGGTCGTCTTCTCGATGTCCATTTCTGACATTTTCTCTTGCAACAGCAACGCTGACATGTCATCTGAAACAATGACATTGGCTCATGACTGCAAGCCTTACCCCCCGTTTCTGAAAGCGCATCAACACTAATCGGCTGTCAAGTCACTTGCTATCCCTATCTAATTTGAAGAAAAAGCTGAAATGGCAAGTGATTTGACAGCCGATTAGTGTTGATCGAGCTCTCAGAAACAGGGGGTCAGTCAGACACTGTAGACTGGTAAGGCCATCCCTCTGATAAATAAATATTGGTGGGTATTCTATACAGCACTATCTAGACATTAAACTATATTTGTATACGACCTGCTGTTGGTACAAGCAGATGGCCCACCTGATGTAAAGCGGTAACCGTAACTTATAACCATGAATCGCCTCGCAAGCCCCGCACGATATAAACGTGCCCCACGGTGCATTGCCCTGCGTCCATCAACTTGAGGTATACAGATTACTACAGATGTTTAGCCTCATGTGCCTGTAATTCCACCGGCAATCACACTCTTCAAACCGAAACACGCGTTGCTGCTTGGCGACAGAAAAAGGCGTGGTGGTAGTACTTCCCCGGACGAGCCACACACAAAGAGCTCTACTAACTCTTCTTGGTACCAATCTCAATCTGAATGTCAATCTGAATTTTGACATTTGTCGCGTCAACTTATCCTAGCGTGTTCGACCTTATTCTGTTGTAGTTAGGGATAAGACGCGAACGCGACTAAGGTTAAATTTGTTTGTGAACTCACTAGGGTCTGGCTTGATGGGCTTGACGCGGCCGATCAGTCCGGGCAGGTAGTCAGTCTTGCGTATCTGCTTGAAGAAGGCGTGGTTTAGCATCTGCGTAGCGGACGGCCGCTTTTCTGGATCTCTGAAATATTTATTAATAAATAACAAGGGTATAACGGTCGCATAAGGAGGGTGTAACTAAGAAGATTAAGTAAGTTCGGCCGGCACCTAAACTCTTGTAGTAAATCAGTACGCTGGCGCGAAAGGGACAGGTCGCACGCTCTACTTGGCGCTACTCACGTGTTAGAAAGGAAGGCGAATATTTAGGCCATTATCGAAGTAATGCAGCAACCGCTGTGCGAGCTGCAAGCGGTTGCATTGCGCTTTATTATGTCGCAGCAAAGGTCATTTTTTTTAACGGGTTTGCGGAGTCAACCTTCTGTAGGTACCTACTACTAATTATACCTCAGGGGGTCGATTCCAGCCCAGTGACTTTTTTGTCACGGTAGAATATATCACAGTAACTTTCAATTTCCTACTAAATTTAGACAGTTACCGTGATATATATCTACAGTGACAATAAAATCACTGGGCTAGAATCGGCCCCCAGTTGCGTGAAGCACATCGGCCTAGTACGATGCCGAAGTCCACACCGGACGATCCACGCTCCACGCATCTTGGATCGCGGAGCGCGGAGCGCGGAATCCGATCCAACTTGGATCGTCCAGTGTGAATTCGGCTAATGAAGTACAGTATACATTTGAGTCGGTAAGTAGTGCGTCTAGTTTTTTTTACAACCTAAGGTAAAAACGTTTGACCGCAATCTCACCTGATGTTAAGTGATGTGGTCGATGATGTGGCACGATTACCTAGAAAATACCTGTTCACTTTTCTCTTGAAAACGTCTAAATTATAGGCCTTCGGAAAAACGGACGCCGGTAAGGAATTCCATTCATTGGCTGTGCGCATGATGAATGAAGAAGCAAAGCGCTTGGTGCGGGCAGTTGGTATGTCAACCATGAATGGATGCCTCGTTTCCGTACGTCTGCAGGCTGATCGCATAACTTTTGTTACATTCAAAATCCAGTTGCCTATGTCAATTTTGGCAGTTTTGCCATCGAAAAACTGCCAAAATTTACATAGGCAACCGGATTTTTAATGCAACACTGGTGGTCCGATAGTAGAATGATGATGAGATCGAGCTGTGGAGTTTATACGCGCACTCACCGAAATGTATCGTGTAGAATACGGTGTGAATACGGCGGTTCCGATAGGAAGGGCATGGGTGGCGGTGCAATGAATGAATGCACAAGTGTTACCTCTGCAGCGCCAGGTCTGCGAGCTGGTGGAACGCCTCGGAGAACTTCCTGCCGGCGTACAGGTGACGCAGCCGCGACGCGCCGTCCGCACTGTCGCCCACGCACTCCTCCTTGTAACTATCTATAACAACAACTACTTTAACAGGCAACACCGCGTGTTCACCTATCTACGTCCATTTTGAAAACCTCGGCCTGCCTCCATGTTGCTATCACTATCACTACATAGTATAAAACAAAGTCGCTTTCTCTGTCCCCATGTCCCTATGTATGCTTAAATCTTTAAAACTACGCAACGGATTTTGATGCCGTTTTTTTTAGTAGATAGAGTGATTCAAGAGGAAGGTTTATATGTATAATACATGCATGATATGTGCACCCGTGCGAAGCAGGGGCGCGCGGGCGGATCGCTAGTACCCTATAAAAAATACTAGGAACCAAGCTTAGTTTGTTGCCAGTTCTTCTAGTCTTTGTACGCGACGAACTGCCGGTAGATTCATCTAGTATACAAGACGTTTCAAAGTGATCCCTGTGATTGTACTGAATAAAGACCGTTTTCATTTTGATTCTATGGAGGGTCCATGTGATACTTACTAACTAAACAACTATGTTTGTATCTAATATAGCGTTTACACTTAGCTCATATGCGTAAGGACATGGGCAATGCGCGAAAGGCTACGCGTGCGGTAACGCGAGAGAGAGAGAGAGAGAGAGAGAGCGTTGACGTTTGCGTTGCCACGGACATGAGCTGAAATAGGAGTGGCGTCAGTAGTTCCTCAGATGAGCCCTTCACAAAGAGCTTCACCACCAAAACTGCGCAAATATAGGCCAAGATCACGATGTTTGGAAGGAATTGGGGAGTACTCACGAGTCCAAGTGCTGGGATTATTATAATAAAATCCAATAAAGCAGTCAAAGTCAAAATATGTTTGTTCAATAAAATCACAAGGATCACCTTGAAACGTCTTAAATCTAGGTGACTCTAGGTGCAGCTACTTCTCCTTGACGTCAGGGAGGAGAGTGGCTGTTTGTCAGGGGTGTATGTCCACCCGTGCGTAGCCGGAGCAGGCCGCTAGTAGGAGATAAATTATAGCACAAAAATTAAATACAGGCTGTCCGGAAGGTCGATGCAAAGCCGTGAGGGGGGGGGGGGGGGTAGGTCACCTCGTTACGCATCTATTCAGGCTAGATTACCTTAGTCCAATGTCGTCGAATTCCGAGTTATCATAATATCCATGATTTTTGAAAAGTTTACCAAAATCATATGCTTATTCGTTCATAACATTCAAACAGACAGTTACTAGTGCCTAACAATTTGTTTGTGTCCTAGCATAATGTGTATTCAATCGATAAACACCAAAACAATCATCTGTATCCACATAACTAACTAAATGGGAGGTGTTTAATAATGAAATTATTATGAATATTATTATTAAATTGTTATTTAATCTAGCCTGAATAGATGCGTAACGAGGTGACCTACCCCCCCCTCACGGCTTTGCATCGACCTTCCGGACACCCTGTATAATGAAAAGTGTGAAGACTGACCCTTGATGTGATTGTCGTGGAGCGCGGGGTGCGGGAAGGTGGTGCAGTCCAGCAGCTGCGGGCGACTGCCGCGCAGCTTCTCCGTCAGCATCAGCGTCGACGGGACCTCAGCGAAGGGCACGCCGCCGTTGCCGAGCTCGCAGCCCACCACGCCCACCGAGTACACGTCCGAGCGGGAGTCGTAGCCTTTCACGTTCTAAATGTAAACAAAGCTTTCATTTTGTGTCGCAAAAACAGAACGAATACGAGAGAACAATTAGGTATTGGTTATGACTACAGAATCTTTTCCTCCCTAGGGAGGAAAAGTAAGTACTTAGCCGCTGTAAGTAGTTACTTTTCCTCCCTAGAGGGGAAAAGTACGTACTTATATTGAAAGTGAGTGAAATGCTATTTTGCTGCCTGTTTTTAGGGCGCAAACTAAGTCTTTTCGAATTGATAAAAAATAATAATAATGCTGGACAATCCACACAGCACCACCTAGCCCCAGAGTGAGCTACTCAAAGCTTGTGCTAGCTAGTACTTAATATAAGACGTTTCAAAGTGATCCTTGCAATTGTACAGAATAAAGACTGTTATGATTTTGAAACAAATACAATTTAATCACAAGGATCACTGACACATCTCATAAACTTTTACTTCATCATAGGTCTGTGTATAAGTTTATTGAAGAACTAGCGACCCGCCCGCGCCCCTGCTTCGCACGGGTGCACATATCATGCATGTATTATACATATAAACCTTCCTCTTGAATCACTCTATCTAATATCTAAAAATAGATTATGTACTATAAATTAACATCTAGCAGACTCCCCCCCCTCTCTTTTTATGTTCAGTCCTGTCCATCCAAAGGTTGCCTGGAAGAGATCGCTGTTAGCGTTAAGGCCGCCCATTGAATTATTACAATTTTTAGTTTTTAAGTTAAAATGTTGTCTTTCTTTTGTTGTGTTAATCAATAAAGAGTTATCCATCTATCTATCTATCTATCACTCTATCTATTAAAAAAACGCATCAAAATCCGTTGCGTAGTTTTAAAGATTTAAGCATACATGGGGACATAGGGACATAGGGACAAAGAAAGCGATGATCAATGTAAGTACCTGTTCCAATAGCTCCGGGCTGAGCCACATCAGGTTAGCGTTCCCATGGTCGGGCGGCGGCAGGCGGTACAGATGCCGCTGCCGCTTGCCGTCCACCATCAGGCTCGCAGCGCTGCCGAGGCCGGACAGCCGGGCGTTCCCGTCCGCTCCTATCAGGATGTGACTTGCTCGCACACTCCTGGCAACAACACAACAAGCAGAAGGTTCAATGTGTGGATCATCTTGCTCACAACAACTCACCTTGTTTGAGCTCTAGGAATCTTAAATGTGCTCCTGGCATCATAGACAAAAAACAAGACTAGGCATCCATTGCCTAATAAACAATATTGACAAACCCAGTACCTATGACATGTTGTCAGGAATATTCTATGACCTGATAATGTTTATGAAGGGCCTTTCATATTTTGTTTTCTCTAGCCTAAGTTGTCCTACTGCTGGCCAAAGGTTTGGCCGAGGGCTTCTAGTTTTTCCTATTCTAAACTTCCATCAACTGTCTACTTATAAGTATGTCCAAGATAGCCTGCCAGTTCTTTCTCGGAAGACCATGAAGGTGCCATCTTTTAGGAACCAATGTTGTGGGAATCCTCACCTACCTGTGTGCATAGGTTTTACGCTTATCCTAGATCCACCAATATAACAGAGGCTATTTTTTCAACTTTTATTTAGCAAGCAAAAATTGTGTGCTTAAGAAATTTGTAAATTTTTTCTTACCTGTGAATATAAAGCTGTTTATGTAAATACTGCAGAGCTAGCAAAACATCCCTCAATATCAATGCACATGCTAACTCTGGCAGCCCTTCTTGGAAGTACCGGTCGAGGATGTCCCGGCAGGAGCCGAAGGTCATGAGCGGTGACACCACATACAGCTCTCGGCCATGCACAAAGGAAGTCAGATATGGGAGTATGTTTGGATGTTGTAGCTCCTTTCTGATCAGGATATCTTGCTAAAATGACAGGATTATTAACATTTTATCATTATTACACCACACATTTCAAATACCATTTGAATTTGACACAAAGTTTGACTATCCAAGTAGTGATCTTCTTTCAAAGCAACAATAATATACCTACTTACCTACAAATTCTTTAAAATATTCTCGCAAAATTATTTGTTCCACGTGAGTTCATAGTTCGAAACCAACATAATGATTTGCATTATGTTTGTATAACAGAATTTTCTAGGGCGTGTTGACATTGGGAGCACTTCAAAGTTACCTGAATAAGATTCGCCTTCTCCTTGCATTGGTCCACAAAATACCTCTTGATGGCGACATTTTTGTCGGTGGGCTTGTACTGAGCAGAGTATACCACAGCTACACCACCACAACACTCGGTTATTATTGAAGTAAGCTGATAATCATTTAGATCTGGGTTTAACATTTCACTGCCTCAAGTCTTAGATCTTGACTTGAATTGAAGTGGAGTTTTATGAATTTAGTTACGAACTGCTTTTCATTGCTATGAAGGTATGAAGTTCGCTTTTCTAAATAACTTACAGTATACAGTAACAGTTGTGTAGAAAAACGTAATTCTTGTATGTTTTTCGCTTTCGGACTTTAGGATTTGTTTGCTTGTATACAAATTCTTCTTCTTTCTTCTTTTTTTATGGCTCCTGTCATAGACAATCTTGCCAATGTCAAGTGATTCAGAGATTTTGTAGTTATGTTTCTAGTCACGTCAGTCCAAAGTCGAGTCAGTCAATTGTTTTGAAGAAAATGGTGGCGGTTTCTTCAAAACATTTGAAACATTTTCGGTCAAATCACGATATCACATAATAATACACTTTCATTTTAGATGCTTACACTTTGTGCTAAGACCACAAGTAATGTTGGTTTTTTTTTATATGAATTAATTATTTATATTGAATCTGATGGTTATTGTTTGTTCTATTATTATTGTAAATTTTACTGTTGTGTTATATTTAGTACCTACTCAATTGTTTAAAGCCTACACCTATTATTTGCATCCCAACTATGGGGAATGGCTGCTACCTAGTTTATAAATTTTGTCACTACCTTGTACACACCATTGACGCAAATAAATGATTTATGGTTAAAATACCACCAAAATTACACAACACTACTCAAAATAACACTAGAAAAACAATTAATGAAAATGCTATGTTACTTCGTTAGATGACAGGAAACGAATCCTCGTATTCAAATTCCTTGGACAGGACAAGGGCCCAAGTTTTTGACATTGGCTTCACATGACTGCTGACACTAAACGTCAAAAACAACCAAAGACTGTAAACACTAGCAAAACCAAGGAATTTTAATACTAGAGCAAAACCAATGTACAAGGAATTAAAAAATACTATGTATGTACGTCTCAGACCAAATAAAAACTAAAAGACGGACTTCTGTGCACAGCAAAGTGAAGCCGGTCAAACTACGCCTCGCACGCACACACCCAAATCGGCCCACGCAACACATCTTTAGAAAACTGGCTTCACTTTTCTGTGTGTGTGCGTTTAGTTCTGTATGTACACGGGGCGAGGCGTAGTTTGACCGCAACACATCTTTAGAAAACCGGCCTCATTCGTGCTGTCCGCAAGACTCTGTCTTTTAGTTTTTATTTGGTCTGAGATGTACGTATGTACGTACATGTGTATGTATTTAATATGTACATACATACTATGGCGCGTATCACTGAGGGCGTAGTCGCAGTTTTGGTAGACATATTACACGCGTGTATGGTGTACACTACACGCAGTTATTGTATGAAAATAAGAAAAGTCCGCCGTGTCCGCTAGGGGCGCTTTTCTTATTTTCATACAAAAACTGCGTGTAGTGTACACCATACACGCGTGTACCAAAACTGCGACTACGCCCTCTGTATAACACAGATCAATGGCACGTATATATATTTTTTATCATTCGTAACCGTAACATGACTGTGTTGTCACCGTGACCCACGAGAACGCGTTCAACGCGTGTATGTACTTAGATAAGAAAACTCGGCACAAGCCCTTTTTTGCCAAGAATTTGTATAAATAATAGAGTGGTTTTTGTTGGCTTGCTTAGCGTAGCGTTAATCTTTGGCTTGCTTGCTTGCTGTTGCTGGCTTCCTCACGGTTCCCAACTTCGGGATTTTGTCCCTAAATTTAGGGATTAAAAGAAGAGTTAAAAGGGACATTTTTAGGAACTGGAATGTTTTCGGGATTTTTATTGAGATTGCTAACGAAACTTGCAAAATCGAAATCAAAGCATGTGTTTTCAGTTTAGTGCGTTGAAAGGAACCACAAAGGAACGCTCGATATGAAAGGAGTGAACTGCGTGGCGCATTCATTCATTATTGTCACTCATCCTAGACCAGTCAGCAAGATTGATTGAGATTCTTTCTTGTTTTATTTTGTCTTTTGTTTGTTTAGGTTTTAAGTAAAATAGGTATGTATACAGTGCCGCACAAAAGAGTAGAAATGGAACTAATTTTGACATGCGGGTGTTTCGCCTAGGTGCAAGCAAGACCGCACCTGAATGAACGTCCAAAATGTATGGAAGAAGAATATGATAGGGGTGCCCTATCATATTATATGATAGGGGTGCCCTATCATATTCTTCTCTTAGGGAAATTCAGACAAACGCTTGGGGAAAAACTGGTAAAAGTTGGTAGCAATGGACTTCCTACCTGGCTTGGCTTTCATTCTATCATGCTTTCATTTTCATTCATTCATTCATGAAAGTAAACAAAAACCTTAGAGCATTTATAACGGGAGATGCCAAGCGCTACTTTTAGTACTAAAACCTTTCTGCCGGTTTTCGCGGGAGGCGGGGTAGTACGGTACAGAACACATTTACATAATCACGCATACTAATGCAGAAAAATTAAGCGTCCCTATAAACGCACACGCAAGTAAAAGCTGTACACCAACACAAAAACAATAACACAATTAAAGAATGACTGTTGTTACACTATTGTTTAGTTACACACTAACACAAAAAAGTAGTGATGGGTTGTAAAAAGACCGACAAAATGAATGATTTCATATGAATGAAACAGGGTGGTTCAAAATCATATACTTTTCCTTTTTTTAGCCAAGATTAACAAACGTGTACCTGTCTAGCCTAGTAGGTATTACTAAGTAAATAGAGTGCTGGCACCGACTCCAAAAATATCAGTAATTGTATAATGTCATAATAATAAAATTATAAGATTTGTTGAAAAAATGGATACCTATTTGTAAGTAGATTGAAATATAAATCCATAATGCAATTATTTTTAACTTTTTAGTGTATTTTTCATAACAAATTGGATAGCAGTTTTGGAGTCGGTTTTTTTTTGTAAAAAATATTTTATTAAGAGTTTGTAGAGCGTAATCTCTGAAACTACTGAAACGATTTTAAAAATTATTTTACAAATAGAAAGCTACACTGTTGTTGAGTAACTTTAAGCTATATTCTATTTTCGCAAGTAGTAAGTAATCTTTCAAGTAAGTAGTCTTTCATGAATGCATTTTTAGATAAACATTTTGTTTCTTTATTGGTATGATGTGTCCAGCAGTGGACTTACATAGGCTGATGATGATGATTGGTATGACGGGGTGAAAAAAATGAAGAGCAGTAGAAGAATAGCGGCTGTTAACAAATGCTCATAGCCCATGTCCCTCTCCAGCTAACATACTACAGCTATACAAAAATCACGTTTATACGATTCTGCGTTCAAAAAGTACAAAGAAAATAGCAATAAACCAACGACACAGCACAACTAAAATTTTAAGGGAGCTCCATGAAGCGACGTATTGAAGGCAGAATGACAGAGACAGTTTTTGTAGAGTCCAATACTGAACATCCTTTTTTTAAATCGGTTAAATATGGGTACAAAAAACACATCGCATTTTATTCTAATTTTACGTTCATTCCATCATTCATTCAATCGATTTCGCTCAACTAGTCCCCACACTACGCCTTCTACCAAGGAATATAAATTCACCGACACCTCCTACCAAGACGTTGGCGTCGTATTAAAACTGTCGTAACTGGTATTCCATTAAATATAAATTAAACGTAATTACAAAAACAATTGACTAAAATATCACTTACTTGTGATAGGAAATACCGTGTTCCCTAAAGTTTGATGTCTCTGATGTCCTTTTACACCGAAATACCGCACAATTCACCATTTTTACTGAGCACTACTTCGCGACACGAAACGACAACTAATGGCCGCGCGGGATGAGTGAAGTAGTTTTATATAACGTGCATGGCCAAGTCGCGCCTTATGGCCGGCAGAGGGGTACGCCTTGCGTTAACATCTCCAGTTATAGATGCTCTAAGACAAAAACAAACAAACACAAACAAATCAATCAAATTTTAATTAAAATCGTTTGGTTTGAGTTTAATCAAGAAAAACATTGTTTTAGGCCAATTACAATGGTTTTAACTGCTTTGCAGTTCTTTAGTGTAAATAAAGTGAGTTGCCCTTTCAATTGGAGCATATCGATACGCCATGGAAACGTAAGATAATTTTTACCAAGTCTTCTCGGCTTCTCTCTCGGCTCGGTGGAGCTTCATATCCAGAGATTTCTATTTTGCAATCTTTCTAGCTAGTCACTATTCAAAAATATTAGTCTGAGCTTTAAATAGCTTGATTTAATCTGGTTTTGATAGAGTTTTAGAGTAGTTTTAAAATTGTGTTTAGGTTATTTAGGAGGTACCTAGGTACCTACCAGATAAACTATAGACACCTTTTCATGAAGGTAGATAGGTACTTACCGCAGAAGAGTCTGTGTGCTGTCTGTCTATCACTGTCTTACCTACATAGGTAACCTTGCATTAAGCAATAAAGCAGCATATAATTATTTGCAGCATTATTAATATTTTATATTATATCATAACTGAAAGCCAGTGCTGCGTTGTCGTCGCCTCGGCGGCGGCGGGACAGCTTTAAGCTGAGTTAGGACCATTTTGGCTATCCCAAGGAAACCCTACAGTGTGAGACGAGGTAACCGGCATGCGGCTGCAAGCTAGGGCTGTCCTATTGCGGTGATGGATGGAGGACTTGGCTTAGCCAGTCCCTGGGCAGTGGACGGTGGAAGCCATCCTTGAAGAGTGGGTTGGTCGGCCGTTAGGTTCACTGACTTTCTGATTGGTGCAGGTGCTCTCTGGACACGGATGTTTTGAAAATTTATACCTGCACAAGATAGTTAGACGTGAGGCAGCTCCTGCCTGTCACAAATGTGCGGCGCTAGAGGACACGGTGCTCCACACGCTGGAGTTGTGTGCAGCCTGGGGCCCGCAGCGACATAACCTCGCAGCGATAGTGGGGCCGGATCTCTATGCCTGCATAGTTAAGACGAAGACTAGAGCTAATGTGACTCTCGTTCGCACGTTTTGACTTGTTGAAAGATATAAAATCACTGAGCCCATTTTCGGAAAATCACAAACAAACTTTTTGTGTGCAATCACATTGCGCAGTAAAAAAATCTTTTTGATCGATACAAGTTTTCCTACTTAAAAGTTTGCTTTTCTAGTTTTCGTACTCAAGCAAACTTTTGAGTAGGAAAACTTGCATCAATCAAAATGAAATTTTTACCAAACTGCGCGATGTGATTTCACACAAAATGGTTGTTTGCGATTTTTCAAAAATGGAATTTGTGATTTTATATCTTTAAAAATGTCGAATCGTGCGAGCGAGAGAAATATTAGGTGTTGTCAACGCCTTAATGCCATGCTGGTGGACGAGAGATCGTGGCAGGAAGTAGTCTCTTGCGAATCAGTTATAGCGCAGAAGGAGGCGGCGGAGCGAGTTAGGGAGGACGATGTCCAAGCTGGTAAACTCGCTGCTCCGGCGTAGACGGACAGGAGGGAGGAGGAGGCGGTTCGCCCGCCTTCTGTCGCCTTTGTAGTGGGGTCACCAGTGGAAGCTCGGAGGATTTCGGCTGCCCAATGATTTCGAGAGGCCTTGGTGAGCAAGGTCGTGACGCAATGGCCCGGTTTAGTAAATACGGCCTATCGTCATGGCGAGATGGTGAATGCAAACGCGACCCCATCTCGCTACATCTTTTGCGGAGGAGGTTTTTAGTGGGTTCGAGCCCCACATACCCCCTTTCGTGTCACCCCCATGGCGGAAAAGAAATACGAAGACATTTTCTCCTTTTTTAAAAAAGGACCAATTTGGCTCTCTAGATGCTGGTCGGCATCCACAACATGGATTAAAGGAAACATCCTACTCTACTACCTATTAATAAAATATGTTGGAACAAGCAGATGGCGAGCACACTCTTCAAACATAAACACAGCGATGCTGCTTGGCGGCGGAAAAGGCGTGGTGGTAGTCTCCTCGGACGAGCCTTTCACGAGCTCTACTATTGTCGTGGAGCCGTGAAGCTGTTTCAGTTTTACTGTCTCTTGGGCCACAGCTAACGCTATTCTAGGAGACAGAGCCTCACACTTACACTGCGTTCCGAAATACGCTATAATCGATTTGAGGGCTCACAAACCCGTACCGAATTAGCGTGAGCGCGATAACGATGACCCATGAAACGTCATAGATGACGTCATGTCATGCGCCATCTTGCGATTACGCCGAACATGCCATATTCTAATATCACTGTGAGCGCTGTCAAAAATGGCAGTTGTGCATTTGTGTTTTGTTGATAATTTGTGATGAGGTTACATGTTTTCAGTCGCATTATAGTCGTTATAGGGTATAATTATGTTCTGCGATCATAATATAACAAATCCAGAAAATATCTAAGCAATCTCAGTTTGTTACACAGGTTTTGAGGTTATGATCCCTAGGATGTTTCTGTGAGTGCGTTTACGAGCGTTCCGAATTGTTGACAGCTCTGAGCTTTCATAATCGCAATATCTAATTCGGAACGCCTGTGAGGTGATGTGAGCGCTGTGATCGATTATAGCCATTTCGGAATGCGGCCTTACAGTTGATTTGGTTAAACTATAACTACCCTTGTACCTGAGTTGAGGGTTGGGGATAGGGGGGATGCAAGTGGGGGTAGATGGCTAGTCTTCCCCTTGAGTCCTTTTTTCTAGGAAATGAAAAAAAATATTACTTCAAATTTCTTAACTTAAAAAAAAAAAAATAACCCTAACCTAATGAGAATTCCTTCCCTTGAGTCTTTTTGTCATAGAAATGAAATATTACTACCAATTTTCTTCATATAAAAAAAAAACCCTAACCTAACTAGTAACTTACCTGAAAAATTAAAGTATTTTTTTTCATTTCCTAGAAAAAAGGACTCAAGGGGAAATCTTGCCATCTACCCCAACTTGCATCCCCCCTATCCCCAACCCTCAACTCAGGTACAAGGATTGCTATAGCCGACCCGTTAATTTTGTTAATCATTGCCAATAAACATTTTGACATGGCGAGACATGAGGGAGGCGTAGGCCTCCCTCATGTCTCGCCATAGCTCTCTATCTCTAGCCTGCCTCATCCAGTCTGGGTACCATGTCTTGTAGAATATGTCACGTACTAGTGTACTTATAGACTCCTGTGAAACATTGAAGATGTAGGAAAGAATACGTGGTCACCAGTTCAAACTAACGAGTGACTTTGCTTTCTTGCCGCTTTGATCTTTCTAGCCGCTTATCGCTTTTCAGCAATTCGCACTGCACACTCGATCAAATATACATTGCACATGTTATAGTCGAATGTATCCGATGAGAACAGGTGAACACATTCGAAACTTATTTGTTGTGTATACCATTAGAAATGTGCACATTTGTGTCCAATTTATTCGATATTGACAAAACGGAGTATGCAACGTGTGGGTGAACTTCTCGCTAACATTGCCAAAGAAATCCCCGCCCGCCCAGAAATACCGGCTATCCCATACCAACGGACGGTTGCAAAAATTTACAATCCACTCAATAAAAGTCGTAATTCCTATATATACGTATAGAGGTGGCGACCGCATCTCGAATACGCTTTATACGCGATGTACTCACTGCTATATAAAACCGGGGAGAGAGCCAAATTCTAAATATAAAGGTGGCCGAATAGAACCGAACGCGTTCGAGTCCGCCCGCCCGCCTCAGTCCATCGCTAACTGCCGCTCCACTCCCAAGCCATCGCAGCCGATCGCGCGTACGGAACGCCACTCACCACACCGGCACCTTAAGGTCACACCGTTCAAATAAATAGAAATCCGAATACCCTATTTGGATCGCGTCCGTGAAAAATTTCAAAGTGAATTTATTTCGTAATCGGTGGTAAAAGTGAAGTGTTGTGTATTGAAAGTTTATTTCCGTGTTACCGGTAAAGTAGCGCCTGCCGTTTTTTTATTTTTTTATCTGTAGCTTTTAGTATACCTACTCTAGATTAGTCGGGAGCGTTCTGGAGCGCGAGTATTGAGTTTCAATATGTCCGCCTGCCGTTCCAAAATTATTTTCTCGTCATGCTATGCTATCCTGTAATTCTGTGTGGTTTCCCTGCATGGACGGCCTAGCCGCTAGCCGGTATTTTCCTAACCTCAAAGTTCGCACGCACATTGCTAAAGCTAGAGTGCTATTTGTTGATAATGGTGTTTAACAACAATGCTATTAGTGCATTATTTGAGCGCATAAATATCCGCATTGCGTTGCTCTGGTAGGTGCCTACTGGTACATCTATCATAAGTAGATACATATACACTAGTCTGCCTACTCTTTAATGTGTCTGCGTCTGGACTATGCCATCAGCATCTATTGATCTTTCTATCTTCTCGTCTCTCAACATTTTTTTTGTTATTTAGAGTAAACCTTTAAACATATTTGTCGATTACGTCATTTTATAAAGAGCATTTTGAGATATAACCATTTAACTTAGCTGATAAGGGATCGCTGAGATTGATGAAAGGTATTCCAACTATAATCTTTTGCTATAATTGCATCAACCATCTGACATGATCATGAATATGTTTCGAGTTTCAAGACAATACACCCTTCTCTGATAATAGCAGAAACGCGACAGTTTGTAACTCAAACACGATTACATTAGTGTTGCGATAGAACCAATCGATTTAACGTAAAGGGACATAAAACATAAATAAATAATAAATAAAATAAATATTGGTGGACTTTCCACACAGCACCATCTAGCCCCAAACTAAGCTTATGCTTGTGATATGGGAACCAGATAGCTGATATACTACTTAGATACTTTTTTTTTGTAAATACATACTTATAATATTATATAACACCCAGACAGAGAACAAACATCTATGTTCATCACACAAATGTTTGTTCACGGTGGGAATCGAACCCACGACCTACGGCGCAGAAGGCAGAGCTACTACCAACGGAGCTACGTAATTATGTTTCTAACCTTTTGCAATTCTTTACAACAACATGGGACGCAACAAACGTGTCTAATGTTGAGCTGTAACCCCCTGCTCATACCCTTGGATCTGCTTAGAAGAGCACGTCCTTGATGGGCGTGCTCTACCTGACAACGCTTTGCGACCGTCACTATAACGCAAAGCTGTTAAGTCTGTAATTGCACCGACATCCTTCAATTCGGAACACAGCAATGCGACATTTACTGCTTGGTGGCAATAACTGCCTTTGGTGCTAGTTCTTGCTCTGCCGTACTCTTAAATTCTACTAATGTACCTAAGTATTTTAGGTTTTTATATTTTTGTATTAGGTATATACCTAATGTTCGTCATCGACGAAGTGTGAGGGACCAAGACCATCATAACTTACCGTAGGTACAGCAGGCAAATCTCCTTATCGGCGTCTGTTTTTCCAGATGCCTATAATTTGGATGTTTTCAAGAGAGCGAGTGAATAGGTATCTTTTAGGTAAGGGTGCTACACTCCTGCATCGTCACTTACCATCAGGTGAGATAGCGGTCAAACGTTTTACCTATAAATAAAAAAATCATTACCTTTTACAATTTACTTGTTTTAATACTGGCAATCACGCGATTTTAATACAGTTATTATTTATTAGGTCATAATCCTTTCGTGCTCTTGGCCATTATCATTTTATGGTGTCCTATTCTGTTGTTGGGTAATCTGTTTTATTATTGCTATTTTATTAATTTTATTGGAACTCCATTTTGTAATTATGGGGATTCCCCGGAAATGGCGAGTAAATGTAATTTTATTGCTTAATATATTTACTACTTCTTACTATATATAGAGGTATATGTATGATCTTACTGCGTTAATAATAATAATTTATTTTGTTATTGCCAAGATGCATAATATGCAGTATGTATTGCCCATGTATGATGCAATCCATTATGAAAACGCAACACTTAGCGTCACCAAGGTGAGGTACCAATGAAATTTTCATGTCATGTTCCGATTTAGGCATTATCTCTACCTATGCGGAGACACCAGGGATCTTTCGATAAGTATACTTACACGTATACCTGACATCATGAAATACCTACATATTATACAAAATTTGCGTCTAAATACAAATTATAAAAATTCGTCCATGACAAGTGTAAAAAAATATAGATGGAATGTGTGAAAGATAACATGAGTAAAAATGGAGTGACTGCTGAGATGACGGCGGAAGAGTGGAGATGAAAATGAGAAAGGGCAGGAAAATGATGAATACAAAAGCTGAGGAACTAAGGTTTCGTCATCACTATATTTTGCTACTCTTCGCTATAAGTTAAATAACCTTCGCGTTACGTACCTGCTATGAAACGTAATTAGTGCGCCTCATTTTGGAGCCGTCCGAATCTGAATCGCGTCTGCGAAGTGTTGCCCATCACGTCATTAGGTATTTGTTATTTGCAGTGACTAAGGTTTACCTATCTGTTTAATTTGGTGTTTCTTTTGACTTCCGGTATAACTGAGAAATGGTATTGTAATGTTACTGTAACTACCTAATTCGAAAATTATGAATTCAGTTACCTGGTTATAAGGTACAATTACATTTTGACTGTTTACATATGGAAAATGTGCTAATGAAAAAAAATGCCTTCTCAGCGAGCAACGTTTCAAATCCTCTCTTGCCATTTTCCAAGCAGGACGTTTTTCTCCCTGGAGAAAAACTATTTTACAAAAAAATCGACTTCAAATACATTCCTTCTTCTATTGTAGTGCTGAATCTCATTTGATAACATTTACATGGGACCACCTCTGAAGAAGCTATATGTCCAGGAGAATCATAAATCAAATCATAATTGGTGGGAAAATCTCGAACAAACATACAAAAAAACATACAGTCGACGACTTTTTTTGGAGTCGGTTAAAAATAGGGCATGCACACGCCGTGTGCATTTTACAAATATATTGCAAATTATAGCATTCTAACTCAGGTTTTAAAAGTAAACGTAGGCGCTGACGCGTGAGATTGTGGAATAAGTACACCCACTACGAATTTTGAAGAATCAAATAGCAAATGAAAAACATTTTAGAATGTTGTTGCGGTTACCGCGTTATCCAGTATACGCTTGTGATGTGTAATGCATAAACTAACGATATTTATTCCATTATTGCCAACTGAGGATATAAGTAAAAATAATATTTACTTAAATACAATACAGTTTATTTTCATTTTGTAAAGCTGCGTTATAGCCCACTAAAGTTGCGTAAGTTACGTATGTTCTACATAGGGCGAGTTTTACCAACTCAGAGAAACGCTCATCCGTGAGTAAAAAAATGGTCTATACCTACTTTTGGCTTGCCAAAAACAAAGACGAAAATATTTTATTTAAGGCTCCGGTGACAGTGGCTCGCAATTTCGAGGTGCAATTGGCTATTCTTTCATTTTATTTCATTTCGGGGAGGTTGTTTGAAAGAATAACTCTAAAGAAACACGCATAAATACTGTTCGAACACAAATAATACAATAATATAAGGGAAACATGCCCGAATCAGAAATCATTTTGGTATTAGTATGTTTGGTCTTACGTTTACCTAATACCAAAATGATTTCTGACTCAAGCACATTTCCCTTATATTATTGTATTATTTGTGTTCGAACCGTATTTATGCGTGTTTCTTTAGAGTTATTCTTTCAAACAACCTCCCCGAAATGAAATAAAATGAAATAATAGCCAATCGCACCTCGAAATTGCGAGCCGCTGTCACCGGACCCTTAAGTGACGCTATCCAGATACCCTTTATAATAACAGGAGAAAAAAATATGAGTCCAAAAAGGGTATACCCGACCTTAATACTCATGTTAGCGATAAGAGCAAACGAGGGCGAAGCCGCGGGTGATCGCTTGTAGAAAAATCTTGAAAAAGACGTTGAAAGGTTATGAAATAAATGTTCACAACATGAACCCGAGGACATCTGAACGTAAGATGGAACGGTGGTAAGTCGTAACAAAAGCCAACAGCTGACCTTGCTGGTTTCTTTTAGATGCATGCATCACTCACCGCTAGAGAAGCAAACAAGAAAATAAATATGCTACAATGAATTAGTAAACTTACGGCCAGTTTCTGAAAGCTGGAACACTAATAGGCTAACATTGCTATTTCAGCTTTTCTTCAGAGGTGGTCCCATATAAATTTTATCAAATTTGATTCAGCACTACAATAGAAGAAGAAATGTATTTGAAGTCGATTTTTTGTAAAATAGTTTTTCTCCAGGGAGAAAAACGTCCTGCTTGGAAAATGGCAAGAGAGGATTTCAAACGTTGCTCTGCTTGGTCAGGCTTGAACCAGCTTTCTGCCTATGGCTAAGGGGGAAACATAATGTAAATTTTATGGGTTTGTGTATTGTTTACGGCGTCGTATATTATTTTCCTAAATATTAAACGAATATTGTTGATAATTTTTTTAGCGCAGTTTTCGTCACAAATCAAGATCTTTCTGGCTTATCTCTCAGTTGGTCGTTTCTCTGCCTTCTGCGCTGTAGGCATCGGGTTCCCATATCCACCTTGAGCAAATATTTGTGTGACAAATGAAGAAGAAAAAGATGTTTGTTCTCTGTCTATGCTTTTACTATATGGTATACTAGTTGCGCCTCGCGGTTTTACCTGCGCAGATTTAATTAAATCACGGTATTCCCACGGGATCAAAAGTGGCTAATGTGCTATTCCAGACTATAATCTATCTCTCTGCCAAGTTTCATCCAGATCCGTTCAGCCGTTCCGGCGTGAAAGAGTAACAAACATCCATCCATCCATACCTACAAACTTTCGCGTTTATAATAGTAGTAGGATGTAGCTCTCTTGTACAGCTTGGTATGCGTAGATTGTGTACGTATAATAAATTGTCATAGTTTTTCTTCCAAAACCCTTCAGTTTCTAGCATTTGTCCACTTTTTATGTAGGTATGTCTTTCAAAATACCTACAACTGCAACTGGTGTGCATGTTCGTCGAAGTTGTTTGGGTCTTGGATTTGTTATTGAATTTCCCATTTATTAAAAAAAATATGTCCATCTGCCTTCAATACTTTTAAGACGTCGATAGTATCTGGATAAAAAATGTATAGCATACCTAAATCTATTTGGATTTCAAACTGGGGCATTATTCTCTATGACAATAGGAGATTCCTTGCCCCAACAAACCGTGAAACGTCAAAACTTGATGTTGGGCTTTATTCTTTACGACATAGGAGATACTTTGCCCTGACCGTATGACACCGTCTGCCTTGTCTTAGCTGTGATCGCGGTGCAAATGGTCATAGTGAATAAGGCTCCTCATAACATGTTTGAATACTTGTGAGGTTTTAAGCCTAGACTTAGTAAAAAAATATGTCACACGGTTGTTATCTCAGGCATGATGGCCGTCCTCCTCAAACTCGTAGTGAATGTCGATGTTGGTGCAGTTTGTGTCAGCATTTAGGATTTTGTTTATACTACCAAGGTAGGAAACAAGCATACGGCCCACCATATGGGAAGCGGTTACCGCAGCCTATGGACGTTTGTAACACCAGAGGTGTCACACTCGCGTTGCTGACCCTTTAAATATTTTAACACGCCTTTTTTGAAAATACTGTATTCTCCAGGAAAAACATCCACAGGAAGTACATTCCACAACCTTGAGTGCGCGGGAATTTTGTTCCTCTCAAAATTTGTCACATGCCCACTTTACAGTCCAAGTCCAAAACTGATGATTATTGAAAACGCAGATACAGTACCTACCTGTAAGAACAGTAGGTAAATAAATATGATAAAATATTGGTGTATATTTGATGAAAGTAGTATTATGCAGTCTCAAAAAGTTTGCAAAAATCTGCTATTTTTGCGGCTAAAAAAACTTTTGTAACACTTACTAGTAATTTCTTTTCTGAGCTACTACTGAAGGATAGTTTAGGTATCGCATGTTAAACTGTATACGATGAATCTTCCAAAAATAGAGATTTCTCAAACAAATAAACACGCACGCACCTACGAATTCCACTTCATAAATACGGAAGCATCTGGTTGTAAAAGTGTGATTATTACTGACTTCAAAAAAGAAGGAGTCGACAACAGTCGATTTGAGACGACAGTCGATTTGAGAACCTGTTTTAAATCTTCAAAAACGTTGAAATTTGCGATTGTTCTGATTTCAGAAATAAGTTGTTGTGAAATTTTGTTTTGCAAGTTATGTCTTACGCGTCGCTTACGCTTTTGCAACTCGAGTAACATGCGATCCGTGCTTCTATGTGATTAAAATATACCTAATCCCTCTCAATCCCAATCATAACTGATACTGTGTCTAAAATGTTTTGATAAGTTCTCGGCTTTGGTCGCGTGGAACTGGCACCTAGAGTCACCTAGTTTTAGGATGTTTCAAAGTGATCCTTGTCATTTGAATAAACATATTTTGACTTTGACTTTGTTCAAATTTCTTGAAAACCTATCATTGACTTTTTAATTTCTATTTTTAGTTTTGAAGAAAAATATAAGATATTCGTTCTTTAGTCAATAAAATAAATATAAGCACAAGAATTTATTTTTTTAATATAATGTTTCCGTTGTTACAGCGATGCATATGGTGGCGTGACACCGGGTTGACTAGAATCAATCCGCGAAATGTCCCAGCCGCCGGGGCGCGGGCGCGCGCGGCCTCCTGGCCCCCCTTCCCCCCTCAACAACTACCGCCCCCCCTCACCATGGGCCCCGAGCCCGCCACCGCTCATATCAGGCCCGAGGCACTCCACAGCAATAGTGACTCCTCCACCCGTCCACCCATCCCCGAAACCGTTCAGACCGTTACACTCACCTCACCACCTTCGACAGCATTCGCCATCACCTAGCTCCCATTTCTCCATATCTCCTTACCCGATGTCGCCGACATTGGGGCAGAGTCCCGAGTACTACTATTCCTCTCCGTACGAACCGGTCCGGGAGTACGATTACGCGGGAGTGCCGTTGGAGCCGCCACCACCGCCGCGGCCGATGATCTATGAAGAGGATGAGGAAGAAAGAGGACCTTCCACCGCGGAGATCATCGCGCAGCAGTCGCAAGAGGGATATGTAGATGAGAAACTAGCAGAGTACCAGGCCACGATACAGTTGTTACAAGGTCAGTAGCTTTATCTTCCTACAACTCGACTCTCCCAAGCTCGCTAATTATACCAGGTTGGTCCAAAAGCTTCTTACAACCCGTCAGTAAGTGCGTTTTTCAGTCGATATCACACTTTCAAACAGACAAACGAACATCAAATCGGTAAAATCTCTGAAATCATCAGAAACGCCAATAAATCTGAGAACATAATGCGCCCGCCAAACAATGCAAATTCCCACCACTCAAACGCCCATCAACTATTTTTACAGCGTCGAAGCCACAGGTGTTTTGTAAAAGCTTTAGAGTTGTTCCGATGATATTGTTATCGTTTTTCCGTCAATGCACACTTTGCGAAGCACAAAGATTCTGAAATAATTATCGGGCCAACGGTTTATTTAATTCTCCGGCAGTATCTTTGATCGATAATAATTAAACGCCAGGAATATGGCTTAGTGGATTGAATGGTTTATACAGCGGGGACAAGTCAGGTAGATAGAATGATGGTCCATTGATGCAAACATTTTCAAATTGCAAGACTTGTTAGGAATACCTCGAGTTGACGCAGCACAGCTATCAACGTAGAGCGGTTGTCATCGTAAATAAGATTTTCAAACCTTTGTTTTGTCTCTGTACTTGACATCTGAATCAGAGAAACCCGTTGGAAACGACCACTTATCATTGTCATGCGTGTGCCGCTGGTATTTTATAACAGAAATTGTGGTGTGCTACTCAATACTACACAATATCTTATTAAAGTCGTTGAACATAATAATATGCACCCTTTTTTGGATTTTCCATGATCGAGTCCATAATTAGGGCGTTTTTACTATCCGGGTCATGACATGCATACATTTTTTAATTCCGTGCGCGTAAGGGGCTGACTAATCTAAGTACTCCTCTCTCGCACATTTCATTTTTATAGATATGTAAAATTACTGAACTTTTTTATATAACTTTGATAACAATCAACCAAGTTGTTTTTGCGGTTTGCACGCGGTTCAGGAAATCATATTTTTTTTTTTGAATTTTTGTATTTAGGTATCATTATATTTTTCCAAATGAAATTGAAATGTGCGAGCGAGAGATACATTAGCAGTAGTCTTATGATTTATTGCTATTTTAAGCTCATATCTCGATGATTAGGGGTGCGAATTTTCCAATATCGTTTCGTGAGCGCCGAGCGCGCCTGCACTTGGACTTCTACTTATAGGTGTGATTCTCTTGGTTTTATTGAAGTGAAAATGAAAATGCAGAATTCTATTTTGTGAAATGCATTGAGCATGAGTTTGTAAACATGCAGATCGCAGGTTATTTATGACCCTTTGCAAACCCTGTTAGTCACAGCATTTATACTTGCTCTGAGAAATGGGGCGCGTGTGACAAATTAGCTTCTTGTTTTATATTTGTTATTGAATATCCTGATTATTTTAGGTGATGTTAATCATGAACTCAGTTGAAAATTAAGCCACCAGGAATAAGTATTATTTAGTTTTTTCACCAGAATAACTTTATTTACAAAGAAGATAACAAGTATTTACAAAATGAACGAAATACATAACATAATATGTGAAGCGTTCTTTAATTACGTAGTTCTTCGGTATCCGAAGTGTGATAACTATGCTTGCTTGTATGCTTACACGATGCAGTATGTAAGGTCTACTATAACTATAGGTGTGCATGATACATAATTGTACTGATCTCATTTACTAGTAAATAATGCGAATTCATACAAGATAACTTAGATTTTATCTAAGTATTAATCCGCCTCGAATTTGCCCGTTTTGTTCAACATCTATTTAAATGGCCCTTAAAGCAGTGATAAATAATCTGGACGTTATTCCACACCAAAATGTTATCACTGAATCTTCGCGTATCCTCACGCGTTGATATTTTAACGGCTTCTTGGCTATTAACATGATGTTACTTTGTCTACCACAGTCATTTTCATACTTTACGACATTAGGTATAACTTCCGATATTCTGATTATTTATGAATGTGAAAAAAGTTCACGTTTTATTCGTTTATGCCCTCATTATTTCCAATGAGTGATATTTTTCGTGCGTCAAGGGATCGGATATCTAGAGTCGCTCCATCGTTGGTTCTCACGCAATACCTGAATAGCAATGCTTCCCGCTGTCATAAAACTTTGTCAAATTGATTTGTTGGATCAATAAGTTTCTTGCTTCTGTTTAGTACCAATTTCTCAAACGCGATTTTAAACGAAAGTTTTGCAGAATAATTCATTTTATGAGTCAATCAAATTAAGCATTCCAACAAATTCGCAATGTTTTGTGTATTTTTACGAAAATAGTCCTATTCTCTAAAATTCAAGATATTCTTATGAGTCGTAAGGAATTTCTAACTTTGAAGGACACGAAGAACATTCCGTGTCGGAGTCAACGTTCGTGCTATCAAAACATTGGCACGGATTTGAAGTTTTTAGTTTTTCTCCAATAATTGTAACATTATTTAAAGCGGTATAATAGCTATATTCATTGCCAATTTAGACAATAAATCACAATTTTAAATATTTCGTGAATTTACCGTAAAAATCTGTCATCAGCACTCAAGATTTACCAAAAGCATATGCCGAAAATGTTCTAGAATGTTTTTCAAATAAATCATAATCACCTAGACTTTCATAACTTCGCAGTCGCACACAGGCTTTAGATAAATGGTAAGAAAAAGAAAAAAGACTAAACTCTACCACTTACGAAACATTAGTTTCAACATCCAAACATATTGGCGAATAGTTTTTGGCATCTTTTGCGAGTTTTCGTCTGCCATAGCACACCCTCACACGCTCGCGACTTCGAGTGCTTTGAGCTGCTTTATTGAGTTGGTCCTCCGCCAAAACTATAATTTTGGGGGCGTTCTGGACGCTCGGCTATGTCAGCAATGTGGTGCAAGTGTCAATCATCGGTCAACTGCGACAGTGACCAGACTGAGCAGTCAAATGTGGGTTGGATACTGCAGTGCTGTTGCTCTACCCATAATAATTTATAGGGCACGTTGAGTTGCTTTGTTCAAGTTAATTTTCTCTTTAGAGAAAATTAACTTGAACAAAGCAATATGTAGTACTAATCCGCACGTACTACATATTGCTTTGTTCAAGTTAATTTATATTTAACAATGGACTTCCGCAAAGTCACGCCTGAGTCAATTAACATACTACATATAATATAACATTACTACATATTGCTTTGTTCAAGTTAATTTATATGTAATAAAGTTTTTTGGCAGAGTAAGTAAACCTAAAAGTAATTATATTTTTGGCGAACTTGTATAACATTACCCTCCGAAACTGGGTTAATGAGAATTTTCATAAATATATTCATTTCGTTTACCTGTATCACAAAAGAAATAAATAGTAGTACCGACCTACCTATTTCTTCGAGCGAAAAGTAACTTAGCAGTTATCAGTGTGTTAATGGGTTAGCAGTTATATTGAACAAACTCATGGTTTTCAAAACAACAAACCCATTAAGCAATTTCCCAATCTTACGATATATTTCCGTCTGGAATCCATCAAAGCCAGCTACATCAACGCCACTTCGTTTCACATTAAAAATCCTGCGAAAATGATAACATCATTGATTAGGTTAGTGCTGTTCCAAAATAAACAAGGGTTTAATGTATCGGTGCAAATGCTACTACACTAAACTTGCCACTTGCCACTGGCACTTGCAAGTGTTGAGATCATCCACCTTGTGCCAGATTTGTGAGTCGTTTTGACGACTGTTTCCGGTGTTACGAAACATTCTATTATTACAAGTTTTATTAGAGTACAATCTGATATTGATTTCATGAAATGCAACACGTAGTTTCAGGTTTCAGTTCGCGGATTTCTAAAAGTGATGATTTGTTTTGTAATCATGTAAAAGTATCTCCATTCCACTACAGGACAAATAGACGTACGGCTCAATACCATCCATTTCTAGTTAGCATACCACCAATTCGCACGAAGCGCTTCGCTTCAACCTTCATTATGCGAACCGCTAAGGAATGGAACTCGTTACCGTCATACAGTCGTTTGTTTTTCCTGACCATTACAATATGAGTATCTTCAAGGCAAGCGTAAATAGGTGTTTTCTATACCGTTCTGCTCCGACGTAGGCTACATCGTCGCTTACCATCGGCTGAGATTGTAGTCAAAGCACGATCTATTCAGTAAAAAATATATTTAAATCTAGCATAAACATGAAGTAGCTAGGAACACTGAATGGAATGCCTTCGAAATCTTCATTCACATCGATAATAACCCCATTAAAATTGGTCGCTCTGTATTGAGAATTTCCATGTCAAGAACCCAGTGAAAAATTGCAGAGATTTCTTGAGCATTGACGGTATTCGAGCCTTAGTTCATCGCGTCGTCTGCCAAGTTTCGGCGCCGGCGTTCTCCCCAACCCCATAAGTTGGCGGTCCGCCAGCCAGACGTTGCCTGGACCAGCCCATTCAGCTCAGCGTCTAGATCTAGTCACGTACAGTTTTTGCAGCTACCGATGCGTATCATTTGGTATTCTTATTACGAACGCAGAAGTGTTTGGGTCGTTTTAACTAATTTACTCGTGGAGCATGATAATTAATGTTACCCAAAATTTTGAACTTAACAATCCTTATTTACAAAAACTCAACTTTGATGAGTGTGTCAAGTGCTTACTTACTATGTTTGCTTACTTAGTAGGTATAGGTATGGCCTGAGCGGGCAAGCTTGTGAAAAGATGCCTCTGCCTTCAATCATATACTATCACTAACATCTTTTAACCTTCTTTTAATTTAAAGGCTCATAAAAATATATTCATAGATTTAGATGGAGTCTGGAATAACCAAGTTTATAGTTCACACCGAATTGCCGCCAACCAAGCACTTGCCTTTAACTTTTATTATACAAAGAGCGGAATTCCTTACTGGCGTATCCTACTAATGTTAATAAACGCAAAAGTTTGTGAGTATGGATGGATGTTTGTTACTCTTTCACGCCGGAACGGCTGAAAGGATCTGGATGAAACATGGCAGAGAGATATATTATAGTCTGGAATATCACATAGGCTACTTTTTATTCCGTGGGAATACCGAGATTTAAATCTGCGCGGGTGAAACCGCGGGGCGCAACTAGTTTTCTATAATCTGAAAGTGATTAGGTATCTTCTAGGTAAGCGTGCTACATCTTCCACCACATCATCACTTATCAGCTGCGATTGCGAACAAACGTCTTAAAAGTATAATGAAAAATTGTAGATTCGTTTTAATGATTGATCCACTAAAAGTTTATCTTTCATTTCATATTATTTTAATATATTGGACAGAACATTCGCTCAGCCAGATATATCTGCAGTATAACAGCTGATCCTAGTCTGAGCACGTCAGTCGCCCCCGCTGTTATACTGACGTCATCAGCTCGTTTATTAGCTTCGAAAAGAAGCTTCGAGATTGATGCACATGTTACTGGCCATGCTCTTGGCTTCCATAATGAGGAAAAATTCAACATATATGTACTTAGTACTCTGCCCGTGAATGATTTTATTTTCATGAGTACCTTACATGGACGAGTTATCCAACATGAGTATAGTTGAAGGTTTTAAAGAAGCTGAAATTTCGAGGACCAACTGATCCATACGCCGATAATGCTCTAAAATTACAAGATACAAAAATTTTGCAAGAACCTAGCTGTAACACAAAGGAAAAATAGCGATCTAATTCACAGAGGACATAACTTCATAACATATCATAAGGAACTCATAAATATGCTAAATTTTGTTGCAATTTCTAGCCCCGTTTACAAAACATTTACGTGAGTGGACCAGCTATAGAAGTTTGTTGGCAGGTTGTACTCGGCTTGGCCGACCAAAGCTGGCTTGGCTTGGTTAAACCAGCTATAGAAGTTTGTTGGCAGGTTGTTCTCGGCTTGGCCGACCAAAGCTGGCTTGGCTTGGTTAAACCAGCTATAGAAGTTTGTTGGCAGGTTGTTCTCGGCTTGGCCGACCAAAGCTGGCTTGGCTTGGTTAAACCAGCTATAGAAGTTTGTTGGCAGGTTGTTCTCGGCTTGGCCGACCAAAGCTGGCTTGGCTTGGTTGAATAAATACCGTTTTGCTCTGCCGCTGGTCATGGTCCGAATGGAAACAGCGCAGCGCCTATTCGTAATCGACGAAATTGTCCACAAGTTTCTGAGCATTGCGGCTGGTTAGTTCTATTTTAATATGACACGTTTCTACAAACATCCAGGACGTACGTCACTTGCTACAAAGTTAGCCACCAACGTCGCGATGCGAAACATTTATACAATAGACAAAATTTTACAAAAAATTAAAAACGTTTTTTGGAGAAAAAGTTGAATTTTATCTCTGTTGTAAATTGATAGAACAAACCAATTAAAGACGAAGTATCTGCCTGAAATTGAGTGGTACACGTCACACGTCTCCTATGTGATATTATAATGCGTCCATAGGACGTGAAAGTGTGCCTGTTATTGCACCAGCAACCGAGGCAGCATCACTGCTGAAACACGACCGGGTCGGTCGGCTCGTCAGGGTTAGCCTGACGACCTGCATGAAAACACAGCTCTGTTTATACCTTTTTTTAAGGGGAAAATGTCTTCGTATTACCCTTCCGCCATGGGGGTGACGGAAGGGGTATGTAGGGCTTGAACCCACTAAAACCCCCCTGTGAGCCATCCTCCGCAAAAGATATAGCGAGGGGTCGCGTTTGCATTCACCATCTCAGCTCTGTTTATACCTATCCCAACAATCAACCATTTAAGATGCGGCTAAAGATAAAACGCCAAAAAGTGAGATTGGTTTAACTATACATCTCCCCACACCTCAGAAACGTGCTCAATCCGTATCCCACACCGCAAGTGCCCATAATAGATCATGCTTCTACAACATGAGTACAGCATACCAACTAGTCAGTTCCCTGATTCCAGCTAATTATGAAACATCTGACCCACTTGGGATTCCGCTTCAATGAAGTGTTTCGGAGAAGAGGTTATGACTGCAGAAGTATGTTACTTGAGGAATGATTAGGTAAATATTATGTGCCAGCTTGATGTCGTCGATGAAATGAACTGTCACTAGTTAGACACAAACATGCCTATACAAACAATATAGTAAAAGTACTTGCGCCGCGCGGTTTCACCCGCGTAGATTTAAATCCCGCGTTATGTGCTATTCCAGACTATAGTTTATCTCTCTGCCAAGTTTCATCCAGATCCGTTCAGTTGTTCCGGCGTGAAAGAGTAACATCTATCCATCCATCCATCCATCCATACTTACAAACTTTCACGTTTATAATATTAGTAGGATAGTCGATGCCGCTGTGCTATTTGGGAATATTTTAAACGAGAATGATACAGGCTAATTACTTCCCAGACACGACATTCCATATTCTGGTGCCTAAGATCATTAAGAAAGTCGAAATGAAAGACTGCGTCAATAAACCGAAGAATATTGTGTTTATTCGTTACAAGTTTTATCAGATTGTATATTGACTAAACAATAAACTTCTTTGGGAATTTAAAGGAAGATGATGATGATTACAAACTCTTTGAAGAGCTCTTGCTACTTCTTCTTCTTCTTCTTCTTTTTTTTTGGCTACTGCGACTGATTGTCACATTGCCATATTCTCTTGCTACTTGTAGAGCAATGTCGTGGATCATAATTTTGGAACAGCATTTGCATAGGTACAAAGATTTATTGAGGCTGATCATTCTCGTTTAGAGGCTATCAGCACCACCGATGGTTAGTAAGCTAATTAGTAATAATTGTTTTAGTTCAACTGAAAAAAAAACTGAAACAGCTTCACGACTTTGATCCCCAGGCACGGTAGATATCCCTTCAAATCTCTCAGTACCAAATACTCAAGATTCTTTGAGGATGTCTAAGGAGGGTAGTCAGAGGTACGTCCAAACATTACATTTGGCACATACCCACATTTTGCAGTAGTTAGTATTCCATACGTGACAGGTTGCAAGCCCATCGCTGCTGTTAGAATACTAACTGGTTTCCTCATGATGTTTTCCTTCACCGTTTAAGAGCACTGGCATTGCGCACATAAATTTTTCGATAGAAAAATTCATTGGTGCACGACCGGATTCGAACCTGCGACCTTCGTGGTCACTCCCACTAGACCACCGGTGCTCTACTTCCTACCTTGGTAGTATAAACAAAATCCTAATAGATTATAGATAAGCGTGCTCCACCTTAGATTGCATTGTCACTCGTCTTCCATCAGGTGAGATAAACATTTAGCTATTTTACAATAAAAAAAAGCGTGTTTAAAAGACTAGTAACCTGAAGTAAGCGTTGTTATTACCAAGTTGCATAATATTTGTGGTATATTAACATAAACATACCGTTCCACAAAAATGTTAATAAAAATATGATGCTGATAAAGTAAACTAAATCAGAACTCACTTCCCTTTTCAAACTAATTCACCAAATCCTTTACTGCAATCTGATACTAAATAGGCTACTAATAGAGCATAAAGTTTCATGTCTATTGGATGTTTAATCCATAGTGCGCACGAACTGACGTTTGATTGTAGTTTGTCTAGTCGAAAAGACACGCTTCCTAAGACACTTTTGGCGAATCTGTTGAACCCCTACGTTCAATATTGAATCTAAAATCAACCCGAGAAAGTTCGCAATACGTTTAATAAGCTCTAGACGTTTTCTACCGGTAGACAGTGAACAGACGCGCGCGCCTTTACATCTAAAACCAGCTGAGTAAAGCTTATTTTCGATGAACACTAATGTGTTAGTGACATAGCCTTGTTTGATAGTGTTTGAGGGTGGTCTATTAATAAAGGGTTTATAATAGAAACGCGTCGTCAGCTAAGACGCCTACGTGGCCATGTAGACAACTATTTCTAATATCTCTCTATTTCTCTCTCTAAATTACTGTGACGCTGACTTTTGTGAGAATTAAGTAAGTGTTGTGAAATATCTGCTTATTGCAATTGCTTCTTAAAAATAGCTTTTCGCTATAAATAACTTTATTGTTAAATAACTCATAAAAAGACTTAACAGTCCACTTTTTGGATAAGGAAACAATTTTAACATGATACCGTCACATACTACAACATAGAAAACATGGTAACGAAAAGAATAATGAGCAATGGGATTTGAGCGATCTTCTATAGGATTATATAGGAGCAAACTTAGGCTTGTATTTCTTCTGAAGGTCTTCGCCCACCTGTTCTTGGAAATCTCGAAATAATCTCTTAATCTCTTCAAAAACGAGCAAGTTATTTTACACTAGTTGCGCCCCGCAGTTTCACCCGCGCAGATTTAAATCCCGGTATTAACACGGGATAAAAAGTAGCCTATGTGTTATTCCAGACTATAATCAATATCTCTGCCAAGTTTTATCTGGATCCGTTCAGCCGCTCCGGCGTGAAATAGTAACAAACATCCATCCATTTATTTATTTATTTAATACTTTATTGCACTAAAACAAAGTACAAAAGGCGAGCTTAATGCTGCTAGAGATCCATCCATCCATCCATCCATACTTACAAACTTTCGCGTTTATAATATTAGTAGGATTTAAAATATATGATGGTGATCGATAGTAATTTTAATGACCCCGCCATCAATATCAATTTCATTCAAAATTATGATTGATTTTCAGTTCCAATGTTTTCCCGCTTGTCCATCTATTTCGGCCTCAACCTTACAGCAGTCATGTTTAAAAATAAAACCATCACATGCTCGGCCGCTATCGCTTATCTATAGCTAATTCTTAGTTTTAACCTGCCAACTATATTAATAACTCTGATAAAGTCTCGATATGTGTTCCTCTTCCTGCTCCATGACTTGAACTAAAACATACGAGACAAATGTTTTTAGGCTAAACTAGTTGCGCCCCGCAGTTTCACCCGCGCAGATTTAAATCTCGGCGATCGGAAAACATTTATACCTACGATTGCTGATATCACTCATTGCTCAAAACGCAACGATAGCGCGTGCAATTTTTTCCTGTGGCGACATCTAGTTATTATTTAGGAACTAAAAATGTATCAGCTAAATACGGTAAAATGCTAAATATCTGCCAACACCCGGTATTCCCACGGGATAAAAAGTAGCCTATGTGTTCTTCCAGACTATAATCAATATCTCTGTCAAGTTTCATCCGGGTCCGTTCAGCCGTTCCGGCGTGAAAGAGTAACAAACATCCATCCATCCATCCATCCATACATACAAATTCGCGTTTATAGTATTAGTAGGATAGTGAATTCGTTAAAAATTAAAACTACGTAGCAGACACGGATACATGTCATATTATGCTACACAAAGCCAAAGAAGAATAGGACATGAAAGCGAGCAGTGTTTAGCCTGATGTGCAGGACAGTTTAGGGTTCGAATCGGTGTTGACAACAACAAATAAATAATAGTAGTAATAATTGAATAAAGGTTATTGAAAAGCTAAATAATGTCTTACATTTATGTATAGCGCTGGTTTCATGATTTTATCTATATGTAAGATAAAAGACAAAAGTGATTGACTGATGACAACGCACAGGCCAAACCATTAGAGCTAGAAACTTGAAATTTCGCACACGTATTCCTATTATGACGTAGGCACCCACTAAGGAAGGGTTTTTCAAATTTCAACACCCAAAAAGGTGAAATAGGGGGTAAAAGTTTGAAAAAGTTTCAAAGTATTCCAACCGGTGAAATAGGGGGTAAAAGTTTAAAATAGTTTCAAAGTAATCGTGCGCGAGCGAAGCCGCGGGTTGAGCTAGTATAAAATACAATTCCAAAACACTTGTTTAGTGAAACGTCCATCAGAAGAGTCAGAGGCGAATAACTCTGGACCCATGAAGTCTTATGTAAAAAAGTATTTGTGTGTAATAATATTGTCACCAGAAGATTTTGTAGTTATTTTTTTTTATTAAATTCTATGTCAGCTTCTGGAAACTGGTCTGAAAGATGTCCATCAGTCAACGCAGTCGGGCCGCGACCGCGTTTCGCTGTCGTGTCGACCGTCATCTTGAAGAGTTCTGTAGAACATAACTATTTTAGGATAAGGAACATTGACCTTTTCTTTGTAAACTAGGAATATTTGGTGAAAGCTGTAATTTTGGATCCAGCGCAGCGTTCCAATTCAAGGAATTGAGACTGTATTGTTATTGCTGATGAGGTCTGTAGCTATGTTATACTGGTGATATTCGACTCCTTCACCAAAGTTTGCCACAACTTATACAATGTACTTAGTAGAGTAGGTTATACGTACGGTCGGTAAGATCTAGAAAATCTAGCCGTGGGAGCGTAAATATGGTATTAAATAAGGTTATAAGGTCGTAAATGGTCTGTCGGTCCAAATCTGCTGATTCCACGTTTGTCTAGACTCAGATTCGCCACCCAAACTGCAGCTCGATTACGCTAATGTCTGGCTATCGAGATGGCTTTCAGTTTGACATTTGATTCCCATAGATATTGTAATAGCAATTGAATAGAATGGATGGGAATCAAATGTCAAACTAAAAGCCATCTCGATAGCTGGACATTAGCGTAATCGATCCGCTGTTTGTAAGAGTGTCCACGCTGCGCTGTAGAGTCACACCACGCAAATGCTATATACGTGTAGGTATTCATTTATCCTAATATCTTAGATAACTGAGGAATACAATAAAATATATGAAAACACATACCAGAAAGTTGATAAAGTATCGCATAAATGAAAAGGAGTAAAGAAATGGTTCGATAATAAATAAAAAGTTAAGTCGGGTAGGTTATTTATTGGGCTTTGATTTATCAGCATTGCTGCGATGCTTTCAGCAATCCACGCTGCAATTTGTCATTCTCATACGCTTTGACAGAATTTATGACCTTCCTGAAAAATTGCGGATCTAAATATTTTCATCCACAAATCTATCTTCGACTGAGACTTGGCATAAAAAAAAGCGAGAACTTTCTCTGCAGTCAAAGCCAAAGGTTTTTATTAGTACGTACGTAATGTTATGCCTATGCTAACTGTCATGTTTGTCTCCTCTTCTTTTAGTCGTTTATGAATAGTATGGTCAAACAATAGTATGGTACCTTAGAGTCAAATAATAGGTGCTCCGTTTGACCTTTCATTCTTGTTAACCTTGTAAGCTCAGGTCCTGATGTCATCGTCTGGATAGACATTTGCAATGCATGAAGTGTTCGAGGGAAAACAATAAAATTGCATGCTTGGCTATTATTACATTCAAACACGTTTAGTTGAATACCAAACGTTACTCTCTAGACTTTGGCTTTGAAGTTCGAACCATGTCTAGTATCATGTCAGGAGTAGCTCCATTCATGAACTCTTTAATGCACTTACGCCATCGTTCAATAAAAGATGTAATGGAAAAACTGTGAAGAGTGTACTTAATATAGGTTTAATGGCAGGAACTTTTAAGCAGAGCAACGGTAATGAAACGTTGCTGCTATAATAGAAGCAGGCGGTATGCCTCTGTAGTGCCTGCCCGAATCTGCTTTCTTATCAAGAAACCAAAGTTAAGCTTTGATTCCGCAAATTAAAAATTGCTTAAAATAGGCCTTGTCACTGGTTGTGGTTGGTGAAAGTATTTTTTTTACTAAGAAACCTAAAGGGAAAAGGTAGAAATAATTCGTAACAAGTTATTTTTTAAAACGTCAAAACAAATTAATATTCTTGGTTTTATTGGGAAGCAGTCGAGACTGAGCGTCTAGGCAGAATATCCAATAATAATCGTACGCAGACAAAAGCTCATTACCCTCTTTACGCGGCCGACGCTGCTGGCTTGAAAATATCTGTGTTCCATTATGTTCGCTTATCGCTTTTACCTGATCAGTTGCGAAAAATATCTTAAATGCTTTTGTTGTTTTCAACAGGTTTCTAATTAAACCCAAAACAGAATATTGCCTCACATCTATTTATACCTATAGGTACTAGTTTTATTTAACCGTATGACAAAATATAATACGCGAAACAAAAATTAAACAGTATTACAATAAAAAACAAAATTAATTAAGTTTTCTAAACATTACTAAAATACACCATACTCAATCTTATTTAAAGGTCAATGTTGAGATTCCCAAGCCAGGCTAATGCTCCAGGAGGAAGGTCGGTCCAGGGTCCAGGTTATGAGTGGATAGGGCAGCGTGAGATGTACCTACTAGTAAAATTACTGTAATATAATTAATTTTTTTATCATGCGCCTGCATTCACACAAAAAAATTGCGTTCTCTACTTCGGTGTGATAAAAATATACATGTACGAGATGACTTGTGTAAAATTGGTATTCGTAAATAAGACGTTCGAAAGACATAGACGCAGTTATCGGATCTAAGATGACCCGGAGACCGGAGTGTACCAGTCCACAATGGAGGCTCAGATTTCTAGCCTGCCTACCCCGTCGGACCGGTCTGGTCCCTTGCTCTGGTTTTGCGCGTAGGCGTTAAGATATGTGGCTCCGTGTAGGACACCTTGGCTCTTCCTTTTTCGATGCGAAATGGCCAAGAATTTGTAGTTCTCTTCTGCGGACTTTTTGCTTTTACAAATGTACTTGTGCGGGTAAAGCTTTAGAATCAAACGCTCATGTTTACTCATACAAACTTGCGCGTTTTTAGTATTAGTAGGATTATTTAGTTACACGTAGGTACCTTCGAACTTCGATTTACGAGTAAGCTTTATTTTAGTATGTTCCATAACTTTAATTGAAAAACAAAGAAACCATCTAAACTTAGACATCTAACAATGAGCTCAGGAGGCTACGAAATGTTCATTCATGTTTCGCGTACAGCAGAGTAGCTATACGTAATAATTGAAATCGTTCAACTCCACAAGCAAAATTGTACCTCCACGCGTTCAAGTGATGCATCCGCTTTATCACCGAAGATCAGCATGCACATTACATGAGGATATAACATAATAATATTGTAAGATACACTATCTGACTGACCATCAACGCGCTGTAACCTAGTTTTGCTGCAATTTCTAGCTGCAATCGTATTTTTCGCAGCTGCAGCTACCATTTGCCGAAATAACGAACTTATATATACAAGCGCCACTACTAATCTCAAATTTGGAGCGCGTTTTGGTGCTTGCTCTACTTGGCAAAAGGTGGTCGCTTCTCAATCGGCATTTCCGTTGAAGTGTGAATGAATAACGCAAAAAAGCTTCACGACTTTGAGGCACGGTAGATATCCCTTCAGGATGTACCGGTACTTGGTACATCTCAACTTAAGATTTTTTGTGGATTTCTAAGTGGTGGAATGGACTATATGAAGTAGAATGTTTCTACTCGATAACCGTTGGTGAGGAGAGGCTTGTAAGAAAAGAGCTCGGCACGAATGAAGCTGCGGGTGTGTATACATATAAGAAGCGTACTGCATGTTTGTGTAACAATGCAGACAATAACGTCTCGGATTTCGGACCGGACGGACCGGATCAGCACACTTCGAAGTAGGGCTGCATGAATTTAAAGATTCTAGTTTGACATTTTCAATCAATTCATTTATGCAGATTAAAAAGTCACACAAAACTTGAAAGTTTAATGTTAGAAAAGAAAAATGAATAAAAAAAATATTATTTATTTATTGAGATATTAACATCATTACATGTTTCTTTATTAAGCCCTAAGGCGATTTTAAATCTAGGTTTCTTACTTACTATTAACTTACTACAACCTATGCACAACACTGCTTATTTTAAACATTTTGTTTGCAACCATCTGTGACATTTATTGATATGTTCGATGTTTTTGTAAGTGGTTCACTAGTCACTATAATCTCTTGTATTGATCTTCGCTTTAGGACGATATTAGGATTGTATGATCCGTTTTTTTTACTTTTTATTTGATGTCTTCTGTGGAGCCTATTTCTTACAAGGCTATATTTCCAGACAAGCCTCCTGACATCAAAATTCTGATAACATTATGGAGTATTAGCAAAATATGTGTTTTGACTATCATTGAATCTCCTTGCCTGAGAGTTTGTGTTCCTGTGAATGTTTTAAAGTTACCAACCCTATATGTGTGTCACCTTGGCTCTCAGCATCCTTGTATCTTTATTGGCAGACTGCCCTTTAGTCCTTGCACACAATTAGACCAAGTGTCTGAATAAAAGGATCAAATAAAACTGTGCTTTCTTATTCAGGGCTGCGGCTATATCATTTTATATTGTCCCCTTTGTTATATTTAGTTATCAAACTATAGTTTACCGAACTTACATTTTACCAATGACGTAGTTTTTGAGCCGCCTCAGAGCCTCCCGTTTTGGAATATACTGTTTATCGACGGCCCTATACTATTGCATAATATAATGACACGTAATGAAAAGAGGTATGAATGTGGATGGATATAGGAGTAGAGGTAGAATAGAAAAACTATCAATAGATTGTGCAAAAGATGATATTCTTGAGAAAGGAGTACCTAATGAGATGAGGAATGATAGAGGAAAGTAGAGAGAAATAACTTGTTGTTCCGACCCCATATAAATTGGGATAAGGGCAGAAAGATGAAAAAACTGAAACAGCTTCACGACTTTGATCCCCAGGCACGGTAGATATCCCTTCAGATCTCCCAGTACCAAGTAGGTACTAATTCAAGATTCTTTGAGGATGTCTAAGGGGGGTAGTCAGAGGTACGTCCAAACATTACATTTGGCACATACCCACATTTTGCAGTAGTTAGTATTCCATACGTGACAGGTTGCAAGCCCATCGCCGCTGTTAGAATACTAACTGGTTTACGGTCACGATGTTTTCCTTCACCGTTAAAGAGCACTGGCATTGCGCACATAAATTTTTCGATAGAAAAATCCATTGGTGCAGCACGACCGGATTCGAACCTGCGACCTTACGATCGGAAGGCGGGGTCAGTCCCACTAGACCACCGGTGCTCTTAGAAAAATAATTAGTTTGGGCAGAAAGATAATTATGTAGATATGTGTACATCCACCGATTACGCCCTATATTGCGCGTTCATCCCTCTGAAACGTATCTGTAATTAGGTACTTGATTTTAATGAGTTTTACTGATTCGAGTGCTTCTAAAAACATTAGAGTTTTACCTGGCGTTCCATCAGATCATTATGCTCAAATTATTGATGTAACATTAAATGTACAAATATTAAAACCCGCTATTGTTAAGCTCAGGAAGCTATCGAATGTTAAATTAGAAAAAATTAAAGTTAGTCTAGCAAAATCTCTAACGAATTCATCGTCATACACTGACTATGATACTTATTTTAGCAACTTTCTAAAAAAGCTTGATGAGCACTTGCCTATTGTAGAAGCTGGCAAACCAGACTCTAAATATTTTTATGAATGGGCCACTAAAGGAATCCTTATTTCGAGAAAGAGATTATTTGATTTATATGCACTCAGTAACATGCATGAAAACCCTGTCTTAAAATCTTATGTAAGTAAATATAGTAAAGTCTTTAAGAACGTATGTTTAATTGCAAAGAAAATTCATATAACAAATAAAATAGAAAAATCTGTAAATAAAATAAAATGTGTGTGGCAAATTATAAAAGAAGAGACAGGAAAAATCTGTAACAACAGTGATAATGTATGTGATAAAATACGGGATGAAAATGATAATAGAATTATTTTAGACAAATCTGACATTTCCAACTATTTCAATAATTACTTTGTAAATATAGCAAATAACCTGACATCTGAATTAAATTGTTGTATTGACAAATCTATTGAATTTTTAACTTAATATATTCCAGTCGCTAATAATAACTTCAAGCTGAAACCAATAAGCATCCAAAAAGTTATAAATATAATTCGTAATATGAAACTGAAGAAATCTAACGGTTTCTGGTACATTACTCCTTATTTATTGAAAAAGTTGGAAGGTGTTATAGCAGAACCACTTATGTACATTATAAATGAATGTATCGAAAATGGGGTTTTTCCCGACAAAATGAAAATCGCAAAAGTTGTACCATTGCACAAGAAGGGTAAGACCACATCATGCAATAATTATAGACCCGTATCTGTGCTCCCAAGTTTTAGTAAAATCTATGAAAAATATGTGGCTGAAGAATTAACCACTTATATTTTAGACAACAAACTCTTAAATACAAGACCAAGGCCTTGAGAGATCACAAAAAACGTATGGAGTGTTTTGTGATCTTTCAAAAGCCTTTGACTGTGTTTCGCATGATATCTTACTTAAAAAGTTAGATCATTATGGTGTACGCAACAAAGAATTGCAAATATTTAAATCATATATAAGTAAAAGAGAACAAGTCACAGAGTTAAATGGTGTAAGGTCAAACAAACGTGTTATAAAGTTAGGTGTTCCGCAGGGATCAATATTGGGTCCTCTGTTGTTTTTAATTTACGTTAATGACATATCTATAGTTTGTAAGGATATTGACATGGTCTTATTTGCTGACGACACTAGTTTAATCATTAAGGACAAAACTAATGATGGTCTTAGTGTTATACTGAGGGATGTTATGCCTAACTTAGAAAAATGGTTTTCAGTGAATAACTTACTACTGAATATAAATAAAACACATGTTGTAAAGTTTTGGTTGGGAACCAGCATATCGCCAAACACACCTGTACAACAAACTTTAAGGGATTTGTCATTGCCCAGTACTGATCGCATGAAGTTCTTAGGAGTATGGTTAGACTCAAAATTGACATGGGCGGTACATATAGATGAGTTAACAAAGAAATTAGGAATAGCAACGTATGCTATCAAAAAAATTAAAGAACTAGGGGGTATTAAAGCAGCAAGAGATGTATACTTTGCTTACTTTCACTCTTTAATGACTTATGGGATAATGTTTTGGGGTACAGCAGCTGACTCTAATAGGATTTTTGTACTTCAAAAAAGATGCATAAGATATATTTTAGGTATGAAAAAAATTGACTCCTGTAGAGATAAATTTAGAGAGCTAAGTATTATGACCATGACTTGTGAATTTATATACCAGAATATTGTATACGTTAGGGAAAATTTAAGTCACATGACATTAAAACAAGATTCTCATAATTATAACACTAGACATAAGAAAAATTTAATGACGCCAGCTGTTAGATTAGCAAAAACAAAAAAAAGTTTTGTTTTTACGTCTATTAAATTTTATAATATGATTCCAATTTACATCAGACATAAGAGTGACATTGAATTTTTTAATTTTATTAAAGATAGACTGCTCTGTAAAAGCTATTATAAAATTGACGAAGCTCTTGCTGATAAATTGATATTTTGTGATTAATTACATAGGTACTTATTTATTTTTTATTCACATTGAATAGTGCTTATATTTTATTTTTATTGTTATTTTTAATTTATTGTTGTTCGGTTATTCTACTTTATTTTATATTTCATTATGATTATTTAAATTATGTTATATTGATTATTCTGTGACTTATCTAAGTACATGTGCCTTGTCAAAAGATTAATAAAGATTATGATTATGATTATGATTATGATTTAATTTTGCAAGCGGTACGAGTCAACTAGGTACGTCGCGTTGGTAAAATTATTTAGATGAATTTTGCGCAGCAATTTCCAATTGGCCGTAACTCGAACGGCGCATTCTTCCACTACTGGTACCCTCTACATTACCATAAAACCACCACACCCATAACTCTTTCTCCAAAGAAAAATAGCTCTTATACTCGTGAGGTTAAGTTTGAAAAAACATCGGTGAAGGGTCGAAGAAAACTTGGCGCATGTGAAGTTCAAAGCCCTGTAGTGGTCACGTGCCGGCAAAGGCAAATTTTTGCACCCAGCAATTTAAAGACTTTTGTGTATTAATTACTAACATTTATGGGGATTTTATTTATAGAGTTTTAGTTATTTCTGGATTCTATTATTTTGATTTTGCTGCAGTAATCAAATCAACCGCAAACTCAATTTCTTATAAGATCATTATTTTTAGGAAGTTTTCTTTTAAGTACATAATATTTTGGCACCGAACAGATAGTTGAAATATGATTTCTTAGGGAGAAGTTTAAGGAGATGACTGCCAACCTTCAGTAGTGGAGAGACACCCTAAGAAGAAGAAGATGATTTCACCATTTTCAGAGTATGCAGCAGATAATATAATTGGCTTTAAACCCAAGCATTCTATCCCCAATCTAAGGATGGAATGACGTACCTACCTATCCTTGGTCTCGAATTCTAAGAAAAAACAATTTGAATGATGTTTTGTCTAAACAATACTCATCAAGTATTGAACACAGCTATAAATCAGAGAACGTGACATGTACAGAAAAGAATAAAAGTCATGTAGGATATTACAAAATGATTAGGTGGTGTTTCACTTTCATGAAACTTCAAAGAACTTAGTTAAAGTGAAAGCAAATAAGCATGGAAGAAGTACTCGTACTACCGAAAAAAAAATACTGAGCATCGATGCAGTTTGCCCGTACAGAAGCACACGTGATTTATTTACTAATGTATGAACTGTGTGAGCGTGCACTCATCTACAAGCCTTGCTTTTGTGCATGCTTGTACATTATGTAGGTATATGCTTAGGCGAGGTCTAGACCGAGACTCGGTCACGGCAGAACCACTTTCTATTTAAGTCTCTACTACAATGTTACTAAGTGCTAGCAGAGTTCTGCTTATACTAAGTACAGTCAGCTAGAAAAATCGAGTTACTGGTTTCTTATTTTTAATTGATTGAGTGAGCGAAGCGAACGAAAATCATACAATCAACGTGGACGATTTGGCATTTTATGTATGTATGTATGTTTGTCCGGCCATACATTTCGATCCGTTGCCACGATCTGCATGAAATTTACGTAAGGCGTGTTAAAATATTTAAAATTTTAAAGGGTCAGCAACGCGAGAGTTACAAACGTCCAAAGGCTACGGTAACCGCTTCCCATCGGGTGGGCCGTATGCTTGTTTGCTAACTTGGTAGTATTAAAAAAAAACAGAAAACTCGCGCAAAGTTGTCACGAAGAACTTCTTTCGCTTCGCTCTGCTGGTGGATTTCCTGGACAATAGATTTCGATTCATTGTTATCCATCCACCTCCCGTGCAGATCACGGGACAAGATGCAAGACAGTTTTCTCCTGAGAGTTAGGTAGATTCTGACGAACAGGGAGGTTCCTATTCGTTTTAAAGCATGTACGAAGATAACTGAAATAATCATATTTCTCTGCTATCTTATTAACACCGTTACGAAGTAACATACACAATGAATCATTACAAAATTAGGCCCCGAAATAGGTCACAGTCTGTCGCTCCGTCAATGGCGGCCAAGGGCGGGGCCTTTGCCCTTACAACGTGTGGAAGAGTGACAGACAAATAGCTATCAATTGTAAAAGAAAGAGATGTAGAGCATCAGCTGATTAAAGTTTCGTGGGATCGAAGGTATGAGCAGGGAAATTGACCAACGGTTTCGGCGATTGCCCCCTAATTATGGTTTACGTTCTGCAGTTCCGTTGGGTTTGTTGGCAACGCCTGTGAAATATTAGGTTCCCAGTTTAGTTACAATTTTACCTAATAAATAAAAGAAAGAAACAGTTTTACTGCTTTGGTCTACAGGCATGGGTAGTTATCCCATCGATCTCAGTACCAACTCAATATTTTTTGAGGAGACCTGTATATGTTCCAAATGAAATTTAGGTCGTCCTAATATTTCATTTCATGATAAAATCAAAAATAATAACAATAAAATAATATCTTGCTAATTACGTATCCAGCCTGAGATCATTGGCGCACTATGTGAATAAGCAGAGCTACGGGCACACGTTACATTTGTCATGCTTGATACACTTTGGAGTAGTTTTCCAAATATGTATGTAATGAAAAATAAAAAAAAAGGTTAGTTATGCAAGTTTTTTTACTCAATTAGCCACGACAAGAAATTTTCAGATTCAGATTTGTACTCTTAAAAAATAAACTCATCCAAAATGTGCTCCTACGTGAAAGGCACGAAGCATAATAACGACCACTGCACTCTTCATAAGGCGATTGTAAGGAGCTTCACGATAAAGTACCGCTTATGAACCGTGTGTGGGATAGGCTATACAATGATACCCTAAAAACCTTTGACATTTAATACGCCACTACCCAGCCGGTCTGAACAAATAAGTAGAAAATAAACGTAAAGACATCATTATAAGGCCGAAAGTGCCATAGCATGGCTTAAAAGCGGTCTACTTGTGTACTGGGTGAAATCGGCTAAGCTCTAGCAACTGGGTCGGTGAATGTGAAATGGGTTTGCTTTTAAGTTTATCTTTATACTCATCATGTTCAGTTAGAGTATTTTGTGGACCTTCGGGCTCAGTAAAGGTATCGCCAACTTACCTAAGTTAGAATTTATAGTCATACATAAGGAACTGGCACCTAGTTTAGTTATTTTTATAAGGCTTTTCATAGTGATCATGACAGTACAATCGCATAAAAACTTCTTATTACTTATTGAAAAAAGCTCAACATTTTTTTTTTTTTTTTGATAGCTAGACGTTTGACTGCCATCTCACCTGATGTAAAGTGAAGATGCAGTCTAAGGTGGAGCACGCTTAGCTATAATCCACTATATTCACTCTTGTCTTAAAAATTCCTAAGTTGTATCGTTCCGGAAATACCGACGACGGTAAAGTGTTCCACTCCTTGGCAGTTTGCACCAGGAAAGTGGAAGCAAAGCGCTTTGTGCGATAATGAGGGATTTCTACCATATAGGGGTGGCACTTATCCGTGCGTCTAGTAGTCCGGAGGTGGAAGGGTGACGGGAGAATGAGATCGTGCAGTTCCTGCGCACACTCGCCGAAATGTATTCGGTAGAAGACCGATAAGCACGCAATTCGTCTCCTGTGTTCGAATAATATTTTAAATATTTATTAATAAAGTCATACAACTCTCACGTAGAGCTAAGCAATAACCAACAGATTATTCTAGCTGAGTAGGTACTGTATAATCCTGAATATATTATTGTCTCCCAAGATGAACCATCAAGGCATATATTTATTGTGGCAAAGAAAAAAGTGATAGCGCTTACGAATAAATAATAAGTCGATAGCGCTAGCGAATGGCCTGAGAGAGCAGAGCAGTTTATCCCGGCTATAATCCCGGCTATAATCGATCTCTCTGCCAAGTTTCATCCAGATCCGTTCAGCCGTTCCGGCGTGAAAGAGTAACATACATCCATCCATACTCACAAACTTTTGCATTAGTAGGATTACCCAGCAATACTTTCTTGTAAAAATATTGCAACGTAATTGAATTCACGACTTTGAGAGTGCAGAATTTTGTTCGTAGATTATCCAGCAATACTTTCCTGTAAACATATTGCAACGTAATTTAATTAATGACTTATAATAAACTATGACACAATGTCGGTCTTCGAAAGTCTATTGTACGTGGTGCCCTTGGCTAATTTATTTCAATTGTTTAACCATCTCTGCAATTTTACATAGAAGGTCACTGCTCACCAACCAACGTCCTGCTATTGTCAACAGCGATTAAGGTGACAGCAAGTGTGTAAAGCTTACCTCAAAATAGACATCTAATATACAGAACAACTGAACCTTTCTAAAACATATCCTTCCCTTTCCACGTTCGTGTAATTAATGACATTCGAACTATGTCAACCGCATTGTATTTTGATATATCGGACCTTCGTGACTTGGAACAATATAACTGGTTCAGTGAGGGGGTCCCAGCGAAGTCACATGAAGGGTACCAGTGGGAAATAACTGAATTAGATCGGCTTTGATAACAAAAAGACCCTGGCTTTGAGTGACATTTCAGATTGTGATACTTTTGCCTCACATAATAGGGATTTTGTTTTCTTCAAATCATATGTAAGTACATAATATTCGCGACTGTGACTAATAATAATCACGTTAAGAATGTCAATATTGATATCGCCACATTGAGATACCTATCAAGATAGCAGCAGAGTCAATGATAAAATAATTGTTGTTCGTATTAGATTAGCTACTTATTTTAACCTGTAACCTAGTTTATAGCATGTTTTCCTCAATGACCAATAAAGTCAACAAACACAAAAACGTGAATATTTCATTAGACTTAGTAGGGCAGCGAGTGTAATTTGGTAAGCGCGGCGTAAAAAGGAATCAAATATCGCCCAAATAGGTATACCAAAGTTTATACCCCAAATGTGTTGAAGAAAGCACCCTAAAGCTCGCCGGCCGGCATCGTCTGGACGAAGTCTAGGAGCGCACGTGAGCGCTGAGCGGGCATGCGCACCGACCTAAGCAAGCCTCTAACTTAGGCCAGTATCGAGCGAGCCTCCAAGCGGAGAGGTCATGTCGCTATGTCAGACGGTCGCGACTCCCCGTCGCAAAGCGGTCTTCGGGACCGTGTCAGCTTCTTTGAAAAAGTATGGACCGGCAACTCCAGCAATGACAACGTAGATGCCGCTACTGATGTAGACGAGATAGAGCGTCGCATCGAGCAGCGCAAGCGGCAGCCGGAGTCGTCGAAAATCGAAGTTAAACTTAAGCATACTCGCGAAGCAGATTCGCCGACAAAAAGTTATGAATCAACATTCCCTAATCTGAAGCTGCGACATGTGGAACCACCTGTTGAGGAGGTGGAACGCGAAGACAGGCAGGTCGAAGAGGGCGACCTGGCTGCCGGCGTCCGCTTCGTCAAGTTCGAACGGGTGACAGTCAAGAGGACCGTAACGGAGTCCCACAGTTCCCACAGTTCGCACACGCTAAGCGAAGACCGTCCTGACTCTCCGCAACACGAGTGGTATTCGGAGTACAAGCACCAGAATTTACAGACTGGCCAAAAGAAGGATTACATGAGGAGCAAATCGGAGTATGACTCTCACATTGCAGGCTTACGCGGTAAGTTTGCGTTTAATAAAACATACCTGGTCTAGTCAAAGTTACCCGAAAATGTTTTTGAGATAAAAATAGTTTGCTAATAACCATAAACCAATCAGAGACATGCAAACACGCTGCAAGAGCAGACTATCTAATTGTTCGCGAACACCGAAGGTGATAAACAACACTTTGGACGTTTATTAGGTATCGCGATGCCGAGCGCGTTATGTCATTTTTGCTCTTGGAATCAGGTAAATGTCAGAGCGACCTTGGCACTCGGCGCTCGTCTAAACATTATTTTATTTGGTAGTCTAATTTCTGCTGATTTTTAGTGGACAATGGGATCGGTTTGGTTTTTTTGGACGATAACATAATTTTATCTATATATATATATAAACAAAACCTATTCGCAACGCAACGCAATTTTTTTTAATTTTGTTTATTCGAATGGCTCCTTCTAAGTAGGTAGGTAGGTACCCACAATGATCATTAACTTGGTTGGTAAGAAGAATAGGATATGTACATTGTATAGTTTTTCTAATTATTTCACTATTAGGTATGGCTACTTGTACAAATGCGGGAATTATTTTGGTAAATTATTGATCGTAGGTAATTAGTATTACCTATGCTCGAAGCAAATTTACGTAATAAAATTCTTAACCAATAGTTTTTATTGCTTCACAAATTGGTAAATCAAGGTCGTATTCTTCGATATAGTGCTACGTGACTAACTAAATTAAACCCGACCTGAGAGAACATTGTCATCAATTTCGTGGGCTCAATAATATTATGAGTATGTATGTATTAAGAAAAAAATATACATAATATCTATTAGTATATAGGTAAGCTATCTGATTCCCATATAAGCTTTGACTTAGTTTGGGATGAGATACCTACCTGTGCTGCGTGGAAAGTCCACCAATATTTATTATTTTAATTGACTAGAAAGTATATGGATTTGATCGCCTTATTTCGTCCTAATATACGCATTGTATAGTTTATATTTCGTATCATCCGCGTCAAGTTAGCTACTTTTAATTTTGAAAACTTAATAAGTAGTGTGCTGAATTCGCTATTAATCTGCTGTATGCCTACTTATCATCTAACGAACAGGGTTGCAGTCTGTTAATCTTCATCGTGCAAAAGTTTTCTTTTATTATTGCTTTTTCATTAAAATGCACTTAACATCTAAATGTATTTACCACTCTGAATGAAATAGCTATTTTAAGAGTCGAGAACCGATAAAGATAATCGTAAATGCAAATTATTCTCAGAATAGTTCTATCCTAGGCAACTTGAGGATCAGGGTTGTCACTTAAGAATAACAATAAATGTATAAGTTGGCCTATACTCGTTTCTTTCGAAACAGTGTGGTGAAAGATAATTAATTGACTCAGGCGTGACTTTGCGGAAGTCCATTGTTAAATAAAAATTAACTTGAACAAAGCAATATGTAGTACTAATCCGCTGATCTAATCTCCTTAAGCTGGAATAAACTTAATTAGACTTCGACACGTGTTTCACCTCTCTACGAAGCATCTTCAGGAAAATTGAGAGTGTGGTGAAAGGATTAAAAGTGCGCCTCGAAGAAGTTCTTTTCTAGCATTCTAATGACTCTATAAACTCACTCTATAATAACTTCTCTCTCTTCTTCTTCTTCTTGTTCTTCTTCTCTCTTTCTAATAACTTTATAGATTCTACGACATGGCGGCTTCCTGACGATGGTTTCCTTCACCGTTTGAGATTACTTTCGCCGTGCACATTATTTTATAACAGAAGAAACTAATTGATGCACGACCGGTTTTCAACCTACGTTTTTATGATTGGAAGGCGATCCGCTACAACTAAACTACCAGTGCCACCAGTCCAGCTCACCACACTTACGCTGAAAACTGTTTTATGACTTGCTCAAGCGTAGCAGCGGCACCAACGTGTAGAGATGGCTTTCTCAATTTCCATTTGTAAAGTTTCTTGATTGACAAGCGACAAGTGTAAACACTGACTGTAGGCATCAGCAAAAATAATAGTTTTTTTTTAATAAAAACCCGACTTCACTGAAAAACCTAAAAAAAAATTTGCGGAAGAAAACATATATTTTTTTGGAGTAACCATAGTAACACACATACAATTAAACCATACAGTCAAATTGAGATCCTTCTCATTCAAGTCGGATAAAATAAGCTCAACTGTAATCTAAAACGTTAAATAAACGCAAAATAAACATCAATATAAGGTTTACATCAAAACGAAATAATCCTAGGAATGCTAATAAAAATTCTTGAGAATCTTCAAAGGTTAAGCTCAGAGAATTCCAACACAAGTGATACCTGTGTAAAGTTTGACGTGTGCCACAGAACACAGAATTGTACGCCTTCCTTTTAATTTTTCTGTGGCGTGTGCCAACCCTGTTTAGTTGCTAATCACGTCACGACTCACAGAAATTGTAATTACTATGATGTCATTGGTCATTTTATTTTAGCACCTAGTTGTCGTCAGAATTACAATGTGTGACTTCATTTATAAGCGTGGCGCATAGGGATTGGGGACTATGTATTAGAAAAAACATAGTTCCCCATGTAGGGTGGATATATCCTGGAACTACTATCTCCTAAAATTCTTAAAGATGATTTATATTTAAGAATTTTAGGAGACAGTCAAAGACGTAAATGAACATGATTTTTATTGTCGTACTGTACAGTAGGCAAGCTGTACCTATAAGTTTAGTAGTCATAACATAAGTTGAATCGGAGGCCAAGATCCACTTCAGGGTTGATGCGCCAGGATACTGAGTGAGTGAGTAAGTTGGACTTGAATCACTAAATACATATAAAAACTCGTGGTAAATCACGATTCAACTTAAGTTTATATGTCTGAATGCCTTTTTAATCATGGTTTATTTCAAGGATTATGATACCTGTTTTCTGCAATAATAATAAGCTCGTTTACAATGTTTCCAGCAAATATGAAAATATTTCTATTTTCAAATAAAAGTAAACGATCTTTGAGAAGCTGGAGGGAAGTGATGTAAATTCCATTGTAATGACAAAATAGTTTCATCTATTACACTGAATGTCAAACTAGTCATAATAGATAAATATGAGAAGATTAATCATGTACAACATTTAACAAGCACGTAGTAGATACAAAACATATAAATACCTATGTTAACTGACTTCAAAAAAGAAATAGGTATAGGTATGTCGTCGGTTTTTTAAAGATTTTTATTTTATGTATACTGCACTAAGCTAGCTATAGCTATACTGCACTAAGCTACAAGATATCTGATACAGCAGTGCAAGTACCGTTCTTATCGATCGCTTAATTTGACATTTAGAATCGTCAAAATTCGTTAGAAATGGTTTTATCCACTGTTGAAACCTTTTTTAACTAACAATATCGATCAACTAAATGATTCCTAACGATATTTTGATGTGTTTTTGAGTAGATTTTGGTATTATTTACTCTATTTTTGGAAAAAGTTTTTATTGTGAAATATTGTGTGGAAAATATCTAAAAGAAAGAAACAGTTACCGATTAATTCGGTACTAACATTTAAAAAAAAAAAAATGCTGGACAATCCACACAGCACTATCTAGCCCCAAAGTAAGCTATTCAAATCTTGTGTTATGGGTACTAGATAACTGATATATTTAATACATTATATACTTACATAGATATATATTTTTTTATTATACATAGAAAACACCCAGACCATCGGAACAAATTTCTGCAGATCGTACACAAATTTGTTCCAAGGCGGGAATCGAACCCGCAACCTCTTGCGTCGCAGGCAGGCTCTCGCTCGCTGCGCCACAGAGGTCATTCAGTTCATAAATTGAAGATTATGTTAGTAACATCCTTAACGTAACAACTTCCGTATTTAAATCTCGGAAAAGTAAGTTAAAACAATTTTAGTCGTTTTTACAAATCGGAAGTGAGAGATGAAACCCCTGATAGGTTTATCCCTTAGTTTACACAAAGCGGTTTAAAATAGCCGTTTCAGATCTCTGAAGCTGAGAGTGGCGAGTAAATGTAAACTTTTAAAGAAGTCAACAAGTAGTGTACGTCATACGGTTCAAAGTATATGTATATGTGTATTAAATATTCCAAAGTGCCGGAAAACTGAATAAAAGTTTTATGCATTTTATACCTACATGTTAGTATCTACCGTGCCTGCGTGTCGTGAAGATGTTTTCTTTTTTCATCTTCCTGTCTTTATATCACGCTAAGTTCGTCGTTTCTTCCACTCTTTTCTGTCATCTTTCACACAGTCCATCCATCTTTTCTTTGGCCTGCCTCTCCTAAAACCATCCACATCCATACCTACCACTCTTCTTAAAATGAGATTCTTCCCTGCTCATAACATGGCCTTTCCTTTTTCGGTTTCTGCATTTTTTAACTATATAATTTCAGTATTGCAAAATATATGCAAAGTGTTTTGTTTAAAACCGCAAGCTATTGAATTTATTCCGTACATGTCCAGCTATGAGTCGTACCTACCTGTTGGTCTGACCTACCCGGAGCAATGACATCATCAGTGTCACATAAAATTAAATATAGTCATTATCTACAATTGTTAGTTATTATTCTATTAATAAAACAACATTGTTGGCGTTGTCTATTTCAGCTAGTTTTCGTAGCGATAGTTCTCTGCCTGTAAACCCTTTTTTCGAACTATGAAAGATAATCCTATAATAATTACTTTGAATTTGCAAGCTACAGGCGTTGATTGGTAGGCAAGGTCTGAAAAATGGCATACCTATAGCGCCATTACTTGCTTGCACACAGTGCTTGAGGAAGAGGCTATCCTATAATGAGCAATGTATATGAGACCGCCCATTGTACCTACGACTTTATTTTTTTTTAAATGTTCTTCTTTTTTGTAAATTTTGGTGTGCAATAAAAAAATTTTCATTCATTCATTCAATGAACCAAAGAACAAAGATCATTGGCTTGAAGATCATTGGATCACCAAAATGTCATTGGGACTTTCCCGGTTATGAAAGATCCACCTTAGGTTTTATTGGTCTCCATTTGTGAAACTATGTAGTGTGTAAATGGTAGCATATTTTCCAGTCGAGCTAGGTGGTAATGGACCGATAGCTGCGGTTATCGGTTACACGACACGCTGCGCCCTACATCGGTGCAGTAATCTTAGTGCGCAATATCTTCACGCATAAGTTCCTCTGTTCTTTGAGTCTGCACATGATCGTTGTCGGCGTAATATCCGTTTCTTTGAACCCTGCGATAATTTCATTCAATTTTCTACCGTGATTCGACCAAAATGGTTATTTCAAAACATTCGGAAATGTCGGAATTAGTCTTCTTAGTATTTTTGAAAATGTACCCAATCGCAACGTATTTATGTAATTCACTTTGAAATTATATAGGTGCGCTTGAGGTCCAGAGCAAGCTGGGAAAATAGCAGGAGAAATTGGAGAGTGTCGGACTAAGGATCAGCAGGAGCCTTATGCACTATGACCATTTGCAGCGCGAGCTCGGCTAAGACAAGGCAGGCGGCGTGATACGGTCAGGGCAAAGTATCTCCTATGTCATAAAGAATAAAGCCCAATATCAAGTTTTGACGTTTCACGGTTTGGGGCAAGGAATCTCCTTGGAATCTCCTATTGTCATAGTGAATAAGGCTCCAGGACAAAAACCGAGCACTTGTTCTGCGACTTTGGTGGTCCCTCCAGTTTCATTCCTATTGCCTTAGACGGTGTATTCCTACCGGTCTGCTCCGACTTTCGGTACCTCGGCTCATCAATTCAGAACGACGGCGAGATCGACCGAGACGTGAAAAATAGAATAAATGCGGGATGGATGAAATGGCGACAGGTCTCAGGAACAACGTGTGATCCACGAATGCCCCTTAAACTTAAGGGGAAAGTTTACAAGACGATCATAAGACCTGTCATGTTGTATGGATCTGAGTGTTGGGCAACCAAAGGGATGGATGAAAGAAGAGGGCATGCAGCAGAAATACGAATGTTGAGATGGATGTGCGAAGTGACAAGGATGGATAAAATCAAGAATGAATATATTAGAGGAAGTTTGAAAGTTGCGCCTGTGACGGATAAGTTGAGGTTAGCGTAGTATGGGCATGTCATGAGGAGGGAAGAAAGTCATATTACGAGAAGAATGTTAGACATGGATGTGATTGGTTTTAGAAAGAGAGGTAGGCCAAAGAAAAGATGGATGGACTGTGTGAAGGATGATATGAGTAAGAAAGGAGTGAGCACCGAGATGACGAATGATAGAGGAGAGTGGAGGAGTAGAACCTGTTGTGCCGACCCCACTTAGCGTGGGATAAGGGCAGGAAGATGATGACTTTGAAATTATATAGGTAATTATTAATTATGCAGGACCACCACAAATGTTGTTAAGTTGCAAACATTTTATAGCTCGAAAAGAAAATAAAGGAGGTAATATCAGCTATAACCTGTTCCTGATATCTGAAATTCCTTGTTCAATAGGTCGATGACACATACCTTTGCCGTCTTGAGGCGTAGCTGTAGAGTTTGCAACGTCTTTTAGATATTTAATAGCGATACGTTTTTACAGAAAATAATCGTTATTCACAGCCACCAATTCTGCATAATTCTACATTATAATTTTTAGAATCATTAATTATATTTATAAATTTACCCAAAAGAAATAAAGAAAAAGATTGACAAAGACGTAAGAATTTGTTGAGCTATCTAAAGTCGATAAATCTGATCTGTTTGTTCCTTCAGCTAGTGATATAAAAAAAATCTTATGTTTTATTACAGTACTTACGAATTCCTGAAAACGTCTGTTACTGTACTCCTCAGCTTAGAGCACCTTTATCTTTAGATATCTTGGGTGCGGCACTGGTCATTTGTATGTTTAGAATGCATGTTTGCTGTCGTATCTACGGTAGTTATCTACCCATTAACTACACTTTAGCTTGACAATAGGCTCATCAATCTGTATATTTTAAACTGGCCTATCTGCATGCCATGGTGAGTCCACTGTTCGTATTGTGTATGATATCACCTTAGAGCTTATAATTGACAACCTGACATGTTATCGTTGGTTCAAGTTCAGGACCTTTATATCTTCTTGTTTGTTTTTAATTTTTCTCATAGCTTTTAAAAAATACTGAGCATTCTTTCACTTCTACTTTTTAAGACCGAATAATAGTCTGAAAATATAAGTTGGTATCTGAATAAATATAGATAGGGAGAAATGGAAGTCCTTGGGGGAGGCCTTTGCCCAACAGTGAGACGAAATAAGCTAAATAAAAAATAAACTCAATAAAATGTTATAGTTACCTAATTCTGCAGAAATCATCGTTTACGCCTTTAAGAGATCGGTATTTTTGATTCGTAAATAAACATAAATCTTAATTTCTAAAGATTCATTTCTTTTCATTAGATATTATTGTATTCTGAACTACCAGTATAACAAATGCACGTGCAACAGACTGCACTCTGAATTTGATAAACACCTTTCATCTGAACGCTGTTTTGAATCTGTTTTGAATCAATAAATCCGCTGAATAATTCCGATCTGCAGTTATTACCCAATTTCAGCGATAACCGCGTGTGGTCCTACAATAACCCTAATGGCCCATTCAAACAGGGCTCGGCGTTATTGGCTTGGGCTAGTTCCAAGATAGTTTCAATAACCCCATCTCAATATAGGCAGGGTACTACCGCTCGCGAAACATGGAGTAGCTTGCTTGGTCTTTTCTAACCAATTGATTATGTCAAGCAGTCAAAATGAGAACTGCTGTAGAATTTACGTCAGAACGCTTCCGTGCTTTAAAGGGCACGTTCAGGCCAAAAAGTCTTAAAGTACAGACCCAAAAACTCCGTCACCAGACATAACGACATAGTTCAAACGAACTTCTACATGTAACTTGGCATGGTTCACTTTTTGTAGTAGGTATATCTGGAAAATGTTTAATGTTAGGCATGACTTGTGAGATAATGCGTACATGTACCTTCAAGACGGTTTTAATCAAAATAGTATTCTTAAAAAAAGATGGACTAGATAAACTATGGTCTCAGTCCCAGTTTGTACCTTTTTACGATGCTGTAAAAAACATTATCATATACAGTTTTGTAACAGAAAGTGCTTTCATAATATATATTACAACCATTAGGTATACAAGTGCAGTGAGCGTGAAAATTAATGGCCGAATTATTTTGTCGGAATCCCACGAGTCGTTACGAGATCCCGCATCAGAGAATTGTAATTATTCGTACTGTTTGGCTAATTTTACTGTTTTCGACAAAATATTATAGTCTCCGATGGACTAAATAATTAGGCAACGTGTCAGTAGTACTACTAAGACGTACAAGTGGTAGTACAAATGACACACCTTTGAATATCTAGTCTCGTGGATACTACAAGTAAATTCACTACACTTTTATTATTCTAATTTTACCTAAACTCAAGTGGTAGTTCATATGATACACCTCGACCTCACTGGCGACTGCTGGCTGACGACCTCAGTGGCGCAGCGGGCGAGAGTCCGCCTGCGACGCAAGAGGTTGCGGGTTCGATTCCCGCATCGGAACAAATTTGTGTACGATCTGCAGAAATTTGTTCCGTTGGTCTGGGTGTTTATGTATAATAAAAAATATCTATCTATGTAAGTATATAATGTATTAAATATATCAGTCATCTAGTACCCATAACACAAGCTTTGAGTAGCTTACTTTGGGGCTAGATGGTGCTGTGTGGAATGTGAATAATGCTGGACAATTCCAGCATTATTTATTTATTTATTTATCATACAAACTTGTATCACTAGTATAAAAAAACAATAGAAGGTTAAGCAACCACGAAATTCGTTTAATTAAATATTGGCGGGCATTTTACAGTGCCTTATAGCCATAAGCTAAACTAGAGGTACACAGAACATACACGTGTCTTTAACATTACCTAAATAAAATTTAAATAATATTTGCTATTCTAATTTATTTTAGAAAAACCTGACTTGATAGATAAGACATGGACTTGTTTCGAGGCTCTCTACAAACTCAATATTGCATTATCCACTTGTGTTGTACAATGTATAATAAAAAATATCTATCTATGTTAGTATATAATGTATTAAATATATCAGTTATCTAGTACCCATAACACAAGCTTTGAATAGCTTACTTTGGGGCTAGATAGTGCTGTGTGGATTGTCCAGCATTATTTATTTATTTATTTAATGAGCGGGTAATATTTATAAAATAAATTATCTGTAGAACAAGTAATAAAACATTCTAGAAGGCCGGATAGGCTAAGGAATGAAAATATTTAGCGTAGCGTGATTTATTATGTTATTATTTATCTTCACGATTACACTTATACACACCTATTTGATAAAGATATTTGACAATTACCTTATGATAACGAGCAACTTATTCATTACCTTCATATTTGTCATGTTATTACTTTCGATTTCATCAGCAAAATCGTACTAAATCATTTATCTTATATTACTAAGCATAATAACTTTTTTCTGGCTTATGCGCATATACATTTCAATGCACATGCTTTACAGCTGATCGTAGAATACATTAGTGAGTCATGTTGCGAGGTGTACTACCTCAAATCAAGCCCCGCAGTCGAAGCGGGGTTGAATTTTCTATGAAAATGAAATGAATTCTATGAAAATATCCTTGATATGAATGAAATTGCGTGAATTTAAAGTAGTCATGTTTAAAGTGGCCCACAATTTACACGATTATCATCGTTTCAGTCATAACAAATCCACTATTAAGCATAGCTTACACGTGTAATGTTTTAGTGAACTGCACCGCTCCTATAACCTTGGCAGTTCCGCGTGCGTTGGTCCGTTGACGCCGATTCGCCGTTTCGATGGTTTTTTGACCATAAACCGCCGAGCGTGGGACTGAAGTAGTATTTTTAGATGAATTTACTTTGCATCCTGTTAAATTGTTTTTGTGTCAATTTGGGTTCAGGGACTCAATATGTACTCAACCTATCATCTCTACAATCAGAGTCGAAGCAGAGACCATTGCGTCTAAACACAAGTTTGTAACTTAGTTAGAGCAAGCTGAGCAAGGTTCAACGTTCTTCACGGAAAAGTATTTAAAAAAAATAGTTATTTGTTATACAAGAGTGCAAAGTTGCTTTTTAACCGCGTGTTCAATTTTGATGACCGAGCAAGCGAAGGATTCTAAAATTTAATCACGAGCGCAGCGAGTGATTCAAAATTAGAATCCTGAGCGTTAGCGAGGGAATCAAAAGAGCACGAGGTGAAAAATCTTTGCACTCGAGTGCAACACGTAACTTTTCATTCCACCTCAGCGAGGAAATGACTAAATACAAAAAAAAAGTTTACAATCACGTAGTTTGTGGCGTTGGCGTCAAACAAACTTCCTCGTCGCTAGAATCACTCATTTTAGTTTTTTCACTTGTTTTCAAGTTTCTAGTTTTTAATATAAGGCTTAACAATGACGTGAAAAAATGCCGCGTAAAGAACCGCGTACAAAGCAAATTGAAAAACAGAACACCAAGAAGGTTCCGAGTCTAAGTTTTTAACAAATTAAAAAAAAGTTGTATGATATATTCGGCACCATAGAGGTAGCAGTAAATAGGTTTAATGTTTTTTTTATTCACAAACTTAGTGCACACGATGTTCTAAATTCAATTTACTTTATCCTCTAGAGAATAAAAACGGCTTTTGCACTCAGATATTGAAGAGCAAAAATACTCTTTCCGAGATGGTGGGATGAAAAAGTTTTTATTTCAGAAACATTCATCCATAGGTATACTTAAAACTAACATACACAAATAAATATCAACACAATTTTGATCAGTGATAAAGCCCACCCAGGAAGTTAAACCCTAGGTGGCCCCTATCACTCTCAACACAAAACACTTCCATATCGGAGAGCCATACCTATCCGATATTGTTTTCAGGATGCTGTTTTGGCTGTCCCGCACTCTGCGAATCAGGGATGCAGTTTTTTTGCGGAGGACGGCTAAGAAGCCATCCGTTTTTTTATTAGCTAATGCCGGCGCCACACATTGGATTCAACTTTGCGTCCAAGCTTGGCTATAATTTGGTTGAACCGAACTTTAGGTCCAATAACTGTCCAAGATCGATCCACACATTGGAGTGCTGGATCCAACAGTACAACTTGCAGCCAACATAGCCCATGTGAGGCGCCGGCATAAAACTAGAGAGATAACTAGATCCTGGTTTTTACTTCTTGGGGCTTTGATGAGGTTTGTTTAAGATTTTAATGAGCAATGAAACTTCTATACCTACTCGCTGTTATTTAGCATGGATCGTAGTTGGAGATAAGCTATATGTTGAACAGTTTAATAATACCAGTCCAATATAAAACTGAATTTATTGGTCTGTTGTCTAGGCTAGTGCAGTCGTTTTAATATTTAAAGATACGATCACTATTTTGCCATTTGATTATTTATTCTGTGCCATTAGATCTAATCACATTTGACTGAAAAGAGATTCTGCTATGTGATAACAATAACATATTATATAGCCTAAATCCGAAACGTTCGGTCCGAACGAAACCTAAGATAGAACTTGCTAAACCACAACACACACCCTGTCCATCTCTGATTGTATATTTTTCTACTAGTTTTCTGTATGTACCTATGTGACGATGATCTCATCGATCGGCGCTTGCGCAAGTTCAACTCGATCGACTAGCAACTTTAAAACAAATGTTTGATGGATTATTTGCAAATAATGCTTTCTAAAATTTGTTTTCAATAAAGAAAGAAGTATTATCAATGAATGTAGAGTTTTGCATTTTGTATTACGTATCGTGTTCTAACATGATGAAATCCACTTAATTATTCTGTGCACATTTTTATATAAAGATCTAACTAAACCAAACGTGCATTAGCACATTAAAATACACAGGCATTTCCAAGTGCTCTCTCATCCATATTGGTTAAGTTACTACATTTTTATCGCTATTACTATTATCATAGGGCTTATTTTCTGACTGGAGCTTTTATAAAACCTAAAAGGAAAGATAAGTGTGCTATGGTGTAGCGTTGTCTTGTTTGGTATCGTTGTTTTAAGTAACTATTTATAGTTTGAGGATAATATTGTACCACACTACACACGTAGGTACTTTCAATATCATCATTGCATTCTGCTGCTTCGTTATGAGCAAAAAGGTTTTTAAACACTACTAGTCCGGGAACTTTTAAGATATCAAAAAAGATCTTACTTGATTTTATAGTAGTGAAGGCCATGTAACCTAAAATGTAAGATGCAAATAATTTTCAACTACGTAGAGAGACTATCAGTCGTGACTCGGTTGTTTTACATATAGGTAAATGGGTTGTGTAAACTCACTGAGCCCTGTGATGTGATGACCTCATGCGTTTGACATTCAAACGTCAAACATTGAAAGTAGACTCTATCATATTACCTTTCAGCTCATTTTTCTTTCGACCATGAGACAGATGCTGCATTAAATTCTGAATTAGCATCTGAATTTGCAACAACACATGGTTCCAATTCATTGTCACTGTTGTTTTAGTATATAAAAATACTATCCAGTCATCTGCTTTGTTGCAAAAATAATTTTGCAAGAAGATTGAATAAATATTTTGACATTTCATATTGTTCTTATTCCTTATTATATATTATTAAGAGTAGTAGAGCTCTTTGTGAAGGGCTCGTCCGGGGAAGTACTACCACCACGCCTTTTTCTGCCGCCAAGCAGCAACGCTGTGTTTCGGTTGAAGAGTGTGCTCGCCGGTGTAATTACAGGCACATGAGGCTTAACATCTGTATGCCTCAAGTTGATGGACGCAGGGCAGTGCATCGTAGGGCACGTTCCTATTGTGCGTGACCTACGGGGCAATGTTTTGTTTATAGGTGATGGTTACCACTTAACATCAGGTGGGCCATCTGCTTGTTCCATCAGCTAGTTGTATAAAATAAAAATCCTTATTATGCAGTAGATTCAACTATTTGTCAGAAGAAGAAACAATTACAGATATCCTCTGATAACTAACGACCCTGACTATGACATAGTCTTTCCGAGTCTTCTGTTTACGTACTCCCATAGATTAATCACAGATTGATCTTAGTCTAATGTAGTAAACATGAGGCTATTACTGGTGCAGATATTTTACGATTAAATGATAAACTCTTCTGACGACCTCTGTGGCGCAGCGGGCGAGAGCCTGCCTGCGACGCAAGAGGTTGCGGGTTCGATTCCCGCCTTGGAACAAATTTGTGTACGATTTGCAGAAATTTGTTCCGATGGTCTGGGTGTTTTCTACGTATAATAAAAAAATATCTATCTATGTAAGTATATAATGTATTAAATATATCAGTTATCTAGTACCCATAACACAAGCTTTGAATAGAATACTTTGGGGCTAGATAGTACTGTGTGGATTGTCCAGCATTATTTATTATTTATTTATTTATTTAACTGTGTAACATTGATGTTAATTGATAATATTATTCAAAAGGTCACTGCATTAATCACTAAATAGTAAATAGTTTAAGATTGAGCTGCGTATGTCTTAGCGACTTATTTTGACTTTCCAAAATGCGGAGTTCCTTTAAAAACTTTTACAGAATAGTTTTCACTTTAGTTTTGTGTAGCTAGAGTTTTGGCAAAGGTTTTAGTTGTTCGGTATCGCTGTAAAAATCGTTAGACGATCATCACCGTGGACTGAAAGTCCAGTCGAAAGTATAATAAATTTCATTTTTCTTTGATTAAGAAGCTCAATTACGATTTCCATCATTCACATTTGTATGAACTTATTTTAAAAGCAATAAAGGTTTTTGCCGTCAAATCATGTAATAAAATGTTATATCAATTTAAAACTTCAAACATGTTTATGATGTAGTTGATCACGTCAGAATGTTCAGTATTCAGTCAGAGACCAAAAATAAGTATGACACAACAGGTTTACGTATGAGTAGTGACAAGTTCAAGTCGTTAATGTTTTTCAGATCAGAGGTTATCAAGTTGATAAGATGTGATACTTACCTAAAACTTTGCATATAGTTACAATTTATAATACTGTCCCACAGAGAACAACCAATTCGTTTAAAAATAGCGATAAAGTATTCAAAGGTTTGGCGTGCTACTATTTCTAGAATACTATAAGTATACATCAAGTGAATTTAGACGAAGACTAACAATAATGTACTTACTTCTCGCTCCCGCATTTCAACGATATAAAATCACAAAATAAAGTTATAATAAATTCCAAATAACTAAAGTTTCGGAGAATAACTTCACGAAAGTTCGACCAAAAATACTTTTTGACCCAAGTAAGGTTTCCTATCGTAAAGTTGCGATGTGTCTTATCTACCATCAGAAATTTTGTACCTTTAGAAATGGTGAGCGGAAAGTTGTTTTACGGATGTCAGCCTCTTAAAGAATATTCAGTTCTTTGCCTTGATCATATCTAGGCAAAGACCCATTCCGATAGAGACATAAATCTGCTAATTTAGGCTATAATCTTTTTTATTACTTCTCAAGGCTGGACTATTATACACTCGTTTCTCAGTAGCCTCAAGTCTTAATTTACTTTATGACATACCTATCTAACTCGTAATTATAATCTGTTAATGATTTGCAACCTCTACTTGTAATTTGATTCTAGCCTACCCTCTAAACGTTCCCAAGTGAAGTAAAAAAAGTAAAAGCTAAAGTTCGTTATAAGTTTGAATATTATACAACCTTCGTTTGTTACTGAATGCTTACCTACGTACCTACCTTACCTATATAGAAATATGAAGGTGCCTAATTCTAATTAGCTTAAAAGCATGTGGCGCCCCAACTGGGGCCTCATGTCCATTCATCGGTATAGTATCCTTCCATACTAACATCTGTCTATACAGAAGAAATCATCATCATCATCACTACACTTCTCAAATTCGTCCATTTAAAGATACGGCTGAAAAAGCTGACCAACTTCGTCCCTAACCTGTTTCTGAAATAGTTCTAATATACCTGCCAGCACCTGCTGGATTAGCATCGGCTCCTGTCGCATTGACAATCCACCGGCTGGCAGACAATGCCGATTGAATCCTGCAACAGATAATAGACCATTAGTTCCGCTGTCGTTTTCATAGATCACGTAACAGCGACAACGACCGCCAAGGGCCACGAGCCAACGCTCGCGACAAAAAATAAATTAGACTAAACAAAATCATTTGGTAGCGGTGGTAGCTGAACGCGGCTGCGCTCGCGTGTTATCTACCATCGATATGTAATGGTGGCACTTCTTATTGGTATTCGCATTTTTATTCAGTCGTGTATTCGCATATTCACAGGAAGAATATGTAATACGTGTGAATACACGTGAAAATAGGCAAATAATGGCGAATAGGGTCACTTCACGCCGTCCTATTTGGGAAAATAAGACGAATTTGCGAACATGAATAGCGATGTAAAGTGTCGCCATCAGGCGTTTTAATTTTTTAAAGTTCTTGTATTTTCTCTACCCCGTTCCAGTTTTTTTTAATGTATGCCTATTATTATGCTAATCCAGGTTCGAGCTATATTTGATCGTAGTTTCACTACAATCAGTGGATCTGTGTTTTCGGGGTCCAATTGGGCCATCGAAACATCTAAACTTTAGCATTCATATGATTTGTAGGATATGAAAAGATTGTACAGAAAGATGAAACCGTTCTTGAAGTCAAGGCTAATTTACAATACGGATGCTATACAGAGGCTGATTAAAACTCTAAAATCGACCAAGATACATAGAAATCGCAAAGATCTGTTTGATAAGGTTATCAAACAGATCTTTTTTAAAAGGTTAAAATTAATAGTCTTAGATGCCATGTACTGCCGATTCGACACGTTTTACAAGAGTTTTAATTGAGCTTCTAAAATATATTTTTATATCGATAGATTTTATTTTATGACGTCTTTTAAGAATACCATTGAAATGACGAGCACCGTAGACGTACCAAAAAAACTTGATTCGGAGTAAAAATATATTTTATTTATCTTTAGTAACTATACCTTGCTAAAATACAGTTCGAGTTCTTGGTGTCGTGCGTTTCTTTTAGATATTATACTGATGTATATTTTAAGTAATAAAAGTTTCGACTTGAAAATACCAAGACAGCTTATTTTTTTAGTATTCGTGGTAGGTTTATATAAAGTGAGAGCCAAAAAGTATTTTATTATAATTATTTTGATTCACAAGGATAACTTAGAATTTTTTTTATACGACTAGCTGATGTAACTAAGGTAACTATTACCTATAACAAAGCATAAGCCTCGCAAGTCAGGAGCGATAGAAGGCATACAGATGCCAAGCCTCAAGTGCCTGTTATTGCATCGGCGACCACCGACTCTTTAAACCGAAACACAGCGTTGCTGCTTGGCGGCAGAAATAGACGTGGTGGTAGGTAGTATTTCCCCGGACGAGCCTTTCACAATGGGCTCCTTTTTTTTCTATTTTAAAATCATAATCAGTGAATCTTTCAAAATGTTCTCAACAGTGAATTTATATCTTTTCTATATCTATTCTTTCAAAATGTTTCAATGTACGAGTGAGAAGCTATTAGATAGGTGTCAGCCCCTTAAAATGCTGTTTTACATTCTCACACAAGATGTCGTTACGTTACAAGGCTGCGTTAGATCATCGGCCGGCTTGTGGTTATAGCTGCCACCTTGTTGACTAGATTTTTCTTGATTTATCACGTTCAAGTATAGTGTAATTAATTGGTTTGATTATTCTTGTTTAGGGATGACAGTCAGTTCAATCAGTTTCTCATAGTCTATCATTAGCAGAGTATAATATTTTTTTTTGGGATAACCTTATGTTAGCTATGATAGAAGCCTTCAAAGGTTAAAATATAAAATATGTAATATGATGGGAGTTTTTTTTGCGAGCTTATTGACTGTTTTTCTCACAGAATGCCACCTAATAAATAATAGTTTTACTTCTTAAGCAGGCATTTAAAGTATTCAACGCGAAATAATACATTCTTTAAAGTTGAGAGCATTATGAAGTTTTATTCTGAGCATTCCAAGAGTATGTAAGGCATCAGTATTCACGAAGAAGAAATGAAATACAATGTCTTGTTACTCGATTAAACATTAAAAGACTCATTGACACAGAATCTGAGTTGTATACAACCGGCGACCTTGGCATCGATTCGTTTTCGTCGGTAGCTTTGCATCCGCCACTCGGGCTCGGATGCTAGTTGGCTGAGAGTTTTTGCCAAGCTTTTAGTTTGCACGTTAGTTATTTATTTATTTCATGTTCTTTGAGCGCGCCAATAGCTTATCAGACCGATAAGACTGTTGCTGTCTCATTTCGTTGGCATTAAAGTGTCAGTGACAAGAAGACTATAGAGCTGCTATAAAATGGCAGGGATTATGAATAAGAGGTGAATCTTTCATAAGCTACTTTGAGTTTGGCGTTTAGATGACCCGCTCAAGACAGAATCTTTCGATGATCTTGCAACCTGTCATGTAATACAAAGTACTGCAGAATGTGGGTATGTTACAAATTTGGATATACCTGACTACTCTACTTATAAAAAAAACCTACTCTACTTTAATCATGAGTTGGTACTTGATGTTAACAAATATGAGGACCGTGCTTGAGAATAAATCGTGAAGATGTTTCTGTTTCTATGTCAGCTATTATTTTTCAGCCATGCATTTATAAAGACGCGCATAAAAACAATAATACGCTATTTTATTTTTGTTTGCTGTACAAAAATAATTGTTAAAAAAATATTTAAAATAAAAATCTAAATCATGTATTGTATAGGTCTTTTATTCAGATTTTAAGGTAGAAAAATTACCAGTCTCTGAGAGCGCGGTGACAAACGGACACAGATATCAAAGTGAGATCACAATTGTTCTGTTTTTTCAAAACGTACCGGAATACTAAAAAAACATGTCGTTGAACACTATGTAGCTGTAGCAAAAAATATTAAATTGGCATTCCTTAATTCATATTCCTCTCCAACCTAAGTTAGTCATGGTGGTGTAGATCAGCTTGTGAATTGCCCCTCGTTGACCTCAGAAATTGGCATACACGCCAATAATTACCAAATCGAATTACACAAGGTGTAATTCGATTTGGTAATCAGCTATTATATATGTGAAATGTTTTTCTTAGAGCCTTTGACGAGGCAATATTTTGCTACTGGTCGAAGTAAATTTAATAGGTTTTTGACAAAAAATGGGTGTTCTAGACTGTTGAGATCTTTCATTCGATTAAAAGATTCCTGACTGAGTAAGAGAAGTAATAAATAAAGAACTAAGGTTTGGGGAACTTAATTTTAAGCTCGCCTTTTTACTAAATTATCTACATAATATATTAAGTACAGTTTAAATATTCAATACAGCTTTACTTCAATTACAAGGTGTGTGTGTATAAGGCCCAAAATCCTGCAACCAATGTCTGACCGCGCATGTGACATTGACATCATGGCATGGCGCCATCATGACGTCATCTTCCATTACGGACTCAGCGTGACCCAGTAATTAGAAACATTATCATTTCATATACCACGGTGACTGTGTTATTTATATTTTTGTTGTGTTTTCAATTTAGTTGGATGGATTTCAGTCAGTTTTACTTATAGAGATTACGCCTGTTTCGACTATTACCTAGTCGTTAAGACTCGTAGGTTCTCACTCCGTCGATTATAGGGTATACAAACTAGACACTTTTTAGGTATAATGTAATTATATTATCAAGCGTGAATTGCCATCAGATCATCAAAGAAATAATGTTCCACAGAAGCTAAACTAGAATGCTTTTCCAAACTCAAATGTTTCCTATCTAGTCAAGATAGAAGTAGAATTGATTCATGAAGTTCTTAGACACGCGATGACTGAACTAGGCCTAACGAATTGAGGGCTGCCTCTAATTAAACAGCTGGAGCTTTAGTGGTTATGGCAGAAACCTTACAAGAGTATCCTCGTTGAAGAGTATCATAATAATACCGGCTCGGTCATGCGTAAGATCTTAGTACGAAATAAATATAAATATAAATAAATATAAATAATGCCGGACAATCCACACAGCACTATCTAGCCCCAAAGTAAGCTATTCAAAGCTTGTGTTATGGGTACTAGATAACTGATATATTTATAATACATTATATACTTACATAGATAGATATTTTTTATTATACATAGAAAACACCCAGACCATCGGAACAAATTTCTGCAGAATAAACGCAATGTATCAGTAAAAGGCTCCCGAATTCTGAGTTTACTTCATATTAGATAGAGATAGCAAGTGACTTGCCAGTCAATTAGTGTTGATCGCGCTTTCAGAAACCGGGGGCCAGAATCGCAATCCGGAAAACCAAATATTATTATGTACAAAAAATGAAGAAAAAAACTCTAAATTGAAGTACACTTGGAACATCATCATTAAACAACATCATTATTATCATGATCTGTTCATCATCAGAAATTGACTTCGCAGAAATAATACGCTGCATTTGTTAAGCGTTTAAGATTTCCATTACCAATACCTGTCTCAGCGGTTGATGATAGATTTCTCTGCTTTTCTATTGAACTTCTTTAAGTGATTTCGAATACAATAGAATCTACAATAACACCTACAAAGAGTTTTAGATTGCTGTTGCCATTATACAGGTAATCGTCGGTATTTAAGATCTAAGCTATGATTCCTGTGAAGCTTCAGCGAACGATATGAATAAACATCTAGAGAACTAACCCTTATTTGAAAGAGCACAACCAGCATTCCACGCAAGTCTCCTTTCCATATTCTATGATACGGTCTAATTCCTGGCCATAAATATTGGAATATGATCTGATGGATGAACCATCCCTAATTGGAGTACCCTGGTGCCTGGTGCCGCCATGCGTGCCCCTTCCCGGATGTGCGTGACTGCGGATTGACAACACAACTTTATGGGGAGTTCGGGAATGCATTTTTCAAAGGCTTTTTGGATGTTACTGAATGTAATTTAGCTATTTCCACGAGGTTATTCAACCCGAGTTATTAACCTCGTTTTTTGTAGCTTACATAACTTTCAGAATGAACATAGTTGATGTTATTTATATTTTCTGACTTTACTACGGAAATGTGCTTCGTCTTTATGTCTTCTGTTTACAAGATGAAGCTCGTAGTTTCAGCTGAGTAAAGCCTTATATAGCCTATTATAGCGTTTTGTTGACCTACATTTTGACGATTGATCTATGATATTCTAGTTCATCGAACAAATGTGTATGTAAGAGTGTGTGTTCCCAACAAAATTCTAGACTTTCGAAATTTAATTTATTGAATGCTGTCTGGGGAAAGACAGCTCTCTCTGGGGATTTATTCAAACCGCTACTATATCCATCCATAAATGCATTTTCTTACCAAATAAGGATTTCCGTGAGGTCTGTTCTGAAGCTTAGCAAATCTTGATGCAATAACTCTTGCCTATAGCGCAGCTTCTCTACTTGTTTAAATTCAATATTCTCTGGGTTCTTGCTTGTGGGGATAGTCAGTTCCTCTGACTAACCGCTTTAGACGTCCAGTATTTGGAGTTAGTACTTGGGACTAAGAGATCTGAGGGGATAACTCCCGTGCTTGGGGATCAAGTTGTCAAGTTGTTTCAGTTTTCTTTCGTGAGTTTTTGTGTTACTGAAGTAAAGGCCCTAATCGACAAGCAAGTAAAACCGCGGTTTCATGGCTCGTCGGTAAAGCTCTAGTCAATAAGGCGACGACGAACGAACGTGCTTTACAGAAGAGCCATAAGACCGCGGTTTTACTTACTCGTCGACCAGTGCACATTAGGTCTGGGTTTTGCTTTTTCTGTTATGGTTTTTCTTTAATTGTATCGTCAGGCTTTTTTGTATGGAGATGCGCCTCTATCGGGCGTGCTGGGAATTCATATGTTTCCATACAAAAACGTCTGACGAATTCAGGTCCTGTACAAAAATGATGTTAAATATCAGTCTCGCTTGTTTTATTATGTATCTAGTGTTGTATAGTGCAATTTGTGATACGAATAATGTTTATTTCCGTAATTTGGCGTGCGCCATTCGGACAAACATCATAACGGGTTATAGGTGCACTGAACCTGCCAACAGCTGGCTTCAAATGAAAGTGATTCATGCGATCCACCTCCATTAGATCACAACGATCTATATTTGGTTTGGATAGAATTCTCGTATATCTTGGACTTGGTCTCAAATTAGCTGTTGGTAACGTAAGCGTTGCAAATACATCGTGTACGGGTGTTATGAAGGTGATAAGAACTGTCGAGGTATTGGCACAGATAAAGTTAATAAACCTGCATTATTGTTTCATAGTTTTCTATTTTAATGGTAAAAAAATGTGTCCGACACTGATTTTAGGAAAATGAGAATAACATTTTGCATTACTCATAAATAAATAAGCGATTTTCTTCAGGTTGTTTAGATATTATCATAAAGTACTGCGCAATACTTTTCTTATTTAGTAGACCTCCTCGGTGTTATTCTGACACTATGGAGGTGCTTAGCAAAATCTAAAGAATAGATCTGCGATGTGAAATGCACCTGGGCACATATACTAAGCTCTTCATTTAATTGTTACAGATGAACAGGAACGAGTACAGAAGAAAACATTTGTAAATTGGATTAACTCACATTTGTCAAAGCGCATACCTCCTATGCGCATAGATGACCTCATCTACGACCTACGCGATGGCACCAAACTGCTGGCGCTACTGGAAGTTCTCTCAGGGGAGAAGCTGGTAAGGAACAAAATATGTTTAGCCTCGTTACAATATCAAGTCTTGCGTAAGCGTCATAAGTTTGCAACCAGTCACGTATTTCCTTGTGTTAACCGCTGAGCAAAATGTTCATGACATATTGCGTCAAATACAATCGGAATTACTTTTGAGAATCTCCTTTTGCCCACATGCCCAGCTTATAAGAAATCTCATGCATGAATCCAAATAAATAACAGTGGTCTTTTAATATTTGTTCTATGTAAAAAATGATTATTTTACCTTGTGACAGTGTTCACAGATCAGTTGGTAGTAGCTCTGCCTTCTGCGCCGTAGGCCGTGGGTTCGATCCTCAACGAGAACAAAAATTAGTGTGATACTTATACATAGTTTGTTCTATGTCTGGCTGTTTTTATTTACATACCTATTTACAAGAAAATATATTAATTACATACCTATTTACAACAAAAAAAGTATATAAGTAATATACTCTTATAAAATATCTGGTTGGCATATTACAAAGCATTGCTTAGTTTGGGGCTAGATAAGAGCATAAGCGTAGTAGAGCTAAAGAGCTCTTTATGAAGGGCTCGTCCTGGGAAGTACCACCACGCCTTTTTATGCCGCCAAGCCGCGTTGCGTGTTTCGGTTTGAAAAGTGTGGTCGCCGGTGTAATTTCGGGCATGGGGCTTAACATCTGTATGCCTCAAGTTGATGGACGCAGGGCAGTGCATCGTAGGGCACGTTCCTATTGTGCGTGACCTACGGGGCAATGTTTTGTTTCTAGGTGATGGTTACCACTTAACATCAGGTGGGCCATCTGCTTGTTCCATCAGCTAGTTGTATAAAAAAAACGCAGAGCAGTGCATCGTAGGGCACGTTCCTATCGTGCGTGACTTACTAGGCAATGCTTTGTTATAGGCGTCATCATTGTTCCATCAGCTAGTTGTGTAAAAAAAAGATAGTGCTGTGTAGAAAGTCCACCAATATTTATCTAGTTAATGATGTATCACTCAAGACGTTTCAAGATGATCCTTGTGATTTTATTGAATAAACATATTTTGAATTTAAATTTATCAGCCGATGGAGCGCGGTCGCGTGTTGCGCCGCCCGCACTTCCTGTCCAATGCCAACACAGCGCTCCGGTTCTTGGCCGGCAAGCGCATCAAGCTCGTAAACATCAACGCGGCGGATCTGGTCGACGGACGGCCGGCCGTCGTACTTGGTCTCATCTGGACCATCATCCTCTACTTCCAGGTAACAATTGGGACATATAATGGTGGAAGTATGCTGGGATGAGACATACAGGGTGGTACAGAACTCAACGTCAATCCGAAACGGGGCGACAGGTTAATTTTTATTATTTTAGTTCGGTTACGGTTCCAAAGTTTAAATGAACAAAAATAATAAAAATTAATTACAATAACCGAAAAATGGTTACAGATTGACCAAATTTTTTGGTTTTTCTTAAATGCCCATAATTTTCAAGAGAGAAATCAGAAAAAAAATCTATCCCATGCAGGGATAGGTTTTTTTTCTGATTTCTCATGATGTTTACAATCAATCCTGTCGCCTCGTTTCGGCTTGACGTTGAGTTCTGGGACACCCTGTATAATGTTGAAAGATATATTAACCTCTTGTATGCTGGGATTACACACACAATCCTCCAAATAAACATTTGTTATCCTTGGAAGTACTAACAGTTTTGATTATTTGTGCAACAGAGCGACCAACGACGGAACAGAAGTCTGAATGAATTAATTTGGCGGCAGACGCAATTACATGATAACATACCAGCATCCTGCTGACGTATGCACAACACCATAGTCCACTCTTCTAAGGATAGCAATGAGTTTATTTATAAAGATTATACAATGTTGAAGAGACAAAATTAGTCATGCACTTGTAAGATCAGATATATACTAGTAAGAGTAGAGAAATAAATCGATAACCGTAAAACAACTGGATAAGAAACAATGGATGATGCGGGCTCTAAGTAATTTGGTAAATAAAGATTGATAGAACATAATGAAGTAAACAATAATACCGATATTATGATTAAAAAACCAAAAATATAATTTTCACATAGGTATAAGTAGGTTATATTATCATGTCACGGTTTGAATTATATTACTTCTTTTAAAACTAACCCCCGGTTTCTGAAAGCCCGATCAAGGCTAATCGGCTAATCGACGGTCAAGTCACTCATAGCGAGTGACTTGACAGCTCTATCTAATTTGAAGTAAAAGCTGAAACAGCAAGTGACTTGACAGCCGATTAGCTTTGATCAGGCTTTCAGAAACTGGGGGTAAGTCATTTACCTAAGTCATCTATTGTTTCTTATTTTACTATAATTGAGAATGTTAGATGCATTTTAGTAAATAATGCAATAACTATAGGTTAAAAATTGATTCATTTTATAATTTAGTAGGTTATTTACACATTGTACATTTCTGTTACTAGTAATATGTTTTTAACACTTTTTAGGGCCGTTTTTTGAACGACATGTATGATTGATTATACTTTTTATTAATCTCTTCTTTGTCTTCATGACATTACAATTTTTTTTCATATTAGTCCTGTCCTGTCTGCTCTTTTAACCCTTTTCTTAATTTCATCAAAATTACCATTTTCAAAATTGGACATTCGGCAACCAATAGCAGACCAAAATAAGTTTCCATTATAACACGATGAAACAATAATCATTATATTTTAAAACATATTTTCCTGAATAATCAAAATTAATCAAATTATTATTTGCACATTTAACTATAATATAGAAAAACTATTGGCATAAATTTTACCACGCACTATAGAAAATTGGCATAATTATATGTGGAACAATATTTTGTCACAAAATTCAATGAGGATATACCTAGGTCAACATAAAGATTGTATTGTGTTCTGAGTTCATTTAACTAATTTCAATGATTGTATAAAAAAATAACTGGTTTATTCTCATTTAATTGGCTTGAACTAATTTCGTTTGCGCAAGCTTCGCTCAATATATTGGACCCACAGGACAAAGGACCTCAGGTGGGTACGAGCCACGGCTTTTTATTTATAACTTGCATGAAATGCGATTTCCCAATACATTGGTTCGAGATGGATGTCTGTCTGTCGCCAAGCAACATTGCTTTTCGCCTCGTATTTCAGCAAAAAAGTATTGTCACTACGAGTTATATTTTTTTTTTTTTTTTTTTTACTAAATTAGTTTAGCGCATGAGATGCGGTACCCTAATATCAATACAATCTAGCCAAGTAGGCTAATGAGTAATTTTGTTTTGACTTAATTTTATAGAATAAGTATTACTAAGAATGTGTCCATTGGCACTTTTCTTACAGTCTCTAAGTACTTAAGGCGACACATTGTTCTTGTGTTCATTAAAAGTAGCACTATCACTACACAATATTAGGTTTGTCACTGCACTAACTCAAAAGGTTTGGTTCTTTTGAGTCTTCTCACTTTGTCTGTGATGTCGAGGAGCTGGATGGCCTCGACGTTCACGTGATGAAGAAGTCTTTTTTCGTGAGCTTCTGCGTATTTGTTAACTAATTTATGAACGAATTCAATCTGAAGGTCCCGGTGCAGATCATCGTTTCTCACGTACCAAGGTGCATTGACAATGCCTCTCAGTACTTTATTTTGAAATCGCTGTATTATTTGAATGTTGCTTTTACAGGTACAGCCCCACAGCTGTATACCATACGTCCATACTGGCATTAGGACTTGTTTGTACAACAAAAGCTTGTTATGCACTGACAGAGCGGATTGTCTTCCAAGCAACCAGTACATCCTTTTGTAGCGTAATTCTAATTCTTCTTTCTTCTTCTTGACGTGTGCTTTCCAGCGCAGTTTCGCGTCAAGCGTCATACCTAGGTATTTTGCAGTGTTTTCGTATGGTATTATTTTATTGTTAATGAATACCGCATAGTACTGTTCTTTCTTGTTACTGAAGTTGATATGAACCGACTTGGATTCATTAAGTTTCATTCGCCATTTAATCGTCCAATCATAGACTTCATTTACAGCTGCTTGTACCTTTTCAGCAGCTTCTGCGTGAGTGCTTCCGACAGCCATAATGGCAGTGTCGTCAGCAAAGGTTGCAATGGTGTTATTTGGTAGTGCGGGGATGTCACTTGTGTAAAGAAGATACAGGACCGGGCCTAGTACACTTCCTTGTGGCACCCCAGCTTTTATTGTTTTAAGTTCAGAGTAAGCGTCTTCTTGCCTTATTCTAAACACTCTATTTGACAAATAAGATTCTATTAGATCTGCGAATTCTAGAGGTAGTACTCTCCTCAGTTTCAGTAATAGCCCGTCATGCCATACCTTATCAAATGCTTGTGCTACATCTAAAAAGATACTGGAGCAGACTTTTTTTTCTTCGAGCGTTTTCTCAATGACATCTGTAATCCTGTGGACTTGATCTATTGTGGAATGCTGTTCTCGAAATCCAAATTGGTGATCTGGTATGATGTGTTGACTATTTATAAGTGGCTTGAGTCTTTTAAGAAACAGCTTTTCGAATAGTTTTGATAGCATAGGTAGCAAGGAAATCGGTCTGTAAGATGAGGTCTCATGTGGCGGTTTTCCTGGCTTGGCTATCATGATAACTTCTGCTACTTTCCATAAATCTGGTACAATCTTTAGTCGGAGTGCTGCATTAATAAGGGTTGTCAGTTTGACTACCGCTTTTCTTGGAAGGTTATGTAGTATCACTCCCGTTATGAGGTCAAATCCTGGTGATTTTCTTGGGTTTATGTGGTGTTTTATTTCACTCCAGACTTCTCTGGGTGTTACTAGCTTTATAGTTAGTATTTCATTACAAACTTCGTTTATCGTTGGTATATCGTTGGTTTGAGTTTCGTTAGGTTTAAAGATTTCTTCTAAATGGTCTGCAAATCTTTTAGCTTTGTCTTCGTTACTAACGGCCCACTTTCCAGGTCCTATATTAATTGGAGGAATAGGGGTAATGGGTCGTTTCATATTTTTAGTTGCCTTCCAGAGTGAATAGTTTGTACTGCGGTCACTAGTGAGGTTTTGAAGATCATTTTCAGTAGACTCATCGTTAAAGTGTTGAATTCTTATTTTTAGCTGTTTCGTGAGATTATTCAACTTATTTTTGTCTTGAGGAAATCTAGTTTGGTGCCAAACTTTTCTCTGTTTCCTTTTTTCATTTATAAGTTGTAAGATATCATATGGGTAGTTGTTTCTTGTAGCCCTTTTCTTAATTACTGGTGTATTGTTCCAGGCAACTTGTTGTATAAGTTTTGTAAAACTGTCTACTTCTAAGTTTAGTTGCTCTGGTGTTTTTAGTGGAACCTTAAGATCTATATTACAATCTAGTTCTATCTTAAAACTCTCCCAATCAGTATACTTATTTACTAGGGTCAGTGTGTTTTGCACTTGTAAAATTTGTTCACTTATTTCTAAGTATATTCTATTCTAAGTCGCCCTGTCATATACTACGAGTTATATGACAGGGCGACTTTAAAAAGCTATAAGAATTTGCATATGATTTATTAGCTTGCTTAATTATTTCGACCGTCATGTTCTCAATTTCCTTGTGATATTAATGAGTTAATTCTTTTTAAAGGATTTTACCTAGCATTGTTTGTTTTCTGGTTTCCTGATAGTACCAGGGTTTCAGTACAGGAAAAGATGAACTCGGAACTGATTAAAACTATTTTTTACCTGTTTGTATTCATAAGCTACGAGTGTTTTTTTATTGTATGCAAAACTTAGCTGTTAAAAGTATTATGCTTGTAAAATGTAAGTAAAGTTCACTTAAACAAAATAAGTGGTAGTTAGTCACTGCTATTGGTTGAAAATTGGAGATTAGAAGCAAAACACAATCACTTATCCTTTGCTATTTTTTATCATGTTGTTTACTCAGGTCTTAGACTTAGAAGGTAAGTGCATAAACCATTTCCATAAACTATTGAACATACTTCAATACACCATATACCCTTCTTGTTAGCTTTGTGTCAATTATCATCTGTTATATGGATCTGATAATCAATGTAAGGATTGATAATCTGTGTTTCAATGAGTAGGTAAAAAGTACTTTGAGATTAATTGATTCAGTATCAGCTGGTCTGATGGCTTCATCTTACGCGAAATAGCCAACAGCTGTTTCTGTGAGCACTTCATCATCAACCACGCATGTACTGGCATGTTTTTATGGCTGAGTTAAAATACCATTCGCATTTCGATAAAGTTGAACGCTTTTCCGTGTTGGCATATTGCCAATGGGAACTAGTTTTTTTGGGATTAATCAACTCTACGTCATGTTGATTAGGTTCGATTTCACGCGTTCTCAATATCACAAGAGCACTCAAAATTTTCCGTGTGGCTCGATATCATCTCTGAAATGATCGATTACCTAGCTTATAATATTCCTAACCGATAAATAATTTAAGCATTTTCTGCGGGGTCACGGTATATTTTATGAAAGAGTTTACGTGCCCCGGAGGCAGCGTTAAAAACTATAAGTCATGGTCGAAGCTAAGCCATGACGAAGGCATCCTAATAACCGGCATGAGAGTTGAAGAGGTTTTAATGGATCGTTGCATAACTGAAGCCTATCTCCAGATCGAGGAGAACAGCCGTGCGCTGGAGTACCTTGGCGGATCGCGCTGCGCGTCGGCGATGTCGTACGAGTCGGGTGCTGCGACGCCGACGCAACGCGCCGAGGACAAGTGGAAGCAGGGCGCGAAGAAGACGCTACTGCAATGGGTCGCAAACGCTCTGCCGAAGTAAGCTTGTATTAATTTAAATCCAAGATTCATAGGTTCCTCGGATTCAGAGCCACCAAAATATAAAAGGTTTGTTGATAAATAAATTGGTTACTTCGCTTGGAGTTTTCGACAACGGCAACGATTTTTGGCAAAAAAATGTGAATTTTCAAGAATCATTTCTTAGTTGCACGACTAAATCCCTCGAAAAGACGGTGCTTGTGAAAATCTCAGATATTTAGGCCTTGTAGTTTCAGAGGTCTCGAGATTTCGCACTCATGAAGTAGATTTGACAACTCGTTCTGATATAATCTTCTTTTCAGGGATTCCAACATCCAAGTGACAGACTTCGGTCCATCCTGGCGCGACGGTATCGCCTTCCTTGCAATCATTGACGCCATCAAAGCGAACCTCATCAATCTGGCAGAGATGAAACGGAAAACCAACAGACAGAGGTTGGAGCACGCGTTCGATGTGGCAGAGAGCGCCTTGGGCATCGCGCGGCTGCTGGACGCTGAGGATGTGGACGTAGACAAACCTGATGAAAGGTCCATAATGACGTATGTGGCACAGTTTCTGCACAAATATCCTGAACCTAAGGTGAGCATGTGATTACTTTATATTCTTTTATTTAGCCTTAGATAGGTCTTGTTTTTGTAATTTTACCACAGTTGTCTCATAGTGGCATGGCAGGCCATTCATTTTCATTATCCTCATAGGGAATCGCTCTTTAAATAACATATCACTATACAAAATGCTACTGTCTAACTTATGTTTTGTTCGTAACAGACAACAGGCCCCGACGCTGTAGCGGCAGTACAGGAGGAGTACGAATCTCTTAGGATGTGGCTGACGGAGCGCGTCACCATTATCCAAAGGCAATACGACTCGCGAACTCTATCGCGGAATTACGACGACTACGTGCGCGCCGAAACGGACCGGCTCGCTCGTGAACCCATCTACCAGAAACTAGAGAAACTCATGCACACCAACAGCTTAGTCGCTATAGCGCCCAAATCATGGCGAGAACTTGTCTCCCTATGGATCGAACTAGAGAGATTACACAGACGGTGGCTCTGGATGCTAGATTCAGACCTGCCCGGCGACTTCAGAAACGTCGGCGAGTGGTTAGCGCGCGCCGAGTATTTACTGTACTTCGACGAAATACCGACCGATTTAGACGAAAGAACGGCTGCGATCATAAGCCAGAAACTAGAAGAGCATAGCGAGTTTTTCGCTGGGCTACCGGACATTGTAGATAGGTTCGAGGCCGCGTTGCGTTCGTCGGACGCATCTAGAATACCTACAGAGAGACTGCACGATATGAAGGACAGATTGGAGACGGTCAGTCGAAGAGCGCCTCAGAGGAAGGCGAGATTAAAATATTTGGAGCACAAATGCTGCATCGTAGCCTTCACAGAACTGACCAAAGCGAAGTTGGCCGCTTGGACAGGAAAGTACGGTCGCATAGACCACGTTCATGCCTTACTAGAAGATTACGACAATTTCGTCACCAAAAATAAGATATTCCAAGAGTTCGACAGAGCGTATGTAGACATCAAGCAAGTAGCCAATGAATACAAACGCGTTTGCGAAGTGGACCGCAGCGAAGCGAGAGAGATCGACGCATTTTTGAAGGAAGTTGCTGAGACTTGGAGACGAGTGTCGTCAGACGTCAGATGCTCTCGAAGTGTACTAGAAGAAGTTATATCACATTGGGAAAGGTGGAACGTCCTTTCCAATGATTTCACAATCTGGTTGGACAAGGCTCAGCATATGCTTCGGGTGTCAGAAGACGAGAGACTTGAGTTCTTCCACGATCTGACGGTTTGGAAAGAGAAGCATCAGAGGTTAGGAGATGCTGCAGGATTCCTCGCCGCGACCTGCGCTGAGGAGATCAGCTCGGAGATCAAGAGGAAGTATGTTGAGATCACGGAGAGGTGGGAACGAGTTTGGGAAGAGGCTGAGAGGTGAGTGGACACTACTTACTAATTCTTGCATACGTTCACATTCATCAGTCAGGACTTGAACCATCCTCCAAGATCCTCAAGCTCCGTATCTTGTGTATGTGTGCCGTATAAATGCATTGCATACGCCCAAAGCCTTCCATTTTAACAGCGGTCATGGGCCTGAATGCTGAATTCCAAATTACGTTACTAACGTCAACCCCCATCTTTACGAACGATGATCATCATAATCAGTATTAATTGTTATATACCAGTGTTAGTCTTTCACAGGCAGGGCGTATAAAATGCTGGACAAACCACATAGTCTAGCCCCAAAGTAAAAAAGTCTAGACTCAAAGCATGTGTTATGTGTACTAGATAACTGATATATTTAATACAATATACTTACATAGATAGATATTTTTTGTTATATACATAGAAATCACCCAGACCAATGGAAAATTTTCTTCAGATCGAACACAAATTTGTTCCGAGGAGTCGAACCCGCAATCTCTTGCGTCGCAGGCGGACTTTCGCCCGCTGCGCCACTGAGGTCGACAAAACAGATTATGTAGCACGTTTGAAACGACTGTATGACTTTAGTACACTCTCATTTAGTTAATCATTACACACACTACTTATTTACTATTACTCAGTACACTAGGGGTAAGCTCGGCTTTTGTACATGTTTTATTGTTTAGTTAAGACTGTCCACTGACAAAATACGATGGCAACCCAGCAGACTTGTTCACCCTTGAAAACGACGCTATCTAATGGATACAGGAATTATGTAATAACTAGCTGGTACCCGCGACTTCGTCTGCGTACTTTTAATCTCTTCATCTCTTTTTTTCGCAATAAAAGGTAGCCTATGTTCTTTCTCAGGGTCTAAAGATTGTCTGTGCCAAATTTCATCAAAATCGGTTGAGAGGTTTAAGCGGGAAAGCGTAACAGACAGACAGACAGACAGACAGACAGACAGAGTTACGTTACGAGTTACAAGTTATTAGTTGGGATTAGTTGGGATTATATTTTATAGAACGATTGTACATTGCCATACGAATAAATAAATTATTTAAGTTTACTGTATATTTTTACTGTGTGCAATAAAGAATAAACAAAAACTTTAGGTACGTCCGCGGCGGGGACGCGCTGCGGCACCGACGCGAGCTCGCGTCCGGCGTCCGAGAGCTGGACGCCTGGCTCGCGTCGGCCGACAACCTACTGGCCAGCCAGCCGAGAGCCACGACGCACGACATACAGGCCTATATCGATAAGCTGCTGCAGCTCAACTCGCAGATCGAGCATAACGAGGAGCTGTTCAAGACAATTAGCAGGTGAGTTTGTGAAGCAAACGTAACTGAACTGACTCGAAATACAAACTGGAACCTTCGGGCTAAACAATCGCTATTTCCAATTAATGTAATTACAGGCACACGAGGCTTAACATCTGTTGACTCAAGTTGATGGACGTAGGGCACGTTCCTATCGTGCGTGACTTACGAGGCAATGCTTGGTGATGGCTACCACTTAACATCAAGTGGGACATCTGCTTGTACCATCAGCTGGTTGTATAAAAAAACTATCGTTTATATTACAAATGATGGAACAATAAGATGGTCCTCACGAGTGCCATATAAAAACCAAATTCTGTTTTCCTTCGACTGCGGAGAGATGAAACGGACGCTCGTTGTTTCTCAAACTTTTTCCTGCTTCATTTCTAGAACGTTTCATAACGGTCGCACGATTCGACATTTTAGAATCGCTAAACACAATTTAGAAAAATCGCGAACAACTATTTTGTGTGCAATCACATTGCACACAGTTTCGTAAAAAAATCATTTTGATCGATGCAAGTTTAATTACTCAAAAGTTTGCTTATGTATGAAAACTAGAAAAGCAACCTTTTAAGTAGGAAAACATGTATCGATCAAAATGAAATTTTTACTAAACTATTCGCAATGTGATTGCACACAAAATGGTTGTTTGCGATTTTTCGAAAATGGGAGTAGAGATTTTATGTCTTGTATATCCTTCAACAAGTCAAAATGTGCGAGCGAGAGTCACATTAGCTCTTGTCTTCACCTTAAAAATCCGGGAACTTAACGTATTTTTCTGTTCCGCGTTCTAGAACGTTCCAGAACGCGATAGCGGAGCTGCCGCGCGACGAGGTTGAATCCAACATGAGTAAGCTGAAGATCCAGAAGGAAGCGCTCGTGCGGGTTCGCGCGACGGTTCCCGTGAAGCTGCATCAGTACCGGCAGCTGCTGGTGCAGCACGAGTCTCTGGAGAGCGGGCAGAAGGAGATCGGCTCGTGGCTGGATAAGGCAGAGGAGGCGCTGGGATCCAGCGGACAGACCAGGCGGTGAGTTATAGCATAGATCGATGCTGAATTAAAGACTGAAAACGTGCAATTTAATTTGATACCTGCAAGTTAAATTATTTTGTTACCAGGAAATTATGTATAAAATATAATAATACATAGGTAACAATCAACAATGAAAAGAACAAAATATAATAATTCGATGTGAAATAACAGAGTAACAATAATCTTGTATGAAATTCGTATGGAATTAGAGATTCGCACATTTGGTTCAGACAAAGAAAACTCAGAGTTCACCAGTTCCTTTTGATCATTATCCTACTAATATTATAAATGCGAAAGTTTGTATTGTTGGATGTTTGTTACTCTTTCACGCCGGAACGGCTGAACGGATCTGGATGAAACTTGGAGAGATTGATTATAGTCTGGAATAACACATTGGCTATTTTTTATCCCGTGGGAATACCGGGATTAAAATTTGCGCGGGTGAAACCGCGGGGTACAACTAGTAAAAGATATTGCAATTGACGTTGTGCTGCCGTCTAAAGTCTAAAAAAAAAAAATGGAAGGTAATGTGGTATCTACGACACAAGTCCAGAACTTAGTGTAGATACTGCAGTAAATAAAAATAATGCTGGACAATCCACACAGCACTATCTAGCCCCAAAGTAAGCTATTCAAAGCTTGTGTTATGGGTACTAGATAACTGATATATTTAATATATTATATACTTACATAGATTTTTTTATTATACATAGAGAACACCTAGACCATCGGAACAAATTTATTAAATTTATATTGCAGTACAACAATATTTTAGTAAACAAGCCAACCGATGATTTATTATATTTTGTTTGTTTGTTGTTGTTTGTCTATCTTGATAAATATAAGATTTTGCCATGGGCTTTCATTATTGAACCTCTTAAAAGAGCTTTTCCGTTTCCTGGTCGTGTCACAGTTTTTGCAAAAAAGATTAGGTATTTTGTTTTGGAAACAATAAGTTGCATTGAAATTGCCAGCTGGCCAGCCATATTGCCGCTCCTTTCCGAGTCCCTCAACTGACTTGTATACCACTTTGTCTTAAGGGTCCGGCGACAGGGGCTCGCAATTCCGAGGTGCGATTGGCTATTATTTCATTTCGGGGAGGTTGTTTGAAAGAATAACTCTAAAGTGACACGCATAAATACTGTTCGAACACAAATAATACAATAATATAAGGGAAACATGCCCGAATCAGAAATCATTTTGGTATTAGTATGTTTGGTCTTACATTTACCTAATACCAAAATGATCTCTGACTCAAGCACATTCCCCTTGTATTACAAACAACCTCCCCGAAATGAAATAATAGCCAATCGCACCTCGAAATTGCGAGCCGCTGTCGCCGGAGCCTTAAGACTTTGTCCGCAAGCTTAACATCCAAAATCAATACTTATTTTGAAAAATTACACCGGTATTTATCAGGCATTTACCTTTTATATTTTCCAGACGTTTCGGCTATGTTCGCAATCGTAAATACCCTTGTAATATATAAATAAGTATGTGTTATGATCGTGAAAGTTTAGAAAAATGCTAATCCAAAATCAAGATTTGAAGTTTCTTTTGGTTCCTACAGTGAGGTGATAGAGGAACGTTACGAGATCCACCGCACATTCTTCTCGCGCACCACGTACTACCGCTCTATGCTGGAGAGCAAGAACAAGGTGTTCCAGAACATCGTGCGATCAGCCGACGCCGACCGAAGCGCTGACGTGTCCGATCAGCTCAGACTGATGAGGGATCTGAATGACAGGTAATTATTGTAGCAATAATTACCTATAATATATTCTATTTTTTATTTTATTTTAAAATATCTTTATTTGTACATAAACTTATATATAGGTATTACAGATTCCAGTGTAAATTTAATCCTAGAACGTAACAATAGTAATATTTAACGTTTATCAAGCCTGTGCACTTCTCAAAACTTATATCTGATAGGTAGGTAGGTACTTATTACAGATCATAAACATCGGGTTTGTGGATAACGATTACTACTATTCTATTCTATTACCATTAGCCCATAGTTTCCCATTCTTGGGCAAAGGCCTCCCCCCATTTCCGCCAATCACTACGATCTTGAGCCTTTATCCGCCAGTCCCTCATAGGCGTCCATTGGGGGGGTTTTGGACCTAAACCCACCACGCTGGTCCATGCGTGTTACGTTACTACTTTTTTTTATTTATTTCTGATGGAATCTTGCCATGTAATGTGAAGGCCCAGAATACCGCGCCCCGCTATCTCGTGGCACTATTTTTCATTTTTAAAGATATGAAATCGCTGAATATAATTATATGAAATCAAGTTGATTGACGCAGCGCTGTGCATCGTAGGGCACGTTCTTATCGTGCGTGCAATGATTTGTTATAGGTGATGGTTACCACTTAACATCAGGTGAGCCATCTGCTAGTTCCATCAGCTAGTAGTATAAAAAAGTTGTTGTCAATGGAATTATACAAAGATTTAGCGAAAATAAACTTTTGATCCAAGCAAGTTTGCACACTTCAAAATGGGACTTTATATTTTTCTAATCTAAATATATATAACTCAAAGGTGACTGACTGACTGACTGACATAGTGATCTATCAACGCACAGCCCAAACCACTGGACGGATCGGGCTGAAATTTGGCATGCAGGTAGATGTTATGACGTAGGCATCCGCTAAGAAAGGATTTTGATCAATTCTACCCCCAAGGGGATAAAATAGGGGATGAAAGTTTGTATGAAACTTTGAATTCCTTGGCGCGAGCAAAGCCGCGGGTTCAGCTAGTGTTTCATGTGTGAAAACACAAAGATTTGCCTCGCAAGTCACGCAGGATCGGCACGTGCCCTGCGTCGGATATTTACCGTGCCTAGAAATCAAATTCGTGAAACTGTCTCGGTTTTTTACGGTTGTAGTAATGATATGGTATAAATTTCCTTATCGACACACCTTTACTTTCATATTATCGAATGTTTTAAAATCCTCATCTTTGTTCAGATTCGCGCACGTATCCTCGGAAGCAACGCGTCGCGAAGCCGAGCTCCAACGCTTGGCCCGTGCATGGGAGGAGTTCGAAGTAAAACGCAGAAGCGTTGAGGAATGGGCTTCGAGGGCCGAAGCGCTGTTAGCAGACACAAGACTAGACAACAAGCAAGCTGTGGACTTCCACAAGCGGTTCTTCCAGGGAGCTGATGAGAGGGCGGTTGCGGAACTGGTCAGGTCTGGACGGGAGCTGATCGAGGTTAGTCAGTTCCAGTTGTATGTGATTTTGTCAACGCGTTCATGTCATATGGGCTTATCATCTGGGGGATGAAAATGTAGGAGTATGAAGGTCAATGTAAAGATAAAGTTAAGGGCCTTAATTTTTTTAGGCCCACTATGATATAGGTTTTAATTTGCGAGATGAGCTCGACAAATATTTAGCCAGAATGATCCTTCACATCACAGTAACGTACCGCTCTGCAGATAATGAAAATGGCTTTTCTAACAGCCCCTCTGCGTAGAAGTCATACAATAAATAAATAATGCTGGACAATCCATACAGCACTATCTAGCCCCAAAGTAAGCTATTCAAAGCTTGTGTTATGGGTACTAGATAACTGATATATTTAATACATTATATACTTACATAGATAGATATTTTTTATTATGCATAGAAAACACCCAGACCATCGGAACAAATTTCTGCAGATCGTACACAAATTTGTTCCAAGGCGGGAATCGAACCCGCAACCTCTTGCGTCGCAGGCAGGCTCTCGCCCGCTGCGCCACAGAGGTCGTCATGAAATGACGAATGATTTGTTGTTTATCTTTGTCCTAAACTGTGAAGGAAAACATCGTGAGGAAACCAGTTAGTATTATTCTAACAGCGGCAATGGGTTTGCAACCAGTCACGTATGGAATACCAACTACTGCAAAATGTGTGTGCTTTATGTTAGGACGTACCTATGACTACCCGTTTTAGACGTCCCCAAAGATTGTGGAGTTAGCACTTGGTACTAAGAAATCTGAGGGGACATCTACCATGTCATTCGTTCGTTCATTCATTCAGTTTCTTTATTTTATCCAGCTCGTGAACGTAGAAGACCGTCCCGGCATCGTGCAGACAGTGGAGGAGCTGCAGAGACGCTGGCGAGGGCTGCTGGAGCGCGCGCCGCCGCATCTCATGAAGCTGGAGTTCCGGCTGGACGAGGCCGTGTTCCAGCATTGCATCAAGGATATCGAGAAGGAGCTGGTCTACGAAGAACAGGTATAACCATTCAATTCAATTGTTTGAACAAATTACTGCGCCGAATATATTTTCTTAGAATGGTACCGCATTAATAAGTTATCCGTGAAATTATGAATACAGAAAAATCTCAAATACAGAATTTTCTGACACTATTTCGACTTTTTCTACTGACTTGTAGTTATATTTTATTTTAAACGATGATCATGGATAATAGAGCACCGGTGGTCTAGTGGGAGTGACCCCGCCTTCCGATCGTAAGGTCGCAGGTTCGAATCCGGTCGTGCACCAATGGATTTTTCTATCGAAAAATTTATGTGCGCAATGCCAGTGCTCTTAAACGGTGAAGGAAAACATCGTGAGGAAACCAGTTAGTATTCTAACAGCGGCGATGGGCTTGCAACCTGTCACGTATGGAATACTAACTACTGCAAAATGTGGGTATGTGCCAAATGTAATGTTTGGACGTACCTCTGACTACCCCCCTTAGACATCCTCAAAGAATCTTGAATTAGTACCTACTTGATACTGGGAGATCTGAAGGGATATCTACCGTGTCTGGGGATCAAAGTCGTGAAGCTGTTTCAGTTTTTTTCATCATGGATATTACTTGGTACATAGTACACATATAAGAGTAGAGGAAGACCAAAAAAAATATGGATGGATTGTGTAAAGGATGACATGGGTAAGAAAGGAGTGACGACTGAGATGACGGGTGACAGAGGGAAGTGGAGAGAAGAAGACCTGTTGTGCCGACCCCACAGAAGTGGGATAAGGACAGGAAGACGATGATGACTCAATTATTTTCTTGTTGAGAACTCATACCTATTTTGTACTGTGTTATTTCCGTCAGGCCTACAACCAGAGCGACGACGCCGACGGTATCCTGATCAGGAACGAGGAGTACTTCCGGAACCAAGGCAAGGTGATGCAGGTGGAGCAGTGTCTCCAGAACCTCAGCAAGATAGCCGTCAGCTACACGCAGCAAACATCGGACGCTAGCCTGGAGGAGGCGGTCAAGAAATGCGCGACCATGTGGGAGTCCACTGTGCACAGGTAACGTTATATACGGCCGAATACTCAAACGCAACTCAGATCAGAGAGCACGTCTCAAGTCGTGGTTTTTTGACAGTTTTTAATGAAATTCCGTCAAAAACTCGTCACATGAGACGTGCTTAAATCTGAGTTGCGTTTGAGTATTCGGGCGTTAGTTACTTATTTTTACTTTCATGCCTTACAGGTGTTAAATCTTATGTGCCCGAAATTTCAAACTAGTAGTAGCTACTTCACAGACAGCCTTCACAGCTCAGTGGGTAGTAGCTCTGCTTTCTGCCGTAGGCCGTGGGCTCGAACCCCACCGAGAACAAACATTTGTGTGATGAATATAGATGTTTGTTCCTGTCTGGGTGTTATATAGTATCACTATATAACACCCAGACAGGAACAACAAACAATAGTAAAACTAAAACAAAGTCGCTTTCCCTGTCCCTATATCCCCATGTCCATATGCCCCTATGTATGCTTAAATCTTTAAAACTACGCAACGGATTTTGATGCGGTTTTTTTTAATAGATAGAGTTATTCAAGAGAAAGGTTTATATGTATAATACATGCATGGTATGTGCACGCGTGCGAAGCATCCGCATCCGCTTGGGCGGATCGCTAGTTATTATTATAAGTATCTATTTGCAAAAAAAGTATTATAGTATATCATCTAGGTATATACCTAGCTGATATACTATAACCATATGGTTTCCTTAACCATATGGTTCCCTTAACACAATCTTTGGCTTAGTTTGGGAGTAAATAGTGCTGTGTGGAATATCTACTAATATGTATTTATTATATTTTTACTTAAGTACAGGAAGACGGCAAATTGTATGTGCTCTACGCAATTTAATCACGTTGGTAGTCGTCTACTGTGTAACTAGTGTGGTATTTTTACATCCTCACAGTTCAGTAAGTAGTAACTCTGTGTTCTGCGCTGTAGGCCGTGGGTTCGATCCCCATCGAGAACATATTTTTTGTCAAGCTCATAGATTATGTGGTCTCTGGGTGTTGAAATACTTAGTTCTAAACACACAATTCTGAATAAAAGTATTATATCAGCTATCCGTTTCCTATAATACAAGCTTGTCTTAGCTCTTACACGGTGAAGGAAAACATCGAGGGGAACCAGTTAGTATTCTAACAGCGGCGATGGGCTTGCAACCTGTCACGTATGGAATACTAACTACTGCAAAATGTGGGTATGTGGTAATGTTTGGACGTACCTCTGACTACCCCCCTTAGACATCCTCAAAGGATCTTTAGTTAGTACTTGGTACTGAGAGATTGAGGAGATATCTACCGTGCCTGGGGATCAAGTCGTGAAGCTGTTTCAGTTTCAGTCTTAGCTTGGGGCTAGGTAGTGCTGTGTGGAATGTCGACCAATGTCGACGACCTCTGTGGCGCAGCGGGCGAGAGCCTGCCTGCGACGCAAGAGGTTGCGGGTTCGATTCCCGCCTTGGATCAAATTTGTGTACGATCTGCAGAAATTTGTTCCGATGGTCTGCATGTTCTCTATGTATAATAAAAAATATCTATCTATGTAAGTATATAATGTATTAAATATATCAGTTATCTAGTACCCATAACACAAGCTTTGAATAGCTTACTTTGGGGCTAGATAGTGCTGTGTGGATTGTCCAGCATTATTTATTTATTTATATATATTTATATATTTATCTTCTCGTCCAGAGTGGAGCAGTTCAGGCAACAACTGCAGCGGATCCCGGCGAAGTGGGACGCGTACCGGCGGCGGTTCCAGGAGATGCAGCGCTGGATGCAGCACGTCGACACCACCATGGACAGCATCGTGCGCGAGGTCGACTCCGCTGAGGCCTTCGAGAGGGAGAAGACCATCTTCCAGGTATGTTCCTCTCACTCAGATACAGAATCAGAATTATCTTTAGTGTAAACTGTTGAATGCATAAGGTGTTGTGTGATAAATCCTAGCGTTAGCTTTCATATAAATTAACTCGAACAAAGCAATATGTAGTACTTATCCGCTGATCTAATCTCCTTAAGCTGGAATAAACTTAATTAGACTTCGACACGTGTTTCACTTCTCTACGAAGCATCTTCAGGAAATTGACCCGCTGTGCACCGAACGTGTTACCTCGTCGAGCGCTGAGCTGAAAGTCAAGTTCTCGACGAGGTAACACGTTCGGTGCACAGCGGGTCAATTTCCTGAAGATGCTTCGTAGAGAAGTGAAACACGTGTCGAAGTCTAATTAAGTTTATTCCAGCTTAAGGAGATTAGATCAGCGGATAAGTACTACATATTGCTTTGTTCGAGTTAATTTATATTTAACAATGGACTTCCGCAAAGTCACGCCTGAGTCAATTAACTACGTTAGCTTTCAAATAAGGGTGTAAGCTTTTTTAAAGTGATCCTTGTGATTCAAATTGAATAAATATCTCTTGACATTGGCGTTGAAATAGCTCGTTCGTTCTAAGACGTCGCGACTTCTGACGTCAACAAGATTAAAAAATTACACTTGAATTTTCCAATATAATGTCTCTTTCTGTGTAAAAAATTGCGGCCTCCTTGAGTTCCTTAAACGACATGACCTCTTTTATCTGGCTCACGTAACTTTCTCTTGGCCTTCCTCTTCCTTGATCGCTTTCTTCGCCTTCCTCTTCCTTGATCGCTTTCTTCCAACCTTCATTGATGATCTTTATGTGTCATGTCATGTAGAAGATGTCCACATTTACTTATACTTGTATCGTCTCAAAAAATTTTTTATATATTTAATTTTTTATCACACTAAGTAAAAGCTGACTCCATACAATATAGCTATATATCAATCAATGAGATTTTGTCGTTGTAAATTAAATTCTCATTTTGTCATTCCGTTGCTCTCCTTGGATGCAGTTGAGGGAACTTATGGTAAATACGATTTTATATTGTAGGATGTCTAGATTTCAAATAATGCTGATAATACTTTCCGTAATAACACTGCCCTTTATTCCAATCAATTGTCAATTGAAAACAGAAAATAAATCTTGACACCTTGAAATACAACTGTTTTTAGACAGAAGTCAAGAAATAGGCTTTGATCCCCACGCACATTAGATATCCCCTTAAATCTCTTAGTACCAAGTCCAAACTAAAGATTTTAAATTTCTGTTAGAAGTATTATTATTTAAATCTTTGTATTCTTCTAGAACATTTGCCGCGAGGCCGACAAAAAGCGCGAGGACATGAAATGGCTCGTGCAAACTCTGGACATGCTCACCAACCACTGTTCCGAAGCAGAAGCGCACGAGGAACAGGTCAAGTTAGAAAACCTTATCGCCAGATACAAGAACCTCATCCCCACCATCGAGATCACCATGATTAAGACGGAGACGTACACCAGATGTTACACCTACCGTCGCGAGGTGCACGAAGTTATATGCATACTCGAGAGTGCCAAGGAGCAGGCGATGGTAGAACCTGAACCGCAGTCGTTACAACAGGTGGAACAACTGGTTATGGAGCAGCAAGTTGCTGTACAGAAACTCGACCGTCACCGCCCATCCGTCATGACAATGCTGCAACGCGGCAAAGACCTCATCAAGGACGCCAACGCGCCGGCGTTCGTTCGCGAAGACGTCAAAAATCTTGAAAGCGGCTGGAATACAGCCTACGAAACATCCAACGATAGGCTCCATAAACTAAGAGACACGCAAAAGGTCTGGTCTAACTACGAGTATCAGAAAGATGAGCTGCTCTCAGACCTTGAGAAGATCGAGAGCCATGTCGCGCACCCTGGTCTTGAACTCGGAGTTACCAACATCGGCCGGGAGCTCCAGGAGACTAAAATCCTCAGCTCCGACCTCGAAAAGGCCAAGGTGGAAAGATTGCCTCAACTACAACACGCATACTCGGAGCTGCGTTCACTCACCGCCAACAAACCTAAACCTATCATTGAGAAGGAACTGGGCAGCATTGAAAGCAAGCTCGGGAAAGTACAAAACGAGGTCCAACATAAGGTCGAACACCTCGAGAAGTTCAATGAGGAGTGGGTGAAGATCGAACAAAAATTAGAACACGTTAGAGAATGGATTAAAAAAGAAAGCCCAATTCTAATCTCACAGATACGAGCTGATAACATTACTCCCGAAGACCGAGTTGAAAAGTCTCAAGCGTTACAAATCGTTATTTCTCAGAAGCTTGAAATCATCCGAGGAGTAGCCGACCAAGGCGCCAAATTAGCAGTTGAACACAGAGTCCAAGACGCGACGAGACTGAAGGGAGAGATCGCCCTATTAGAGAAAATGATGGCCGATCTCCAAAGATCGACCGAACACCAAACCAAGGTCGTCGAACATGACCTCGCCAGCTGGCAGAAATATCAAGCAGGCGTCGCTGAGATTAAACCTTGGATCGAAGAAGCCGAGATGAAGCTCGGAAGCGTGCCAAAACCCACCACGTTACCTGAAGCACAACAGTTACAACAGCAATCTAAGGCTCTGGTCACTGATTGTGATAAGCAACAAATCATTCTGCAGATTCTGTCTAGTGTCAGCCACCAACTGTCGGGAAAGACGAGCGCTCCTGATGAGGTCGACGCTATCCACTCTCGCTGGGCCGTCGTTCACGATTTGGCTGACCAATGGAACAACAAACTGGACAAGCTTGTTCTAAATTGGGAGAACTTTGAACGGGAAGCTGAGAAACTCGAATCATGGATCGAAAACGGTGAAAAACTGCTCAGCAGTCGCAGCGTATCCATTGACTCTCCTCAGGTAGAGAAACTCGACAGAGAGCTGAACAAACTGAAGTCTTTCGGAAACGAAATATCCCAGCAACAGGCTAAAATAATCAGCATTTCGCAAATTTGTGACAATATCTGCCATAATATCCAACCAGAAGGCGCTACTGTTCTCAAGAACAAGGTAGCTGATATCAAACAGCGTACAAACAACCTTGCTGAGACAGTCAGGTCTAAAGTAAATGAGCTGTCTGATAAAATCATCGTTAGGCAAGAGTTCACGACAAAACTACATAACTTTGACAACTGGATCACCGATTTCAGACGAAAGACTGAAAGCTACGATCAGATTGCCGCTGATAAAGTGGAACCAACTCTTCAGTCCATGCATGTCTTACTGCAGGAACATGCAGCTAAAACTCCAGAGTTCACAGAGATCTACAACGAAATCAAGAATATGACTCTCGCCTCACATCCCGATGAGTCACGCTCACTCAGCGAAACATACTCCAACATCGCTGAACATTATCAAATTATTGAAAGCAACATTCAACAAAATAAGGGTGTTTTACAAAAATGGTCTGATCTCCTCAACTGGTATGATGACACCAAGCAACAACTAGGACATATCCAGTACCAAATTGAAGGTCCTAAACTAACCCCTGAAAGTTACGAGATTCTAAGAACGGAACTTGTTAACGTCATCACCAAAATACCGGAATGGAAGAGCAACGTCGCTCTTTTAGATGGACCTTCAAAAGTTAAGGTCACTGATCAGAACACTGGCAGAATAATGTCCCCGACTAGCCTCGTCAAGGAGATCGAGGTGAAAGCGGAAGCTCTACTCAACCAAGTAACAACGAAGAGAGATCTCGTGCAGAAAGTCGGAGCTCGATGGGACAAATTCAACATTCAACACAACGCTTTGATTGATGTCTTACAAAACGTACAATCTGCACTCAGCGATATGGCGCAAAAAGCGGTGCCTTTGACCGAAGCTACTATCCAAGAAAAAACGGAACAACTTGATCAAATAGATGCGGATCTCAAAGGAAAACAGTCAATAAGAAAGGAGCTTCGTGAAGAAGGTCTACATCTAATGAGAGAAGACCAACCCAACATGAGTACAATTCAAAACGCTCTTACTGTTGCGGATAACAATTGGGACCAAGTTGTCAACTCAGTTCGCGACCAAAAGAATAAGTACATACTCCTGTCTTCCACTCTCCAAGAACTGAAGAACTTTACTGTAGCGTTTGATAGAGAGATTACTAGATCTGAACAACTGTTCGATGAAGCAAAAGAAGCACCAAATGATTACATCCAAACGTCTCAGTGCCTTGATAGAGCTAGAAAAGGATACGAAATCCTTAAGAGGTCCAAAGGCTTACTGGATCAAATGGAAGTTATTAAGCAATCAGTCCTCAACCAAGCATCACACTTGGGAGGATTTGATACGGCGCCTCTCGAGGAAGCATTCTCAAACTCTCAACATCGCTGGGAAAAAGCAAATGACGGTATCATCAACAGGATACAAGACCTTGACCAGCAGGCTATCGTATGGAGGCAAATTGACGACACAAAGAACCAAGTCGTCACGTGGCTGAGTGAAACCGGACAAAATCTATCAAACGCTTGCGATAACTTAGAAATCCGATTCGGACAAAGTCATTTGACAAAGTACAAAGAGGAGCTGCCTATTTATCAAGGTCTCAAGAACAGTATTGCAGCTAAATGTGAACAGATAACCAACATGAACAAAAGCATTCCGACTGGACAGGTAACTTCCATTATTGTCTACCTCGATAATGAGTTCCAAGCTCTGCAACAACTATCAGATAACTTGGAAGAAGCATTATCTTCTCTGGGGTCGCAGGAAAACAAATTAAAAGATCGCATCAAGCAGCTTTCAGACAGTGTGAGCAAAGTCCGCGATGATATCATTAAATGCGACGATATGACAGGAGACAACGCAAAGATCTTGGACCGCCTCAAGAAATGCCAGGCGTGCAAATCTGAACTGCAAACATTGAGTGAGCAAATAGATAACCTTACCCAAAACGTATCTGAAATGAACGATAATTATCCTGGATTCTACGAATCTTTAGTGCCAAAGGAACTGAGCACATTACAAAAGAGGTTTGAGAGTGTGCTAATACACGCCAACAAGACCGAAATCACTTTACTCACATTCCTGCAAAAGCTGTTTACTGACAAATTGGCCATGTTTAACAGAAATATTAAGATATTGGATGACAAAACAAGATGGTGTATGCCGGACGTCAACAGTGATAAATACAACCTGGAAGTCAAGAGCGCTGCATTGGCAGACGTAGAGAATGGCATTGCCGAGTGCAACAGCAAAGTGGTAGAGCTAAAGGAAGCAAGTGAAATTCTTAAAATTGTTGCTGAACCGGCTTGTGCGCTTGAAGCTGAGCAACAAACTGAAAAGGCTAAGAAGAACTTAGATGTTCTGAAAGCGAATTTGGCAGAAATCAAGAATAGACTCAAAGAAAATATCGATTCTTGGCAAGATTGTGAAGCTTTGCAGGAGAATGTATCGGAATGGTTAAAAGAAAAAGAAAACAAGGTTCGACTTGAAGCTGCCAATCTACTTAACGTAAATCAAATAGACGATAAAATCAAGGAAATTGAACACTTGGACAAAGAAATTAAAGAATATGAAACTGAAATCAAAAATCTTACTGTCACAGGAGAAAAGATCTTGGCCCAAAACCCTGACTCTCGTGTCTTGCAATACATCAACCACTTAGTGAGCAGATATCAAACAGTAGGAAAATTCGTTGAAGGTCATCTTAGCAGGCTAAAAGATCTCAAAGATAACAAAGGAAAATATGATAAATCAATCACCGAGTTCAAAAACTGGCTACAAGATGCAAATACTAAGATCAAGGATTTGTCCGTAATGAGCAAGCATGCTAAGCCTTCAGCTACTGACCTAGACCAACTCAAGAAAATGATTGAAAACAAAGAAGTAGGGCAGAAGTTGCTTAACAATGCGATTGGTTCTGGTGAAGCCTTATTCAGTGGAATCACTCCTGAAGGTCGAGAAGAAGTAAGAAATGAACTGAGAGCGTTGCGAGATTACTTCGAAGATTCTGTCGATTCTCTTAATAGCGTTATCAAGGATATCGAAACGACGATCAATAAAAGATCTTCATTTGACGATACTTTCAATCAAGTCCAGAAATGGATCAGTGACAAAGAAGCTGAACTTGGTGAGTTCAAACTGTGTCCTACTTTGCCCGAAAAGAAAGCACAACTCCACGCTAACAAACTTCTACATCAAGAAGTTGAGCTGCACCAATCGATGCTTACACAACTGAGTGACAAAATCAAACTCATGCCTGACGATGAAGCTGAAAAGAGCCTCTCAAAAACTATCGACAGGTACATAAGCATGTCGAAGGAACTTGAAAAGAGAAATGCCACTAGCGAATCTCACGTCTCAGTTCATGAAAAGTACGTGCAACTGTTTGAGGAAGCTCGCGATCGTCTTAACCATTTGTTAGCAGAAAATAGTATGCTGACTTACGGGGTCGTTACACAGAAAGAAGACGTTGACGTCAAGATTGCGGCAATAGAGAAAGTAACGTCCAAGGCAAAAGACATTGAAGCCGTTCTTACTAATTTAAAAACACAGTTACATACTGTATTGGAGTCCACCAGTTCAAACGGACATCCAGTACTAATAAACGAGTACGAACAGCTGAAAACTTCTTGGAATCAGTTTGCAACACAATGTACAGAACAAGACAAGAAATTGAAAGATACACTTACTCAATGGAATGAAAGTCAAAAGAACCTGGATGAACTCGAAGAATGGCTAAAGATCAAAGAAAACCAGGTCAGAGATCAAAGTCTCAAGAGTAATCTAGAAGCTAAGATAGCTCATCTCCAAAAAGTAAAAGAGATTCAAAGTGAATTAACATCTAGAAGCGCTGACTTCGCTGCTCTCACCGAAACTAAACAGAACGTATCAAGTGAATCGGAGCTGACAAACAAGACATCTAAACTTGCAACGAGGTATCACACCTTGAACAATCTTGTCAATGAAATCATTTCCAAATACGAAGTGTTTGTATCTGAGCATCAATCATTCGACAATGAATACACTAGCATGGAAAACTGGCTCATGGGAATGCTGGGTGAACTCCAAGACCTCAATGAAATCGTTGGTGACTATGCTGTCCTTCAAGAGAAACAGAATAAGGCTAAAGAGCTATATGAAACTAAAAACAAGAAAACTCCAATTTTTGAAGATTTCTTGAGCTTGGGAGAAAAGTTGTACACGCACACCAGCCCTGATGGCAGAGAAGTGATTCGCCAAAAGATCCGCAAGATCAGAACTCTGTGGGATAGCTTCGGAGACAGTTTCCAAGAAACTGTCAACAAATTGGATCAGTGTCTCCTCCAATTCTCCGATTTCTCACTGGCACAAGAACAACTTACAAAATGGTTGAAGGATGTTGAGAGAGCCATGCAAAGACATACAGAGCTGAAGGCCTCTTTAGAAGAGAAGAAGGCACAATTACAGAATCATAAGATCATGCATCAAGAGATCATGACGCACCAGCAACTAGTCGAATCGGTTTGCGACAAGGCGCAACAGCTAGTAGACCAAACACACGATGCTTCTTTAAATGTCTATCTACAATCAATCAAACAGCTGTTCCAAAACATAGTAACAAAATCCCACAATCTACAAGATAACCTAGAAGATTGTGTGAAGAGGCACGAGGACCTAGTACGCCTTATTGGACAATACAAAGAATGGCTTGGAGCACAGTCTGAAAAATTACTCGATATCGAAAACTCAACTGGTGAAAAGCCAGAAATCATAAGAAAGTTACACTCAGCGGTTGCACTCAAAGACATTGAAAAGGTTGGTTCGAGTAAACTGGACGAAATAAGATCAGTTTTCGCCGCCGTCAGCAAGAGCACATCAGAAGCTGGCAATGTCGCAATCAAAGCGGAAATTGATAATCTGCTAGAACAACTGCGTAACGCTGTGGAAGGTATCGATTCTTCGGAGCTGAAACTGCAAAACACTTTAGACACGTGGAATAAGTTTGACTCTTCAATCGAATCTATCACTGAATGGCTGAAGGATATGGAAACGAAATGCCGTGACCAGAGCTTATGTTCAACTCTTAAAGAGAAAGAAGCTCAACTGAAAAGAACTGTCGATGTTCGCAACAGCATAAACGCCAAGGAGAAAGAAATTGATGCTTTCGTTGATGAGTCTCATAGCCTTATTCAGCTGAGTGGCGTTGAGCGCCTCAAGCCACTTGTAACTCAAATAAGCAGCAGATACCAACAGTTACACCTGATTTCTAAAGAAATCGTCAACCATTGGACCGAATTAGTTGCCGATCACAGGAAATACGTGCAACTCAGCAACGAATTTGATGCTTGGCTAAAACCGTTAGAAGAGCAGTTGTCGCAAATGGTTTCTAAGGAAGACAAACTAAGCATTGAAAGCAAGGGCAATAAGTTGCAAGTGTTCCTGTTGGAAAAAGATAATGGTGAGCATAAAATCAGCATACTGACTAACTCAGGTGACAAAGTATTGCCAGAGACCGCCGCCAACGGAAGAGAAAGCATTCGTGCGGAGATCCGAACTCTGAGGGAACGATGGGACAAATTCAACGATACCATCGTACAACAACAGAAAGAATTCGAGTCCCAAACTCTGCAATGGTCGAGCTACCAAGACGTTCTACAGCAAACACTATCATGGTTAGACGAGAAAGAAAAAATTGTCGGTGCGGAAGAAAAGGCTGTCCTCAACTCTGCTCAGGAAATAAAGTCCAAACTGCTAAAGAACAAGACTCTACTTCAAGAGATCCACTCACACAAGAGAGTAATAGAAACTGTAACAGAAAAGGCGAAGAGCGTGGCTGCTACTCTCCACTCCGGTAAGGGAGAAAGCGACGAAATGACTTCCATCATTCAATCGGTGTGGGACAGATACAACGCTCTTACCAACAGGCTTTCTGGTGTAATTGACAAGCACGAAGGCACATTTGAGATCTATCAGCAATTCTCAGACCAACAGAAGTCACTGCAAGACTATCAAAAACACCTATGGGATCGTCTTCATCTTTTGTCAGACTACACTGGCAACAAAGCTGCTCTTCAGAGCAAACTTGCAAAGATCCAAGAGTTATTGGATGCTATTCCCACTGGAAACAACAAACTGAAGATACTTTCAGATTTGATTGACCAAAAAGGTGCAAAATTGTCCCCCAGGGGCAAAGAAGGCATGTCGAGAGAACTTGGCCTTCTGAGAGCTGATCTGGAGAAGTTCACAGCTACGGTCCATGATGTGAAGCGCGGTATTGAAGACAAGATCCAGCAATGGATTGAGTTTGATAGCGCAAGCGACCGTTTACAGCATTGGTTGAGCGATACTGAAATGAGCCTGAAAACATACACGCCTAAGGCTACCTTGGAGGAGAAGGTGGATCAACTGAACAAATACCAGGTTAGTATTAGCATCTCCTGTGAAGTCATGGATGGCAAACTTTAGAACGGTTTGAATATTGGTAGCTGGACCACTCGTGTGCAAAGCCATCACAGCTTCATAATATTCAGGCTCTCCATAAAGTTTGGCGTAATTTTTCATGTAAAAATATACACTATAATTTCCATGTATGATTTTTGAACAGGATTTATGTAGAGGGATTGATAATCATGAAAATGAATTGAGCGCGCTAATAGTTATGGGCGAAGCCTTGGACCAAGTAAGACTTCAGAAAGACTGATTTCAAATCAGTAAAGCTGTTTAATTTTCAGTAGAAGTCTAATTATTTTTTACACAAATGTATAATAATTTAGAATCTAACATGAGCGGTATTACAATGTAGTACTATGGTATAGTAGATTAAATATTCTACCGATTCACATAATTTTTCTACTAATTTTGAGTCTTTTGGGTATTGGTACTTTTTTTTATTAAGTTTGATCCATTCACGAATCTAACTTTACTGCACTAATGGTAGTTGTCGTAGATCAGTTTAAAAATAATACACACACATTATTTCCTGCGCAAAATACTAAATCGTAAACATATTTTCAGGCTATATTGGCTAATTTGAAGAAGACAGAAAATGACGTCGACAAAGTTACAGACGAGTTCAATGACCTGATCGAAAACTGTAATGACACTAGAATCACTATGAACCTGCAACAGATGACATCACGATTTCAATCAGTTCAATCCACGGCTAAGGAGCTGGTCAAGAAATGTGAGCAAGCCGTTAGTGATCACAAGGCTTATCAGGAAAAATACAACCAGTGTACTGATTGGCTCAAAGCAGCTCAGCTCAAATTTGAGGAATGCAACGAAAACCTGTCGAATACACCTGAAGGCATTAGTGCTAAACGCGAAAGTCTAAACGACCTACTGAGTCAGAGACGTAATGCTACTCTTCTTGTCAATAACACTTTTGAACTTGGCGAGAAATTATACCCATCCACGTCTATTGAAGGCAAAGAGTTAATCGACCAGCAGCTTCATGAAATTCAACAAGCTATTGACAACCTGTACGATAACATCACTAAAGCCGAAAGAGATCTCGACTCAGAACTGAACAAGTGGTCATCTTTCGAAGATAATTTAAAAACAGTTCAGTCTTGGCTAGCAACTGCTGAAAAGAACTTACCAAAAGACATTGAGCTAAAGGCTACTTTGGATGAAAAACGCAACCAACTTAATGTTTACAGAACATACTTGCAAGATGCGATAGCTCATCAACAGGACATTGCTGAGCTGGTAGGAAGAGCCCAAACCCTGCCTGATGTTACAGAAGACATCACTAAAGAAATTAACCAACTCAAAAAACGTCATGAGACTATCCTCAATAGAGCTAAATCTTTCGTTGAACAGTACGAGGCGATCGTTAACAACCACACACAGTACACTAAAGCTGTCAAAGATCTCGAAGAATGGGTGGAATCTACGCACAACACCGCCCAGCTCTGGGGAGATGTCAACTTAGAGCGGGTTGCTCTCAGCAGTAACTGCGAAAAACTAAAGTCGCTTCAAGTCAGTCTTCCAGAAGAGAAGAACCGCATTGATAAAATCCGTGCATTAGGCGAAAGAGTACTCCCAGGTACAATCAGTAACGGCCAAGCTAACATCAGAAACCAAATCGATGCATCGCACCAAGAATGGGAAGGACTAGTATCTTTCATCAACAAAACGATCGAATCTGTAGAGAACAAGATTCAGCAATGGAATGAATATGAAAACATGAAAGAACAGTGCTTGGCCTGGATCAGAAACACAGACAATCAAATCCATGCTGTCGACTTGAAGGCGTCACTGCCTGAGAAGCAAGAGCAGTTCAAGAAATTCCAAGAGCTTCAAGGAGAAGTCAGAGCTAAAGAGCTGGAAATTGATAACATAACTGAGAAAGCTCAAAACTTGTACACGGGCGTTCTTGGCCCGCGTGGATCGCAAATATCAGACTTGTCTGTGAAATACCAAACGCTGTCACAGAAAGTGAAAGATCTGACAAACAGATGGCAGCAGTACGTGAAAACTCACCAAGAATTTGCCAGTAATGTGACAGAATGCTCACAATGGATCGAAGAGCTTAGAGATAAGCTGGACTTCTGTGCTGATTTGAGCTCTTGTTCTCAAGACGATTTGGAAACTAAACTTGTATTAATTCAGAACCTGTTGCTAACTAAAGACGAGGGTTTCACCAAAGTGCAGTCATTGGTTGAACTAGCGCAAAACGTCATGGCCAATACAGCTCCTACAGGCCACGAAGCTATCAACGAATCTTTGATAGCGCTACAAGAACAATGGTCTGCCCTACTGTCCAGAATGATTGAAACAAAGAATATGCTTGATGACTCAGTCACCAAATGGGCTGGATTCCTCGAACAAATACAGCTTATTGAGAAAAGCAATGTTTGGCTGGAGAATATGCTGGCTGAACTAGCTCCATATGAAACCTCTATGTCTGATAAAAGGACACAGCTTGAGAAGCTCAAAGAAGTTGAAGAGAAAGCTCGTTGTGATCGCATTGATGTGGACACTCTAAAGGCCAAGGCCAATGAAATGGTTGCTAGCGGACAGCAGAATCAAGTTGCGTCAAAAGCACAGGAAACCCTCAACAAGTTTGACAACTTGTACGATAAAATCAAGAAGCTTCTTGCTGATCGTGAAGAACAATACAAAGACCATAGACTATACAAAGAAGCTCACGACGAGCTGATTCAGTGGCTCAGCAGAGCTAGAGAAAAGGTTCCGTCATTGAAGTCGAAACCTTTGAGCGACAAGCTGGCTATTGAAAACTCGGTAGCACCCCTTGATGCTCTGATCAACAAACAAGCACAAGGCGAGCTGTTGCTTGAACACCTGCAACATACCGGACAAGTTGCTCTTGCCAGTACTTCGCCTGAAGGTCAAATAATAATTAAGAACGAGATGAAGGCCTTGAAAGAAAGCTTCGACGATCTTTTCAATGAGATCAAGCTACAAAAGAGCCAATTGGAAGAAACCGTCAGTCAATGGCGCGAATACAAGGACGAGTACGAAAGACTTTCAGATTGGTTGCAGCAAAAGGAGATACTTATCAAGAACCATAAAGTCACTCTTCTCGGAACTGCCAAGGAAAAGGGAGCACAATGCAACGAGGTTCAAGAAATTGTGTCGCAACTAAACAAAGGAAAAGTAGAGATTGACAGCTTTAATGCTTCTGCTTCTGGACTCCTGTCCTCACATCTCGATACCTACGTCAACAACCAGTTGAGGCACCTCAACTCCAGGTATCAAGTTCTAGTCAACATGGCCAATGATGTTCTGAAAAAGGTTGAAACCAACTGCGAACAGCACCAGAACTATGATGATAACTACGCAAAGACCAAGAAATGGATCGATGACGCGTGGGAAATCACTCGCAGTGGAAGCGAAGCTGGAAGCAACAGCAGCAAAGAAGCTCTACAGAAGCGTCTAGAACAAATTGAAGATCTGCTGAAACGTCGCGAAGAAGGCCAGAACCTGGTTCATGCTACAGTCAACAGTGGAGAGAAAGTCCTTCGTAATACACGATCAGACGGAAAAGACAGGATTAATACCGAACTGAAAGAACTCCAGAACGAATGGGACCGTTTAGTAAAAAAGATGACAACTGCCAAAGTGCACCTCGAAACGTCATTGCTCCAATGGGCCGACTACAGTTCCAGTTATTCACAGCTACAACAATGGATCTCGGATAGAGAACAAAAACTACAAGAAGTGTGTGAGCAGAAAGTCGCCAAATCAAAGAAGGGGCAGGACCGTCTGGCAGGACTCACTGCAGGTCTAAGCCTCGGCGAGAGGAAAGCCACACTCCGTCAAACAAACAATATTGTGCAAGATATCGTTTCGTTTGAACCCATGATTCAGTCTGTAACTTCTAAGGCTTCGGAACTTATGCAGCAGGCTCCAGCTTCTGAGATTACCAGCAAATATGAAACGCTTTCCAATAAGGCGAAGGACTTATACGCGAAGCAACGAGAAACGGTTGAACAACACCAGGCCTTCATAGATGCTGGCTCTGACTTTGTTCAATGGATAAGGGCCGCAAAGGAGCGGCTAGGGAAGTGTTCCGATGCTACCGGTGACAAGGAATCTCTAAGCAGCAAGATATCCCAGCTCAAGGTTCTGGCAAGCGAGTTGCCGGAAGGCCAGGCGAAGCTTCAAAAAGCTCTTGAGCAGGGTGAGATATCCTGCGCCGTCGCTGACGAAGATGATAGGGAGGATATTGAGGAGGAAGTGGCTCTTATGCAAGAAGAATACGATACCTATGTGTAAGTATCCTACTGATTTTTTAATTTCAATAAAACTAAGCCACACGGATAATTTAGATCCTTTTTTAAATCCTATTTAATCGGAACAGGGAACAGCTGAACAACACCAAGGCTCTGATCGAGGGTGGTATCGTTAAGTGGACGGAATACGAGGAGCAGTACAAGGAAGCCTTAGACTGGTTGTCCAAGACTGAGAAATTAGTGCAATCATTCAACAAACTCCAGAATGATCTAGAACAGAAGAGGGTTGTTCTCGAGGAATTCCAGGTGAGACCACCGAATATGTTATTTTTTTTTATATTACTTGCTGATGAACTAGCAGATAGCCTGATGTTAAGTGGTAACCAAAGAGAGCATTGTCTCGTCACGCATGCAGGAACGTGCCCTACAATGCACTGCCCTGCATCCAACTTGAGATATACAGATGTTAAGCCTCATGTGCCTGTAATTACACCGGCAACCACACTCTTCAAACCGAAACACAGCAACGCTGTTCAGCGGTAGTTTCTTGAGACGAGCCGTTCACAAAAAGCTCTTACTTATCACTAAACAGTATAAAACAAAGTCGCTTTCTCTGTCCCTATATCCCCATGTCCCTATGTATGCTTAAATCTTTAAAACTACGCAACGGATTTTGATGCCATTTTTTTTAATAGATAGAGTGATTCAAGAGGAAGGTTTATATGTATAATACATGCATGATATGTGCACCCGTGCGAAGCAGGGGCGCGCGGGCGGGTCGCTAGTTAACTTATATTTGGAATACCTTTCCAGGGACACCTACAAACCCTATTTGACTGGCAAGCGGAACTAGACAAGCTGAATGTTCGCGCGCAGACTCTATTAGAGACCTGCTCTGACACCAGGATCTCTAACGGCATCACGCAGTTGACTACCAAGTATAACGCTATACTATCTCTGGCCAAGGAGGTTATGAAGAGGCTGGAGTTACATTACCAGGTGAAATTAACAATTACAGTATGAAGTTTTTAGTTTATATTCACAAAAACTAAGAGTGAACAAAAAAGGAAAACTACAAATTTAAAATTACTATAAGAGATCATTATATATTTTTTTATATAATTTTTTTTCAGAAAGTTTTTACAATGTCCCAAAAGTTATCCTCCGACTGGGATTTGAACCCACGACCTTCCCCTTGATACGGGGCTACGCTCCATTGTACGTTTCAGTGTAGCCCCGTATCAAGCGGAAGGTCGCGGGTTCAAATCCCGCTCGGAGAATAACTTGCGGGACATTTTAAAATCTTTGCTTTCCTTAAGTAGTCCAACACACTAAAGTCCCTCACAAACCACTAGAGGTTTATAGGGTACAATATTATATTGTACTAGCTGATCCCGCGGCTTTGCTCGCGCTCGTTTACTTTGAAAATCTCATACAAACTTTCATCCCCTATTTTATCCCCTTGGGGGTAGAATTGATCAAAATCCTTTCTTACCGGATGCCTATGTCATAACATCTACCTGCATGCCAAATTTCAGCCCGTTCCGTCCAGTGGTTTGGGCTGTGCGTTGATAGATCACTATGTCAGTCAGTCAGTCACCTTTGAGTTATATATATTTAGAAGAAGAAGAAGAAGAAGAAGATAAAGATAATAACTGTACTAGATATTAAAGTTTAAGAATAAATAAAAAAAAAGTGTAGTAATAAGTAGTAGTAGTAGTGTGTGTAAGAGTTCACTTAAGAATTAATAAAAAATATTATTTATCTAGAAAAAGCTAAATTTGCATCTAAATGGCGTTGTGTAAAATCCCCACCAATATTAATTGATTAAAACTAAGATAATAAATAAATGATAAAAATAAAACTTTAGGAGCACCAACAACACAACGCCCTATACGGCGAGTGCCAGGACTGGTTGGACCGAACCCGTGAGAAGCTGAACCAATGCGCCGAGATACCCAACACGCTGGCCGAGGTCAACGCTAAACTCAACACAGTGAAGCTGCTTCGGCAGTCGCTGGAACAAGGGCAGAACAAACTCAGGTACTGGCCCTATTAATAAACGCTAGTTTTGTAAAGAAGAAGAAAAGGCAAGTAGTATTCATATAAACTGAAAAACTGAAACTGACACTGAAACAGCTTCACGACTTTGATCCCCAGGCACGGTAGATATCCCTTCAGATCTCCCAGTACCAAGTAGGTGCTAATTCAAGATTCTTTGAGGACGTCTAAGGGGGGTAGTCAGAGGTACGTCCAAACATTACATTTGGCACATACCCACATTTTGCAGTAGTTAGTATTCCATACGTTAGAATACTAACTGGTTTCCTCACGATGTTTTCCTTCACCGTTTAAGAGCACTGGCATTGCGCACATAAATTTTTCGATAGAAAAATTCATTGGTGCACGACCGGATTCGAACCTGCGACCTTACGATCGGAAGGCGGGGTCACTCCCACTAGACCACCGGTGCATATTAACAACATATAAACAACATAAAAAAAAGAATGCTGGACAATCCACACTGCACCATCTAGCCCCAAAGTAAGTTACTCAAAGCTTGTGTTGGGTACTAAATGTCTGATATTATATTTAATACAATATTATATACTTACATAGATAGATATTTTTTATTATACATAGAAAACACCCAGACCTACGGAACAAATTTCTGCAGATCGTACACAAAATTTTCCGAGGCGGGAATCGAACCTGCAGCCTCTTGCGTCGCAGGCGGACTCTCGCCCGCTGCGCCACAGAGGTCGTCATAGAGTCGTCGTACATAGAGTTCTACGGGAGATTCTCTGTAGAGAAAATAAAATGCTATAAAAATAATGTGTTTGTCATGTCATCTTTTAGAAGTCTTTTGCTTGGTTTTCTCTTCTTCGTCTTGTTTCTCCGTTCTGCTCTTACCATATTTATTAGGTTAGTATCTATGTACCTTCCCACCACTATAATCAGCTCTCTATTTCATCTAAAGAAGAATACTCTAATATATTTTTCTAAAATACATGTATAATTTTTCGATTCAAAGTACGTCACTCGAGCTAAAAATGATTGATTTCTTAAGTGGTTAGAACCTAAAGCTGAAAGATTCATTGCTTTGATTTGTCAAATACACCGACAGAAAAAATGAGGTAGTTCTCGATCCAACTGTTTTTTTAATGTTATCATAACTTTCACTGGGTGGACAGATTCTGATGATTATTTTTTGATGGATAGCTGGTGCTTGTCATGTGGTCCCATTTAAATTTGAGTCAAATCTGAGAAGCAGTTTTTGAATTATAGTACAACTAGCTGGTGCCCGCGACTTCGTCTGCGTACTTTTCGCAATAAAAGGTAGCCTATGTCTTTTCTCAGGGTCTAAAGATTGTCTGTGCCAAATTTAATCAAAATCGGTTGAGAGGTTCAAGCGGGAAAGCGTAACAGACAGACAGAGTTTCGCATTTATAATATTACTAGTTGGTACCCGCGACTTCGTCTGCGTACTTTTAATTTGAATATTATGCAATAAAAGGTAGCCTATGTCCTTTCTCAGGGTCTAAAGATTGTCTGTGCCAAATTTCATCAAAATCGGTTGAGAGGTTTAAGCGGAAAAGCGTAACAGACAGACAGACAGACAGAGTTACTTTCGCATTTATAATATTACTAGCTGGTACCCGCGACTTCGTCTGCGTACTTTTAATCTCTTCATCTCTTTTTTTCGCAATAAAAGGTAGCCTATGTTCTTTCTCAGGGTCTAAAGATTGTCTGTGCCAAATTTCATCAAAATCGTTTGAGAGGTTTAAGCGGGAAAGCGTAACAGACAGACAGACAGACAGACAGAGTTACTTTCGCATTTATAATATTAGTTGGGATTATAGTACGGAAGTACGGATAGTAGGGATGTGTGTATTTTCCAGTGTATTAAGAACAAGAAGCGCCCCGCGGTTTCACCCGCGCAGTTTTAAATCCCGGTATTCCCACGGGATAAAACGTTGCCTCTGTGCTATTCCAGACTATAATCTGTTTGCCAAATTTCATCAAGATCCATTCAGCCGTTCTGGAGTTATTGAGTACCAAACATCCATCCATACTTACAAACTTTCGCGTTTATAATATTAAAATCAAAACCAAATCAAGTCGTTTATTTGCAACTAAGTAGGTAAACAAAAGGTGGAAAATAAACATTAAACTTATAATATAAACGAAAACACAAACAATTAATAAAATTAAGTCAGTTGCAAACTAATACTATAGTAGGATAGGTATTTTCTTGAAAGAGTTACTTGTTTGGTCAGGTACCTCCTAGAGCTGAAAGAGAAGGTGATAATGAACACGGAGCAGGCCGGCGCCGCTAAGATCCAGGAGGACACGGACAATCTGAAGCAGGAGTTCGACAAGCTGATCGCTGACCTGCAGGACGTGAGGAACCGGCTGCAGGCCAGGGCCGCGCAGTTCGATGATATCTCCAAGGTGAGGAAACGGAACGCTTCCGACTGGCACTGATTTAGATCATTTGAGCTATCTATAGATCCTAGGACCTCTGTATACCTAAGTGAATGTGCTGCAGTTGTTTGCAAATACACTGTTTTTCAAGGAACGATGGGCATTATTTAGAAGATTTTCCAAGCTACCGATGGCTACCTATGTTATAAATTAATTAAGTGATAGTCGTTTTATATTATTAGTTAACTTAAAAAATGTAAATCCGTTATTGGCTTTCAGCTACATTCATTATGTTACTTTATATACCTATACAAAGAGCTGTGGATACGATTCAATAAAAAAAAATATATAATATGTATTAGATTTCCCAAACAATCGAATGATATCTTCACAGATCCACAAGCTACTGGTCGAGTGGCTGGACGACATCGACCAGAAGATCCAGTCGGACGACTCCCTCCTCAACGACCTCTCCGAGAAGAAAGCCAAGCTGGAGAAGTTCAAGACCTTCAACCGAGACATCGACTCCCACAGCGATCTGGTGAAGAAACTCAACGAGAAGCTGCTGGAAGATGCCTCTCTGAAGAGTAAGGGCATCGAGGATACCCTCAAGCGGTATGACGGCATCAGGAAAACTGTCAGTGAGATGATCTCGGTAAGATATCTGTTTTAATAATTAAAAGTTCATGTTTTAAATACTGTTTTTTTTCATATTAGGCATATATCTAGATATTGTGATGTTTTTGCGTAGATAAAATAAATAAATTATCTTATATCAAGACTACGATACTTACGCACTTATTCAGATATAGGGGCCTAGTGATGATTCATTCGCTTGTATGCAGTATTTGGCAAACCGGGATGCTTCCAGTGCTCTAAGGAGGAATTACGGTCACATGAGACCTAAAACGACATACTTAGGGCATGTTCTTGGCAAAAGTGCTCTCTTAAGTTACTACTTAAGAGTTCGTCCGCTTGCTTTAACAATTTGGTCAGTTTGTACAATACTAGCCGTCATTTAATATATTAGTTATCTATCACCCATAACACAAGCTTTGAGTAGCTTAATTTGGGGCTAGATGGTGCTGTGTGAATTGTCCAGCATTATTTATTAATTTTTTATTTTGGCTAGGTTGTGATAACTATTATAAAACTCTCAATCTCTAGGTATATAAAAAAATTTATTGACGACAGCTACATGCTTCATAAATGAAAAAAAAAACAGTATTTTGAAAGTCATCGTCTTCTCAGCCAGGAATGTTAAACTTTATCGTCTCCAGAAACTGGAGGAGTACGTGAACTCGCACATCCAATACAAGGAGTCGCACGACGGCTTCTACGAGTGGATCCGCGGGTGCAAGCTCGCGGTCCAGCAGTGCTGCGACTCGCATGGCGAGCAGGCGGCCGTGCGGGACAAACTCCAGGTGGTGAACAGGATCCAAGGGGAACTGCCGAAAGGGGAGGCGTTGCTGCAGAAGGTACGAACTTTAAACATCTTTATTGTTATTTTTCTTTTAGTTAGATAACACCTTCTTCTTCTAATTGAGCAATGCTCTTGTCGGCGGAATTGATGCATTTCTCTTCAGGTGTTTTTGTTTGGGGCAACCTCCTCGACCTCCTTGTAAGACATGACGGCAACCTTCGCTTTTATTTGGCTCATGTAGCTTATCCTAGGTCTTCCCCTGCCTCTCTTTCCTTCTACCTTTCCTTCAATTATTTTTCTTATAAAGCTGTCATGTCTTACAAGATGGCCAATCTTTAACACCAGCACAGTGTAAATCATTACATTCGTGTAAAAGCATTAACCTTTACAAATTAAATGCCACCGCAGTTACAGAGACGGAGAATATAAAATATGGAAAAAATTAATTCAACTTTCTGATTGAGCAAGCTGATGTTATATGGTAACTGTAGTGTTCGGTATCAATCTAGTAGATACAATACTCTGTCTCATCTGCACAAGCGGTTGTCAGCCTCCTGTCAACTGTCAGTGTCAAGCTCCTCACCTGTCATGTCCAGTCAATGTCAGAGATACGGGTTGGCGTGAAGGGAGAGTGAATGTAGGGGATCCGAGGGTCACGGAGTGTGGATTATGGGAACCAGAAGACCAGGATAGGAGACCGGCTTGGTGCATCCATGAGCCAGAGTTCTTACTAAAATACAGGATTTTACAGTAACAATCAGCTATAACAAAGCATTGCATCGTAAGTCGTAGTCGTAGTAGTAGTAAGCGCGTGATACGTGCCCTACGTCCATCGACTTGAGGCATACAGTACAGATGTCTCGTGCGCCTGTAATTCACTGGCAACCACACCCCTCAAACTGAATCACAGCAAAACTGCTTGGCTGCAGAAAAAGGCATACCATGAGCTTTCACCTAATATTGTTAGGACTTAATATTACCATTAAGCCCTCCTAGCACTACATTGTTTTCAATCAATCAATTTATTTATTTCAGATGTCAATCCATAATTTGTTAGTAAACTTAATTAAACATGTCAAATGTGTTAGTACAATATTGAGTTACCTATTAATACAATTACTAAAATTAAAATTTATTATTTATTTATTTTGTGTCCTTCACTGAGTCCCGGTCAAATAGACTCGTAGGTAGTCTATCCAACCAGAACTCGAATGAAGGATTTAAAAATAGGTGAGTCGTACCTGTCCGCCATGACGTTCAGGATGGTGTTGGTGTTGGTTGATGGTTTTGTATGACAGGTTTAGATAAGAACCTAAATTATCTAATTAAATATGTATCTTTGATTCATAGTCCATCAAGTTGAGTGAAGCCGTCCTAGAGACCACAGGCAATGAGGGCAAGGACAATATCAGCCAGGAGATCAAACAGCTCAAGATCGAGTGGGAAAACCTGCAGCAAATATGCAAGGACACCAGGTAAATACTCATCACTTACTTATCCTGCACTTTATAACATCGGTCGATGCAAAAGACACTAATGATATTTTTTTGATATTTTTTTCGTATGTGGCCTTCTGTGCGTTGTATTATTATTTACTAGCTGAGCCCCGCGGGTTTACCCGCATAGTCTTAAATCCTGATATTCCCAAGGGATAAGGCCTATATGCTATTCCAGACTATAATCTGTCTCTAAACCAATTTTCATCCAGATCGATTCAGGTGTTATTGAGTAACAAACATCCAAACTTTCACATTTATGATTGTGATTATGTGCCTATGACTAGATATTCTAATGTAACAATGATCAAACAAAGAATAGTAGCCATGGCAACCAAGAAACCATCAAGTTTATTGCCTATTCTTCTAGGCTCGGTCGCTTGGAACTTGCACATAGATTCGCCTAGCTTTAAGACGTTTCAAAGTGAGCCTTGTGATTTAAATTGAAATTTCTTTTCACTGTATTTTGTACAACTTGATGATGGAACAATCAGATGGCCCACCTGATGTTAAGTAGTAACCATCACCTATATACACAAAGTATTGCCTCGTAAGTCACGCACGATAGGAACGTGCCCTACGATGCACTGCCCTGATTCCATCAACTTGAGGCATACAGATGATAAGCCTCGTGTCACGCCTACGGCAATATACTTTCTCAATTTACTTCTCTATCTTACCTCTACCCGAAACAGAAACGTTACCAGATAGTTTTCCCCAGGAAACTGCTAGAGAAATGCTTAGCTGCGTGGTCCGACTTCATCGAGACATCGGATAGAATGGCCAAGTGGGTGAAGGACTTCGACAATAAGCTGAAGGCAGTACAAGGGGTGGATAAGATCACCCCTGAACATCTTGACAAGTGCCGCGTAAGTACATCTATTTATATGCCACAAACTCCTGCATTCAGTACACCTTATATTCACCTACTGCTGGCCTGAGGCATAAGCAGAACTTAGTTGGATACTACTTCCATGGATACTACTTCTATTACTGGAGGGTCTCATCTTTTCATAAGATAATTAATGTAAATTATACATGAATCTGACGGGCAGTGGCAGGTTTATCAGCAAAATGGTCTAACTAAATAAGGATGATGACCCTTATTTTATTAGACAGTGTTGCTAACTCTTACACAATTTATAACCTGTTGTCTTAGAATTAAAGTTTATTTTGCCTAAAAATATGTGATAAATGTTTAGTAAAGTTTTATCTTTTGAACTTGGTTTTTGATCAGCATGTCGCCTTCCAGGAGCTGCTATCGGAAGCTCTCGGACACAAGCACGTGTTGGAGGAGCTCAACGACAGATGCGAGAACCTGATGGAACTCAGCGCCTGCGCGTGGGTCCGCGACAAAACTGTCAACCTGCAGACGGAATACACGACCCTACTCACCAAGATACAAGGTCTAGTCTCCAACGGCGAGAAGAACCTCTCCGACCACACCGAGTTCATCAAAGCCAAGGACGACCTCACCAAGTGGTTGGAGACGGCGCACGGAACCGTCCAGGACTCGATCGGAGTCGGTGACGTCGACACGACTAAGGACAAGCTGGAGACCGTCAAACTTGTAAACAACAGGATGACGGAAGGCCACCATCTGCTGGTCGTGTTACAGGAAGCCTTCAAGAAAGCTCTCAACAACACCCCGCCAGAGGAACAGGACGGCTTGCGCAACGACGTCAAAGTGCTGCAGGAGAGCTGGGATCAGCTGAAGATCGACCTCAACTCCATCACCGTACAGCTCAAAGCGGCCATCGGCAAGTGGGAGGACTTCGAAGACTCCAAGACCAAGATGAACCAATGGATAAAGGATACGGAACAGAATTTGGACAAGGTGCCGCCGACCGGCGGGGAACTGGGCGAAATGAAGACTTTGCTCGAGAAATACAAGCATATCGAGGAGGAGATCGATAACAAGAAACCGGAGCTCGAAAGGATGATGAAGGAAGCCATAGAGCTGAGTGGCTGGGCTAAGAAACCTGCCGTCAAAGAATCAGTTACAGAAATCGAAAGAAAGTGCAAGGCGTTACGCGCCAAATGCTCCGCCAAGAAGGCCGAATTGGAATCCGAAATCAAGCACTACAACCAATACCACCAGTCTCTGCAGGACACGGAGAAATGGCTGCTGCAGATCTCGTTCCAACTGATGGCGCACAACTCTCTCTACATCTCCAACCGAGAGCAAACCGAGGAACAGTTAGCGCAACACGCGGTCCTACTCGACGATATCCAGAAGTACCGGACCACGTTAGACGAGCTGGAAGGCAAGGGCCGCGCTCAGATCGAACGCTACGAGAAAACTACCCCATTGATCAGAGAAACCGTAGGAAAGCAGTTGAAGAATGTCAACGACAGTCACAAGTCGCTGTTGGCCACTGCGCTGCAGATAGAGAGGAGGCTACGAGAGGGGTTGGCTAAGTTCAAGGAGTATGAGGATACGTTGGAGAGTATCCTCAATAATCTGGATGAGTGTGAGCCGGCGATTACTGAGCTGGACGTGCCGGTGGACGGACTATCGCATGGAAGGGATCTACTCGAGAAGGCTAGGGTAAGTTATTCATTGTTCTCTTTTTATTAACATGTTCCTTAATATTATGCTGACAGGAGATAATTGGGCATCTTATTTTATGCCTTATTCTACGCCTGATTGCTTGGACTTAAATCAATATTTATGGCTTTTTTCTTTTTTGGGTTCGTTTATATTTTATATATATGGATGGTATTAAAAGAAGTGCTGCGTGGTATTAAAAGAAAGAAAGAAAGAAAGAAAACATATTTATTTTGACCCACCAACATAGGTAAGTACTTACCTAAAACTAACAGAAAATACAATAATAACCTACACTAATAAACAAAGATCAGTACGTACCTACCTAACGTTGTGCGGGGCAAAAACGTCACGTCTCAGCTTATGTTGCACTTAACCTAGGTAGGTACCGTAGGTACAGTGCAACGCTGGTTTTCAGACGTGGCCTGGAAAAAACCTAGGCACGGTATGAACGTGTGTCATGTAATTGCATTCCGCAGGGTCTCCACAACCGGCTGCAGACGGAGAAGTCCCGGCTGTCGGCGGCGGTGGCGGCGTGCTCGGCCGCCGCGGCCAGCGTGTCGCGGCCGTCGTCGCCGGCCGACAGCGCGCCGCTGCCCGTGCCCGCGCGCGAGCTGCACGTGCGGGCGCGGCTCGAGGACCTCATCGACCAGGTAATAGCAGCCAGTGCCACAGTCCTCACTTCTAAACCCATCACGGAACTGTGATTCCCCGAACAGTATTCAGTACACCGGCGGAACCATGTTTACATCGCCTTCATCATCAGACATCGTGAACTTTCTCAGTGGGCGTAGTGTAGGGGTTGGAATCAAATAAAATGTTCTAAATAGGTTATAGGTTATCGCAGAACTGTGAATGACAATTATGTACGCTGTCTTCTAAGTCACAACCTCATCGACTTGGTAATACCCGCCGGTGGGACAGTACTCGCTTCTAAGGTCATCACGGAACTGTGATGTACGCTGTCTTAGGTCATCACAAATTACGAAAGTTTTTTTAACTGTAAAGGTACTTTGATTGTTGTAACTTTGAATGTCGATGCTATACGCTTTCCTAAAAACCTTCGAACAATCAAATTTTCAATCTACCCACATCCTCAATAAGTTCTAGCTGAGAAAGTTCCTGATTGGTCAGCAGACCGGCCATCTTGTTTTATTTTATTGCGGCGTGGTAAAGTTTTTGGTTGCATTTCGCTGTGAATTTAACTTATTAACGTGGTTTTATTAATGATTTTTTTATTAGCTGTGTGATTTTCTACTGGTTGAAGTACAATCTATCGACAGATAAAGAACACAAGACATAAAAGACAATAAATTAGTTCAGAAAACGACTACAAAACAAACGAGAGTGAGATAAAAGATACTGCAGCGTTTGTTTTCATAGTCTATCTCATTTTTATTATCTTTATTCTTTTGCATATTAATTGCTCAAAACATATTATAGAAGAACATATGATAAAATACTCCAATACCTTCAATTTTTTATGAAAATATATTTTTTATCGATATATTGTACTTAATACCAAAAGTATCGTTTGCACGGTCACATAATTCAATAAATTGATGGTATGTGGAAATTAGAAGCGAAGAAAAATATCTATATGCGATCCAGAGTCATACAAATACATTTATTTACCAAAAACAATTACATAATGGTTACGGATGGTTGATCATGCGATCAAAGTTGGTTTATTCATTTGTTGATCGTGCAAACTACGTAAATTAAATCAATGTAATGTACGTGTAAAAATCAGTGCCTTATTCCTAACGAATGCCTTAAGTCCGCCAGGTCGTCAAAAAGAACAGAACCAACGTATATCTCAACGTTAAGTAAGAACTCTTGAAGTAAGAAATGTTTTATTATTTTGAAATTAAGTAAAACTAAAAGGTAGTTAGTGTAGTTAGGGTAATCAATGTAAAGGCTTACCGTTGGCAATGTAATTTTTGCGCACCTGGTTTCACTCGCTCAAAATGGTTCTTTATTGTTATACTTTCATGAAACTGAATACTTGTTAGAGACTAGTTTCTTGGCGACCTCTATGGACCTGGTAAATTGGTAAAACCATGATTTGATGACCTCTACACGGTAGAAAAAAAAAGTTAAAAAAAAAAAGTAAAAAAAAGGTTGAAAAAAAGTTAAGTTATTTTAGTTTTTCAAATAGTTCAATAAATAATAATCTAGTCCCAAACGGTTCCTTTGCTTTGTCAATTTATTTTTTCTTAAAATAAATTAAGAAGATACTTGGTTTTCATTAAAAGGTGATATCAACCTGTGCTGATGATGTAGCCAAGGTCTGTTCAACGAAACTCTTCAATAAATATGCCAATTCAGTTGAAATCTGGTTACCATAGTTAGTAGATGGCAGCCAGAGATAAGTCCATACACGATGTTTGGACTTGCCTCTGACTACCACTTATATTTTCGGAGCGTTCGCGTCGCGTCACGAAATCTCAGTTCAGGGCAAACTACTAGTTTAAAATTAAATACTTAAAAATAAATAAATAAATAAATAATGCTGGACAATCCACACAGCACCATCTAGCCCCAAAGTAAGCTATTCAAAGCTTGTGTTATGGGTACTAGATAACTGATATATCTAATACATTATATACTTACATAGATAGATATTTTTTTTTATACATAGAAAACACTTAGACCATCGGAACAAATTTCTGCAGATCGTACACAAATTTGTTCCACGGCGGGAATCGAACCCGCAACCTCTTGCGTCGCAGGCAGGCTCTCGCCCGCTGCGCCACAGAGGTCGTCAAAAAAACACTCAAACAGAAAGAAAACATATACTAGCTATGTTTATATGCTGGTTTTTGATGAGGATCAAATTTAGGTACGCCTTACAGCGTTCAAGTCAAGTCCTACTACTGACTGACATGGTCAAAAAATATTTTAAACGGATTGTTTCTATAACACTCACACGCCTAAAAACTCCGTTATCTAAGTGAGCTACTCGACGTACTTAAAAGTAGAGTCAATACATACTCTTGTATTTACAAAAGTCAACAGTTTTTCAAGAATACCTACGTTATTATAAATTAAAATAACAATAAAGAACTATCCTGTCACAGATGTAAAGTTAACCCCACCCACTGTAGGTATGAGCTGTTACATAAGAATTCAATGTCGAGGTGGTAAACGTCCCCCAACCATTCTCCAGACAATAACTCTCATGTTAGCATTGAAAATACTCTTACTTTGTGTCACTTTGAAGTTATATTACTGTCTAATTTATTTTTTAATATTACTTGAAAGTCGAAGTGAAAAGATGAACGAAATTTGGGTTTTCAGCCCCTGCATGACTTCTTTCAAAGAAAGAGTTTTCTTGTTGTCAAATCTCATGTTGAATTCGCCATATATCGCATTAATCATTTCCTTTACTTAAATTCCTAGTATGATGGGGGACCGCTTAGCTTAACCATGACCTAGAGTTTGAAAATCAACACGTTTTTCCTCAAGTTAACTTCACAATCCACCCTTTGTTACACCCACAAACCACCTGGTTAAGGCTGTGTTCATACTTAAACATCAAATGAGATCGCGGTTAAATTGCATTAAAACACCATGAAACTCTCTCTATCTCTTTCTCGTCTTTATTTCCATAAAAAAATTGTGGAAATGCTCTGGGAGGCCATATACTTTTTCAAGGTGGAGATAACCGCTCAACATCATACGAATTAATTTATGGAAAAAATGGCTAGTAGTATAAAAATAACTTGGACATCAGCCAGGTCCATAAAATCCCATAAAAGAAAAATTCTTAATATATGTTATTCTGCTAATCGATATCTACCAAAGATATTATTGTATGTTACCCGATATATATAACTAGATTATAAAATGACTTTCTGTGAACGCAACCTTACTCAGTTGACAAAGCCAATCTACAACCTATCAATGAATTGAACTCCCAACAAATACCACAACTGTACAGCATTAACTAATTTAAGTCACGTTTCTACGGTGGATAAGATAGAAATTAACACTACATGGATACTTCTCGGAATTGATTACACCCGAACAATGGAAGATATGTTTCGCAAGTTCGCATATAAATCCAGTTTTTGGTATTGACAACCAGTTGGTCAATAATTTCGGGGTAATGTAGAGTGGTACTAGTAAAACCAAAAGCATTATTTTGAAGTTCACTTGCACTGTAGCTTAGGGATGGTTAAACCTACCCTCAGGATAATAGGTTGTCTGGTAATTTCATTATCAAAATGTAATGTTTGGACGTACCTCTGACTATCTCCCTTAGACATACTCAAAGAATCTTGAATTAGTACCTACTTGGTACTGGGAGATCTGAAGGGATAACTACCGTGCCTGGGGATCAAAGTCGTGAAACTGTTTCAAAACAGAATTTAAAAATAATATTATGTCGACTGTGCTGAACGTTGGTCGCCAGAATTAGTTGAAACGTAAGTTTTCTTGAAAAATATAATAACCCTCTTTTCGGTAGAGTCCTTAGGGAATCAGTTTTGCCTATTGTTTGATTTCTAACTTATCTACTAACTAGTGCACACTTACTAATGTGTTTTAGTGCACTTAAATATTATGTGCTAGTGCACTACATGTGTTGCACCTACTAAAACGTGCCAGTTTTCTAGAACTTACTAAATGTGTGCTAGTGAACTACTGTGGCCTGTGTGCATATTAAGGTGTGCTAGTGCACCTACTAACGTGTGCACTACTAACCCGCCGTGTTCGTACTATGCATGTCTGTTTGTAGAAACATGTGAGAGACGTCTCCTCGCCTCGCATCGAGGCCCTACTAAGGAATGTCGAAACACAAGAGTTTGCGGAGAAACTTTCGAATTTCGAGCAGAAGGTATGGCTTTGCATGGAATTAACTCGTAACTCTAACAGATACTTATAAAACGTCTTCTGAATACTTCAACGATATGGTCTCCCTCCCGGTTTACCAACAAATTTCTTAAAAAATATAAGTAAAGCGTACCTACCTAAATTCTTAATATAAATATATATTGCCTGTACTTAAAAAAAGAAAAAGTAACGATTTTACAGTCGAGGTTGTGCTGGTTTTTGTGTAACTGGTAAATCCAAAAAGTATCGAGCCGCAGATTTTTTTTGTCTTATAGGGCATCAATAAACCAAAATCATCCAGTTGATACACAAGATAAAGCTGAACAGAGTGACTTAAAAGACGCCTTGCTCACTTCCACCTTTCCTCAGGTACAAAGCCACCTGGAAACCCTCGGCGACACGGTGCACGACATGGAGGAAGCCATGAAGCAAGTCCTCGAGATCCAAGACTGGATCAACATCCACACGGCACTGGCTAAGGACTGGCTGGCGAACCCTTCGAAACTGAGGCCCGAAGCTGCTAAGCAAGACATCGCAGCCATGAATGACGCACTTGTCTCTTTGGGAGAGAAGAGGTCCAGGATTTTGACTGAGATTCCTACAGAGGGTAAGTACTATCATTTAAGTAACACAGTCACAAACATGTCTTTTGACAATAAACTTAGGTGTATAATGGAAAGTTTGAACCCCTGATTATCTTAGATATCCTAGAGATCTGAGTAGTTTATGTGATTTTTTTAAATATTATTACCCTAAAAACAACACTCAATTACAAGGGTTGTCTGGAAGAGAACGGGTTTTCGGCGATAAGTGAAATAATATGAAATACCACCCTTGCAATAGGTAAATGGTAATAGCCAAATAACTCTTTTTTTTTCCTATAATCCAGTTCTTTTCGAAGGTTAAAATATTAGTCGCTTAATAAATCATTTGCCCATTCAGTAATTTACATTCAGAATAGGCATGACGATTTCCGCATATCCGTTGGTAGAGAAAATTGCTCAGAGGATTTATTTTAGAAACGGAAACAACTGTTTCAAGGCCTGTTTATTTTACACCCAACTCAAAACAGAAAACAATGGCAGTAATAATGCCAATAAGCGTACAGTTTTTGTTTAATTTCATCCCAGACGCCTCCAATTACATGTTCGTTCAGAAAACAATGACCAGTGAACTCATGTGACACAATAAGCTATAAAAGAATCAATGTAAATACCTGTCTGAGCTGAAACAGATTCAGATTAGAATTCAATTGATTAAAAACATTATAACAAGTCTAAGATTGGCCATCATCATTATTTCTCTTATATGGAGTCAGCACCGCGTGTTTTCTTCCAAGCTTCTTCCTCTATCAGCCGTCATCGTGCCCCAAACCTAGAGAGACCTAGAACTAGACTTGGAAGTCACCTCATTTAAATAGAAAATTAACTCGAACAAAGAATTACAAAAACAAATAAAATATTCTACAGTAAAATCTGTATTAAAACTGACACTAGAATTCATGAGAATTCTTATGTATCACTATGTAAATACTATTTCAATTGTTCATGCCAATTATTCGTCCGTCGGAAATGATACATACCTACATTACATACCTCGAAAGCTAGCATTTTTAAAAGCTTTTAAACTTAAAGTATTCCGTTTTCGGAGACTGTGGCTATACAGTACACATTGGCAAATTCAATGAGGCGTTTAATATCCATTTGGTGTTGCGTTTTATATGTAAGCCTTTTTGTGAGAGATATTTTATAAACTTTATACTTTCCTAGGTCTAGAAGATGAAATCAACCTAGAAGAAGAGCTGGACACCCTCGAACAGGCCATCCTGCTTGCCATCGAGCGTGAGAAAGGCAACCAATCTATCATCGACAACTTCCGTCACAAATGCCAGGAAATCCACGACTGGTTCGACGCCGTCCTCAAGAAAATGTGCCTAGCAGATAAAGGCTCCGGTCTGCCATGTCCTCAGAAACTCAGCGCATTGCAGGAGCTTTCTTCCGAGTTCGGACAGGCGGGCAAAGATAAAGTGGATAACATCAAGACTGTTGGGTCTCAGGTCATTAATATTGTCAGCAACTTGGAGTCGCAACAAGTAGAGGAACAGGTAAGTTTAAAGTTAACAAAACCCACCGTATAGTTTTGCAAGTGTGGCATTAGCTGCAACTAATAACTTAAAATCAATAAACCAAGATACAGATTTATTTTACTCGCGATGATATTTGACGACAGATAATTTGTTTGACATGCGTAAGCTAATAATCGTTTTTTTCTCTTTAGATTAAGTCTGTTGAAAGAAGATACAACGACATTGCCAAGAGAATCCAACGCAAACTCCAAATGTTGGAGATTACCTACAAAGCCATCGATGGTACAAAGAGCGAGGTCAAAGCCCAGAACGAATGGATGCAGAAAGAGATTGACAATATCGTACATCCAGAGCCGTTGGGCTATGAAAGCAAGTCAGTCAAAGAACGTCAAAAGAAAGCAGCCAACTTGTTGAAAGAAACAGATGGCAAAAAGACTGTTATTGACTCACTAGAAAAGAAGGTTAGCAACATCCAAGCTGAGTTAGAACCTTCGGAACAAATGCAATTAGAATCAGAATTGTCTGAACTGTCATCCAAGCAAAAGCAACTGGCTACTTTAATCAAACAAGAAATCGAAAGGCTAGGTACCTGTGCTGATGATCGAAAGAAACTTGAAAACGACATAGAAAAGGCTAAGAACTGGCTGAAGACTAAACTGGCTGAGATCAAGAAACTTGGTGGTCCAGTACCATTAGAAGCAGCTAAGGTTGAAAAAGAAATTGCCATTCATAAGAAACATCAAACGGAACTATCTGATTTCCACAAAGATACTCTCACTGAAGTAATGCGTCAAGGAAATGCTGTGTCCAAGGATTGCTCTAGTGAAGACAGAGTTAAACTACAAGCTATTTTAGATGACCTAAATAAATCGTATACAACCGCTAAAGTTGACATTGATGACAAGCTATCAGTACTGAACAAACTGCTCCAGGGAAGAAATGACTTTGAATCTGAAGTTGCTAAATGCCAGAGCTGGTTGAACGAAGCCGAAGTGGCTGCTACACCAGAACTGAGGACCACGAGTCTTCAACTCTTGGAAGAACAACTTGCTAAGTTTGAGAAACTTCGCAAGGAGGCTGAAGATGTTGAAAAGAATATAAATAAGATCAAAGACAAGTCAAAAGATATCATGGATACGTTATCAGACTCTAACAAGCTGCAACTCAAGGAACAAGTCAACATTCTTTCTGACAGATTTGCACGTATCAATGCTATCATCAATGATAAGAAGAACGTTCTTCTGAAACATATCAAGGAATACAAGGACGCTGCGGCAAAGATCGCTGCTGCTCTTGAATTCTTAAACGAAATTCAAAACAAACTAAAAGCTCTGAACAAACCTATCGGCAGCAAGGTAGAAGACGTCCTACCAATCATCCAAGCTTATGAATCTATTCTAGCTGACCTTAAGAAGAACAAATCTATGCTTAGTGAGCTCCAAGGTGGAAACCTCCACGATTTACAAGACATAGTCACACAACAGGACGATCTGATGAACACTATTGACGATCAAATCTCTAAACTAAAACAATTGCTATTACTTCGAGAGCAGTTCTTCGCGCTCGTCAAAGAAATCGAAGAGTTCATCGCCAAATACACAGATCTTACTACTGAAATTGAGAAGTCTAACGATACTCTGGAAGAGAAGATCAAGAGATACGATGATATCATTGGCAAGATTCAAGGATGTGAAGCTTTGCTTGCCACAGCAACTGACAAAGGTCAGCAGATCGCTGCTGAAGGCACTGTTATAGACAGAAATAACATTACAGAGCTGTTGCAATCTCTGAAACAACAGCTTCTAACTCTGAGGAGAACAGTTGAGTCCAAACGCCAAGAGCACGAAAGAGCTGCGGCTGAGCATAAGAAACTGGCTGCTGACCTTAGCGAGATCATCAACTGGCTTCACGACAATGAGGCCACCGTGCACTCCCGGCCTTTACTGAACAGAGATGTCGCTAGCGTCGATAAGAAGCTCGTCGAACACGCGACCCTAGTCAAGAACGTTCAGGCGAATCTAGCTAAGCTAACCAAAATCATGGATGTTATTAAGAGCGACGATGGCGTGCCTGGCTCTCTCCTCGAAATGGTATCCGTTGCCAACTTCCTAAACAACTCCTTACCCGAAGAGTTGAAGGAAAGAGAGAAATATCTACAGGATAACAAGAAATATCGCCAACAGTACTTACAGTTGGTCGAGAAACTGAACATATGGGTGAACGAATCGACCATCCGTCTCAATATGGGCAAAAACGGAACAGACTTTGAGAACATAGAGTCGGACTTGGAAGAGCACAAGTCATTCTTCAACACATCCGAGCCTGAGATGAAAGATCTGGTAGGAAAGAAGATGCAAGACATAGTCGATAAGATCTGGGCATCACTGGCCGCGTCCGAACAAGACGAGCTCTCCAAAGACCATCAAAAACACAATCAACTCCTCAAAAACACCTTGAACTCTGCCAAGTCCAGGCAAGCTCAGTTGGAGCAGGATCTGGAGATCTGGAAGGACTTCTGTCTGCTGGTAGAGAAGATCAAGGCTTTATTGGAGAAGAATTCGATCCCTGACGAAGCTGTGACGTCGGTGGACGCGCTGAGGCTGCATTTGGAGAAGTTGAATCATGCGAAGAATGAACTTGAGGTGAGTGTTAGATATAGTTATTATTGTACGATTAGTGATGAGCCTTCACTTAATCCTGTTATTCTGGATAATAAGTGGTCTACTGATATTACAAATTACTTTCAAATCGGTCCAGCCGCTGTGGTGTGATTATGACAATCATTTTAAGATGTCGATAACCATCAAACAACTTCTAGCTCGCACGTTTCGAGTTTATTTAATGTTATAAGATAACTGAATGAAATTTAAAAAATAGCTCACATTTAAGTTTTGGAGTATAAATATGATTACTGAAGCTCTCTCACAAGAACACACTTTGCCTATTTACTTTGTCTTCATACATTATTCAGATATTTTCGCGAATGCACCGTGTGAATTACACCGCTAAGTCTTGCGGTTTGCGGTATAGCGATACAAAACGATATCTTACAAATTATACCTGTAAAGGCTGGTCGACGCATATTTTTTTATAAAATACGTAGGCACACCTTTGTTAACGGGGAGGAAATCTGCAGACTCCCTTCCGCACCAAGGGATGCGATAGGGTAGTATGAGGATGACGGACTCGTCGACTCACTATCACCACCCCGGTGGCCAGTCTCAATGCATGTTAAGGGGCTATGACGATTCTAAAAATAACATCTCGGTGGCCCTCTCAGTGTAATGTAAAAAAAAACATAATTTAGTAAGATAAATATTCTTCAAATCCAATGGGTATTAATTTAGGAAGTTTTCCTAGTTATACATTACATATTATGTAATGTATAAGCTGCCACCCTCGGGTTCTCTCGCATATTCCTTAATATTTTTTTTTCCTTTCTTGGGTACTTCATTGATTAAAATAAATAAATATTTCAAAACATCTCAACTTTCGCATTTGTATATCAGTAGAATAAGATAGGTTTTAACTAGCGACCCCCTGTTTTCACTCGCATGATAAGTGATCTCTGAAATCACTATTCGTCGTTTTCCTTTGATTGGTTCTTTAGAATTTTAACTGTTATCTGTACTATATGTATCACCTCAATAAGTTCAAGGTAGGATGACGAAGTACTTGGAAACTATTAGGTACCTACAATGATGATATAACATTATCGTCATTTTTAATCATCGGTTTTCTTGTTAACAAAACATTACAACTTCTTTATCTTTTATCAGCACCCAATTCTGAATTCATGTGATAACATTTCTGTTAAGTCTAACTATATTATTTTTATACATATTTGCTTAAAAATTGTAATGTAGGTATATAACGGTGCATGAAGAATTTGATTTGGAAAATTTGGACCGTAGCCGCTGAATAATAATAATAATAATATGAAGAATTATTTAAACATCTACATTTATGTGCATATGTAATGCAGTTAGTTTTCAATTGATTATTTGGTATAGATTAATATAAATAATATATAAATAATGCTGGACAATCCACAGAGCACTATCTAGCCCCAAAGTAAGCTATTCAAAGCTTGTGTTATGGGTACTAGATAACTGATATATTTAATACATTATATACTTACATAGATATATATTTTTTATTATACATAGAAAACACAATAATATTAATAGATTAATTGATATATTTGTAACTGATCTAATTTATATATTCACTGACACAAGTATACTACAGATATACTTTTAAATTAATTTTCAACGCCACAACCAATTTTATCTAGACGATAAAATAAATATCAAAAATATATTTTAAATATAAAAATAAATCTCGTAGGAAAAAAAAAACTGAAACAGCTTCACGACTTTGATCCCCAGGCACGGTAGATATCCCTTCAGATCTCCCAGTACCAAGTAGGTACTAATTCAAGATTCTTTGAGGATGTCTAAGGGGGGTAGTCAGAGGTACGTCCAAACATTACATTTGGCACATACCCACATTTTGCAGTAGTTAGTATTCCATACGTGACAGGTTGCAAGCCCATCGCCGCTGTTAGAATACTAATCTCGTATTAGGACTCTACAACAAAATCAAATTTTAATTACAAGCATCACATTCGCCAAAACTCTGCGTCGATATCATTGATGTATGCCTAAATACTACATTTAAATGTAATATTATTTTAATATTGCTATGAGAGCTTGTGCTGCGCCTCTGACCTCGAACTACCTCTTTTAGACATCGTATAGTCAAGGATTCGGTAGTCAGAGGTACGTCCTAATATTGCATTAGGCACATACATTCTTATTGCGGTCGTCGGTGTTCTGTATGTTTTATACAACATGCTGGTGAAACAGATACATCCTCGCAAGCCACGCACGGTAAGAGCGTGCCTAATGATGCACTGTCCATCAACTTGAGGCATACAGATGTTAAGCCTCATGTGCCTGTTATTTCATCGGCAACAACACTCTTCAAATCGAAATATGGCAACGCTGCTTGGCGGCAAATCTTATTACTATTCATGAACAATTTAATAGTTGAATAAATTCATCAAAACTTGATGAATGCGTTTGTTTTTGTCGGCGTACAAAAACAAACGGTTGTCGGTCGGTTTAGCGCCTCGCGACTAGGTTGATGCACTTGTGTTCAAGGCCTTAATGTTAAGGCAATACCGAATGTTGCTAAAATTATTGTTTTACGACTGCTAACGAATTCATAGCACGCTCATGTGTAAGGTGACTTGGCTTCTTAAGGGGAGCTCGAGTTGTTTTTTTTTAATTATCGTATGTGACCGAATGTGACCGTTGCATCCTTTAACAACGATATTTATTATGTTTGAGATTATACATACATACATACATAAAATCACGCCTATTTCCCATAGGGGTAGGCAGAGACCACGGATTTCCACTTGCTACGATCCTGACATACCTCTTTCGCTTCATTCACTCTCATAACATTCTTCATACATGCTCGTCGGTTAAGGGTACTCTTGACCTGGCCTTTCTCTAGAACATCTGCTATCTGATCAAGATAGGTCCGCCGAGGTCTTCCCCTCCCAACAGTCCCATTCACACTCGCCTGATGCACTTTTTTCGTCAATCTTCTTTCATTCATCCTCTCTACATGCCCAAACTTTGAGATGTTTGAGATTATAGGATTTTTAATTTTTCTAATAAGATCCCCCAAACTAGTAAACGCAAGTTAAATTTAACCATTGCTTAAAATTAAAAAAGCTCTGTAGCATTGAAAAGAAAATACTCATAAAATCTCTTAAAACAATGGTTCTGTTTTAAAAGAACTTTGTAGCGATAAGAAATTACTTTTAAAATCTGTTAATAATAAACAATCAAATGGTTCGGATGCCACCCCCAACGACAAACAGTGACAATATTTTACATCAATGTAAGCTATAGTTTCAGTAAAGTTTACAGTACTTATAAGCATAAAAGTTTTACCTCTAACTTTTCAAAATTCGAATTCCAAACAAATATTGCGCAATATTAGGTTCTGCATCAGTTGGTTAACACTACTTGACACCAACCGCACTTCACCTTAACAAGCCGAATCGCATGATGTCATCCTTACCGGCTCAAGCCTCGCGCGCCGGCCCTCAGTCTTGTTTATACCAGCGCAATGAGAACTGTACATATAATAACTTCTCACTATATTCCTAATATACACAAGTGCTATATAGTTCCTACTTAATCGTTATTGGATTCGTTGTAGATAGATAAGTATCCAAAATTCCGCGTAAAAGGAAGGTAAGTAACGCCGCACGTGTATAGCGTTTGTTTACTTTTTTTCTATGTGTAGTAGTGAATAGTTAAAGTGATATTGTGTGAATTGGCTTGTAGCGATTTTATTAACTTAAACGATTGACAACTAGTTGTTTGCTTTTGTGTCATATTTTGTCAAATTTTCATTCTACCGGTGTAAAATTACGTAAATTTAAACATTGTTCAAAATTTGGCCTATCATTGTATGTCACTCGGTGTCAGTATGTGAATATGTTACATTATGCATTGTTTAAACACGTGAATAAACCCTGAAATAGATGCCTCAACTCATTGTAAAAATTATCAGAATATGTAATTATTGTTCTGACTTTTAAAGTCTTCGGCGAATCGTGAATATGACAAAAAACCTGCACCAACCCTGCGTTTCCATTACAATAACAATGACAGTATTGTTACATTATTTTCAAAGTTATCCAATTTAAAAATGAATGCTCAAGTGAACATGAAAAATACCCGGTGAATGTTTTTCCAGCTCTCTTCAATACATTTTTACAATTGAATTTGTACCTTAGCGTCTGCAAAATAAATGTGCATTTATGGTAAATGTAATTTAATTATGTCAACGCTATAAATATCACTTTTTAAACTTGATTTGGCTGCTTTTTTAACTGGAGGTGGTCGTGCCCGGCAACATGACTCTATAATTGGTAGCCAGGCTGACTCACAGAATGACTTATTGCTACTCCGAGCACATTTCTGTCAATGCCATGCCATAGTGCTGAATTTTTGGTGGTCCTCTTCCTTACACGCCCAGTTCAGGGTCATCTTAACCATATTTTTAAATAAAACTCAAGTTACCAACTAGTCTACTGAATTTTTGGAATTTTTTTTTTCTAGAAGTCACAGTTGCTTGGTGGGCCCTAAAATCAGTTATTCATATTGGTGCTATGAATGAAGTCATCTTTTGTCGTCATCGTCCTTAACGCTCATGATCTCATACTTATACCTATGTATCCTTAGGTCTTCAATTGATAATAATTTTTATTAGGACGTCAGTAGATCCCTACAAAGTGATTATAAAAAGCGGCACTTTATTGTTCTTTTCATGCTATAACTGAAAATATAAACGTGAAAGTTTGTGGTGTTCTCTGTACCTATGTATGTATGTTTGTTCCCACTCATCACCGTAACGGCTGCTGGGATTTGGATGAAACTTGAAATAGGTACCTGGCTGAAAAACCTGGCTACCCGGATAATAAGTAGCCCAGAAACTAATGTATGACACATTAGTAGACAGCCTACGTAGCTCAGTTGGTAGTAGTTCTGCCTTCAGCGCCGTAGGTCGTGGGTTCGATTCCCACCGTGAACAAACATTTGTGTGATGAACATAGATGTTTGTTCTCTGTTTGGGTGTTATATAATATTATAAGTATGTATTTACAAAAAAAAAAGTAACATTAGTAGTATATCAGCTATCTGGTTCCCATATTACAAGCATAAGCTTAGTTTGGGGCTAGATAGTGCTGTGTGGAAAGTCCACCAATATTTATTTATTTATTTATTAATTTCTGGGTTACTATTTATCCGGGCAGCCCAGGTTCTACGTAGCGTAGTCGCGGGTGGATGGCTATACAATAGTGTTGAAAGTAATTTATTCGTGTCACATCTAGCTAGATGTGACACACACACACGGGAAACACGTGGATAAAACCATTCATATTCAGCTGAATATGAATGGTTTTATCCACGTGTTTCCCAAAGGAAAAATACAATTCCCAAGCGAATAAAGCCAATAAATTCCATGTCAAGGTCATCCACCGTCTGCCGCTTAATTAATGATCAAGTTAGCGGAACACTTGTACTGCTTGGCTTCTGTTCATAATTATAGACAATCTTGCAAGTTACAAATTATTATAATCAGATATATAATGCAATTTACACATTAATTTTAGATTAAATAGGTAGGTACCTATCCAATTTGTATTATAATATAATTTTTTTAACTTTAACACCTTCTCGACCTATACAAGCAATAAAGTCATTATTTTTATAAAAAAGCGTGGTGGTTTGTACAAAAAATATTCGTTCAAATAAGATTTATTTTGCAAGATATAATTCTTATAAGATGTCGATAGGCATGGATATTTTTTTAAATAAATCTTTGACCCAATTTTTTCTCGACGAGTTATAAAAACTGAGAAAAACGGCCTTTTATGAAACTGAAATAGTTGGTGTGGGTTTATCGTTATCGGGCATCGGTTTATGATCACGATAACATTGTAAACAGTTTTCAAGCGAGGAATGCAATCGTGAGGCGGCGCTTGTTTTCTGCGATATTTGATTATGGAGGATAGATGTTTCTGGAATTGTGTTAGGAAAGTTGAGGTACCTAGTTAGGTAAACAATTGAGTTAACAATTAGGTTGATTGCGATTTTTCATCAATAATTTCAGTGATCTTTCTTCAAAAAGGTTTTGAATTGTGCAAGTGAGAAGTTTTTTAACGGTTGTCAGCCCTTAACAGTTTTACCTAAGACCGAGTCGAACCACATTTTTGTAGGTAGTAAAAAAGTTCAAGGTTGCGTAAGTAATTTCATTCTGACGAAGAAAACCACATTTTACCTTGATAATTTCCATAAATTGGATGGGGATTTTTTGTTAAATTAAATTTAATAAGTATTTATTTCTTTGTTTAAAATTGCTTCACTTAAATATATACCTAAAAGTAGTATTACATAATATGCGTTAAAAAGCTTACAGCCTGTCCCTAAGGAATTTCTTTATTTTATTTATTTATTTATTTATTTACTTACAGCTAGTTCCTAACTTTACAGACATATACTTATCTAATACGTTAAAACTAGAAATCGAACATTTATATAAAAATTAACAATAAATAAAAATAAAACAACAAAATATAGACACTTCAAGTCAAAAATATAATAAACTCTAATAGCTTCAGGACTTTGATTCCCAGGTATCCCCTCAGATATACCAGATACGAACTCTAGGTTCTTTGAGGATGTCTCAAGAGGTAGTCACAGGTCGTCCAAACATTACACTAGCACATACCCACATTTCATATGGAATACCGACGACTGCAACATGTGGGTATGTGCCAAATGTAATATTTAGACGTACATCTCAATCCATTCTCTCTCTCTCTCTGACCCCTCATAAACATTTCAAGAATATTAGATCTTCTGTGCGTGGTTTGCAACCGAATTGTTTCGTGCTAAAATGTAGAAATGTTTTATCAGCTTAGCAATAATTCTAAAAATAAATTTTGTCCGTATGACACAATATCCGGAACAGTTGCTTATCGTCAAGTGTAACAATATTGTCGTTTTTTGCTAGTGAATAATGAGAGGGGTCAATGCGCATGGCTGATGACCCGGTCAAATGTTAGTTGCCAAGCACGAGTCACATTAACTATTCAAACTATTGAAGATGGAAACCTAACCGGACTTTAGCCATGACCTTATTATATACTGCGGGACCTTGAACTAATAAATCATGTAATCAGATCAGAAATAGCTGTTTTACGCAAAATATTTAATTTTCATTTTTCTTTCGTGGTAACCTATCCGTGGTAAAAGTGAGATTGTATGTACAATCTGTTTTAATAAGGATAAGTCTATGGTATATATTCAAAATTATATTGTTATAATACCTTGAGCCAGCTCTACAGTCAAGAATATCTGATACGAAGTGTCAGCGCTGTCTGTGTCATAGTGTTCCACATAAGTCCATAAAAGTTGAACTTATAAGGACTAATGTGGAACACAGATTTTAACTTTTCATGAAACTTAGCTGGGTATTAAACATCAATGAACAACTTCCAAACAAAAGTCTTATTTAGACATAAACTTTGTCCAACTAGCCTTAGAGAATGAGTCAGGTTCGTTACAGTTTGTATTTCTTTTACTGTACCCCTTCTAAATTTCTTGAGTCCATTTCATCCAACGTTTGTCTGGTGGAGATCGCTACTTAGCGATAAGGCCGCCCATTGTACTTTTAGTTTTAAGTTTGTTTTTTGTTGTGCTCTTAAGTTGTGTGCAATAAAGTATGTTCTATCTTCTATCTATCTATCTACTGCTTACTATAAAATTCTTTGTTATTGTTTCTTTAGAACCAACAGCCGCTCTTGGACGTAGTCCGGGAGCGAGCTCGGGAACTCTGCTCCGGCGCTGACGCCGCCAGCGGAGAGCGCGTAGAAACCACCACCAGGGAACTGGCTGACACCTGGAGCTTGGCGTGCGAAGGTATGCTTCATGCTCTCTACATAGAATCCGTCATCACTATGGGATATAATCAGAAATGAGGAAATCCGTAGGAGAACCAAACCAAGCTGACATAACTCTCAGAATCAGCAAGTTAAAATGGGTAGGCCATATATCTCGAAGAACTGACAACCGCTGGGGAATAAAGGTTCTCGAATGGCGATCACGAACAGGAAAGCGAAGTGTGGGACGCCCTCCTACCCGATGGACTGACGACATTGCTAAGACCGCGGGAAGTCGGTGGATGGAAAGGGCTCAGAATTGTTTTTCCAGGAAACTTAAGGGGAGGCCTATGTCTAGCAGCGGACTTCTGTAGGCTAATGATGATGACATAGAATCCATATTTCAACAACCTTTAAGAGTCAAAAACCAATTTCTGACCGTATTCCTTCTTTATCAGCGAAACTTGGAAAGCGTCCTTAGTAATTTGACAGATGATATTGATTCTGCCAGCATCATCTGTTATATTTAACTGATAGATATAACTAGGCGGCTCTTTAAGCCCCTCATTATTAAACAGGCACACAATAATTTAAATTGTTACCTTTCAAGTCTCACGATACCTTCTAAAAACATTTGTCTCCATTTTGAGCGCTCAATAAACTACTCAAAGTATCAGCTAGTGACGGCTGAATAACTTATCTGAATCCATTTAACGCCAAAGGTGCAACTGGCACATTGTCTATGCAATCCTCAGACGACCTGCTGCGGCATGTCGCATACCAAGTGGGTACTGATACATGAAGATTGTCTACACCTGTTAGTAAATGCATTGTTTTGATATTAAGATACACTTTATGGTCGGAAGGAAGCTTGATTATCGTTATCATCAGCCTAAATGACACCTTGACAGGTCTTGCTCATAAGTCATAAGTGTGCTGTGGTATTTGTGTGCACAGTGCCAGTAGGTAATCTCAAACGGTGAAGGGTATTGTGCGCGTCAACCAAAAAGAACGCTGGAAAACACTGGAGGGGATGTGTTTGCGCACACCAAATACTCGGGCCTTCACACCCCTTCCCCCTCCTTCTGGCGTTATTTTTGCGTGACGCGCACTATACCATCGATACAAAAACAGCCGTGCATGTAACTTGTCATTTTATCGTATCGATGATATGCTCAAGGGGTTGTATCGATAACTGTCGTCCTCAGTGGCGCAGCGGGCGAGAGTCTGCCTGCGACGCAAGAGGTTGCGGGTTCGATTCCCGCTTCGGAGCAAATTTGTGTACGATTTGCAGAAGTTTGTTCCGTTGGTCTGGGTGTTTTATGTATAGTGAATATATCTATGTAAATATTGAATATATATCAGTTATCTAGTACCCATAACACAAGCTTTGAGTAGCTTACTTTGGGGCTAGATGGTGCTGTGTGGATTGTCCAGCATTATTTATTTATAACTAGTGACACTAAGAAGATGAGGAGCAAGTATTATTAGTGTTTCAATAAGTTGATTCCCCTGCAGGTGTATCGAAACGCGCGGCCATAGCCGACCAGCAGCTCGCGCGCTGGTCGCAGCTGACGTCCGCGCAGCGCAGCCTCGGCGCCGCCGTGACGGCCGCCGGCGACCGCCTGCGCCAGCTCGACGCCACGCCCAGCACGAGGCGGCGGGCCTTGGACACCAGGCACGCTTTACAGGTCATCTCTCATCCCATCTAAATATATATAACTCAAAGGTGACTGACTGACTGACTGACATAGTGATCTATCAACGCACAGCCCAAACCACTGGACGGATCGGGCTGAAATTTGGCATGCAGGTAGATGTTATGACGTAGGCATCCGCTAAGAAAGGATTTTGATCAAATCTACCCCCAAAGGGATAAAATAGGGGATGAAAGTTTGTATGAGATTTTCAAAGTAAACGAGCGCGAGCAAAGCCGCGGGATCAGCTAGTTATATATAACGGTATATTTTATTATGCAATTAATAAAGGATGGATTTAAAGCGCGGACCATTGATGAATGTTGAGCAAGTGAAGGATTCTAACGACTGAATCATGACCGAGCGACGCAAATGTTTCAAGGCACTCGATACTCTCGAACTTTATACCATGACTACGAAAAAAATAATGATTTAAGCGAAAATGGCCATGGTAAGGAATTCACCTCCGCAGATTTGATCATGTCGTTTCTGGGGATTGGGTCGACTGACTGTGTGGATGCCTACTATAATAATAATACCCTAGGCGCTATAGCATCTGTAATAACTCTTTCAAGAAAAAAACCTACTTCAAGTAGGTTAATACACTGAAAAATATAAATAAATAAAAAAACAGTCGAATTGTGAACCTCCACCTTTTTTGAAATCGGTTAAAAAGGGGAACAGGCAAAAAGTTCCCCCTAGCCCTGTCCTAATAAAAAGAATCGATGCAAAGATGCAACCACGACGCACTGTGCAACTGAATGTAACTCAAACTATTTCCGACAGGAGCTACAAAGCGAAGTGTCAGGTCTAGAAGACAGCAAGGACGAGCTGATAGAACACGCAGAGTATGTCGTCCAACTCCTCAGGCCGAGCTCTCAGGACGCCGCAGAGGATACCGAGAAGGCCGTCAGAGATTTAGTAGATGCCTACGAGAAGTAAGTGCCACTCGCTTTTATATACACCAGTGAAACAAATGGAACCAATTCGACTTACACAAATAAAAAATTCAGAATGGTGGACTGTCCACACAGCACTATCTAGCCCCAAACTAAGCCTAAGCTTGTAGCATGAGAACCAGATAGCTGATATACTACTATATTTTTGTAAATATTTAATAACTAGCGATCCGCCCGCGCGCCCCTGCTTCGCACGAGTGCACATATCATGCATAATAAATAAATAAATAAATATTGGTGGACTTTCCCAGCCATATAACAAACATCCATGTTCATCACACTAATGCTGGTTCACGATGGGAATCGAACCCACCACCTACGGCGCAGAAGGCAGAGCTACTAGCAACGGATCTACAGGCTGTCAAAATATGAAACTAAAATCTAAACATAATTATTATGTTCAGTGAAACTACGGCCTGGGATTTTCACAGCCTTATTTAGCCCTGCGCCAAATTTTATTTAAAACGCTTCAGTAGTTTCACGGTCTCGTGATATCGTTACAAATATATAATTTGGATATTAGTTTGGATCCTTTTTAGCTATGAGCCTATGATGTAACGTGACAGCTAAATAACCTAGGTTAGGCAAAGTTTTATAGGCTTTCAGGTTAATAAGATTATTGAAGAAGAAAAGAGGTAAGTGTTTGTTTATATTTCACAGATATTTATCGATAACTTTTTTGGTACTAGTAGGTATAGGTTCTAAAAATCTTAAATTTACCGTTTCGAAACTTCAAACCACTATTGTTCGTCCTCTCCTATGACACTTGGCCGTCAACTTCAAGTTATTTTTATAAATTAATTTGAAACTTTAGACTTGATTGGTGTGGGCCCGCACCAATGGAGTTATACAAGTTTTGTTCAAGAGGTTTATTTAAACGAAGTAAACGTCCGAATGTCAAAAGAGTTAAAAAATTAAACCATTAGAATCCTTCGCTAAATTACCGAATTGTTTCACCTTGGAGAAAATTCATATTTTTTTATATCTGACGATACAGAAAACAAAACATGAACTCTGGTTAAAATAAAAATAGACTTCGGGTAGATAATCTGAAGATAAATATAAATTATTGCTGTTGTGTGTGCATGTCATACGTTATTCTTCATTTGGAAAAGCGGTAAGAACCTAACGATTTTGTGTCAAGTAACGTCGCGAGCCAACAGTATGCGCGTTAAATATTCAACGCTTTTCTTCGATGTTTGTAGTTATGTTTAAGTCAAACAACTGACAAAATGACAAATAATATAGTCAACATGAATACGAGTTCACTTACTGCATATAAACTGGAATAGCAAGAAAATGATGATGAAAGTTAACATACACTAGTGGAATCTGCGATTTTGTATTTTGTACGTCAAAAAATATTGTCACCTACTTCTGGTGTAGACAAACACGGGAAGGTAATTTACCGTAACGTAACATTAGCACGCGTTTCTGGCATTTTCTCAACTGGTTGACAGGTCGGCGCCTAGGGATCGTAACCGCCTTGCCACCAAATATTTGTGCTCCTCCGTCATCACTATACTGGCGACTTGCGTTCTATGAGGCCCGTTTATTACGTATATCTCGGGTGGTGATTCGACTCTCGGTTTCAACATCCGTATCCCTAGTCACTCTCATCGACTCTCAACAAATAATCTACCTCAGTACATCGCAATGCATACCATACACTGACACAAGCACACACCACACAAATCTTTACTCACCCCCATACACAAGTGGGTCTATCCTGTGATACCCAGACTCTTAAGAGACTGGTAGTAGCTGGAGGGCCCACAAATTCACACACTCAATTCACAACAATTTCTACACATACTCACACCACCCACTCACATGACCGAATATTTTTATCTATTTTTCTCTTCCCCCCCAACCTCCCTCCATCTCCCCTAGGCAAGACTGAAAACAGCGCCTGGTCTCCAGACTAGGCAAAGAAGCTGTCTTGGCTTTTTAACTATACAGACAAACTATAGGTACAGTAACTACTCGTAGCTGGTAACATGATTATCCGCAACGCAGCCTGTCTTTACCCTCTGCTATGGGTTTGCCCAGCAGAGGGCAGTTCTCTGTGCCATTCACCATGGTGCTCCGGTGTGCTAGTTTAGCACTGATCCAATTCATAACAATAAAAAATAAATTATTTGCCTTGTGTACTAATTCATCAACTGAAAACTTGGATTATTATACAAAGATAATACTATTTAGCTTTTAAAAATATGCGTGTTTTGACTGTGATTGGCACGGAGCTAGATTCTGAATAGAAACATGTAGATTTATAGTTGAGTATTCCCTTAAAATACAAACGCTAGTCACTAGCTTTTGATTGATTACCGACAGTTTACGGGTTACTAGTGCGAGATTAAAAATATAGAGCAGTTCTGAATTTACTTTGTCTAGAACGGTTTCTTTAATTGTGCGTTCGTATTCGTTATTATAATAATAGCACATATTTTATTACACTGTAGGTAGGTAGGTACGTTTTTAATGTGAAGGAATAATAAAACTATTTGAGATCAGAGTAATAGTATATAATGGTGTATAATCATGACAAATCGGATAGCCAATCCATGCTGTAATGGTGGCTCAACTTGTGTGCGGAATTCATAGGATCTTGCAATTGATTTTAGTCTTACTTCTTGAATAATAGAATACAAAATACATCGAACAAGATTTGAATCATCGAAATCATTGATGGTGTGCGTGTCATTGAGAGTGTGACGTCACACCCATTTTTAGGATAATTTTGTGTGCAAAAGCTTGCAGAAAGCAACTTGTGTTCGGAGTATTTTGAGCTGTGCGCTAAGAATTTAGTCCTTGAGTTATTTTTCTGCAAATTACAGTTGGTTTCGACTTAGGTAAGTAACAGCCAGATGTGTGGATTATCAGACTCTGAATCACGAGCTTTTTTAGCTTATTCAATCCACGGAATAGAGAAAACCCTATTCAATCGATACCTACAGTTCTACTTAAGATATACGTAAGATGAATAGGGCGGGTTAACCACGGTTATCTTCAAATATGTTGCGAGAAACGATACAAGTAATTTTAGCTAAGGCTAACATGCTAGTATTTTAGTCAAGTTGCGAATTCACTGCTTCTTGGTCCTTGTTCCGCAGTAAGACATGAGCGAATAAATAATAGAATAGAACTTGCTAACAGAGTAACAAAATCCAGCCTTTTTGTCTGTAGGCACATCATAAAATGGTCGCCATTGATAACTTCCAAACGATTGAATATTAGTACAGACACCATGTGGTTACCGCAAATAGGCTACAATTTATCGGCCATCAGAAACCATAGCCTCGCCGCTAAATCATAATGGAAATCAAAAGCACATGGCGAGATGAAGCAAGATTACCTATACGTTCGTAAATAATAACATTCAAAGCATTTTTTTTTCACATTTCACGCGTAGTGGTTGGCGACACGCAAAAAGAACGCCGGAAGAAGGGGTGTACTTCCTATACCTACGATAAAAATACTAAGCTCTGTCGGCTAGGGCCTTTTAACCTACTTAAAAAAAGATACAGTTTAACAACTACAAGAACCTACAGAAGTGGTCTAATTAAATTTCAATCAGCGTTATTTCATAAAATCATGTAAAACCAAAAATATACTTAAGTACCTATACTACACAAATTAGGTTGTGGTTTTTGTTTCCTTAAGCAAAAGTTTTGTTAAACAGTTAGGTACCTATTCGTATTATTCGTGATTTAATAATAACAATAGCTAGGTACTTGTAACACCAACCAGATGCGTTAGGTAGGTATATGTGCCGAATAAACTCGGACTTGGCCCTCAGAGCATCCGCAATGCGACCTTCGATCGGCTGAACCACAGATAATAACCCGTATTTGAAATAAATGTAAACTTGATTTCCTATAATCTAAATTTCAAAATTTTATTGTCGAGTTCCTCTTTTTTTACAAGTAGGTTCCTACCTATTTACCTACATTTGACCAAATCTGAAAGTGTTTGTGTTGTAGCTGTGAGACCCCATGGGCTCATAACAGTTAAGATTCATGCTTATTAAAATTTGGAGTGAGACCCAATGTCGCATCACTCTGTTGATGCCACGGAGTTAGGTACTTTTAAATCAATACCTAGTTAATGATCAAACATCTAATCATCTAAACATCTAAACATCACAGACGACCTCTGTGGCGCAGCGGGCGAGAGCCTGCCTGCGACGCAAGAGGTTGCGGGTTCGATTCCCGTCGTGGAACAAATTTGTGTACGATCTGCAGAAATTTGTTCCGATGGTCTGGGTGTTTTCTATGTATAATAAAAAATATATATCTATGTAAGTATATAATGTATTAAATATATCAGTTATCTAGTACCCATAACACAAGCTTTGAATAGCTTACTTTGGGGCTAGATAGTGCTGTGTGGATTGTCCAGCATTATTTATTTATTTATTTATTTAATTAACAAAACAATCATACCTCTTGAATAACATGTTACTGCTAAATCTGATCTCCCTAACTCTTTTATTGTTTTCTGTTTAATTGTTCCACTTACATAGCAGCCAAATATATCCAAGCGGCACTTACCATTTTCGCAGTTCTGTCATCGAACCTGTATAGAGTGCTCCCCTTGACCTCTCGTGGCTGAGTCAGTTAGCCTACCTTGCCATGGGAAGGCCATGATGCTACACCAATATTTATGTCAACGATACCTACGTAGGTTGTACGAGAAGCTACTTCCGTCTGTTGACCTTCAAAGAGTATGCCTCGCTTCGCTCAATACACACTTTGTGTGTGTGTTAGCATTTTGGCTAAGTTTATTGTAATATCAATATTATTTCAAGGATATTTAACATCTCATAAAACCGTTGTCTACGCTTATTTTTCTAGCAAGGAATCAACAATCCAAAAACTGAATTAGTAAATGGTATGATGCACATAATTATTTTATAATTTATATTTTAATTTGATTGTAAATAAAAAAGTTGCACGCCTATCACGGCAGAATACACTCTGGAAAAACAAAAATTGTAACACCTTCTAAAACATGTATTTCCTGCAATAAAATTGATTTGATTTGATTTGATTTGATTTGATTTGAATCTGTGCATCATAGGTACCATTTACTGTTTAAGTAGTGTTTAGTATAATTTATCCAAATAGGCAAAACTTTAAAATAATAAATTGAGACAACCGTGCGGTGTAGGTCTGTTTATAATAAACCCTCGACAAATGGCATCGCGATAAATACTAAAATACTATCCGACCCCAACACACAAAGCCTTGATACAAATAACTAAAGGTGCAAAAAATTCATTCAACGAACATTCCCCTTGGCATTTATTAAAGGGTCGGCAAAAGCTCTTCTGCGTGCTATCAAGCAATAATTAAGTGTTTTCGATGCACCCCTCTGTTGGGCTTTTTAGGGTTTTCCACATTGTGTTCAGGTGCCCTAAACATAGGAACACTTCGCTTGCTTTGCTCATTTTGTTACAAGACATAAAAAGGACATGCTTGTTAAAATAAAAATCACGAATTTGCCAAATCATCTTTGACTTTTTTCTAGATTATGGAACAACAAACATAAATATCCTTACAAGCGTAAAAGTGTTTGAGTATAATTTTTATAAGAAAAGGATAGTCATTTCATTGCCTACCATAGGTAACGTTTTGCATTCAAAGCTAACCTATAGGTACCTATGTAATATTGATTAGTGAGGACGGTCAGTTTCTCATTGTCATGGTTAGGTAGTGGCATGCGACAAGCATTACTTAGGTAGGTAGGTACATTCTCTATTTTGTCTAAAATTTATGTAGAGTATGGCCACGCACAGAGCCCTTAACCCTAGCTACTCTTGAAGTAATAATAGATCGACCATATTGCGACTTTCTCCGCATGTAAGGACTGGAATAGAATCAATCGGCGGAGTCGCGACACAGTACGGCTACGCCCTATGTCATGCGCAATGCCAGGTAAAAATGAATCCAACCTACTTCGACTTAAGGCTAGTTTTCGTCGTAGCAGGGCGCCAGACGACCGGCAGGCACGGGGGAGACTTGTAATCGTTATTCAAACTCGCAGACTACCATTTCCGAGCTTACTGCGCATGCGAGCGAACGCAGCTCATAATAGGTCAGGGATTCTCAGTCTGCACTGGAACCCGGCTACAGAATTATACTCCAACAATCACTATTTTCCACAAGATATATTAACAAGAATAACCCTCAGCGAGCTGTGTTGATCACGCGAAATGAAAGTGAAGCTCGTGGCTGAGAGCTTTAGCTTAAGTGTTGCGAAACGTGGTCGCTCTCGAGTCGTTGTATCCCTTCCGCGAACTCCAAACGACTCGACCGGTCCCGAATTAAATGACTGCGAGATATAAGCGGTTCTCAAGGGACTTTATCTACCATAGAACGAGACTGGAACGTGCCTACGTCGCGGTTGAGCGACAAAAAATAAATTTAATATTGCTGAACGATGTTCGGGCCGGAAAAGATGTGATACAAAGTGAGTGTCTGCCTACGTGGAGCACCGCGGCCGGTGACTCACGCTCTAGATTGTATTTCTGTGGACTTGGAACGTTGTCGGGTATAACACGGGGAATTCGTGAAGTTGTGTGTCGTATTTTCGATCCGTTCGCAACCTAGTTAAGAGTTGTATTTATCTTTTCACATTATGTAGTTAGTTACCGCTTGCTTGGGCTGGCCCGCCGCCGCCGGCCGGTTATGATTAAAACATTGATTACCAAGTCACTTCGCCACACACACAGAGTTTACCTATAGGTACAAAATACTTCGTTCAGCACCCTTAGTTTTTTTGCTATGACGAACAAAACCCACCAGGGGCCTTTATCACAGTAAAACTGTCCTATCCGCGTTAATTATCAAGCAGGCGCTAAACGGCCGAAGGTCGCCCGCTCTCACGTCACCCCATCATCAGGTAAACGGCGCGCGTGTGTGCATAACGTAAACACGAGTCGGCAAATGCACCGAAAAAACTCGTGCGCTATGATGTCACCGTGCAAACATTAGAACGTGTAATTTAAAATTAGATGCGTCCAGTGAATCTATCCGATCGGTTCATTGAGCGACGAGCGGGCGAAGCGAGTGGAGCGCCGCGCGCGACCGATCACGAACGACGAGGTACTTACGTCCGCCGGCCGCGGCGGGCGGCGCCGACCTTGCACCGTCACGGGCGTCGCGTCACGCCGCGCCGGAACGATTATTTTCGTCAGATTTTGGCACTGAGCACCGTCCGTGCGCCTCGACGCCACAGGCTCGCATCGTCCCGCGCGGTTCGAACGTTTTACTAAATATTTTTCTCTCTTCGCAGATTGCGACACACTATTGCGGCGCGGCTCGCAGAGATCGACGAAATCGTATCCGAATTCGACCGAGTATCTGAGAGAATAGAGGAACTAAGGCAATTGATAGAAGTTTCCATCGCTAAAGTCCGGACCCTCTACGTGTTCGGAGAGGACGAAGACGAGAACGTAAAAGCACTTCAGAAGGAGGTTTCCGAGTTGGTCGAGCGCACGAAGACTTTCACGGAGGAGAGCAGGAAGCGTTACGGAGCATCAGCCCCCGCAGACGTAGCGCAGGAGCTGTCAGCGTTGGAACTATCCTCGGAGGCGCTAGCTGCCGCGATGGAAGAAAAAGAGCGGGAATGGAAGCGGGCTCGCACTGCCAGGTTCGAGTACGCGACCGATGTCGACGACGTGCAAACTTGGCTGCGAGCTGCGGAACTGACGGCGCGGGACCGCACCCTGCCTCCGGAGCCGTACAGAGAGAGGATCGTCGCTGTCCGCCAGGAGATCCCAAGCGTGGCGGACCGCGTCGAGAGACTGACGCGCAATGCGCGCGCTATCGTAGAAGGAAGCCGGGACGCCAGCGAGAGGCAGCTAGTCCAATCTACGATCACCGCTCTATCGGAGCAGTTCAGCTCCGTATGCAGCGAGCTGGAAGCCCGGCAGGCCGCCGTCGAGGACGCCTGCGACGCGGTCGCGCGGTTCCTCGCTCTGCTGGAGAAAGTCCTCCTGTGGGTGGAGACGCAACGTGCATTCCTAGCGCGGCCACTCCCATTGGCCGACTTGCATGAAGTGCAACAGAAACAGACTGAATATGGGGTTGGTATTCCAATTCATTATCCAAGTATCTAAATTCTGGAAAAGGTTCTTTTAATATATTTGTTTACTTTCAGAATGCGCTCAAGAGCTGTAAGCAGCAAGCCAAAAATCTAGCGGATATGGCGAAAGAAATTGAGGCGATAGAAAGGGTCACAAGTCCAGGGGACTTGCCCTCTAGGTTAGAGGCGGCAGAGAACGCGACAGTAGATGTTGAAAAGAAATTAGCGAAGACGGTCCGTATCGACAGCCAAAGCAAGACGGTTTCACATATTTTTTTATTACTAATAGATTCATAATTTTTCAGAACGGTCTACTACAAGAATTAGCGGAAGAATGGGAGAGATGCGAGAAGAAATTGAAGGATGTCGGTCACTGGCACGAAGCGACGGCGCGGACGCTCGAGGCGCCGCAGAATGCCAAGAAGCCCCTGAGGGACCGACTCGCCCTCAGGGAGAAGCTCATCAACGACATCTCGACGCAGAAAACCAAGATCTCCTATGCGGTCGAGAAGCTAAACGTTAGTCCGTCGTTATTTTTCGTTCTCGTTGTTTCTGGTTCCATGAATTAGATTTGGTGCAGAGATCGGTCCCGATCGTGCATCCTTCGAGGCTCGGTGTTGGTTGGTCGCTGAGCGTCGTCTCGGTTGCAGGTGCACTTCGACGCTTCCGGCGTGGCGGCGGGCAGCGCGTTCCCCGTCGGCGTGGAGGCGGGCGCGCGCGCGCTGCACGCGGCGCTGGACGCGCTGGCCGGCAGCACGGCGGCGCAGGCGCGCGCGCTGCACGCGGCGCTGCAGCAGGTGGACGCCTACGTGGCGGAGCTGGCCGCGCTGCAGGAGCGCTACACGCGCGCCGAGCAGCAGCTGCGACACGCCGCGCAGCCGCACGCCGCGCCGCGCGACCCCGCCGCGCTGCACGCGCACCGACAGGTGAGCCGCCATCTAGCATCTAGTCTAGCCACAGCCGGCGCTGGCACCGCTTCGACACCCAGATAGATCGGCCTCACTATACTTGTACTCACCGTTTATCTTTCTGTTCTCCCTCTCCCCCCTCTCTCACTAACTCGTCGACTCGATATCCTCGCTAGGAGTGCTCAGAGCGCGTCAACTCGCTCAAGAGCAAGATGGCGGCTCGCAGGGAGCGCGTCAAGTTGCTGCAGCAACGCGGCGCGCCCGAGCCGGAGCCGCTGCGCGACGCGTGATCGCTGGACGTCCGGCGATCCGGTCCGCGAACCGATATCGATCTGAACATTATTTAATTATTAAGTAACTTTTCCGTAAGATAAAATAAAACCACGAATCGTAGAGCCGAGTTTCCTTTCGCGACAAAATCTTCCCCCCGGTCTAGAGTAGGGTTCGCTAAGCATCTATCTCGACTCGAGAACCGAGAACCTTCTAGTAAATGTTCTTTTGTCCGTACTTGCGTATCAGGAAATCGACCGGCGAATCGAGGAGCTCACCCGAGCGATCTTCGAGGCCGACCCCTACGCGGGCGCAGTCGGCGGCGCGGCGGCGCGCGCCTGCGACCCCGCCGCGCTGCGGGCCGCGTGCGTGGCGCGCGCGCGCCGCCCGCCGCCGGCGACCGGCGCGCCAGCCGCCGCGCCCAGCGTGTGGCAGCTCGCCGGCTCCACCTACGCCGAGATAGTGCGCGGCGCCAACAGCCGCTCTGCCACGCCGGGCCCGCGTGACCACACCTGCACACCGCACTCCGACAGCTCCGCGGAGAACGACGATCTGCCAGATTCTGACGATGTTGATCCCGTGGAGCCCGCCCTGAGCCCCGTCGACTACCGGCCTGGTCCGACCGACTACCAGACGAGTCTGACCGATTACCGGACTAGTCCGACCCGGCACCGAAAGAGTCCGAACGAATCCGGGGGCGTACCGACCGAGTACCGGGCTAGCCCAGTAGAGATAAGAGTGACCACCGTGCCTGGATGCGATCCCGCAGTGTTTGAAATGACGTGTGAAAGTGACCGATCCGATAAGTGTTACGAAAGTGTGCCGGTTGTGGACACCCCCGTCGTGGATTATGTGTCGCAAGAGTTTCAAAACGTATCACGAGCCGAGCTGGCGGACCTCGGAGCGGAGGAAGTTAGGATCGAGCATTGGGAAGAGGTGGAGGTGTCGCCCGCTCCGGAGCCAGCGGTCCCGGTGGAGCCTTCGACCGAGGAGCGGCCGGCGACTTTGGCAATCCCAGTGCGAGGTGGCCGGTCCCGTAGTCCTTCGAGAACTCGCTCGGCCGAGCTCTCGTACGCTGAAATCCTCGCGCTTGGACTTCGTCAGAGACAAGCTCAGATGGTCACTGCACTGCCGCAACCGCAAGTGGCTCAAGTGGAGCTGGTTAAAGAGATCGTGGTGGAGAGCAGGGAGCGGTCACCGCTCGTCCAGCACGCAGAGCGGGGTTCGTCTGAAGTCGCGTGCCCGCGCAAGGAGCGTACGGCCCGGCCGGAACTCATCCAGAGGCCGGAAAGGCTGGAGAGACCGGAGCGTCTGTTCCGTAGCCGCTCCAGAGATATGCCACGGCAACGGCGAGGGCCTGAAAAGCGCCCGACCAAGGCTCATGACGTGCAGGCCGTGAAGAAAAAGAAAACCAGCAAGAAGGTTATTGAAGTGCAGGATTTCGAAGAACTTGAACCGGAAGCTACTGTGGGCTCTCCTCCCGCATATGAAACCGCTCCGGTCGAATCGATCACTCCGAAACATATACCTAGTAAAAATGTCAAGGAGGTTACGAAAAAGCTTCAACACAGTGCCACGGTCGTCGAAACTGTAGTTGACATCGTAAATGTTGTAAACACTGATGATGAGGAAATCGAGCTGAAGAAACAGAAAAAGAAAATTAAATCAAAGAAAGTGAAATCAACCGAGGATGAAATACAACGGGCCCTCAAAGAGATCGAAGATATTGATAATAAGAAGAAGAAGAAATCAAGAACTGATGGTACTTCTTCCGTTGAAACATCTGTTAAAATTAATAAAGAGTTAATAACGGGAACAAAGTTTCAGTCGATAGGAGAAGTTCCAGATGATCCATCTAAATCCAAAAAGAAGAAAGCAAAGAAATCTTCCGAAATTTTTGCCAATGATGAAAAGCCAGTACCTGGTGAGCCCAACGCTAAAAATAGCGGGTTTGAACCGACTATGATTACAAATAAACTTGATAAGATCAAGAAAAAAAGATCAAAGGAGTCGTTAGAAAAAACTAGCACGAGTGAATTTATAACTGTAGAATCATCAGGATTGTCAGATATCTATCAGTATGACACGGTGGATGCAACACCACAACAAAGTAAACAACTTCATGATGCTGGTGTTGGATCTTGGGAAAGCTTTGCAGAAGATAACATTAATAAAGAAATGGAAGACTTGAAAAATCTTAAACCAGGGAAAATAATTACGAAAATCAAAAAACAGGATAAACAAAAACAGGACTCCGTTTTAGATTCAACAACTAACGTTAAAGCAGTAAAAATGGATACTTTCAGTATACCAAATTCTGAAAACCTGGAAACTTCTGAACGTAAAAAAAAAATATTAAGTCAATATGTAGAATCTGATGACATAAATGACACTGCTGTGAGCATTTGTTCGAAATTTCTTTCCAAAGAAACTGAAACTCATGAGCTAGAATCTACAGTAACAAAACCTTTAGACCTGCTAGAAACGAAAGTAGTCGATTCTAAAATTGTTGTTGCGGCAATTCCTAGTACAACAGAAGAAGAAAGTCCCAAAAAGAAAACAAAGGTTAAAAATAAAGTAAATGATCAAGAGGATTTTGCTTTAGGGAAATCTTTAAAAGAAACGATTTCATTGCATACGGGTTACACTTCAAATATCATAGAGGATAAGATGGTAAAATCTTCTATTCAGAAAACTGATATACCGGAACCGCTTAAAAATCAACCTAAAAGTAAATCCAGAGCCAAGAAAGGCAAAACAAGTCATGAGGGACATCTCAACATAGAAAAACCTGTTACGGACACAGCCCCAATAGAACCACATTTTATTCCACAGCCTAATATTATGACACAAGAAGAGTCCACAATATTACCAAGTCAACTAAAACAAGAAATAGATGGAAATTCAAAAAAAGCAGAACCAGTCGAAGAAAAACCGAGAACGAAGAAATTGAAATCCAAAACAGAGGACACAGTACATACAAATAATCTTCCTTCAGAAAAACCTGTGACAGGAGTTGCAAAACAGCTTGTCATTCAAAAGGAAAATATTGTCAAAGAAGAATCTGTAAAACTAGAAAACGACTTGAAACAAAATAAGAAAGAGTTGAAACCTGATGGAGACAATAAATCAAAAAAAAAATCAAAATTCAAGAAGATAAAAGTTGATGAAAAGATTCCTAATGTTGAAACTAAAGAATATACATTTATTGATATCAAAAATCAGTATTCGGATGACACGAAGGATTCATTACTTGTTGAAGAAGAAAACTTCACAGAATTATTAGTCCAAACTGAACAAGACAAAACACTGGAAATTATTTCAAATACAATTAGAAGTGCTGAAGATTTGAATCCTTCCAAAAAGAAATCAAAATCTAAGAAAAGCAAATCCGGGGATTCAAAAAATATTGCTTTAGAAAAAAATGTGGTTGTACCTGAAAAACTAATCCCAGACGATAAAGTAGATTCAACTGACAAAAAAGTTACAAAATTAGAATCTCCAAGTAATGATCGAGATGCTTTGAAAAAAGACGAACAAAGCGAAGATCAACAACTTTGTAAAAAGAAATCAAAGAAAGGCAAACCCATTGAATCAGATAATTTACTATCAGATAAATTGAAAACGGATGAACCTATTGTTGAAACACATGAGAAAGATGTTGCCGAAGTAAAAGTAGATGAAAAATTTGTCGATGTTAAAAACTCAAAGAAAAAACCGAAGTCTAAGAAAGATAAAGTTAACGATGACGATATTGATAAAGCTCTTAGGGAAATTGAATTTCCAGAAACTTTGAAGAAAAAATCTAAAGGAAAGACATCTAAAATTAAAGAAGTAAAGCCTGAAGTTAAAGAACAAAGAAAACTTAACCAAAGTGATCTGACCAGTGATAAAATTCACACAAAAGAACCAGAAATTACAAAACCTGGTGCATATATCGATTGGAACACTTTATTGGCTGAAGAAGAAGGTATTCCGGTAGCGGTGGCTGAACCTCTTACACAAACAGACCTCAACATATTATCGGAAAGGGTTGAAAACAAACAAGTGGCCACAGAAGTCACTATCCTACAAGAAAGTACACAGTCTTTTGAAAATAAACTGGAAACATCATCTGTAACCTCCGAAGAAGTAACTAATATAATTAGAGATTTTGTTCAGCAAGCTACAGAGCCCGATGTTTCTCAAATAAAAACTGGAGCTACGAAACAAGTTGAAAGCCAAGAAGATATCAAACCTACTTCATCACTACCTTCTTCTGAACAAAATAATAATTTAAAATTATTTAGAAAGGAAACTCCAACAGAAAATTCTTACAATATTGTGCAAGAAATCACTCACTATGAACCTATCATTCAGGATGCTGAAACACGCACCATATACTTAATCACTCACGAGGAAAAGAAGCTTCCTCCTATTAGAACGGTAAAAGTCTTTAGGAGCAAAAGCAATTCTCTTGAGGATGCACAAACTACCGAAGAAACTACCTCGGACAAGCCTGAGCAAATGGAAATTAACAAAATCACTGACAAATTGTCTTCCACTAGGTTAGAATGTGAAACTGATTCAATTGCTGCTAAGAATGAACAAGTGCAGCTTATTAATGAAGTCATACCTTTAGAAGTAGATGATTTCGGTAATAGTCGTGTAGATAGTTATGCCGATATTTCTACTGACTCTGATAGATTTCATGATGTTGATCCCACAGACACTTCTATAAAACAACATGGTTCGGATACTACACTGACTAAACAGGCTATTACTATGACAGATTTCATGAATACGGAAATTCACCAAGAGTTTCTCAATCAAGAAACCGTGACAGCCAAAAATAAACAACAAAATACATGCATAGGAAATGTATCTAAAGAAATGGTGAAATCAGCTTTAGTTGAAACCCCTAAGGAAAAGCTAATAAAAGAAACAGTTAGAAAGTTGGAATCTAAAACTATGTCAGAAGAAGACTTTTCCGATTCTCTTATCTTGGAAGAAGCTATATTTGGCTCAGTTCAAGATAGAAATAAAGCTTCTTCAGAAAAGAAACAAAAAAAACCGACGAATATTCCTTATGAAGAGCTGATCAATGATGTCAAAACATACTCTTTTGATTTAGATACGTATACGCTGGATTACAAATACAGCCAACTGATGCAGAATCAACGTGAAGAGCCTGCGCTACAAGAAGATGTAGAGCTAGAAACAGAGGAATCAACGACTAAAATAGTAAAAAATGATGCGACAACCATTAAAAATTCAAGAATATCGCTCGTAAAAGATACATCCGCTTGTAGTTATCATGATAGTGTCGACGCTGATATAATGCTAACAACAAATTTAACAACAATGATAGACCCTAAAGTGCTTTCAACAAACACTCAAAACTTTATTAAAGAAGAACAGATTGTTTGTGAAAAAGGTGAAGTGTCTGATAACCCGAGCAGCATTCATACTTCGGCAAAGGAACATATTTTAGATGTCACAGTCCGTGAAATCATTATTCCAAAATTAGATAGTGAAATTGATTCATCTGTAACTGAACCTAGCACTGTAGTAACGTCGACTGAACTTGAAACACCGCCCACTGCATACAAAATTTTCGACAAAATTCACATATTGCGTCAGGAAACGCCTCGGCAAAGTTACCATGAGATTTCTGATGCCGAAATACTTTTGGGAGCCTTAAAGACGTCAGTTCGGGTGGAGTCTGAGAATATTCTGCCTGCAACTGAAATAAAACAAAGTGAAACTCTATTTAATGCCCAAAACAAATTATCTGATGCTGAAAGTCTTCTAGCTACTTCTCAAGTAGAACAATTGTTACCAGCCGAAATAGCTGAATACAAAGTAGATGAAATTCAGGAAGTTGCTTCTGAAGAAAACGGAGAGCGAAATGTCCCAAAGACGTCTGACATAATCAACTTAGTTTGTGAACTCCCAAAGCACAGTTACACTGAAATTACAGATACAGAAAATATTATGGTCACAGTTGACCAGCAAAGTGAATTGTGTGCAAGGATAGCTGCACCCGATACTTATCTCCAAGCTACCAGCATAGAAAATCTTCAACAAAACTATCAAGAACTTACTGATGCAGAACATGTACTAGCATCTATAATAACAGCTAAATCAAGGGAGTCTAGTGTTGAGTCGTCTACAGTTACCGATGTTGGAGAAGTGAAATCTAACCAAGTCGTTCAAAACGTTACTATTTTTGTCACACATGAAATGAACACAACTGCTCATCAATCGCAACGTGAACTAAGTCACCTTACACATAGTAACAAACCATTAAGTAATGGCGTCAGCGTCGTGCCAGAACTGGCGCTCGTAGAAGATATTACTGTAGTACCAGAACGACAAATTGTTATTCATGAAGTACCTCGTTTTATTTACCATGAATTAAACGACGCTGAAGTAAGATATGCTGTATCCCAACCTTCGTTAGAAACCTTGTCTAATGAAAAAAATAGCGATCCGGAAATGATTGAATCTGATAAAATTAAGCTAGATTCAGAAAAGGTAACTAAAGATAATGCTACCTTAACGTCTGAACAAATTGCACAGCCTAATCTCAAAGATGAGAAAGCTATATTTGAAACATCAAATATCTCTGAAGTTTCTGGAGAACCGGATTTGATAGAAGAAAAAAATGTTGTTTCCGAAACGCCTAAAACCAAACTGAATGAAGACCAAGTATTAGGTAATGTTGTATCTCAGACATCAACTCCAGAAAGTGTTCTTGTTGATAAAACTATCATGCAACATACCATCAATCTTGACATCAGTGAAAGTAGTCAGCAAAGTTTCAATATTGCGAGTGCTGAGCCTGAGAACGTTAAACAGCTGGGACAGGGATCTGCTGCAAGTGATGAAAGCGAATATATTTCGGACCAAGAGAAAATAACCTATTCGTTTGAAGTCGATGACCTCACAAACACTCCAGTAGAGGTGGTGTATGGTGATGTCTCGTCTCCTCTGGTAACTCCAACAGATAGTTCTACTATGCAGGATATTAAAATTATTAGTAAAGAACAATCTGCGCCTAGTTCACCTGGAGTCGTTGATTTTGAAATCGTTGACGTCAGTGAAATAATTGATTTCATCGCATCTAATGATATCAACATAAGTGATAATAATCCAAAATCATCTGAAAATATTGCTTCGGAAACATCTGTAAACGATAATGAATATATTGAACTCACTGAGCAAGAACATGCAAAAAGTGGCCGGGATTCACCTAAAGTATTAGAAATTGATAACCTGGAAAAAACACTAGTTTCTGTCGTGTTTGGTGACCTGAAAGACGTAGAAGAGTCGATAAGGAAAAGAGCACTCCTTCAACATGTTGAAGATGAAAATACTGGTTTACGTAAAGTTTCAGTTGAAAATGAGGATCCTCAAGATCCCCTAGATTTGGTTGATACTTCTCAATCAGAACCACTTTTAAATCCGGTGGAACATCTCCTGGCTAGGCCTGACACTATCTCGGCGGAATCTTTAATACATACATCTATACAAACAAATGAGCTAATTACTAGTATAAGTCAAACTGATACGCAAAATCAAACTCTGGAAGCAAGTACGGATAAAAACTTAGTTACTAATGACTTTATTGAAGTAGTTGCAGAGAAAACGGAACTGACTAACCCGGAATCTGATAGTCCTCGTCCAGAAAAGTCTCCCATACATAGTTTGCATGATCTCCTTCCTGAAATTGACTCCATCCCTGAATTCAAACCTTCTTTTAGCAACACTGTACTGTTTTCTAATTTATCGGCTGATGCACCAGAATTCACACCCTCATACATGTACAAGAGTGTCATAACTACAGAGCCCCAAAATATTTCAACCAGTCAAGATACTGATGACTTGGCCATTAGAACAGCGGTAAAAGCAACTCCGAAACCTATAGGTGTTTTGGAAATAACAACTGAATCACCAGATAATGATCCAAACATTATTTCATATTCATCTGTGTTAAGAACTCAGCGGACAAAATCTGAACCCATTTCAGAAACAATATCAGAGCAAAAATCTGTGCCTCATGAGCCATTTACTACAGAACCAGAGAGGTCTTATTCAAATGAAAGAGTTCAGGAAGAACATACTGATTCTAAATCGAAACGCAAACAGAAGAAAAGGAAGGAAGATAAAAAAGAGGCGCCTGTTCTAGATATACCTGAACCACAGTTGACTGAAGTACCACCTCCTACATGTGATGTTGTAATAGCAGCTACTGATCCAATCAATGTGTGGGCTAAAGCAGCCGATGACGGTAAATCATATGCCAAAATTTTAGCTGAGGGCTTAGAGCACAAAGCTTTGGGAGTCATAGTGCAGCCACAAATTGAAAAACCGCGTGAAACTAAAGGAGCAGCTGGCGAGAAAGTAGAAAAAAGACCTATTAAAAAACAACGACAGTTAAAAGAAATAACAGAACCACCACAGCAAACTATCGATGAAGTAGATCGACGTACTGTAGACGAAATTGTAGAAACTCAAAACGTTGAAAGTTCAATCGGTTCATGGGCTGCAATTGTGGCAGCTCATCGATCATCACCTGAAAGAGCATCAAATCTAGAGGAACATCACGTGCAAAAAGAAGCTGTTCCTAGTTCCACTTATGTTGCTCCTGTGATTATGATTGAACAGTCGGTTGAAGACTACAAATCAGAAGTTGAAATTGATACTGAAGGTTTCATAACCGTAGACAGAAGCCGGCGATCAAGATCGAAATCTAGAGATGACCGTTCGAGATCTCGCTCAAATATAAACAAAAAACGTGACATTTTCAATAGATTTGAAGCCCTAGAGGGTGAACCTAAACTGGAGAATGTTGAATCAATTCAAAGCTCTTCAATTGATGAAAAGCAACAAGTGAGAAAAAGTAGAAAATCTCGCTCATCTAAATCAAAAGAAAAGGAAGTTAAACCTAAAATCGCAGATATTCCACTTAGTTCACCTGATAATGATCCACAGCCACAACAACTAAGAAAAGATAAAAAGACACAATCTTCTAAATCTAAAGATGCTGTTAGCAAGCATGAAAAAGAGAAACACATATTGTGCGTTAAAAGTGTTGAGCTACCTCAGGCTGTTTCTCAGACAGAAGATAAAACTGATTTAGAGACTGAACAAGACATAAAAGTAAAGCTAGAACAAAAGGTGACACAAGATAAAGAGGTAAAACCAGAAAAAGAACAAAAACCAGAAAAAAATGTTACACTAGAAAAAGAACCAAAACCAGACAAAAAAGGTAAATCAGGGAAAGAAACAAAACCAGATAAAGAGGTGAAACCAGATAAAAAAGTAAAACCGAAGAAAGAAGTGAAAACAGAGGATGAGACCAAAATAGAAAAAGTGGTGTTACCACAAAAAGAAACCTTTGAGAAACAGGTTAAATCAGAGAAAGAAGTAAAATATGAGATGGAATTAAAATCAGAGAAAGAAGTTAAATCAGAGAAGCATGCCAAACCACAAAAAAACACAAAACCAGAAAAAAAGGTAAAAACAAACAAAGAACAAAAAATTGAAAAAATGGCAAAACCGGAAGAAGAAACAACTCTCGAAAGTGAAACAAAACCAGTGAGAACGGTGAAGTCAGATGAAAGAACCGAACCAGTAAAAAATAATAAACTATTTGAAGATCTTAAAACGGACGAAATTCTTGATCACCCTGCTGAACCAGAATGTAAGAAAAAGAGTAAAAAGAAAAAGAAAGATAGAAAGTCTGAATCTCATCCAGTGCCAATTTCTGAAACATTAATTACTACTTCATCTTTGAAAGCATCATCAGATCCAACAGAACTTATCAGGACTGTAGATTTAGAATTTTCATTTGCCTCGACAGAAAAATCTTTGGTTGAAGTACAGACCAGCTCTCCCATGCAAAATCCTCTCGCAGAACGTGAGACCGTACAACCAATGGAGCCATCTGAGAAAAAGATACCAGCCATGAATGACACAACGACAGAAATTACGGAGGACAAAGTTCAAATAAGTTCTCCACTACGCAAACAATTTGAAAGCCAGATCTCTACCCCCGAATCTATACAGACCCCAGTCAAGGACAGATTCTATTCTGAAGCACAATTTTGGAAAGTAAACCCTAGTGCACTGGAAGAACTAAGTGGAATTGATGAAACTTTGTCTATTGAATTAAAACAGTCTGATATAAATGAACCAAAGTTGTTTGATGCAAAAATTTGTGAACATAAACATACTGAGCCTAAAGAAATAGCTGAAGTCACTAATTTGGAGGACCAGAGCCTCAGACAAGACGTGCAACCTGATTTCACTAAGCAACCTGTTGGTGCATTTTTATCTGAGGAAATCAAAACAATTGAATCCCAGAATGTGTCCCAAACTGAGCAAGATAAAATAACGGAGGAACAATCCCTCGAACATAAAATGGCTGATTTACAGCGTGAAATTGAAGAAATGTTATCTCCTGAAAATGATTCTTCTCAAGAAGATGAGTCACCGAGAGAGTTGACCGATACTCGGACTTCTATCGATTATCAATATGACGAATTACTTGACAATATGTCTCCTTCTTTAGCTTCACCGGAGCCAGATGAACTTTCACCTCGAGTGGATTCGCACCAAGAATCGGCATCCCAAGCTGTACCTGAGCCTAATAACATTCTTAACGACGATGTCGTAGAAAAACATATAAGCTTTAGCATGATTGATTCAGTTCTAGACGATACTGAGCCAATATCAATCACTGAAACACATTCTCTTGAACATATGGAAGAACCTTATTCATTTAGTCAAGATGACATCCTTGTTACGCCCATAGAGGCCGACAAAGTTGACACATCTGTTACACATACCACAGCAACAACTATTACTGAACTAAGGCTTGTTGACCCACAACCTCAACCCGAACCTGAAAGTGATCTTACTAACAGTGAATCCAATATTACTAACATATTCAACCTCAAAGCGGATACATTCTGGACCGATAAACACACTGCGGTCGACGCAGAGCTGTTATTACACCAGCAAAAATCCAAGTCTCAGAAAATACAAAATACTTATGTAAAAATAGAGCAACCTAAATCTATATCGGATGATAGCGAACCCCAAGTCGACGAGGACATTAGCGTAGAGGAAAACATGATCATAGACACCTCATTCTGGCCCGAAAAGCATTTATACCATGACGCGGAATGTCGATACTTCCTTCTCATGGCTAGTCGGTCCAAAAAACAGGCTGTCACTAGTCCTAATTTAGAAATTCCCGATCAAAACGATAAGGACAAAGATCCTGGCGGTAGTTCAGGTCACTCTTCTGAAGGAGAGGAAGCTCCAAGAGACGCATCTGGTTCACCGTTCGACCCCAGCTACGTGTCGATGGACCTGCCTGGGGGCATCTGTAGCTGGAAGGACCACAGTTCCTACCTGAGCGTAGAGCCGCTGCCTGGCTCGGCGGACGTTGCACGTGCGCCCACTAGGGAGGATATACTAACCACCTCGCTCCCCGAACCAGCCCTACCCTCACCCCCACAGGCGCCAGCGGACAGCGAACCGGCCCCGAGGACACCCAAGGTGAATGACACCGAGTCGTATTGTACAATCTTACACTTTATTATTTCTGTTTGGCATGATATACTTACCAAATTTTTAATATCACAAATTACAAGGCTATGTTGTATCGTGGGTTGTATAGCAACGCAGCGTTTGCCGTTCGTCTTGTAGTGCCACTTTGGCGAGCACTTGTAACTCTTAGCGGTAATACGCAATTTACGAGTAGTACATACATACGCATTTTGATTCGTTAGCTTGTAATGTATTTATTGTATTAGTGTGCAATCTAGTCATGTCTAGTCAACGTGTTTAACTTTTGAGATTTTCACTATTAACTTTTTCTAGTCTTTGTCAATGATCAGATTTTTTTAAATAAAATGTAATTTCTTCAATGTGAATTGTTTTATTTGTAGGGTGATTTATTAGTAGGTAGGTACCTCGTGTTAGACCAGGCAGTCAAATTAGCCCTACGAGACGATCGACAAGTCGCTTTATTCCAGAAATGTTTTCTAGTTTCTAGATTTTTGGGCTTCTAGTTGAAATTCCAAGTAAATGGTACTTTGAGATGTAACAGACCTGGTGATCTGTATCATTTGCAATATGCAACAGAGAAATGTTGTTTTAAACTCGTACTGCAGTAGAAATAGCATAGCTCACACTGAGCAGGTCAGTCTTGATTCTTAATTTTGCATCTTTAATTAGCAAGACCCTATTATGTTTTTAACAGAACTATTTCTGGTATTCCCATTGATTGTCTTGTGATTTTCGTTGTTGTTCAATCTAAATTCAAATGATGGTGTTTCGTACTGAAAACCAAATAATGCTTGTCAGTGTGTCTGGCACGCTTTTACACGCGCGATCACCGGCCTAATTGACTAAACTAACTATAAACTGTTCATTTGGGTGACATAGCTTCTGGAATAGATAATTTAATCAATTTGCTTGAATCTTTCGTAACTTCTTACCTTAAAAGCAAATTGGTATATTAAAAATAGCGAATGAAGAAAAGAACATATTGTGCCATAATGAACGTCAGTAAAATTTCTAGTTTTAGTCCAGTTACCCCATAGACCTAAGAAACTCCTGTGCTATGGGTTTCTTACCTCTTTGAGTTACTTACATTTATTATGAAAAAATATGAATAAGTAAGTACTTTATTATGAGCCAAAAAGCTGTGCCTCTCAAAAGAACACGTGTAAGAATTATTATATTCCGCAAAAAAATTCTAAATTCCAACCTCTCGGTGTGAAACACTTGATAAGTTTGCTTTATTTGTTGTTTTCGATGTTTTGAAGCCCAGACTCACCGGAATGTGGCCGAATGATTTTAATCCGAAGTCGCATGTCATGCCAAAACTGAAAGTCTAATTTTTTTATTTGATGTTGTACAATGCGTTGCTAACATGTTCTTCGTCCTTGCATCAGGAATGATTACTAGGGACTGCTGTTTTATCCCTGGTTTAATAATCAATGATGTGGAAACTAAAGATTTTCCATGAAATTATTCGACAAGAGCCTAGCAAGAGCAAGCACATTTATTTATAATGATTGATGGCTGCAAACATAAACATGCAAGCTTCACTTAAAACTATGGAAATAATGTATTCCTATTATCGTGAAATCCTTGAGTTTACCATCTACTATTTACTCATTCAAGTAACTGCCCTACGTCAGAGCCGAGCGAGTCGCATTGGGGCTGATTTACTGTTTGGAACGCATCCAACACAGAATCAGTAACGTATTGAATAATGATTTAGTTGGCTGCAAATATCGCTTGAACAATCCATTCCGTCATAAATTAGATTAGTTATTGTAAAAATAATAATGACAAAATGCCTGCTTACAAGATCGATATTTCCGAAAATCTTTTGGCTCCGCATCCCAACTGTACAAAAGAGTGTGTAGCTAATCAATGTGTGTGTTCTCAGGATGAGTTATCTAACGATATTGAAAGCCTCCTGCAAGAGATCAAGGATGTGCAGATCAGGCTATTGGATCTGCCCGATGAGAGTCTTGACGCCATGGAAACCGGACTTAAGGTGAGTTTCACTGTAAATACACCACCAGAACCCCTAGAGATTATTAATTTGTAGTATGTACCTACTTATTCCGCGTTGTAATAATACATTGTAAAGGCATACAAATCAAACAAGGTATATAAGATTGGCATGAGGTCACGGATGGATACACCTAAAATGGTAAATACATTCTCTGAATAAATGTTTTCTCAGCCTTGGCAGTGAATAGCGATATTTTAACAAAATGATGATGTCATATAGGTACAAAAGTATTACGACAGGGAGTTAATAATACGTACAGTCAGTGTTTGGCATCGAATTCTAGGGCACTAGTGCGCGAAACCGACCGGGGGACACTCGAACGAATAACAGTAAATTTTCGAAATAATAATCGAAATTTCTGAAAATTTATACGAATCTAAAATAATAGCAATGTAGAACCTAGGAGCTTCATGTTTGAGAAAGTTAATTATTGGATTTAAACACATTAACAAAAAACTGGTAAGTAAACTTGGATTGTACCTAATATTTAGGAATTTCCTTTTATTTTTCCGTGTATAATTGTCTGTTTGGAATGAAAACAAAATAAAGCTTTAAGCTATGTCTACCCACGATTGGTCATTCCAATCAATTTAAATCGGAAACTAGGCAAATGGTTGTACTGAACGTTAATGTTTATTTTTTGGGAGATTCCAGTTTAATTAGTGTAAACAATGGTTAATTTAACATCTCATAAAATAGTCACGCCCAGAGCTATAAAATTAAAAAGATAACAATCAGATAGGTAACCTTGTGCAAAAAGTTGTTATTTGTAATAGTATCATGACTGATTCCCAGGCACGGTAGACTTACCATAAGATCGGTTGGTGTCAACTTGTCAAGCAGATAATTTGGAAATTATTAAACTGAACATCACAAAATATAACAGTACTATATTTGATATAGAATAAAAAAAATATTCATGTGTTTATATGTATAATGAGTAAATGAATTTGTTTGTTTACTACTAGATTTGCTTTGCCGAATTCTGTGATGACCCTTAGATTAAAGTCTTGAGGTAATAATATAAAAAATATTTATTTTGTAAACAACAAAATACTGAATAGTTATGTAAGCAGTAGTTATAAGTGTTTGCACAACTGAGGCCCTAAATCCAGAGATTAGTGAGACGGTTATAGCAACTCCACGAGTCCACGACATAAGGATAACCGTCGAAATGGCTGAACCAACCTGTCATTGATAAATTTAGAATTTCATAGGAAACGTGATGTAATGTTTATTTAAACGTAATTATGTATGAGCTGTGGTGCATTTTAGAGAGATAAAGCGATGATATCAGCTTATTGATGACAAAGATTTAAAGTGACTACAGATATTTTTACTTATTTACATCTGTGGTTATTAATATATGATCGCAATATCATGTTTATATTTTCGGATGTATGAATTCGGATCTACCATAGTTACTTTGTAAGATCCCCCGGGTTGATGTAAATAGTGCTCTAAAGACCAGTTTAGACCGTTGGCAAACTTAAGTATTCGAGCTTAAGTTTGCCAACGGTCACGTGAGACCTACTTAAACTCCTAAATAAAAACACGTGCTCCTTATTATACATTGTTAGGACGTTCCTCTGATAACCGTCCCTCAACATCGACATAAGTTTTTACTAAGCAAGTGATCGAAGGGGATGTCTACAGTGCCTTTGGGAATAAAGGCGTGATTGTATTTGTTTCAAACCGATTTGCATATACGCCTTCTTTTCCTCATTCCAGGAGGGTATAGACATCCTAGTGAAGTGCGGAGAAGCAGCCGAGCTGCTCGAACAGCAGGTCATGGAGTACCGCCAGGAGCAGGAGGTCCAGGATCTGATGAAGGAGCTGATCGCGATGAGGACCAGGATCGCGCGGCTGCTGACTCAGGCGCGACAGGGCATCAGCACCATCCAGGTAAGGAAGGTTAGATTCTTTGTTTTCTTTTGTTTTTTTTTAACCCTCGACGCTTCTTAATTATCCTTATGGCTATACGAATAACGACCGTTTCTGATTGCACTGTGACGTGTTGGTTGTGTAAAGCGCGCTTACATAGTTTCAGCGATACCTGAAATAGGTTAATAATTCTTGTGTGAATGTTATGCACATCTGAAATAGCTTTACTTTATAAATATTCGTATCGACATATTTTATTAAATACAATTAAATTTATAATTTAGTTACTAGCAATTGCCCGCGTATTAGTAGGTAGTGATGGCTAACATTAATATTCAATCCAAGCGATAGTATGTTTCAAATTTTAATCAAATTGGTCTGGCTCTATTTTCCTATAGTCAGAAACATCAACATGACATCTTAATATTTGTATTTGTAGATTTTTATTAACTAAGTACTTAGATGCAGTTTTTTGAGGGTTTTTAACATAACTTCTTTTTTTTAATTTTCTAACAAATTTTGTGATTGTAATATCTAAAGAATAATTATGACTGTCTGTAATTACAGGGTGCGAAAGTGGAAATAGCACGCCAAGCCAAAGAGGTCGAAGAACAGAAAGCAAAGATTCTCAAACTCGACCAATGGCTTGAAGCGATCAACAGCGGCCTCAAAGAGTCCGTTCAAACAGACGCACTTGTTGAAGAAGATGTTATTAGATATTTAGAAATCTACGAGCGGTACATTAGAGAGTATGAAGAGTATGAGATTATTCTCAAGTCAATAACTGTGATAAATGATGATGAATCTAGTCAGTCTTTAAGAGTGAAGTTGATTGCGATGCAAAAAGCATTAGAAGAAACGCGTCAACTAGTTAGTATAGAAATAGAGAGGTTAAGGCAAGTGCTTCTAGTTATAAAGGCCCCTGAGGTCGTGGAGGAAGATATCTCACAAACAGACAGAACCATCGACTCTACGTCGATGCCCGAGGAGGTTGTCAGTCCAAGAACTGAAGTCATTCACAGAGAACCTGAAAAGCTTTCTCTCGTACAAGAAGTTTCTGAAAAACAAGAAAGTGAAAGAACTGTTCAAGAAAGCAAACCTAGTCTCGTAAAAACGAAACCATCGGCAACCATTGAGACTCAAACCGGAAAGAGTCTTACGTCAGATCCTCCATCTGTTGCTGACAAATCTGTGATATGCCAACCGGAAGTGATAGCTACACATGATGTGTCTGTAACCTGTGCACCTCCTAAGGAAGTCGAGGTACAGACAAGTGACCCACATTCCACAGAGAAAGAAATACTCGAAAACATACAGGTTACTCAGACTATTTCTGACGGCGGCCACGAGACTATTGAAATAGCTAGTCGGCCAGTTGTCAGAGAACAAAAAGTGGATGAAAAAACTTTGCTCGTTGATGCCAATTACAGGGACGATAATATTCATAGAGACTCACAACTCAACATAACACATAGCTATCCTCAATCTTTCGAGACTGTGATGGTAGAGCCTGACGAAACTACCACCGAAGTGGTCGTTGACGCAGACGGTACCAAACGAATTATTGTTAAAAAAATTAGAAAAACTCTGGTTACTAGGCAACAAATGGTACAAACTCAAAAACATACACATCAGATATTATCAAGTCAAGGCATACCACAAGAACAATCGTTCTCTCAAATCACATTAAGAGAAGACAAGGGTGCCGCATCGACTACAATGGGTGACGGTGGTGTCCAAACAATGCAGTATCAAACATACGGAGGGCAAGTGATATCGAGCCTCCCTGGAGGTGAAGTGACCGTACAAGAGTTCACGTCAAGACCCGACATGGTTATACAAATGGAAAAAGGAATGAAGCCGGAAGAAATACTTCAATTAGCTGAAGGTGAATTCCCGACTCAGGTACAAGCTTCTTCATCAAGTGTGACGGCTGTCGTTCAACAAGTCACCAAGAGAATAGTGAAGACAAGACGACGCATCATTAGAAGGGTAGTGATCATTGATGGCAAAGAACACGTTACTGAAGAAATCATCGATGAGCCTGATAATGTTGAAATGTTTGAAGAGCAAATACCCAGAGTATGTATCAATGTAAAAGATCAAGGTGGTGTTCACTTTGAAGAAATCGATGATTCCACTCATAAAGGCGATGAACCAACCAAATTACCTGGTTCAAAGAAAGACGATGATGAAAAAGAGGATACCAAGTCACCCAGAGACGATAAGTCACGCAGTGATAAATCTCCCCGTCATGATAAATCACCACGTCACGATCCTTCACCTCCAGGAAGTGGCCAGTCACCACCTCGTGACGACCAGTCACCACCACAAGACGCTAAGTCACCACCTCGCGACAAGTCACCGCAAGGTAATAGATCACCGCGCAGTGACAATTCTGATGATAAAAAACCACCAAAAGATGGAGACAGTCAAGTCCCAGTTGATAATGTTACTCAAGAGGAAAAATTAAATAAACTTATGCAAGACTTCATGAAAAAGGAAGGTGAACATGGAATGCATACCCAAGTTACAAAGTCACAAACTATTATCCGAAAATCTCAAGACAGGGAAACATCACCTGTTCAAACTGTGACAGTTTCTCAATCCTGTGAAGTATTACCATCTGATGACACTGATCACGCTGTTCAAGAGTACTTGGTGCAAGAGCCACATGAAGGCCAAATATCATACATAACCCAAGGCGTCCAGCATTCGACTATTGAATCATCTTCATCTAACGTGTCTACGGTTGTACAAAAAGTAACAAGAAAAATCACAAGAACTCGAAAGCGTATCATTAAACACGTTCAAATCATCGATGGGGTTGAACATGTAACAGAAGAAGTTATTGAAGAACCTGACGATGTCCAGATCATTGAAGAAGAGCCAAAAATTTCTCACAACGTACAAACAGAGGGCGTTAAAACAAAACGCATTAAAATAATAAAACAAGTACAAATCATTGATGGAAAAGAACATGTCACAGAACAAATAGTAGAAGAACCGGATGATGAATTTATTCCTGATTCGACTATAACAGCTGACATTGATGTACAAATTAGCCAATCGGACGCAAATGCGCAAGCAGACTTGCATATAATTAAAGAAGAAACAGCTGTCGTACCGCAATCAAAAGATTCTTCTCTGCTTAATATCACAAGGAGTATGCTCAATAGTGAAGCGGATCACTCTATCGCTACTCAGGAACCTATTGAGGTTCCATTAACTATTGATGAAGTTAAAGTAGAAAAACAGTTAGATATACCGGACGCATCAATATCTAAACAAGTTATTCATATCGTAAGACAGTCAAAAGTGGACGAACCTGATTCTATTGCAACTTTAACAGTTTCCAAGGAAGTAGAACCAACTAAACTTATTACGACTACTACAACAATGATAACACCAGATGAGAAAGAGTTACAAACCACTGAAACGCCTTCTGTGTATGATGTTCCTGAAGGAACTACTACCATTCAAGAAATCGTGACTCCTGCTGGCAATATTACTATTACTACCACTAAGAAAGTTAAGGGTGAAACAGAAAAATCTACGAGAGAAACAATAACCACTTCTCAAACGACCACCACATCTTCAACCAAGAAAGTGACAACTGAAGGACCTGAACAAGTAATGCATACAATACAAGAAGTCATTCAGACAACTGAACCTCACATCACGGTTTCTATTACCCGTGATGATCTGCCTAAAGGTGAAGTAGATGTTACACAGAAATTTATTGGAGGTGAAATTGAATACGCAGCAGCTTCTGGACTGCCAAAATCAGTTAAATATAAATCAGAAAAAGATTTACCAAAATCTAAAGAGAAGAAAGGAAAAAAAACAAAAGGTATAACGAAATCAAATGGTGTATCTGAAAATGAACCAGTTGTTTCTAAAGAAACGTCACAGCAGATTCAACAACCTGAAGAAAAAGCTGAGCCACAAGAAAAAACAATAACTCTAATTAAAACAGAGATCACTGAAGTTGTTACACCTGCAGAACAGAAAGAACCTGTTGCACAGATTATAACTGTTACTCCTCAAGTAGATATAGTAACGACAACAATAAAAGATACGGCTCTAGTCGATATTACAAACAGCTTAATTGAAAGTGAAAGTGACCACACTGGTGTATCTAAGATACCTACGAGTCCCGTCAAGAATCTTGAACGGCCAGAAATGAAACAAGAAGTTGAAGTAGCTCCGGGTGTTCAAACAGCAGAAGTTACTACACAAGCCATTAAATATACTGTAAAGGATGTTCCACCGCCTGAATCTATAGCTCAAGTAATCGAAAAATCTATCGAGGATATACAAAAACCAGAAGTTACTACCCAAGTTATAAAAGAAACAACGGTAGTAGAACCTGTTATCACCGTCACTACCAAAGAAACAATAACACAACTTGAAGAACCTGTTTCTTCGATATTACCTAAAGAGCCAACCCCTCCGGGACCTAGTCTAGACAACTCTGACCCTAGAACGAAAGTAGAAATTTTGATAACAGAAAAGAAGATTTCATTAGATGTCGATGATAAAGAACTGCTTACTCTACAAGAGCCAGAACCAGAAACAAAGAGAGAGTCGAGAGAATCGACAACAGAATTTATTACTCTAGAAAGCAATGACAATACCCTTTCTTCTATAGTGACCACCAAGCCTATTGAAGAAACCACAAGTCAAATTTTGTCAGTTATTAAAGATGTTCAAATTCCTGAAATAACAACTCAAGTCATTAAGAAAACAGTGAAAAGCGAACCAATAATCACAATTACTACAAAAGAAACAACTAAACAGGTTGAAGAGCCTGATTCTTCCATACTGCTTAAGACACCAACTTCTACAGAAGTTAGTCTAGACGACTGTAAACCTGAAACGAAAGTAGAAATAATGATTACAGAAAAGAAAATTCCATTAGATGTCAGTGATAAGTCTGATATTCTGCTAGTAAGACAGAAGTCGGAACCAGAGCCTAAAAGCATTTCAGAATCTACAGCAGAGTTCATTACTCGAGAAGGCAAAGACAAGACAACTTCTACAGTGACCATGACTTCTGAAAAAACTACAAAACAAATAGTGACTTTAAAAGCCCCGCTTCAATCATCTATAGGTGTTGAACCTATTGAAGTAGACATGACTATTACTGAAAATAACACTAGACAGGCTTCTGAAGTTCCAGATATATCGTACGTTAGACAGTTCGAACCACAATTACAAGGTTCATCAGACAGCGTCAACAAACTTCTAGCTACATTTGATCAACCCGAGCAAAAAGAAATACCAGCACAAACTCAGCCAGGAGAGTCGATTGCCCAATCAAGCAAGCCAAGTCCAAAGTATGATGTCACGCTTCTTCTTGATGCTGAACGCAAAGACACTCATATGCGAGGTGTAAAACCAACACCGATACCTGAACAAGTACCCTCTGCTGAAAAAGATACATCAAAACAGACGGTAGACATATCCTTATCTATCACAAAAAGTGATGTTACCAAGAAGACTGACCCGAAAGTTAAACTGGACTACAAAGTAGAAGGCTTTGACACGAAGGAGCCCATCATTGTTAAAAAGGATATCGATGTTCATTTACCGAGTGAACTCAAGATTACGAGAGAAGAATTCAAAGTGCCGACAGATCAAGCTGTCGAAAAAATACAAACACCTACTGAAATATCTCCAGAGCCGGTACCTAAGCGAAGTAAAAAGAAAAAGAAACATAAACAGGGATCAGAGAGCAGTGTCCCCACCCCAACGGAAACGCATGTTGAAACGGACAAGAGTATTGCGGACACAGTTAGTTCTTCACTGAGTCACTATGTAGAACTACCAACTTCACCACCAGCAGTAGAATCTCCGAAACCTACTGAAGAGATTTTAGAACAAACTGTACCAGCACTTGAACCAGATTCTTTTGTAGATTCTGAATCAATTGTTGCTGAAGAAGGATACGAAGCTGAGGTGTCTGTAGCCCCTCCCGCACCAGAGAGGAAGAAAAAACAAAAGAAACGTAAGCAACATGGAGTCAGCGAAGAAACGACATATCCTAAACTAAGTACAACTGATTCTGAAGAAACGCCTGATGGTTCCCCACACGAGGTCATAGAGCCTATTTGCATTAAGAGAGATAAGAAAAATAAGAAGGACAAACGTAAGAAGAAACCTACAGAGGATACTGATGTAACTACAGAGCCTGATATGGAGCCTGAAGCTAAGCCGGAGACACCTAAGCAAGGAGAGGTGGCTGAAACTTCACCAAAAGATGAATCGTACCGCACTATTAGTGAAGCTTCCGATATTAATACTGTTAAGATTGTTGAAGAATGTTTACACAGCAGTCCAGAGACAGTTAGGTCTGAAGTTCATACAACAATAACGTACCCAGTGCCTGTTATGGAAGAAATTCCCGTACAAGAGGGTTCCATACAGACTTCTCCTGAACCAATTGTAGAGGTTGAGATTCCACCAAGACCCGAGACTCAAGATACTGAATTACAAACATCACCTACTCCTGTAATCGAAGCTTTAATTCAAACTACTCCAGTTGAAGATAAAGAAGCCCACACACAAACTATAGAAGAAGTGTCTGTTGTTGAAAAAATAGAAATGTCCGATACTGAAATCCAGACAAGTAGAATACCATCCCCAGAGAAAATTGAACAGTTTGAAATAACAACTCAAGTCATACCTCAGGATATCAACGCTCCCGAAGAAAAATATTCTCAAACTTCGCCTGTTGAAGTACCAGAGCCAGTAAGGGAAGAAGAACCTGAAAGGCCTGTGACTGAAGCAAGGGAAATGCAAACTTCACCGGAACCTATCATTCTTAGAGATGAAAAGAGCACTGGAATAGCTATCGAGACTACTGAAACGGATATTCAAACTGTGCAACAACTGCAAGTAAATCGAGAAACTTCAACAACTCCTGTTAAGGAGAAGCATTTGACTGAAATGAGTATCCAAACTCCAGAAGTACCCCTAGTTAGTACGTTTACGCAGTCAGACACACCGGAACCGGTCGAGATACCAGATGAAATTATCGCGGTCGATAGCACCCAGCAAACTTCTCCTAGAGATGAAGAAGTGCTAAAGCTTGACTTGACTACCATCGAAACAACTGATGGTACTCAACAGACTACTCCCCACGAGCCTGAAGCAGCACTTGAAATTATCAGATCGGACAGCGTCCAGCAGACTACCCCAAGAGAGTTGGAAGATATGGCTGTCAGTACTGAAGTAATAACCACAGATAACACTATGCAGACCTCACCGCGTGATGTTGAAATTCTTGATATCACTAGAGTAATCACAACTGATGTTACTCAGCAAACTACGCCAAGAAAGCCGGAAGTGGTTCCTGTTCTCAGCACTGAAGCTTTAACGTCTGATGTTATCCAACAGACCACCCCGAGAGATACAGAAGTAATTCCTATACCAAGTACAGAAATTACAACAACGGATGTCACTCAACAGACCACTCCGCGTGAACCTGAATTACTTGTTCTCAGCACTGGAGTTATTACATCAGATGTAACTCAACAAACAACACCAAGAGAACCTGAGGTGGTACCAGGTCTCGAAATCGAACAGCTAAAGGCAGAAAACATCACCATGGATGTTACTCAACAAACTTCGCCAAGAACACCTAGAGATTCAACACCTGTTGTGCCTCCACTTGACTTTGGAAGCAGAGAAGTTTTTACCATTGATAGCCACCAACAAACCTCACCTAGAGTGTATTCTGATGATTCTATATCGACATCTACTGACGAACCCTATATAATCCACCTCCGAGCGCAGATCTCCGTCCCACAATCGACCACAGACTTCCTTGATAGCGAACGTGGATTCCATGAAAGACCACAATCCATAGTCAGCAATAAACACAAAAGGAAAAAGAAAATAAAGAAGAAGGTTGATTCTCCCGCTCAAACCCCAGAGAGCCTCTCAGATCTGATCAACACGGAGCTGTCGATGTCGGAAACACCAACAAGCGAGGACTACTCAAGCAAAGATCCGTCGTCTATCGATGAGGGCATCTTAGGCAGTCCACTGTCCCCTAGGCAGCAAGTAATCGGTCAGCATAAACTGACATATTCTGATGTTGTCCAGCGTTCCAAGTCAAAGTCACCATCCCCGACCAAAAGTTTGATTCCACGAAGATCTGAAAAAGCCAGATTACTGGATGCGCTCGAGAAACGAACTCAGTATGCATTGGAACCACAAAAGAGTATCCCAGATGATTCTATGACGATCGCTGTAATTGAACCATCAGTGGAAAATTCTTACAATTTGGTTATTACCAAAGGTTTAGATGAAGTGCAGAATGCCTTAGATAGCAATGATCCAACAAGAACAGAAAAGAACATCATTATAGTCATTGAAACGATTTCCGTTTGGTTGGAAGAAATCCATTATAAGATCCAAAGAGAAACAATTACTGGGTCCAAAACAACTGTACAAGAGACTGAGCGGTTGAAATCCCTCCAAAGCTATATCAAGCATCTGAAAGAAATAATAGAAGTTGTCGAAGTCAATGAAGAGATAATCACTCTAATTGAGACGTTAACGCGTCAAGTAGACGCAGTTAATACTTTGAATAAGCAAAGCTCAGTAAAAGTGAAAGATGTTGAAAAGGAATGGGTCAAATTCTTAAATGACACAGAAAAACTAGCAGAATCTGTTGACAGAGTCAAGTCAAGTTTAGACAATACTATTCTATCTGAAATTCCTACACAACAAAAACTTGACAAACTCGATAAAATCGAGTCTGATAATTTAGATAACTTTGGAACTGTCCTGAAAACATACAAGGTATATCGCATACTTATGGACCTTAATCCGAGCAGGGAATGCCCAGCTAAACTATTTACGTGTGAAGATGACACAAAACAAGTGGAAAATGCTATCAATATCGAAAGAGATCGTCTCCTCCAGCTGGCATCGTTGGCTGAGGAGTACGAGCAGACACTGCAAGACTTTGGACAAATCACAGATGTAGCAGAGGCCCTTCTAGACGGAAAGATTATCGTAACCGACTTAGATCATCTGCACGAAGAAATTCAAAAGCATAGAAAGTTCTTTATCAACTTGAGCCACTGCAGAGCAATACTCGAATCTTTGGAAGATAACCTGGATAGCGAGACGAAAAACAAGTATGCGTCTCTACACAACTCACTGCATGACCGCGCGACCGTGATCATCGACAAAGCAGGAAGTCGCGCACAGCAAATGACTTTGGCTGCTTCCAGGTGGACGCTACTTGTGCAAGGAATGAAGCAAGAACATCAATGGCTCATCGTTGCTCAGCAAAGAGTACCAGATCTAACCAACGTGACTTCCATCGATCACGAACAGTACATCAATCTTTACCAATCCTTGAGCCAAGACGTTTCTCACCACTACGCCAAATTGCTCCGACTTCTGTCCATTACTGAAAGCTTGCAAAACCTCATTGTATGTATAGGCTTGGAATCAGAATGCTCGGCTAATTTGGAGACATTATTGACTCTGCAAGAAGAGATAGATTCGAGGTTGACCCGCCTTACTGCTTTTAAAGAGACGTGGGTGTCGTACGATCATCAAATAGACAGAATCGAAGGATGGATGAAGATTGCAAACAGAGAACTCGAGTTCATCACTCCTGAAAATATCAACACTACTGGGAACCTAAGACGGTTTTGGGAACTGAAGGCTCAGCATGAAGTGCACAATAATCTGAGGAACGAATCAGGAATTCAATTTGAAAGAGCTCTGGATATATTGCCCATTTCTGATGAGATGGTGCAGCGACAGTACTTCTCCAAGGTCGAAGATAGGTGGCATGATCTAGCAACGAGGATCGGAGATATTCACTCATCCGCTATACAGAACATTTCTGACCGAGACGTTTCATCCGGTGAGAAGTTCAATATTCTCGAGGAAGAACTGAGGGAACTTCGCGCCGCCTTGGAGAGTCAGAAAGGAGTCATCAAGAGCGAAGACGAACTCAATCTCTACATTGAGAGACTGCAAGTGATGACTGGTCGCATTGACAGGATACAGAACGAACTGGGTAGACTGAGCCTACTGCCCACAGCGGAATCGGAACGCGTCGGCGCGCTCCTTACTCAGTCAGGGTTCATAGACGATCAGATCTCAGAGGAGCTAGAACGCAGTTTGCTTCTCAAAGAGAAGATCGCGCAAGTTCAATTTGGCATCATTCGTTGCCAGAAGAGTCAGCGGAAAACGCGTCTGACGCTGGAAGAGTGCGAGTCAGCCGAGCGGCTCGGAAGTGACGTGGTGGAGCGTGCGTCTCAGACTTGTGATAAGCTGGTGGAAGATCTGGCTACTCAGTGGAGAGATATCCTGGAGCTGAGACAAGCGCTGCACACACTGCCCACTAGTCTGCGCGTCGTCGTGTCGCCAACCGGCCTGGAGAGAGACATCTCAGCTTTACAGGTGAGATATCTGTTTATTACCACATGTTGTTGCTGTTAGCATTTTGTTAAAAAGATAAACTTTATTTATCATTGCCATTGAACGCATATTATTATCGTTTATTTACATCTCGATATTTTTATAATCTAACTTTCTTGTATAGGAAACTCACGCAGACTTAGAATCGGCATGTGGCGACCTGAGCGTCCGGCTCCGCGCCAAGTTGCATCTGTGGAGACGCTACGAGAGGCAGCTGGAACTGGTGCAAGGCGCGGTCAGGGAAGCTGATTACTTGGTGGAACTGCTGACCGTTCAAGGGCAGGTGGACTACGACCGCCTGCTTAAGGCTACTGAAAAACTTGAGGTAAGTTTGGCGAATTTATTTAAATGTGGCCTGAATTCAACCATTCTCAAAGAGATTACTTTTATCAGTCAATCGTGTCAACTGATGTTTTTCCTCTAGCAAGTAATAACTTAGAGATGCGTGAGACCATCATGCAAACCATTACGTGTATGGCCAGCATTAGCCTGCCATACACATTTGCATGATGGGTTTGCATGATGGACCTTGCATGCATAACCGACATGTATAACCGAGTTTCATAGTACCCATAACCGTAATGTTTTATCACATGCACGTTAGGGATGCCTGTTGGTTATGCATGCAAGGTTATAACCATCATGCAAACCGTAAGTGTGCGATTACAGTGGCGCGGGGCGGGCAGCGGGAGCGGGTTGCGCCCGCTCTTCCCGCAGCGTTTCCCGCTCACCCATCCCGCCCGCATTGGTGGACCTCATTCAAAAACTTATGTTTGCGTTATCCGCCAGCGGATTCCGCTGACACTGTAATTTCACACTAACGTGTATGACCGAAGAACCGATAACCGCTAGGGTACACGAGTTCTGGAGTGGAGACCGCGTCTAGGCAAACGTAGTGTGGGACGCCCTCCGACAGATGGGACGACGACTTGCGAAGGGTGGCGGGCAACAACTGGATGGGAAAGGCCAAAGCCCGGGCTCAGTGGCGCACCATGGGAGAGACCTATGTTCAGCAGTGGACTGCAATAGGATGATGATGTGTATGGCCGACGCCGGTATAAACAGCAACATGATTGCTCTACAGACGCTGAGCGAGTCGTTGTCGCGACGCAGCGGCGAGCTGGTGGGCGACCTGCGCGCGTGCGCGTCGCCGCTGGAGGCGGGCGCGGAGCCGGCGGTCGCGGCCGCGCTGCGACGCGACCTGGACGCGGCCGCGGCGCAGTACGAACACACCTGCGCGCATCTCACACAGCTCTGCGATAAGTACGTTCATCATGCTATACTGGTGAACTAAGAAATCAAAGCCAGCCTGGTGCGAGTCGCAATATGTACCTACTGGCGATCGAGGAGATTAAAACAAAACCAAATACCAAACGCACACTCACACACACACACAAAACACAACATATCTACCAAATTTCATGAAAATCATTGGAGTCGTTCCCGAGATTCAGATTATTTTTATATTATTAATAATTTCATATTTTAAGAGTAGTAGAGCTCTTTGTGAAGGGCTCGTCCGGGGAAGTACTACCACCACGCTTTTTTCTGCCGCCAAGCAGCAACGCTATGTTTCGGTTCAGAGAGTGTGGTCGCCGGTGTAATTACAGGCAGTATGCTTCAAGTCGATAGACGCAGGGACGTGCATCGTAGGGCACGTTCCTATCGTGCTTGACCTACGAGGCAATGCTTTGTTACAGGTGACGGTTACCACTTAACATCAGCTGGTTGTATTTATAAAAACATACTAGAATTGCTCGAAAGGTTTTAGATTTGTTGTTATAGCGGCAACAGAAATACATAATCTGTGCCTTTCCTCATAGATAATGACATCGCTTACCACCAGGCGAGATCGTGGCCAAAGAAGGGTCTATTAAGTTTAAAAAAAATGTATTCTAATCTTGTTCTTTCGTACAGATACCACAACGCCGTAGATCTCTGGAAGCGGTACCGAGACGCCGCGGGGGCAGTACGCGCCTTCGCCGAGTTCCAGGAGAGCAGGCTGCATGCACTTAGACCTGATGACGCACCTAACACTGCTCAGGTTAGTGCCTCTTCTAGAATATATTATCTGATAAACACTTAAAGCACCGGTGGTCTAGTGGGAGTGAAGGAAGGTGGGGTTTCGATCGTAAGGTCGCAAGTTCGGGTCGTGCACCAACATCGTAATAATATTTAATTCACAGAAAGGTAAAAATTTTGTGAATCACTGATATTTTCGTAACAACAGGAAGGAATCAAATACTCGTAAATTTAAAAATAGTTTTATATCGAAAAATCTCTTTACATACATACGGATAGGAACAAAATAAAGTAGAGTCCTACATCACTACATAGTATAAAACAAAGTCGCTTTCTCTGTCCCTATGTCCCTATGTATGCTTAAATCTTTAAAACTACGCAACAGATTTTGGTGCGGTTTTTTTAATACATAAAATAGTTTAAGAGGACGGTGTATAATACATGCATGATATGTGCACCCGTGCGAAGCAGGGGCGCGCGGGCGGATCGCTAGTAATATATAAATAGCAAAAGAAAATTCGAAGTAGTTGTTTACATAATACATTTTTCATGATTTCCAATTAAATTCTTTGACAAAACCTGAACAAACAAACTGCATTATAAAGTACAGCGTCAAAATATTATTGAAGGACGTGGAACAATGACTCAGAGTCGTCTGGGCGCACCTAACCGTTAAGGCCAGCCCTCACAACAACGTAATCGTTCACCTTTTGTGATAATAACCAACCTCTACACCTTTTTTACACCAAATGTTTGACGAGCACCTTTACGTGTGGCGCTCTTTCGAATACACCGTTTTTAGTGGAAGTGTTCGTGTCCGGTCGTGCACCATTATAACTTGAAAAAAAAGCTGTGGTCTCAAACGGTAAAGGTGAAGTAAAACATTGGTGCTAATTCTGTTGTTTAATTTTCTTAACTTAACCTTATTTGAAAGCACTACAAATATTGCCATCCCTTTCTAAAAGACCGGAACAACAAGGATGACTTCAATTTTAAAGCTGTCAGATTGTGTTAGTATTAAAAAAAGCAGCGGCGATGCATTTTAAAGTCGTGGTTAATGTATATTAATTTTTTTATTAAATAATCTACAGACACGACAATATGAAGAAGCTTTTTAAGCGACACGCGAATTACATGGACGCTATCGCGTGCAAAAAGTGCAAAAGCTTTTCCAAAAAGGTGATTGCATGCGTGCATGTGGTCGCAGATATACGCGGTCGATGCTCTTACTTAGCAAGTTAGCACTCTTTTATGGTCAGGGACGAAAACTAATAGTTCTGAGTATTCGCGACCGCGAATATCAAACACATCTTGTTTTGATAGCGGCGTAGTTTAAACGTTATTTATGTTACGCCGTCGTGGTCCCCACGTAGATTAGATGTACTAAAAAACCATGGGTGTAAGATCATTCAAATCACTCTAGGAGCCAAGCTGTAGGTAAGTTGATGGACGCAGGGCAGTACATCGTAGGGCACGTTCCTATAGTGCGTGACTTACGAGGCAATGCTTTGTTATAGGTGATGGTATCAGGTGGGCTATAGCTTGTTCCATCGGCTGGTTGTATAAAAAAAAAGTTTCTTGTCTGTTCTTCTGGACTTTGGTCACCAGAAACTGACTGACCAGATTCACCTAGCTTAAAAGACCCTTCAAACTGATCCTTATGATTCAACTGAAAAAAACATCGTCTTTTATTATCGCTGAAAGCTTCAGGAAACTTTATGTTATAGGTAAATATCGTAAATCCTCCAGTGGATGTCGTAAGAAGCTATCCGTGTTTTTATGGCTGAATAAACTTTATTAACCCAATGCGTTGGCAATCTCCAATTAAGTTGTAATAAACTACCCATTCAACGCGAATAATGTTCCACCAACTTGGTCCTAATGTCTCTGTCGGCCGTTACTTCCAAATACGTTGGCGAGTTATGGAGTGCATGACACGGGCTCTGCTGGTATAGGTACTATAATAATAATAAAACACAGCTGGGCCGCGCAGTGGAAGCGTGCTGGGCCCATAACCTGCTGAAATAGCACGCGAGACTTTTGAATTGTATTTGAAACTTGTTTGTTGCCTGGGGCATTATTCACTATGACAATAGGAGATTCCTTGCCCCAAACCGTGAAACGTCAAAACTTGATGTTGGGTTTTATTCTTTACTAGCTTTTGCCCGCGGCTTCGCTCGCGTTTAGAAGTATTATTATTAATTAGGCATAGTTTTTGCGGCTTTACTTTTGTTAAGCGTGTGCAAAAAATTGGAGGGTTGAATTTATCAAAATCCTATTGAAGCGGACGTCTTCATCATAGTAGCTCCAATCTTTAATTTCAGTTCAATCAGTCGAAAATCTAAGAAGATTTATACAAACTTGCATCCCTATTTTATCCCCTTAGGGTGGAATTTATCAAAATCCTTTCTTAGGGGATGCCTAAGTCATAGTAGTTTTATGCATGCAAAGTCAGCCCGATCGGTTAAAAATTGTCAAAATTTCATACAAACTTTCATCCCCTATTTCATCCGCTTGGGGGTAGAATTGATCAAAATCCTTTCTTAGCGGATGCCTACGTCATAACATTTACCTGCATGCCAAATTTCAGCCTGATCCGTCCAGTGGTTTGGGCTGTGCGTTGATAGATCACTATGTCAGTCAGTCACCTTTGAGTTATATAAATTAGAAAAATTAGATTTAGATTAGATTTAGATTTAGATAGAGGATAGATAGAAGATTTATACAAACTTTCATCCCCTATTTTATCCCCTTAGGGGTGGAATTTATCAAAATCCTTAAGCCTACGTCATAGTAGCTTTATGCATGCAAAGTCAGCCCGATCGGTTTAAAATTGACAAAATTTCATACAAACTTTCATCCCCTATTTCATCCCCTTGGGGGTGGAATCGATCAAAATCCTTTCTTAGCGGATGCCTACGTCATATCATCTACCTGCATGCAAAATTTCAGCCTGATCCGTCCAGTGGTTTGGGCTGTGCGTTGATAGATCACTATGTCAGTCAGTCACCTTTGAGTTATATAAATTAGAAAAATTAGATTTAGATTAGATTTAGATTAGATTTAGATTAGATTTAGATTAGATTTAGATTAGATTTAGATTAGATTTAGATTAGATTTAGATTTAGATAGAGGATAGATAGAAGATTTATACAAACTTTCATCCCCTATTTTATCCCCTTAGGGGTGGAATTTATCAAAATCCTTAAGCCTACGTCATAGTAGCTTTATGCATGCAAAGTCAGCCCGATCGGTTTAAAATTGACAAAATTTCATACAAACTTTCATCCCCTATTTCATCCCCTTGGGGGTGGAATCGATCAAAATCCTTTCTTAGCGGATGCCTACGTCATATCATCTACCTGCATGCAAAATTTCAGCCCGATCCGTCCAGTGGTTTGGGCTGTGCGTTGATAGATCACTATGTCAGTCAGTCAGTCAGTCAGTCAGTCACCTTTGAGTTATATATATTTAGATGACATAGGAGATACTTTGCCCTGACCGTATGACACCGGCTGCCTTGTCTTAGCTGTGATCGCGGTGCAAGGTCATAGTGAATAAGGCTCCTGTTCTTCTCGGTGTTGGTCGCGTGGAACTGGCACAGAGTCACCTAGTTTTAAGACGTTTCAAGATGGTCCTTGTGATTTTATTGAATAAACATATTTTGACTTTGACTTTGAACTAGTTTACTTTATAATAAATACGAAAGACAAAAAAAAATTGCCATGAGAACTTTTCAAGATGGAAGGACCCGTTGAGTAGAGTGAGCGAGATAGCGCTACTCATTAGAGCAGTGCAGGCACATTACGTTGCGTTCACATTTCCAACACTACAATAACAATAAAAAATCAAAGTTTTCAGTTACATTGCGCGCCTTTTATGAATGACATCAAATAGAAGTGAGAATTGAGATGTTCTCAATTCGAATGTTTTTTTATGTTTGTTACCCTATAACTTTTTACTGGGTAGACCGATTTTGACGAACCTTTTTTTATCGAAAGCTGGTGCTTGTCCCATTTAAATTTAGTAATAAAATTATAGGCAAACAGATGTTAAGTCAAAAGTGCCAACAGGTCTAAAGGGTGTGGGAGCCGGTGAAAAATCAATTTCACCGGCTCCCACACCCTTTAGACCGAAGAAAAGCAACGCTAATTGGCGGCAGAAATTAGGTATTCCATACAGCGTAAACTCGACAGTGGAACGAATACTGAATCACCCCGCAGTGTAACACGAAAGTATTCGTCTATCATTTTTCATGATAGATTATCTGATGTCATCCGTGTAATTATAGGCTAGGCCTCATCGCGTGGAACTGGCGCCTAGATTCACTCAAAACTACATTTTTGCTTTCACATGGTTTTATTTACATAATAGTTGCGCCCCGCGGTTTCATCCGTGCAGATTTAAATCCCGGTATTCCCACGAGATAAAACGTAGCCTACCTATGTGCTATTCCAGACTATGATATATCTCTCTCTCTCTTTGCCAAGTTTCATCCAGATCCGTTCAGCCGTTCTGGCGTAAAAGAGTAACAAACATGCGTCCATCCACCCATCCATACTTACGAACTTTCGCGTTTATAATATTAGTAGGAGTAGGATTAGTAGGTACTTAATAAGTTATTAGGTTATTGAAAAAAATTTTGGGTCAATTTGTTTAACCCATGCAAAAATCTATCTAGAAAGCGCGACCCTCAAACCGTTCTCAAGTTCACAGTTTCATTGACCTAAGGTGACAACGACAAGAATATTTTATCAGAGCTTATAATTTAACAGTAGTTATTATAAAGAGCCTTAGCAACTAAAGGTCATTTATATCAACACTTATCACTGGGTCTCTGATTCTTTATACAAAAAAATCACAGGGATATTCCCCTGGGGGATCAGCGCTCACTTCGACCACGAGCATCGCCTCACGCACGTTGTCATTTCTACTCCAAAAACAAAAACGCGGTAGGCGCGCATTTACAATACCTACCAAATTGAAAACCCTCTGCGGATTCTGCGGTCACTTATGTGAATATTGTTTATAGAATAGAAATACTGTTCTCTATAATTAATAACATAATATTCCGGTATTTAAAGTACATTGGCCTGTAGGAATACCTACTGTTCGCACGCTTCAAATTGTTTGGTCAACATTACCACGAAGCGTATCCGTGTTTGTACCAAAATAACGGCAATAAAATACATTATCCTTGTTTATTGTTATCGGAAAACTTAACAATAAGGCATGCAGACAGTGGGCCTTATTTTCCAAGATTTGCTCGTATGTCTCCTATCAAAAAGTGAGAATAAATTAATAAGATGTGTATTGCAATAAATAAATAATGCTGGACAATCCACACAGCACTATCTAGTCCCAAAGTAAGCTATTCAAAGCTTGTGTTATGGGTACTAGATAACTGATATATTTAATACATTATATACTTACATAGATAGATATTTTTTATTATACATAGAATATACCAATATAATATAATATATAATCATCATCTTAGCTGTCAGTAATTGCTGAAGGCCTGCATCATTTCTTGCCAGCCTCCTCTACACTGTGTAAGGAGGTCTAGGTCTTTCCATACAATCATAATTTTAGAAGATTAAAACATATTATCATGTTCAGTAAAAAAGTCACTAGCTTTGAATGTTTGATAGTTTTTCAATAGCAAATTTTTTTATACGATAGTATGGCGTGATTTCACATAGGTATATTGAAATCGGTGAAACTAAACACTATAGGTACCCGTTATCACACAGTTTAGCTATTAAGTAGTTTTTTTATTGTAGTTTTAACTTTAGATAAAAAGTAGGTACTGAGTTTTTTTTTAAAATCAACTAGCTGATGGAGCAAGCAGATGGCCCACCTGATGTTAAGTGGTAACCATCACCTATAAACAAAACATTGCCCCGTAGGTCACGCACAATAGGAACGTGCCCTACGATGCCCTGCCCTGCGTCCATCAACTTGAGGCATACAGATGTTAAACCTCATGTGCCTGTAATTACACCGGCGACCACACTCTTCAAACCGAAACACAGCGTTGCTGCTTGGCGGCAGAAAAAGGCGTGGTGGTAGTACTTCCCCGGACGAGCCACACACAAAGAGCTCTACTACTCTTAAAAGTGAGTGTTGAGTGCTTGTAAGTCCATAAAATTTGAACACAAAACAATTGTCTGAAAATCAGAAGAATCTACGTCTACTTTTATCATTGACTGAAACTGTAAACACTGCCAAACTGTAATATTATTGCATTTATTGCGTGACTCTCGCAAATCTAACCGACTTCCCTGCGGTGTGACTAGTTGCACTCATTTATATTCGAACGGTTATTTTTCAGCTTATAACATAGTACAAAAAAATCTAATTATTTAACATATTAATATAAGTTTATAATATAAAATACTACAGGTTTCAGTAACCGGTTATTTTAATTACGTATGCTATGTATGCAAATGTGCACATTGTAGGTATGACATGACATGGGTAATGAACGAAAAATGTGCAAAAAGTAAATAAAATTGCAAGGATAATGAGAACTGATAACGCGCTGATAAGAAACCGTTCAACCAATAACGGCAGTTGTTTCGCGGACGTCCGCTAGAGAGGACGTCTGCCGACGAACAAAAAACGCGAAAAACGAACTCGAATCAAAACTCGAACAAAACGAAAACCTCCCAAAAGTGATACCAAATCTCAAAAACCCGAAAGAAAATACTCCTCGAATACTAAGTTCGTCGCAGACATACCTACTCGTATTGTGACAACACAAAATGTAAGAAACTTCACAACCGCATGCATAATTTCGTTTGATCATTATGTGATAATGGAACTGCATACTATGACCTTGACGCGGCCGTGGATCCATTGTGCGATGTTCCAAATTTGAAATTTCGAATTCCGCATTCGGTCCAAATTGAATTTGCAAGCTCGGCCTATCAGTACTGGCCGGTTCGTCTGCCGGGCGAACGTTCAATAACAAATCATAATTATTTTGTTTACAGTCTGATTAGAATCGATAAACAAACAGTCAATGAATGTACCTTTAATTAATGTAGTGTGAATGTGCCTCGGAAATTTTGGTGTTGAGTGAGTTGTAATGAGACATGGCATTAATTAGGTGATAAGAAAAATGTGTCAGTGTTACAAACGATTAGTCTAATAAGATGTCGCTACAAGAGGTAAGATAAAAATGTTAAGCAATCTATTTTCGAAGTTTTAACTAAAACCTATCTACAACGACTATATAAGTTTATTATTACATTAGCACTTTCCCAACCTCAAAAAGCTCAATTTATTTCGTTTTGTGCAAATAACTGGTTTTTTATCTGTTTAAAGTTGTTGTAAATGAACTTAAGTATACCTACGGCCAAGAATGACATCATTCCACTGTTCTGCGTCAGATCTACGTTAAGTAAAAGGAAACTTGCATGCTTACCTACAACATAAAAATAACTACCTAACCATATCTATCCTACTAATATTACCTGAACGGATCTGGATGAAACTTTGGCAGAGAGATATATTATAGCCTGTAATAGCACATAGACAACTTTTTATCCCGTGGGAATACCGGGATTTAAATCTGCGTGGGTGAAACCGCGGGGCGCAACTAGTAACCTATAATATTAATCAAACCAATTCTATAAAAACAGAGATTTAAATATGCAAGTGCATAGTAAACATTTTGAAAAAAAAATTTCTAAGCAGGCACTAAGTAGGTACCTATTACCCACCTTAAAATTATTTTGAGAAGATATAAGGGGATTAGTCAGAAGTCCTACGACGAAACATGTTTCAATATTTTCAGTTTCAGTTTTCGATATCAATGAATAGAATTCAACCAAGTACTGTATCAGTCATAAAATGAAACACGATAAAGTTACCTAAATGTATCGATATATACTATGTTAATCAGTTACCTACTAACGCATTACATCACTACTAATAATATTTTCACGGCCTTCCTGTCTCCTTGATATTGAAATAGGGAAAACACTCGTTTTCCTGAATAACATGTAGGTTTACAGGTACATCCTGGCTTATTGCAAGGTAAAACTGTTGGGTAAAGGTCTCCATCCCATTTCAACAATTTTGAGACTGTCTGTATTCAGTTAAATCACAAAAATCACTTTGAAACGTCTTATAAACGCGGGAAATATAAATGTTTAACAAATATCAACTCTACTGTAAACACCAAGCGCAATATAATATCTGGTCAAAGTCAAAAGGCATATCACACACAAGGACCACTTTGAAACGTCTTAGCTTAAAGCTTGGTGAATCAAGTTGTACAGGCACCAGTGTGGTGTATGGCCAAACTAACGCCTGTACGTAATTAAATATATCTAAATTGAACCTAATCCTATAATGTATAACCTAATCCTACAATCCTATCCTAACGTGTATGTGAGTGTGAGCCCTAGCCTGCCATATAAATATATAATGTATGTGGATGTATAGATAAGTACGGGATGCCTGTTACCAGGAGACCTAAGGTAACAGACGGAAGTTGGGTAGGAAAAAGGTATGTGTACGGCGTGCAATGTACACAGGGAAAGATTTTCTCACTGCCGGTCAAGCAGACTCACAAGACCGATCTACTGACGGCTATTGGTGTCTTAGCCACAGTGAGAGGAGGCTAGAACTCATGAAAGCGGCCGTCCACCAGGACGCGTGAGGGCTGCTCCTCCAGCGGTTGCTGGGCACGTCTGGGCAGTTCCTCTAGCGGGTGCTAGGCACGTCTGGGTGGCCTCGGACAGCGGCTGCAGGGGACGTCTAGGAGGCCAGCGGGTGCTGGGGACGTCAGGGCAGGCTCCTTTAGCGGGTGCTAGGTCTTATCTAAATCTTATCTATATCCTTTTAGGTCTATTAGTAAAGTGATGGTAGTGTTTTTCTAATTTTTATGTCAAAACTACCCGCAAAAGTAATTTTTAAAAAGATAGTCGTTCCAGGTACATGCACCTACAAAGTTTAACAAAAGACATTAGCATGTGTCTGCAAGTAAAGTTGGCCGAGGTGAAATGTACGAATGTTTGTAATTATCATTAGGTAGTAGTTAGCTCAAGGGCGCGCTTTCCTTGCCGCTGTGTGAGGACTTACCAATGGATAGACACGACACGGTCGTAATCTCTTATTCAGACACGTTACAAAACTTTGCGATTTGATTTGACCGTGAGCTCGATTCCCACCGAGAACAAACATCCTTGTCCCTCCCTGTCAGTCTGGCTGGAACTTATCTTCTGATTATTATTTTTTTTATTAAATTCACAAAGCACATTACAATCGAATAAGCAGAAAAAAAATATTCTTAGGTCTAGATTTGCATTTTAGTAATACGCCTAGTATTTTTTTATTTAGTTAAATTAAAGTATGTCTCATGTTTATTATGATAAAACAGAGAAAAAACATCAAAATCCCGGAGTGTCACTTTTTATTTTAATTTCGTCATGTCTAATCTTCTTATGTCTACGATGAAATAGTGAAAACGTCTTAATTGCGGCCTAGGGGTGCGAGCGCCCTTGTAGCTTGCGTTAGGTGCTACCCGACACAACTAAACTATTCAAACGACCTTCGGCTGACTCAATCAATAAACACACATTATAAACTAGTTTGCATTGTAAAGGGCGTTACACACGACCAATATTATCTGAGAGCGATATTTTGGATATACTCACAGAAATGTTTTCTCTATTCCGTGGATATACTCGTACCAAACAAATGAATGAGGTCAGTGACGTTTTTTGCCTGTTCTAGGCTTGGTTGGTACATGGCACCTAATTTACACGTTGAGAGACGTTTCAAAGCGATATTATTGATTCAGTTGTATATAAATATATATTCTTACAAGATCAAAAATAATTATAGTCTGAGTTTCATTAGATGAGATAGCAATAGTTTGAATTGGTTATCCTACGAAAAGTTTTAATGCTTATGACCGTATAGCTTTTAGAAAATACAAAGGTTTTCTTAAATCACAATGTTCATTTTGAAGCGTCTTAAAGCTAGGTGAACTTTTAAGTTTTTAGCGAACTGTAATGTCATAGGCAATTTTGTTCAGTTTCGTTTTGATCGTAAAGTTTCCTCTATTATTTTCTATCAATCATCAACGCGTAAAATTGACGATGTTTGCTTCCTTATACGGATTTGTCAAGTAAAAACACGGTGATGGGTGCACGTGTATCTTCCTTCCTACTTTCGCTACGAGTGGGTTCGGTTGGCTATTAGAATTTTAACTAAATTTGCTTTTTATGTATCTACTGAACAACCAAATAGTGTCGTATATTAATGGGTAAGAAGTAGGTAAGGTTAATGAACCGATGTACCTAGAATATGCTAATGCTGAAAATAAATAAAGCAAGTCGGTAGGTTACTTATTTATTATGTACATTGGAGAAATTATGAGTTAACTAAAAAATCCAAAATAAAAATTATTTTATTGATATGTAGGTATTCATTGAATAAATCAAATATAGGTACCTAGATAAGCATTTAACTTCAGAATCCTCACCTTTGACTTATGTGTAAAAATAAACGTCTGGCTTTTCTCCTCTCTGCGTATCGAGGCAAACGAACACGTGCGCAAAACCACTCAGTTTCATGATGTGTAATCAAACAGATGCATTCAGTGTGTAGATAAATACCTAATGTACTTAGGTATGCCTTATGCAGAGAATACAATAATAACTAGCACACCTCATTACCAAATGTGTCTATAAACGAGGTTTGGTTGGACTATGACCTGAGTGATGAGACCCAGGTTTCCCTGCATGTTTTTCTATAGCGATTGAGGCCTGGCGTTGGACATAATTTTTTTCTAAAATTGTTCAAAATATGTTTCGGCAAGCTGTTATCCCCTACATAGTGAACGTGCATCTTTAGATGACTAAACGAATACCAAAAAAATTTATCACTATTAGCTATGTCATGTTAAAGACGTAAAATAGACAAACATTTATTCTAATCAATAAAATACCTAAATAGTCATTTTTGGTTCTCGTCTTAATTAACAATAAAATTAAGACAGTTCTTTACAATTAATACTGCGTCTACAAATTGCATATCACCAAATTGTATTTCTGTTTTCAATGAATTGATGAAAATTTGTTTGAAAAACAATATGATGAAATCGTGACTGGTTCAAAAGTGAACCAATTGATTGTGTGAACAATGCTGAATGCTGACGTAACTACGATACTCACTCATTACGGCACTGATTCGCCTCGCCTGCTTTCAACTACTCATTGATAATAATCAGCACTACGGGCACTACCTTCTAAAAGACAGTGAAAGCGTGAAAGCAAATCGACCAAAAACCGATATTTTCACCAACTTGATATAATTAACTGAAGTATCCTAAGTACTGAAGTATATTAAAGTAACGTATCAAATAGCGACAAAATATGTTTATAAGACAACACAAGAGCCAAAACAGCAATATCAAACGTTTTTATCCTTTCTTTAGTACAATAAAGTTATAAGCGTAATACGTAATACCTGATAGGAAGCGGTTACCATAGCCTATTGGCGCATGCAACACACACACGCTTTGCTAGGCCTTAAAATATTTGAAAACGCCCTTTTTGAAGAACCCAATGCTGTGGTCTCCGAATGTTTTAAGAATTGGTGTAGATTCGAATGAAGTTTTATTTGACAGAAAATTGCGGTTTCACCGCAACGTGATATAATATGTCTGCAGGGGTAAAGATGCTTTCAATTATGGTTAGTGCTTTGGCGCGCCCGTGAGCACGACAGGTCGATAGGAGCGTATATAGGCACTTATTACCGGGCGTGGCAGTAACTGCTATCAGACATACCTACTTCGTAGCATTGCACAATACCGTTCATTTTTATCAATTTAAAACAATGACAATGTGTGATTTTGTATTAAGCATTTCATTTTTATGAGAAAAAAACTATGTGTAAGTATTCAAAAATAAACATGTTTTTACACAGATATTAGTTCGAACTTATACTATTCGATGGATGTTCATTGTACCTACATTAGTACTAGTTCTCAGCCTATTAAAGGTACTTAGTAGTAACTAATCCTTTCACCACACTGTTTCGAATGAAACTAGTGACACGACAAGAAGAAGAATTACAATCCAAACCACATTAGCGTTCTAATCTAATAGAACGAGGCTATCGTTCTAAGCATAGCTTATGGGAACCAGTCAATGAGTTGAAAAACAATCTAATGTATTGCGAGTTCAATTAGATCTCATTTACAGTTTTGTTTCATGATTGTGCAACTGACTTCCCGGACGGAGTCAGTTAACTTTTGGGTCAAATATGAGACGCACCATGACCTAGACCAGAAAAAAACGTTATTCATTTATTTACTTGTTTATTTTTAGAGAAACCAACGGCACAAAAAACAGGAAGAGAACAAAATCTATAAATGCGAAAGTTTGTAAGTATAGATGGATGGATGTTTGTTACCTCTATAACTCCAGAACGGCTGAACGGATCTTTGTGAAAATTGGCACAGAGATATGTCATAGTCTGGAATAACACATAGGCAAAATTTTTATCCCGTGGGAATACCGGGATTTAAAACTACGCGGGTGTAACCGCAAGGCGCTACTAGTAGTAGCATATGGCCAATAATAAGTTTTCACGTATAGACAAGTAGGTAATAGACAAATAGACAAACATTTATTTTAATGTTGGTCGATTCGAGAGGGTGACGTGATCTGTTTGGAATATAAAGTCAAAGTCAAAGGTATTTATTCAGTTGAACCACAAGAATCGCTTTGAACTGTCTTAAATCTAGAAGAACCTGGGTGCCATGTCCCTCGCTTCCTAGCCTAGAAGAACAGGCAACAATTAGGTACTAAAGATGTTAACTGATAGGTATAACGGGTAATGTCGACGGTGATGTATATACATCACAAGCCTAGGAGAGGCAAGAAACTGAAAGCTTGGTGCTAACCGCTTTTTTGTATTGCTAGTTAGCTACTAAAAAAAGGCAGACTATGTAGTGACATATGAAATCTACCTACATCACATGGTAAAGATCTTAGAAGCTGTGCAAAAAGTCTAGTCCACGCCTGCAGTGTGGGCGCTGTATAACATTAACATACCGAGGAGTTCACGTCATAACACTACTTTTGGACGGCTGGAATTGGCGGTACCAGTACCTACCTATAGTTACTTATTTCGGGAACAGATCGGATGTTCAAATAAGTTTTATGCATCAGTTCCAGTGCAGGATATGCTTAATATCTTCGTTAATTTTAGTTATGCATACTTTGATACAGGATATGCATATCTTCGTTAATTTTAGATTTCAGGGAACAAGAAAGCCCTAGCATTTCCTTAGTTCATCTTTGACGTTGAGTTTGTATTCGCCAACACCTTAGGCGTTCCGTTTAATAGACATTTTCTAAACTAATGTTTTTAATAAAACGTTTTACGATTTTTGTTGTGGTCCACTGCTGGATGCTGCTGACCCTTCCCTTCTCCCCTGTTTAATTATTTTTGTGGAGGTTTTGTGTATAGGTACTGCTTATCACTACATAGTATAAAACAAAGTCGCTTTCTCTGTCCCTATGTCCCTATGTATGCTTAAATCTTTAAAACTACGCAATGGATTTTGATGCGGTTTTTTAATAGATAGAGTGATCCAAGAGGAAGGTTTATATGTATAATACATGCATGATATAGCAGAAAAACAATGTGCACCCGTGCGAAGCAGGGGCGCGCGGGCGGGTTGCTAATAGTAGGTATTTACATCTCTCATATTCGGTAAGTAGGTCCTTATTACCCCCAAATGGGGCTTGTAGGTGACCAATTAGCGCTCTAGGGTAATAATGTAGCTGGAAAAGCCCTAGGGCGGTAAGTAGGTAATAAAAAAAAGCACTTCATTCTTTCAAAAAGTTCGCGTACATCTAACCATCATACTGCGGGAATAAATAAATAAATAATGCTGGACAATCCACACAGCACTATCTAGCCCCAAAGTAAGCTATTCAAAGCTTGTGTTATGGGTACTAGATAACTGATATATTTAATACATTATATACTTACATAGATAGATATTTTTTATTATGCATAGAAAACACCCAGACCATCGGAACAAATTTCTGCAGATCGTACACAAATTTGTTCCAAGGCGGGAATCGAACCCGCAACCTCTTGCGTCGCAGGCAGGCTTTCGCCCGCTGCGCCACAGAGGTCGTCAATAGACATCATGCATTCAGCCCAATGACACAAGAGGTCGCGTCGCTATTCAGCCTTGTCTTCGTATGAGTATAATAGTCATCAATTTTAAATATCGAACGGGAAGCTCAATTTCGTTCTTGAAAAAAAAATAAAAAAAGATGAAAAAAAGCGGGAATAGAAAACTTTTACTTTAAATATTGTTTGTTTTTGGGATTTTTTTATAATTACGTGATAGTTAGGAAAAAAACATGAGTTCTGCAAGCAATGAAGATTTAGCTGCACTCCCGATTCAAGGAAAATGGAAGATGTTTTATTCTTGTAATGCCGGTTTTTTCTACTTACCTCACAATCGAGATATAAAGCAGAGTAGTTAGCTCGGGTGTAAGCATCAATTGCACCCTCGAACTAATAGGCGCCCGCGCTGCGCTCGTACGCCTAAATATCTCGGGCTGCAATTGATGCCTTACAGCCCTTGGCTACTAATCTACTATTAATATGTTCGAATCCCGTTGTGTACCATTCTAATGTTCACTTCTAAAAACTTTAATCCCGGTATTATTAAGACATTTGGTACATTAGATTATGTGACATTCGTTTAAATATAATAAAATGATACAAAAACAATTTTTACAATTTAGATTATATCTAAACTGTTTATTGAGTTTACGTGACATCGTGTCTAAAACTCGACATAATGTTATCACATTAGGAAGTGATAAAAAGATTTTGTAATCAAACCTTGAATTAAACTAGTAACTTAGATTCTCTTCATTGAATCATTTATATGATAAAACTAGTTGCGCCCCGCGGTTTCACCCGCGCATATTTAAATCCCGGTATTTCCACTGGATAAAAGTAGCCTAAGTGCTATTCCAGACTATAATCTACCTCTCTGCCGAGTTTCATCTAGATCCAATTTCATCCCCAGATCATAGTTATAGCTTATTTATCCTGGTAAACAATTGTTAGCAGGTATTTACTTTCGCTAAAAACAATCAGCCAACACTGGCATTGGGCTGTTATTGCAGTAGGTACGTTTATTTATTTCCTTTCCGTGGTTACACATATCTCCCAACAAATTACATTGTTGATACATTTATGCAGTGAATGCGTTTCGTGCTCCATTTGGCCCACAAATCGCAGCGAAATGCATAGTAAGATAGAAATGTATGTATATTCTTACCAGATAAATTGCACCTATCATGCGTGAACGACGTGAAATTTAAATTGCAAACAAAAATTTCACGTCCATCCACAGAAAGAGATAAACCTTAAAGTTCTGAAGAATGTAAAGCCTTCAATTTATAAAAATTGCATTCTATAAAAAGTATAGAAAGAAAGAAAGAAACATTTATTTGACACACAACACACAGAGAACACAGAAAAAAAACATAACAGATATTTATTATTAACAAACAGTAAAAGTAAAGAAACAGATAAACAGAAAAATACAAAAACAGTGTTCGAGGACAGTTTATACCTTACTATATCACCATACCAATCTATAAAAGGTATACTTTTAACAGATTGCTTTACTACCTTGCCTCGATATTATCTCAGACACCTGACTACCAAACTACATGTAGATAAGTCAAAAGTATTTAATCATAAGGATCACCATTCAGGGATCAGTTTGAAACGTCATCAAGGGGCCAGTTCCACGCGACCTAGCTTATAAGAGCACGCAACAGTGTTGACAAAACCTTATCTACTGTTCGTGACCTGGCTTAATTAGAAACTATTATCCATATTAATTATCTTAGTTAGATTCAACTTTGCCGCAGATTTATCACTGCTCACTACCTCATGCGATTCAGATCTTTTTATAGATACCTATCCATATTTATCTTGGTATACCTATCTATATACGAGAGCTGCATATTTTGAATAAAAACTGCCGAACCATTAGGTTGGGGTTTTAATCATGTTTTGTACTTTGCAATACTCGTAGTTGGAGTTTAAAATGAAATACCACAATGAATAAATGACGTACAGACTGGCGGAAATAGGGGGAGGTCTTTGCTCAACAATGAGACTATGAACCACAATAACATATTGCTTATCACACAATTTGACATTGGAGCCGGGGTGGGCCCGCACCGTCCGGTTCCAGAGGAACTTCCTCCCGCGAACACTCAGGCTGTGGAATGATCTCCCTGCTGATGTTTTCCCGAAAGATTACAGCATGGGGTTCTTCAAAAAGGGCGTTTTAAAATTTCTAAAGGGTCGGCAACGCGCTTGTGATTCCTTTGGTATTGCAGGCGTTCATAGGCTACGGTAACCGCTTCCCATCAGGCGGGCCGTGAGCTTGTTTGTCTACTTTGTAATATAAAAAAAAATATTTGACAGGCATGCCTCGAGCAAGAAGCTCGCGTAGCAGAACTGCGGTCGCTGGCAGCGCGCGTGGCCGCGGAGACGGGTTCCCGCGCGCTGCAGGCCGATGCGGACGCCCTTGCCAGGAGGCTGCAGCTCGTGGCCGGCGCCGTGCAGGCGCTCGCAGACCTGGGCGAGGCCAGGCAGCTCGTCCGAGCCAAGGCGCACCGCGCGAAGGAACAACTCTGCGATATGAGACAGGTAATTTGTGAACTGATGAATGAATTCTCGCAGATTTTTGATTTTCAGAAAAAAAGATCATAAAAAAATACTAGACTTCGTATTTAAGTTCTGTAAACGGTGTTAGCTTCCTAAATAATATTTCTATAAGTTTTTATTATTTATGTAAGCTAATATTTACAAACAACAACACAAGAACATAATAAATACGAAAAAACATCAAAAATTTCATGGCCCTGATGAGGTCGAAAACAAGAAAACTACTATGAAATTCACAAATCCTATGATGTAAATATAGCTATATCGTCCTATATCGTCCCTAATTATTACAAAATATACTAGATATTCCATAAAACATGCAACCTACAGATGATAAAAGCTTGCATAATAATTCTAGTTTGAACTTTAAACACGATAACTTGGTAAACCACAACGGGAAATAATTAACGTTCAAACTTTTGTTCGTGTGCAAAAAATTTGGTCATCAATGCCAATAATCATTAGTTCGGTTATGTAGTACCAGTTATACGGTAAAACATTTTGAACTTTACTTTTTTATTGATGAATGAGTTTACAAACCATACATTTGAGAAGTTTTCTAAATACCTGATTGACTGCCTTATTAACCACAGTCGTAATTGTGTACAAGCAATATTTTTTTTAACTTTAACATATAACGTGAACACGCGGTGAATACTGTTTTTTACTTTAACGACTTAAACTTACGGCTCGCTTCCAAATTTTTTTCTATGATCCTTGTTACAGTATAATAATAAAATAAATATACAAGATGTATGTAAACCTACCTGCCTTATTATAAGGCAACTCTTTAATCTATGAGTTCCATGATATTAATAATATCATGGAACTCATAGATTAAAGAGTTGTTTAGTTAGTTGGTCTTTGTACCGTTACAAACGGCCTGTTTACCGAACGGTTAACGTTTGTCTGCGCTGCCGATATGAATCCTAATCAATAACGGTACCGAGGATTACTGATTGACCTCCATGTCGCCTCCTTACTTGGCTAAACGATTTCCTTGGCACGTTCTAATATCATTTCATAATGATCATTCTGATTATATTACTTAATTACACTAATTGTAATTCTTCTTTGTTATAGGATCTGACCCCATTAGATGAAGATGGAGAAATAGTGGAAGACAAACTTATAGCTCTAAGAGACAACCTCATAGCTTTAGGCAAGAGCGAAGTAGACATAGCACCCGCCAAAGCAGAGCTACCCGACATCGACAGGGACGTTTCAGATGAACACTCCATTGTTAGGATCCTAGAGCTATGGCAGGCCATGTTCAGGGATACCTTCCTACATTACCACAGACTTTCCACAGCTCTAGTCCGGTCCGGGGATGCGGCTACCGCCTTACGTCTCTGGCACGAATACCTCATAGATCTCCAGTCCTTCCTGTCCGGATCCGTCCCGGCTGATTACGAAAACCTGACAGAGCACAGGCGACTATGTCGCGTGCACAGGAATCTCTTAACATCGCAGAGATCGGTACTCATGAACGAGAACAGAGAAACGACGAACAGAGAGTTGGTGGATAAGTTTGACACGTTGACCAATCTTCACAATGAGACGTTAGCCAGAATAGTCGAAAGACACGATGAGGTTTGCAGCAGGATCGCGTCATGGGATGACTATAGAGAAGCACATACGGAACTGCTTCGCTGGCTGAAGGAAATGGAACGGGAGAAAGAAAAACTCCAACTAAGATACGTCCATATCAAGAGGGTTCATAAGGTCCTCACGAAAATACAGAATCTCGCAGACAAAGTACCTGATGGTAAAAAACAGACTGATAGACTCTTGGTATTCTTGAAAAAGGTACTGGAATTCACAGAAGAGGCTTACGGTACCTCAGTGCGCATGGAGTACGCAGGCATCGTCAAACGCGTCGACAACTTACAGGCCAGCCTGGATACTTGGAGAGACTTCCTCGCCAGAATCCTAGGGCTTATTGGCGAATACGAAAAGCTAACCGATGACCTTCATAAACAATATGCCAGAACTCAAGATGAAATAGGAACTTATTCGGACGACGACAAGCTATCACGGCCACAACTCAAAAAGACAATTGACAAATACACAGAACTGAGAACAAAGATCGAGAAGACGGAGATCCAAGTAGAAGCTCTTAGCGTCATCCAGGAGCAGCTGAAGGAGTGTCTCAGCCCACAAGACATCAGAATAGTTAATCAAAGAGTGTGGCAGTTGAGACAACAGCGATCTGACCTCGAGCACCAGCTTTCTATCATCATCCATCGATTACGTGAAAGACTCGAGACTTACTCCATGTTCGATACCAGATTGCTAAAGTTTAGCGAATGGCTAACCGCTGCCGAAGCACGTCTAGAAGCTGCCGATAGCCGAGATGCTCTCGACCCTCAGGACCTTATCAAAAGGATAACAGCAGATGTCCACGCCGAGACAGCCATGAAGGAGCGTGAGTTCGAATGGCTTGTAGACACTGGGGCCTCATTAGTAGAAAGATCGAAAAAAGACGAGAAGTCATACAGCAAGAACGCTGGTAAGAAACTGAAGGATGCGCAGGAGCGCTGGCATAAATTAAAAGAGACAGGCAAAGCTAGAGTCGCCAAAATCGACGAGCTATTACGAACTATCGCACAGCTAGAAGAGCGGCTAACAGATATCAGAACGAGACTGCACGGCGTCGAAGCGAGATTGGCCGTGCCTGTCGTTCTGGAGAGACTAACCACCGAAGCGGTAGACGAGAAAGTCAAAGACCGAGACCACATTCACCGCGAAGTGGAGTCGGAAAGCGGCGAAGTCGGTGACGCGCTGAACCTCTGCGAGTTAGTCCTCGGCGATGCTGACGTAGCGCGCGTCAAACCGGACCTCAGGAACCTGCGCACCGGACGAGACATCGTCGAGCGCAAATGGAGATCCGTTTGCGACACCGTCGAGCGAAGAAAGACATCATTGAAAGAAGCCCGACGCGCCGCCGAACTAGCCGTGAACCTACTGCCCAAAGTGGAGAACAAACTGAACGCGATAGAAAAGAGAGTCGAAAGGATAGAGAGTAGAAAGCAGCGCGGAGAGCCGGAAGACGAGAAGGCATCGCGTTCCGTACTGAAAGAACTCGAAGCTCTGGAAGAAGACGCGAGGAGGTTGGACGAAGCCGGGGCGAGGCTGGCCGGCGCGCGCGGCATAGAGCTGCGCGGCGACGGAGCGGACGCAGCGGGGCGGGTTCGCGGCGCGGCGCGGCGTCGCGCGCGGCTGGTGTCGCGGGTGCTGGCGGCGGGTGCTGACGCGCACAGGCAGTTCGTGGCCGCGCACGGGCTCGCGGTGGTGGCGCTGGCGGAGACGGACGTCAGGCTGACGCGAGCGCTGCATCTGGCGCCCGCGCCCACCGACAAGGAAGCCACCATGCAAGAACTCATGGTAAGCGAGAAGCTATACACCTTATTCATAATGACCGCTGAGCGCGCCAATAGCTTATCAGACCGATAAGTCTGTTGCTGTCTCTTCTCGTTGGCATGAAAGTGACAGTGACAAGAATAGTATAGAGCCGCTATAAAATGGCAGGGTTTATGAATAAGAGAGTGTACATTTTATATTACCTACCTGATATGCCACCCAACGTAGCGTTGTCGGTGTAATGACAGGCACATGAGGCTTTACATCTGTATGCCTCAAGAAGATGGACGCATGGCAGTGTAGGGCATTGTAGGGCACGTGCCAGTCGGCCTGATTTGCAAGGACGGGCTGTGTTAATAGATGATTGTTACGACCTAATGATATCTGCTTGTTGCATTTAGCGAGCTGTATAAAAAAACGAGGTTACAAGTCTTGCTGTACATATTCACGCCGAATACTTTCTTCTTCTTCTTGTCTCGTCACTAGTTTCTTTCGACACGTTAATCTGCAATATGGTAAAATATCTACGATGACTGACTCAGTTTATAGATTCTAAGCGGACCCGGAAAGTAGCTCAATGACGTCCATTCCAATCTAATGTCTATTCCTTCCTCCGCAGGGTGTAGAACAGGAGCTGCAAGAATGCCAGTCCCTGGTGGAAGACGCCGACCGACTGTCAGTAGCCGTGCTGTCAGTGAGTGGAGTCGCCGACATGGTGGCCGAGTACAGAGCTCTGTACGCCGATGTTCGGACGAGGCTGGATCTGGCGCGGGCTGAGATCACGGGAGACGTGGATTCTGCTGTCCAGGTGAGGGCCAGAGCTGGCGATCAAAATATTATGAGATTCCTTATTTGCAGAGAGATAAGGTTGATATTGTTTTTGGATAGAGAAGGCTAAATTCTAGGAATTTATGTAGAAAGCCTATGTAAGCAGTGAACTTTTGCAAGACTATGTTGAAAATATATGCAAATTTTAGAGTATTTAATTTCTTCTGCATTTTAGAATGATAGATTTTGTCAAAATTAGTTAAAAAATATATTTAAGCATTCATACAGTCGGTTCAAAACAAATGCCACTAATAATGCTGCCTGTGTATATTTTTATTAGATATACAATTTAGCACTGCCTCAATTCCTTTATAAAAACTATTTACAATTTTTTTCCCTTACTGAAGTCTGAAAATCCACAGGTCGACACCTTAAAATGGGAAACAGACGCTTCCCTCCAAGTGGACACCCTAACCTCCAAAGAGACATACCGCGCCGAACTAGCCATCGCTGTCAAAGAGACCTCAGATGCCCTAGAAGCACTGCGCAATTCCCTCCTCAACCAGCCGAAAGACGGGGCCAACAGCGAGGACCTAGCCAACGCGGCGAAGGAAATCGCCAAAGCTGGAACCAAACCTGCACAGACCTTGGAGCTAGCGAAACATCTCTCCGAGTTGCTACTCACTGAGTGCGACGCTACGGAACAAGAGGCGATGCTCAAAGAAGTGGAGTCACTCTCACTGAGATACGAAGATCTGTTAGCGCAAGCGAAGAAACGGGAACTACAGATTAATAGTCTTAGGTGAGAGATTTTCCTTATTTTTTAGGCTTTAGTTGTGGTTTGAACTAGGTATTCTAGTCTTTACCGAGTCTTTTTTGGTTGAGTTTGGTGACCCAATTATCAATTCTTTATTCATTCTTGACTAAGATCAGATTTGGTCAAGAACGAATCAAGAATTCACTGTGGTCAAATAAGGGTTAATTATATTATAATCAGTATAGTCAAAGTACAAAGAGTCTATTGGTGGAAAGTCAAGTAGGTACAAACGAACCAATTAAAACTATTCTGATGACTGTTTTCAATTCTTGACCAATCGAAGTATGGAATTCGTGACATGTTTCTGGAATGAATGTTTAATGTTATAATTAAAACATGAGATTGATCCCACGAGTTGAAAACGTAAAGCACCTTTTTGGCACGAAGGGTCCAAATATATATTCAAACATATTCATATTCGCATGAGATATTCTACATAACTAAATGTGGGAGCGTTGTGTTCAATGATATGTATATTGACCCTTAAAAATCCAAATTGTACATTTCACACTACACACTACCAAGCACTTCGTATTCAATTCGAAAGGGCAGACTTTTCAACAGTTGCAATGTATTTTACTGTAAATTTCAAGAAAGCATCTTCTTATTACTGTAAATTTTTTACACAAAGTAATAGGTATAAATTACCTACATGAAATAAAATTATGTATAATTCTGAAATAAAAAGATGCTAAGCCAATTGTGATGTGTATTTTGTAATTGATTGATGGTAGCACACAAGCACTTGATGTTTTGGTGAAGGGCTTAAAGCATTCTTAAACTGTTAATACAACGTTAATTACTTAAAAAATAATATATCGTACAAAATAAATAGTTTTCTTGTAACGATTATTCGGGAAACATAATTTCATGTTGGTTGATATTTGGCACTGAAGTCAAGTTCAAATTGATATATAAAATAAATAATTGAATCAAATTGAAAACCAAAGAGATGTTACTATGAATAGACAATGAATTATTCATTTGTAAATTTGCCTACTATTATTGGGGTATAATGCTTAGTAGTTCCGAGATGTATTGTCAAATGGGAGAAGACAAAAGAGTGAAGCTTCCTAACCTGGCATGCTCTAAAAACTGCGTTTTTCTGGTCCTATAGGTTGCCACTCTCAGCATCGTACGCGCTCACGTGCGAACAGTGAGTATTTGCTTTTCTAATATATTATTTCCGTGGTTTTTCTATTACTTCAACTTTAACGGCAATGTAATAGTTATTTGTTATACAAGAGTTCAAAGTTGCTTTTTAACCGCGTGTTCAATTTTGATGACCGAGCAAGCGAAGGATTCTAAAATTTAATCACGAGCGCAGCGAGTGATTCAAAATTAGAATCCTGAGAGTTAGCGAGGGAATCAAAAGAGCACGAGGTGAAAAATCTTTGCACTCGAGTGCAACACGTAACTTTTCATTCCACCTCAGCGAGGAAATGACTAAATGCAAAAAAAAACGTTTACAATCACATGTTGGCGTCAAACAAACTTCCTCGTCGCTAGAATCACTCATTTTAGTTTTTTCACTTGTTTTGAAGTTTCTTAATATACCTAAGGTTTAACAATGACGTGAAAAAATGCCGTAAAGAACCGCGTACAAAGCAAATTGAAAAAAGAACACCAAGAAGGTTCCGAGTCTGAGTTTTTAACAAATTAAAAAAAAGTTGTATGATATATTCGGCACCATAGAGGTAGCAGTAAATAGGTTTAATGTTTTTTTTAATTCACAAACTTAGTGCACACGATGTTCTAAATTCAATTTACTTTATCCTCTAGAGAATAAAAACGGCTTTTGCACTCAGATATTGAAGAGCAAAAATACTCTTTCCGAGATGGTGGGATGAAAAATTTATTAATAAAAATATAAAATAAAATACTATCTGTTCAAATATTGCATGTGAACTCCTTTTTTCTTTTGGGAAAAGAGTGTGACTTTGAAAAGCATTAATTACATACAACTACATTAAATTGTAGTTGACACGTCGTAGGTAGTTTTGTTTCAAAGCTGTGTGATTGAGACCATCTGTTTTGTTGCATATCTTTGACAGCACCATAGAAAAACCACGGAGCATGAAATAATCGGTAGTCTAGTGCAGTTTAATGTTATATGTTTGAGCACTTTCTTCTTGTTAAAACTTATTTGCACAGCACGTACACTCTTCTATGTTTGAGCTTTTTATTATACTTAATAGTTTATTACAGTTTAAATATTCTAAGTAATTTCTTAATTTTTAATATTGCCTCATTTAATCATAAAATTAATATTTATATAGTAAAATTAATATTTTTATAAAACTAGGCCTTTTTTGTCATTACCTGCTGATAAGAGACAGTAATAGTGTAAGAATTGCAAGGCCAAGTCATTACCTACAGAGAAAGTAATAGTTTAAGATCCAAGGCCAGTGATCCTCTAAATGCTCACTCTCCGTTCCCGCAGTGAGTCCGGTCGCCTCACGTGCCCGCTATGTTCGGACCGCAACTGGAAGCAGCTGGACAACGACCTGTGGAGACTGGAGCAGTGGCTGCAGTTTGCGGAAGCGACGGACGCGGCCAGGACTGAGCCTCCGGAGGACTATGATACTTTGGAAGACGTTATACAGGTACATATTGAAAGAACGCCCCAAAACGTACACATCATTGGGGCAGAATTTGTTTTTTCCCCCTTAACGTATTTCGACCTACTGCTGGAAATGAAATATATACACAAAAATATACATAGGTATTAGAGCAAGGCAGAGCTGGGCAAAGTGCTTCCCCAAATATGGATAACTAGCTGAGCCCCGTGGTTTCACCTGGGTAGTTAAATCCCGGTATTCCCACGGGATAAGAAGTAGCCTATGTGCTATTCTAGACTATAATCTATCTTATACCAAATTTCATCAAGATCCGATCAGCCGTTCCGGCGTTATTAAGTAGCAAACATCCATCCATCCATACTTACAAACTTTCGCGTTTATAATATCAGTAGGATAGGATAATTTAGACTGTTATTGCTATTTTTTATAAAACCTTGTTAATAATATGAATATTCCAGGACCACCGCGAGTTCCTGCTGGACCTGGACTCGCACAAGTCCATCGTGGTGTCGCTGAACGTGGTGGGGGGTCACGTGGCCGCGCACGCGCGCGCCGAGCGTGACGCGAGCCGCGTGCGCGCGCGCCTCGCCGCCGACAACCAGCGCTGGGACCGCGCCTGCGCACAAGCCGCCGACTGGCAGAAGAAGCTGCAGCATGCGCTCATGCATAACCAACAGTTCCACGATATCGGTGAGCTCTTCTGCCCAATGTTATCGTTGCGGCGCCAAAGCCCAGTATTAACAAAAACCGCTAATAGTTTATACAGCTTCAGAAGCAAGTTGTATCGGTTTTTTGTTAAAAACCGAGCTTTGGCGCCGTGGCGATAACACGAATTACAGGAACAGACAATCTTGGGCTAGTCCGGGAAAATACACCAATATCTTTTTCTGCTGTCAATCAGCGTTGCTGTGTGTGTTTGCTGGTGAAACTTCAGGCACATGAGGCTTAACATCTGGATACCTCAGTTCGACAGACGCAGGGCAGGGCATCGTAAGGCACGTTCCTATCGTGTGACTTACGATTACACATCATCACAAAGGCACTGCGGTAGTTCCTCCTCGGACGAGTCCTTCACGAAGATTTTAGTGGCGGTGGATTACAGTGCGGGCTTATCCACTGACTCCCGGACACCCTGTACTTATATAGTACTAGCGACCCGCCCGCGCGATGCTTCGCACGGGTGCACATATCATTTAAAAAAACGGCATCAAAATCCGTTGCGTTGTTTTAAAGATTTAAGTATACATAGGGACATGGGGATGTAGGGACAGAGAAAGCGACTTCGTTTTATACTATGTAGTGATGTAATGTTGTGTGGCTGCAGTGGTGCAGCTGGTGTCGCAGCTGGCGCAGGCGGAGCGCGGGGTGCGCGCGCGCGAGCCGCTGCGGCTGTCGCGGCCGGCGGCGGCGCTGCAGCGCGACTTCCGGCGCTTCAGCGAGCTGCGCGACGAGCTGCAGCGCTGCGAGCCGCGCGTGCTGGCGCTGCACGACGCGGCGCAGCTGCTGCGGCAACCCGCCGCCGACGGCGCCGCGCCCACGCACGCCGCCGACATCTGCCGCAGGTAATGTACACAGCCCTTTCTAAAGAGGTAATGTACACAGCCCTTGCAGCAGAGGTAATGTACACAGCCCTTTCTAAAGAGGTAATGTACACAGCTCTTTCTGCAGAGGTAATGTACACGGCCCTTTCTGCAGAGGTAATGTACACAGCCCTTGCAACAGAGGTAATGTACACAGCCCTTGCAGCAGAGGTAATGTACACAGCCCTTTCTAAAGAGGTAATGTACACAGCCCTTTCTAAAGAGGTAATGTAGACAGCCCTTTCTGCAGAGGTAATGTACACGGCCCTTTCTGCAGAGAGTTGGCAAATCCATTCTTCTTACTGAAATTGTATTTTTACGGTATCGTAGAACCTTGCCTTTTTCTATTACCGGCGACTCTCCGAGGACGACTTCGTGGTGTGTGACCCACAGACTAAAAAAACTGGTCAGGATGTACAAAAATATGTTTTTTTGGTCAATTTATTTATTCAAGTGTAAAAGTAAAATTCGTTGTTTTTTTTACCCATTATGAATGATGTTACAGTATTATTTAGACATCATCTACCTACACGTTAAAGATTCAATGCTTCTTCTCGACCGCTTTCACAGCACAAGTAGCAGTCTGGTTCCCATATTACCAAGCCAACCTTACTGCTATGTGACCTCCAATTTGTGTGTTTATTTAATGCCATTTCCTTTGTAAATTATTATTTATATTATAATAGTAGTGTTGTATTCGTTAGACTGGGTGAACTCCGTCTGCGTCTGCAGTCTCTGCGCAAGTTGTCCGGCGTGTACGCACTGAAGCTGGGCGCAGCGCTCGCGCGACAACCGGCCGCGCACTCCGCCATCGCCGCCATCGCCGCCGCCGCCGCGCCACAGGTATATACACACACACACACCATACATACACACACGCATATACATACACACGCACACACACATATGTACACACATAAACACATACCCACACACTATACACATTGTAATTATTATGTGCCCTACGGGTCACACTACGGTGCAAAGGACTCCCCCATTCGTTCAACACATCGTGAGCCTGGGCTATGTGTGTCCAGTCCGTCAAGAACATTAAGTTTCAGGATGGACATGTTTGTGGATATACACATACATACACAAATCACACTTATCGCCTAATTCACCATCTCTGAGTTACGCTATTCGTCAGATGAAAACATTTCCGTTACAACTTTAGACTTTTAAAACACAAAGATGGGTGTAGTTTTATTTGACTGATAGCATTAGTCAAAGATGATAAAAAAGGCCCTAACAGACACCTCCACATCACTCTTACAAACACACACACACACACCCTCATGTTTTGATGAGAGGGTGTGAGGAATCTGTTTGTATTTAAGTTCAATCTGCCTAACACACCTTACCTTTTCGTATCTCTAACATAACACACACTTATTATGAATTAGGGGAGCATTGAATGTCACAAATCAATTCATAAAATTAATCAGGACCAAATACCCGAAAACATTTTGCACGAAAACAGTAATTTACTATAGTACCTAAGTATTAATTTTATTTCAAAGAAACCAATTTAATTCGAAAGATTATAGATAAGATACAGACACACTATAAACATCCAAAATATAGGTTAGTTTGAGTTGCGTGACCACAGCTTCACCCGACACAGAGCACTGTTGAAACAGAGACATCAAGAGCAAGCAGCAAGCTTTCATTGTAACATAATACCACCGATCCGCTTACTGATTTCTATCTCCTTCTCTCTTGACCATTAAGAAAGAGAGAGAAACATTTATTACACATTTTTGTCTCTTTTATTTTGGCAAAGAAATATAAAAATAGATGGAATCAGTAAGCGTATTGGATTACATAGAAACCTTAATTCCTTTAGTACCAAGTTGAACTGACAAGTTAAACCCCCTATGTATAAGCCAGATTAAGAAAAACCTTACCTGTAATTAACCTTAATTTTAGTACCGTACCCTGTCTTGCGACGAATTGTTAACTGTCTCCATTTACTTGCATAGAATAATAGCGCCCTATATTTCCACTGCCTACCCCTTTACTATTTAACAAATCTATTTAATAAAGGGCGAAATATGTAGAGTTCGCTCGAACCATAAAAGCCGGTTTCTGATTGGCTATTTCAACCGCCATCTTGTTTTACCTTAAGAGACCTAATTAATTTTACCTCCAAAGTTCACTAACATTTTAACGATTCGTCGTAGCCAACCCAATGTCACTGTAGTCGCTTCGCACAGTATTTTGACGTATTTCTGTCCTCCCCGTAGCTAAACGAAGAAGAAGAAGAACAAATATCGACCACCAACCTGCCGCCTCTAGATTTAAATGAGTAAGTATCACCAAAAACGGCTTAGTAATGTTGAACACGAACATTTCGCTAACACTTTTTTAGTCTCACTTTGATACTCAAAGTTAGATTTTTTTTGCGATTTCTTTAGCGCTTAACTTTCCGTCGTACCTAGATTTTATTTATACGTATATTCTTTTTAAATCTGTGTTCATTTATTTCTTTTCAATGTCCTCATAATTTTGCATTTACATATTTCAAATCATTTATAAATTTTTAATGCATGTTCTTCTGAATAAACTCAAGCCTTAAACTCAAATCGGATCTGTAACAATGATCTCAAAGTCAAAACAACATATTTTTTACACTAACTAAATTTTCTGCATGTCAGGCTTTCCAACCTGTTAGAACTTTGAACTGGTCATCAGGATCTAATTATAGCTATTTATTGCAGCGTGGTCGTGAATGACGATGAAGAGACAATGTCTGGCCTGCAACGCGGCCTCCGCTTCGTTTCGCGCGTGGCGCGCGCGTCGCTGCCTTTCCAGGCGCTGCTGCTGCTTCTCCTGGGGGCGGCGGCGCTCGCCCCCCACGCTAGCTCCGACTGCCGGACCCCCGGCCTCGGCCTCGAGCCGATCCTCAGATACCCCGACGGACCTCCGCCTCTATAGTTCCGAAACGAACGACATCGGCCTACCCTCTGGGCCGATCCAAAATAAATAGCGACGTTGACATTTCTGCGAGCTGACAGCTGTCAGAAATGTCAGTGTCAAGCAACTCTCGCCGCTGCATTTGTAGCAAACGCGGCGACCGAGAGGTCTCGACATTCCACGGGCCGCCCGCCCGCCATTTTGTAAATAAAATCGATTTTGTATATTTGTTACGTTGGAAAAGACATGACGGTGGGCAGAGCGCCGGAACAAATGTTTCAACTATTTATTTATAATTTATGAAATCTCTTATATACCCTTATATAGCTGAGGCATAACGCATACCTACGCATTGTTACTTAATTGATTAGATAGTAAGGAAGGACTGTTTATAATGACCGAAATAAAGCCTTTGCATTGATTAAAAATTATTGTTTTATTTTGTTTTGTGCCTATGTACCTATATACACTTACATCTAACAGTAGGTATATTATTATGTAAACTGCACTACATAATGCTTGGACGAAGATACTGCCACCGCGCTGACCACAACACGTAGGTTTACCTGAAATAAGTCGAAATAAAAGTCAAGAGAAGAGAACAGTTCAGTTAAACATTGTTTATAGAAGGGTGAATCAACTTTTAAGGCACTCCTTTTGTGTCCCTGTCATGCAAAGAGCATAAAAATCCTAATTTCCTTATAAAATATGTTTGTTTTGATGTTAACGTAAACTTAGATCCTTTCCTAACATGCTAGTTTCATAGTATTTTATAGTTAATAGGAAAATTTTTGACTTTATTATGGTAACTCAGCAGAACATAAGCACTATCCATACAAAAAACATGTGTCCCCAGGCCTAGATGACGATACAATTTAGGACGTATCTTAAAAAAAAGGTATGAATGCACAGCCTTTTTACCCAATATTATGATTCAGAAAAAGATAAACTTACGTTTAAAGTTAACATTTATAAAAGTTTGACAAATATTTTATATTTTTCGTGCATCCAAACTTTTGTCCCAAACTTTGATCAAAACATCAGTTCTACAGAGTTACCGATAAAAATTCATGACCGTTATCAAGAGATGACGCCTACCTTGGTGTCATCTAAGGCGATTATTGTCTAATATTTAGTTGGTATGATCAAAAAATCTCTACCTAGCTTTACCGCCCCCCAGCCTAAATTAAGTTCTCAGCTGGTGCGCGTAGGTTTATTGTCGCTCTACAGCGTTGCAATGGATATTTATGAGGCACCCTCGTCACTTTTTCTAAAAAAACTCGTTAATATTAGCTTAGATGTCGTGCCCCACTGCAAAACCTAAAAATAGATAAACTTGTGCAAATGTTAACAGTATATTTTCATAATATTTCGATGATTTATTTTTTATTTTTAGTTGTTCATAATGTTGTCAAAGGAGTGTCTTAAAAGTTGATTCACCCAGAAATAGCTTTGTAATGCTGTCAAAAAAACGATATTTAAGACCTGTTTATCAATTGACATACCTTCTATATTAATAAGGCAAGATCTCTCTCGCCACTGACTGGAAAGATGGCCTACACTATCCGTCCGAAACAAAATTTTCTCCTTACCTATATTATATAATATATATTATATAAAATAATATGTAAAATATATAGTTTTGGAAATGACTAAAATATACGCGGATGTAATATTTATTTGATAGATACATTGTCATAATGCCGGCGAAATACCGCTAAGATATTTTTAAACATCATTCTTATAGCTTCTCCTCCGTCGTCTCCGCTGGAGCGAAAGCGCGTACGCACTGGATGTCGGTCTCGCGTTCTCACCTCCGCTCGAACTCCGCTTCTGTTATACATTTAAGAAATAATATTATTCGACGTGCTATGTAACCAGCTACAGCACCTGGGTTTCTCGCGAATTGCGCCGCGTTTCGCAACGATTAACCTGCCGCGACCGATACAAAGGAAATGCTTACGCTGCATTTCAACCAGGTGTCGGACCGTGTGAATTTTTGGACATATTAAAAGTGATTCACTTGTGTTCTTCACTTCAGACATTAGTCACGTACTTTTAATTAGAATTAATTAGTAATTTAATTATATTCATTAAATTTATTTTAAACAGTTCGGTCGTTTTGTATCCGCCCTCGCAGCCGTACATAATTGACGAGAAATATTAGATTGTTTAGGTAAACAAACAAAAGGGAGCAAACAGCGACCCCCTGGCTTCCCCCATGTCGAAATCAAATTTATTCAATCAAATCACAAGAATCACTTTGAAACGTCTTAAAACTAGGTGACTGCGCGACCAAAGCCTAGAAGAACAGGCAACAAACTCTGCTTGGTTCCTACCGCTCTTTTGTTTAAGATCCTGTAACATCGTAAGAATGTATAAAGATATAGTTCAGACCTGAATGTCCTTAGAGCCCCCCTCTCCCCCGTGCGGCCGCACGTCCCCCCTGCCCCCGCGCTGCGCCGTAGTGCCCCACACGGCCCCGCGACCGGCGCCCGCGCAGGCGCCGCTGAGCGTCGCGTCTTGCGCACTGCTGCGTAGAAGCTGAGCCAGCACAAGGATCACAGCCTGGAATATAAAAAACCTATGCCTCAAGTTGATGGACGCAGGGCAATGCATCTTATGGCAGTTTTCTATGGTGCGTGGCTTACGAGGCAATGCTGTGTTATAGGTAATGGTTACCACTTAACACCAGGTGGACCATCTGCTTGTTGCATCAGGTAGTTGTATAAAAAAGCCCTTAAAAAAGAATCGGAAAGAGTGGAGTGCCAAAGAAGAGGCCTATACCCGCAGTGGTTGAATGTAGGCTGATTGGATCGACATAGACATAGGTGGACAATTAATATTTGCCACAAAGAACACCCAACATAATAAATAAATAAATAATGCTGGACAATCCGCACAGCATCATCTAGCCCCAAAGTAAGCTACTCAAAGCTTGTGTTATGGGTACTAGATGACTGATATATTTAATACATTATATTATACTTACATAGATAAATATTTTTTTATTATAATAGGTCCAATCAGACTTGAATATCAGAAGCAGGTAAGTATACAAGTAAACAAAAATTAGCGAGATATTAATAAGTAAGATAAGTATACAAGTCAACAAAGATGAGATATTAACAAGTTAGTAAGATTTTTGATCGGGATATAGTAACGGAGGAGTGCGTGAAAGCGTTACCTCCAGTATGAAGACGAGGATGTTGAATATCTGCAGGCCGAGGAGCGCGCGCGCGAGCGGCGCGCGCACCGCCTCCACGCAGCCGCGCGCGTGCAGCGACGCCGGCACCCACGGCGACGACGCCTGCCACACGTCGCGCCATTCCGACTGCGACACATTACACCCCGTTTACACTTAACCCTCACTTCAGCATTTCAGCCTCGTGTCACCCACTGCTGGGTATAGTATAGGCTTCCTTCATTATCTGCCAGCCTCTTCTGTCCTGTGCGTCTCTTTTCCAGGTATTTCCTTCGACCATAACACTTAGCGACATGGAAAATGCGCGAAAGGAAACGCGTGCGATAACGCGACAGCGACAGAGAGAGATAGAAAGCGTTGACGTGACGGACGGACGCACATGAGACGGACATGAGCTGAGTGTAAACGCCGCATTTTACAAACTAACTCTAGCTGCCCGCGCAGCCTCGCTCGCATTCTAAACTAATAGGTACCTATTACACAGGTTGTTACATAAAGTCCCTAGCTATAAGCCCGAAGGGGGGAGGGGTCGTTGCGTTGCCTTGCGTCTTTGTAGGGTTTGCATGATGCATTGGTACACGGAGTGCAAATTAGGTTATAACATACACGGATCGAAATTATATTTTGGTGAAATATTAGGTTGGTTCATGTTGTTCACCCTGATGACCAAGAAAGAAGCAGTGAGAGGAAGGGATTACCTGCTGCAGAGGATCGTGGTAGCACGCAGCCAGGACTCGCGGGGTGCAGCACGAGAAGGGGGACACCGGAGGCAGTACCTTGCCGTCAGTTCCAGCTAATCTATAAGAATATAAAGCCAATCCTTGTTTTAGTATCGTTGATAAAAACTTTAGTATCGTTGATCATTTTTTGTAACCATCTTGAACAACGTATTGCCTCGCAAACACCCATGATGGGAAAAAAGCTCCGACGAGACTATGACCGATGCGGTATATTCACCAAGTAGGTATATACATAAGACATTTCATAGTGATCCCTGTGATTGTACTAAATAGAGACCTTTTGATTTTGATTTCGATCCACTACGACCTCTGTGGCGCAGCGGGCGAGAGCCTGCCTGCGACGCAAGAGGTTGCGGGTTCGATTCCCGCTCTGGAACAAATTTGTGTACGATCTGCAGAAATTTGTTCCGATGGTCTGGGTGTTTTCTATGTATAATAAAAAATATCTATCTATGTAAGTATATAATGTATTAAATATATCAGTTATCTAGTACCCATAACACAAGCTTTGAATAGCTTACTTTGGGGCTAGATAGTGCTGTGTGGATTGTCCAGCATTATTTATTTATTTATTTATTTTATTTACTACATTGCATTCATCAACTTGAGGCATGCGGATGTTAAACCTCATGTGCCTGTAATTTCACCGGCAATCGTATATTTCAAAAATTTAATTTTAATAAGTAAATTTAATTTGTTTGTACCTATTTAGTTAAGATAAATAAATATATACTGGACCTCCGTTAAAAATTACAAACTGAAACACAACGTTCTCAAAAGCATACTTCATAACAAGTTCAGAATCTTCGTTCAGGAAGTCCATATTGATCCAGGGTATCTCGTGCCAGTCTGAAGGCTTTTCTGCTCCGCAGCAGCTTAGCTCCACCTGGTTCATTTCAAGAGATAAGGTTGTGACACAATCCCACCGCCACCTGATGTTGTCGGAGACCGAAGGTGCCAAGTCTCACGTGCCTGCAATAACACTGGTGCCCCTCTTCAAACTGGAACACAACAATGCGTGCTGCTTGGCAACAGAGGCGGGGTAGTAGGTTCTTCCTCAGACGTGTACAAAACAGGTTTTTTTATGCCAAAGCTGGCAGACGAGCATACGGGCCACTTGATGCAAAGCGGTCACCGTTGTCCATAGACACCTAAGACACTAGAGGCGTTGCCACCAGGTGCAATGTCTACGATTGCTTTCATTACATTACATGGGCCCGTACCACCATCTCTTGAAGTATTCCTATTTCAATGCTACTTTACTTTTTGATCCTAAAGCTGACTATATGCGGTTGATATAAGACATTGATATAAAAGTAATATTGAATTAAGAATGCTTCCAAGAGATGGTGGTACAGGCCCTGGAGTATTGTCCCTGAAAGTAATGTCTCAATAGAAGCTGAACTGCTTTGTAAGTGGTAGGTACCTGCATCTTATCGATCAGTCGCTTCCACGAAGGCTCTGTGAGATATTGCGATATGCCGATACGAATCGAAGACGAGAGTTCTTTCATCAAAGCCTGAAAATAATAATAAATTCACCTACCGTTAACATACGTCATTAACATTGACATGTTTGATTTTATTCTCTCTCTAATTCATTGTTATTGGTCAAACTACGGACATTACATAAAGTAGCTTATCTAGCAACGTTATTAAAAAAGGATTTCGTAATTAAATAACGCCTTGTCGGATACATAGCAGAAACATTGGTAGGAATTATCTGGTATCAGGAATTATTTCTAAACAGAATTAATCTGCCAGCTGATACAACTTGGTAGGTCTCAGGTTTCTAATAGTAAGAAATTATTTCACATCAACCACAGCAGGCTTACTTACGCCCGGTTTCTGAAAGGCCAATCAACACTAATCGGCTGTGAAGTCACTTGCTATCTCTATCTAACTTGAAGTAAAAGCTGAAATAGCAGGTGACTTAACAGCTGATTAGCGTTGATCGGCCTTTCAGATACCGGGCGTTAATCTGCCAGCTGATACGACAAAACAGCTAGTGTAGTTAATCGGTGTACCTTCATAGTGGCTCTGGCTGCGTTGTACACCAGGATCCCGTCAGCAGGCAGCGCGACTCCCGCCAGCATCCACAGAGTGCTGGCGGCAGAGATGCGCGGCCAGTGCGGACACTGCAGGAGTAACGTGACGAGGCGCAGCCCTGCGGTGTAGTGCAGTTTCATGGCATACGCTTGCAGGAGGATCAGACCGTACAGCAGGAATACCGTCACCTGGAGTAACGTCGAGTTACCCTTGAGTATATACATATACGTACGGCTCAGTACCACCCGTACCTGGTAAATATACCACCCATTCGCACTAAGCGCTTTGCGTCCACATTTATTATGCGAACCGCCAAGGAGTGGAACTCATTGCCGTCGTCTGTCTTTCCTGATCACTATAATTTGGGTCTCTTCAAGGCAAGAGTGAATAGGTGTCTTCTAGACCGTTCTGCTCCATCGTCGGCTACATCGTCGCTTACCATCAGGTGAGATTGTGGCCAAAGGACAGTCTTCATGAAGAGCTCTACTACTCTTAAGTCTACGTTATTCCACATCCCAGCTTACCTTATGAATATGCTTCAGCAGCAGCATAACCTTCAGGGACACGTTGTAGCAGAAAATGACCATACACAAAGATATCACCTGAATAAAAAATATATTAAATAGGTAACAGTCAAGTCATTTATAAAAAAACACTAGTATCAAAGGAAACGCCTTAAGGCGTTGACAAGACCTAATTTACTTCTCGCTCGCACGATTCGACATTTTGAAAGATATAAAATCTCTAAGCCTAATTTTGAAAAATCACAAACAACCATTTTGTGTGCAATCACATTGCACACAGTTTGGTAAAAATTTCATTCTGATCGATGCAAGTTTTCCTACTCAAAAGTTTGCTTATGTACGAAAACTAGAAAAGTAAACTTTTAAGTAGGAAATCTTGTATCGATCAAAATGAATTTTTTACTAAACTTTGCGCAATGTGATTGCACAAAAAATGGTTGTTTGCGATTTTTCGAAAACAGGTTCTGTGATTTTATATCCTTCAACAAATCAAATCGTGCGAGACTAAGCCTAGAAACAATAAACTCTTGGTGTGAGTTCCAGCACGGACTCCAATTCCATCGCAATTAGTCTCGGTGCTGGCCGCTAGTCGCTGTGGCGAGTAACCAGTGTGCGGCGACCCTACTGAAATAATTATAAATTCACACTCTTACATACCTAGTATAAAACAAAGTCGCTTTTTCTGTCCCTATGCCCTCATGTCCCTTTGTATGCTTAAATCTTTAAAAGTACGCAACGGATTTTGATGCGGTTTTTTTTAATACATAGAATGATTCAAGAGGAAGGTTTATGTGTATAATACATGCATGATATGTGCACCCGTGCGAAGCAGAGGCGCGCGGGCGGTCGCTAGTAATATTATAAACGTGAATGTTTGTAGGTATGGATAGATGGATGGATGTTTGTAACTCCTTCACGCCGGAACGGCTGAACGGATCTGAATGAGACTTGGCAGGGAGATACATTATAATCTGGAATAACACATAGCCTACTTTTTATCCCGTGGGAATACCGGGATTTAAATATGCGCGGGTAAAACCGCGGGGCGCAATTAATATACAATAAACAAATTTATTTATTTATTTATTATTTAAACCAGCTTACTCAATACATTTATTGCTTACACATGGCTTTGGCTATAACAGACCAAACCGAGAATGAAAAATGCATAAAACACTCACCAGCTGCGTGATCAGCAAAGCTCTCAGCACTCCCGCGAGTCGCACCCTCCCTTCGCGACCGAACGTAAACACGCCCCACGCCATACATGGTGTCGCATCTACGACCAGCTGCTTCTTAGCTTGCTCTGTGAAAACCCCTGGAGCCCTAACCTAACAAGCAGCTGGCATTCACAGTCTAATCAGAACAGGTCCCTGTGGCAAATATCCCTGTGACCTGAAAACCAACTTGTTTTCAACACCGTAATCGGAAAAGATTCCTGTGCCGGTGATAGAATTGTGCTTTTAACACATTGACAAAGGGAACGTTATTATAGAATCTCCAACATGTTATGTAGGTTAATTACTTTACATTTTAGTTCGTAGTCGAAGTAAATGTGTTCAAACAAGTAAATAAATTTATAACCAAAGAACCAACTAAACTAAATATTAGAGCGAGACTGGCAAATACATTTTCATGACACTGACTGACACGTAGGTAGTCTAGGTTTTATTTAACAAAAAGTCCGAACCTAATCCAAACTTAGAAAATTGATTATTTTAACTTCTACCTATACATGTCTTTTTTAGTTTTTGTCGCTGCTATGCAACGGCTAAGCATTGTTTTGTTGGCTTAACAACCATTATTTAATAAATAGTTTACTTATACTAAAAACTTCCAAAAACTAGACGTGCCATAAATAGTTTCTTTTTGCCACTTCTCTTGTTTTTTTGTTTCCAATCTGACATTGTCACAAGGGAAAATTTTAATTTAATGCTAGTAAATAAGCCCTAACTAGGCGAATTAGAAGAAGAGTAACATACCTTTAGGACTATACTTATAAATCTGTGGTAACATAAACTCCAAGTTCCACGTAGAGGAAGGTGGTTAAGCCAACATGGCTGAAAGAGTGAAGAAAAGAGCCAAGGTGGCTTGGAGCGATGACCTGAGTCATGACTCAGGGGAGGAAAGAGGTAGGTACAGATTACTTTGATCACGTTTTATTAGTATTCGTCGTTGAAGGCGTTGCTGGTCAGGCCACCAGTTCTACATAAGAATCATCCTGAGTGGTCACATTTCTGGTGCATTTTATTATAGAGCACCTGCTTTGTAGTAACATGCTCTAATAATATTACAATCTTGCCATAACGACGGTTATTATTAATGTAATAAAGACCAAACTGACCCCTGAATTCTGAGAGCGTACTACACTAATCGGGCTGTCAAGGCACTTGCTATCTCTATCCTATTTGAAGTGAAAGCTGAAATAGCAAGTGACTTGACAGCCGGTTAGCGTTGATCAAGCTTTCAGAAACCGGGGGTAAGAGCAAAGATTAGATACATTTTATGTTATTGCGTGGCATTCCAGACAGGAACTACTCGACTGTGAAATAGTTACAACTGGCTTGCCACGCAATGGTACATAAAATGTGTATCCCACTAATATAATAAATTTGAAAGTTCGGATATTTGTTACTCACGCCAGAACGGCTACACGGATACAGATAAAATTTAGCAGAGATAGATTATAGTCGGAAAAGGCTAATTGGTTACTTTTTATCCCGTGGTAATACCGGGATTTAAAACTACGCGGGTGAAACCGCGGGGTGCAGTTAGTAAGATATAATTTTGCGAAGTGGAATAGCATATTGTGACTGAATAATTTTTGTCCACAACAGAAAGAGAACGTATAGCCCAACTCGAGCGCGAGCTAGCGGAGACGCCCATCAAGCCTATCTACGACCCGGAGGAAATGCAGAAACTCATCGGCTACATCAAGCGGATGACCACTCTCTCCGACCTCCGCGACGAAGACTGGAACGCAGAAACCGAGCAAGGGATAGAAGAATGGATCGGAGAACCCAGGGCTCTGATTCTCTGCGTGTACTTCAAAGGGGATAAGCTGAAGGCGACGTGTGATTTCCCACTCACACCGGTCTTCGATTTGACATACTTTACGAGAGCCCCAGATTTCGTATTCAAAGCAGAAACCTTCCATGATGATATCAATTTCGGAACGTTTGTGGACTCTGTGGAGTCGAATATGATTCAGATGTTGGAGTTCGCTTATGCTCCGTACTTCTTCGCGGTCAACACATGGCCTGAAAGTAAGTACCTCAGTAAACATGGTTTTTTTATAAAACTAGCTGATGGAACAAGCAGATGGATGACTTACGAGGCAATGCTTTGTTATAGGTGATGGTTACCACTTAACATCAGATGGGCCATCTGCTGCACGCACTATAGAAACGTGCCCTTCGACGCAGTGACCTGGGTTCATCAACTTGAGGCATACAGATGTTAAGCCTCATGTGCCTGTAATTACACCGGCGACCACACTCTTCAAACCGAAACACAGCGTTGCTGCTTGGCGGCGGAATAAGGCGCGGTGGTAGTACTTTCCCGGACGAGCCCTTCACAAAGAGCTCTACTACTGTTAGTATGGTAGTCGTAGATGCCTCTACGCCTCTACGGTGACTCGTAGGAGACTCTACGGAAGTTCTATATAGGATTATTGTAATGACCATAACGGAAAAGCCGTTGATCTTAAATACGTAATACTTGCTAGGCATTTATGTCAATATCCTATTGTGCAGAGAAAATAAATAATTAATAGTATCTTGTCTATATTTACGATACCTGTCGAGGTCTACGAAAACCCGTAGATACGTCTACGAAGACTACGGTAATTCGTAGGAGCCTCTACGGAAATTGTAAAAATCTCTACGCAAGACTTGCTTTTATCTCGAACTTCCAGGTGTAAAGAGCGAGTTTTGCTCCCACATCCACACATTCCTCGCCAAACTGACCGACATGTACTACAAAATGCTCGGCCTGACTGTCCTATACATACCGCGGGAAGGCCAGCAACTGTCCTTCGAGAAGGCCAGCGCTGATCGCGAGCTGGTGAAGAGACTCGAAGGCGTGGTGGTGTACTGGACGCATCAGATCAAGTCCTGCTTGGAAGACCAGGCGTTCGTGGCGTCACAGAAGGAGCTTTTGTGCCCGAGTGATGAATACGACTTCTGGATTTACAGACGTGAGTGCCTTTTAATTCCGTTATAGCATCATTTTGCTTTAGCTGAAGATGCTCCTAATATGTTAAGGGGACCATTTTTATTCTTCTTGTTACTAGTTTCTTTAGACCAGTGTGGTGAAAGGATTTTAGGTGCGCCTCAAGAGGCTTTTCTCGAGCACTTGAAACATGTTATAGAACTAGCCATTATAGGACCATTACCTATAACTGGGTCACTGACTTATCTAATAGATTAGATTGGATAAGTTAGAGTAGGTATAATCTAACTAGCGACCCACCCGCGCGCCCCTGCTTCGCACAGGTGCACATATCATGCATGTATACATATAAACCTTCCTCTTGAATCACTCTATCTATTAAAAAAACCGCATCAAAATCCGTTGCGTAGTTTTTAAGATTTAAGCATACAAAGGGACATGGAGACATTAGGGACAGAAAAGGCGACTTTGTTTTATACTATGTAGTGATAGTGATGTTTAGGTACAACGCACAAAAGACGCCTCACATTTTAGTTATCAATCATGTATAAACAAAAAATAAAAGGTAATTACGTTTTGCAGATGAAAATCTAAACGCCCTACTCTACCAGCTGAAAAACCCAGCAGTGAGACACATAACCAAGATACTGGTGACCACCCATTCCACCTTCATCCACCAATTCCAGTTCCTCTGTGACGAAATCGTGAAGAAGATTGACGAGGCGACATCCAACATCGAGTTCCTTCAGGTCATCAAGCAGCCTTGTGCCATCCTGGAGTGCGTGGTGGATCCTGATGAGATAGCCACTCATATCCCGCAGATCATAAACCTCTTCAGATTCATCTGGCAGGAGTCCCCTCATTACAACTGCGAAACGCGCATCACCAACCTCTTCAAGGCTCTCAGTAACCAGATCATCATACTGTGCAAGATATACATAAAGCTGGATAGCCTGTTCGATGGTGCGACGAAGAAAGCTATGCTGGAGTTCAGCAAGTGCATAGAGTGTTGCAAGAAGTACCGAGAGATATACGATCTTATGGCGGAGGCCCACAACGAGCTGAAGCCTGGGAGTTGGGAGCTCGACACAGGCGCCATTTTCAACTATATCGACTCTTTTGTGCAGCGTTGCTTCGATATGCTGGACGTGTGTAACTGCATGATTATCTTTGGAAGGTTAGCTCCTGATTGACCACACAAAAAATTCTAGGCATTTTGATACAAAGGCTAAAAGCGTTTTAGACGACCCCCCGCTCATGAGGGAAAGATTAAGTAATAAAATGTTTTTATTGTGTTTATGTGTGAAAATGATCGAAGGTCCAAAAAGATACTAAAAAACCGACCAAGTGCGAGTCGGACTCGCGCATGAAGGTTTCCGTACCATATCTATAAAAAAGGCAAAAAATCACATTTGTTTTAAGTATTAAAATATTAAATATTAATGCTGGACAATCCACACAGCACTATCTAGCCCCAAAGTAAGCTATTCAAAGCTGCAAAGTATGGGAGCCCCCAAACTATTTTTTTGTTTTTTTTAGTATTTGTTCATGAGGTTATTAGGCAGTAGGCATTTATTTATTCATATTTTTTTCGGAGCCTTAGTAATAGGGTTCCCGTTTTACCCTTTGGGTACGGAAACCTAAAAGTACAAAAGGAGATCCGCTCTTGCTTGGGTCTATTATCAACAGATTATTTCAAATGCGTTAGATTTGAAACATTTAGTTAAAAGTAAATGAAATAGTAGTAGTAATCTAGGCTTTGGTCGCGACTAACTGGTGGTAGATTCACGTACATTTTTCAAAGTTATCCCTGTGATTGTAATGAATAAAGACCGTTTTGATTTTGATTTGACGACCTCTGTGGCGCAGCGGGCGAGAGTCCGCCTGCGACGCAAGAGGTTGCGGGTTCGATTCCCGCCTCGGAACAAATTTGGGGCAGACCGTAGGTCTGGGTGTTTTCTATGTGTAATAAAAAATATCTATCTATGTAAGTATATAATGTATTAAATATATCAGTCATCTAGTATCCATAACACAAGCTTTGAGTAGCTTACTTTGGGGCAAGATGATTCTGTGTGGATTGTGCAGCATTATTTTATTTATTTTAATTGATTTTGTGGATGTTTGATCAGGATCGACGAGCTAGAAACGATAAACAAGCCGATGTTCGGCGGCGCGCGCGGCGAGCAGTTCGAGGCGAAGTGCGAGCAGCTCGAGCACATGTTCCACGACGCGCTGGAGTACGTGCGGCACGAGAGCCGCTCCATCCTGGACGTGCAGGCGCCCGCGTGGTACGACGACGCGCTGCGCTTCCGGACCGTAGTCAAGGACATCGAGGTATTTTTTTTATCAACAACTAGCGACACACGCGCCCCTGCTTCGCACGGGTGCACATTATTTTTCTACTTTTTTTTTATACACAACTCGCTGATGGAACAAGCAGATGGCCCACCTGATGTTAAGTGGTAACCATCACCTATAAACAAAACATTGCCCCGTAGGTCACGCATATTAAAAACGTGCCCTACGATGCACTGCCCTGCGTCCCTCAACTTGAGACATACAGATGTTAAGCCTCATGTGCCTGTAATTACACCGGTGACCACACTCTTCAAACCGAAACACAGGGTTGCTGCTTGGCGGCAGAAAAAGGCGTGGTGGTAGTACTTCCCCGGACGAGCCCTTCACAAAGAGCTCTACTACTCTTGTGTACTGTCTACTATATCATGCATGCATTATACATACAAACCTTCCTCTTGAATCATTCTATCTATAAAAAAACCGCATCAAAATCCGTTGCGTAGTTTTAAAGATACTTATGGAGATAGGGACAGAGAAAGCGTCTTTGTTTTATACTATGTAGTGATTTCATATCTGGATACTGGATACATACATTTGTGTAAAAAATAGCATCTAAAAACCAGTAAGGTTTGTGCTGGTGCTATAATATGACGAGTTAACGCACTTTAACAATACATAGGTTACAAACCTAAATCAGCAATTAAACTGAGAAGCTAGGTACCTACCTACTTACCTAAATGTGTTAAAAATATGTACCTATAGTATACACTCCACAAACAAGCTTTCATGGGTTTTACAACTAGCTGATGGAACAAGCAGATGGCCCACCATGCCTCGTAGGTCACGCACGATAGGAACGTGCCCTACGATGCACTGCCCTGCGTCCATCAACTTGAGGCATACAGATGAGCGGAATGTTCTATTTGCAGATTATAATAGAAAACCTCGTGGAGACGGTATTCGAGGGGGTGAACCACGTTGAGGAAGCAGTAGTTGCTCTCTACTCTCTCAATAACTACTCCAAGAGGAAGAGCTTGAAACGCATTTTCAAGAGGAAAACGGCAGAAGTAAGTTACTTGACATTTCAATGGAAAACGGGCTGTGTGCTAGATCTTAAACTATCTCGTTCCAAATTATTGGAATTCCTCTCCAAAAAAAACACACTCACCTCTGCTTGTTAAGGCGTTGACAACACCTAATATTCCTCTCGCTCGCACGATTCGATTGAAAGATATAAAATCACAAATCCCAATTTTGAAAAATCGCAAACAACCATTTTGTGTGCAATCAAATTGCACACAGTTTGGTATAAATTTCATTTTGATCGATGCAAGTTTTCCTGCTCAAAGTTTGCTTGTACTAAAACTAGTGAAGTAAACTTGTATTTAATAGATTTTTTTTTTAACTAAACTGTGCGCAATGTGATTGCACACAAAATGGTTGATAGCTATTTTTGGAAATAGGGATTTCTGATTTTATATCTTTCAAAATTTCGAATCGTGCGAGCGAGAGGAATATTAGGTGTTGTCAACGCCTTAATGCTATACCTAACCTATAGGTTTGTATTCTCGTATTAACAAGCAGATTATTTATATTATCTGTCTGTATTCCCCAGGTGTGGGCAATGTTCAGCGACGAGGTACAAGAAGCTAAGAAGGACATGGTGGCGTCTCGCAGTCAGTACCCAGCAGACCTGCCCTCTTTCGCGGGCAGGGCTGTGGTGCTGATGATGAGGAAGAATCGACTGGTATATCTGAAGAAAGTATGTTATTTATCTAAAATAATAAAAAAAAATCTTTTCTATGAAAATATTTGACAGTACAAGCTCATGGCTCACCTGACGTTGAGCGGATACTTTTGCTTATAGCATTCATACTTACCTACTTTACAAAGCATGACCCCGGAGAAAGTGCCCTTTGTAGAATTGGTTGCGTGAAACTAGCACCAGATTCACCTGGCTATGAGACGTCTCAATGTCATCCTTGTGATTGAAGTTAATAAATAGACAGGTATCTTTGGACTTTGACCTTGAATTATGTACCCACACGGCGTCCATTAGGTACTTTGTGACGTAAAGTTGTTAGGAGGCAGCATACGGCACGCCCAAACTTTTGAACAGGAAAACTTGTATCGATCAAAGTGAAATTTTTACTAAAATGTGCGCAATGTGATTGCACACAAAATGGTGGTTTCCTATTTTTCGAAAATAGGTTTAGTGATTTTATTTTTTAAGAAGTCGAAACGTGCGAGCGAGTCACATTAGCTCTTGTCCCCGCCCTAAAAGGCAGCATACGGCGGCACGCCGCTATCTCGCTCGCCCAGTTGCACATTTTTGAAGATATAAACTCACTGAATGTACTTATGTAGGTAGTTATGTAAAATCGCAATCGGTTATGTTGTAGTCCACGGCATTACAAAGATTTAGCCAAAGTAAAATGTTGATCCATGCAAGAACTCATACATAAAAATTTGATAGATATAAAATCCCATTTTTCAGTGATTTTATATTTTCAAAAACGTTTAATGTGCGAGCGAGATAGCGGCGCGCCGTACGCTGCCCCTTGAGGCTCATGATCTAGTAATTGCACCACCATCCACTATAGGTACCCCTTTCTTTAGCATTATATAGGTACCGAAATTATTTTGCAGGTGATGACAGACGCGTCGGTATGGCTGATGCCCTGTAGCAACTCTGAAGACGTGATCGTGCACGTGAACCGACTCATGGGCGCCATAGACGTGGCGGTCAGGGAGCTGTTCATATCTTGGACGGTAAGTTCCATAGACATGTGGAAGGTTATTCCATGTTCCCTATAATTCATTTTTTTGCTTTAATTTGTACACGAGAGGATCGCACAACTTGGCATTTTAAAGTGTCAGACGACAGACGACGAGCGACTAATCCCTGATTATGCCGAGCGAATGACTGTGTGGTTGTTTGGGCATGTTGCGTTCTCAGGGGTCACGCCCCCATGGCCCATCCCTTCCTTTCCTTCATCCGTGGCAAGTTTAGAGCCCAAGATTTAGCCTGCAACTGATACTGTTTTAAACCTTAATAAAAAAAATCATCAGAAGTTTGAACTTGCTAAAAAATGTTTTTGTTCAATAATAATACCTAGGTAGGTAAATCTTTAATTCAGACACGAGATTTTTTTATGCTGAATTAAAAAAGTTTGTAGGTACTGATTCACTTCAAATTTCGCTGATTCTTGTTGCTGATTGATGTTGGATTTTATGGGAACAGTATTTAAAGAAAGTTTCTACCTGCCCAAATTACCCCCTGTTTCTGAAAGCGCGATCAACACTTATCGGCTGTGAAGTCACTTTCTATTTCAGCTTTTACTTCAAATCAGATAGAGATAGCAAGTGACTTGACAGCCGATTAGTGTTGATCGCGCTTTCAGAAACCGGGGGTTAACCTTTTTATCACTTAGGTACCTACCTACCTACCCTTGCTCGATGACTGGTTTTGTTACAGCACAATTTGGACGAAAAGTGCGGCGTTGGCCTAAACAGAACTCTGATGAGAAAGAGCGTCGAGAATCCTGGCCTGATGGAGTGCAATATCGATGTGTAAGTTCCACACCTTATGCAGGGGCATTCCTCGAACCGCACCTAGGCGAAGCGCACTTAAGTACTTCTTCGAAGCGGGTGCACTTCGCCTAGGTGCGGTTCATTTAGGTGCGGTACGAGGAATGCCCCCTTATGCATGTACCTATTTAAAGAGAATGAAATATAATTTTTTAGAAATATCCTGGAACTGTGCAAAGAGGCAGCTCATTGGGAGAACCTTGGGCTGGACATACCAATGCACGCGTATCAAGTAAGTTCCGGATAATTATCTAACTTATCATTTATCACATCAAAGAAAGTTAGCTGTCCCCGAAATCGGAATTTTCAACCGACTTCAAAAAAAGGAGTTCTCAATTTTTTTTTATATTTTTTGCCTCATAAGTAGCTTTTTACTGGGAAGTCCGATTTTGATGATTCTTTTTTGAAATCAAAAGCTGGTGCTTGTCATGTGGTCCAATTTGAGTAAGATCTATTAGTTTTTGAGTTATGGTAGAGTGAGGGCATCTTCCAGTGTTTTGAATTCCTTTCACGTAGTACGAAGTAATGTTACAGATATTCATGAAGAGCAAGACGATATTGTACGTTTTCGAGAGTGTGTTGGCTGTGGTGAAAGGCTACAACAAAATATTGGACTCTTTGTCTGAAGAAGAAAGGCTGCTTTTCAAGCCATTGACATCGGTAAGCAGAGCTTTAAATCTTGTTATTAGTATTGTAACGAAATATGTACTTATTCCACCTCACTACATAGTATAAAACAAAGTCGCTTTCTCTGTCCCTATATCCCTATGTATGCTTAAATCTTTAAATTACGCAACGGATTTTGATGCGGTTTTTTTAACATGCATGATTATGTGCACCCGTGCGAAGCAGGGGCGCGCGGGCGGATCGCTAGTTAATTATATAAGTCAGTCAAAGTCAAAAGCTAGTTAATTGCACAATAAAATCACAAGGATCACTGAAACGTCTGAAAACTAGGTGAATCTAAGGGCGCTCTACCACGGCGACTTTTTGTAGCGATGCTGTCGTTGGTTTGTAACGATACAGTCGCGATGCGGTCGCTAGCGGTTTGCCCTCGCCCACACCACGATTCTCAGTCGCATTTCAAACGCGATTCAGTAACGGCCCTCCTCAGTCTCTCCTCGATGTTTTCCTGACACGGTCGCGCGTTTGCATCGATACCTACAGTCGGGATGCTGTCGCGTTGGCTGACGGCAAAAAATTACCAAAATATTATTTCGTGTTTCACAAAAAGCGTGTATATTTTCATTTCATTATATTATCACTATTTAAATATAAATCAAGTTGGATTAAATGGCAATCGCCATGGTATGGTGGATCGAGTTGTGCTTGATGACTAATAAATAAAACAAAAGGCAACATTTCACATTCATTATTAATAAATTACCCACTAATATCACAATCAAAGGCTTAACATAAAAATCACACATGATCATAAATAAATATTAATTCTACATTAATCATTTTCACGAATAATTAAATAAGTAATGATAATCTTGAGCTAGACTGCCTTTAGGCGGCCTAAAAAGTACACTAGAGATGACCCACCTCAAACAAATTTACTAAGTAACCTACTTTTATAACATAATGTTTTAAAGAGAGTTTTTGAATGGAAAGCGTAGTAGGTACTGTGCAAAAACACTGGATAAGAAGATCTGAAGATCGTGGCAAGTCCTGAGAGAGACCTTCGTTCATCAGTGGACTAACATAGTTTCGTGATGATAATGTTTTACAACCCCAAGCAGATATCCAGATGGTTATTCATATCACGGTCTTCCACCATTTTCATGCAACAAGGGCACGGCGATTTCGTCCCCGTAGCATTGTAGGTTTGAGTCTCATCAAATTCATCATCACTATCATCAACTACTACCGTCCTGTCACCGAAGCTGTCTTCTGATATAGAGGTGTTATCATCGAAAAACGTGACACATTCGTCTAAATGTTCTTGTAGTGCTTTGTCTATTTTCTTCCCACAACATGGGCAAGTATGGGATAGCTGAGTTTCTATGTTGTTTTTACTAGTGCCTGGTAGACTAGTGACGTCTATAGAAATTTGGCTACTAGGTTCCGTTTTAACTTCTACTGCTGTGAGATCTATACTTTGACTAGTGCTAGGATCTGCATTTACTTGCAAATTCGAAGTTAAATCTATTTTAGTTTCTGTGTTATCATCGAAGAACATGAGACATTCGTCCAAATGTTCTTGCATTTGTTTGTCTATTCTCTTCCCACAACTTGGGCAAGTAGAGAGCTGAGTTTCCGTGGAGTCCTTACTGGACCCTGGTAGACTAGTAAGGTCTATACAATTTTGGCTACTGGGTTCCGTTTTTATTTTCACTGCTGTGAGATCTATACATTGACGTATGCTAGGTTCTATTTTGGCTTTAACATTTGAAGCTACATCTATTTCACTTTTGTTTTTTTGTTTAATCTCAATATTGCTAATTGTTTGTATGTTGGTAAATTTCGTTTCAGTTTTAGCTGGTATAATTAAATCAATGGTTTTTGTCCTGTCCTTTCCATCTGTGTTTGTATCAAAGCTTGGTTTGGTGACCTCAGTTTCTTTACTGAGCTTTTCAATAACATCTTTATTTAAACATTCATCTACGTGTCTGTTTATTTGAACATTACTAACTTTAGCGTTACAAATGGGGCACTCAACTGCATCTTTGTCAACGTTCACAACTACAGCCTTTAGTTTATTGGTATCACTAGATGCCATCAGAATAAAATCTTTATCGTACACATCTTTGAGTATAGATGAGGCTGTCGTTTTGAAATAGTCCTCAATTTTGGTTTTCTTAGGTGGTGTCATTAAATCAGAATTTACATCTGATGGTCTTTTATTTGTATTGATTGGGCCTAAAATGTCGGGTGGTTTCTCGATAGTGACGTTTGATATGCTCTTGTTAGTAGTGTTTGTAAATACTTTAGGCTGTGTCTTGGCATTGACAACAGAAGGAATAGTTTTGTTTGCCCACACTTTTCTAACAGTCTCCATTACAGCAATAGTGTGGAAGCTGGGTCGTCCACTAACTTGACCACCGCCAGTAAAAACTGTAGGTTTTAAAACTGATTTAGGGATTTCAACCTTATTGGTAGTATTGAACATGCCATTGAAACCTTTTATACCGGGTGTATTGTTTTTATTTCTTATTGTAGCATTGTTGTTATTAATGTATTTTGTGATATCAGCACTGGGTTTAGTTACTTTCTTTTTGGGCTGTTTAACGGGCTTCCCAACAGTTTCAGGTTCCTTTATTTTAATGAAAGTCCCCCCACATACTCTTGTATGAGTGTTCCACCAGTAGTCTGATGGCCCTGGCGCTTTGTTCATAGAACGCCTGCACATTCCAAAGTATGGTCGAACTTTTTGACATGGGCCATTACATCTCCAAACATGGTTTTGATATAGCCTTACCTGTAAGGTAAAGGTGTTGCTTTTTATAATGTTGCGTTGTGACAAAGATTTATAGATTACGAAACAAACATTCAAAGTTAAAACTTTGTTATTGTAGGTAATAGTATTACTCGCGTTATGTTTGTGACTGCATAGGTAAGAGTAGAATATACCTATTCGTACTAAAGGCTGAAATTACTTAAATTTCATTTTTCACCTTACAATGCCTGGTTCCCAAATTAATACTGATTGTATGGTAGGTAATCTTATTTTTTATACTAGGTATATGCATTACCTCATCATGAAATTCGTGGTAGACAGAAATATTGACACCAGCAGCCTGGTTGATCCTATTCATATGCGATAAGAAGTTGGGTCCATGGCCACTTCGGCTCTGGTCCTTGCCAACAACAAACAGGTAGGCATGTATCATCTCGTGCAGCAGGGTTTCCACCAGGTCCTTGCGAGGCCGAAGTTTAAGCAGCGGTTCACTCAGAGCTATGTCACATAGCCCGTGCTTGCCTTCATAGCTGTAAATAAAATATTTATTACTAGTAGGTAGTTCACACCAAACTGAGATCTCGATTTGCAATTTGAATGTTCTGAAAATTAAAGATTTGGTTGTCAGAGGCCAGTCCATTAGGCTTATTTGGATTTGCCCCTGACCACTGCCTAGTAACTTGGCAAAGCAATTTTCAACTTTATTAACCTACTGGTGGTCTAGTGGGAGTGACCCCGCCTTCCGATCTTAAGGTCGCAGGTTCGAATCCGGTCGTGCACCAATGAATTTTTCTATCGAAAAATCTATGTGCGCAATGCCAGTGCTCTTAAACGGTGTAGGAAAACATCGTGAGGAAACCAGTTAGTATTCTAACAGCGGCGATGGGCTTGCAACCTGTCACGTATGAAATACTAACTACTGCAAAATGTGGGTATGTGCCAAATGTAATGTTTGGACGTACCTCTGACTACCCCCCTTAGACATCCTCAAAGAATCTTGAATTAGTACCTACTTGGTACTGGGAGATCTGAAGGGATATCTACCGTGCCTGGGGATCAAAGTCGTGAAGCTGTTTCAGTTTCAGTTTCAGTTTTTTTTTGTAAATACATACTTACTAATAATATAACACCCAGACGGATAACTAACATCTATGTTCAACGAAAATCTTACAATCATTTTGTGCGATTTGGCATTTTATGTATGTATGTTGTCTGATGATAACTTGAGAACCATTTATCCGATCTGCATGAAATTTGGTAAGTCAATAGCTTGTAGGTACTTGAGAAATTTACTGGTAAGTATATGAGCAAAATCGGATGTGGGGTTAATAAATTTGGGGCTTATAAGAGGGAAAAAATCAAAAAAAGTTACAAAATCTCAATTTGGGGCGAACTTTAGTTTATAAATGTACCGATAAACCTTTAAGTACAAGGGCCCTATTATGTTTAACGCTCGGCGAGTAGCTAGATCTGCCGACTTTGCTTTAAGTAGGTATGTACGTCTAGTTCGAAACTAAAAATCTTACCTACAAACACCGGCACATGAATACATTCTTTTACTCCATCTAACCACAGCCTTCCCCGCTAGTTTAGTCCAAAAGAATATAGCATCGAAATGTAGGAACAATGCATGTACGTTTGGCGTGGGGTCGATAAACTCCAATTCTGGATCACCTAAATTCATTTTGATCATCCAGCACTAATCACGCTAAATAGAATAAGTAATTTATCACACAACAAAACATACAAATAAGCTCGAATGAGCTCGAATGATCCAACCATACCCGCCAATTTGGCCGGTATTATGGTATGGTACCTTATGGTACGGTCAACTAAGACAAAACTGAACAAAACCAAAACAAAATCTGATTTGTCTGTCAAAAATGTCAAATGTTACTCTGGCTGGCTGGCGGACTCATCCACAGACTAAACTTAAACATACTTCGCACTATTGTTAGGGTGCTGCCCTCTAATCTCAAATTCTCAATATGGTAGACTTCGGCGGATACTTACGGATTAGCAGACTAACGAGTTAAAAAAATTACGTCTGGGTACATATTGGCGTACCGGTCGGTCATGAAATGAAGACAAGACAGTACAAATACTATGCCCACCCTGACGCAACAAGGAACGTCAAAAATTTTGTATGGAATTAGCATGGCAAATAATGGCTGATTGACTGAATTGAATGATTGTTGCTTGTTTGTTGTTGGTCTCTTAGTTTACATTCTCTTTGACTATGCCTTCATGACTGGTCTACAAATACTGCCTTCTTGGGTGATGAAAACGAAACATCGAACTTGTTGCAGTAAATAATTTGTAAGGATCAAACTAAAAAATTCAAGGAAACAAGATGTACATCACATGTGCATGTACAGTACATGTGCATCTTGTGTGTTCTTTTAAGCTTGGTCTCATCGAATTACTTTATAATATTAGGTTCACTTAACCTTTAGTATACCACTACGTTTTACGTTCAATTATTAGACTTTCAAGTTTTTCAATCGGCTGTCAAGTCACTTGCTATTTCAGCTTTTACTTCTAATGTGATAGAGATAGCTAGTGACTTGACAGCCGACTAGTGTTGATCGAGCTTTCAGAAACCAGGGGCTACAGTCTATTAATTGAACGTAAAACTTCTCGAGTCTGTGAATTCTTTATTAATGAGTGTAGTTACAAAATGTTCTAAATTAATTTTTTATCGTTATAATTATGTACCCACATACCTATATTTGTATGAGCTGTAATTTATTGAAGGAACTGCTATCAAACTTAGCACCCAAGCCAAAATTATACTCTTGTACTGGTGTTTGTGTTTGATTTGGACTTAGAATGTTTTTTTTTGTATTTTAGGCTTGTGAAAAAAAGGTTCAACCCGGAATTACAAAGTTAACGTGGACGTCGACAATGTCTGATGCTTATATCGCCGATTGCGTCACACAAATTGGAGAGGTAATCTACATTAATAATATTATTTATATTTTTAAATATATTATAATATCCTACTAATATTGTAAATGCGAAAGTTTGTGAGTACCTATGGATGGACGTTTGTTACTCTTTCATGCCGGGATGGCTGAACGGATCTGGATGAAACTTGGCAGAGAGATATAATCATAGTCTGGAAAAGAACATAGGCTACTTTTTATCCCGCAGGAATACCGTGATTTAAATCTGCGCGGGTGAAACTGCGTGGCGCATCTAGTATATAATATTTATATAATATCTACACTAATATTATAAAGAGGAAAACTTTGTATGTATGTTTCGAATAGGCTCAAAAACTACTGATCCGATTTCAAAAATTCTTTCATCATATGAAAGCTACATTATCCCTGAGTAACATAGGCTACATTTAATACAAAAAAAAATTATGTCCACCCATGCGAAGCTGGGACAGGCCACTAGTATTATTATAAAGAGGAAAGTTTTGGAAAGGAAACTTTGTATTTTTGTATGTTTCGAATAGGCTCAAAAACTACTGGTTCGATTTTAAAAAAAATTTCACCGTAAGAAAGCTACATTATCCCTGAGAAACATAGGGTACATTTATTACTGGAAAAAATTAGGGATACCTGCTAAAATAAAAAAAATATAACTAAAGTGTAATATAAATGTCTTTCATTGCATGCGTGCGGAAACTGTTGACCTATCGTCTAACGATAGGTCAACAGTTCTATCGTAACTAAACAATGTTCTACAATATTAAACACATCATTAAGTACAAATAAGTTAGCGGTAGAAATGCCGACTAAAAACAGACCATGTTATCTATACCTTTATATTAATCCTTGTACAAATAAATCATTTTTCAAATTTTTAAATTCAATCGCTTTTTTAGCTCCAAGATTTTTTGACAACTTACAAAAATTGTAATGTGAACTTGGTTAAAATTATGGAAAAAATATGTGACACTCCACTCATTGAATTCGATATTTATAACACCTTCGAAATAAAAGTTCTAAGATCTGATATACGAGAAATGGAAGATGAAGCTACATCAAAAATATTGGAGATGTACCGAGAGATAATCACTTATATCGTGATCGTTTACGAGGGCTTCGAAGCATTTATTGGTCAGGTAAGTGCCCTTATACATGTACTTCTAATATATTATCTTTATACTTACGCAACCAATTAATTGCACTTACAAGTCACAACTTATTTCAGATGGCTGAATATTGGGTTAAATATGTGAGAAGATTCGATCGTCTGTTGGAAGATGCATTGAGGCTGGCTATCAAAGCAACCATGCAGAATATGTACAAATGCGTTCATGGAGATGGTATGTTTTCAATACGTTCCTGGAAAAATACCTGCATACAATTGTCTTACTGAGCTTGAAACTTTTTTAATATAATGTCGAATCGAATTCCAGGAACAATGGCACCATCACCACTTATAAAAATGAATTTATTATTAACGGGGAAGGACATCGTTTATATACCAACTAAATACGAGATTCAAGATACTTTTACAACCGTACTTGATGAAATAGTGCACATAATGAGTACAGTTCCTCGACTTTTTGAGAAATTTGCTTTGCCGGCCGGGGGCTTGAAAAGGTTTTATGAGGCCATACAAATCGATTCAGACTGTAACAAGCTTCAATCTTTAATAGATAGTGGTGAGCATAACCATTGGTTTTTGACTTCACTTGCATTAACTTGGTAGACGTACGTAAGTATCTAAGTGTGCATGATACCTACCTACACTATCTGCAGCAATAACTGTGTAACTGTACACAAACAAATATCTGTATTTTTTACCTAACGTGTATTGAAGTGGAGAGATAAAATTAAAACGTAATTTGTTAGGTAAATAAAAAAAAATATGCAATTATTTAAAATGTTTTATAATTATTTATTTCAGAAATAGAGTACAATATTAATCTTATCCACGAACACATTCAAATGTGGGATCCTTATACGCATATTTGGAAAGTTGACAAAGATGAATTTATGGTAAAATATCGCGAAGAAAAACACACAGCAGCTCAGTTTGATACTTTAATAATAAGTTACAGTGATTTAGCAAACACAGTTCAAATACAAGAAACTGTTAATCAGGTGCAAACCCATTGTCTATTGAGTGTAAAATCAATTGGTTTTAATATCAGCTGTTAATAAAGCGAAGGTACTAGATATTGTAAGTATTAACATTTTCAGATACACTTTATTACTCTAAATTCAAGTGAACTGAAGAAATCAATCATTGCTCATTGCTTGGTCTGGCAAACAATGTTGGGAGAACTACTGCGTAAAATGACTGAGTTTGATATTGACGTGATCTACAATTACGTGGAGAAAAGTAGTGAAGATGCTATGAAGGTATATAATATTTATTAAATTACTAGGTCCATGCCTATGGAATTCCAAAAGAGATTTTTCAAAACAACCATGGGAAGTAAGCCGTAAGTTTCTTGCCCATGGTAGGCTTTATTGAGTGGAACTGATGCCTTTATTCACCGAGTCCAAGTAGGTAGATAAGTACGTTTCACAGTTATCTTTGTTATTTTAATTTATTATTTTAAATGACAGATGCCTGCAGATTTAAAAGAACTCTCATCAGCTATTGCAACATACGAGCGCTTGATGTCAGATTTAAGCAATGTTGAGAAAACTTTTCCACCCATTACGGACCAGATGATGACTCTTTGTAAGTTTCGATGATTAAACCTACCAACTGTTTTCGCAAGATAAGCACCTATCATGAATCATACTATTAGGTACTTATATGATTTACAGGCAAGTTTGAGGTTGATGTTAGTTCAGATATGAAAGAACGTCATGAAAATATCCCGACGTTATGGGCTGATTACTTGACCCTACTTGAAGAAGCTAAAAAAGCGTTGGAGATGAATAAAGATAAATTCAAAACTGAACTACTGGAACAAGCCGAGGTAATCCTGATTAAAAATTTGTTCTTTTTCATGTAATTAAATAATAATAAACCTTCTCCTATCCTGATTTCCAAAAGGTATTCAAAGAAGCGGCAAAAGAATTTTGTGAAGAATTTTATAAAACGTTACCTTGCGGTTCAGATATCAGTGGTAAAGATGCAATGTCACAGCTAAGGGCGTTCAGAGAACAACTAAATGCGTTGAGAGCTCAAGAACAGCAAATCCGTGATGGACTTGCTGTATTTAACCTTACGTAATCGATATTATTTACTTATTCAACAAATATTGCTGATAACATTAATCGTAAGACTGTAGATAGAGTAGTAGGTTAGGCAGTAGTACACAACGTATTCAGTAGTTCGATATTTATATCACTTTGTGTATAATTAATTTTATAAGCTTCATTCCTGAGCGATCTTCAGTAATGCATAAATATAGCCGTAAATTATAAAAAAAAATTGTTACCTATCTTTTAATTTACATTATGTTCTTAATGTAAGTAGGTAATTACTTCGTTTTCAAATGGATACCTATTGAATTCTTATGGATATTACAGAACACCAGTGAATCTAGATCTTCAGAAAATGGAGAAGGAACTGGAGAAGCTCGAGGAAGTCTGGGGCTTGGTGTTCCAATGGGAAGAATCTTGGGAGAAATACAAGACGCAGACTTTCTGGGAAATGGAAACTGATGAGATGGAAGAAAACGTTATGTTTTTGTTTAGGTCAATAATCACATTTCGATATCTACCTATTTTAACATTATTAGTTTGGTAAATAGTAACACATTTTTACCTTATAACACAGAAACTTTAACCGTCTATCACGACAGTTAAAAGATAAGGGCTGGGATATAATTGACACAACCAGGGTGAAAGTCGATGCGTTTAGACGAACTTTACCGCTCATTGGAGACTTAAAAAATCCGTGTATGAGAGAGCGGCATTGGGACAGAATTAAAACACTGATGAATGTGTAAGTTTATTTAGACAATAATTGTTATCATGCGTGAAGTAAGTTTGCCGTACGGTAACATACATATAAGTAGGTCAAAGTTATCATAAATAAATATTTTGCCTGTGTTTATTGCATCAGTATTGTATTTTCTTGTTTTAATTTACAAAATATGACTTACACAGAGAGTTTGATCAAAATTCTAAAGATTTTAAACTAGAGGTGATAATGCGTTTGAACTTCCAAGCGTATGCAGACGATATTGCCGAGATATCCAATGCTGCAACTATGGAGTTAAATATAGAAAATGGATTGAAAGGCATAAGAGAAGTTTGGAAAAATACAACATACGAAATGGAACATCATAGAGGCAACATGTATAAAATAAAAAATGTAGAAGATGTGATGCAGGTCTGCAGACCAACCATTTTACTTTCGAAATATTATAGGTTACTTCAAAATAAAAAAGTTCACAATCTGAATTTAATACAATTACAGTTCTTGGAAGATCATCAAGTACAGTTATCGTCAATGAAGTCAACTAAATATGTCGAGCCGTTCATAAAAGAAGTTGATTATTGGGAAAAATCCTTAGGTTATGTGGCAGAATGTATTGAGGTGAGCACCCATCAAACATATTAGGAAACTAAGTCACTTCCACTAATTAATTATGAATGAATCACCTGTCATCACAATAATTATTATTGCCAAAATAAAATTGTGCGAATACCTACTGTGGATGCTTGTTATTGGTGCATATTACAAAGGTTTTTTGTAATAAGCTTTGATGAATGGTTTCTTACTGTGTTGTGAAAGTTAGTAATTCTCATTGGTGATTTGATAAACCAACAGATTGCATTGCAAGTGCAACGCCGGTACCTTTATCTTGAAAGCATATTTAGCGGAGAGGATATCAGAAAACAGTTACCCAGTGAAGTAAAAATATTTGATAAACTTACAGAGGATTGGACTGATATAACATTTAAGTAAGAAATTACATTGATTTTAATTAATACCTGCCGTATTAAATTAAAGTTAGTACCTATATTTGAAATAAAAAAGGGGAAGTATATTTCAACGGTAGTGAGGTGGAATTGCATCACAGTGAATACTAAGTTTATGCTTATTTGTTTGTTCAACATTATTGTTTTTTCTGCAGTATGAATGCCGGAACAAATGCAGTGGAAGCATGTTTGTATAAACCTGCACCTTATGTTTTTAATAAGCTGAATACGATGGTGGATAACCTAGATGGAATATTAAGAGCACTAGAAATGTATCTTGAAACTAAGCGGATGCTATTTCCAAGATTTTATTTTATCTCTAATGATGATCTACTAGAAATTCTTGGAAACTCAAAGAAACCTCAACTAATTCAAGTGCACCTAAAAAAGTTATTTGACAACGTTAATAAGATAAGAATAGACAAGGTAAAATTCCTATTTAACTAAACTTACCAATCAGTTGCCTACATATAGAAAATACCAAAAGTTATTAAGGTAATAAGTAGGTACTTCGGTAATCAATAACGTTAATCACGTCAAAACATTACGTGTTAATGATAGTTAGGTACAGTAGACTCATTTACATTTTGCAACTCCTTTAGCTTTCCATGATTGTAAGCCTTAAAATTTTGATGTGACTACCTCTAGATTTAGTAAAAGCATTTTAAAAACAACGTGACTGTGATTATGATGAATACAGACGCTAGTGTCCGAGTTTTTAAATAATCACTTTGCCAGTAGTTGGATAAGTCGCGATGGGCTCGTGCCAATCCGGCGGGCTCGCCCGATCTACCTACTCCGTTAGTTTTTTATTTGTGGGGTGAGGTAAAACGGTTTGTGTATGCTACATATTACGCCAACAGGGATGATTTAAAGGCTAGAATAATAGCTGCCTTTGATAAGGTTCGAAGTGATCCTTTTGTGCTGAACCGTGTGAAAGGCAATATGCGTAAACGTGCTGAACTCTGCGTTACGCGAGGAAGCGATCATTTTGAACAGTTGCTGAGATTAGTTTAGTTTTGTAAATAATTTAATCAGTGTACTGAAATTAAATAGCTAGTGTTTGCCCATGGACCATAATGTGGACGACGTTACGTACCTACCTACGCGAGAACACAATATTTGCATCGCTTAGTACTAACTATTATTTCTTCTGCGGCGTCGCTATCGCCCAAGCCGAACGGTGACCATGTTTTCTGAATATTATTACAGTAATTTCACGCCACGCCTTTTTCTGCCGCCAAGCAGCAACGCTGTGTTTCGGTTTGAAGAGTGTGGTCGCCGGTGTAATTTCGGGCATGAGGCTTAACATCTGTATGCCTCAAGTTGATGGACGCAGGGCAGTGCATCGTAGGGCACGTTTTTATTGTGCGTGACCTACGGGGCAATGTTTTGTTTATAGGTGATGGTTACCACTTAACATCAGGTGGGCCATCTGCTTGCTCCATCAGCGAGTTGTATAAAAAAAAAAAAAGTAATTTCTTTGAGGTTTACTCAGTAGTTAATAATTTTTGTATATTTTATTTAGGTAGTACAGTGTCTTGCCAGACACCCTGTAACTATTATTACGATAAGTAGTAAATTCAATAAATTACATAATTTAATTAAGGAATTGGACATGCTAAATGGCGTTGTTTGTGAAATATTCATGTTAGTATGTAGGTACCTGCTAAGGGTCCGACGACAGCGGCTCGCAATTTCGAGGTGCGATTGGCTATTATTTCATTTTATTTCATTTCGGGGAGGTTGTTTGAAAGAATAACTCTAAAGTGACACGCATAAATACTGTTCGAACAATAATATAATAATATAAGGGAAATGTGCTTGAGTCAGAAATCATTTGGGTATTAGGTAAACGTAAGACCAAACATACTAATACCGTAAGAGAAAGAAAGGAGATGAGGAGAATCAATTTGGGACTGCGCGATTTTAACTAATACAGACATGTCCGATACTTTTCTTCTTTCATGAAGTGGTAGGTACCAAATGGTGCCTTTTGCATCTCGATTCATATTCTTTGTCGTACGTTTTGCACTTGAACTGAAGATACTTTACAAATTTTCGTTGGACTGATTCTAATCTATTAGTACGAACGTCATATTGTGGGTTCCAAATCTGAGAACAATACTCGAGGACGCTGCGCACATACGAGCAGTACAATATTTTTACAACCTTAACGTTATTAAACTGAGAGCAGGATCTTTTGATGAATCCCATAGCCCTATTAGCTTTTTTAACTATGTGACCTACATGCTTTTCATAGGGGAGTTTTGAGTCGTGTAGCACGCCTAGGTCCCTGATTTCACTAAGTTTCTTAAGTATGCAGCCTTTTAATACATAGTTGTAGGTAATGACGTTAGTTCTACGTGTAAATGAAGTTAAGTGACATTTGGAAACATTAAGGTCTAGATGATTACGCTGACAATACTCTTCCAGTCTTACAAGGTCTTCCTGTAGCAGGTGACAGTCGGTATTTGAGTTGATTTCTCTGAAGACTTTCATGTCGTCAGCATATAGAAGAAATTTTGAATGTAAGAAGCAAGAAGTTATGTCGTAGATAAAAATGTTTAATAGCAAAGGGCCCAGGAGAGATCCTTGGGGAACCCCAGATGGCACAGTATGCCAAGTGGAGGAAAACCCATTTATTGTGACTGCTTGAGATCGATTCTCTACGTAAGAGGTAAACCACCTGAATAAGTTACCATGGATTCCACATGATAAAAGCTTTCGCAGAAGTATATTATGATCAATACGATCGAACGCCTTACTATAATCAGTGAAAACTGCATCGACCAGTCCACCCGAATCCATACTTGTTGTCGCAAAATCTATAAACGTTAGCAAGTTGGATGTAGTAGACCTGCTTTTTAGAAATCCATGTTGTTCAGGAATGAAGGTTTTTGACAGGAAGCTGTAAACCTGATCGTAAATGATTCGCTCCAGTATTTTGGCAAAAATACACAACTTAGAGATGGGCCTATAATTTTTAACTTCTCTTTTGCTGCCGCTTTTGTGAACTGGCGTTATAAATGCAGATTTCCATATGTTGGGTACAGCCCCTTCCTTTATAGAGCGTCGAAATAGAAAAGTTAGCGGTGAAGTTAAATGTGTGGCACAATTGTCTATGAATATTGGTGGTATGTGATCTGGGCCAGCTCCTTTTGAGAGGTCGAGTGATTTGAGGTGTCTAAATACAACGTCTGGATAAACTGTTATCTCGCCGATAACATCGGCACACCATGAAGAACTAGTGCCAATATTATGAGCGTTTATTGGGCAGTTGACATCGTGAATTCGTTTTGAGAGGTACTATAAATAAATAAATAATGCTGGACAATCCACACAGCACTATCTAGCCCCAAAGTAAGCTACTATATTAGCAAATTTAAGACAAATAAGTAATTAATGACTTATGATGCATGTCCTCTGGCACCAGAGGGTCGTCACAAATGGCAACAGATAGGTAGGTCTGCGTTACATAAAACTAAGTCCAATATTCTCGCATTAGAGTCGTAAGGTACGGTACAAACTAAATTGGTATAAGTTGCATTCTGAGAGAGTGTCAAAGAAGAATATCTGGGACTCACCTGATATACCAGAAGCCTGTAAGTAATTTTTATCCTGAGTCCAAACAATGTCAGGCATATTAAAATCTCCTAATATGATAAAAATGTCATCAGAGCTTGAGCTAGTTTTTCTGTAAAGTTACGTAGTTGAGTTGTGTATGAGTTGCCAAGGTTTTCATTGCAAAGGTAAATCGTGCAAAAATGAATCCTCTGTAAAGTTCGGTTCTTATTTTTATGACACACAGTGACCCATAGATCTTCCGCGGAGGAAGACCACTCAGGGCGTTGAACCGCAGCGAACTCCCGACGCATAGCCAAGAGTACCCCACCGCCTTTAGTCTGCTTTGTTCTGGAGTACCTTGTCTCTGTCCCGACGCCAAATGAGGTATCTGTCATCAAATAAACTCGCTGTCATCTATGCCATCCAGCAACCAGGTTTCAACTCAGGATTAGGTTACGTTTAAAAGTATGTGTTTTTGTTCGCAATCCCCGCGTATTTTGATAATAAACAATATAGGAAGCCAGTATAAATTTTTTTTGTTATAAAAGCTAAGGCGAAGCGCGGTGATATATTGTAGATGTAAGATACTAATTTAAAAATTTGGTCCACAATATGACAACAATGACAAACGTAAATGTAAAAATGTCTAAATTTTATAAGTGAATTCTTCAGTACAAGCGCAAATACGTACGTGAGCAAACAACGAGTAGCTGAGATAGCAAAATAGTTAATAGAAAAAAGCGAGTAAAATATTAAAGTCATCCAAAGTATGATCAAATAAATAACCAAGCATTTTTTTAAATATTGGGTATTCTTGCACGATTCATTCATAGTGCGACAAAGCAGTGCGTTCTGTAACAAAAAGGCTCAAGTAGCTGCAAGCGCAAGCGATAGTGAACCCTATGCAGGGTAATGAGTATGCACGTGCGGTTGGAAATGGCGAGTGCAGCGGCAAAGCACTGACTTGTTCTGCAAGCAACTGGTTGGCGGGTACGCTATGAATCACGAGGCGAGCCGGTGTACAACCACAGAGCTTTATAGTCCATGCGTGTCGCCCTGTGACTGTGTGTGGGGAGGCCGCGCGCGGGTGCCATGCGATGTGGCCCGATCGTTGTTCTGTGGGTACAACGGACTTTGGAACTGCAAATGGTTTTCAAGCTGTTAGCGGATAATTTAAGTGAAATTAGATACAATGCAATATAATAAAAATTAACTATCCAGTGATTTTTAGAAGATCGTTTTCGCCTTTTATAAAAAATATGGGCGATGTATCCGATTTTCTGGCCATTATTTTACAAGTGCTTCTCTTTCGCCAAGGCTCTTGCTTTACTTTGCTTTGTTGGTCTGAGTCAAGTGGTCGTTGACATAGAAGCTGTCTGTCGTAGAGAAGCCTAAGTTTGATAGATTGAGCTGCCCACTTTTACGCGACGATGCTATGAATTCTTCTTTTGAGTAGCGGCTGTTGAATGCTACGACAATAGATTTTTCGGCATTAGGTACACGAGTAGGTATACGCGCGATGTAGTTTATTTTATCCTTTTTGAAACTAAAATCACCTAATTTACCAATCTTCTGGGCAATCTCATAGAGGTTCTCGTTTTTCTTTTGCGGAATGCCTCGAATCTCAACATTATGTCGGTCTGAAGAGATGGAACTTGGCACGCCACTTTCTCAACTCAATTAAACTCAATTAAACGTGGATTCTGTCAATAAATGGATTACAAAAAAACCTCGATTTCGGTTGGTAAAACTGTTGTTGTTTGACGTACATATTCGTTGTGTTGGTATTGAAGTGCCATGTAAATGAACCTTATTGGCTCTCATAATCTCATTGGCTCTTTACTGTCCCTCCTCTTCTCGAAGTTCTCGTCAGTTCTCGACAGCGTTGCCAGAAGGTTACTTTTGTAACCTTTTAGGTGATTTTCTACTCCTTCAGGTTACTTCTAGGTTACACGACTCGAAAGGTTACTTTTAGGTGATTTTGCGAAATTTGTAGAATTAATTTTTAATTTCTTACGTGAAACCAACCTGAAACGGAGTGCAATGCTGGCCAACGCAAACGGCAAAACTTCGTTCGTGAGCAGGGAGTGAAACTCCTAAAAACAACTCTTTCTCTCTCGCACTAATGACTAAAGCGTCTCGGTTACTCATCGTTCAATCGGATGGATTCATTCTTGTTCGTGTTGACTTCGTTCGTTTGTGCCTGTCGCCGACTCGGTCGCACTGACGCATTTAGTTTTGTTTTGTTTAAAAAAAAACACTGGATACCGGACAAATTATTTAGGTGCTTGAGGATGAGGATAACCGCATAAGTCTATAGTTCTTTAAAAGTTTATCTCATAATTCGTTTGACTCGCTCGCCTGCCTGGATGAAGATACTCATTTCAAATGGCGGGAACATTGTAATATTTTAGGTAGGTACTAGAAAGTACAATAAGAGCGAATACTAGATACTGTAGGTCAAAATTATCATAGTGGTCAAACTAAAACTTTGATTAGGTATGTATGTATCTACGTATCTGGGTCTTAGAGGATGGTTAACTTACTGGGTAGGTACTTATTAGGTTTGACATTCCCATTTTAATAGTATAGGTACTCCATGGTTTCCACAATCCCACCACTACCCAGCAGGGCATTCAATCTTAATAAGTACAAAAAAAGATGTTATTGTCGAAATTTTTGTCGAAAAAAAATGAAAGGTTACTTAATACACGAAAAGGTTACTTTTTTTGTCCATTTAGGTAACTTTTGACAAGACCCGGCTGGCAACACTGGTTCTCGATCTCGTAGTTAGTTTTACATTCTCTTTGATCGTAACGTAACGCCGGCGTGCGGCTATTTGGCAATTTATTAAAATTTATCTCTTTCAACACAATAATGCCTAAAAAGGCGAAAAAACGGACAGCTCAAAATGAAATCTCAGCAAAAGTTCTCGCCAAAACGTTCTTTGTTCCGATGACACGCATGGTAAGTAGACGAATCTATAAAAAAACACTTCTGATACTTATTCTAGATATTATACTTACGTTACTGTCCTATAAGCTCTGCCCTAGTCCAAAATCACATCAATCTATAGATCACAATCTTACATTGATAGGTACATAAAATGTTTTATATTTTTCAGAACGAAGTCCTTGATTTGATAGAAGGTCCTTTTGTGCGTTGGAAGCAACGAACAAGATGCGACTATACCTTGATGAGTCTTAAACATGAGCGATCTACCCGTGAGTGCTATGATGAGAGAGCAGAGAGATATTCCTCAACCCGCCACATTGCATTGTTTGTGAGTGCATGTTACAAGGCACTGTATGCACAAGACTGGGACAGGTTACTGTACATAGTCAGAGGCATTCCCAAGTGGAAGCTTGTGAAAATGATGACATTTCATGCTAGAGTGAGTATTGGACTAGCTAGATCACTACATAGTATAAAACAAAGTCGCTTTGTCCCTATATCCATAAATCCGCACATGTGCACAATGCCAGTGGTCTTAAACGGTGAAGGAAAACATCGTGAGGAAACCAGTTAGTATTCTAACAGCGGCGATTGGCTTGCAACCTATCACTTGGAATACTAAACTACTGCAAAATGTGTGTGCCAAAGAATTGCCTGTTTTTTTGCTGTGCAGGTCATCAAATAAAAAAGGTTTTCAGTTTACCTTCATATACATGAATGATAAATAATTATAATAATGCTGGACAAACCACACAGTACTATCTAGCCCCAAAGTAAGCTACTCATAGCTTGTGTTATGGGTACTAGATAACTGATGTATTTAATACATTATACCTATACTTACATAGATAGATATTTTTTATTAAGTATACATAGAAAACACCCAGACCAACTGAACAAATTTATGCAGATCGTCCACAAATTTGTTCCGTCAATTGATTTTGTTGATGACATTGATAATATGATTTCAGGTCTTGACTGTACTTTTAATGTACCACCCTGACTCGCAAGCTAACGGCTTTCTAAATGAGTACATGCACATGGTTTGGGGCTGCCGTACAGATCAAGACAAGAAAGCAATACTGAAAGTTTTGCTGACATTAAACAAAAAGATGCATAACTCTTCATACACTAAAAAGTACTGGTTAGATGTCTATGAGCAAAAAAGAAAAGCTTTCTTGGCTGCGAGGGATGGCAACAAATCAGAAACCAATGAGAATGTCCCAGCAGAATAATCTGGAATTCCATCCTTTATTTTAAATTTTTAGCAACTGTTGTTGATTTTTAGTTGACATTGGTGTCGATTGTGTTGCATTATCATAAGCTAACTTAATCTGACAGCTCTAAAATTATAGCCATCCTTGTCTTTTTGGTCTTTTAGAAAGGAACATCAATATTTTTAATGCTGTCAAATTAGGAAAACTAAGACATCAATATGTGTTTTTTAAAACAATGCTTGAATGTTTGAGTTCATAATTATTTGACTCATAATTTTTTCATGTACCTAATTATATTTTAAAGCTTGTACACTATAGATGTAAGTGCAGTAATTTAATCAGAAAATATTAAATGACATTTCTTGTATGGTTGAGCACTGTTTTAGAAAAACAGTAAGTTATGTTTAGAGTTGTGGCCTAGATAGGTGCCTACTTATTTTTTACTAGCTGGTACCCGCAACTTCGTCTGCGTACTTTTAATCTCTTCATCTCTTTTTTTCGCAATAAAAGGTAGCCTATGTTCTTTCTCAGGGTCTAAAGATTGTCTGTGCCAAATTTCATCAAAATCGGTTGAGAGGTTTAAGCGGGAAAGCGTAACAGACAGACAGACAGACAGATAGACAGAGTTACTTTCGCATTTATAATATTAGTTGGGATTAATTGTGATACGTAACATAATTAGTACGAGATAACCAATTCAAGAGGCCTGTTAATGCGTTAGAAATTGTGGTAATTTCAAGCTACAACTGAATATCTGTCTTGTTTACCCAAAAATATCGTAAGCAGACAGCTATACCATTGCAGCAATAAATTTCCACAAAACTAGCCTGTTTACCGGACGCTTTAGACAAAAGTGAACCAGGTACTTTACTACTTTACTGTTAGTTACCTCGATTTGTTACTTATTTTTATATTATGTCGCGAGTGGCGGCCTACTGGTTTGTTACTAGTTATGTGGCTCAGGAGGTAGGAGGAGGAACCATCGCAAGTATGTATACCTACCACAATACCTACTTGAGATGGTACAACTGAAGGCTGTGCAAATGGATACATAGCATTGACTAGAGTTCACTAAAAGATGCCTAAAAGAAATACCTAGGTGTATTATGTATGTTATAATTTATATCACATATAAGTTGTGGTGTCACCATATTTTCGCAATTACGACGGTAGACTATAGCCTATTTTTGCTGAGCAAGGTGAATACGCAACTACATATAAAACGAATAGAATAGCGATGTCAATTGGTGCCCCTATAACATAATATGTGTGTTATGTTGTACGTACATAATGTTCGACTGTGTGTGTAAAATTTCTGTTTAGCGTGAGTAGGTATAATAATGTTTTACAATTGTTCATTAATTCAAAAACATGGTATGATTCCTGAATTTTTATACTGTTTTTATTGTTCCTAAAAAGACTACATAATATAATATTATATACATAATATATAATATTTATATTCTTTGAAGCTGCAGCTACTCTATGGTTCGGTTATATTGGAATAGTTTCGGACAAAACTATTGTGTGAAGTACCCCAAGTCTGAGATTGATTGATTGCCGTCTATTTAATGATATTTGTATACGTTTTCTATCTAAATACCTGTCCACCTATTAATTCGAATTCGATGTTCTGTTTTTGTACTACCTGGCGCGCAAAAGTTTTGGCTATAGGGCTGTTAGTTTGTTGTTGCATTGTAATAAATAAATAAAATAAATAAATAAAATTGTTCTTCGTATGCCTTTCGTATCTTCTCCATACAAGAAAGGCCTAACGTTACGAAAACAAAACAGACTTGGGTTACCGTACCGATCCTCAGCGCCCGCCCTCGTAAAACTAGTAAAATAGTCGGTACCTACCTATGACTTTTAGATTCCTTGTACTAATCAGTTTTACACCATAAAAGATGTACAAAATAATTTGTAGACTTATTACTGTTAGCTATAAATTAGGTAGTCAACTGTACAAAAATGTAACACAGCGCCATCTATTTTAGAACCAACGAAATAAAGTGAAGTACTCAAAATAAATTGATCTAATTTCTGCAATGAATTTCTGCTTCTAATTTGTATTTGGTACCACGGACAGGTACCTAGGTATTTTATTAGTTAGCTATCCTAGATCCTAGTACCTATTCTGACTTCGAATGTTGAACCTCTACTAAATTAAGTCAGTTGGTTTTCAGAACGCCCTAGGACTTCCAGTAGCTAAAGCGATGATGTCGGAAGATGGGGAGTGTATAGAGTGGAAGTACAACTTGGTCCTGGATGGACCGGCGGAGGTCTGGCTGCTAGGATTGGAGCACACCATGAGGGTTGTACTGCGTGAGGTGAGGTTTTACTGCTAGTAGATTTATTTATTACTATTAGTTGCGCTCCGCGGTTTCAAAGTTTCATCCAGTTCCGCTCAGCCGTTCCGGCGTGAAAGAGTTACAAACATCCATCCATCCATCCATACTTACAAACTTTCGCGTTTATAATATTAGTAGGATTTATTTATTGTATGTATAGTTGTTCCGTAGGTTCATTTCACGAACGGAAACTGAAAAAAACTGAAACAGCTTCACGACTTTGATCCCCAGGTACGGTAGATATCCCTTCAGATCTCCCAGTACCAAGTAGGTACTAATTCAAGATTCTTTGAGGATGTCTAAGGGGGGTAGTCAGAGGTACGTCCAAACATTACATTTGGCACATACCCACATTTTGCAGTAGTTAGTATTCCATACGTGACAGGTTGCAAGCCCATCGCCGCTGTTAGAATACTAACTGGTTTCCTCACGATGTTTTCCTTCACCGTTTAAGAGCACTGGCATTGCGCACATAAATTTTTCGATAGAAAAATCCATTGGTGCACGACCGGATTCGAACCTGCGACCTTACGATCGGAAGGCGGGGTCACTCACGAACGGGTTGGTCCTAATTGTGTGTGTAGGTAGATGCACATGCACATTGTTTCTGTGTGCGTAAGGTCGGGAGCCTTCAGTATCGCCCGAGCTGTCATATAATACAACACACATCACAACTACAAGTATTCCTCACCCGCCTTAGTGAGATAGAACAGCTATACCAAAAACGGGATATTTACCATGATTTGGAGTTTGATTGTTTCCCGATACTTCGGCACAGTTTCACAGTTCACAATCACGGGTTGAACTACTCTAGTTATTGGCAGACAAAACGGTCTACACTCTGCCTCTTTCTCACTCTATTATCGCAATGGGAGATGAACTCAGGTTTGGGGTAGGGGTGTTAAGTCTCATGTGCCTGTTTTCCAAATTTTCAAACAAGCATGACGATGATGATGATGGACGCAGGGTAGTGCATCTTAGGGCACGTTTCTATCGTGCGTGACTTTCGAGGCAATACTTTGTTATAGGTGATGTTTACCACTTAACATCAGGTGGGCCATGTGCTTGTTCCATCAGCTAGTTGTATAAAAAAACAGCAATGTTGCTGGCAAGAGAACATCGTCACTACATAGAATAAAACTAAGTCGCTTTCTCTGTCCCTATATCTCTATGTCCCTATGTATGCTTACATCTTTAAAACTACGCAACGGATTTTGATGCGGTTTTTTTAATAGATAGAGTGATTCAAGAGAAAGGTTTATATGGATAATACATGCATGATATAGTAGAAAAACAATGTGCACCCGTGCGAAGCAGGGGCGCTCGGGCGGGTCGCTAGTTATTAATACAATTCTTTGATATTTCCAACTTCTAGCATCTAATTGCCACAAGAGCTGCGTTGAGAAAGTGTCGGTATGCTAGAGAACAGTGGATTAGCGACTGGCCTGGACAGCTGGGTATTACTTGTAGTAAGGTTAGTTGAAATTATGCAATTTGTAGAAGCAAAGTCACCGACCGACGGCTCACAATTAGTAAGTTAAAGTGCCCTCTGCCTTGAAAGACCTTGAAACGTGGGCCGACGACATTGTAACCATGTGAGATGTTATAATATAATAATAATAATAATGCTGGACAATCCACACAGCACCATCTAGCCCCAAAGTAAGCTACTTAATGCTTGTGTTATGGGTACTAGAACTTACATAGGTAGATTTTTCTATCATAGGTACCTACATAGAAAACACTCAGACCAACAAATTTCTGCAGATCGTACACAAATTTGTTCCGAGGCGGAAATCGAACCCGCAACCTCTTGCGTCGCAGGCGGACTCTCGCCCGCTGCGCCACTGAGGTCGTCATGACTTGACTGAGGTGACATTATAACCATTGTGTGATGTTAGATGGAGGGAGATCAAAATAGTTTTTCCTGGAAATGTAAGGGGGAGACCTTTATCCAGCTACGCCTTTGGGCTGATGATGCTTAGCAATCACTTCCTGCTGTCCCTGGCATTCTGGACCAACCTGACCTAGTATAATAAAAAGAGCCAATTAGATATGACTTTGTAACTTTCATGGCTGCCCGGCCTTAGGCCTCTAATGGCTAACATTCGCTAGCCAGAACCTAACTTTTTTTTTATATCATATCTTGCGATCTGCCCATTGGGCATTTAGCGAGAGTTTGAGAAATTTCACGACGTCAGGCATGAGTGGTATGCGTCCAGTGACACATCCAACTATCTCTTTTAGTCCATGAGTAGGTCCTTCGGAGCTCTTCTCCTTATTCTTGTGAAAGTTATGGCGGCAGGGTTCATAAGGTCACAGGCTAGTTCGTTCGGATGGCGGTCCAGGCGTCAGAACTTAACCTAAAGTGCCCTAGTACTTAACCACTTACATACAAATACCACGGTCAGCGGTTACCAAACAAACTATAGGTAAATTTACCAACAGATTCAGTGGACCTCAGACTGCACAAGAACGCTTTGCCGCTGTGAAATAATGCAGGAAAAGAAACCTATGAAAAAACTGCGTAAAAAGCAGAACGTGATACTGACTACCCTACAGATGATGTCTCGTAAAGATATATCAAAGATCCTTAGGGCTAAGGTCAACGCGCTGTGCGTCATCGAAATTCATTCCCGGGATACTGTGGATAGGATGTATAAGACTGGTTAGTTCATCATCTTCCTGTCCTTATCCCACTTCTTGAAACGTCTTAAAAACTAGGTGACTCTAGTGCCAGTTCCACGCGTACTTACAAATTGGTACCAATACCAACTAAAGCTGACACAATGTTGACACATCTAGTGAAGTTGAAGTTTCTGGAGGTTGTTTTTTAATTGCTGCCGTGACATCCACGTGCATTCCTTGGCTCTAACTACACCTTGAAAGCACAAGTCTATGATTTATCACCATGCAGGTTGTATGTCTGTGACGGCGTTTGAATGGTTCTCCCAACTCAAGTTCTATTGGGACCGAGAACGCGAAGACTGCTACATCAGACAGACAAACACCAACTCCATCTACACGTATGAGTATATCGGAAACTCTGGACGACTTGTTATAACGCCGCTTACAGACAGGTAAGACTCCGTCAATAATCAAATTACCGAGGTACTTATCAGACATGAAGATTCTTTTATCTTCTCTTTTCTTCTTGTCGTGTTACTAGTTTCTTTCGAAACAGTGTGGCGAAAGGATTTTAAATGCGCCTCCAAGAGGCTCCTTTCGAGCACTAGATTCTTTTATTACCTGATGTATATGGGCTAAATTAGGTAGGTACTATTCGTGGGCTACCACTTAGTCAGTTGATAACAGCTCGGTTGGTATACCAACCGAGCTGTTATCAACAAAGTTATCAACAAAGAACAAATGCAGCTCTTATAAGAGCTGCATTTGTTCTTGCAGTCAATCTTTACCTACCAGATCATACCAGATGAAATGTAAATTAACAAATTAAGTAGGCCTACCTAGTGCAGGTAAAACATTATAGACACTTTGCCTACTATACCTATAATAGGTATTCGAGTTATCGCTTAAGGGTCCGGTGACAGCGGCTCGCAATTTCGAGGTGCGATTGGCTATTATTTCATTTTATTTCATTTCGGGGAAAGTTGTTTGAAAGAATAACTCTAAAGAAACACGCATAAATATTGTTCGAACACAAATAATACAATAATATAAGGGAAATGTGCTTGAGTCAGAAATCATTTTGGTATTAGGTAAACGTAAGACCAAACATAATAATACCAAAATGATTTCTGATTCGGGCATGTTTCCCTTATATTATTGTATTATTTGTGTTCGAACAGTATTTATGCGTGTTTCTTTAGAGTTATTCTTTCAAACAACCTCCCCGAAATGAAATAAAATGAAATAATAGCCAATCGCACCTCGAAATTTCGAGCCGCTGTCACCGGAGCCTTAAGATATTTCGCCCATCCATCACACCCTTGCCTAACTTATTTCCATTCCTCGGTTCTACAACTTCCCAGGTGTTACATAACACTGACGACAGCGCTGCACCTCTTCCGCGGTGGAAGTCCTCAAGGCCCTGCTGGCACAGGCAAGACGGAGACCACGAAGGACCTGGGTAGAGCCTTGGCTAGATGGGTGGTGGTCACAAACTGCTCAGATGGACTGGACTACAAATCTATGGCGAAGTGTTATGCTGGTATAACTTAAATCCTAATTTAATCTGTTACTAGCGACCGGCCCGCGCGCCCCTGCTTCGCACGGGTGCACATATCATGCATGTATTATACATATAAACCTTCCTCTTGAATCATTCTATCTATAAAAAGAAACAAAGTGGCCTTACTGGTTCTGGCACAGAATAGGACCCACCATCACTTCCCATGGATAGGAAACGCTTCAGAAGACTGGCAGATAAAAGAACCTCAGCTTATAACACAAGTAACAGTTGGTCACCGATTCACTACAGCCACCCAAATACGCGACGTTGCGTAACTGCGCGGCTTCTATGAATAGAATGGGTGACCACTACTTACTTACTAGCTTTTATCGTTTTATCTTTTTACTACTACTTTTACGGCGTGCTTACTTATTTCCAAATTTGGGTTGATACATACATCATAACAGTTCCTAATGTTTTGAACAAAGAATCCAATATTGTAGGGATAAAGATTTTATAATGTCCCAAAAGTTATTCTCCGAGCGGGATTTGAACCCGCGACCTTCCCCTTGATACGGGGCTGCGCTACCATTTGCGCTACCGGAGTTCTAATCACACTCGACGTTGGACTCTTGGACATGTTACTACGGTACTTATGTCGAGTGCGATTAGAACTCCGGTGGCGCAGATGGTAGCGCAGCCCCGTATCAGGGGGAAGGTCGCGGGTTCAAATCTCGCTCGGAGAATAACTTTTGGGACATTATTTAAATCTTTATCCCTACAATATTGGATTCTTTGTTCAAAACATTAGGAACCATTATAAAATCTTTGTGATTTCCTTAAGTGTAGTAAGCACTATAAATTAATTTAAAAAATGTAGGTATAGCCCAGAGCGGCTGCTGGGGCTGCTTCGACGAGTTCAACCGCATCAACATCGAGGTTCTGTCCGTGGTCGCTCAGCAGATCCTGGCTGTCCTGCTGGCGCTGTCGCAGTTCCTGAAGAAGTTCATCTTCGAAGGGTGCGAGATCAAGCTGGATGCTAACTGTGGGATCTTTATTACTATGAATCCTGGGTTAGTTCTCTCACCGAATATTTTAAAATAAAGAATTTGAATATCTCGAACCCAAGGATACCTAACTAAAAAAATGTGATACTACGGAAAACTAAAAAAAAAGAGTCAAAGAGTGGAACACCTTGCCGGCGTCTGTTTTTCCAGATGCCTATAGTTTGGATGTCTTCAAGAGACGAGTGAATAGGTATCTTCTAGGTAAGCGTGCTACACCGTAGACCGCGTCGTCACTTACCATCAGGTGAGATAGCGGTCAAACGTTTTACCTATAATATGTAAAAATAAAAAAAATAAAAAAAAACTAGGCAGTTCTGATTTAATGTGGTTTTCTTTTAACTTTTAACACACATGTCAAAAGCTAAATTTAGCATTGCAGAAATTAGCCCTTCAAATAGCTATGTTATTTCTTCCAATTTACGTGAAATATGAAGCACCGATTCACCGATGGGCTCAGTCTTGGCTTATGAGAGACTTGCGTCTGTTAATATTTAGGATCTTTGAACGCACTCTTAATTAATGGATATGTCACTGTCATGTAGCTATGACAGGCTAATGTAAGTCTGTCTCCCTCTCTTCCTTTTTATCGCTCTCGCTGAACGACATTGTAATTTCTGTGACTAATTAATTAAATCTAATTATAGTTTACTAATCGTGTAATGTATTTGACGAACATTGATTAATGGTTTTATGATTAAAAGCAGCATCAATGGACCCAGCGTATTTCATTTACTTTCTGGCTAGAATCATCCCAAATAGGTTTGTGTGATGGTATAGTGTCATATCCACTGATCGACCTCTCATCAATAGCGTCCAGCACTCAGGTTGATGCTGATGATGATGATTATGTTTCCCTTGCCTTCGAGGGACATAGGTACCTAATTACCTATATACTACCACTCATATTAATTGTCTGCTAGTGCTTGTTCTATACGACGAAAGTTTTTTTATTATAGGTACCGGGGTAAAACGGGGTGGATAGAATTCCAGGGGTGAATGAAAATGAAACAAAAAAAGCAATTACTAACAAACATTTTCAAGTAAAATCACCAAATTCTACATATGTAGAATTTGGTGTTTTTATTTGAAAATGTTGCGTATTCAAATGTTTGTTAATAATTGCTTTTTTTGTTTCATTTTCATTCACCCCTGGAATTCTATCCACCCCGTTTTACGGTATATTTTTATATTGTTGGACTTTCCACATAACACTATTTTTATATTATTATCATTATATAGCCCCAAACTAAGGTAAACCTTGTACTATGGAAGCCAGACAGCTTAATATTTTATAACACCCAGACGGAGAACAAGCGTATAAGTTCATCACACAAATTTTTGTTAACGGTAGGAATCGAACCCACGACTTACGGCGCAGAAGGCGGAGCAACTACCAACTGAGCTATTTAGGCTGTCAATTTAAAGGGCTGTCAGTTATGTGACTGTTGTGTTTTCATTTTTAAATTCGCATTACCCAGGTATGCGGGTCGTACCGAGCTGCCGGATAATCTAAAGTCCATGTTTCGTCCCATCGCGATGTGCGTGCCCGATTGCCTCATCATTGCGGAGAACACACTGTTTTCTGACGGATTCACCGCATACAAGGTCAACGCGAAGAAGGTAAAGAAAAGAATAACCACAAATAACTAATCACAGAACTTCTAGGTTTTTTATTAGTTTTATAGCTACACCTATGGAAATCACCAAGATAGCGCAGTTGGTAGCGTAACCCCGTATCAATGGGAAGGTCGTGAGTTCAAATCCCGCTCGGAGAATAACTTAATTACAGGCACTTGAAGCTTAACTTCTGTACGCCTCAAGTTGATGGACGCAGGGCAGTGCATCGTAGGGCACCGTTCCTATCGCGCGTGACTTACGAGGAAATGATTTGTTATAGGTGATGGTTACCACTTAACATCAGGTGGGACATCTGCTTGTTCCATCAGCAGGTTGAATAAAAAAAACTAGGGACATTTTTTATTTTTTTAATAAATATAGTGGACAATCCTTCCATCTAGCCCCAAAGTAAGCTATTCGAAGCTTGTGTACTAGATCACTGATATACCTATTTAATACATTGTATTTAATATGTCTTACATAGATATATATATTTTATTATACATAGTAAACACCCACCACAACAACCAACGGAACAAATTTCTGCAGATCGCACACAAATTTGTTCCGAGGTGGGAATCGAACCTGTAACCTCTAGCGTCGCAGGCGGACCCTCGCCCGCTGCGCCACTGTCGTCATTCTATTTCCTACTTCCTTTCGAGCAGGTGTTCACGTTATACCAGCTGGCTATGCAGCAGCTTTCGAAGCAGGACCACTACGACTTCGGGCTTCGGTCCATGGTAGCCTTGCTTCGGTACGCAGGATCTAAGCGACGGGCCTACCCTAACCTTCCTGAACAAGAGGTATACCTACGTCTACTTATAGATCGCGTCAATCAAAAAGAACGCTGGAAACAGTGGGGATGTGTTTGCGCACACAAAATACTCGCGCCTCCCCCTCCTTCCGGCGTTCTTTTTGCATGACACCTACTACTATTATCAACGCGAAAGTTTGTAAGTATGGATGGATGGATGTTACAAGAAGCAGTAAAGGGGCAGCATACGCGCCGCTATCTCGCTCGCACGATTTAAAATTTTTGAAGATATAAAATCACTGAATGTAGCTCAATGTAAAATCGCAATGTTTGTAAGTTTGGATGAATGGATGTTTGATACTCTTTCATGCCAGGACGGCTGAACGGATCTGGATGAAACTTGGCAGAGAGATAGATTATAGTCTGGAATACTATAATCTATCTTTCTACTTTTTATCCCGTGGGAATACTGGGATTTAAATCAGCGCGGGTGAAACCGCGGGACGCAACTAGTAAAGAATAAAGCCCAAGTTCACGTTTTGACGTAACACGGCTTGGGGCAAGGAATCTCCTATGTCATAGAGAATAATGCCCCTGACCGCAGACCCAGTGTGGCAAACAAATAGAATAATAGACATGAGTTAAACAATAAATTTAACTTAAAAGTACACACTTTTGTCTTAAGGCATTGACAACACCTAAAATACATCTCGCTTGCACGATTCGACATTTTGCAAGATAAAAATCACTAAGCACAATTTTGAAAAATCGCAAGCAACCATTTGGTGTGCAATCACATTGCACACAGTTTGGTAAAAATTTAATTGTGATCGATGCAAGTTTTCTTACTCAGAAGTTTGCTTAAGTACGAAAACTAGAAAAGTAAACTTTTTAGTTGGAAAAAAAAACTGAAACAGCTTCACGACTTTGACCCCCAGTCATGGTAGATATCCCCTCAGATCTCTCAAGTACCAAGTACTAACCTCAAGATTCTTGAGGATGTCTAAGGGGGGTAGTCAGAGGTACGTCCAAACATTACATTTGGCACATACCCACATTTTGCAGTAGTACATGTATCGATCAAAATGAAATTTTTACTAAACTGTGCGCAATGCACACAAAATGGTTGTTTGCGATTTTTCGAATATGGGTTCGGTGATTTTATATCCTTCAACAAGTCAAAATGTGCGACCGAGAGTCACATTAGCTCTTGTCTTCGTCTTAACAATATAACTTATACATCACTAGCTGAACCCGCGGCTTTGCTCGCGCCAAGGAATTCGAAGTTTCATACAAACTTTCATCCCCTATTTTATCCCCTTGGGGGTAGAATTGATCAAAATCCTTTCTTAGCGGATGCCTACGTCATAACATCTACCTGCATGCCAAATTTCAGCCCGATCCGTCCAGTGGTTTGGGCTGTGCGTTGATAGATCACTATGTCAGTCAGTCAGTCAGTCAGTCACCTTTGAGTTATATATATTTAGATTAGCTCACATAATCTTGTATGGTTTAGATGGTGATCTTGGCAATGCGAGACATGAACGTGGCGCGTCTCACAGCGAAGGACGTGCCGCTGTTCGACGGCATCATGCAGGACATATTCCCTGACGTGGAAGTGCCGACCCTGGACTACGAAATGCTGGAGACGGCCATCTCAGCGGAGATGCGCCTCGTCGGCCTGCAGCCTACGAAAGCAGCTCTGCACAAAGTTATACAGACCTATGAGACTAAGGTAAGAACTCCGACCTCAGTGGCGCAGCGGGCGAGCATCCGCCTGCGATGCAACAGGTTGCGGGTTCAATTCCCGGATCGGAACAAATTTCTGTACGATCTGCAGAAATTTGTTCCGTTGGTCTGGGTGTTTTCTATGTATAATAAAAAATATCTATGTAGGTATATAATGTATTAAATATATCAGTTATCTAGTACCCATAACACAAGCTGGTAGCTTATTTTGGGGTTAGATGGTGCATTGTGGATTGTCCAGCATTATTTATTATTATTTATTTGTAATAGACGTACAGCAATCATCTAAAAGGCAATGAAAAGTCGCTCTTTTCATTGCCTTTTAGATGATCTCGTTGAAAAAGTAACAAATTACCGCTGGTTTGTGAAAACTTGTTCAACACTAATCGGCTGTCAAGTCACTTGCCATCTGCATCTAATTTGAAGTAAAAGCTGTTTTTTATAATACTTACCAAGGTACCTATCCTGCTAATATTATAAACGCAAGTTTGTAAGTTTGTTAGTATGGATGGATGGATGTTTGATACTCTTTCACGGCGGAACGGCTGAACGGATCTGGATCAAACTTGGCAGAGAGATAGATAATAGTCTGGAATAGCACATAGGCTACTTTTTATCCCGTGGGAATACCGGGGTTTAAGTCTGCGCGTGTGAAACCGCGGGGTGCAATATGTCATCTAAATGAATTAAATCAAAGGCAATAAAAAAGCGAGATCTCGTAGGAAAAGTAACACTTTTCGCCCGCTTCTGAAAACTTGATCAACACTAATTGGCTTTCAAGACACTTGCTATCATCTGTATTTAAAGTAAAAGTTGAAATAGCAAGTGACTTGACAGCCGATTAGTGTTGATCGACCTTTCAGAAACGGGGGTATGTTATCAGTCGGATGAAAATGTATCCGTTTTAATTTTTGGACAAAGTCAAATAGACTAGGGACGTAAATATAACGCAAATTAATAACTAACCTACTCGGCCTATTGCATATTTTTATCTCAAAGCTCTAAATTTAATTATAGGTGTCACCTGAGTCGTGAGAAATGTTGAGATAGTAAGTAAAATAATCTGGAAGAGATCGCTTTTAACGATAAGACCGCCCATTGTTGTTATCTATCTATGTAAGTATATAATGTATTAAATATATCAGTCATCTAGTACCCATAACACAAGCTTTGAGTAGCTTACTTTGGGGCTAGATGGTGCTGTGTGGATTGTCCAGCATTATTTATTTATTTATTTATTATTGTATATCACTCAGTTTTTTTTATTGTTATGTTATGTGTAATTATTATGTGGTGTGCAATAAAGTATTTTCTATCTAAAATAAATTAACACAAATACAAATAAAGGTGAGGGAGGTGAAGGATGCACAATAGCGGATGAGGGTTTGTTTTGTTTCAGAACTCCCGCCACTCCAGCATCCTCTTAGGCGACACGAACACAGCCAAGTCAGTGTCGTGGCGGATGCTAGCGGCCACCATAACCCGCCTGGCTCGAAGCAACATGGCCGGGTTCGTGCCAGTGCAGATACACGCCATGAATCCCAAGGCGTTGACGCTGGGCGAACTGTACGGGGAGTATAACCTGGCTACGGGGGAGTGGAAGGACGGTGTGCTTTCGTCCATCATGAGGACCACTTGTCAAGGTGAGGAGCAGTTTTTTTTTAATAATTTATAGGTAAAACATTTGACCGCTATCTCACCTGATGGTAAGTGACGATGCGGTCTACGGTGCAGCACGTTTACCTAGGATATACCTATTCATTCGTCTCTTGAAAACATCCATATCATAGGCATCCGGAAAAACAGACGCTGTTATGGACTATCATGAAGGTCTTCGCTACGAGAGTAGTTTTGGCCACCTGATGTTAAGTGGTAACCATCACCTATAACAGAGCATTGCCTCGTAAGTCACACACGATAGGAACGTGCCCTACGATGCACTGCCCTGCAATAAAACAAGCAGAGATAACTCTTTATTGTACAAAACAAGAAAATAACATAACATGTCAGAATTGATTTGAACTACAGCGAAGTACAATAGGCGGTCATATCGCTATGAGCAATCTCTTCCAGACCAACCTTTGGATGGACAGGATTTTAATAATAATAAAAATGTTCTTTGTGGCAAATAAATAAATGTCTATGTCTAATTACACCGGCGACCACACTCTTCAAACCGAAACACAGCGTTGCTGCTTGGCGGCAGAAAAAGGCGTGGTGGTAGTACTGCCCCGGACGAGCCACACACAAAGAGCTCTACACTTCAAGACTAGACTATTCACAAGAGAAGTAAGAGGGAGGTGTTTAAATTCCAGATGAATCGCCGGATCAGAAGTGGATTATATTCGATGGTCCAGTCGACGCCATTTGGATCGAGAACCTCAACTCTGTGATGGACGACAACAAGCTTCTAACTCTGGTCAACAGCGAGAGGATAAGCATGCCTGCACAGGTAAACTAGACCACTTTATAGTGCGCGTCAACAAAAAAGAACGCTGGAAAACAGTGAAGGCGATGTGTTTGCGTATGCAAAATACTCGCCAATGTAACTAAGTCTATGAATTGCCCAGCCTACCTAATTTAGCGGGTAGACTGGCCCAGTAATTGAAACGAGATAGGGTAAGGTAACAAAATTAGATTTAATACAGAGATTATAAAAGTATCCACAAGAATTTTAACATATAATAGAATAGAGAGTAGAGAGATATTTTTATGCAAGAGAGTTCAAATACACACACTCCTCCGTCTCCTTCCGGCGTTCTTTTTGCGTGACGCTTACTATACCTCCTTTTGGAACATGATATTTTTTCCCAGAATACATTCCCGTTATCATATTTCATGTTCATTCAAAAATATGTTATCGACTACGACAAAATCCTATAGAAAAATGAGATATCTCTCCTCTCCGCTTGATCCACTTCCACCGAAACAGTGGAGAAGAGGATGCGGAAATAACGAAATAAATAATGCTGGACAATCCACACAGCACTATCTAGCCCCAAAGTAAGCTATTCAAAGCTTGTGTTATGGGTACTAGATAACTGATATATTTAATACATTATATACTTACATAGATAGATATTTTTTTATTATACATATACATTATAATCGGATTGGCATATCCAAACACATCTCCTCTCCTCTCTGCTTTGGTGGAAACCGGGTCTGATTCTGTCTGCCATCGGCCGAAAAAATCGAATTTGGTGTATTCCAGCCGTACTCCGTTAAGGCAATATTACACGGCTCAACGAAATTGGATTTCGTGACGTGACTTGACTAAGGGATGGTTCATATCTGACGTAACATGCGTCGCGTATTATCGGTCGCGTAACGCTAGAACAGACAAATGTATAGAAAACACTTGACCGTTCACACTCAACCGATGATACGTTAGTGCGTTGAGTGTGAACGTTCAAGTTTTTTTCTATACATTTGTCTGTTCTGGCGTTACGCGACCGATAATACGCGACGCATGTTCCGTCAGATACGAACGTTCCAAGGACTGACTTGACTAAAAAGTATTAAACGATACAAATCACTGTAGCCGTAAAGAGCCGTAAAGAACTATGGCGGGGATGGTGAGTAAAAGGGATGGTATTGTGTCGCAGGTGTCTCTCCTCATTGAGACGTTAGACCTGGCGGTGGCGTCGCCGGCCACCGTGTCGCGTAACGGCATGGTCTACAATGACTACAAGGACTGGGGCTGGTGGCCCTTCGTCAACTCCTGGCTGGAGACGGTGGACGATCTCGAGTACCGGGAGAATGTGAGTTCAAACACTGGAAATTGTACATTCAACAGATATAATTGTCACTTGGAACGGGATATTTATCCCACTGTCTTAAGAGTAGTAGAGCTCTTTGTGAAGGGCTCGTCCGGCCCGGACGCAGTAGAAAAAAAGGCGTGGTGGTAGTACTTCCCCGGACGGTCCGGGGAAGTACTACCCTTTTTCTGCCCTTTTTCTGCCCTTTTTCTGCCGCCAAGCAGCAACGCTGTGTTTCGGTTTGAAGAGTGTGGTCGCCTGTGAAAAAGCTTAACATCTGTATGCCTCAAGTTGATGGACGCAGGGCAGTGCATCGTAGGGCACGTTCCTATCGTGCGTGACTAACGAGGCAACGGTTTGTTAAATGTTGGGCAATCTGCTTGTTCCATCAGCTAATTTTGTCATTTGTCCCATTAACGTATTATAGCGATATCCGACCTTATTCTTTGCTGTTAGGGATATGATGACAAATTCGTTAGAGGAAGACTCCAGTACATGACAATTTAGAGACAGCTGGAATTTAGAAAGAGTACCTATTACAGATCAGGCTAGCCCTCATAATGCGAAGAGCTAAAGAATGCCGTTTATTTCCTTGATCTATCACAATCGAGGTCTCTTCAACACACGAGCGTCCTAGAACAGTCTGACGCACCACTTATCACTATCCTTTCACTTCAAGAAACTAGTGACAGGAAAAGGTTATCACCTGGAGCCTTATTCACTATGACCATTTGCACCGCAATCACAGCTAAGACAAGGCAGCCGGTGTCATACGGTCAGGGCAAAGTATCTCCTATGTCATAAAGAATAACATCAAGTTTTGACGTTTCACGGTTTGGGGCAAGGAATCTCTATTTTCAATAATGCCCCAGGTAAGATTTCGGTAAGAAAAAATACCTACCTTGTTTCCAGCTCCGCCACCACTTCCTCAACATCCTCACGCCAGTTCTGGAGTTGAAGCGGCTGTTCCTCACGGAAGGCGCCTCCGTGAAGGGCCAGGTACCTATTGTAATATATTAGGTTCATTCTAACAAGGATCATACAAAAGAACGGTGGAAACCAAGCCGCTTTGAGCTGAGTTAGGACCATATTTGGTGCCAATTCTGTTGATAATTTGTCTAACCTAACCTAATTTGACAGCACTAAAAATGTTGCCATCCCTTTCTAAAAGACTAAAACAACAAGGACGGCTATAATTTTAGAGCTGTCAGATTAGGTTAGTTTAGGATAATGCAACAACAGAATCGACACCATTGGCTCAGGAGATGCTGGTCGGCATTCATAACGCAGATTTATAGGCAACACCTGTCTACCTAACTACTTAGGTCCCTATGCATAATGGTCGCTGAGCGCGCCAATAGCTTAACAGACCGATAAGTCCCAGGTCAACCTCGTACGCAATGCGCTCGAGGTTTACTTGTGAAGTATTTTGGGAACAATTTTTGTTACATTTGTCGCGTTTTCGGCTAAGAGCAAACCTCGATAACTTGGTGATAGATAGACATTCATTAAAAGTTCTGACGGCGCTACTATCATTAGTAGCCTCTGCTGAAACAGTCCTTAATTTTTTTGGTAGTTACAATATAGTGGTGTATAATTACAGCCGTTATAAAATAGTTATAAAATTACAGGGATTATGAAAGGAGGGTGTTTACTACACACAGGTCTACTTTGTTTCCCATTTCTTCTTGTTTTGTTTTTCTTGTTTTGTTTTCACCGGTGGTCTAGTGGGAGTGACCCCGCCTTCCGATCGTAAGGTCGCAGGTTCGAATCCGGTCGTGCACCAATGGATTTTTCTATCGAAAAATTTATGTGCGCAATGCCAGTGCTCTTAAGCGGTGAAGGAAAATATCGTGAGGAAACCAGTTAGTATTCTAACAGCGGCGATGGGCTTCTAACCTGTCACGTATGGAATACTAACTACTGCAAAATATGGGTATGTGCCAAATGTAATGTTTGGACGTACCTCTGACTACCCCCCTTAGACATCCTCAAAGAATCTTGAATTAGTACCTACTTGGTACTGGGAGATCTAAAGGGATATCTACCGTGCCTGGGGATCAAAGTCGTGAAGCTGTTTCAGTTTTCAGTTTCAGTTGTTTTTCTTTTTCTTGTTATATCATGCTGTACCTACCTGTGTTTGTGTGTCAATTATAGAAGCTTTATATTCTACTAGTTGCGCCCCGCGGTTTCACCCGCGCAGATTTCAATCCCAGTATTCCCATGGGATAAAAAGTAGCCTATGTGTTATTCTAGATTATAATAAAATAAATAAATAAATAAATATTGGTGGACTTACCACACAGCACTATCTAGCCCCAAACTAAGCTTATGCTTGTGATATGGGAACCAGATAGCTGATATACTACTTATAATACTTTTTTTTTGTAAATACATACTTATAATATTATATAACACCCAGATAGGGAACAAACATCTGTGTTCATCACACAAATGTTTGTTCACGGTGGGAATAATGCATCTCTCTGCCAAGTTTCATTCAGAGCCATTCAGCCGTTTCGGCGTGACAGAGTAACAAACATCCATCCATCCCATACTTACAAACTTTCACGTTTATAATATTAGTAGGATTCTACGTTTGTTGCGCCTGCTCTTCTAGGCTTTGGTCGTGAACTGGCACCTAGAATCACCTAGATTTAAGACGTTTTGAAGTGATCCTCGAGGCTTTACTGGATGAATACTTTTTGACTTGTCAGGAGTTGACCGGCGTGCGCTCCATGTGTCGGCTGTTATCTCTGCTGCCTGCGCCGGCGCCGCCGCAGGGAGACGAGGAGGACAACGAGACATTCTCCAAAATGAGATTTTTGTTTGCGTGAGTTAAAATGCGGACCCGATGTGGGCTCAATCGGCATTCCCACAACCCTATAGACTTGTGACTACTCTACTCACACAATGATGTCACTCACACAAAAATATTGCCATCCCTTTCTAAAAGAACAAAATAACAAGGACGGCTATAATTTTAGAGCTGTCAGATTAGGTTAGTTTAGGATAATGCAACAACAGAATAGACTCGACACCATTGTGTTCTTACGAGTAGGTGGTAGAGTTTTTGTGAAGGGCTCGTCAAAAGTACTGTCACCATGCCTTTTTGTGCCGTCAAGCAGCTTTCCTGTTTCGGTTTTAAAAGTGTGGTTGCTGTTGAAATTACAGACCGGGTTTTATTGAGACAAATACGTTGTGTTACCAACAGCAAACGCAACATCATGCTGAGCTGGACACCATTTTATGACGTGACGTATGTACCTTGGTATGTACGGTATTGAGAGACACACTCCCCCCCCCCCCCAAATTTGTTTCTTGTAAGTTTAGTATAGGTTTGTTTAAAATATCTGCGGTTTATTTTTATTATTAGTGTGTCGCTTTGTTGTTATGTGTGTGTGTGTGTGTTGTCGTCATAAATAAAAACTTTTTCTTTCTTTCTTTAAATATCGAAATAACGTGACTATTTAGTGTTCGACAGAAGCCTCTGTGAAGCGCACTTAAAATCCTTTCACTACAATGTTTTGAAAGAATTAGTGGCACGATGAAATGAAGATCGTAAGTCTTGGAGGATTATTTAAACACTAGCGACGCGCCCCTGCTTCGCACGGGTGCACATTATTTTTCTACTACATCATGCATGTATTATACATATAAACCTTCCTCTTGAATCACTCTATCTATTACAAAAAACCGCATCAAAATCCGTTGCGTAGTTCTAAAGATTTAAGCATACAAAGGGACATGGGGACATAGGAACAGAGAAAGCGACTTTGTTTTATACTATGTAGTGATAATGCCATTTTTCAGCATGATCTGGTCAGTTTGCGCGACATTAGAAGAGGAACCGCGACGAAAGCTTGACAACTGGGTGCGGGAGCATGAGGTAAACAAAAGACTATCTTCACCACTTTGATCCTTAGGCACGGTAGATATCTTTGCTGATATCTACTAAGAACCAGCTCAAGATTCTTGTTTAAGCATTGATAAGGGGGGAGTTGAAATATTTACCCTGTTTATATCAGTGAGCACTGGTGGTCTAGTGGTATTATTGGTCTATGGTATATAATATTTTATTCAAATGTAATGGCTACCACATACCATCAGGTGGACCATATGCTTGTTCCATCAGCTTGCATAAAACACTGTTTCGAAAGATACTATTGACTCGACAAGAAGGATCAGTGACCCTGGAGTTTGTGATTCCTAGTATTATCTCTGACTGACCCTTTATTGGCTTAGAGCAGCTTTTTAAATCTTTTTGAATACGAGACCCTTATATGGGTCTAAATATTCTGGCGACCCCCTTGGGCTATACAGACACAAAAAGTTATACACCATTTTCCCAATGAAATTGTGTTTTTACTGTAGTGTAGAACCTTGTCATTTTCCTTTTACCGGCGTTCCTCCGAGGAAGGCTTCGTGTGTTATTTTTCAATCTGTGGGTCACACAGACTGAAAAACACTGGCTTAGAGTAATGATGCTTTTTCCAGGGTGTGTTCCCGCTCAAGGACACGGTATACGACTATTTCCTGGACGAGCGACTACGCCAGTTCCGCCCTTGGGAAGACAAGTTGCCCGACAACTGGAAATATAATCCCAAGTTAATAATTTATGATTTTTAACAAAATATTTAACAATTAGTTTTATGTATTAAGTTGTGCCGAGCTGCAACGCTGTGTTTCGGTTTGAAGAGCGTGGTCGCCGGTGTAATTACAGGCACATGAGGCTTAACATCTGTATGCCTCAAGTTGATGGACGCAGGGCAGTGCATCGTAAGGCACGTTCCTATCGTGCGTGATTTACGAGGCAATGCTTTGTTAAAGGTGATGGTTACCATTTATCATCAGGTGGGCCATCTGCTTGTTCTATCAGCTAGTTGTGTAAAAACAAAAAAAGTATCAGCTATCTGGTTCCCATATCACAAGCTTTGGCTAAGTTTGGGGCGAGATAGTGCTGTGTGGAATGTCCACCAATTTTATTTATTTATAACATTTTTTTTGTAACTACCTTCTCACCATTGTACAGCTTTTTTTTTTTTTTTATACAACTAGCTGATGAAACAAGCAGATGGCCCACCTGATGTTAAGTGGTAACCATCACCTATAAACAAAACATTGCCCCGTAGGTCACGCACAATAGGAACGTGCCCTACGGTGCACTGCCCTGCGTCCATCAACTTGAGGCATACAGATGTTAAGCCTCATGTGCCTGTAATTACACCGGCGACCACACTCTTCAAACCGAAACACAGCGTTGCTGCTTGGCGGCAGAAAAAGGCGTGGTGGTAGTACTTCCCCGGACGAGCCCTTCACAAAGAGCTCTACTACTCTTCTGTTTCTTTCTGCTCAAGTATGTAACATAGGTACCTAACTGAACTTATTTAGTACTTAGTCTTAGTATAACATCAAAATATTTTGTTTTTATATAGCTTCATGGCTAGCATAAGTACTAATAGTATGTAAGTTACATTGATGTGAACCATTTCAGTTGAAATAAAATTATGTTTGTTAAAAAAAAAATGTTTACGTCCGGCAGCCTGGGTTTCCACACGATCCTGGTGCCGACGGCGGAGCTGATCCGCGTGCAGCACGTGGCGCTGGGCGTGCTGCGCGCCGGGCACGGCGTGCTGGTGGGCGCGCCCACGGGCACCGGCAAGACCTTCCTCATACAGGGCACGCTCGCCAGCCTCGACGCCGCCAGGTCAGACAACATCACACGCTCGCAAACAAACAAACACCTAGATCGCACATTATTTATTTATTTATTGGGAAACCAACAGCGATACAAATAGTTTGTACTAAGTCTAGATTAAAAAGTATGGCCAATTATAAATTGTATATTATATAGGCTTGTCCTTGTGCGGGGACCATCAGTAACCATTATGTAATTGTTTTTGGTAAATAAATGTATTTGTTTATCAAAAAAAAAATACATAATGGTACACAATTTACATTTATTTGTTGTGTAATGTATTTGAGCGAGAGAGAGAGAGAGAAAAGAGAAGAGAGACAGAAAGCACTTTTACTCAATACTGAGTAAAAGTGCGTTTTAATCATGGTTTTCAGATAATAAAACAGGCTTTTTAGAGGAATGGAATAAAAACACTCTTCTTTCTCGCGTTGCTCTTACTGCTACTTACCTACCTATGAATTTTACGATTGGGCCACGCAAGACATATAAATGTGTGACTACAATGAAACGCTTTGTCGATGTACTACAGGTACAGTCAACAAGTGATAAACATGTCTGCGCAGACGACAGCGGCCAACGTGCAGGATATCATCGAGGCGAGGCTCGAGAAGAGGACGAAAGGGAACTATGTCCCCGCTGGAGGTAACTCAAACTCTATGGCCCTTATACATAATGTGGTCTTTGAGCGCGCCAGTAGCATAACAGACCGATAAGTCCGATGCTGTCTCTTTTCGTTGGCTCATGCCAACAAAAAAAGAGTATTCTTGTCAATGTCACTTTTTTACGTGACAGTGACAAGAATACTCTATAGCAGGGTTTCCTAAATGGTGGTCCGCGGAAGTTCCGTGGAAGGGTCACAGGGGTTCCGTGGTCTGTTCGAGATTTAAATAAAACGTTTGTGGAAATACTCATAACCGCGTCGCATCGCGTCGATGTATTGCTATACTTATAATTATTATTTCTCATTTATAATTTGTTCTATCTCCCGAGTGTAACCTGCATATATTCAAAATACAAGGTAAACTTATCAAAACCGCCAGCTAGGGTTCCGCCAAAAAATGTATGATGAATTGGGGTTCCATGGCCAAATAAAATTGTGAACCCATGCTCTATAGAGCCGCTATAAAATGGCAGGGATTATGAATAAGAGGGTAATAATAATAATAAATATCCACTATCCTATCCATAATGGCCCACTTGTAGGACCAACCTTCTTAAGTTTGCCCCCATGTCACTCGCTATTTACTTATTAAATATTCTGTCCCAAAACAGCGTTGATATATTTTATCAAAACCTGCCGAAAGTCTTGGAAATGGCACAGATTGTTATAGAAACGAGATGTTTAAAGTAAGCAGTGGTGTGTAGTAAGTTAATGTTAAGTAAGTACCTAGATTTAACATCGCCTTAGGGCCTAATAAAAAAACCTGTTATGATGTTAATATCTCAATAAATAAATAAATCTAATATATAAAATTCTCGTGTCACAGTTTTCGTTGCCATACTCCTCCGAAACGGCTTGACCGATTTTGATGAAATTTTTTGTGATTATCCGGTATCTATGAGAATCGGCCAACATCTATTTTTCATCCCCCTAAATGTTAGGGGTAGTCCACCCCTAATTTTTTTTTTTTTTTTTTAGACAAAATTTTTAATTTCTATTTTTTTATGATACAACATACAAAAATACATACAATCCTCAATTTTCACCCTTCTACGATCAACCCTTATTTTTTAATAGCCATTTTAGTAATTTAATTTATATGGCAAAACAACGTTTGCCGGGTCAGCTAGTAAATAAATGATATTTTTAGGAAAGAAAATGATAGCGTTTATGGACGATATAAACATGCCGGTCCGCGACGAGTACGGCTCGCAGCCGCCGCTGGAGCTGGTGCGGCTGTGGCATGACTACGGCTTCTGGTTCGACCGCGCCAAGCAGTGGAGGAAGAACGTCAAGGTACAATAAGAATGAGACCTCTGTATGGCTCAACTCATATGTATTTCTTTTTTGTCTGAAATAAACATTATCTTATCTTATCTTAATTTACGTTACGTTATGGTAATAGATGACTGATACATTTAATACATTAATATACTTACTTACAAACATAGCTCAACTATGACTCACAAACACCTAATATTTCTCTCGCTCGCACGATTTTTTTTTTTACATATTATAGGTAAAACGTTTGACCGCTATCTCACCTGATGGTAAGTGACGATGCGGTCTTGCATGCAACATGCATCGATCAAAATGAAATTTATACCAAACGGTGTGCCATTTGATTGCACACAAAATGGTTGTTTGCGATTTTTCGAAAATGGATTTATTGGATTTATATGTTTTAACATGTCGAATCGTGCAAGCGAGAGTTACATTAGCTCTTGTCTTCACCTTAATATTGTAACTCAACAGGGGTCACCAATTGGTTTTCGTTGTTCTGCTATGTGTAATTATTATGTGGGATGCAATAAAGTATTTTCTATCTATCTATCTATCTAGCAGAGCACCGGTGGTCTAGTGGGAGTGACCCCGCCTTCCGATCGTAAGGTCGCAGTTTCGAATCCGGTCGTGCACCACTGGGGTTTTCTATCGAAAAATTTATGTGCGCAATGCCAGTGCTCGGTGAAGGAAAACATCGTGGGGAAACAAGATAGTATTCTAACAGCGGCGATGGTCTTGCAACCTGTCACGTATGGAATACTAACTACTGCAATATGTGGGTATATACCAAATGTACTGTTTGGACGTACCTCTGACTACCCCCTTAGACATCCCCAAAAAATCTTGAGTTACTTGGTACTGAGAGATCTGAATGGATATCTACCGTGCCTGGGGATCAAAGTCGTGAAGCCGTTTCAGTTTTCAGTTTTTTTTCTATCTAGTGATTAAATGATATCCAGGACATGGTGCTCTGCGGGGCGGCGGGCCCGCCCGGCGGCGCGCGGTCCCCGCTGCCGCCGCGCTTGCTGTCGTGCTTCCACGCGTTCTTCCTGACGCCGCCCACGCACCAGCAGCTCGTCAAGATCTTCGGGACCATGCTGTCGCAGCACCTCTCCGACTTCGACGAGGAAACCAAGACTGTTGGTGAGACAAGGAGCTGGATAGTGAAGTCTCTCCCCCATAGGCGCGTTCTGTCCTGCGATTGAAAGAAATTAAGAAAATGCGTTTGTTCAACTACACAGACACATTACATAAAGATTATATCGCCGTCCCCACCGAATAAAATCGTAATCGACTATTACGATAGTAGTGCTTTTATTTGAAATAACTATTCTAGAGGTCCGATTACACCTTGTGAATTTTTTTCAACAGATTCGTACGAGTATTTACCGAGTTAGCGATTTTGTAATGGATCTAACTGTTTTATTCGATTGAACAGAAAAACACTTTTTTTCCTGGAATAAAAACGTAACATATTAATACTGACTACGCAATGTATCATTTTTTATGGTAATGTACTATTACGATTTTATTCGGCGGAACTTTTGATTTTTCAATCACAGTGAAGTCACTTGCGATTACACTCGTAAAATAAATGGAAATGTTATATTGATTACTGTATCATAAATCAACAAAAAGAAACCCATTACCTTGATTTTACGATAGTGCGAAAAGCCCATCTTTTTAATAATTTTCAGTTTAGCCTCAGACTGGAAGTACAACTAAAATCGAAGTTGGACGAATAAATGGCGTCGACGATAATAAACGATTTTTTTTGTGCGCAACCTACCTATACGTTTGACATTTGAATAAACATCCCGATGTTTATTCACAATTTTCACATACTACTTCACTTACTAAATCACTTTTGGGTTCAGTGTTCTGATCGTGCCACTATATCGTTGTTGTAGCTGGTGAACGTAGTCCCGCGACCAGTAACTCCAAAAGTCTTGAATCATTATTTGTGTGAGCTGACAGGTGGACAAATTTGACTTTTTTTTAAAAGATGTATCGACTATACAAATTTCGGTTTGCGCATTAAGAAGTTAAAAAGTTTTCTTGGAGAGCATGGGTACGAAGAAGCACTATGAATCAATTTTTAATACCGAGTACAATTACTGATTTTTTAAGCCTTAAAAAGATTTATTCTTGCAATTTGCTCTTTGTACGAGCAAACCGAAGAGATAAAAAGGCTTCAGTAGAAGAAAATTACAGGCCCCAAGTAAAACGAAAGGATAGAGCCAATAAATTAAAATGGAAGCCGCAGTCGATTCAACACACACCAACAAAACAGTTTTTGAGAAAAAGTTCTCAGCGTCCCTCAATCATAAGTAGGCATTTTCCATTATAAACAAGAATAACCTATTTATTATAATTTTACAGTTTTTGTGGCACCTCTATAGCGAAAAGGGGATCTGCCGAAATAGGAAGTTGCTTGTTGCAATTTAATACCTAAGTACAACAAGAAGCACAAAGAGCTATCAAGAATATATCGTTGTACTAGTTGCGCCCCGCGGTTTAATGCGCGCAGATTTGAATCCCGGTATTCCCACGGGATAAAAAGTAGCCTATGTGTTATTCCAGACTATAATGTATATCTCTGCCAAGTTTCATCCAGATCCGTTCAGCCGTTCCGGCGTGAAAGAGTAACAAACATCAATCCATCCATCCATCCATCCATACTTACAAGCTTTCACGTTTATAATATTGGTATGTGTTATATATACTGTGGAGTTTTGAGAAAACAAATTTACCACCAACCTATCAATAAACCTCTGCACGAAGACTTACTCGGGTTGTGGCTTTCTTCGGCTTTTCCAAGAAGCTCATAAGTTTTTCGAACCCATGAAAGAGAAAATGAACCGAATAACCAAAATCTAGATTAGGTAGATTTTTCATTTATTGTTATTAATTTATTGTTATTTGTTTGACGACCTCTGTAGCGCAGCGGGCGAGAGCCTGCCTGCGACGCAAGAAGTTGCGGGTTCGATTCCCGCCTTGGAACAAATTTGTGTACGATCTGCAGAAATTTGTTCCGATGGTCTGGGTGTTTTCTATGTATAATAAAAAAATATCTATCTATGTAAGTATATAATGTATTAAATATATCAGTTATCTAGTACCCTTAACACAAGCTTTGAATAGCTTAATTTGGGGCTAGATAGTGCTGTGTGGATTGTCCAGCATTATTTATTTATTTTTATTTATTAATCATTTAAAATTTAGATTGTATGTTTTTTTTTTCAATTTTATTAAAATACATATCAAAACGTGTTCCTGATTTTTTTGTTGTTTGTGAGTATGTCAAATTTTGTTTGTATTTTAATATGTGCATTTGATATCATTAAATTTCTTGAAAATAACTATCAAAATGATTTTTTTTCTTGTTATTTTGTAATTATTACCATAGATAATTTGCACTAAGGGATACACGGTATTCAGTTTTTACAATATCTAATTGCCATAGGAAATTATCGTATTACAATTTTACTATAGTCTCCATAGTTGGTTTAAACGCCGAATACTATGGTAATATCATATTACCGATACAGTCAACAAAGCTTTTTTGGAGTCTATACGATCGCAATCGAATGTTACTGTAAGATGTCTATCGATAATTCCCGCGAATAAAATCGTATTGTTGCTTTACCGCGTAAAGTAATGTCAAAATTTCTGGTATTATATACTTTTAGCCATAACTTTGTTTGGGTAAACACAGTATTTTTATGAATCATAATTTAAATATTGAATAAAATTTAGCTATCTTTTGGTATATAAACAATCTTGGTAAGTAGGCCTACTAAGAAGTTATAGTCAAAAAACGGTTTTTTAATTCTCCTGAACATTTTGACTTTTGCGATTACGATTTTATTCGGTGGGGACGGCGATATATACATAAGAAAATATACTACAACTAAATATAAATACAAATAAAATAAAAACATGCGATTGCTTACTTACTAGCTTACTTTGGGGCTAGATGGTGCTGTGTGGATTGTCCAGCATTTTATTGTGTTTTTGCGATATCTGTTTTCAGTACGTACATTTTGTATGACGCGCACGAAGTATTTTTTTTTTTTTTTTTCAGTATTCAGTATATTTATTGCATTATTATGTATGTATGTATGTAGATTTTACATTGTCAGGCCTTATGACTAAATAATGTTAGATCAATACATAATGTACCCCGTTAGGGTGTTGCAATAGAGAGGAGCGGACCAATACACACTGCTGCGATAATAACGCGCGTTTGTATGTAGGATTTTCAAACGCACGTTCTTATCGCGCGTTAATATCGCTTATGGGGGAGAGCCTTAAATATATCGTGATATTAGGTCGAACTAAATATGAGTATATCATCAGTTCGCTTGCTATTTTTTCTATCTTCTAACTGCCGCCCGTGACTATATTAATGCTCAAGACGCAGGCCATTATTGTACTTCTCGCTCGCACAATTGAAAATTTTTGAAGATATAAAATCACTAAATTGGGGCAAAATCTCAAACAACCGATGGGTATTCCACCAAAAATCAGCCAAACAGTTTTTTTAGTTATCAAAATATTGTAGCCAATCTTGTTTAAATCAAAATGTAATGTCCTTCAGTAATTTGATGTTTTCTAATGCGAGTGAGAACTTGCTTGACGGTTGTCAGCCCCTTAATTGATTGACATTTACAGGTAAAACAGTGTTACTAGCGACCATCGACATGTTCAACAACATTGTCGCCAAACTGTTGCCCACGCCAAGCAAGATGCACTATCTCTTCAACTTGAGAGATATATCCAAGATATTTCAGGTACGAAAACGTGCTCTTAAAGTCTGAAAAAGACTTCTATATATCTAACTGTTTAGATATTTCAGAAGCCCTCGATCCAAGAATTACATCATACCCACCTATAAATTTACTAGTCTCTCTCCTTCAAGGTTTGCTGGAAGAGAACTGTTTTTAGGGTTAAGCTCGCCTTTGTACATACTTTATTATTTAAGTTTTCGTATGTTGTTTTTGTGTACAATGAAGAATATAGAATAAAAATTATAAGATACTAGCGCCTTGTCCCAGCTTCGCATAGGTGGACTATTATTTCCATGTTTTACGATAAACTTAGACGTAGATTTGAAAAATTTCTCCCGCGCATCGGTGTCCCCGCCCTCGGTGGCCTTACTCTCAAACGGTGAAGGAAAACATCGTGTGGCAGCAGGGGGGCGATTCTAGCGCGCTGAATTTATTGTCACGGTAATTGTCAAAATTCAATAGGAAATCGACAGCTACCGTGATATATCTACCGTGACAAAAAAGTAACTGGGCTAGAATCGGCCCCCAGGCATGTGGTGGAACCTAAAAAGTTCTAAAACATGTGTCAAGTGCTCCTTAGGAACCTATTTGAGGCGCACTTTAAATCCTTTCATCTTCTTCTTCTTCTAATTTAAGAGCAATGCTCTTGTCGGCGTAATTGATGCATTTCTCTCCAGGTGTTTCTTTTTAGGGCAACCTTCTTGACCTTGTAAGATATGACGGCAACCTTCGCTTTTATTTGGCTCATGTAGCTTATCAAAGTCAAATTCAAAGTCAAAATATGTTTATTCAATAAAATCACAAGGACCATCTTGAACCGTCTTAAAACTAGGTGACTCTAGTGCCAGTTCCACGCGACCAACACCGAGAAGAACAGCCAACAAACTCGGCTTGGTATTATCCTAGGTCTTCCCTTGCCTCTCTTTCCTTCCTCTATCCTTTCATCACACTTGTAAAAAACTAGTGAAGTAGACAAAGAACCATGCTTATAATGAAAACGATGCAGGGTCTTCTGAGAAGTAACAAGGACTACACGAATACCAAAGCGCGGTTCCTGAGACTGTGGGTCTGTGAGTGCTTCCGAGTCTTCAACGACCGTCTCACGGAGGAGAAGTTGGTGACCTCGCATTTATTTTACGAAGACTTACTTGCCATACTATGATATTCTAATGATATGAAAAGAGAGAGTCAAATATCTCAAATATCAATTTCATGATATTTTTGATAATACAGTCAAGAGAGTCAAATCTCCAGTAACTATAATGAATTTGAAATATTACACGGGTATTTATCGCTTTTTATATTTCAAATTAATTAGGTGTTATGATCGCGAAAGTTTACAAAACACTCCAATAACTATATCGAGATAACAAAATCCCATTACAATTTTTTGGAAAAGAATTAGTATAGTTTCTTTGAATGAATATATTTTCTACTAGTTGCGCCCCGCGGTTTCACCAGCGCAGATTTAAATCCCGGTATTCCCACGGGATAAAAAGTAGCCTAAGTGCTATTCCAGACTATAATCATCTATGTAATATTATAGTCTTATGTAACTATTATAATCTATGTCTCTGCCAAGATTCATCCAGATCCGTTCGGGCGTTCCGGCATGAAAGAGTAACAAACATCCATCCATCTATCCATTCCTACTTACAAACTTTCGAATTCTATTATAGTAGTAAGTAGGGTTGTGACACTAACAAAGTCTAAATTCCAGGGATCGTGATTGGTTCATGAACCATGTCAGCGACATTTTGGGCAAGCACTTCGAGCTCACATTCCACGCTCTGTGCCCTACCAAAACCCCACCTATCTTCGGCCACTTCTTGAATCCATTTGAAGTGTATGATGATCTGAATGACCCTGCTGCTTTGAGGAAGTAAGAACTTTTATATGGGATGCTTTTTTAATGGCGTGAACTTGTGGATTCATGCATTTCATTCATGACGACCTCAGTGGCGCAGCGGGCGAGAGTTCGACTGCACGCAAGAGTTTGCGGGTTCGATGCCCGCCTCGGAACAATTTGTGTACGATCTGCAGAAATTTGTTTCATTGGTCTTGGTGTTCTATGTATAATAAAAATACCTATCTATGTAAGTATGTAATGTATTAAATATATCAGTTATCTAGTACTCATAACACAAGCTTTAAGTAGCTTACTTTGGGGCTAGATGATACTGTGTGGCAATCCACACAGCATCATCTAGCCCCAAAGTATAGCCCCACAGTCAAGCCCCAAAGTCCAGCATTATTTATTATTATTATATCTTTCTCTCCCAGATACATAACGAACCAAATGGAAGAGTACAACAGCTGCCCAGGAGTGGTGAAGATGGAGTTGGTCCTCTTCAAGGATGCCATTGAGCATATCTGTCGCATCGTCCGCGTCATATCCCAGCCTAGAGGCAATCTGCTGTGTGTCGGGATAGGTATGCACGATTATATACTATACTAGCGATCCGCCCGCGCGCCCCTGCTTCGCACGGGTGCACATATCATGCATGTATTATACATATAAACCTTCCTCTTGAATTACTCTATCTATTAAAAAAAACGCATCAAAATCCGTTGCGTAGTTTTAAAGATTTAAGCATACATACGGACATGGGGACATAGGGATATTGAGACAGAGAAAGCGTTATCACCTCGTATTTGAGGTGATCGGGGGTACCCGCCGTCCGAGGCTACCCACCCTTCCCTTACTTCAGTAGATGACTTTGTAAGTAACCGAGCAAAGCTCGGTCAGGTAACTGGCATCCGCCGCCAAGCAGCAACGCTGTGTTTCGATTTGGACGCAGGGCAGTGCATCGTAGGGCATGTTCCTATCGTGCGGCAATGCTTTGTTATAGTCGATGGTTACCACTTAACATCATGTGGGCCATATGCTTGTTCCATCAACCAGTTGTATAAAAAAATATAAAAGAAATGAAAAATGCCTTTGATAGACATTGAGCGAATGTCTACCGTGCGTATTTAATGTCGTAAAGTAATTTCTGTATTCATTTGTCACGGATATAGGTGGATCTGGACGACAGAGTTTAACCCGCGTAGCGTCTTACATCAGCGAGTGCAACTCCTTCCAAATCGTGGTCACCAAGACGTACGGAGTGAAGGACTTGAGAGAGGACCTTAAGGTGAGGCAATAAGATCTTATATTGAGTGACAAAGACACAATATTTCAATATCCCTAGGTACTACGGGTATTATATTGTGCTGCCTTATTTTCTTTCTTGTCGGTATGCTTCTTCTGTGTGTTTGATGATGGTTACCACTTAACATTAGGTGGGCCATCTGCTTGTTTTAACAGCCAGTTGTATAAAAAAAGTATCTTGGGGACCCCAAGCTGGATATCCCACGGTGTTTTCAGGATAAATAGAATCGAATAGTCTCTGGGTGACCGGAACCTAGGAAATGTGTTTTATTTGAATTATGTGGTAGTGGTGGTAGAACTGGTACAGTGCAAATATGAATCACTGGCATTGATTTGGATTTTTAGCTATCTATAGATCGTTCGCAACGGTCTGCAGATAGCTCAACTGTTTCACACGTAGGTATTTATAACTTTATCCATTGTAATTTTCTTTGTAAAGAAATGTTAATCTGATACAAATCAAACGCGACATAGAAAGTTCTAAGAGTGTAATCTTTTCCAGCTTCTTTACACAAACACGGGGGTAGACGCTAAGAAGACCACGTTCATATTCTGCGACACGCAGATAGTCGAGGAGACGTTCACTGAGATCATCAATAACCTCCTCAGCAGTGGCGAGGTCACCAACCTCTTCAAACCGGACGAGTTTGAGGATGTAAGTTATAGCGTACACTACAGTACTGTTAAAGGTACGCGTCCACCGGATCAGCATCGCTGCGTACGGAGCGGACGGATTTGTTGCTTTGTATTGATTTGTATGGTACAGTGTGCACTGGATCGGCATTTCAGCGCCAGAGACCGGTATTTCTGCTGATGACGTCATCCGCAGTGCACGCACCATTCGGATCCCGGCATTTCAGCGCCATTTACAAAATGCCGATGGGATGCGTCCCACTGCGTCCGGATTTTGCATCAGCAGTATCGGTATTTTCAAAGCAATTCCCAATGGCGCGTTCACTGCGGATGACGTCATCAGCAGAAATACCGATCTCTGGCGCTGAAATGCCGATCCAGTGCACGCTGATACAAATCAATACAAAGCAACAAATCCGTCCGCTCCGTACGCAGCGATGCGGACGCAGTGGACGCGCACGTTTAGGACTTTATAAGTTTTAAGACATGCCGGTTTCCTCACGATGTTTGAAACAGACGAGTAGATAGATGTTCTCTAGTACCGCAACATAAAGCACCTTTACTCTATCCATGTGCAGATCAAATCAGCTCTAGAGAAGCCGATGAAGGCGGCGAACCTGATGCAGACGGCGGAACAGGTCTACCTGTTCCTAGTAGACCGCGTGAGGGCCAACTTGCATATCGTACTGTGCTTCAGCCCTATCGGAGACGAATTCAGGTAACTAAATCTGTATCACGTCACTTGCTTCGAACTTTTGCTTAATGCTTTTGAAAAATGAAAGAATGAAACATATTTATTTGCAACCACTTAGACCACAATGAAATCTTTCTATCATTTCACTTATTTAATTGTCTAAATAATTATAACACAGCACAATAACTTACAAAAATAGTAATAGCTGAAATACTTTAACACATTTTTGACATACTTTCATATTTTTCTTTCTTGCCAATTTTAATAATAATTACATATAATAATTACATATATACATATACATTTAATTTTATTTGAATAATCATGCATGACTGTATCTAAGTACCTTTTTTTTTGAAGGGGTAAATGCCTTCGCATCACCCTTCATGGGGTTCATGGGGCCATGGGGGTGACGGAAGGGGTATGTGGGGCTCGAACTCACTAAAAACCCCCCTGTGAGCCATCCTACGCAAAAGATATAGCGAGATGGGGTCGCGTTTGCATTCACCATCTCGCCACAGCGGTAGCCCCGGAATTACTTAACCGGGCCATTGCGTCTGCGCAGGGGCGACCTTGCTCACCAAGGCCACTCACCAGTCGTGTAGGGCCACATTAGCCAGCGAAAGTCTTGAATTTTGACCCACCTCTAAATTGTAAAAATATGTGACACTTTATAAACTACTGACATTTTTGTACCTACTTTTATGCCATGTTTTTATGTATATAAATGAATTGATTTATTATCAAAGGGTACATGGCACATAGATAGATAGATAGAAAATTCTTTATTGCACATAAACAAAATGTATCGTACATAGGCGAACTTAATGCTAGAAAGCATTCTCTTCCAGTTAACCTTTGTGTAGTTTTGAAAAAAAACCGAAAGGGCAGTGCACACACATGGATGATGGGAGTTTTTTATTAATAACTAAACAAATAGGTATTAAATATTCGATATAAGACAACACAAGCATTCATATTGAGTTTTTCGCAGGAATCGTATCCGTCAGTACCCAGCCCTCATTAATTCCACAACCACTAACTGGTTCCTGGAGTGGCCGCGAGAGGCGCTGCTCGAAGTGGCCTATAAGTTCCTCGAGGGGGTAGAACTATTGGCATCCATAACTGGCCCCAGGGTAAGTGCTACAAGTAAATGTATATTGGTGAATATTCCACACAGCAATATCTAGCCCTAAAATATAAAGATTTTACTAAGAAAACCAGCCCCTTGATCACGTAACTTTTGTTGCATTTAAAATCCGGTTGCATATGTCAATTTTGACAGTTTTGCCATCGCAAATCTGCCAAAATTGACATATGCAACCGGATTTTGAATGTAACAAAAGTTACGCGATCAGCCTGCAGATAGCTGACTTCAATACGTGTACCTACACTTTCAGGATTTTGTGAAAACCTCTCCAGCAGGGAGTTCTTAGTTCAGATCCCTAAAGTCGTTAAAAAACTGTCGTGCAATAATTTGTTTTTAACCGACTTCAAAAAAGGAGGTTATCAATTTTTTTTGTTTGTTACCTCTTTACTGGATGGACCGATTTTGATGATTCTTTTGTTAATCAAACGCTGGTTCTTGTCATTTGGTCCCATTTAAATTTGAATCAGATCTGGTGAGGAGTTGTTTTTTTCTTGAAAGATTATTCTGCGTCAAAATGTATGTGCACAGTGCCAGTATTATCGGTGAAGGAAAACATCGAGAGGAAACCGGTATGTCGAAGAGCCATAAAAGTTCATAATAATATATGTCATAACACCGATGCTAGATAGGCTCTTTAAAGCCGGGTCCGCAGCGCCAATTTTCTAACAAAACATGTTTCATAACATGTTAAGCATAACATGTTTTTAAAACAGCCCGTCTGGTGTGTTCTGTTTTGTTTATTGTTTTTGTTTCATTCCAATTCATTTCAAAAATGAGTTCCGACGAAGAGGACGTAGAAGCTTACACATATATAACATAAAATGTGACGCTTCCCCTCCCCGCAGGCGAACGCGGGTGATGTTATCCATTTGTCTCGGCAAACATGTTTTTGTGTTTTTGCTAACAAAACTGTTAAGCCACGCCCCTATTTTGTTTTGTAAACATGTTAAGATGTTAGAAAACACGAAAACACGGCGCTGCGGACCCGGCTTTAGGCGCACTTAAAATCCTTTTGCCATACTGTTTGGAAAGAACTCGTGACACGGTTAAAAGAAGAAGAATACAAGTACCTAACGGTCTTTTAATAGACCATACTATTTCTGTGCAACTTGCATGACGCTGTGATTGGCGGGATTGAGAATAATATCCGGATGCAGCCAATCAGCGACAGGGATTGTCAGCTCTAGTTTACAAGGCACTTCCTATTGCACAATGGAAATCTTTACGCGGTGATAGCACCTAAGTCGGAGAACCCAAGCTCTTATCTAATTGAAGACTAAATATTTAATCTATAAATACCAAGCACCGGTGGTCTAGTGGAAGTGACCCCGCCTTCCGATCGTAAGGTCGCAGGTTCGAATCCGGTCGTGCACCAATGGATTTTTCTATCGAAAAATTTATGTGCGCAATGCCAGTGCTCTTAAACGGTGAAGGAAAACATCGTGAGGAAACCAGTTAGTATTCTAACAGCGGCGATGGGCTTGCAACCTGTCACGTATGGAATACTAACTACTGCAAAATGTGGGTATGTGCCAAATGTAATGTTTGGACGTACCTCTGACTACCCCCCCTTAGACATCCTCAAAGAATCTTGAGTTAGTACTTGGCACTGAGAGATCTGAGGGGATATCTACCGTGACTGGGGATCAAAGTCGTGAAGCTGTAAATACCACTTTCCACAAAAAAAACCGATTTCAAATACTGAAAAATACACTCTATAACTTTAAAACATCGTCAGATCTTCACTATCACTACATACCTAGTATAAAACAGTCGCTTTCTCTGTACCTATATCCCTATGTCCCCATGTCCCTATATATGCTTAAATCTTTAAAACTACGCAACGGATTTTGATGCAGTTCTTTTTAATAGATAGAGTGATTCAAGAGGAAAGTTTATATGTATAATACATGCATGATATGTGCACCCGTGCGAAGTACAATAACACATAAAGCACCCGCTTTCAAACATAAAATAATTTATTTCGGTCATGCACATTGAAATTATACCACCACACTGTGTTGAAAGAAAGTAGTGATAGGACAAAAAACCGTAAGACTGATTAAGTACAAGCATTTTAGCCTGTCCTGCTTCATCGTCAGTTACATTGAGAGACTTGGTATAGAAAAATTAATTGATTTATTTCCAAATACAACAGCTATTCCTGGAGCGTTATTTACTATGACCAATCCAATCGCGTTTGCGTTTAGATCACGCTGTGACGTCACACGGCTAGGGCAAAGTATCTCCTATGTCATATATAGAGAATAATCTTTATGTATAATAAAAAATATATATCTATCTAAGTATATAGTGTATTAAATATATCAGTCATCTAGTGCCCATAACACAAGCTTTGATCAGCTTACTTTGGGGCTAGATGGTGCTGTGTGGATTGTCCAGCATTATTTATTTATTTATAATGCTTCTGATGTTTCCCTAGATCCGTCGCAAAGAGTCCGTCGTCGAGAGCCGCGAAGATATCCTCCGCGCGTCGGTGGCATCTATCATGTCGCTCATCCACTCCTCTGTGGGGAAATACTCTGTGAAGATGTGGCAGGAGATGAGACGAACTAATTACGTCACGCCTACCAACTATCTGGAGTTGGTGTCCGGATACAAAGAGTACGTGAACCAACTGTTTTACGATATCTGTGTGTCTAAAGTTGACGGCCAATGGTGGCCAAGGGATGCTCAAACCTAGAGGCAGACCACCCGCCCGTTGGTCAAACGACATTGTAGTGCTGGAAATGAATGAAGAGACTCGCAAGGGACCGGAAAGAGTGGTGTATTAAAGAGAAGGCCTATACTCAGCAGTGGGTGCAAACAGACTGAAATAAAAAAATAATAATAAATAATGCTGGACAATCCACACAGCACTATCTAGTCCCAAAGTAAGCTATTCAAAGCTTGTGTTATGGGTACTAGATAACTGATATATTTAATACATTATATACTTACATAGATAGATTTTTTTTTATTATACATAGAGAACACCCAGACCATCGGAACAAATTTCTGCAGATCGTACACAAATTTGTTCCAAGGCGGGAATCGAACCCGCAACCTCTTGCGTCGCAGGCAGGCTCTCGCCCGCTGCGCCACAGAGGTCGTCGAAATGATGATGATGATGAAAGTTGATGGACGCAGGGCAAGGCATCGTAGGGCACGTTCCTATAGTTTTATGGACATGGGGCTGTTTTATCAAGTGTTAATGCTTTTCAGGAAAAATATGATTTTCTATCCTACTAACAAGTTTGTAGGTAAGTATGGACGGATGGAGGTATGTTTGTTACTCTTAACTCCAGAACGGCTGAACGGATCTTGGTGAAAAATGGCACAGAGATATAATATAGCCTGGAATAACACATAGGCTACTTTTTATCCCGTGGGAATACCAGGATTTGAAACTACGCGGGAGTAACCGCAGGGCGCTACTAGTATTCTATACATTCCAGAATGCTGAGAATGAAGCGGTACGAGGTGGCATTGCAAGCCAATAAGCTAAGAAACGGTCTGGGTAAGGTTGAAGAGACCACCAAACTGGTCGGCCAGATGTCGGAAGAATTGGCCATCGCTCAGGTATCCAGCCAGAACTAGCTGACGTGACAGTTAATAATAATAAAAAAAATGCTGGACAATCCACACAGCACCATCTCGCCCCAAAGTAAGCTACTCAAAGCTTGTGTTATGGGTACTAGATGACTGATATATTTAATACATTATAAATAAAATAAATAAATAAATAAATAATGCTGGACAATCCACACAGCACCATCTCGCCCCAAAGTAAGCTATTCAAAGCTTGTGTTATGGGTACTAGATAACTGATATATTTAATACATTATAAACTTACATAGATAGATATTTTTTATTATACATAGAAAACACCCAGACCATCGGAACAAATTTCTGCAGATCGTACACAAATTTGTTCCAAGGCGGGAATCGAACCCGCAACCTCTTGCGTCGCAGGCTGGCTCTCGTCCGCTGCGCCACAGAGGTCGTATGTATGTATGGGTATATAGTTATAGTACCCGTCAAACTTCTTGGCCATCGCGCGAGGTGGTAGGGGAAAGGTTTGCACTCTTCGCACCACCAAAGAGACCTATTTTTTGTTTCTTTTTCATTCAAGGTCGTTTGTCCATGAAGTTTGACGTATACTATACCCTATCACCTAGGTGCAAGTGGCGGAATACACCGAGCAATGTATCGAGTACATGGGCGTTATAAACGTGCAGCAGAGAAACGCCGACGAGCAGCAACGCAGCGTCGCGGCGAGAAGTGAGCATCCTACTAATATTATAAACGTGAAAGTTTGTAAGTATGGATGGATGTTTGTTACTCTTTCACGCCGAAACGGCTGAACAGATCTGAATGAAACTTGGCAGAGAGATACATTATAGTCTGGAATAACACATAGGCTACTTTTTATCCCGTGGGAATACCAGGATTTTAAACTAAGCGGGTGAAACACGGGGCGAAACTAGTAACAACATACATCGTACATCGTTTTATTCTGATTTTTTGGCATATTCTATGTCTTGGTTGTGTACTTACAAAGTCATTTGCGCTGGCTTGTTTCGCATGATTTGTATAGAGAATAAAAAGATTTATCTAGGTATAGATCTTTCACTCAAAAAATGCACGAGAAAACTAAACTCTAGGAACTACAAAATAGGTTAGACAAGAAACTACATAATTCATTTATTCGTTTACAATATTGTTATTTTAAATAATATAAAAGGCAAAAGTGATTGACCGATGACAACGCACAAGCCAAACCCTTAGAGCTTGAAACTTGAAATTTCGCACACGTATTCCTCATAAGACGTAGGCACCCACTAAGGAAGGATTTTTCAACCCCAAAGGGGTGAAATAGGGGATAAAAGTTTGTATGAAAGTTTCAAAGGAAACGAGCGCGAGCGAAGCCGCTGCTTCAGCTAGTTTTAAATAACCACAAAAGCTGTTGTTAGGCAAGAAGACGATGGAAGAGGAAGTCCAGTGCAAGAAGCTGGCTGAGGCCGCTATGAGAGACCTTGCCAGCGCCATGCCTGCCTTGGACGAAGCCGTGAAGGTACATATATTTTTTTAAGATTGGTGGTCAGTCCACACAGCACAATCTAGCCCCAAACTAAGCCAAAGCTTGATGGGAACCGGATTGCTGATATAATACTTAAATACTTTTTGTTGTAACTACTTTTTGTATACTTCCTACTTCCTTTTAAGTACGGATGGATGGATGGATGTATGGATGTTTGTTACTCTTTCATGCCGGAACGGCTGAACGGATCTGTATAAAACTTGGCAGAGAGATACATTATAGTCTGGAATAACACATAGGCCGTGGGAATACCGGGATTTAAATCTGCGCGGGTGAAACCGCGGGTCGCAACTAGTATAATGTAATTGACACCCAGACAGAGAACAAACATTTACGTTCATCACACAAATGTTTGTTCACGGTGGGGTTCGAATGCTTGCTGCATTTTTACGCTTTTCATTTACGGTTTTCAGTGAATGAAATAAGCATTTTAGAGGGTGAACGGCATAAAAAGATTTTTGATTTTGATTATATTTTTTATGAGTAGTTGAACTCTGTGAAGGGCTCGTCCCGGAAAAATAGGTACCCCTACCACAACGCCGTTTTCTGCCGCCAAGCAGCAACGCTGTGTTTCGGTTTGAAGAGTGTGGTCGCCGGTGTAATTACAGACACATGAGGCTTAACATCGGTATGCCTCAAGTTGATGGACGCAGGGCACTGCATCGTAGGGCACGTTCCTATCGTGCGTGACTTACGAGGCAATAGTTTGACCATCTGCTTGTTCCCTCAGCTGTATAAAAAAATAAAAACTTGTATGCTCCAGGCTTTAGATGCATTGAATAAGAAGGATATCACAGAAGTCAAGTCCTACGCCAAGCCACCGCAAAAGGTAGAAATGGTGTTGGAGGCTGTACTCATTTTGCTACAGGTCAGTTTGTAATTTATATAATGTAAATTCTGTTACAGTCTGGACTCATAACCGGTAAAAAAACCACTTTTGATTGCAAAAATCAGGCAAAAGTAGTTTGACCAATTGTGTCTTAATTATAAACAATTTTGACTGAGTTTCGCAGTCAAAAGTGATTTGAGCAATGCCCTGTAGTCAAAAACAGTTTTGAATGCAAAAATCAGTCAGTCATACTTGATTTGCCTAATTTTTTTTTTCATCCAGTAAAAAGTTATGAGGTAACAAACATAAAATACCCCGTACCCATACCCCCACCCTGTATCCTAGTATCTAGTAAAAAAAAAAAGGTTTTTCACCCAGTCAAAAGTTATAAGGTAACAAACATAAAAAACAGTCGAATCTCCCCTTTTTTTAACCTCGAAACTTACGGCTATGAAAAACAGTCGAATTGAGATACTCCTCCCCTTTTTTTTTACCTCCTAACTTACGGATTGGTTACTACCGTGTTGTTTCTAGAAAGAGCCAACCTGGGCCGAAGCCAAGCGCCAGCTTGGCGACCAGTACTTCCTGGATCGGCTGCGTGACTTCGACAAGGACAACATATCTGACAAAACGCTGAAGAAAATCGGCACTTACACCTCTAAACAAGACTTCGATCCGGAGATTGTGGGCACCGTGTCGGCAGCCGCTAAGTCGCTGTGTCTATGGGTGCGGGCTATTGAGAAATATGGAAAGGTGTACAAGTGAGTCAATTAACTATCCTACTAATATTATAAACGGGAAAGTTTGTAAGTATGGATGGATGTTTGTTACGCTATAACTCCAGAACGGCTAAACGGATCTTGGTGAAAATTGTCACAGAGATATACTATAGTCTGGAATAACACATAGACTACTTTTTATCCCGTGGGAATACCGGGATTGAAAACAACGCGGGTGAAACCGCAGGGCGCTACTAATATTATAAACGCGAATGTTTGTAAGTATGGATGGATGTTTGTTACTCCTTCATGCCGAAACGGCTGAACGGATGTGGATGCAACTTGGCAGAGAGATAGATCTGGAATAGCACATAGGCACGTTTTTCGGTTATTGTGGTTAATGTTTATTTCGGTTACGGTTCCAAAGTTTAAAAAAACAAAATGAATAATAAAAGTTAACCACAATAGCCGAAAAATTGTTACAAATTGACCAATTTTTTTGGTTTTTCTTAAATGTCCATAATTTTCAAACTGATAGATAGATGGGACAGATTTTTTTCTGATTTTTCTCATGATGTTTACAATCAAGCCTGTCGCCCCGTTTTGGCTAGAACTGTACTAGATATTAAGGCATAAAAATAAATAATAAAAAATAACTAAAAACATGTAACACATAACCCAACAAAGGTTCCTCGATTTAAAGTTACAAAGTAGTGAACAGAATTGACAGAACCACTACGTTTTATGATATAACTCGCGATCCGCCCACGCGCCCCTGCTTCGCACGGGTGCACATTATCATGTATGTATTATACATATAAACCTTCCTCTTGAATCACTCTATCTATTAAAAACAAACCGCATCAAAATCCGTTGCGCATACATAGGGACATGGGGGTATAGGGACAGAGAAAGCGACTTTGTTTGAATGATATCTCTCTTAGGATAGTAAAGCCTAAGAAGGAACGCCTCGAGGAAGCTCTGGAGTCGCTCCGCATGAAGCAGCAGATTCTAGCGGAGGCTCGCGCGAAGCTGCGGGAACTGTCCGAGATGATAGCTCGCCTGCAGAAGGAGTACGATGAGAAGGTGGCGCAGAAAGACGAGCTCGAGAGGAAGTCGAGGCAGCTGCAGCTGAAGCTGGAGAGAGCAGAGGCTCTCATTACTGGACTCTCAGGTAACAGATGTTTGGATAACTATTCAGTAAAAAAAACCGACAGCAAAAAAAATAAAACAGAGATACGCAATTTCATTTCGGTACTTTACAAAACTACACAAAGGTTAACTGGAAGAGAATGCTCTCTAGCATTAAGTTCGCCTATGTACGATACATTTTGTTTATGTGCAATAAAGAATTTTCTATTCTATTCTATTCTATTCTATTCTACTTTGATGACATAACGAACCTGAACGGATTTCGATAAAATTTCTATGGGACCTATCTTAAAGCAGGTGTATCCTCTCAATTTTTTTTTCAACCTGCTATACAGCTATATGACGGAGTAATGTATAACATAAAAAATCCAGTCAAATTGAGAACCACCTTTTTTTGAAGTTGGGTAAAAATTTGGTGTTTCTCTCGCCACATCTTGAAGCCAAGTTGCGCATCGTTCAGTTTCAAATTTCATGTGGTCATTTGAGGACCTATACAATTATTGAAAAAAAAAATCTACATATACCTACTCCGAAATTTAAAGCATGGACACTACCACATTGGAAAGACACATAGTTAAAATAGAAAGAAAGAAAGATAATTGATTTATTGACACACAAACCTATGAGGATCAAAAATTTATAGGCTAATAACTAATTGTAGAACTTAAAGATAAATAAAAGGTGAAAAAATAAGGTGCTATTATGGTACAGAGTAGTCCTCCTTATGACGAGTGCGACAAACAGGTCCCGTCTCAGCGAAATGCTGCTGACCATCCATAGATGGTAAGCAACGCTGGTTTTCAGACGAGACTCGTGGCTTCACGAACACAATCTATACAGGGTGTTACAAAACTACCCGTAATGCCGAAATGAGGTTATATATGGCCTTATAACGAGTACATTCACGATATTTAAGAACCGTAGTAACGCTGTATAATATAACCCAAAGAAAAAAAAAATTTTACTGAGTTGCAAACCCTATTTCAGTCAAATTAAACATAACATTAATTAACATGGCTATCTTCAGAATTAATATTAAACAGTTGTAGGATATCGATTAGAAGATTTGAAATTGACAACAATTTTTTTTCCAATTTAAATTTTTTTGAAGCCAAGTACCTACTTGAATTTATTGACGTCCTTGTATTGAGGTAGCAAAGATTGATGAACGAAAAATAGAAAAACTATGAAAGTAGACAATTATTAGGTAAAATCCTTTCACCACACTGTTTCGAAAGAAACTAGTGACACGATAAGAAGAAGAATTAGGTAAAATAAGTATGTAGTAGGCCTTCCTGTTAAATAATCTGGGTCCCTGACATGACAGCTTATTAGGGTTGGCAATATTTTTGGGTTTGATAAAAATAATTATATATATTTACGGGGTATTTTGTAACAGGTTGTAAGTAAATGAATTTCTGTTCGTTAGTCTCGCAAAATCTCGAGAACGGCTGATCTGATTTGGCTAATTTTGGCCTTGAATTATTTGTAGAAGTCCAGAGAAGGTTTAAAAGATCAATAAATATGAAAATGCTTGGAATTATCGATTGAGGCAGTACGAAGTCTGCCGTGTCAGCTAGTACATAGATAAATAGAAGTTGGTATTAAAACGTGAAGTAATAATTAATATTTTGTACAATATTATCCTACTAATATTATAAATGCGAATGTTTGTAAGTATGGATGGATAGATGTTTGTTAATCTTTCACGCCGGAACACGGATCTGAATGAAACTTGGCAGAGAGATAGATTATAGACTGGAATAGCACATATTAGGCTCTGGCCGTGGGCATACCGGGATTTAAATATGCGCGGGTGAAACCGCGGGGCACAACTAGTTCAATAATCAGTACATAATAATAAGCGCTCATTTTTGTATACATTTATGCAAATAGGTCAGACATACCCACGCGTTTTCGATACATTATAACAAGGTATAGGTAGGCATCATTCAGATGAGAATCGATACAGGTAGTGGCTGCCGGGTGCAAAATAGACGCATGCGTGCATCCTGCATTACATCTGGGACCATTAGTCAGAATGCCATTAATCAGTTACCCGCTATAAGTTCGCTCCCCTGTCTCTTGTCCCTGAGAATGTGTTAAGCCTCGTTCAACCTTGAGTTTAAGAGTTCCCGCGGATTCATACCATAGCTTTTCGGGTACGTGGAGTGAGACTACAAGGATTCAAGAATTTGTGAGCCGATATTCGCTTTGTCGATATTGATTGGAGAACTTTGAAGTTGAAAACGTAAGTATAATTAATTAATAATTTTACAATTGTTTTCGCCATGATTTGTGACTGCTGATTTTTTGTATACAACCAGCTGATGGAACAAGCAGATGGCCCACCTGATGTTAAGTGTTAACCATCACCTATAACAAAGCATTGCCTCGCAAGTCACGCACGATACGAACGATATTGAATCTGATATTTGAATCTGAGCGCTTCCATGCTCTGAAGGGTACTTTAAGGGCCCGGCGACAGCGGCTCGCTGTTTCGAGGTGTGATTGGCTATTATTTCATTTCGGGGAGGTTGTTTGAAAGAATAACTATCCAGTGACACGCATAAATACTGTTCGAATACAAATAATACAATAATTTAAGGGAAATGTGCTTGAGTCAGAAATCATTTTGGTATTAGGTAAACGTAAGGCCAAACATAAAAAAAAAATACTACCAAAATGTTTTCTGGTTCGGGCATGTTTCCCTTATATTATTGTGTTATTTGTGTTCGAACAGTATTTATGCGTGTTACTGGATAGTTATTCTTTCAAACAATCTCCCCGAAATGAAATAAAATGAAATAATAGCCAATCGCACCTCGAAACTGCGAGCCGCTGTCGCCGGGCTCTAAGGTAAGGCCTTGGCTCCAAGCTATATGCCTGAGGCCGGCCTAAAAGATCGGGTTCAAGTGCTCTAATTCACTAGCACATACGAACTCTTTCATTATTATTTTGTGACCAAGACGAATAATTCAAATAACATTGCAGATTTTATTATAAATTCCTATAATAATATAATAGATTTATATAATTGGATTCTTACCGCCGTTTTCTGAAAAATCGATTTAAACTAATCGGCTGTCAAGTCACTTGCTATTTCAGCTTTTACTTCAATAAGATAGAGATAGCAAGTGGCTTGACAGTGGTTGAACAGTCTTTTATTCGTCACTGAGGTCGCGATATAATGACCGCTAAGTGCGTGCTATATCTTTTCGCTGTCGATGAACAGTGATAAGTGAAAGGCTATGAGTCACGGGTTTTGGCAATGAAATATTTCCTCGGTATTTTTGAGTGACACCTTTGTTATCTTTGTTATTATATTTTTGTTACAGGTATATAATGGATATTGACGTGTCCTCGATCCCTCTGCCTTCCACCCCGCCCCCCGGGAATGTATTCAACATGGATCAACCAACCAGTACATATCCAGAATCGGATTTCCAGGGTTATCACTCTGTATTAAATCCTTCTTATTATTCTTGTTATCCGTTCAATTGTAAGGGTCAAACACCTTGGGCTTACGCACATTGGAGTCACGGCCCTTGGGGTCGAACTCTTACGGTGACAATGTATCGGAATCAACGATGGGTTATCCAGCCACTGGTGTTTCCCAATTATTATTTACCATATCCTTCGCCGGCCGAGCCATCTCACGCACCGGTTAAACTTCCCAAGAGGTCCGTTCATCGTAGGCTGTTGAAGCGTTTTTATAATAATTATGGCAGTGAGCGTTACCATGATCAAGGTAACATTCGTAACTTCAAGAGAAGATATTGCTTTGAAAATAACTGCTAGGCGGCAAACAAACTATACCCGTCAATAATCATCCGAGGCAAACGAACTATACCCGTCAATAATCATCCGAGTCAAACAAACTATACCCGTCAATAATCATCCGAGGCAAACGAACTATACCCGTCAATAATCATCCGAGTCAAACAAACTATACCCGTCAATAATCATCCGAGGCAAACGAACTATACCCGTCAATAATCATCCGAGTCAAACATACTATACCCGTCAATAATCATCCGAGGCAAACGAACTATACCCGTCAATAATCATCCGAGGCAAACGAACTATACCCGTCAATAATCATCCGAGGCAAAAAAACTATACCCGTCAATAATCATCCGCTATATAAAAGATAACGATTTTTATTATGATTTTATTTATATATTATTATATTTCTATAGGTAATGATTGCTATAAAAATTTTGTGAAACGTATACGTGGTGAAAAGGGTTACTTTTTATAATTTATTTGATACAGGAATGTATGCCAGCCATGTGCGAGACTTATTGTACATAATAAAAAGCACCTATTAATTATATTTTTTGATACCTAGTTTATTTTGTATTTCAACTTTGAAACACTATTAAATTGATATTTTGAACTGTTATTACCTACAAAATAACAAATGACTTAATGAAATTAATATTGATGGACATTCCAGACTGCATTAGTATTTAGTCCTGAACTAGTGAATATAACATTTGTACTTAATCTTTTTTTATAAATAAAATAATATTTTTAATATTATAACAATATCTTTAATATTATAGATACTTAAAATAAAAAATAAAATCAAATTTATTTAAATTTAATTTATTTATTAAATGCCAAATTTAACAAAACTAAATGTCAAAATGCGCTGGCAGTTTAAAACATTATTTGAGGTACAATACCACCGTGAGCTTAAAGTTCGTCTCTCAATTTTTTTTTAAATTAGTTATTTAAACATTACATTACACATAATTATTATTACAGGTAAAGACCTAAAACCTAATAAAATAGAATAGTCCTCAAAATTAAATATATAATCTCTAATAACTATTGTGTTAGATTCTTAAACTCGATGCTAATAACATTGTTTTTATCTTCAAGTGTCTAGCAAATTCTTTTGTTTCTCAAAACGATAACTAGAGTCACTTCGTTTGTAAGGTATATTATTATGTATACGGAAAAAAATCTCCGTCCGAAAATTATTATTTATTATTATTAAGTACCAATTATTTTTATTTCGTTGTTATGGGTAAAACTATTATGAAATTTTAATTAGTATAGCGATAGGTACCAACCTACCTACCTATACCTTTAGCTTTAAAATGAGTGAATCTTGGTATAAATGATAAATGTATTTTGTCGATGTTTTTAATATCTACATATATGTGGTATTAGATGTAAGGCTAGTTATTAAATGAGCAGACGCAGTCAGCTCATTTATTGCTTTTTTTATGCAATATGCTAATGTAACAGGTTCTGATGTAGATAACCACCTTTAATAATGCAGGGCCTTGCAAGTCACATGTCAAAACGTGCCCTATGCACAGCTCCTGCAACCATAAACTTACGGCATACAGGTGTTATCAAAGTAAGCTAACTCTCTTATAACTGGTTCGCACTGGTCGAGTCACAGTCGAGTAGTACCTCCCTCCGTCCGTGCTCGCTGGTTGGCAGATAACACAATGTAAAAATGAAAAATCAAATCAAATCGTTTACTTGCAACTAAGTACATGGTATCATAATAACAATGCTCGCTACTCGACCAGTGCGAACCAGCTAATAATGTAGAACGGGATTTTTTTAGAAAATTAGGATTTCATTTTAAGCTGACTGATTTATTTTGTTATGTTTATGTTAAAGACATGGCCTAAAGGCCCCTCTTCAGTTTAACAAAAGCGTCCTATCTTTATCGCTCCATGTATATTGCTATACAACTTATTTACTTTTTTGCTCATAACGTTTTTGCTCATAACTAGTTGTAAGATAAATGTGTGTTCGTTATTATCGTTCCCCCACGTCTTTTGGTGACAGAAATGATTTTTTTTCCTGTTTGTCACCTTGCAGAACTATGGGGCAGACTGGCGCGGGGAATACCTAATAACAAGCAATAACGCTATGGCTATTGCTTCATCATCATCTTCCTGCCCTTATCCCACTCTAAGTAGGGTTGGCACAACAGATTTTAAAAGTATCGCTATTGCTTATTTTTAGATATTGCCTGCGGATTTTTTTTGTCATTTCTGTCACCTAGGACCTTGGTTGGGATGACATATAGGAACTATTGTAGACGCAACAAAGTTAAAGCGTAATGGAGTTGAATCCATTTTTTAAGATTGTATTGAGATATATCTCTCTACGAGTTAATTGCCGGATGTGATCTGAGTGCCATGGAGTAGGTGGTTAGCGCAGCTCCGTATCAAGTGGGTTCAATTCCCACTCGGATAATAACTTCAGGAATATTTAAAATATTTAAATTTAAACTTGTGGACCTTCATGAACTCACGCTTTAAATTCCTATAGTGATCCTATTAGTAGGATCACCCTACTAACATTACAAACTGTGTAATATATCACTATTAAAACGAGGAAAAAAACCTAGGTAATATCATGGCTTGTGATTTCAAACCTAAATAAACTCATAATATGAAGTTCTCTTCTAAAACGGTCAATCTGACATAATTATAAAAAAATCAAACACACAATTACAAAATCACATAATTACATAATTATTTATTTTTAAGAGTAGTAGAGCTCTTTGTGAAGGGCTCGTCCGGGGAAGTACTACCACCACGCCTTTTTCTGCCGCCAAGCAGCAACGCTGTGTTTCGGTTTGAAGAGTGTGGTCGCCGGTGTAATTACAGGCACATGAGGCTTAACATCTGTATGCCTCAAGTTGATGGACGCAGGGCAGTGCATCTTAGGGCACGTTCCTATTGTGCGTGACCTACGGGGCAATGTTTTGTTTATAGGTGATGGTTACCACTTAACATCAGGTGGGCCATCTGCTTGTTCCATCAGCTAGTTGTATAAAAAAAAATTATGTCACCACTATCAGCTACCAACCTTCAAATAGATTAGAATTCTCAAGACTATTTCGTGACGGAATCCTTTTGGAAAGTGCAAAATTTGACGGAACCCTACAATAAAACATAAATGTCTTTGTGGACATTCTTTATTAAAAAACATAGAGTACCTACAATGTAATAATTTCTTTTAGAAGTTAATGGGAGGGCTGAGCCCCCACAGGGTACCTACGCGGAACCCTAGGCTTCCGCGCACACTTTGAGTAGGTAAGGCTGGATTAGACTTTTAGATTGAAATAGATTATATTAGATCCATAATATGAAATTGGCGTTTTGTCGAACTAGGCACTTTGGCGAATGATTATGTGTTGCAGCAATTTCATATGAATGGACCTAATAACAAGCTAAAGCGAAATTGTAGATATTAATAAGTAAAACGGTTATGTATTATTATTACTGTATTTATAGTTAATTTCTTAACTATGCATGTTTGGTATTATATTTGTCTGCGTTTGCGAACTTGTCAATAGCAATTGCAATTGCAAATAGACGCTGTTACCTACTCTGCCCGTTTGTACCAGGCCTGTAGCGAGGAGAGTAGCACCTCCCACCACGGTATTTTGTGTTATCTATCAGCCAACCAGTGAACACGGACGCGTGGTGAGTGGTACTACTCGTCTGTGACTCGACCAGTGCTAACCAGCTATAAGACAGTTCTACACTCTTATAGCGCATAAGAGAGTTCTACTCTCTTATAGCTCTACTCTCTACTCGCTACAAGCCTGGTGCGAACAATGTATAACTGCCACAAAACTGGCAGAATATTATGTTTTATAGAATATCTTCATATCGATATTTTATGCTATTGCTTTAAATGAATATCATATTTATTAACCCGAAGTAAAAAAAAAATATTATACAATAAAATGAGGATCCTTATATGTTTTTGTAACAAATAAATATATTTATAAGAGTTTAAGAGTAGTAGAGCTTTTAAGAGTAGTAGAGCTCTTTGTGAAGGGCTCGTCCGGGGAAGTACTACCACCACGCCTTTTTCTGCCGCCAAGCAGCAACGCTGTGTTTCGGTTTGAAGAGTGTGGTCGCCGGTGTAATTACAGGCACATGAGGCCTAACATCTGTATGCCTGAGGCCTAACATCTGTATGCCTGAGGCCTAACATCTGTATGCCTCAAGTTGATGGACGCAGGGCAGTGCATCGTAGGGCACGTTCCTATTGTGCGTGACCTACGGGGCAATGTTTTGTTTATAGGTGATGGTACCACTTAACATCAGGTGGGCCATCTGCTTGTTCCATCAGCTAGTAGTATAAAAAAAAAAAAAAAATATGATACATTGTAGTCCTCCATATGCCAAGTGGATCCAGTCTCACACTTTTTACAGAAACTTATTTCTAGAAATGAAATAGGTTTAACTTGGGGCTGTACAGTCAATCACTGCAGTTTCACCGACAACCACACCCGAAACCGAAACCAAGCAACGCTGCTTGGCAGTGAAAATAGTACTTTCTTCCACGGATAAAAAACTACACACAAAGAGATCTACTTATAAAGTTCAAAATGTTTTGTCTGATGTGTAGGTATTGGTATGTCTAAGAAAAATCAATTTATCGCAAGGAAAACCTTTGAGGAATATAATATGTCTTTGAAAAACTATTTAAATGTGAAACTCTTATTCCTAAATAATAAAAGCTGTCGAACAACGTTTCCGATTCAGACTTATTATTATTGAGCATTATTCAGGAATACGAGACTGTTTGATGAGTGTTTGGAAAAGTGTGAAAATGTCAATTAAATATATCTATTTGTGACCACTCGATTGTTTTATTTCCAAAACCTTTGATAAAAAGAGTAAGCTATCAAATTCAAATCACAATAGGCCACCGAAATCCTAACTGAAACAAAACACAGGTAAATTATAAAAAAATATTCGTATTAAGTGTTTGTGTCTAGCGATTGCTGAATTATGTGTGGCTCTATTTATTTAATTTTATTTGTTTTTAACTGACGAAAACAAAAACGGAGGAGGTTATAAATTCGACGCGTAGGTATATATTTTTTATGTCTATGACCGCGCATGACTAGTACACTGTAGACCGATTTTGATAGGTAATTATTTTGTTATTTAATTACTTAATTGCATAATGTATTTTATCTACTCTCATGCCATAAAATTCGAATTATAAACGTCAAAACGAATTCATATTCATATACGTCTTTATAAACGCAATAACGTAACCAAATTAAAAAATTTAATTATGATACAGCTCCTCATACAAAGATAGTTGTATAAAATAACTTTTTTACCATAACGATACAGTTCTTTTTCTTTTTGGGAAGAGCAAGGGTCTTGAAACCGTACAGCCAAAGAGTTTGATAGTCTGTAACGACGGCGCGGCGCGGCGGCGGCGGCGCAGCGCGCGCATGCGCTGTTATACGGTTGGTTTGGCGCCAATTGATACGTTTTGTTTCAGTCAACTGGATTTCTTACTAACTTTGACATTTTATTTATTAGGTTCAACACTAATGTATGAGAGTAGATAAAGTAGTGTATGAAACTGCACATAACTAGGTATTAAAACTCGTGGGACACTATTAAAAACCTCGCCTACGGCTCAGTTTTTAAACACCCCCTCGAGTTTTAATACGGCTGATGCAACAGTTTCATAAACTACTATAGCTTTATTGATTAATATTATGATACTGCATCAGCCGCTGTTGCATGCCGCAGCTCCCATGCTAAGCCAGTTGCATTCATGACAAGTGAGGATCTATGACAGGATTGCAACATGTTCCTCCATTCCTCAGGCGAGCGCGAACGCTGGGAGCTGACAGTGGAACGCCTGGACAAGGAGTTTGACAACCTGCCCGGCGACTGTCTGATAGCGACGGGCTTCGTGGCCTATTTAGGACCCTTCGTGTCTGAGTACCGGGAGGCTCTTATGGACGACTGGTTCCGAGAGGTGATATTTAAAAGCGTCTTAGTGGTTCGCCCCGAACTGTCTATAAATGTACAATGAAAAAAGGACAAAGTTTCATGTTAAACTTTATCTGTCTCACATGCAGGTCGTGCAGGTACAAGCATCGTAAGGTCGCAGGTTCGAATCCGGTCGTGCACCAATGGATTTTCCTATCGAAAAAATTATGTGCGCAATGCCAGTAGTGCTCTTAAACGGTGAAGGAAAACATCGTGAGGAAACCAATTAGTATTCTAACAGCGGCGATGGGCTTGCAACCGAAGAAACGTATGGAATACTAACTACTGCAAAATGTAGGTATGTGCCAAATGTAATGTTTGGACGTACCTACCTCTGACTACCCCCATTAGAAATCCTCAAAAACTCTTGAGTTAGTACTTGGTACTGAGATCTCAAGGGATATCTACCGTGCCCGGGGATCAGTCGTGAAGCTTTTTCAGTTTTCCAATCTTAGCTGACCTACAAAATAATTAAAACTTAAAAGGGAGTTCTACTGCCGTCTATACCATACAATACATAAATACGATTATTTCAACTAGCCAGTAGGTTGAGAAAAAGCATTTTTCTTCCTCTCACTCGATGGTGAAACTTCCTAGCAAATAGAGACATTTACGTAAAGGCCCAGATTCTGTAAGAAAGTTCAATCAAGTAGGTACACGGAATTGCCCTAGAGAGGTCAATTTAAGGAGAAAATATAATTGTAACCAAAGTTCAGGTGTAGATACTTATAAAAAACTTGAATTTTGTTTTATTAACAAGCCTACACTAAATCGAATGGCAATTTCACAAGATTCGAACACGAAAGAAGGAAATAAGAACTGAGAAGTACTATTGTTTCACATAGGTTTTCAACGAAGCAGTGCCTGTGACGATGGATCTGAGCATGAAGTACTTTCTGCTCGATGACGCTACTTTGAGAGACTGGAACTACATGGGCTTACCCGGTAAGTATGTAGGCAACACCGCGATAACAGTCAATAAGTAAAAAAACGCGTGTGCTAACCAATCCCAATTTGACCACAAAACTCATCATAATTATTAGCCTGAAGGAGTCCCTATACATTTTCAGCAAGGGTATGAAGTCTCAGAACCTTTCTGAACCTTCATCCACCGCTTTCCTAGAGTCTTATTAGTTCATCGGCGGCGTATCATATGGGGCATGTATGGGGCTAACTATGCTTACTCTTTCGGTTGCCATTCCAAGGACTCGGTAAAATTAGTCCAGTAATTAGTAGAACAACACCACCAGCAGATTGATCTCTTTTATTTCACTCACTCTTTCCATCTTTCCACTGAAAACCAGCGCTGTATGGGCTTGAGCTCATACAGCAAATGCTGAGTGTTGGCCTTTTTTGTCATCAAACAAATTTTAAAAGTGGTTTTATTAATTTATGAGACAAAATGAAGAATGTTCTATTCTATTCTTTTATTGGTCCACCTTGTACTTCTATAACCATTCACATCTGTATCTCGCACTCTTCTCGTAATCGTAATACAGTTTCTCTCCGCCCGCTAACTTTTTACACCTCATTTTGTCCGTCACCAAAATGAGGTGTAAAAAGTTTCCACCACCACTACTTTCGTACTTTTTTTTTATTATACTCCTTATTTTTCCATTTGCCACTCATTGAATTTGCAAATGAAAGAAAATTCATCTCTATTAGAGCTAATTTGATAACAGATGATAACTTCAGTGCTGAGAACGGTATAATAGTGGTGCGAGCCACGCGATGGCCGCTGGCTGTTGACCCTCAAGGCCAGGCTCTCATCTGGATATCTAGACTGGAAGAACCCAATGATATTCAAGTAAAGTCATTAAAATTCTCTCCACTACTATTATCTACTAAGTATGAGACTGTTACATTTTTTTTAATCCACGCAGCACCATCTAGCCCTAAAGTAAGCTAATCAAAGCTTGTGTTATGGGTACTAGATATCTGATATATTTAATACATTATATACATATATATATCTGCTGAGGCGGGATGAACCCGCAACCTCTTCGTCGCAGGTGGACTCTAGCCCGCTGCGCCACTGAGGTTGATCAGTGGCGCAGCGGCATGAAATTGAACTGCAGTTTCTCAGATGAGCAAAATAAAAGCTCTGTAGTGAAATAAGCTCTGCTTTCTGCGCTAAAGGACACACATCTAGCTTGTTTTGTGCCTGGTTGTATTAATTTGTACTCTACCACTCTACAGATTGTGGACTTCGGCCAACCGGGCTACCTCAAGATTATGGAGACGTGTCTTACAGAAGGCAAGCCTATCATAGTCCAGAATGTCGGCGAGGTCTTAGACCCATCCATAGCACCTATCCTGGACAAAGCTATAGTGAAGATCGGAAACTCCTTTGTGATCAAGTTCAACGAAAAAATGGTTCCGTATAATACAGACTTCAAGATGTACCTTACTACTAAATTGGGTTAGCCTAGACTTTTTATTAAACTAACTATAACAATCTAGTCTTACCTAGGTCCTAGCTTAGTATTATATGCTTTGAAGTGATGTTTATTTATTTAAAACACAGGAATTTCCGTTAATAGATGGTAAAACTACCAAAATCATATGCTTATTCGTTCATAGTGTTCAAACAGACAGTTACTAGTGCCTAACAATTTGTTTTGTGTCCTAGCATGATGTGTATTCAATCGATAAACACCAAAACAATCATCTGTATCTACATAACTGACTAAATGGGAGGTGTTTAAAATGAAAAAAATTAAAAAAACTAAGGTAATCTAGCCAGAATAAATGCGTAACGAGGTGACCTACCCCCCCCCCCCCCCCTCACAGCTTTGCATCGATCTTCCGGACACCCTGTATAGGGCTTTTTACGGGCCACGTGACAGTTAGATGCAAGTCTCGACTTATCTCTACAGGTAACCCTGTGTATACGCCCGAAACCCTAACGAAGACTACAATGGTGAACTTCGCTGTGAAGGAACAGGGTCTGACGTCACAGCTGCTCGGTATTGTCGTCCGAAAGGAGAGACCTCAGCTAGAACAGATGAAAGATAACCTTGTCATGACCATCGCTAATAACAAGAAAGTGCTAGTGAGTGGTCTGATATCAAAATATCCTCAATAACTAAATGCTATGTGGAATAGCATGTATGCATACTAATTTGGCTCAATAATATTATCAAATTAAGTTTTTTCGATGAGTCTATTATAGGAAAATCATCTGGGCTGAGAAGGCTAGTTTAAATTATGTTTTTTTATACCACTTGCTGATAAAACAAGCAGATGACCATGTAATGTTAAGTGGTACGTAATCATCCCTTATAACAAAGTATTGCCATGTAAGTCTCGTAAGATAGGGATGTGCCCTACAACGCATACTAAACTGCATCCATCAACTTGAGCCATACAGATACAGATACAGTAAAGCTTCTTGCTTGTAATTTTACCGGCAACCACACTCTTTAAACTGAACCATAGTAGCGCTGCTTGGCGTCAGAAAAAAGCATTTTTTTTTTTATACAACTAGCTGATGAAACAAGCAGATGGTCCACCTGATGTTAAGTGGTAACCATCACCTATAAACAAAACATTGCCCCGTAGGTCACGCACAATAGGAACGTGCCCTACGATGCACTGCCCTGCGTCCATCAACTTGAGGCATACAGATGTTAAGCCTCATGTGCCTGTAATTACACCGGCGACCACACTCTTCAAACCGAAACACAGCGTTGCTGCTTGGCGGCAGAAAAAGGCGTGGTGGTAGTACTTCCCCGGACGAGCCCTTCACAAAGAGCTCTACTACTCTTAAGTAGGTTAGGCATGGTGGTAGTACTTCCCCAAGCCCATATAAAAAGCTCTACTACTCACAAATGTTTTTCCACTGATGAAATAAGAGCCATCATTACAGTCGGACTTAGAAAATGACCTGTTACGCATTATGTACGAGTCGCAAGTACCACTGCTAGACAACGAAGAGTTGTTCGTGACGCTGCAGACTTCACAGCGGACGTCGCTGGAAGTGAAAGACGCTTTGATCACGTCGCAGGAGACCGAAAAGGAAATCGATAGTGCGAGGGCGGTAAGAATGTTTTAATTACGTTGGAATGCCGTTTGGAGTTATGGTACTCCAAACGTGGGTATTTAGGTTTATGGGTTGATGCACAGTGAGGATCTATTTGTATCATCGCAGGACACTACCGAGCCTCTGTCTTAACCCAGTGTGACCAAGAAAAAAGAGCGAGATTAGAGATCGCAAGATGTTTGCAAAGTTTACTCAGACTGTTCTTTCTATTAGTCCTTTGAGACCTTGGATGAAATGTCATGACAGCGATTTTTCATGTAGTTGAATAAAAATCTTCCTTGTTTTTTTAACTATACAAATAAAAAAAAAAGCGGCCCATCGAATGGCAAGCGATTACCGTAGCCTATGGACTGCATCATCAGAACAGTATCACACGTGCATTGCTGTGCTGACCCATTAAATAAAGATTCTACCAAAAATACCATCCAAAGAGCGCTGTTATTTCCAGGGCTACGTTCCAGTAGCGGTTCGTGCATCAGTCTTATTCTTCGCCCTAAACGACCTATCCCGTATCGACCCGATGTACCAGTTCTCACTGGACGCCTATATCGACGTGTTCATGTACTCCATCGACCGCAGCCCTAAAGGCGGCGAGCTGGAAGACCGCATCAATAATTTGAATGAATTTCACACTTATGCTGTATACAAGTAAGTTTATATCAGCTGATCATCATTACTGCTACTAGTTTCCCTGTCTGTTATTATTCTAACAGCTTGTTAGGCCTTTCACCATTAAGTTTCTGGCGTTTTTGAAGCGTGCCTAGTAGAACCGTTGGGATGTTGTTCTGCGACTAGAATTAGCTGGCTGCACCGTCTTGGCTTGGCGACTGTTAAAGCCAGAAGCCAGAATGAACAGTGTTCGGGTCATTCGTCAGTAAGCACTGACGTGTTTTGCTGCACCTCCTCCGATTCTATCTATCTATCTATTCAGCCCGTATGCACCCACTGCTGGGTATAGGCCTCCTCTTTAAAACGCCACTCTCTCCGGTCCTGTGTCAGTCTTTCCCATTGCCGCCCAACTACTTTAACTATATCGTCCGACCATCGGGCGGGTGGTCTCTTATCCGATTACTACGCTGAAAATGGCTCTTGGAAATGATCTTGTTGTATAAAAAAAAAAAAAAAATGAAAGCCAACTTCACCACGAGCGCTTCTGAACCGTGCAGTTATTCTAGGAACACATGCCGAGCTCTCTTTGAGCGCCACAAGCTGCTGCTCTCATTCCACATGGTGTCTCGGATCCTGTTCCAGTCCGGCAAGATGAGCTCTCTCGAGTACTTCTTCCTTTTGAAGGGCGGGGTGGTTTTGGATCGCTCTGAACAGCCAGAGAACCCTACCAGTTAGTACATTGCTGGTTTATCTCGATTTTTTGACAACCTTAGTGGCGCAGTGGGTTAGAGTCCGCGAAGCAGATGTTGCGGGTTCGATTCCCGCCTCGGAACAAATTTGTGTACGATCTGCAGAAATTTGTTGCGTTGTCTGGGTGTTTTCTGTGTATAATAAAAAATATCTATCTGTGTAAGTATATAATGTATTAAATATATCAGTCATCTAGTACCCATAACACAAGCTTTGAGTAGCTTACTTTGGGGCTAGATGATGCTGTGTGGATTGTCCAGCATTATTTATTTATTTATCTATCTAGTTTGATTTTTTCTGAAAATATCCATTCTGTGATCAGACTGGATGCCAGATGAGTGCTGGGATAATGTGACGGAGCTGGACAAGTTGCCAGGCTTCCACGGCGTAGTGGACGCCTTTGAGACCTTTAGCAAGGAGTGGAAGGAGTGGTACTTGAACCCTGAACCTGAGCTGCAACCACTTGTTGGTACGTCTTCAAAGTCAATACTTCTATGCTTTCATGTTAACCATATATAATTGATATATTTTTCTTAGCATTCCTTATACATTTCACATTTCTTAATTAAACGGGGACGTTATGCACTATGACCAATCCAACCGCGTTTGCTTTTAGATCACGTTGTGACGTCACACGGCTAGAGGAAAGTATCTCCTATGTCATAAATAATCAAGTCCAAGATGATTTTGTGACTACACGGTTTGGGGCAAGGAATCTCCTATGTCATAGAGAATAATGCCCGTGCTAAATAATCAGGTTTTCAAACCATGACCCAAGGAGAGCACTAGTGGTCTAGTGGTAGCGGCCCGCCGTCAGATCCTAAAGTCGCAGGTTCAAAACTGGTCATGCACCAATGAGTTTTCTGTTCAAAAGAGTATGTGCACAATGCCAGTACTCTCAAACGTTGAAGAGAAACATCGGGAGTATAGTAGAACCTAAAAATAAGTTCTATAACTTGTGTCAACCTGCTCGATAGGAGCCTCTTTGAGGCGCACTAAATTCCTTTCACCACACTGTTTCGAAAGAAACTAGTTTAGTGACATGAAGAAAAAGAAAAGAACATCATGTCCCAGAAGAGGAACTTTCCGTATTCAGTGTCCTTTGATAATGATGGTTCAAAAAGTGCAGATGCATGACATTCTTGTCTACCAGGTGAATGGAATGACATCTGCAACGACTTCCAGAAGATTCTGTTCGTGCGTTCTTTGCGCGCTGACAGGATATCGGCTTGCGTCACCACTTTCATCATCGCCGTGCTCGGACCGAGATACGTGGAACCGCCAGTTTTGGATATAAAGGTACTGCTATTATACTCGTATAGGCAGGTCGCACTTTGAAAACCCATTGGTTCTCCAGGAAAGTAAAGAGTAAATATAGCGACCAATCCACCCTGATTCTAATTCAATAAGATCTGCACTGTCGTCCCGTATTATGGTGTATTGTAAATTTTCCTCTGCTAACCTCAACCCAGCCAGCCCAGCTTCTTTTTTGATGGTAAAAATGCTCTGGAGTCCCCGACGGTGATGTAGATAACTTTGACCTACAACGGGATATTTACAACGATTGTGAGATTGATTGTCTCCAGTTGTGTTTGATTGAGTTTTGTGTTTGATTCGAGACAATCAAACTCACATATCATTGTAAATATCCCGTTGTAGGTTAAAGTTATGTTCGTAACCATGATGGTGATGTAGATAGATGCCGGGAAGCAAGATCCGATCAGCTCTTGCTCCAACTCACCCTGACCAACCCTCTTATCCTCTAGGCTGCATGGGAGGAGTCATCATTCAAGACGTCCCTTCTCTTCGTGCTGTCCCCGGGCGTTGACCCAACCGCCTCGCTCATCCAGTTAGCCATGGATGTGAAGATGTTTGACAAGTTCCAGTCACTGTCGTTGGGACAAGGGCAGGCACCAGCTGCTTCAAGGTCAGATATTAATTAGTTTATTCTTCTTCTTCGTCGTCTCACTAGTTCTTATAAACAGTGTTGATACTTATAAGTATGTTTCGTTACTTGGAGATGATCGCTTTTTTATCAACTCAAGGGCCCGAGACAGCTTCAGCTTGCAAATACATTTATTTTGGACACACACGATACATACACTTATAATAATTATAACAAGAATATAAAATATAAAATATAAAATAAAACATTACCAGAAGCACGACAGAAAAGCAAACACGAGAAGACAAGAAGAACAATTTCAGAATAAACAGTAGGTAGGAAAAGTAGAAATAAAAACAGAGAAGGACGTGTGTAGATAGGTGGAAGGTACAAATCAGCTCGTGCTAAGTGCATGCGCGCGCGATCCAAAATAGGCCCCATCTTAGCTTATTGCCGCTCCACAAGTGAAGCGGCGCTGGTTTTCAGATGGGACCTAGGCGACAAAAACGTATGATGATTTATTATGCTCAGTAGGTACTAGGCGACTTCACGGCCGTCAAGGTAACAGACGACAGAGTAGGTACTTAAGGTATCAGCATACCAGAAATAAAGGAATGAATAGGTACATAAATTAGGAGTGAGTAGGTACCTAGGTAGGTAGGGTAGGGCATTACGTCCCTAAATGCCTTCAGTTTACAGCAATGTTGGAGAAAGCTATCTCTCTTGTGTTGTTGATTCTGTAGACAGTATCTCGTAGCATTCCTGCTACGCTGACAACAGTTTAGATAGTGACAACATTTTACTATCGTTTTGTATCTTTAAATGCGATTGTATGATTCAGCGTCATCTAAACAGATTGTCACCAGTCCTTGGTAGTCAAACCCAAAGTTTGGTAAATGGATTTGGTAAAAACCTTTAGAATGATGGCCACTGGTATGCGTGACGGCGGCTGGGTGTTCCTTGCCAACTGCCACCTGGCGTGCGTGTGGCTCGGCTCGCTGCGAGGGTTCGACAACCCTAAGATACACCCGCGGTTCCGTCTGTGGCTGTCCTCGATGCCAGACGATAAGTTTCCCTTGAATGTGCTGCAGAGGAGTATTAAAATGACCACGGAACCCCCGCAGGTATTTATTTATGACAGTTGCGCCCCGCGGTTTCACCCGCGCAGATTTAAATCCCGGTATTCCCATGGGATAAAAGTAGGCTAGGTATGTGTTATTCCAGACTATAATGTATCTCTCTGCCGAGTTTCATCCAGATCCATTCAGCCGTTCCGGCGTGAAAGAGTAACAAACATCCATCCATCTATCCATCCATACTTACAAACTTTCGCGTTTATAGTAGGATTTAATGTCCACCCTTGTGAAGCCAGGGTGTTTAAGAGTAGTAGAGCTCTGTGTGTGGCTCGTCCGGGTAAGTACTACCACCACGCCTTTTTCTGCCGCCAAGCAGCAACGCTGTGTTTCGGTTTGAAGAGTGTGGTCGCCGGTGTGATTACAGGCACATGAGGCTTAACATCTGTATTGCTCAAGTTGATGGACGCAGGGTAGTGCATCGTAGAGCACGTTCCTATTGTGCGTGACTTACGAGACAATGCTTTATTATAGGTGATGGTTACTAATTAACAATAGATGAGCCATCTGCTTGTTCCATTAGCTAGTTGTATGATAATAAAGTGTATTCAATCAGGTTCTTTCTAGAATATTAATTATCTTTCTGAGTTATTTGAACAATTCCAGGGTCTGAAAGGAAACTTGGTCCGAATATTCGCGAACATAAACGAGGACCGGTTCGATGAGGCCACGCCCAAGTATCGCCGACTACTATTCTGCGTGTCCTTCTTTCACTGCACGCTGATAGCCAGGAAGCGGTTCCGCCAGCTCGGCTACAATGCGGTCTACAGCTTTAATGATGCTGATTTTGATGTAAGTCACATAGGGCACGTTCTATCGGCGTGGCTTTCGAGGCAATGCTTTATCGGGTTGGTACAATGCTGTGTACAGTTTCAATGATGCAAATTTTATGTAAGTCATGTAAGGCACGTTCCTATCACCATGACTCAAGGCAATGCTTTTTCGGGTACAATGCTGTGTAAAGATTCAATGATGCTAATTTTGATGTAAGTCACGTAGGACACGTTCCTATCAACATAACTTTCGAAGCAATGCATTTTCGGGTATGCTGTGTACAGCTTCAATTACGCTTATTTTTATATAAGTCACGTAGGGCACGTTCCTATCAATTTGATATTTGAGGCAATGCTTGACCGGGTACAATCTCATTTTTATGTAAGTCACGTAGGGCACGTTCCTATCAACATGACTTTCGAGGCAATGCTTTGCCCTGTAGGCAATGCTTTTTCGGATACAATGCTGTGTATAGATTCAATGATGCGTATTTTTATAAGTCACGTAGGGCACGTTCCTATCAACATGTATTTCGAGGCAATGATGGCTAGATAGGCTCGTAGGCTGTTTGGAGAGTCGAGAAAAATAAATATTTATTTTATTCTAGAATTTTCTCATGACACCATCACATTCACATGCTTGCAAAAAGCAGCTACCCAGATAATAACCATGTACATACATACCTAGGTTCATTTTGACAGCACTAAAAATATTGCCAGACATATGGAACTGAGCCGTGGTCGCTTACTATTGGCCTCATCACCAAGCTCAAAGTCGCACAACGAGCTATGGAGAGAGCTATGCTAGGAGTTTCACTACGAGATAGAATCAGAAATGAGGAAATCCGTAGGAGAACCAAGGTAGCCGACATAGCTCTCAGAATCAGCAAGTTGAAGTGGCAATGGGCAGGTCATATAGCTCGAAGAACTGACAACCGATGGGGAATAAAGGTTCTTGAATGGCGACCACGAACAGGAAGGCGAAGTGTGGGACGCCCTCCTACCCGGTGGACTGGCGACATTGTTAGGATCGCGGGTAGTCGGTGGATGGAAAGGGCTCAGAATCGTTCTTCCTGGAAGCGGATATGGAAGGCCTATGTCCAGCAGTGGACTTCTGTGGGCTGTTGATGATGATGATGATGAAAAATATTGCCATCCTGATGGGTTATGTCCCAAACAGTTAAAGCTGGAGCGAGCTGAGCTAAGGGTTGCTAGCTAGGTGGTAGTTACTCCGAAGAGAAATAAGATAACCGAACCCGTCGAGTGATGGTTGAACACTGATTTTATTGATTTAATACAAAATGATTGTTACAACTAGGTTAGTGCAAGCTATGCTAAAATAAACTAATTTTACACAAATGTGCTGAATTATGTACCTGCGCTAGCTCGTACACATCCCTTTCTAAAACCGGCTAACTTTTTACTTTCCGTCAGGTGTCAGACAATCTCCTCGCGAACTACTTACTTTTTACTTTCCTTCAGGTGTCGGACAATCTCCTCGCGAACTACCTGGAGGAGTACGAGGAGGTGCCCTGGGACGCGCTGCGCTACCTCTTCGCCATCATCAACTACGGCGGCCACATCACCGACGACTGGGACAAGCGCGTGCTGATCGCATACATCAGCCAGTTCTTCTGCGAGGAGGCGCACGATATACCGTTCTACAGGTGCTTCGACTGTGCCTGCTGGTGAAATAACAGGCACATGGTTGTCATTTTTATGCCCGATCCAGCATTTAAGGGGCAGCATACGGAGCGCCGCTATCTCGCTCGCACAATTGAACATTTTTGAATATACAGGGTTACAGGAAAAATCGTGCTAGATCCGTTAAGGGCGTGGAGTACCCATCATTTCTTACTTATTTCACTATTTTATATTTCAATATTTTTTGAGATATCCCTTAGAGAAAAATATGCTTTCTAATATTTTTTTTTATTTCTTAACTTTCACTTGTCTACTACGGTCTATTCAATTAACTTATGCACTATTTTAATGATTGACGTCCTAAAGCATCATAATACATATGTAAAAATGCAATAATAATAAGATACACATAATAACACACTGAAAACCAGCGCTGTATGGGCTTGAGCTCATACAGCAAATGCTGATTGGTGGCCTTTTTTTGTCATCAAACAAATTGTAAAAGTGTTTTAAAAAATTATGAGATAAAATAAACAATTTTCTATTCTATTCTATTCTAATAAACAAAAATAAATTTAGTAGCCTAAATATCTCGGAAAGGGTTAAGTTTAGTGTAGGGTGTTTCATAGTTAAATAAGTCAGAAATGATGGGTACTACACGCCCTTAACGGATCTAGCACGATTTTTCCTGTAACCCTGTATAAAATCACTGAATTTACTCATGTGAAATCGCAATCGCTTAAGTTGTTGTTAATGGCAATAAACGATTTAGCGAAAATGAAATTATGATCCAAGCATGTTTTCATGCATAAAAGTTAGAAAAATATAAAGTCCCATTGTCCCAAGTGTGATAATTTGTTTGGATCTATACCGTGGATAAAACCATTTATAACGATTCTAAATGTCAAAATAAGCGATCGATAAGAACGGTACTTGCACTGCAGGTACTAAAGTTTACCATTCTAGGTTGTCGTCCATTCCTGCGTACCACATCCCACGTGACGGCAGCCTGGAGTCGTACCGCGACTTCCTTGACCTGCTGCCCGGCTACGAGCGCGCCGAGTCGGTTGGACAACATGCCTCGGCTGACGTCGCTACTTTAGCTCAGGTAGACTAAAAAAAATAAACTTAAATACCTATATAGATATTGCAAATAAACAATATGAATATGAGTAGGTATTTCAAAGTACCTAGTAGAGCTCTTTGAAGGGCTCGTCCGAGGAAGTAAGTACCTAGGTACCACAGTAACACCATGCCTTTTTCTGCTGGCAAGCAGCGCGATGCTGTTTCGGTTTGAAGAGCGTGTGGGGAAGGGGGGGGGGGCTGGTGTAGCCCCGGACACTTCAATTATGAGGTGTTAATAAAATTGTTAAAATAATAGATGTACAATAAAATTGCACAATACATTTTATTGTACAGTAAAATTGAAAGGAGCTTTGAATTCAAGCAATCAATTTAATTGTGATGCAATTCAAAGTGCTCAATAATTTCGTGTTCAATGGGAGAAAGTATATTTAGAAATTTAATAGATAGAAATATAATTATAGAATAGATTTAGAAATACAGTTGTCGGAAAAATATTGCGTAATGGTATGATTAATTACAGCCACATGAGGCTTAACATCTGCCTCAAGTTGATGGACGCAGGGCAGTGCATAGTAGGGCACGTTCCTATCGTGCCTGACGAGGTAATGCTTTGTTATAGGTGATGGTTACCACTTAACATTAGGTGGGCCATCTGCTTGTTCCATCAGCAAGTAGTATAAAAAATATATAGTAAATGGTGCTATAAAAATTTAACTCGCTCAAACTTTCGTTCAATGATTGCACAGTCTTCAAAATAAACCCTATACGGTCAATTATATTGTCAACACAATTCGTCATCTTGCGCAATATAATTGATCGTCTAGACCTCAAGGTGACGCCTTTCACTATTTGTCCCTTGTCACTAAATTTCCCCTAAAATAATCATTATGAATTGTAGGACGCGATGATCATGTGTTCGACGCTCTTTGCACTGGCGTCCACAGGCGGCGGCGGCGGCGGGGGCGGGGAAGATCAGAAGGTAATATAATTTACATAAGTCTTCACACATCAGGTGGGTGTCTGGAAGAGATCGCTTGTTAGCGATAACACCGCCCATTGTACATATCTTTAGTTGTTATTCCTTTAATTTTTTTTTGTTTGTTTGTAAGGTGTACATAAAAGCATTTTCATTCATCATTCGTTCATCAGAGCCGTGTCAGGGATGAGGCAGGAACAAATTCAAAATACATTTATTCAATAAAATCACAAGGATCATCTTGAATCGTCTTAAAAACTAGGTGACTCTAGTGCCACTTCCACGCGACCAACGCCGAGAAGAACAGGCAACAAACTCGGCTTGGTATCTATCGCTCTTTTGTATGATCCTCGTTACAATGTAATAATATACCTACACTATTGAAGCTATATGCTGGCGACCTCAGTGGTGCAGCGGTCGAGAGTCCGCCTGCGACGCAAGAGGTTGCGGGTTCGATTCCTGCCTCGGAACAAATTTGTATACGATCTGCAGAAATTTGTTCCGTTGGTTTGGGGGTTTTCTATGTATAATAAAGAATATTATACATAGAAAAAGTATGTACATAACTAGCTTTGAGTAGCTTACTTTAGGGCTAGATGGTGCGGTGTGGATTTACCAGCATCGTTTATTTATTCTAGATACATATTTTACTGTTAGGTGGACGAATTAGCCGCTGAGATGATAGTAAAGCTTCCCAACAAGATAGACGTGGAGACCACAGAACGGATGATGGGTCCTGAGATCGTGATGCCCATGTGTGTGTCTCTGTTACAAGAACTCACCTACTATAATGTACTTATAGCCAGCATCACTGCGGGACTTAAGGTAGCTTCTTCATTTATTCTTCTTTATTATTTCGAAAACCCATGACATTGTTGATTTTCAATTGTATTCTTATTGAATATGGAGGATATATCATTATAAACTCTATGTACTACTATCTATCATTATAAACATTATAAAACTTTTGGGCCTCTTCAAGGCTAGAGTGAATAGGTGTCTTCTAGACCGTTCTGCTCCATCGTTGGCTACATCGTCGCTTACCATCAGGTGAGATCGTAGCCAAAGGACAGTCTATCAAATAAAAAAACCTTTGAGAAAATTGAATTTTATGAGAAATTTTTGAATTTTAATAAGAATTAGATAGTTAAATAGACGATTTTCTAATAAAACCACAAAATGAATTATAATAAAGTTGATCATAAGGACCTCCCGTAGAATTTGTTTTTGCAGCTGATGACCCCATTTAACCTCTAGTTGCGTTTGATCCACGACTTTTTGGCCACCCTGTATCTTACTAATATTATAAACGCAAAAGTTTGTAAGTATGGATGGATGGATGGATGGATGTTTGTTACTCTTTCACGCCGGAACGGCTGAACGGATCTGGATTAAACTTGGCAGAGAGATGGATTATAATCTAGAATAACACATAGGCTACTTTTTATCCCGTGGGAATACCGGGATTTAAGTCTGCGCGGGTAAAACCGCGGGGCAAGTATTAAATTATAATAAAGTTGATCATAAGGACCTCCCGTAGAACAATTTTTTGCAGCTGATGACCCCTGAACCCCTAGTTGCGTTTGATCCACGACTTTTTTGACACCCTGTGTAACAATATGTTTGATTGCAGGAGCTGCGTCGCGCTATCGAAGGGCTGGTAGTGATGTCGGAAATGTTGGAGATCATGTATTCCTGCATCTTCGAAGGCAGGGTGCCCTCCTTCTGGCAAAAAGGTTTTTATATTAACAGCTCAGTTGGTGGTAGCTCTGGTCTTCTGCGCCGTAGGCCGTGGGTTCGATCCCCACCGAGAACATTTTTTTTAAACTAGTATTATATTGTATGTAGGTATGTATTTACAAAAAAGTATATGAGTAGTATCAGCTATATCTGGTTCCCATATTACAAGCTATGGCTAAGTTGTACTGTGTGGAATTTCCACCAATATTTTATTTATTTATTTATCTGCGCTTGTTTTTAGTTTAAATTCTAGAAGTAGTAAACATTCATCTCAGTAGGTTCGATTTTCACCTTCGTTAAAAATTCGTGTGACACAGTACCTACATGCATATTTTCTGTGTCTTGATGTGTTTTTACAATATGACTTGATAAATCTCATACCGGGGAGCCGATTCTAGCCCAGTGACTTTTTTGTCACGGTAGATATATATCACGGTAACTTCAAAAACGTCAAATTTCAATAGACTGTTATATATAATTTGAAACTCAAATTTTACCGTGACCAATCGAGAGAATCGTGGGAGAATCGGCCCCCAGAGTTGTTTATGTTCAATCAACGTATTTTATTATTATGCCTACCTGTTTCTGTTCTGTTTTTTAGGCTTTGGTCGCGACGAAATGACGGTAGATTCATCATCACTATATAGTATAAAACAAAGTCGCTTTGTCTGTCCCTATGTATGCTTAAATCTTTAAAACTACGCAACGGATTTTGATGCGGTTTGTTTTGAATAGATAGAGTGATTCAAGAGAAAGGTTCATATGTATAACTAGCTGATCCCGCGGCTTTGCTCGCGCTCGTTTACTTTGAAAATCTCATACAAACTTTCATCCCCTATTTTATCCCCTTGGGGGTAGAATTGATCAAAATCCTTTCTTAGCGGATGCCTACGTCATAACATCTACCTGCATGCCAAATTTCAGCCCGATCCGTCCAGCGGTTTGGGCTGTGCGTTGATAGATCACTATGTCAGTCAGTCAGTCACCTTTGAGTTATATATATTTAGAAGAAGAAGAAGTAGAAGATACGTGCATTTTATGTGCACCCGTGCGAAGTAGGGGCACGCGGGCGAGTCGCTAGTCTAGTATACAAGACGTTTCAATGTGATTCCTGTGATTGTACTGAACAAAGACCGTGTCTGTTTGTGATCAGCTCGTCCGTCGATGAAGCCGCTGGGCTCCTGGTGCCGCGAGCTGTTCCTGCGCGGGGCGCATCTGCTGGCGTGGGCCAGCGCGCCGCGCGCGCCGCCCACGCTGTGCTGGCTGCCGGCGCTGGTGGCTCCCACGGGCTTCCTCACCGCGGTCATGCAGGTAGCTGGGGGGGTGATTTTGATTTCCGTCGGTGTCGGAATCGTAACGGAAAGTCAATTGACACAAAAGTAACGGATCACAATTGTAAAACAATCGTAACGGAAAGTCAATAGAGAGTGATCTCACAATTATTAATCAACGTGAAATTCCATTCCACGTAGGTAATAATAATAAGTGAATAATTTTTTAGCGACGCAATGGCAACTTCAGCAGAGTTACAAGCAAATGTATTAAAACAGAGTTTTTACATAGTTTTTAAACGACAGGTTGGACACGACCTTTCACGGAAAAGTTTCCGCCACCGAATAGTTGGCGGAAAGTCACGTGTTACCTTTTCGAATCCTAATGTCAAAAGCTTTGTGTGACAATGTCAAAATCGCGTAAAGTTCGTTTTCGACAAGGGTTTTAGGGAGCCATCGTATTCTGAATTCAAAAATTGTATTCCGTGTCGAATCCGACACCGACGGAATTCAAAATCACCCCCTTGGATCCACTACCCTGCCTTCATTCCACCTCAGTTATGCAGCGGGCGAGAGTCCGGCTGCGACGCAGAGGGTTCGATTCCCGTCTCGGAACAAATTTGTGTACGATCTGCAGAAATTTGTTCCGTCGGTCTGGGTGTTTTCTATGTATAATAAAAAACATATATCTATGTAAGTATATAATGCATTAAATATATCATTTATCTAGTACCCATAACACAAGCTTTGAGTAGCTACTTTGGGGCTAGATGGTGCTGTGTGGATTGTCCAGACTTATTTATTTATTTATTTACTACCCTGCTTTCTATTGCCTTCAATCTAGCCCGTACCTCTTCTCGTGTCGCTATAGCTTGACCGCCATAAAGTCGACCATCCCGATGGTATGCGGGACGCGGGGCGGGGTGCGCGGAGCGGGGTGCGCTCAACCAATCAATCAGTCAGGCGTCGGCGTGTGTGTCAATCTCGCTGCGACGCCTTGCCGTGTGTACACCGCCCCGCGTCCCGCATACCATCAGGAGGGTCGAGTCTACCGCGGTCGACCTATAGTTCCTTTTGAAGCAGTGTGGATTTAAGACGAAGGCAAGAGCTAATGTGACTCTCGCTCGCACGTTTTGACTTGTTGAAAGATATAAAATCACTAAACCCATTTTCGAAAAATCGCAATCAACCATTTTGTGTGCAATCACATTGCGCACAGTTTAGTAAAACAATCATTTTGATCGATACAAGTTTTCCTACTTAAAAGTTTGCTTTTCTAGTTTTCGTACTCAAGCAAACTTTTGAGTAGGAAAACCTGCATCAATCAAAACGAAATTTTTACCAAACTGCGTCCAATGTGATTGCACACAAAATGGTTGTTTGCGATTTTTCAAAATTGGAATTTGTGATTTTATATCTTTCAAAATGTCGAATCGTGCGAGCGAGAGAGATATTAGGTGTTGTCAGCGCCTTAAAGTGTGCCTCGAAGAGGCTCCTTTCGCTTGACACATTTGTCCTGTTCGTGAAAAATAAGCCATAGTGACTCCATTCACTTTTTTTTTTTTTTATTTATTTATCATTATAAAAAATTAATAACAATAGTAAAATATGTAGCAATAAGGAAACCACTAAGGTTTATAAAAGTAATGCACTTACAATTAGGTAGTCTATTTTTCACTATTAAGCGCATCGTTGCGTGTACAGACGACGGCGCGCGGCGAGAGCTGGCCCATCGACACGCTGGCTTGGGAGTTCACGGTCATGCCTCTGGAGGAGCAGGCCTTTGTGCGCCCGCCCAGGGACGGAGGCGTCTATGTCAGGTTATATTAATACAGATTTAAAACATTGTATAGTACCCGTCAAACTTCTTGGCCATCGCGCGAGGTGGCAGGGGAAAGGTTTGCACTCTTCGCACAACCAAAGAGACCTATTTTTTGTTTCTTTTTCATTCAAGGTCGTTTGTCCAAGAAGTTTGACGGATACTATAACTAGTAGTTAATTAACTGAGATTTCGTGACGCGACGCGAACGCTCCGAAAGTACCTATAAGTAAGTGGTACTGCCACCTACTTATTATGGTAACCAAGTTTCAACTGAATTGGCCTATTTATTAAAGAGTTCCGTTGGACAGACCTTGGCATCAGAACAGTTACTTTTGTTCGCTTTGCTCACTCAACTATTTGTGATTTATTTATAACTAAGTATCAAATTTAGGTAGATACGTAGGTGTAGTTTTATGTTACAAGTCAAGTCTGTAACCTACAACTTTATCAGAAAGTGGTAGGAGTTGTGACATGACGTATAGTGCGCGTCAATCAAAAAGAACGCTGGAAAACATTGGAGGGGATACGTTATGTTTGCACTTACAAAATACTCGCGCTATCACACCCCCTCCCCCTCTTTCGGGCGTTCTTTTTGCGTGACGCGCACTATACCTACGACGGTTCTAGAGGTCAATACCTGGAGGGTGCGAGCTGGTTCAAGAAGGAAGGATATCTGCAAGAGCCGCTGCCGATGCAGCTGGTGTTTCCCATGTCGCCGATACACTTCAAGCCCATCCGCGCGACCGGACGCAGAGTCAAGAGTTAGTGGTCACTAACACATCATACACAAATACACACTACAGCTGTCAAACAAAGGCTCACTCGCATTAAAAAAATATATGAAATCCCGTAGAGGTCGCGTCATTTAAAAAGAACGCTGGAAAAAAGGGGAAGGATAATAAATAAATAAATAAATAAATAAATAATGCTGGACAATCCACACAGCACTATCTAGCCCCAAAGTAAGCTATTCAAAGCTTGTGTTATGGGTACTAGATAACTGATATATTTAATACATTATATACTTACATAGATAGATATTTTTTATTATACATAGAAAACACCCAGACCATCGGAACAAATTTCTGCAGATCGTACACAAATTTGTTCCACGACGGGAATCGAACCCGCAACCTCTTGCGTCGCAGGCAGGCTCTCGCCCGCTGCGCCACAGAGGTCGTCATTATGTTTGCGCATACAAAACGCGCCATCACACCCCTCCCCCTGCTTCCAGCGATATTTTACTTAAATATAAAATAAATAACACATATTTACCAAAATATTAAGTTCCTTCAGAACACTTTACCAGTGATAAAACCCACCTAATAAAAGTGAAACCAGATGGTTGGTCTTTATCATGCACTCAGCACAAAACTTTTCTTAGGAGAGGAAAACTTGTTCGATAGGGTTTTGAGATGCTGTCCCGTAATCAGGGATGCACTTTTTAGCAAAATGCTTCATTTGAGCATGCTCAAAAATCAACCGACGTACGACCATATAAGCATGCTTATTTACTAGCACGACCTGTGTTACACGTATTTTCGATCTAAAAGCATGCATTTTTCGAGCCTTGCTCAATAAAAGCACGTGTGAACAGGTCGTGCTAGTAAATAAGCATGCTAGTTTGGTCGTACGTCGGTTGATTTATGAGCATGCTCAAAATAAGCATGCTTATTTTTGAGCACGTGTGTCAGTACCTGTATGGCTGGAAACCGTTTGATACTCGTATACATTCCTGACGCACTGCAAAAGCGAAGTAGCGCCAACATCACCTTGGAAGTATAATTATAATAATGTTTGCGTAGAGGTATATAAATAAATAAATAAATATTGCTGGACAATCCACACAGCACCATCTAGCCCCAAAGTAAGCTACTCAAAGCTTGTGTTATGGGTACTAGATGACTGATATATTTAATACATTATATACTTACATGGACAGATATTTTTTGTTATACATAAACACCCAGACCAACGGAACAAATTTCTGCAGATCGTACACAAATTTCTTCCGAGGCGGGAATCGAACCCGCAACCTCTTGCGTCGCAGGCGGACTCTCGCCCGCTGCGCCACTGAGGTGTTTTTATAGTTGTAAAATTAATGAATGTATTTACAAAATTTAATTGTTATCTGAAACTTTGTAATGTCAATGTTTAAAACTTTGTTAAGGGTCCGGTGACAGCGGCTCGCAATTTCGAGGTGCGATTGGCTATTATTTGATTTTATTTCATTTCGGGGAGGTTGTTTGAAAGAATAACTCTAAAGAAACACGCATAAATACTGTTTTAACACAAATAATACAATAATATAAGGGAAATGTGCTTGAGTCAGAAATCATTTTGGTATTAGGTAAACGTAAGACCAAAAGTACTAATACCAAAATGATTTCTGATTCGGGCATGTTTCCCTTATATTATTGTATTATTTGTGTTCGAACAGTATTTATGCGTGTTTCTTTAGAGTTATTCTTTCAAACAACCTCCCCGAAATGAAATAAAATGAAATAATAGCCAATCGCACCTCTAAATTGCGAGCCGCTGTCACCGGAGCCTTAATTGCGATTTTTCAGTGAATTTACAGCTTAATTAAAATTTGTGCGTGTGATAAGTTGTTTGGCTGTTGTCTGCGTCTTAAAGCTGAGTATACCATATTTCTGCAGATCGCTACATTTGTCCATGCTACTACTACCCGGCCCGGAAAGGAGCATTCGTGGTTGCCGTGGACTTGCCTTCTGGGAAGGAAACCTCGGACTTTTGGGTGAAGCGGGGAACTGCCCTACTCTGTACCTTGGCTACTTAGCATATAACCTGCCCGGTCTAGAACTAGGGTGAAATATATTCGAGTTTTAGTTTTCAGTGTTGCTATATTTAATATTTTATTGTAAAGAATAGAATAATTTAATAATAAGTATTTTTATTTCAAAATTTCTGTAATACCCGATACATGACATTGCAAAAGCAGGTTAATTTTGAGTAGTCAAAATTAGAAATTATCCATAGTTGAGAAGCGGTAATCAGTTCAGTTTAATAAGGACTGCTTGCACAACGATATAATTTAATTTCATTTTAATTGAGTTTTAATATTTTTAAAAAATCGCAAACAACCAATCAAAATTAACCATCATCCTTACTTTACAATCCTCTCCATCCAAAGGTTGTCTGGAAGAGATTGCTCTCAGTGATAAGACCGCCCATTGTACCTACTGTTATTTTTATTCCTTATTTTGTGTTTGGTGTACAATAAAGTATTTTCATTCATTCATTAGTTTTAGTAGTTTTCATGCAAACTTTTAAATAGGAAAACTTGTATCGATCAAATACAATTTTTACTAAACTGTGTGCAATGTGATTGCAAACTATTTGGTTGATTGCGATTTTCCAAAAATAATTGAGATCAGTGATTTTATATCTTTCAAATCGTTGAAATGTGCGAGCGAGTAGTTGTACTAAACCAGATAGACGAACGTTTATAGTAGGGACTCGGAATCCATCTCAATGAAGACAGGTCGGCTGTTCATGTCACAAGAGCAGAAGCACTTTCCTGGGACGGATCCGTCCTCCACCAGTAGCGTCTTGAAGTTCAGATCCATTTGTATCGCGTTGTGGATCGCTGAAAATATGAAAAGCTCGTCATTTTATCCTTGACTTCAACTAGGTACACTTATGTCTATCCAACTTCCAGCATAGAAAGTTAAGATGTTCGGATGGGCTTTTCCAAAAATCCCTTTACCCTGCGATGTGGCTTTTTGTCCGAAAGTCCCCTTAATCTCTATTTGGGATTTTTGGAGAAACAGTCCAGAAATTTCCTTGATGCAATTACCTATTTGTTTACACAGTACCTATATAACTCTTTTGAAGTTGATAACGTAGGTAACCTTAATTTCTTTGTTCACTATACATAGGTATTGAATCAAATCAAAGGTGATAAATTATGCTAAAATGTAGGTGTTCTGTGTTAACCTGAACAACTACTTTTACTTTAACTAACCTTTGAGTCCATCCATTTGTTTAAAATCATATCGTCCTTTTTTATGTTCCTCTTTTCTTTTTAAAAATACAGATTTGCTATTACGATTAAATGAAGTGAAGATATTTTGTTCATTATCTTTATGACTGTCGGTCAATGTGGGTTCACTTTTAGCGGGTTTTGTAGAATCACTAGCGTTCGTTTCTTGTTTACAATCTTTGGTGGAGTTGTTCTGTGCGGTAGTGATATTAGATTGCATAACTGTCTGTTCATTGTCTTGATTATTTCCTGTGCTAGTTGCCTTTTGTACGCTTAACTTGCCAGGACTGTCCTTAGTCGTTGTGATCTGATTATTCCTTTTAGTGGCTGTTGTGGACACTTTTTGTGCATTAGTAACACTGGTTTCTGTCGATATATGTTTTTCCTTTTCACTAATCGTTGACTCTTTTGATTTAGGATCATTGGCTTGTTTCATTGATATTAGATTATTGTTTTCTATATCTATGTTGGTGGCTCTTTGCGCACTCGAACCGTTAGCCTGTGTCTCTGTTTGTGGATTAGTCGTTTCACTGTTTGCAGTGATAGCTTTCTGCGGCTTGTTGCTATTGAGTTGGGTATCAAACTGAAGGCTTTTATCGCTCCTAGCTTGTATATCTCTTAGCAAATTTTCCTTTTTACTACTTGTAATAGTTTTATTTTTATTGACGAGTCCCACTGTTAGATAATTTTTCTTTTCAGTGTCTGAAGTGGTCACTTTTGGAAAATGAGTGTTTCCAGCCTGAAGCACTGTTAATGGTTTCATGTTTTCAGATTTTGTAGTGACAGTATTTGGGGGGCTCACAATGCCATGTTGAGTGTCTCCCTTGCCAGCGTTTTCAACAGTTCCCGTATCAGTTTTCTGAAATTCTTCTTTTGTAGTTGTTGCTTCAGTAGTATTTTCAACTTCATCAATTTTGTCACTTGCATTACTGCTGGTTTTTCTTACATACCGTGTTTTCTCACCAATTTTAGGTGTATTCGTTGGCTCTGGTTTTGTATTGACACTATCTGACTGATCAAATTTAGTTTGATCAGTTGTATCATCGTCATCAATTTGTTTTGTGGCATTGGTTGTTTTTTCACTGCTATTATTTTCTGTTTTGTTAGTTTGCGTTTCTATAACAGTGTTATTGGTACTTACTTTGTTATTTTGATTTGTATATTTCATCGTTGTTTCATTGCTATCAATCGGCTCAATGTTTTTGTTATGTATCTTTGAAGTTTGTATCTGAGTTTGTGAGATGCTGGATGAAGCTTTTCCCTTGCCAGCATTTTCAACAGTTTCTTTGTCAGTTTTCTGAAATTCTTTTTTGGTAGTTATCGCTTCAGTGTTATTTTCAACTACATCAGTTTTGTCAGTTGAATCACTGCCGGTTTTTCTTATAAATCGTGTTTTATCATCAGTTTTAGGTGTATTCGTTGGCTTTGGTTTGGTATTGACACTATCTGTCTGTTCAATTTTAGTTTTATCAGTCGTATCATTGTCATTGATTGGTTTTGTAGTATAGGTTGTTTTTTCACCCCTATTATTCTCTGTTTTGTTAGTTTGCATTTCTATAACAGTATTATTGGCACCTATTTTGTTATTTTGCTTCGTATAATTCGTTGTTGTTTCATTGCTGTCGATCTGCTCAATGTCGTTGTTATGTATCTTTGAAGTTTGCGTCTCAGTTTGTGAGACACTGGCATACATTTTAGATTTTGAAGAGAATTGGGATTCAGAATATTCCTCGTGCGCCGATAAAAACTCTTTTGAGTGCGGCAATGGGTATGCTTCTGAAAAACCATTTTCAGAAATCATTCGAATTCGACCAAAACATTTTTACAACAAATTTTAAGAAGTAGGATCATCCCCCCCTCCTTCCAGCGTTCTTTTTTGACGACCTCAGTGGCGCAGCGAGCGAGAGTCCGCCTGCGACGCAAGAGGTTACGGGTTCGATTCCCGCCTCGGATCAAATTTGTGTACGATGATCTGCAGAAATTTGTTCAGTTGGTCTAGGTGTTTTTTTATAGTAAAAAATATCTATCTATGTAAGTATATAATGTATTAAATATATCAGTCATCTAGTACCCATAGCTTTGAGTAGCTTACTTTGGGGCTAGATGGTGCTGTGTGGATTGTCCAGCACTATTTATTTATTTTTAAATGACGCGACCTCTAGATATTTGCTGAATACCAAAAAATCAGAGAGGCTAACTACAGTGTCTGGGGATGACAGTTGGGAGCCCTATTATTTTTCTATATAAAAATGCATGCTTACCTTTTCCAAAATCGTCGAAAGACATCTTAGCACTCACCAACAAAATGGTGTACAAAAACACTAAACCCTGAATTTCTTTCATGATTTTTAAATACTTTCAGTTCAAAATAATAATTTATGGAGCAGCAGTCATCTACCAACTGCAGTTGCTATAATTATATAGGCTTGATAACTTACTGACTGATACTGTCCTTCAAATACTGCACATATTATGTGTATCAGCTGTTTATACAATAAAAGAATAGGTACGTACGCTAGCGCGCGACTTGGCTCGAAAGAATGGTAGAAACAAAGCCGTAAATTTGTTACCTGTTCTTTTAGGCTGGGTCGCATGGAACTGGCGCCTAGTTTCCTCTAGCTACCCATCCTTTCGGGGCAAATGATTGTCTGTGTTTCGTGTTATTAGTGCGTTTTAGTTTCATATCAGCCCTGTGTCACCCACTGCTGGGTGATAATTGTGCGTATCTTCTATCTTTCCAGGTGTTTAGGTACTGGCACATTTCCAAATCGTCGACCCATCGCGCTTTTGGTCGGCATTCACTTTCTCAGTCTCTCCCATATTTTAGACTTGAAATATTTTTTCAATTACATACGGCCAGTATTTTAAATAGATTGACTTTGACATCCGCTGCAAACCTTCATCATTTTACAAATATTTGCTCTCGGTGGGGATCGAACCAACTGAACCAATGAAGGATGTTACGTGCCTATTTTTAAAAGGAGGCGAATAATTTTATCGAGCAACCCAGCACAGGCGGCTAGGGCATCCCTTTATCACGGGATGTATAATGACCAAAGATTCAAATCCCATTCGGATAACTTTTGGGACATTATAAAAGATTTTATAATATGGCTTTTTTAATAATACCTACTTATTGTTTATTTTCAAGTAGGTATGACTTTCACGCCTCGTTCAATGAAAGAAACAAATAAAATACAATATATTTATTTACAGAATTTAAATATCTTACAAAGTGATATAGGTACAGGGTGTAAAACACTGCTGCTGAAAACTGATAATTGTATCAGCATCGCTTTTAATAGGTCTGTACCACAAGTCTGAGTTTTTATTCCATAAGCGTCTCTAATATCGAGCGTGCTAATAATCACGAGCATCCTTACAAGAAAGGCCTGAGAATGACAGCTCTGAATAATATTGTGACATTTTAACCAACATCATTTGAGGTCTTAGCACAAAATGGAATACATTCGGAATTAAAATTATTTGGTGAATAGACAAATAAAATAAAATAAGAAAAACATGGGTACATACCTAAATAAAATAATTTGTTTCATTAAACTATCGAGATGCATTTTCCATTATCCCATATGTTTTCAGCAATAGTATTATTAATCCTAAATCCATAAAATAAACTGAGAAATATGCCTTAATTCTAATTATTATGACTAACATCTCCCCCACATTTTATAAATTAAACATCTACATACTGGCATTATTGAATAAATTTCGTCGTATGGAACTATTTTCTTGGTTATCTATGATAGGTACTTATATCTATCACAATTGGTAAAATATTGTAAATATGCCTCCATATTCATAGACATTTATAGCTAAGCAGGAAGTTTAAATAAAGATAATTAATTATTACAATCAAATTCACTATTAAGTACTTGTACTCCTCAAATTAAATTTCATTATTATGGCACAATACATTGTTAAATTGTTTAATAAAAACATCGCTTTATGACACAACAATAAACAGTTAATAGGTAAGACCGGCAAACACATTTTATCATTGTTTTATTTTATCACGAGGAGCATACAAAACACTAGAACCAATCGTAAGTTTGTTGCCTGTTCTAGGCTCTATCACCTAGATTCACTTGGCATTATGCCGTTTCATAGTGATCCTTGTGATTTTTTGACAAGACACGGCAGTGTGACAGTCAAATTTAGAACGATAAAGAAGGTAAAAAAAATAATTGATAACCCATTTCTCAGAAAAAAGACTACCAGATTTGCATTGTTGCTTGTCATAAAATACCAAATAGGTTTTTTATAAACCAGTTGCTGACGGAAAAATCTTAAGACCCACCTGATGTTAAGTTGAAGCACCATCTATAATATTTCTAGCAACCAGCTCTACTACTAACTAGTAGTAGCGCTCTTTTCATAGGCTTTTATATATTTTTCTTTCGATTTGTTCGATAGTAGGTAAATTGTTTATGCGTTCAGCGTTTAATTTTACACTGCTAGAACTCATCTTTAATCCAATAGGTATATGAATTATGTATGTAGGTATTGTCCGCTTTTTCATTCAGCCAGGACTTTAACAAAGCGAATTGCGTTCAAACTTTTTAATTGAATAGTGTTCCAAATTCAAGTCATTTCGTCACTTATCGAGGAACGAAGTGGCTTTATTCAAAAAAATGGGATGAAAAACCTTTTACGCGTAGCGTTATAATATACTCTTGGCTTTTAAAATTTCAACCAAACTCGCTATAATGAATCTATTTTTTCTGTAAAATTTAGATTTTGTGAAACGATTATTTTTGATATTACCTGGTTAGACAATTGGTACTTAGGTACCCAAAGATGCGTTCACGTTGAATAGTTAATACGTATTATCTGTGGTAATACTTAATCCGTTACATCAGAGTAACCACCTCACACAACATTCCTCTCCTGATGGTGCCGCTTCTCGTGGAACCTCTTCTTATACTTGGGGCACTTGCCTTTCCTCCGGTCGTAGGTCCCGTAGTCGCAGACTGGCGGCGTGCAGACCTTTTCCTCGATGCACTCGCGGTCTCGCAGGCCGAGGTGCTCCTTCCCTCGCGAGAAGTAGAGGCAGTCGCGCCGGCGGGACGGCTCGCGCCAGCCGCAAGCGCAGCTACAGGATCCGCTGGATGTGCTGGCTTGGAAGTTGCTTGGGCAGGTGCATCTGGAATAGGAAACAAGGAATTTATCGACTGAAGTACTCTAGCGCCACCGTGGCGCAGTTTGAGCGCCGTGGTCTGGCAGACGTTTCCGCCCGACCCGCTTTTTTGTAAACAATCGTCTCAATTAGCTTGAAAGAACAAGAGGACATGGCTTTTGATACCACTTGCTGATGGAACACACGGATGGCCAAACTGATGCTAAGTGGTAACCATCACACAGTATTGCCTCGCAAGTCAAACACTATAGGAACGTGTCTTACGTAAAACATAATTAACCAATTTAGGTATCTACCAACTGGGGAGTACATAGTTACGCGAGGGCAAAAGTTCCTAACCTTTGTATTTGCGCCGGCGCCGTCACGTCTTCCTCCAGCTTGGGTTCGACGGTAGCCTGGACCGGAGGTCGCCAGTCGTTCTGCCTCTCTTCCGAGCTGGGTGCCGGGGTCACGACTGCGTGGGTTCTGACTGCGTGACTCAAGGGTAGGCTGATCTGCAGCGTCTCTCGGGAGACGCATGCGCATGTCGTGTGGTTGAAGAACTCCATGCGGGCCACGTGGGAACTGCCTTCTGCTTTGTGGAGCTGGAAGATGTAATACTGTCAGGTTTGGGTGCATCCATAAAGGAGGCGTTTAGGGGGAGGCAGGTCAAACCAAACCTCACTCAATCTCACGTGGGGGAGAGGAGGGATTTCGAAAATATCACGTAATTTTTTGCCCAAGAAACGGTTACATAGCGAAGTTTTCTTCTAATTTTTTAATAAAACAAGCATGGCCCACCTGATCCAAAGTTTTAACCATCACAAAGCCTTCTGAAGTCAAACCCGTCAGGAACGTGCCTTGCGATGCAATGCCCTGCGTCCCTCAACTGGCATACAGATGTTATCCTAAAGTGGCTGTAATTTCCCGTGCAATCACACACTTCAAATCGAAACAAAGCAAATATCAGGCACAAAGTCTCGTTTTCACCGACAAACCCTAATTCCAATCAAATCAACCAAATCAGTTTTTATTCTGTTCAATACAAAAAATAAAATGTAATAATGTGTTTCCGGAATCAAGGCTGGTTTTAGAGTCACGCTGGCCGTACCCTGACCGTCGGCACTGACTGCCGAAACGTATGAGCTTCTAGGAAGCGTTTTAGGCTGGTTTTAGAGTCACGCGTAGCTATCAGCGCGTGCAGTTCATTATAATTATGTATACATTTTGGCTGTAAGTGCTGCGGTCAGCGCGCCTCAAAAACCGCCATAAAAGTTCATTATCCTACGATTTTTTACACAGTTGTTATATGATTTACTTACATAGAAAGGAATGTGGACGTACTCTCCTTCGATAGGCGCGCACACCTCCATCTCGCTGTTACAACAGCCAGAGTCCGGCGCGCAGCGGTGCAGCTCAACACAAGGTGGCATAAACCTGAAACACCATGGGAATACCGGGATTTAAAACTACGGGGCGCAACTAGTAAACAATCAAATCAAAAATCAATCAAAAAGTATTTATTAGGAACAAATAAACAGAAATACAGAAACATAGAGAAACGGTGATATCCGCAGGAGTTAAAAACTGTGTCGCGAATATCAACGCCCTCCTCCGCAATACCTAATCGGTACAGGGTTCCATGCGTAGAAGGTAGGAGCTAAACTTAATTCTAAGAATTTACTAATTATTACTTAACATTTAATAGATGTATGTGTAGGTAGCAGTGTGAAAGTGTGGGAAATGGGGGTGAGGATTGATGTGGGGGAGAGGTTGGGTGTCTAACTTTATGTGATGATTTTGTGTGTTTGTGAAGTACCTATGGGTGGCGCAAATATCGCAAAGGCCCCAGTCTCTTAAGAGTCTGGTTATTGCGATATAATGCATACTCAGGTGTATATGTGTGTATGTGTGTGTGTTGGGATGTGAGTGTGTTTAGGTGTGTGTATGAGAGGGTAAGTGTATTTGAATGTATGAGAGTGAGGTTATTCTTTAGATGTGATAAAACTTTCTGCCTCATCGTAAGATAAGGATAAGAGCCATTCGAGGCATTTTAATTTACATTTGTAATACGGAAGTGGAAAAATATTTAGTAGAAAGTTAGTTTTATTATATAAGGAAGGACTGCAGAAATGGAAGTGCTTACTTGCAGTGGTAGTGCGGCGATGTTCTATCTCACAAACCTTCCATGATCTACGTGTAGAGCCAGCAGCATTTGGGATAAAATGTATTTGGGAATGCTTGCGAAGAATAGTGTGTAAGATGAACAACTTACGCACGGAGAGAACTTGACATAAAGAGTAAAGGTCTAGGGTAGGGAAGAGGATTGGCTTTTTTGTCATAACCTTCAGTACGGCTCTCTGGGCTCTCTCGAGTCGTATCATTTTTGTTTTAACAGCACATCCCCATGATGGGATACAGTAAGAAAGAATCGATCGGGCTAGTGCAAAATAAACAGTTTTTAGGCTATTGAAGTCCAGGACGGATCTTAGGGTTTTAAAAACATAGATGAGTCTACGGACTCGAGCAATGGCCGATTCTAGATGTTGTTCCCAGGACATTTTGTTGTCAACAACAACCCCGAGGTATTTTAGACTACATGTGCGGTCAATAAACGCGCAGTTACAAATTGTAGGAGTAGAAACAGTGGAACAAGTGTGCGCGCGTATCGAAAATGAAGGAGTCGGTTGTGAAGATTGGGAGAAAGAGAAAGGGATAAATTTTGTTTTCGTGACGTTAAGCGTAAGTAGGTTAGTACGTAGCCAGGACATTACTGCTCTCAGAGTGTTCTCAGCGTGACTATTTACTTCTTGCCAAGTCCGACCATGGACAAGGAGGGCAGTGTCGTCAGCATAAGTAATAATTTTGCAATTAGGTAGGGAAAGGTTACACAATTCATTTATATAAATCAGAAATAGAGTTGGACCCAGGACGCTACCCTGGGGAACACCAAAAAGAACCGTCTCTTTGTTGCTTTGCAGGTCATTCATCCGTACGTACTGTTTGCGATCAGTCAGATAGTCCGTAAACATGTCCAGAGTGACACCTCTGATGCCGATCGCTTCCAGTTTTTTGAGCAAGATGGGGACAGAGACAGTGTCAAATGCCTTAGATAGGTCAAGAAAGATACCAACTGTTTTCATCTTAAAGTCCAAGTTCTTTATAACAGTGTCCGAAAGAGATAAAACCGCATCTTCAGTAGACTTTCCACGCCTAAAACCAAATTGATGAGGAGACAATATACGATTTTTATTCAGGTAACTAGTCAGTCTGGAGTTAAGTATTTTCTCAAAGATCTTGGAGAACACAGTTAGTACAGAAATTGGCCTATAATTTGTGACCATGTCTCTGTTCCCGCTCTTAAAGATGGGATGAACTACAGCTGTCTTGAAGGCAGACGGAAAGACACCGGCAGAAAGGGCAGCATTAAAAGTATGAACAAGTAAAGGAATAAGAGTATGTTTGGCTGATTTAACTATTCTGGTAGAGATGCCGTCAGAGCCCACAGCGCATTTGTCCTTGAGTTTAACAATAATATTTTCTATCTCGGTGTAGTCAACACTGAGGAGGACCATGGAGCATAAAAAGGAGTTGGAGCAGGGCGGAGGGGGAAGAGAGGAACTAGATATAGCAGAGGGGGGGTGTGTCGATGCCGAACTTTGGATGTCTGTAGCTAGGTTTTTTCCGATATTAGAGAAAAATTTGTTAACTGCGTTTACCGAGGATAGGGCATCGTTACATAGTTTTAATAAAGGCGAAGAGTCTGTTTTTTTTTTATTTAAATTAGCTATTTGTTTTATTATATTCCATGTTTCTTTAGGATTATTTTTGGCGTTAAGTATTTCGTTTTTCTCATATTCTAGTTTTAATTTTTTTAGAAGATTGTTGCAGAAGTTGTGATATCTATAATAAACAGTTTTGTGCATTTTGTCGTTTGGATTTTGTTTAAATTTCCTGTATAGCTTGTCTTTATGGCGAATACACTTGAGCAGGCCTGGGGTGATCCAGGGCTTGATAATTCTTTTTCGACTAGGCACGGCTTTGCTACAAGTGTGTTTTAAGATAATACTAGATAAAAGGCTAACGAATGTGTTTGCTATTGTGTTTGGTTCGTCCAGGTGCATTATAAAAGTAAAATCTGTATTTTTTATATCGTTTAGAATAGCGGGAATGTCAATATGTGTAGAGAAACTTTTTGAGTTACCGGAGCTAGCTAATGAGTCGCAGCATAGGAGAACTGGGGCGTGATCAGTTATGTTTGTGTCATAAACTAGTGTAATAGCGTGATGTGTTGTACGAAGAATCACATGATCGAGGCAGTTACCAAGTCTAGTGGGGTAGCAGTGAGCGGGGAGCATGCCGTGTGAAGTAATCAAAGTGAGGTATTCGTCAACAGAGAGTGAGTTATTTCCGGGGATTATGTTAATATTGATATCTCCGACAATAGCGGTAGTTTTAAAAGCTTTTAGGGAATTTAGTGTCTTGTCAAGACAGTGTAAAAACGAGGTTACATCTTCGTAGGATGGAGATCTATAAAGCGCTATAATCGAGTGATGTGGAGAGAACTTTATGATTATACAGCTTGCATCAGAAAACATTGGCAATTCAACTGAAAACTTTAGGCAACATCTAATGTACACAACAACACCATCATTCTGATTTTTGTAGTCTGTGTGAAAACTGTCATAACCAGGCAATGATGGTATGGAGGGACATTTGCTTAGCCAGCATTCCGTTAAGATTATCACGTCAATACAGATGTAGATTCTATGTAGCAGAACAAGAAGAAGGTTAAAATTTTTATTTATGCTACGGATATTCACGTGAAAAATTTTAAGACCATGATTATCGGTCTTGATGTGTTCTCTTGTAGCATCTGGAGAACAGAGAAGAGAATCGGAAACTGATATCTGTTCAATATCAGAATTTATTTGATCGATGTCACACATAATTGTTAGTGAAGATTAACAAAAGATCTAGAACGTTAGTAATGAGAGACGGTGTTGGATATGAAGGTTCACGGAATAGGCAGTAGTGGGAAAAATATAACTTATCGAATATATGGCTTAGCAGAAAGTTTTTGAGTGACTGAAGGAGAGTGTGTGTGTGTGAGCGTGTACCTACATGTGTGTGTGTGTGTGATGTAATCGCGTGAGAAAGTGGGTGTGGTGTGGTGGAGTAAGGAGGAGCATGTGTGAGTGTACGGGCGGGCGTGCGTGTGTCGAGAACACGTAGTTGAGTTATTTTGTACATACATTTAAAGTATACGAGAATGACAATAATCATCAAAAATAAGCAGTGACTTAGACTAATAACAACGGTATCGTTGTACATAAAAAATGACAAAAGTGAGTCTAGTCAATTATGTTGCTTAATGTTATCCAGGTCGGATTCATTCGTCACTCGGACGAGAGGCCCGTTTTCTCTCTTGCGCAGAAATATCTTTCCGTGAGAGACCCAGCAAAACATGAAGTCGTTGCCTTTAGCAAACTCTCTGGCAAGGTAAAATAGCCTTTTCATTTTAGAGGAAAGATTTTCAGAGATGAATATAGGCTTCGGCGGGCCGCTCAAATGAAGGTGTTCTGTGGTGAGTTTCGATGTACCTTTATTGTACTGGCGGAACATTGCAACTACTTTTTCTTTTGAGAGCGCGCTCGTTAAATCGACTATGATTGTCCTGTTAGCCGAGTTTTTGTTGTTAAGGCGGAATATGTCCTTGATCTCGCTGCGCTGTATGGGTACGTTCAGTACCTTAGTAGTCTTGATGAATGTTTCTAGAAGAGAGGTTTTATTTTCCACAGAGGGTGTTGGGATATTTCGAATTTCTAGACATGTGGATCTAGAATAGCGCTCAAATGCATCTAATCTATCTTCCAGCGACTTTATATAAAGAGAGTCTGCTTTACGGCCTGCCTCCAGTTGGTCGACTCTTTTTTGCACAGCATCTTGCTTTTCAGCCAGAAAGTCCACAGTTGAACGAAGAAGTTCAACCGCAGAGCAGATTTGGTCACATCGTTTCTCTTGTTCTTCGTTGAGATCTTTCATCATTGTGCGCATTTCAGTCATAAAGTCGCTGAGATCGTTAGACCGCTTACGTTTGCGCATACAAACCGACTGCGGTTTATCAGACAGGTTGGGTTCAGAAGAAGAACCTTGTAGTGGCAGCGTGATAGGCACGTTCAATGAATCGATTGAGGGTAGCAAACGCTCCGCCGTTACAGCGGCAGCAACCGCTGCGGGGGGCGACTCGGATCGAGCAGGAGTCGGTGCGGGGGACGGGGGCTGTGTGCGTCCGAGCGGCATCATAGTAGGCTGGCTGGTACTAGGGCAACAGCAAAGCACAGGAGGTCCAAATAAAGCACACCACCAAAGCAGGTCTAGTACAGTGGTCGATCCGCTGAGGTTCGATACTGTAGAGGGTTCCGTCCAGTATAGCCAGACCCCCGCCGGTGACGTGCGTCGTCCGGGTCTTTCAATTCCACAGTCACTTACGTGTGTGCAGTAGATGCGCTGGCTCAGGTTGAATGTGTGTGTTGTCTGCGCGCGAATTTTAACAACACCTCTTGACGGTCTATGCTGTCCTATTATTTTGGTCCGAATTATTGTATTTTAAACTGATTTAATTTTGAAATAAACAAAAGCGGGGGTTCGCTATAAACGCGTCTGTACTGATCAGAGGTCCGGAGGGAAGGCAACAATAAAACAAACAATAAATCTCTTAAACATTTTGATAGATAGGTATAAAATCTCTGAACTTATGAAAAGCGACAACAAATTTATCCGCGGGTGGCCGCTAGTTGTCAATACGTCCAACGTCCACGACAAGTGATTTTATGTTAGGCATCCATCCAGTTGATAAAACCTCGAAGTCATTGTAACTTTAGCAGTGTGTCTGCGCTCTAAAGTGGTTCAACTTGTTTTTGTTGTGTTCCGAATTCTACCGCGAACCAACGGGATTGTTTTATGATTGGTGTGCTCTCTATATCAGTAGGGAGGTAGGTATAGGTACCAATGTACTTAGCCGTTGGTTTACATGAAATGACAGGCACATAAGGCTTAAGTATGCCTCAAGTTGATGGACGCAGGATAGTTTTATACGGTCGCATGTCACACCAGGCCAGGCCACGTCTGAAAACCAGCGTTGCACTGTACCTACGGTACCTAAGTACCTAGGTTTAGTGCAGCATATAAAACGGTAGGTAGGTTCTTTATTAGTGTAGGTTATTATTTTATTTTCTGTTAGTTTTAAGTAAGTACCTACTTGTGTCTGTGGGACGAAATAAATATGTTTTCTTTCTTTCTTTCTTTTGTTCTTTTATTATATTTAAGACTGTTCTTTGGCTACAATCTCACCTTTTTTTAACAACCATCTGATGGAACAAGCATATAACCCACCTGATTTTAAGCGGTAACCATCACCTATAACAAAGCAATGCCTCGTAATTCACGCACGATAGGAACGTGCCCTACGATGCACTGCCCTGCGTCCATCAACTTGAGGCAAACCGATGTTAAGCCTCATGTGCCTGTAAATATACCGGAAACCACACTCTTCAAACCGAAACACAGCGTTGCTGCTTGGCGGCAGAAACAGGCGTGGTGGACGGGGTGGTAGTACTTCCCCGGACGAGCCACACACAAAGAGCTCTACTACAAAACAAGGAGCGAAAAGGCGCTTTGGTTCTACTTTTATAATGCGAACAGCAGTGGAACTCCTTACCGGCGTCTGTTTTTCCGGATGCCTATAAATTTATGATGGTTTCAAGAGACGAGTGAATAGGTCTATTTATTTATTTATTTTTATTTATTTATTATTTATTTATCAAATAATCTTCTAGGTAAGCGTGCTACACCGTAGACCGCATTGTCACTTAACATCAATTGAGATAGCGGTCAAACGTTTCACCTATAAATTGTAAAAAAAGGCTGCAGGATGTAGGCAGCGGCTAGCGGTAGGTACTGACATGGTGTCCGATGCTGGCGCGAGCTGGCGCACGGACAGCCAGCGCGGCTGCGGCACCAGGCACTTGCTCTCGCGGACCACGCGCCCGAGGTTCTCCAGCGCCGCGCGACGGAGCGCCACCCGGCCAACTGCCGTCAGCGCCGCTGTAACAAACACATTGATAATCAATGATGTTGTAAGGATGTCTGGTACTGTTCCTTACTTCCGTTAACCGCGTTTTTTTATGCCAAAGCAGGCATACGGCATACGGGCCACCTGATGGGAAGTGGTCACCGTCGCCCATAAACACCTGCAACACCAGAGGCGTTGCTGATGCGCTGCCGGCCTTTTAAGAAGTGATAAACCCGCCTTTTGAGGGACCCCATGTCCCTCAAAAGGCTCCGAGGGAAAACCGCAGGGGGAAGTTCGTTCCACAACTTACTCGTTCGAGGTAAAAATGACCCTGAGAAACAAGTAGTTGAGGAGAACCAGCCATCCAGGTGGTGAGGATGGAATTTAGTTTTGCGGCGTGTAGTGCGATGGTGAAATGAGATGATGGCGTTAAGTGAGGGGTGTCAAATTAGAAAACTGAAACACTGAAAATGGTCTTGAATTTTTTGTATTTGTTTTCCACAGTTGTTCCAACTACGACTGGACCTAAAGAGTGGGGTGAGGCGACTGGCTAGCCAGCGTCCCTACAAACCTACGCGTCAGTCCGATTCCTGTGGCTACTGGGCCTTAGATATTGACTTTAGACTTTCACAATTCTGAAAAATTCCTAGGTCAAGGAATTTAGACACTCTTGTTCCTAAGCCTAAGTATTTGGGTTTAATAAAGATGGATATCTGCCAGGCATCACGAATTAATTGGACAACATTTGACATGTCACGTTAACTATCCTAGCGATGTTCGACATATTCTCTTGCTGTTGGGGATACGAGACGTTTACGTCAGATTCGTTCGTGATACGTAGGTGACACGAGCCACCAAACTACTTACAATCATTCATTTCCCTAGGCCTCTCATTGGTCGCCGCGATGCTCGCCACCGCAGACACGATGCGGTGGTAGGGCTCGTCTCTCGTCAGCTCTGACGGAGTGACCCGGGGCCGCTGGGACGCTGGTGGTAACTCCTCATCATCCATGACGTCCCCTCTGAAAATTCCTTTGAGGCCCTTCGCGACGGTGATGGTGTCTCCTCGCTGGTCGACCGCGAAGTCATCCTCGTCTTCGTCTTCTTTGCCGTCGTTGTGGTACTCGATGTCTGTGTATTCCTGAAAAAGTTTAGTTAAGTCAAAAGGTAGAATCTATAGAATCACAAGGAGGAAACTTCAGTGCTCCCGCCAAGCGCGTTGCTGAAATTATAGGGGCATGGCTTAACATCTGCTGTGTGTGAAGCAGGGCTGTGCATCGACGAGTAAGTAAAACCGCGGTCTTAATATGGCTCGTCAGTAAAGCTCTATAGTCCATATGGCGATGACGGATGGACTAGAGGTTTACCGACGAGCCATAAGACCGCGGTTCTATACGCTCGGGGCTTTTATGGCCGTCGTATCGTGCGTGACATGCGTGCAGTGCTTCGAGATGGTTACTACTTAACATCAGGTTGGCCATCTGTTTGTTCTATCAGCAAACAAAGTAAGAAAAAATAGCTTGGTGGTACAAGGTGCCATCCACGAGATGCCAAGAGAGTATAGTAGTAAACATAGTTTACAAGGCATACCTAGTTCCTACCGTTCTTTTTGCATGAGTCTTGTTACCACTGAAAGTCATTCGTGTGGTTTTAGGTACAGCAATAAATTCACGAGTAGATCTATATAATGTGGCTTTATGACGTTCCAGGATGACCCTGTGATTTTTGTTAAATAAAATTGTTCTCATCTACCTATCTCTAACTCTACATTAGCTTTGCGTACAAATTAATTTAAACTTGGTAAAGAATGTCAGCAATGTTGGTACCTTGGTTTGACCCAAGCCCCTTCGCTTTGTTGAACATTGTCAATTTGATAGGTTATTAATTTTGTATGTCATAGGGCTAGTATTATTTTTTTTTTTTTTTTTTTATACAACTCGCTGATGGAACAAGCAGATGGCCCACCTGATGTTAAGTGGTAACCATCACCTATAAACAAAACATTGCCCCGTAGGTCACGCACAATAAAAACGTGCCCTACGATGCACTGCCCTGCGTCCATCAACTTGAGGCATACAGATGTTAAGCCTCATGTGCCTGTAATTACACCGGCGACCACACTCTTCAAACCGAAACACAGCGTTGCTGCTTGGCGGCAGAAAAAGGCGTGGTGGTAGTACTTCCCCGGACGAGCCCTTCACAAAGAGCTCTACTACTCTTAACTTAACTTTCATAACTTTTTGAATGTGAGCCTAGATTAGACATATACACACAAGAGAGTAAAATTAGTATTTGTTGTGAGTGCTGAGTTTAATCCTGAACAAGCGATATAATATATATATTTATATTTTGTCTGTTTTATTCGTTAACTTTCACCTTATTATTTTGATTTGTCTTCTCAGTATCATCTGCCTACCTACATAAGTTGCTTATAAAATGTAGATTCGTTTTGGTTTATGCACAATGTATATTATATAGTTTATATTAGACAATAACAAAACTGTGAATTTAAGAATGAATAAATAAATAAATAAATTTTAAGTATATTTTACTGTTTTGCTACAATAAATATTTTTACTTTTTACTTTATTACGTAGTAGCGCAAGTATCATATCATAATCAAATTATTATGTAAATAAAGTAATTATATGTATATTTATAAAAAGGACTTTTATTGCCAAAATAATATTTGTTGGCAAAATAAGACCATAACCACCATTGTCGCCAAAAAAATACAAGTATTAGTCAAATGGCTTTAACTTTTTCAATGTAACATCGAACGAGAGGTGTGAAAACGTCAACGTTATATTACGCGCGTACTTTAGGTAGTTATAGTAGTTAGTACCTACATAGAGCTCCTAAACTTGAAATTGAACGATAGTAGGTACAGTCACCTCCCAGGAATGCCGCTAAGAATAACCTATTATTTATAGCGCGGCCGCGTCTGCTTCTTTTGAGTATCGATTTTACGACTAAATCGATTAGAGCGAATAAAAGTTGAATCGATTAATGATCTCTTTGATGTTATATATTAAAGCACTTGAAAAGCTTAATGTACCAAAGCGAACCTTATTTAGCAATTATTTTTATAATCTAAATCTATAAGGAGAGTTTTAAAACTCGTTTTTTTTTCTAAATAGGTCTACAGGGTAAGAGGTGGTGGTTTCCATCATCCCTGACCGATTTGACTGGGGAACCCCATATCCCAAACTTAACCGTTCGCAAGTTATCGGCCAATGACAGATTCCAAATTCAAATGTAATACTTAGGTATACAGTTTTACAGTCTTATATTTTTAATTGTTTTATATTTATGTATTAAACTAACACACTAAAAGTAATAAATGTTATTTGCAATAGAAAAATTGTTTCAGTATTTATGGCAAGACTAGATATTTACAAAACAAATATAAATACCTAGTATATCAGCTATCTGGTTTCCATACCACAAGCTTATAGGCTTTGTTTGGGGCGAGATAGTGCTGTGTGGAAAGTCCACCAATATTTATTTATAGCTCAGTATAGGGTTAGTTTCACATCGAAAACAAACATCTGTATAATGTTTTTTGTGTAACGGCTGATTGTTCTCTATGGGTATTTATACCTAATATAACTTTATAAGAACGTATAAAAAAGTTCACACAAAACTGCCAGAGTAGATTCACAAGTGACCAATAAATAAATAAATACGATACGATAAACACAAAAATAAAGTGATATAAAAATCTAACTATTAATCAACTGCCGCGCGTCGTTGCTGACTGTACCAATGGCGTTTACTCTCGCTGCCAATAACATTTATTTTGAGTTGCGCTTGTGTGGTCCAGTCTTTGTCCGAGAATTGCAAAATGTAAAAGAAATAAAAATAAAAATCATGTCTCGTGCTCGCTACGATAAACTCAAGCTGTTTTCAGACTACTATACTATCCTACTAATTATACGCGAAAGTTTGTAAGTATGAATGGATGTTTGTTACTCTTTCACGCCGGAACGGCTGAACGGATTTGGATGAAACTTGGCAGAGAGATTGAATATAGTCTGAAATAACATATAGGCTCCTTATTATCCCGTGGGAATACCGGGATTTAAATCTGCGCAGGTGAAACCGCGGGGTGCAACTAGTTGTGATATACATTGTGAATTTTTGAGACGGGCCAGGTTTTAATGAGAATATCCTTAAATTTTTAAATTGAAAAGATATTCTGAACTAAATTCACAGATTTTGGAAAAAATGTACAATCAGCAAGAATATGGTCATTCCCGCAAAAACTTTTTTGGTGCCAATAGATCCTGTTAAGTCTACTGGACCGACTTAGTTTTGAGGACTCGAAAATTCAAAATTAAAATTGTGAAAAACTTTTTCCACAGATTTTGTATATATTAAATATTTCCAGTTGATCGGTCGGTTCCAGACTTCCTGGAACCGACCGATCAACTGGAAATGTCCCGTCGAATATGAAACGTATAGTAATCTTTGAGGAATAAAACTAGTGAAGTGCCTCTAAACATAGCACACGTAACGCAATTAAAAAGAAATAAGCTTAATGCTCTGAATTGGGGTTTCTTCGTACGTGCACTCGGCTGCAGATAAACGACATGTTGTAAATATATTATGATAGATTGATATGATACCTGAGATACTCGTAGACATTAAAAAACAGAAATGACTACATGAATTGTATGAGTGGTGGCATGGTGGCCGGTAATGGTAGTATTTTAGTGATGCTTATAATTTTTTATAGACCTTTATTTACCACTAAGGATCGCCCGCGCGCCCCTTCTTCGCACGGGTGCACATATCATGCATTGTATTATACATATAAACCTTCCTCTTGAACCTCTCCATCTATTAAAAAAAACCGCATCAAAATCCGTTGCGCAGTTTTAAAGATTCAAGCATCCATAGGGACATGGGGACAGGGACAGAGAAAGCGACATATATACATATATACCTACTATGTAGGCACGGTACACTTGAAACCCTATCACCACACTATTTTGAAAGAAATAATGACACGACAAGAAAAAGAACAACTCAAGATCCTTTGGTCTAAGGGGCTCAGAGGTACACACTACCAAATAATAGATAAATATAAATTGAGCGACGGAAAACGTTTAAAACAAGCATGAGCAAATAAACTACCGAATATTCTGGATTTTAGAATTTTTTTCAAAAATCGTAGGCTAAGCAAGTTTCATTATCAAATTGATCCAAACAAATTTTCCTGTCTAAAAGTTAGATTATATACGATACTAGTTTGTTCGTCAGTGTCTTAATCTCATTACATAGCGCAGTAGAGGCCACTTGCATGTGTAAAGTCTCTAAACTATTCCGAGTCTTGCATAACCTGGTTAGCTATATAAGTTTAATAAACCTACGTACTCGGGTTGTGTAGGTACTATTGAGCATGTATTTTAGTACTAAATAACTACACAGCACCAAAATATCCGGTACGAGTAGTTATGTTTGTTCGTTCGTAACTGTATTTTTCCTTATGTTAATAATTTCCTAGTAATCATTCTGGAACGACACTTTTTTTAACACTACAAATCTATCATAATTATTATTAGCCTGAAAAAGTCCACAACTGGGAATTAGTCTCCCCTATCCTACTACTATTATAAACGCGAAAGTTTGTGAGTATGGATGGATGTTTGTTACTCTTTCACGCCGGAACGGCTGAACGGATCTGGATGAAACTTGCAGGGAGATTGATAATAATCTGGAAAACTCATAGGCTACTTTTTATCCCGTGGGAATACTGGGATTTAAATCTGCGCGGGTGAAACCGCGGGGCACAACTAGTAATAACATATTTCCAGGAAGAACCATTCTGAGCTCTCTCCATTATTATTATCATGTTTTAAATATTTTATTTTTGAGCGCGTTTAGGGCTTTGTTTTTCATAATATTTTTATGTAAGCACGCCTTCTGGACGCCTTCGCCTGTAGCCGCAGTGGTATAAATAATAATATTTTTATATTCTTTTTATGGTCCAACACACACACATCAAACCCGACGGGTTAGCGGTGTACACATCAGTGTTGGTGATCTAATAAATAAGTATTCGCTCGCTTCCTCGATTAGTAAATCTAAGCTAAAGTTGTAAAGCTAAAAGTTGTAAGCGTAAAATTAAATACAAAGTTTGCATGTTTCATTCAGAGAGTGGTTCAATAGGTTATCGTACGTTATCAGTGTGTATACAAACAGACATACCTCATACCTACGCACCTACCTCAAGTAAGCGATGCAAGATGAGCTTGAGATGATGCTTAGGAGGCTAGTACCCGCCAAACAACTTATGGATCGTACATTTCAACATTTATTATGAAGATATAATACTGAATTACTTGAGTGAATGTTTGGTTTCATTTATTTTACTGTGCAATTTATTGCATGTGCAACTTCTGCAATATTCCCTGGAATTGTTTTATTTTTTTGTGTAATTAATGTGGCTCTATGGACGTTGAATAACACTAATGATTATTTATGAAAAAAAAACAAAAAAAATACACCTCGATCTGAGAACCTCCTCCTTTTTTTTCGTCGGTTAAAAACGAAATCAATGAAGTGATGTTCAAAAACAACTTATGTAAAGTTAACATTTATTACAAGTTATTAAAATTACCATCCTGGGTGTGCAGTTATCAACTTCTTATGAATAAATGAGAATGAACTAAAAGTCTGTATAATAAATTAAGTTATTTTTTTTCATTAGACAAATTTTAAATGTGCGATTGACAAGTAAATTAGCACTTGTCTTCGCCTTAACTAATAACAATCATAATCTTTCAAAATGTTGAAGTCGAGTGAGTCCGTGCCATTCTGTCTGAGGCGAGTCCACATACAAGTCTGCTCTTTATAAATGTAAACTCGTATTGCATCGCAAACCCTACTGCTACTGCGGGCTAAAGATAGTCCGCTTGGCCAGTTATGTCACGATTCTAGGAAAGCATCTTGACCAGATGCTTTGCGCTCATACCGCCTGTCTGATAAACAACAAATACTTCACCTATATATTTTAGTTGTAGGTACTTCTTTTTATATATAAGCAACCCACTTATATCATTTATATGCTATGTAACTTATCTTTTGAGAACAAGCATGTTAAATCAATCAAACAAGTGAGACTGTAGTTAAACTTATTGTATATTATCAGCGTATTACATCCATAGAACTATGAAAACCTCCGGTAATTCCATTCTAAAAACCATCGCACATCGCGCCTAAAAACGGAATTCCTGAAGCAATCCTGCTTCTTCTTTATTTCCGTTTCGTAATCGATAGTTGTATGTGAAATAAAAACTATCGATTACAAATATCGATTACAAACTTTTGTGAAACTTATAATTAATTAACAAGCATTTTTTTTGCTTATGTATTTTCTACATTTTGTAAAATATTGTAGGTAGGTATTCATTTTAATTCTTTGTAATTTTTTTTTGTTGTAGGTTTGTTTGTTTTTGTATGTACTGCTACTGTTATATTTTTGTATTATGTACTATAAAGAAGTAGGTACAATACAGAATTTTGTGTGTTGTTTGCAGAGTGGTTTGAGCATCGAAAAACACTTTCCTATAAAATCACATCACTTTGAAACGGCTTAAGACTAGGTGAATCTAGGTGCCAGTTAGTCCTATGCACCTGGATTCATGGGTCATGTGCTTGTTCAATCAGCTTCACTGAAACTGAAAACTGAAACAGCTTCACGACTTTGATTCCCAGGCACGGTAGATATCCCTTCAGATCTCCCAGTACCAAGTAGGTACTAATTCAAGTTTCTCTGAGGATGTCTATGGGGGGTAGTCAGAGGTACGTCCAAACATTACATTTGGCACATACCCACATTTTGCAGCAGTTAGTATTCCATACGTGACAGGTTGCAAGCCCATCGCCGCTGTTAGAATACTAACTGGTTTCCACACGATGTTTTCCTTCACCGTTTAAGAGCACTGGCATTGCGCACATAAATTTTTCGATAGAAAAATCCATTGGTGCACGACCGGATTCGAACCTGCGACATTACGATCGGAAGGCGGGGTCACTCCCACTAGACCACCGGTGCTAAGCTGATTTTATTAACTTTTTACAGTGGTCAAAAATAAAAAATAGATAAAAATCCTTGTGACATTACAGAAATCAATACCTTTTTGGCTTTGACTCTCTGGCAGCCCTAGCACTAATTGGCTGTACAAGCTAAGAGATTACTGTAAAAAGCTTCTCCACGTAGTTACTTATTGCGTTTATTTACTTTGCAAAGATATTGTACAAAGATTGGTTGCAGAAATATTTGTTTTGCCGAAGAGCTTATCTTTCGAAATTAAACCTAGGCAGATGTCAAACCTTTTGTTGACTGGAAAACGGGTTGCAAGAAAGCCTGTCAACTAATACTAAAATGAATCTTTGAAAATTATATAGAGGAATTTGAGCTATAATTTTTTTCTTTTTCTGTCATGTTCCTATGTAGTTTCTTTGAATTTTTTCTTTAATTTACATATCTTTTAATAGCCGAGGGCCGGCTTTCACACTTAGCCAACTTTTGCATTATTCAAAATAAGGTTAATAGCGGACTTTTGGAAATTTCTATTCAATCAATCCTTTATCGACGACTTTAATAGGTACTGCCGACTTTTTTCATCGTTAGTATTTTCACCACTATTGAATCAAAGCTAAGCGTCCACAACGTTGGCATCAATCAGGCACATGAGGCTTAACATCTGTATGCCTCAAGTTGATGGACGCAGGGCAGTGCATCGTAGGGCACGTTCCTATTGTGCGTGACCTACGGGGCAATGTTTTGTTTATAGGTAATGGTTACCACTTAACATCAGGTGGACCATCTGCTTGTTCCATCAGCTAGTAGTATAAAAAAAAAAATCAACAAATCCAAATGTATATTATAATACAAAGCAACAAATCCGTCCGCTTCGTATTCGTGGACGCTTAGCTTAAGTATAAAAGGAAGGATGTACATTATGTACAGTCAAGAAGGTAATAAAGTAATAGAGTTCGGCAAAGTGCGAAAGTCGGTACAAGGATTTTAAGTGCGCCTCTGATATGTACCTACCATCATTTTAAGTGCGCCTCTGATATGTACCTACCATCATTTTAAGTGCGCCTCTGATATGTACCTACCATCATTTTAAGTGCGCCTCTGATATGTACCTACCATCATTTTAAGTGCGCCTCTGATATGTACCTACCATCATTTTAAGTGCGCCTCTGATATATACCTACCATCATTTTAAGTGCGCCTCTGATATGTACCTACCATCATTTTAAGTGCGCCTCTGATATGTACCTACCATCATTTTAAGTGCGCCTCTGATATGTACCTACCATCATTTTAAATAAATAAATAAATAAATAAATAACTCTGGACAATCCACACAGCACCATCTAGCCCCAAAGTAAGCTTCACAAAGCTTGTGTTATGGGTACTAGATGACTGATATATTTAATACATTATATACTTACATAGATAGATATTTTTTATTATACATAAACACCCAGACCAACAGAACAAATTTCTGCAGATCATACACAAATTTGTTCCGAGGCGGGAATCGAACCCGCAACCTCTAGCGTCGTAGGCGGACTCTCGCCCGCTGCGCCACTGAGGTTTAAGTGCGCCTCTGATATGTACCTACCATCATTTTAAGTGCGCCTCTGATATGTACCTACCATCATTTTAAGTGCGCCTCTGATATGTACCTACCATCATTTTTCACAATTACCAAAATCAATACAGTGAATATTTCATCATCTTTTAACGTATCACTCTGTAGGTACCTACGGGTAAAATTAATAATGATTCCAAAACGATGAGGAAGATTGGTCGCCGAAATCCTAAAATTTTAATTAGAACGGTAGTATGTTTGGTCTTACGTTTACCTAATACCAAAATGATTTCTGACTCAAGCACATTTCCCTTATATTATTGTATTATTTGTGTTCGAACAGTATTTATGCGTGTCACTTTAGAGTTATTCTTTCAAACAACCTCCCCGAAATGAAATAAAATGAAATAATAGCCAATCGCACCTCGAAATTGCGAGCCGCTGTCGCCGGACCCTTAAGTTTAAAAAAAAATTTTTTTTCTTTATCTACTTCTGTACGCTGCGGTTGTACCTACTTCGTCGACCGATCGAAATCGTCTGTTAGCTAAATTATAATAATATGCCTACCTATGAAATAGGTTAATGTCTGTTTTAATGCAATAAAAACGTATCAAAGGCGCAAGCGCATCTTCTATTCTTCATTTTATTGAGCAATAACTTATTATTATTTATGTTCTAAGAAGACTTCATTCATTTATTATTCCAATTTTAGAAGCTATTAGGTATAAGATTGTATTTTCAACGCAGCCTGAAGAGATAGGTAAGTATCAGAAGAGTAGAGATCTCTAAGAATGTAAACCTAATAGTGATAGGTAATAATATGTATAACATTATATTTATGACGTATTTCTTCTGTAAATTACATCAGAATCTTGTAGTTTTTTTTTATATAATTTATTATTAAGCTTTGTTTAAATAATGTTTGGAATATCCACTTATTTAAAATAGCTATAGCATAATAGAAAGAGGCTTGGACTTAATTGAAATATAGGCAAAAACAACGAGTGTATACGCTCTTATCATCAAAACTAACAAAAAAAATATGTCTGATAGAACATGGTTATAGGCTAATGGTGATGGCAACCGTTACCTAGAATAGGGCATCGCCTTGTAAGTCACGCGCGATAGGAACGTGCCCTAAAATGGCGCGGGCTTGTAACAATTTGACGACCTCTGTGGCGCAGCGGGCGAGAGTCCGCCTGCGACGCAAGAGGTTGCGGGCTCGATTCCCGCCTCGGAACAAATTTGTGTACGATCTGCAGAAATTTGTTCCGTTGGTTTGGGTGTTTATGTATAATAAAAAATATCTATCTGTGTAAATATATAATGTATTAAATATATCAGTCATCTAGTACCCATAACACAAGCTTTGAGTAGCTTACTTTGGGGCTAGATGGCGCTGTGTGGACTGTCCAGCATTATTAAAAAAAAAAAAAAATTAAAAAATTAAAATTCCCCGTGTAATATCGTAAGAACCCTGACACTGCTACCATATTATCTCACCCGGACGAGCCCTTTACAAGAGCTCACTCTTACTTTATTGCAATAAATGTTAAAATATTACGATAGTCTGATTATTTTCTTGCCAGATCTAAATTCACACGGCATCGTTTAAAGTCTCTCATAAAACCAGGAAAGCTATAAATAAAACAAGTTATATTAGGAACTAGCTGCGCCCCGCGGTTTCACCTGCGTGATTTTTTGTTTTTATTTAATTCCGAACATATTTATTTACCTTTTAAACCTTCCCTGGACTTCCACGAATAATTCAAAGCCAAAATTAGCCAAATCGGATCAGCCGTTCTCGAGTTTTAGTGAGACTAACGAACAGCAATTCATTTTTATATATATAGATATGCATAAAATGACCTGCACTTTAGCCACATAAGTTAGGTAAGTACTTTTTCGTTTAATAAGTTACTTTTGACAGTAAAATTACACCATCATCATACCATTAATATACCTATAGTAGAGCGGTTAAAGCTCTTTTTGTATTGATCGGCCAAGGAACTCAAGGAAGTATGTATCTCCATGCTTTTTTTGCCGCCAAGCAGTGTGCAAAGCAAGAGTACTGTGTCGGTTTTAAAACTGAAACACAGCACTCTTGCACTCTTAGTTTGTGTGCTTAATTTGTAGTTTGTGCTTCGTTTTAAATGTACCCATCTAGTTTTAAGTATTTATAGCTGAAATACCCTTCGTGTGAATGCTGAAAAAAAAACGTCAAACGTTATAAAACGTTAAAAACGTTTAACGACGCTTAACGTTTAATTTAACGTATAAACGTTAGTTGATTTGATTTGAAAACAATCAGCTTTGTAACTTTGATGAAAGTTATGAAAATATTAAAGTGACCATGAAGTCACCTGTTTAGATTTTTAATTTCAAGTTGTTTGTCCCTTTACTCCACTATTAGATAATTATGGTTGTCAATGTTCACTATGAATTTAGACCTGTCACAAGCTACTTAGTATGGTGCCAGCAATCTAATAAAACCATGAAGTTGGTCAACAGATGTTCGGAATAGATATTTTATTGCCTCCCAGTAGTTCACACAAGTAGTGGATAGATAGGTAGGTACACACAGATACCTGATCGAGTTCTCGCAGTCAGTCTTCACAGCTCAGTAGGATATGGGTGAATCGACTATTTTACCCACACTTTGCTGTCCCCAACCATTTTTTATTAAAATGCACATATAAAGCTTGTGCTAGAAATATAGTTTGACAATTTATCTAAAGATGAATAAAGGGAGACAGTTTTTGAGGGTGTGTTCTCTAGTTTGTAATTTGTTACAAACTAGAGAACAGTTACAGTTTTTGAACTGTCTTAAATATTAACAAAGGTTGCCCTTCTAGGTAACTATAGATTATGGTTTTTGTAATGCCCCTATCCAACATGAATAAAGGAAATTGAATTGTTATTTTTTCAAAAAATAATTTTCACAACTGTCCAAAGTGTGGGTAAAATAGTTGATTCATCCATGTACCTCTAACTACCTAACCCCTTGATCCAAGTTACCATCAATAGTAAGGATCAAAGTCGTGAAGCTGGTTGTGTATCTGATTTTCGTATTTTTATTAATTGAAACAAATTTGTTAAAAAAAAGTAGGAACAGAAGAAAAACTATTATTTTAGATCCGTGATGTCGTCGAAAGTAAACCGATCAAATTTTAATAACATGTTTCATTCAAGTACTCGAAAGGAACTTTTTTGAGTGTGTGTGTCTCCAGCTTCCTCATATTGAAAATGTAATTTCTATAAATGCCAATATTTAAAGCATAATTAGTGCACTCATAGATTTGAATCATAATTTAGCTGCCAAATAAACAACGATGCTATAAGCTTATAATAGTGTGTAAGCTGGAGTAACATGTCTCCAGCTGCCTCAGTCAGTGTGGGCAAACGGCTAATGATAGAGATATATAGTAAACGCAAGGATTTAGTACCAAACGAATTAGCGAGGTACCAAAAATTTCAGGTCTGTAGCTCGGAAACTCTTCGAGTTATAAGACTTGATCAACGTGTAAGCTGGAGTAACGATACGTGAAAAAGCATATGCTCGTTCTCTGGAATGGCTGGAGCTAGCAGGTTGCTTTAAGTCTCCAGATTTAGTACCAAACGAATTAGCGAGGTACCAAATATTTGAAGTGTTTCTGTTCAAAACTCTATGAGTTACAAGCTTTTCCAGCTTTTTTTGTTTGTCCAACTTGCACATGTTGGATCTCAGCAACCACAATAGGTACAGACTCGGTTGATGTCTCTGAACCGAGCTATGAATTAGTGCACTCGGTACCAAAAATTTGGAATCTCTAGGACAAGCAGTTCTGTTGTAATCAGCAAAATAACATCCAAGGAATTTGAATACAGACAGATATATTCAAATTCCTTGATTGCATCAGTAGGTACGAGTGTGACGCATTCGCTGTAGTGACAGAGATAGAGCTACTATCAACTGAAGGCTGGTCGAAATGGAACTATCTGGTATTCTGTAACTCATCATAATATTAGTTATTTTGCTGATTACAACAGAACTGCTTGTCCTAGAGATTCCAAATTTTTGGTACCGAGTGCACTAATTCATAGCTCGGTTCAGAGACATCAACCGAGTCTGTACCTATTGTGGTTGCTGAGATCCAACATGTGCAAGTTGGACAAACAAAAAAAGCTGGAAAAGCTTGTAACTCATAGAGTTTTGAACAGAAACACTTCAAATATTTGGTACCTCGCTAATTCGTTTGGTACTAAATCTGGAGACTTAAAGCAACCTGCTAGCTCCAGCCATTCCAGAGAACGAGCATATGCTTTTTCACGTATCGTTACTCCAGCTTACACGTTGATCAAGTCTTATAACTCGAAGAGTTTCCGAGCTACAGACCTGAAATTTTTGGTACCTCGCTAATTCGTTTGGTACTAAATCCTTGCGTTTACTATATATCTCTATCATTAGCCGTTTGCCCACACTGACTGAGGCAGCTGGAGACATGTTACTCCAGCTTACACACTATTATAAGCTTATAGCATCGTTGTTTATTTGGCAGCTAAATTATGATTCAAATCTATGAGTGCACTAATTATGCTTTAAATATTGGCATTTATAGAAATTACATTTTCAATATGAGGAAGCTGGAGACACACACACCTTTTTTGACGCACACTTAAAATCACCGCACTTTTTCGAAGAACTAAGTACTCGACAAGAAGAACTCGAAAGAAGAAGACCTAGGACTTTAAAGTCAATTTCAACTAAGACAAAAACTGAATCAGCTTTACGGCACGGTAGATATTCCCACAGATATCTTAGTGCCAAGTAGGTACCTACATAATTAACCGTTTCGCTCAGAAACGATATTATTTTATCTATAGGTCATACATACTTCTATGCATATACGTTTTTATTTACATTTAAATGAGTCAGCCGAAAGATAGCGCTCATTATCCAAATATTTAATCAAGGTCAATTTTCACACGAGAAAATAGATGGTAGGTATCTAACTATCTTCTATATTTTATGTATATTCTATACCTATATGTATATAAAAATGAATTGCTGTTCGTTAGTCTCGCTAAATCTCGAGAACGGCTGATCCGATTTGGCTAATTTGAGCGTTGAATTATTTGTGGAAGTCCAGAGAAGGTTTAAAAACTGAAAAAATATGAAAATGCTCGGATTAAATAAAAACAAAAAACTACGCGGGTGAAACCGCGGGGCGCAGCTAGTTAGTTATAATAATAATATAATAATAATAAATAAAGTCATTTGAACTCTTTACTTCCTTTTACCCATAACACATTTTATTCAAACAATTTTATCCTTATTTAATTTATGAATTATTATTACAAGGGTAAAAAAATGCAATCGCGCAATCTGCGACTAGTCTAGAAATACCTACTAGTTATGGGCAGAAAAATGAAAACTGTTTTGACTCTTGAAACATACTGAAGTCATAATTCTCCCCTAATCTTCAATGTTTGGAGACGCTTGCTCTATTCGACCATACTATGCAGGTAAAGTACCTACACATTATATCAGGCTTTAATTAATTAAATAAATTTATATGTTGCTGGTACTTAAGATGTTTAAAGGTAATAAAAATGCACTGTTTTTTGTTCCTAGTTAAACCTAGTTAGTTTGCAAATAATATTAATAGGTTAATGACGACCTCTGTGGCGCAGCGGGCGAGAGCCTGCCGGCGACGCAAGAGGTTGCGGGTTTGATTCCCGCCTTGGAACAAATTTGTGTACGATCTGCAGAAATTTGTTACGATGGTCTGGGTGTTTACTATGTATAATAAAAAAAATATCTATCTATGTAAGTATGTAATGTATTAAAATATATCAGTTATCTAGTACCCATAACACAAGCTTTGAGTAGCTTACTTTGGGGCTAGATATAGTGCTGTGTGGATTGTCCAGCATTATTTATTTATTTATTTTATTTAATTATTAATTGAAACTCCACTAATTGATATCCTAATCTCTCCCTACGGACGGGCGGTAAAGTCAAACCGCGGTACTTTTCAAGTAATTATGGTACTTAGCTATCGTGTATTTATTGTGACCTCTGGTAGGTGACTACTCTTTAGAGCGATAAACAAGTGATTCGTTTGACGTTTTGAGTTTCATACACTGCGGTAGGTATACAAAGAAATCTTCGCAACACTTTGAAGGGCTCGTATGGGATAGACATAATAAATAAATAAATAAATAAATAATGCTGGACAATCCACACAGCACTATCTAGCCCCAAAGTAAGCTATTCAAAGCTTGTGTTATGGGTACTAGAAAATTGATATATTTAATACATTATATACTTACATAGATAGATATTTTTATCATACATATAAAACACCCAGACCATCGGAACAAATTTCTGCAGATCGTGCACAAATTTGTTCCAAGGCGGGAATCGAACCCGCAACCTCTTGCGTCGCAGGCAAGCCTTCGCCCGCTGCGCCACAGAGGTCGTCATAATGTACCACCATGCCTTATTCTGCCAAGCAGCGTTGCTGTTTCGGCTTGAAGAGTGTACGTGATATTTTTTTTTTTTTGACAGTCCACACAGCATCATCTAGCCCCAAAGTAAGCTACTCAAAGCTTGTGTTATGGGTACTAGATGACTGATATATTTAATACATTATATACTTATATAGATAGATATTTTTTATTATACATAAACACCCAGTCCAACGGAACAAATTTCTATTCGATATTACAGGCACATTAGGCTAATATCGTATGCCTCAAGTCGATGGACGCAGGGCAGTGCATCGTAGGACACGTTCCTATCGTGCGTGACTTTGGACACACGATACGAACTAGGACTGACTAGAACTGGAACCAGAATTTTCACGTGAGGCAGTGTTATGGGGATGGCTACCTATAGCTTATCTGGTGGGTCATCTGCGCGTCCCATCAAAAAGTAGATTAAAAAATGCTCTACTATGAAGCGGTTACCCTGAAACTGAAACAGCTTCACGACTTTGATCCCCAGGTACGGTAGATATCCCTTCAGATCTCCCAGTACCAAGTAGGTACTAATTCAAGATTCTTTGAGGATGTCTAAGGGGGGTAGTCAGAGGTACGTCCAAACATTACATTTGGCACATACCTACCCACATTTTGCAGTAGTTAGTATTCCATACGTGACAGGTTGCAAGCCCATCGCCGCTGTTAGAATACTAACTGGTTTCCTCACGATGTTTTCCTTCACCGTTTAAGAGCACTGGCATTGCGCACATAAATTTCGATAGAAAAATCCATTGGTGCACGACCGGATTCGAACCTGCGACCTTACGATCGGAAGGCGGGGTCACTCCCACTAGACCACCGGTGCTCCGGTGCAGCGGTTACCCTCTAAGCAAATAAACCTAAAATGTCAGTACGAAACTTTTTATCGTCTTGCAAGTGAATCCCCTGGGGACTAAATGACTGTCTTGACTGCTTATCATGCATGTGAATATAAATAATATTTAAATCATTGCCGTTGTACAGCTATTTTAGTATTGTTTAACGATAATAATAGCTTACACTCTTGTACACTCCGCATACATTCAATTTTTTTTTTTTACCTACTTCACATTTATACTTACATATCACGAAAAAATCCTAAGTTAATAACTTAAAATTGTTTTTGTGTTGTTTTCAATATTTTCATTTGACTGTATCGTTTTTTTTGTAGTAGTTATCTTTGACATTTCATTGAAGGTTTTATTCATAATTGGCTCTTTTCGTATTTTTACAGTTTTATGATATAAGATTTTTTTTACTGAACGTTAAATAACTGAATACTGAATTTGAATCGTTGGTAGGTTTCAAGCCGATTTTATACTTTCTACGGTCTAAAGATCATAGTTTGACCACTAACCTCATCATTGTCATCCAAATCAGCATAGTCCAAATCCGTCAGTCTCTCCGCCCTTTCTTCCTCAACATCAGCTCTCATCCTCTGCAGATCCTTGGCTACTCCATCCAGCTGGTCCTGGCTGAAGCCACCCCAGATCTGGATCGCCGACAAGATCTCCTCCTCCTCATCACTGAGAATTGTGTTTGGGGTGGAAGTGCTTGGGGTGGGCGCGACGGTCAGTCTTTCGAGCTTCTCGAAGATTCGATCGAAGGTGGCGACTAGGGGTGAGTTGGTGACGTAGGCGGATCGGATGGGGTGCGTGACTTGCGCGAGGAGAAGCACAGCGAGGAGGCACAGCATGGTGCGGCTGCGGCGAGGGAGCGACTGGATCAAATACTGACGGAGCTTGCGCGCGCGCAGCTATGGGCTGCCAACTGGAGTCCGAATATTTCGCTGGCTTTGTAGAAATTTACCACTACAATCTAAATGTCTTAAGCCAAGAGTGAAAAGGTGTTTTAGACTGTTTTGAAGTCAGCTACAACGTCGCTTACTATCAGGTGAGATTCTTGGCTAAGGGTGGTTTATTCATAATAATAAAAAAAACAACGAAACTATTAGAAATTTTGGTTTCTGGTACCATAGTGTCTGTTATAATATAAATGATATTTATGACGAAAAAATTAATATTATTACAGTATGTATTAATCTATTTTTGTTTTAACCTCGTAAGAGAAATGAAATGATTTTATTTACATATTACCCAAACAAAATTTATGAATTCTCATTATGCAAATATCTGAAGTGTCCAGCTATATTTTACTTCATTTACTAACCCTGTTCAGTTAGATTGAAACTTTGCTAGATCTATCTTTATAAGCTGTGTTGGCAACACAGGACGTAGGTACTCTGGCTGGACCGTTCGGGTCGTATGCAAGAGTAGGTAGTGCTTAATCTTGGAGATTTTTATAATGATTTGAGTCTATGGAGTAGGTAAATAATACTAGCGATCCGCCCGCGCGCCCCTGCTTCGCACGGGTGCACATATCATGCATGCATACATATAAACCCTCCTCTTGAATCACTCTATCTATAAAAAAAAACCGCATCAAAATCCGTTGCGTAGTTTTAAAGATTTAAGCTTACATAGGGACATAGGGACATGGGGATATAGGGACAGAGAAAGCGACTTTGTTTTATACTATGTAGTGATTAGTATGTACTTAGTTTAGTACATAATCATAATTTTTTTTGTTATTATGTCATCATCAACCTATATCAGTCGTACCAGTTTAGTATAAAAATGGTACCAAGAAATACGATTTTTATCTACATATTTTTTTAATAATTATGCTCGAGTCTACAATTTTAGTGGGATTAAAACCCTCGACCAAGTGACAAGAGCGACAAGGGAACGTATATCAAGGGGAGGTCGCGGGTTGGAATTCCACTCGGATATTACTGCAAAGATAAGTCAAGTATCTGTATGCCTCAAGTAGATGGACGCAGAGCAGGGCATCGTAGGGCACGTTCCTATCGTGCGTGACTTACGAGGCAATGTTTTTTATAGGCGATCCTACCACTACCAGAGTGGGTTACCACTTAACATCAGGTGGGCCGTCTGCTTATTCCATCAGCTGGTTGTATAAAAAAAAAGCTAAAACTCAGATTCAGAATCAGAATAATCTTTATTGTAAACTGTTGAATGTATAATGTGTTGAATGTATAATGTGTTGGGTATGTTAAAGTATAAACATTTTTGCTTAAACTTAAATTTATAACTTAACATTTTTTTCACATTTAACCCCGGTTTCAATCATCACCGGGCGATCAACACTAATCGGCTGTCAAGTCACTTGCAGATAGCAGGTGACTTGACAGCCGAACTAATTTGAAGTAAAAGCTGAAATGGCAAGTCACTTAACAGCTGATTAGCGTTGATCGTCCTTTCAGAAACCGGGCGTTATTCTTTTTAATTATAAATCTAACATAATTTTAAAGGAACTGTAGTTTACTTTGGTAGGTAGGTACCAAATACTCTTGTGCTATAAAATTCTTGTGAAATAAGCCATTTTTTATGTTACTAAAAGCATTTCCTTTGAGTAATTTGAATTGTAAGGGTACGATTATTTTTAACAAACTCAGAATCAAACATTGGAGGTGCATATTACGACGGTGCTGCGCGAATTTATACAAATAAAACTAAGGAGTAATTCCAGAGAAAGTGTTCTTAAACAGAGGGCTTTGTTGATTGTTGGTACTTCTTGAGAAGTGAAACTAATTCTAGCAAGTGCTTTTAGCCACACGAGCGACCAAACTGTTTAGTTGTAATTAATAATAATAATAATAAAAAGCTTTATTGAGGACAACATCTACAGTATATCATACACATAGGTAAGAGTACTAATTATTGTCCTACAATCGGCGGTCTTATCGCATGTTGCGATCTCTTTCAGACAACCGTTGGTGTATTCTAAAAACTTAATACATGCTATTGCTTCGCATCAAGGGAAACTACAATTTTTTTTTTTTTTTTTTATACAACTAGCAGATGGCCCACCTGATGTTAAGTGGTAACCATCACCTATAAACAAAACATTGCCCCGTAGGTCACGCACAATAGGAACGTGCCCTACGGTGCACTGCCCTGCGTCCATCAACTTGAGGCATACAGATGTTAAGCCTCATGTGCCTGTAATTACACCGGCGACCACACTCTTCAAACCGAAACACAGCGTTGCTGCTTGGCGGCAGAAAAAGGCGTGGTGGTAGTACTTTCCCGGACGAGCCACACACAAAGAGCTCTACTACTCTAAATCGAATTATAATTATAATTTGATTATTTGTAGTAATAATCCGGTTATCAACGTTTAATAATCGATTCGACCTTCTTGCCGATGGAACAAGCAAATGGACCACCTGATGTTAAGTGTTAACCATCACTCGTAAGTCACGCACTACCTCACGACATACTACGTCACCATAAACGATCAAAACGTGATCTACAATGCCCTGCCCTGCGTCCGGTCCATCAACTTGAAGCATACATTTTTTAAGCCTGTGCCTGTTTTCAACTGTTTTCTGTCTGAACCTACATGTAGGGCTCGTCCGGGGAAGTACTACCAGCACGCCTTTTTCTGCCGCCAAGCAGCAACACTGTGTTTCGGTTTGAAGAGTGTGGTCGCCGGTGTAATTACAGGCACATGAGGCTTAACATCTGTATGCCTCAAGTTGATGGACGCAGGGCAGTGCATCGTAGGGCACGTTCCTATTGTGCGTGACCTACGGGGCAATGTTTTGTTTATAGGTGATGGTTACCACTTAACATCAGGTGGGCCATCTGCTTGTTCCATCAGCTAGTTGTATAAAAAAAAATGTATAAGGTAATGCATGTTTTTCTTAAAACGTCATCTAATCTGTGTTATCTGGTGACCTGTAAGCATTCAGGGCACATTATCATTCGCACACACAAAGTACATTCGAGTGCAACGAATCCGGCTCAACTTCAAAACTAAGACCGTACATTCATAAATGACGACCTTAGTGGCGCAGCGGGCGAGAGTCCGCCTGCGACGCAAGAGGTTCCGGGTTCGATTCCTGCATCGGAACAAATTTGTGTGCGATCTGCAGAAATTTGTTCCGTTGGTCTGGGTGTTTCCTATGTATAATAAAAAATATGTATCTGTAAATATTTAATGTATTAAATATATCAGTTATTTAGTAGCCATAACGCAAGTTTTGAGTAGCTTACTTTGGGGCTAGATGGTACTGATGTGGACTGTCCAGCATTATTTTTATAATTGTTTATTTACAAATTACCAATTCTGTTGTTTCATATTTTAGGTAATTATGTATTCACAAAAAAGTATATAAGTAGTTTATCAGCTATCTGGTTCCCGTATCACAAACTTTGGTTTAGTTTGGGGCGAGATAGTGCTCTGTGGAATGTCCACCAATATTTATTTATAGGTACACTGCACTAGCTTACTCTGACAGAGCTTAAGTTCTATATTTGTTTGTATGTAATGTTGACGACCTCTGTGGCGCAGCGGGCGAGAGCCTGCCTGCGACGCAAGAGGTTGCGGGTTCGATTCCTGCCTTGGAACAAATTTGTGTACGATCTGCAGAAATTTGTTCCGATGGTCTGGGTGTTTTCTATGTATAATAAAAAATATCTATCTATGTAAGTATATAATGTATTAAATATATCAGTTATCTAGTACCCATAACACAAGCTTTAAGTAGCTTACTTTGGGGCTAGATAGTGCTGTGTGGATTGTCCAGCATTTTTTATTATTATTATTTTATTATTATTCGGATTTTTTATCTGAACTTTATTTGAAACTAGTAGCGCCCTGCGGTTTCACGCGCGTAGTTTCAAATCCAGGTATTCCCACGGGATAAAAAGTAGCCTATGTGTTATTCTAGACTATAATATATGTCTGTGCCAATTTTCACCAAGATCCGTTCAGCCGTTCTGGAGTTATAGAGTAACAAACATCCATCCATCCATCCATCCATCCGTCCATCCATCCATCCATCCATCCATCCATCCATTCATCCATCCATCCATCCATCTATACTTACAAACTTTCGCATTTATAATATTAGTAGGATAAACAAATATAGGCCCGAATTAATTGCTCTCGAGTGTACCTGTAGTTAACTTCACAACATAATTTAACTATTATCTACAATGTTCTAAGATGACTCACTACAGGCAATTGCGGGAACCAGAAACTAAATCTTGATATCAAAAACTACCTACATAACTTTCCTAACATACTCCATCTTAATAACTCAGTACTAGAATATCAAACATATATAATTCTTTTCACTCCTCTTGCTCAAATTAAATAGACCGTCATTCTATCCTACCACCATCATCTTCCTGCTCTTAGCTCACTTCATGTGCGGTCGGCGCAACAGGTCTTTTCTAAATTTCTTGAGTCCATTTCATCCAACGGTTGTCTGGTAGAGATTGCTACTTAGCGATAATGCCGCTCATTGTACTTTTAGTTTTAAATTGGTTTTTGTTGTATTCTTAAGTTGTGTGCAATAAAGTATTTTCTATCTTCTATCTATCTTTTCTCTCCATCTTCCATATCATCCGTCATCTCTGTCGTCACTCCTTCGTTACCCATTTCGTCTTTCTTCACACAATCCATCCATCTTTTCTTTAGCCTTCCTCTATTCCTATATCCATCCACGTTGTTGTAACATACCAGAGCGAAGATAAAACTTCATTTCGTCCATTATGGCGAAAAGTAATTTTATTATTTTATTTTCGCTGACAGCGCGTACACCTACGCAAAAATCATAATTCATGAGTGGAACATAATTTTATCATCTCGACGCGCAATTGCGATCAAGGAAAGTGCAGTGTAACACGAGGCGCTAAAAGCCACGATAACTCGATTTTTATTTAATCGCCAAAGCTCGGGAGTAAAACTACCACTCATTTTATGGGTATTTTTCCCCCTTGTACCTTTATTTACAAAAATACATACGTAGATACAGCTATCAGGTTAATATAACCTAACCATGGGAGTCACTAACATGAATAAAATATTTATTCATGTTAGTGACTCCCATGGTTAGGTCCCAAGTTATAGGTTAGGCGTATAAATTAATAGTTTTATGACAGCAATATGCAAATTGTTAGACCTAAGACCTTCTATAGATCATGACAGACGTACAAACATTACCTTTAGGAAACTATTGAATGGCTATACAGGGTGCTGCCAACTTCATTCGGCAGCGGTTGACACGTAAAATCATATATTAATACTGACAACCGTGCCTTTTTCTGTGTGTGCTTCGGTTTCAAAATCGTGGTTGCCGGTGAAAGTATAGGCATGTGAATGGCAGGCTTAACATCTGTATCCCTCAAGCTGATGGACGCAGGGCAATACACCGTGGCACGTTCATATTGTGCGTGGCTTATGCGGCAAATATAATAGTTTAGGTAGTTTAGAATGATTTGTTACTTACCATTTCGCTTTATCTAATCATTCAAAATGTTCAAATGTGAGAGTGAAATGTGTCTGACAGGTGTCAGCCTCGTCAACCATTTTTAGTCGTTAAAACATCCCCCTGTAATGTTTTATTACAGTCTAACTAAGCACCGCTTTTAGTGAGAACTGATCCCTACAAATACGATGCTGACGTGATCTTTGCGCATAGCTGCTAACTGTTCTTTCATTGCTGTATTTGGTAACAACTATGCATTTTAGTAACCTGGCTCTTAGAGAAACGAATCTAAAATTATTTATTTTGAAATATTAAATGGGTATTGAAAGGGAACTGACAACCGATGGGGAATAAAGGTTCTTGAACGAACAGGAAAGCGAAGTGTGGGACGCCCTCCTACCTGATGGACTGACGACATTGTTAGGATCGCGGGTAGTCGGTGGTGGAAAGGGCTCAGAATCGTTCTTCCTGGAAGCGGATAGGGGATGGCCAGCAGTGGACTTCTGTGGGCTGTTGATGATGATGATGATAGAAAGGGACTATTGCTTTTATTTTTCAAAAAATGCCAAGTTTTTGTAATTCTGGGTTGCATATCTGCGGTTTAACGCCAAAACAATGCAAGTAGATTATGCATTTAAAAAATTGCAAGTCCAAAACCTGAATAATGGTCGTTTGCTAACAGCAAAACAAACCATTTTATAGAATTAAGTGCCTTCGTTATATTTCATGCAAGCGAAGATGCTTGTAGCAAATAAAATAATTGAAAGCCTCGAGATTAAAACTTCTATCAACATCAAACAAACCTACGAAACGTTTCCTGATGTCGTTAAAACGAATGCGAAGATACGGGTTAGATAATTGAAAAAGATAGCAAAGAAAGAAGCATTCACATTATTAGCTAAAACTTTTTATCAACTACGCGGCGAATAAACTATAGACACTAATTATAGTACCCGTGTTTGTAGGTGTAATAAAAATCTTATATTCTAGTCTTCTTCCATTCTACCTGAAATATACGCTTTAGAAGTTGATGGTTGTAAGCGGACTCTGGGTTTTTGGGTCAAATCCATGATGAACGACAGTGGTACACATAGGTACACTAATGTTGTTTACCCAACTGGCGGCCGTAAAGTTCGTGGTTTGTCTGTTCTTATTTGATCTCCGACAGGTCAATTAGTTCCTAGAAATTACGTAATTTACTTTTGAACTTAATTAGAGAACCATTCAAATATAAGCAAGGGCAGTGTGGTCGCCCAGCGACAAAGCCCTTTAAATAAATTAAAAAAAAAGCAAGTATTCGTTGAAAACAAAGCGTGTATACACGCTTCGTTTTCAACGTCAACAGTCCAACGGGTAGGAGGGCGTATACCCGGGTAATTACCCGGGTATGCGCCCAAAATGACGTCAGTCCAATTGGACTGACGTCATTTTGAAGTTTGTGAGAAATCGGTGGATGGAGAGGGTTCAAACCGCTTTTCCTGGAAATGTTTATGGGAGCCCTTTGTCCAGAAGCGGACTTCTTCAAATCAAATAAAGAAAATATGAATAGGTACAAAACGAAAAAGGCCAGCTTAACCATAAAAAAGCGTTTTCGTAGTGTATCGATAACTCTTTTTAATTTTATTGTTTAAGTAAGATAGGTACCTTAGTATGGGATACAAAATAAATCAATTGATTTAATATAGCTCATAACAAAACAATACAATCGGAAATCGTACAATCTCCACTTTCCATACAATGAACAATATGAACGAATGCAAGTTCACCGAGACACATACTAATTTAAACAAAAACGGCGACGCTTTATCATTTAAATTCCCATTGTGGGTCCAACATGCCTGACTGTCTACCATAGATCCCTACCACAGAACGCTGGCACCTTCGAAACTAGACCTTACTCCCTTACAACAAGGATGGGTGTCAATGCAATTGGTTGGTTTGGAAAGGGTGTCGACCTTAACATATGGCGAGCATATGAAGATCGTGTCATTCATGGATCGTAGCCGACAGGAAGAAATCTTGAATGGGTCTACGCGGCTTTTTTACGTAATTAGCAGATGCTGGAACGCCGAGGCGGTTACGTCACGTGATTTAATGGAAGAACGCATACTTACATAGTTATCATCATTATCATCATGGGCGCTGAGTTTCAAGAAACAGAATTTCTTGTCTACTAAAATATACTTGTAGCTTCTTTAGAACCATATAACTTCTTGAATGGGTTTCTTATCTCTTTAGATAGAACATAGATCTACTCTAAAAGTATGTAGCCTTTCTGAACAATAAACGATTATCTATATGAAAAATGGATGTATTGGATGTAAGTATACCTACCACTGATTTCCACCGTTGGATTCGAATTTCGAATCCCACGAATTTTGAATTCCACAGAGGACAAAATATTTGTTGAAGTTAAAAACAAGATTTAATTATGACATTGACAACAAAAAACATTTGAAGTCCTAGATTGTGAAGTTGTTTGTTTCCAAGGATTTTAAATACTATTCTTGATCTTATAGCACGTTCCATTCTCATGATCATGAGGTCAGCGTAGCGTTATATACTCTTGGATGAGGTCTTTCCAAAGTCTTTCTTGAGCTGTTTCTATCAAAATATTCAAGTTATCAGCTCATCAGTGGTCCAAGAGCCACGAGAAACAAAAGATATTGTTTTATTGTCCAACGTCCCATATCAATTTTCAGAATATTCAAATCTTAGTTGAAATCCAGGTGACCTGTTTCGCACTTGGCATCTTGCCATTGATTATTTATCACGTCTAATTTATCCTAGGGAAGCAGACTCCGCGGCGCTTGTCTGGTTTATAAACGTTTGAACTCAAAATAGCTACTCCATTATTTTTAAACGAAACAAACGCCAATCAATCAACCCCCATTTGCAAGTGATATAAATAAACGATGATAGAGCAGTGATGGCCCCGCTTTCCGCTCCTTAGGTTTTAAGTTCAATACTCGTTGGTGCAAACCAATGAGTTTCAAACCAATGAGTTTTTGTGTTCCTATTCCTATACTTATGTGCATAGTGCCAGTACCTGCTCTCAAACCGTGGAAAATACCGTAAAGAAAAGAAATCGTAGAACATTTATGTTCAAAGTGTGTCTAGATCTAAGAAGTTCTATTTATGAGGGACACTTTAAATCCTTTCTCCGACAGTTTTGAAAGACACGAAAAGAAGAAGGTGATAAAAACAGCATTTACAAAATTAACTTTTAATATAACTTAGAAGAATCACAAGGAATATTCAATTGGTTGCAGGTCCTGGCAGATTCAGCTCGTGTGCCACAGCGCTGGGCACGTCCAGATAAATCTGAAAACATAAATTGAGACTCAATAAAGAATGGTCTTTTAAAATAGTGAAGTTTACAAATTCCATTTAAATTATATAACCAAACGCCACAGAATTGTTTTAACAATTTTCAATGGCTTTTTCTGTGCACAGCTACAGCCGAGTTGCCTTCAAAATCTAATCTAAGTATCTTCGAAGAAACACAGTGAATTTCGGATGCCACAACCATGCCTGGTGCATGGTGGAAGCTAAATTGGCCAAACTGGCTAGTATAGTGTTTAGGCATGCCAGTTAGGCTGAAAATATATTATGACGAATCTACAAAGATCGTGATTTCGGATTTGCGCCGTCGGATTTGTCCGTTATTAGACAGGAATTGAGCAAAGAATAATGTAAATATTTAATAATCAAGATATATGTAGGTGCCTCAGATAAAAGATACCTTCTCCAGGCCGACGGTGCGGATGAGAGCTCGGAGTCTCTCCGGCGTCACTGGGTCTCCCTCGCTAGACCACACCGTTAGCGAGCAGTTGAATCTCGCAGTCTCTCGCATCAGATCCAGCAGGACCGGCTGGCTGTTAGAAGCGAGTCCAGCACGAACAGCAAAGGTGACAGTCTGATTGACGTAGTTCCGGTCGACGGCCTTGATCATAGCTCCAATCTGGGTTCTGCTGTACTCTCCTTCTGTGATTTCCCCTCCGAACCTTTGAATTAAAATAACAGCACAGCGTGATTAATTTGTAGTTCAGAGGATCCAAGATCTATCTTAAGTAACATAGCAGTTGTGGCCGTGAAGCCCTGATTAACTAAGAAAAGAGACTTTCGGGTCTTGTGAGTAGCACCATGGTTCGAAAACTTAAAGGATAACTCTACCAAAATACACTAGCACGGGCTTATGATAACGTGCATGGAGGTTCAAAAATATGTAATTTAAATGTAATTATGTATTTTATCTTAGATATTCCTAGCTGTTGATAGCTGTCTCACCTGGTTGTCCAGCCAAGAGAGAGCACTGCACGAGGGTGCTTCGTAGCCAGCTGCAGAAACTTGTTGGCGTCCAGAGGCTTGGTGGTCGCCTCCACTGGTCCAGGGATAATGTCGGCGTTCAGCCACACTGGGAAGGTGCTCTGGGACAAACATGAACACTTATTTAGACTACGTGTCGTGTTATTGTCAACTTCATCGGTATATTCCTGGCGCCATAAGTCACATGATCGGATCTTTGAACGAATGAATGAAAAATTCTATTTTGTACACCAAAATGCACAAAAACCCTTAGAAATATTAATTTAAATAGTACAATGGGTGGTCTTGACGTTGTAAGCGGATGACTACACACACACACAAAGTGTATTTGTTTGTCAAATAAATATAATAATAGGTTCTATTCTAACCTTAGTCATTTTATTATTTAACTGTCTGATAAGTATTGCCACAGATTTTTTATTTATAGCTCTACTTATACTACTGTCTCTCCGAATTTTTTGTCTGACAGCTTGTACCTATTCAACGAAGGTGCATTTCGTAGCAAGTTCAATGCCGAACCATCGTGGAGGCAGACCGCGCGCGGTTCCATTACAAAATAATGATAGGACTCGGAAGGCACGCAGATGTGCTGCGTGGTGGGTCCCGTAAGGGTCTGTTTACACGGGTATATCAACTGCCTTTTCTTTTAACACTTGTTTTGAGATACCGAATTGGCAAGCGTAGGTACGTAGGCATTGCCAAAATATAAGTGCCTATTTCACGATCTCGGCCCTTCATTTTTGACTCTCCAAAAACCAAGATGCGTACTTTTTGTTGACATCTGTTAAGGATTTTAGTAGAAATAGGAGTAAATAAGGGGGGTATGTAATTCAATTTAATATCTATAACACGAGACAATCGTTTTGGGGCTTTAGGAACTAATATTTTATGCCTGTGGTCAATGTTTTGATTACCCATTTGTCTACCAAAAGTGATATATGACATCTGATTGAACCAAATTTTAATTTAAAAATTATGAAGGTTACTGAAAATCTTTTCATAATGCATACCTACGGCTTCGAGGTCCGATTCGAAAATAACTGTGTCCGTGTGAAACAAACTTTTTATTCCACTTAGATGCAACTTGGCCATGAATTAGCCCTTTTTAATGGAGACATTTCTTCTGATTGCCTCAATTGAAACAAACGACGTGGAAGAATGTCTCAACGGGTGCACATCGCTCTATGTTATTCCAGATGATGTCATCCAGCTTGCTTTTGCGAGATTTCAGACTTAATTTTATAAATAGAAAGTAACTAACTGAAATAGAAACGAGACGGTCTGGTGAGAACCAGATTTCGAAATAGTAGATAGATTTTTTTGATTGAATAGTTCTATTGATCATTTCAGTTTTGAATTTGAAGATCTCCTTTATTATCTGCTAAACGAAGATGGAATAATTGTTTTCGGGAGATATTTTTGACAGTTTGCAACCCCTTAATTATTAAGCGGTAGTTTGCGTCTCAAAGAAATGTAATGGTATAGAAAAACTTGTTTGGAGGATCAAAATAGTATTTTTGTTGAACTTTTGTTATGGCTTTCTCGGAAACCTTGAGTAAAATTATAATATTACCAAATATCTTGAAACGCAGTGAGGAATGATGTTGGACTGATGTGCGAGGAGTGGTGTTAGAAGGTTGTATGGGTTTTATAAAAAGATTATTTTTTTGACAACTAGGTACTTGTCAAAAGTCAACCCATCTTCCACACCCCTCGATCTTCGTCGCATTCTTCTGTAAGATCTTTATCTTACAGAAGAGTAAATAAATAATAGTAAATGATGTTCAGTCCATACCGTTGGCTTAGTATACGGCGCAATCAGCTCCTGGCTCTTCTCAAAAGCCTCTATACTCTTGAAGTCGAGCTTCACGCCCTTCGGCTTGGGGTTCCCTCCGTTGTGCTGCGCCACGGTGGAGAGGAAGTCAGTGAGCGCCAGGTCGGAGGTGGTGGCGGGCGGATGCGCCATCACGGGGATCGGCGGACCACTCTCCTTGCCGACCACGTGGCCGAGGACTATGTCCGCTTCCAGCATCGAGACATTACCTGGAACAGATAGAAGGATATGGTGATGATGTTGCACGAGCATCGTATATAGATCACATGGTTCAGTTGTCTAGGTGTACTTATTACATGTCTCACCCTTCAGTGCACTTAGGTAAAACTTGCACCTAATAGTAACACCTAGTTGTTAGAGAACGAGCCCTACAACGCACTGCCTTACGTCCATCAACTTAAGCCTCATGTGCCTGTAATTACACCGGCGACCAAACTCTTCAGACCGAAACACAGCGTTGCTGCTTGGCGGCAGAAAAGGCATGCAGTTTTTCCCTGGACGAGCCCTTCACAGAGAGCTCTACTACTCTTACCTTAGTAAAAATAATTAACAAATTGTTCTTCCATGCTCCTTTTCAAACTATTTAAACCTGCTACTGGTGTATTCGTGAATGCTGTTAATTACAGTTAAACCTGCTACTGGTGTATTCGTGAATGCTGTTAATTACAGTTAAACCTGCTACTGGTGTATTCGTGAATGCTGTTAATTACAGTTAAACCTGCTACTGGTTTATTCGTGAATGCTGTTAATTACAGTTAAACCTGCTACTGGTGTATTCGTGAATGCTGTTAATTACAGTTAAACCTGCTACTGGTGTATTCGTGAATGCTGTTAATTACAGTTAAACCTGCTACTGGTGTATTCGTGAATGCTGTTAATTACAGTTAAACCTGCTACTGGTGTATTCGTGAATGCTGTTAATTACAATTAAACCTGCTACTGGTGTATTCGTGAATGCTGTTAATTACAGTTAAACCTGCTACTGGTGTATTCGTGAATGCTGTTAATTACAGTTAAACCTGCTACTGGTGTATTCGTGAATGCTGTTAATTACAGTTAAACCTGCTACTGGTGTATTCGTGAATGCTGTTAATTACAGTTAAACCTGCTACTGGTGTATTCGTGAATGCTGTCAATTACAGTTAAACCTGCTACTGGTGTATTCGTGAATGCTGTTTATGATTCATGTCTTTGCAAATTTATAAGCTCACGCACAATGGGTAGGATGTTTACAACAAAAGGACGAATTCAAAGAAGTGGGGTAGAGCTGTAGCTCTGCTGTATAGGTTTTTAGTAAATAGGATGACGGAAAAAATGCGTTTCTAAAAAATAGGTTATATAAATTATCATAGTTTACGGGTTATTATGTTCTTTGTTCATACGGACGTACTCGTAGTAGCCACATTTGGATTAGACGATCGCCGAACTCATTGAAGAAGACATTGTGAAAATGGGAAATGAATGATGAGAATCGTTCTTCCTATTTTAATTGTATAGGATGGATGGGAATTAGAATGTCAAACTGAAAGCCATCTCGATAGCGTAATCGGGCCGCGGGTGTCGTTAGTGATGGCTTTACAGACTTGGGAACACTTTTGGTTACTTAATTAGTATCGCACAATACCAAATTGATCACCACGATTAAGCTATCACTTGGGTGAATGATTGTCAGAATCACTTCTGTTCTTTGAATTTGCTTAACTTTTTTTTTTTTTTTTTTATACAACTAGCTGATGGAACAAGCAGATGGCCCACCTGATGTTAAGTGGTAACCATCACCTATAAACAAAACATTGCCCCGCAGGTCACGCACAATAGGAACGTGACCTACGATGCACTGCCCTGCGTCCATCAACTTGAGGCATACAGATGTTAAGCCTCATGTGCCTGTAATTACACCGGCGACCACACTCTTCAAACCGAAACACAGCGTTGCTGCTTGGCGGCAGAAAAAGGCGTGGTGGTAGTACTTCCCCGGACGAGCCCTTCACAAAGAGCTCTACTACTCTTAAACATCTCTTACATGTTGTAATTGCAATGAGTAACTAGCAATTAAGGACGTCGGCCCTTAATGTGTGAAGCCTGAATCTGCCAGGCCAGTGATTGTGATTAATTGTTGTTCTAGGAACGGCTGGATGCCTCTCCAGTGGCCACTGGGGAAGTGTGTCTGTGTAAAGTCTGCGTCTAGGCTAGTACAGAGAGCTGAACACGACTAAATTTTGGCATTTTGTGGTTTGCGATATTCGACCTTACCCTGTTACATCTAGTTACGATACGATAAAGCTAGTCGTCCGTGTTATGGCTAGTAATAGGGCGAATATCGAGTCCGGTTGTTGTACGAAATGATAATGTACTGCACGATAAATGGAAGCCAATTTGGTACCTTTCTCCAAACAAAACTGCACTAGCAATCCAGCTAAAAAAGTAGTGGACACGGATTACTGGGTGAACATTATTGGGTCCCCGAATATCGCTAGGATATGTTCATTTTTGACTCTCCAAAATTTTTTATGTGATGGTAACCACCTAACATTAGGTGGGCCTGCCATCTGCTTGATCCATCAGCTAGTAGTGAAGTGTGCATCTTAATCTGTGGCATTTATAGAGTAGGTAAGGTAGGTACGTAACGACTGCTAGATAATCTGTGCGAAGCGGGAACCGGGAGCTATTATTTACGTTCAAATTGGCACAAGACATAGACGGGATGTGGGAATTACAGGAGTTGAGTCTAGGTATTGCTTTGCAGGATCTAGACTTCCACTGCGAAAGGATATGCACGTTGCTAATAAAATAATAGTAATTGTATGACGTCCTTGGGGAAGTGCAATCAGGTAGAGATAAACCATTCTAAAAATGCACGCCCCTCTACCTGCCTTCACCCACACAAGCAAATAAGGTGTATAGACGCAATACATGACACCTGATAATTTTATTCGTCATTCAGTTTCCCGCGGAACGTGAAAGTGACACTTTCATGTCTGGCGGGAAACTGAATAACGAATGAAATTGCTTGGTGGCATGTATTGCATCTATACACCTTATTTGCTTGTGTGGGTGAAGGCAGGTAGAGGGGCGTGCATTTTTAGAATGGTTTCTCTACTATGCCAATTTCTGACGCCGAGCAGCTGTAATTTCGGTTTGAAGACTGCGGTTGCAGGTCAAATAAATAAACAAATAACGCTGGACAATCCACACAGCACCATCTAGCCCCAAAGTAAGCTAATCAAAGCTTGTGTTATGGGTACTAGATGACTGATATATTTAGTACATTATATACTTACATAGATAAATATTTTTTATTATACAGAAACACCCAGGCCAACGGAACAAATTTATGCAGTTCGTACAAAAATTTGTTCCGAGGCGGGAATCGAACCCGCAACCTCTTGCGTCACAGGCGGACTCTCGCCCGCTGCGCCACTGAGGTCGTCTCTCAAATTACAGGCACATAGGTACGCATCAAGTTGGTGGACTCTGAGACTTTGAGTTGTGTACCTCAGCACAGGGCAGGTTTCCAGTACCATAAGTTGCTCAAAAACACTGGAATGCGTTGCAGTGTTTTGGTAAGTAGGTAGATCTCTTGAGGATCAAATTATTACGGTTTCATTCGAGTGACTTGTGAAAGTGAACTTTTAAAGTCAAATAATTAACTCCTTGACCCGGTTCTTATAACTCAGACCCGCCCCCTTATCACGTATCTTGCAAAAGCAAAGCAATAGCAAAAATCGTGCGATTTATGCTTCTCAATCGCTAATTCGTATTATGTAACAGCGATAATGAAGCCATTGCAAACTATCGACAGTGCTGCCTCTACAGGACAATCCGTAACACAATATTGCATTCAACTGTAAATTTGTTTGAAGTTTTCGTATCACGTATCATTTTACACGTAGCAATGCGAGAGCAACTGGGAAGCAATTTGAACTGTCAAACTGCGACAATCTTTTTGTTGTCGCATAAGTGCATTCAAAATATCAACGAGCGATTAGCAATCGGTCTCGTACGTAATACCATTTCTTTTTACGTCCAACAATCAATCGCGCGTTGTCTGCGCGATAATTGTGCAATTATTGCTGATCGCAAATTTTAGCTAATACGGGGGCCGGTCCCCAAACAATCCTGAAGTTTAACCGCAATACCGCATGATGATCCTTTATTAAGCTACCTGTCTCCCTCTGGCGCGGTACTTAGAGTGAGACCGACTGACTGTAATAGGCGATTGATTACCACCATCTGCGCACGCGCACCACACAGTAACAAGAACCAGTGATGGGACCAAGGTGCTTATTGATTCATGGACTTATTTATTTTTGATCACGCGAGTGTCCATTTATCCTATTCTTGAGCTATGTCAACCATCTTGGTTATTTTACGGTTATCTGTCAATTGCTATCTCTGTCTAACTTGAAGTAAAAGCTGAAACAGCAAGCGGCTTGACAGCTTTAGTTTTGATCGAGCTTTCAGAAACCGGCCGTAAGTATACGCTTATAATTACACTGAAAGGTGAAAGGATTTTAAAGTGATTACCAACAAACCACCAACCAACTCAAGATACTCGTACTATGAGGAATTTAGGAGATCAGAGGTACCTAGGTAAGTTCGGCCGAATTTTTTGACACATAAGTACCCAACAATTTGCTATTAGGCTGACAATTTGCAAGGTATTGGTGACAGTTCGCAAGCTCATCACCTCTACTAGAATGCAAGCTGGTTTCCTCACGTTATTTTCTTTCTATAGCTATAGTACAATAGCACAGTTGTACTACTTTACGGTTGCGCCAAGCGCAGCTTGCGCGCGCGCACTTATTTACGAGAAATTCGCACTCGCCACCATTCCGGGCGTTTACAATGAAGTCATAAATACTGCAAGAGTTATTAGCACAAACAGAACACTCACATTCTTAGCAGTGAGTTAAGGGAATTTGAATCTTCCTCACTCAAGTTTTAGAGTAATTTGCCATTTGATATCAAAAGTCGTAGAGAGGTGTACCTACCTAATTATAAAATCTTATTTTTCAATCAAGTTTTAAACAGATTACCTACTTCTAAAAAACATTATAAAAAACATCAAGAAGCGTGTGATACCAATTAGAAAGTAAGACTTTAGGCAAATAAATAAATAAATTTTAATTCATTTAATTTTTTATCAAAGCTCATAAACTGGCTTGGTAGGTCTGACTGAATTAGTGGTCTGAATCTAGCATAGAATAAATTTCAAGACCTAAAAATGCGAAGTATCGTTAGACCAGTACCTAGTTATAAAAGTTATGTCTATGGTGCTCAAAATTGAGCTATCGAATCTTAAGAATACCTACTAAGACTAAATCTAGAATACCATAGCAATTTGGTAGGTATTTAGATCATTCAATAGTATTTTGATACTATTGAATGATCTAAATACCTACCTTACCTACCTAGGTCAGTTTAGATAGATAGATAGATAGATAACTCTTTATTGTTCACCACACAGAAACATAGTACAGAGTAAAAGCATACATTTAAGGTAAAAACAATGGGCGACCTTATCGCTGAGAGCGATCTCTTCCAGGCAACCTTGGAAGGATAAGAACTAATCAGAAATTGACGGCGGTGTAGTTACGGTTTAGTAACTTCTACAAATATTTAGGTCCTATTCCTAACCACAAATAACCCTTTCTAGGTAAGCCTGTCACATGTCAATCCCAAGCAAGGTGATTTTAAACATACAGGGTGTACCTGAGTTACCCCAATTTTTTTCTAGGCCTTTTATTTGTGTCTGTTCAGTGCCTGGTAAGGGTTCCTATGAAATTTGTTGTAAAAACCTGTTCACGAAAAATTATTAATTAATTATGGGAGTCTTTAAACTGGCCATAAGAGGTTCTGTCACAAATTTTGACATGCAGGTAATAATAAGTGCTAATAATTATTTATCATTGCTAGCACGTTTCAGCATTAAAAAAATATAAAATCACGATTGAAATTTTGTATCTGCACAGTGCAGTGTAACATCATCGCATCGTCTCAGTTTAAAAAGCTGTGTATTTTTACACCCTGTATGTAGTAACACAGCAAATTCCCAAAGGTCTCATGTCTATCTGACGTCAATCGGCATTTGAACAGATTGCGTGGTTAACTCTAATATAATTGTATAAATACATACAATAACTGCACCTCTACGTTGTGTGCAATAAATTTGTAAGGTAAACGTGGTTACAGATCAAGCTACACGAAGTCAATTAAAAATGACGTTTACTACAAGACATTGAAGCAAGCAGCGTATAGCGTAGGTACTCCTATGCGTTTCCGTGTAGGTAGGTACATAAGTGTACGTATACATTTTATTATTTTTAAATTGACTAAGTTCATTTTTGTTTCATCTGGCAATACTTTGGTAAATCTACCAGAAATATACAAAGCAAAATTATGTTCTTACGGCTGGTTTCTGAAAACATGTTCAAAGTGAAGATAACAAATCACTTGCTATTTCAGATAATTTGGTTTGTGAGCATGTAATCGCTGGGTACTTTTACCATGAGTAAAGCCGCGGGCGGACGGCTAGTCTTATAAGTAGTAGGTGTTGGACTTACTTGCTAAAGAGGCTTCAAGATACTTCTTATCATTAACAGCATGCGCCCACGTGATCAAAGTTAGATTCTTCAACGGCTCCTCTTCTTTTGCACAGATAACAACAGTTGCTGAAATATAAAGAACAAGAATAAAAATCTACCAAATTCTACCACTTCTACCATTGCGCAGTTCTTGGTGGTGAGTGCCGTAAAGTTTCTTGCTATAGCTATAAGTACTACTCTGACAATAAACTTTTAATGCAAAAGGACAAGAATCCAGCGTCAGAAAAATTTATAGCTAAGATTTCTTATAACGTATTTACGATAATGTGTGTAAGTAATATAAGTAGATATTTCTAGAAATAAGGTATTTAGGTTCATATTTACACCTTGGTACATAATTGGCAAAAAAATTAGCATCCAAGTATAAAAAAATATTTAAAAATAAATTGATTGATCAGTCAAAGTCAACGTAAACGCAATCATTCTCGATAGACAGGAGCCATAAAAAAAAACAACAAAGTAAAAATTGTTGTGTGTTAATTTGTTTACCAAAGTCAAAACTACATAATTACACGATTATTACTGGTGATTATTAAAGTAAAAGATTCTAACAGTATTTGTTTGTATCTTACCTTGGCTCATTATAAGAACCAAACACAATACACGAGTAAAATAAAATGATAACACAAAGAAAATACCGCTGAGAGCGTTTTATTCAGCGTAACTACTAAGCTCAAATAATTACGTCCTAAACCACTAGATGGCGCTGTCGTCGACACCTTCATAATTAATAGATTTTGTTGTTTTACAAGTAATAGACATTCAATTTAAATAATTTTCAGAATATTATTATAAAGTGCTAGGAGTTTTTCAGATATTTTTTTTAGCTACAAAGTAACTGTATACTTTCAGATAAACTTTGCATCGTTTTTTATAAAGTTGAACAAACGCTTGTGTAGAGTAACCTACGTAAGTCATAGGTAATCTAATCATGGCATAAGGGCCTAGCAACAATACCTACTTCTTTCTACGATTTTGTGTGTCTGTCTAGGACGCACACGATGTTACGATCGATGCGATACCTACCTAAGAACGCAAGTTTGGATGTAGGAAAATCGCGTATTTAAATCGGGCCTGTGGGGGAGAGCTTTTAAGTGTTCAATGTACAGGGTGTCCGGGAAAGAGTGGATAAGCCCGCAGGTGCGGGGGTGGGTTGAATTATTTCTCAAAACATCTATGTATAAGATTTAGAACATAAGCAAAGAGATAGATCTCTTAGAAGGGGATATTCCTATGGATAAATGATCTTTTTTTCGTGCCTGACAATTAAATTTAAATCTTAAATTTTTATATTTCTATTAAACAATTTTGTAAAAGCAGGTCAGCATGAGATCATCCGGCATTGGATTCTGAATCACTACTTCAAACCTTACTTCAAACTCCAGAACTGGGTTATCTTGCTGAAATAATATTAGCATAGGGGGGTACCTACTGTAAAATGAGACATCAATTTTACCGTGGTAAGTAGGCACCTAGCGTACCTACATTGTGAGGAAACCATCAGTGTCGTAAAACCTAAGTTCTAAAACACATTGTGTTAAGTGCTCCAAAGAAGCTGCTGTGGTGAAAGAACTACATGACTAGAAGAAGAAGAAGTAGGGTACCTAGCGTAGCGCATCAGTAGTTTAGAGTCTAGTCTGCCTGCTTAGGCACTTTAGACTCTAACCTACTACGCGATAATCAATATCCTTATTGTAGTTAAAATAAAAAATAAAAACAAAAAAAAACCTACCTACCGTATGTATTCATAGTAATATAATGTATTATGTGTTTATTATGTACCTATTTTTAATATTTATTATGTATGTATACTTCTTTTCATATATAATCTTATATCGAATATTTAATACCTATTTGTTTAGTTATTATTAAAAAACTCCCATCATCCATGTGTGTGCACTGCCCTTTCGGTTTTTTCAAAACTGCACAAAGGTTAACTGGAAGAGAATGCTCTCTAGCATTAAGTTCGCCTATGTACGATACATTTTGTTTATGTGCAATAAAGAATTTTCTAACTATCTATCTATAATCGCGAGTATCAATTCTGTTTTACTTGAAATGTTCGGATCGTCTTGGGACGCTTTGACGCTTCCGATTGCCACTGATTTGGATCAGTTGAGCTATCTCTAGATCGTTCGCAACGGCTTACAGATAAGCTCAACTGTTTCATGAGTTTTATATAATTTTTTTATTACTTGTTTAATTATAGATAGTTTTCTGTGTAAATAAATATATTTTAATTAAACTATTTTTAAATCTCTACAAAATGAAAGTACACTCTTATAACACTTTTGAATGTAAAAAGAACAAAACAATGCCCTACACAGTTAATATCTTTTTTTTAATTTTAAATAGTAGGTACCAGTTTTTTTATTCTATTCTAAATTCAAATTGTATCTTTTTTTTATTCTTACCTGCCACTACGAGGGCGAGCATAGCACGGATCCCGGATTTTCCCATTTTTCCTGTAACTCCGACTGCGCGAGCGCCACAAATGGCTTTGATTCGTCCACCCTCGCTGGTTGATTGATAAAGTGGCCAATTCACCTGATTCATTGCTAAAGTGGCCTACAGATGGCCGCAAGGACGTACTCTACTAGCGGACGTACAGGTGCGTGCATAAGGCAGATTAAAAAAATTAAACAAAGCACATATTATTTTATTTACGTACATACCTAAGTACATTTGTTTTGAACTAGATGTAAATTAGAGATCTGTCGGGATAACAAAATATCACACCAATGCGTATTATACCTTGATGCGTAATATACCTTGCCTGCGAAGGTATAGTGCGCGTCACGCAAAACGAACGCTGGAATGAGGGGGAGGGGGTGCGATGTCGCGAGTATAATATTATTGTATGCGCATAAACATCCCCCCTCCACTGTTTTCCAGCATTCTTTTTGATTGACGCGACCTATACATCGCATAAAGAAGCCAACCCTACCTAATTATTATGTAGTTAGATAAAAATACATTTTAAATTCTGGTTTTCTTTAACTTCTTGTTCTTTTTTGTATTCTCCGTGTATCTATCATTTTGTTATTAGTAGGTAAACAATGGACCAAAGCTGAAAATACGAGATTTGAATGAATATTACCGGATACATAATTATTTTGCTGAAAGAGTTTGAGTGCCGACTGTACATGAGACGTCACGTCTACACGTGACGCGTGTGCTGATCTTGGTATTATAACCGTTTCTGGATAAATATACGAGATACAGATATCATATTATGTATCATCATTGTCTTTAGATAGTAGATTGGTTTAACTCTATATATTATATTTGAGTTGTTAGATAAATTACGTGGAAATAGAAAATAATTTTAGATATAGGTACCTAACACGCTTTCATATTGTCCTTTTCGTTTATTGTAACAGTAATTCATCTTGACAAAAGCCCTTTAAATAAAAATTTATTAAAATCATCTTTTTTTTATGATTGATAGCTAGACCTGCCATCTCACCCAGTGGAAAGTAAAAATGGATTAGCACTGAGCACTCTTAGCTAATAATCTAGTTCGTTGTTCGCTCTTGACTTGAACATCCGACGATGGCAAAAAGTTCAATTCCATCTTTTATATCAGGTACTATGTTGCACTAAAAATATGTAGGTACATACCTACAACATTACATGACAAAGAAAGGCACATAGGTACTAATATTACCTACCCTATATTGTAACATTTTTTTTTATTACTTACCTTTAAGACTTCGAAGGATTTTTAGAAATCACAAATTGTTCATGATGATTCAGAATACCTAAGTTGATACGTTTCGAAATGCGTTTTTCGAGAATTGTCTTTTTACACCTTATATTCACCTACAGGCTGAGCAATTAAAACTATGTTATGTAAAAGTATAAAAATATTTATTTACAAAATTCATTGAAAACCAACACAGCCTAATCTTTAGTTTAAAATTCGTTTTTACAATAACTATCTTTAATCTACATCTAGGTGTGATTGAGCAGTACACCATAAGGGCCATTATCCACTATCGAAGATCCCCGATCCTCAAAAAAAAGAAAAGGCAGTAACCTGCCTCTTCACCGAAAAATTATCACCAATTTTTACATCCGTTCCAAGTTGAAACTTATGAGAAAGTTTTATATCCGTTCCAATAATACAGTCAAGTTGAAACTTGCCCCATTATAAAATCATGAGCCAGGCACTACACGTAGCGTCTCTACCATCATCATCATCGACAGGCTGAAGAAGTCCACAGCTGCACACAAGGCTGCCCTAAAAAATATGTTTATTCAATAAAATCACAAGGATCACCTTGAAACGTCTTAAAACCAGGTGACTCTATGTGCCAGTTCTCCGCGACCAACGCCGAGAAGAATTTACAGAAGAAGATACATTTACAGAAGAATGATTCTGATATCCAACCACAGTCTTACATCAGTCTTTAAGCTCCTTCCGACATTGTAAAGATGGCGGGAATTTCAAAAGAAACTGACACGATAGAAAAAGCAATCCAATGTGGATCAGTGGGTGACGTAGAACGAACTGGACTCTTTATATAGATACTAGCTGGTACCCGCGACTTCGTCTGCGTACTTTTAATCTCTTCATCTCTTTTTTTTCGCAATAAAAGGTAGCCTATGTTCTTTCTCAGGGTCTAAAGATTGTCTGTGCTAAATTTCATCAAAATCGGTTGCGAGGTTTAAGCGGGAAAGCGTAACAGACAGACAGACAGACCGACAGACAGAGTTACTTTCGCATTTATAATATTAGTTGGGATAAGAGAGCATTGAAGCTAAGCTTCTGCTTAAATCACATTGTCTTTTCTATGAACATTTATTACTTGAATCGCTGGTTCGCACTAGTCGAGTAGCGAGTCCAGTAGCGAGTATTTTGGTGTTATCGGCCAACCAGTGACCACGGGTGGTGGGAAAATGCTACTCGACCAGTGCGAACCAGCTTTTACAGAGCTAACGTACTTGCACATTCTGTTTATCTAGGTCCTAGGTCAACAGATTTTTTATATTAGTAAACTTGTTTTGGTGAACAAAACAAGTTTTCTCATATAAAAAAAAATGTTCGTATACCTAATCAGATTTTTAGGAAGGCTGGATTTGGATTAAAATAATATTATATACTGATTTATTAGAACTTTTTGCATGTGCGCAATGCCATGATTGGACGTTTCTCTGATTACCCCCTTAGAAGTTCTGCCAAAATCAAAGTTGTATAACTGTTTCAGTTTTCAGTTTACAGGTTTATATAAATAAATAAATAATGCTGGACAATCCACACAGCACCATCTAGCCCCAAAGTAAGCTACTCAAAGCTTGTGTTATGGGTACTAGATGACTGATATATTTAATACATTATATACTTACATAGATAGATATTTTTTATTATATAAAGAAAACACCCAGACCAACGGAACAAATTTCTGCAGATCGTACACAAATTTGTTCCGAGGCGGGAATCGAACCCGCAACCTCTAGCGTCGCAGGCGGACTCTCGCCCGCTGCGCCACAGAGGTCGTCATACTGAAGCTAGGTCAAATTTTGGATATGCGTCCACTGGCGATAAGAAAAGAAAATGGTCCTGTCATCTTGAACAGCGGCTATTTTAAAATATTCGAAACGTTTAGGATCGTAAGAATCAGAGTTTGTCTCTCTTGCTTTTTTATACGCCGTCGGTGTATACATTTTTTTATTTACAAAAAGCGCAAAATTAATTTTGATGATATTTATATGGGACCACTTTTGAGTGACAAAAAAATCTACAAAATAAATTCATAATTGGCGAAGTAATCGCGTAAAAACATCCTACTACTATTATAAACGCGAAAGTTTGTAAGTATGGATGGATGGATGGATGTTTGTTACTCTTTCACGCCGGAACGGCCGAACAGATCTGGATGAAACTTAGCAGAGAGATAGATTATAGTCTGGAATACACATACTTAAGCTACTTTTTATCCCGTGGGAATACCGGGGTTTAAATCTGCGCGGGTGAAACCGCGGGGCACTACTAGTAAATAATTAATAAATATCGGTGAATATTCCACCTAAGTCTAATAATTAAGGTCCACCCTTTTTGAAGTCAAATTAAAAAAGGCGAAAACGTTTATGAATATTTTAAAATACATTTGCTGACCGCCTTGTGCACGCCTCGGTGGACGCAGATTGGACGCAGTTCGTGCTTGCGATCTCATCATTGGAATGAAGATGTGCCTACTATCTAGCTGGTTCAATACTGTTGGTAACACTGGCCTCGGACGGCCTTCGTGAACTACTGAGATTCATCTGCTGTTGATGATGATGTACTTCGGCTTCCGACTGTTGCAGAAGATGATGAGGGCGATGCTGACCAGGCCTATGACGGCGAAGACCAGGCCACCCCATCGGTACGCGCCGACGACCAACCTGATGGAATAAAGGTATGGAAGATGATAAATATAAATCACTACATAGTATAAAACAAAGTCGCTTTCTCTGTCCTTATATTCCTTAGTCCCTATGTATGCTTAAATCTTTAAAACTACGCAACGGATTTTGATGCGGTTTTTTTTAATAGAGAAGATTCAAGAGGAAGGTTTTTATGTGTAATACATGTATGATATAGTAGAAAAACAATGTGCATCCGTGCGAAGCTGGGCGCGCGGGCGGGTCGCTAGTATACATATTGGTGGACATTCCAATTACATTCCATTACTATCTAGCCCCAAATTGAGGCAAAGCTTGTGATATGGGAACCAGATAGCTGATAATTATACTACTTACATACTTTTTTTGTAAATACATACTTATAATTATTATATAACACCCAGAGACAGAACATACATCTATGTTCATTACACAAATGTTTGTTCTCGGTGGGAATCGAACCCACGGCCTACGACACAGAAGGCAGAGCTACTACCAACTGAGCTGTGAAAGATGGACGTAAAGCAATGCTCATTCCTATCGTGTGTTACTTGCGATTATGGTTATCACATCAGGTGTATAGTGCGCGTCACGCAAAAAGAACGCCGGAAAGCGAGGAAGAGGGTATGATGGCGCGAGTATTATGTATGTATAGTATAGTATAAATGTATAGTATATAGTATGTATAGTATGCGCAAACACATCCTGTTTTCCAGCGTTCTTTTTAATTGACGCGCACTATTGTACCAGCTAGTCTTACCAGCGAGCAGTATAAAATACATTATTAATTTATTAACCAACCTGAGTTCAGTGAAGATGTCGTCCATAACGATCACATGCTGTTGGACCCAGAAGACAGGGAACAGCATGTTGGGCACATTCGCGAAAAGCCTGGTAAAAATACATATGTGAAAAGAAATAAATAAATAATGCTGGACAATCCACACAGCACCATCTAGCCCCAAAGTAAGCTCTCAAAGCTTGCGTTATGCGGTACTAGATAACTGATATATTTAATACGTTATATATACTTACATAGACACATAGATAGATCATTTTGATTATACATAGAAAACACCCAGACCAACGGAACAAATTGCTGCAGATCATACACAAATTTGTTCCGAGGCGGCAGTCGAACCCGCAACCTCTGCGTCGCAGGCGGACTCTCACCCGCTGCGCCACTGAGGTCGTCAAGAATGAAAGAACAAGCCCTATTTGGGTGGCGAGTTGTTGTACAGAGCATCATCATATTCCTGCCCACGCTAAGTGTGGTCGCCACAAGAGGTTACCTTCTTCCACTCTTCACTACCATTCGTCATCTCAGTTCTCACTCCTTTCTTACTCATGCCATCTTTCACACTGTCTGTCCCTCTTTTCTTTGGCCTGCCCTTTCTAAAACAATCCACATCCATATCTAGCACTCTCACTCATCGTAATATGACTTTGTTCTCCTCTCTCATGACATGACCAAGTGGTCCTATTCCCCATTATGCGTGGGTAATGGTGCAGCCGGCCCTTAACTTATTTAAAAAATAAATTCTTATTTCTCAAATAATGACAAAGGTAAGTAAGTTTAAATAGGGAATATAGCAGAAGTATGAGTATTTTATTAATCTTCTACTCACCTAACGTCGCTGACTGGTTCCAAGTAAACGTTGAATTGAAACCTCCCTGCTACGTCCAACGGGACTCCTAACGTCTGGAAAACAGAAAAAGTGGTTTAGTACTGTCAGCTATCATATATTTTTTTACGTTACATTATGTGAGTACACTGTGAAGGGTTTGTCCGGGGAAGAACTACAGCCATGCCGGTTTTTCATCAAGCAGCGTCGCTGTTTTGGTTTAAAGAGAACATGACGCCTAACAAACTTTGAACTTTGAAGAGTAGTAGAGCTCTTTGTGAAGGGCTCGTCCGAGGAAGTACTACCAACACGCCTTTTTCTGTCGCCAAGCAGCAACGCCGTGTTTCGGTTTGAAGAGTGTGGTCGCCGGTGTAATTACAGGCACATGAGGCTTAACATCTGTTGATGGACACAATGGGAAGTGCATCGTAGGGCACGTTCCTATCGAACTTATGATTTGTTATGTGATTGATGACTGATTTATTACTTAAAATCAAGTGGGCCAGCTGTTTGTTCCACCAACAAGTTGTATGAATAAAAATACTACAGATAGACTCACGGGCTCAACAGAGAAATAGAAGGAGTGCTTCTCATGGTCCGGAGTGAGTCCTTCCACGGCGTCCAGCAGCGCAGGGTCACCGTAGAGGAAGTGCGGGAGCGAGAGGAACGCGGGAGCGTCGAACTGGCACGCAGACACGTTCATCACTCCACTCCACTTGCACTCGCCGTTGCAGAAGCAGTTGTTCTCCTCTGATACGGATGCTGGAAAGGTAGTCAATTACTAGCGACCGAGGGTTTGGGGATATAACTTCTTGTCGAGTTACTAGTTTCTGTCAAAACAGAACACGCCTCAAAGAGGCTTCTTTTGAGCACTTGACACATGTTGTAGAACTTTGTAGATTCTACATGGATAGCTTCGTGAACCTTCACATTATGAAATGAAATGTATTTATTTGCCAGAAGTATGGTGAATTTGACGTCCTCAGTGGCGCAGCGGGCAAGAGTCCGCCTGCGACGCAAGAGGTTGCGGGTTCGATTCCCGCCTCGGACAAATTTGTGTATGATCTTCAGAAATTTGTTCCGTTGGTCTGGGTGTTTATGTATAATAAAAAATATGTATTTATGCAAGTTTATAATGTATTAAATATATCAGTCATCTAGTACCCATAACACAAGCTTTGAGTAGCTTACTTTGGGGCTAGATGATGCTATGTGGATTGTCCAGCATTATTATTTATTTATTTATATTTATTATTAATTATGGTCTTATGTGTAATTGTGGTCCCACATTTTTCGTACATTACGATGAGTAGTGCGGATTTGTTCGGGCCAACGTATCGGGCTTTGGTCTCATGGTTTCATAAGTACCTTCAAATCTGCCAGTGATGACATGTTTTTCCAAATTTTCTCCTAGTGTTCTGGCTCTAGTAATTACTATGAATTCCTTGAGTTTTTATATGCAACCAGCTAATGGAACAAGCAGATGGCCCACCTGATGTTAAGTGGTAACCATCACCTATAACAAAGCATTGCCTCGTAAGTCACGCACGATAGGGACGTGCCCTACGATGCCTTGCGTCCATCAACTTGAGGCATACTGATGTTAAGCCTCATGTGCCTGTAATTACACCGGTGACCACACTCTTCAAACCGAAACATAGCGTTGCTACTTGGCGGCAGAAAAGGCGTGGTGGTAGTACTTCTCCGGCGGCCGAGCCTTCCTAAAGCTCTACTACAAAGTATTGTATTATTACATTTTTGCTTCGTGCTGTCCAAGGGATTCGCAGCATTATCTCCAATACCACATCTCGAACGCGTATACCGAATTAAAATAATCTTCTTCTTGATCGTTGCACTCTTGACAGAGTGAAAGAAAAAAAAAAGAAAAATTTATTTACTCATCCACCACAAAATAAAAAAAAATCCAGCCAGAACACACACCGAGAGTGGTCGTGGTCGTCATATCGGGGCTCGCTTGACAATTCTTCGCCACTCCTCTCGCACCGCTGTCTCCTGGCGCATTCGTTGGGAGGCACATCAATGGCTGCCTTAATTTGGTCCGTCCATCTCATGGGTGACCTGCCGCGTGATCTTTTGCCTTCAAACTTCCCCTGTACCATCTGTGCTCAATGACTCATTAAAAATAATAAGCTCACATTTATCAAAGACGCGGCTCAGCATCTCGTACTTGTGGTAGCTAAGCCCGTGCAGCGCGCCGCTCTCCACGTGCTGCAGGTCCATGGTGCGGCACAGGTCCGGCACGAACATCGTCAGCGTGCTCGTCTCCGTCAGGTCTCGGGGCGTGAACTCTCCAGCACTGCCCTCCATCTGGAGTTTTTCAATGCCAAGTTAAGTGGGCCAAGTCCTTATGAGATACTAGTTGTGCGGTTTTTCTAATTACTAGTTGCCCTTGGTTTCACCTGCGCAGATTTAAATTCTGGTATTCCCACGCGATTAAAAGTAGCCTAGGTGCTATTCCAGACTATAATCCATCTCTCTGCCAAGTTTCATCCAGATCCGTTCAGCGGTTCCGGCGTGAAAGAGTAACAAACATCCATCCATCCATAATTACAAACCTTCGCGTTTCTAATATTATAGTAGTAGGATTGGAGGATTCTCCACACAGCACTATCTAGCCAGAACGTAATTTTTTTTTGTAAATACATAATAAAACCCAGACAGAGAAAAATATTCATTTTCAGCACACAAATTGTTTGTTCTCGGTGGGAATTGAACCGACAGCCTACGGCGCAGAAGGCTGAGATACCGGTTTTTAGAATTTGTTATTCATATAATTATTTGAAGTGGGGCGACTAGCGAATGGACTGACATCCGAATACTCAAACAAGTTTTTGGCAGATTTTCATTAAAAACTGTCAAAAAACCACGAGTTGAGACGTGCTCAAATCTGAGTTGCGTTTGAGTATTCGGGTGTAAGTCTGATAAATTTTTGAACTGTAACTAATTATCGAATAGGTACGGACTTTTCGCAGTATCGTGTTGTCTCGCCGGCACCCTCAGTAGCGTCTTCCAATCTGTGGTGATTAGTAATTGTATCTTGAATCTCCGTGGACTGTAGCTTTCTAAGATCTACAAAGATGCCTTTTTGTACAGTTTTATAAGCTCCTTGATTTTTCATAATGATGAAATTTTGGTTCATTAGAACAAAAAATACCTTAGATCATAAACAAACTCCGTACCCTAGAACAGTTCCCCTCGAAGTAGGGTAGCGAAGCGTGGTGGTTCCACTTGCGTATCATTCCCAGTTGTGTCCCATCGACTCCCGACGAGACCTCCATGTAGCCGTCGGTATGAATGGAGTTGTTTCTCTGGAACATTATAAAAGCAATTTTAGATTGCACAGCGGCAGAGGCGTATTGCAAGAAAAGAAAGAAAGAAAAGAAAATGCGAAAGATGAGTTTTTCTGTTCAAAAATGTATGCGCATAATGCTATTCTCAAACGGTGAAGGAAAACATCGTGAGGAAACCGGCATGTTGTAGAACCTAAAAAGCTCTATATGTATGTGTCAAGTGCTCGAAAGGAGCCTCTTGGAGGCGCACTTAAAATCCTTTCCCCACACTGTTTCGAAAGAAACTAGTGACACGACAAGAAGAAGAAGTACAATTCATAAATCTACTACTACGCTATCGTATTGGGAGCTCCTGCAATAAATAAATAAATACCTTGTAAAACCATCCGAAGCGGTCCATCCTCGGCGTGCCCTCAGGCATTGGCAACAGCGACGAAGCGGTCAGCAAGCTGTCCTCGTAACCTTCAAACAACATTTCTCCGACAGTCTTGGTGACACCTAGCTTGGTTTTGAAAGCGAAAGCTGCGTTCAGGGCAGGCCTCAGTAAATACTTGTTCAGCCAATTGGCGTGTCGCAGACGGAACACGGCACTCTGAAAAATAATACAACTTCTGTATACTGTGTTAGTAGAGCTCCTTGTGACGGGCTCGGACCGAGCCGTCAAGCAGCGATGCTGTGTTAGTAGTAGAGCTCCTTGTGACGGGCTCGGACCGAGCCGTCAAGCAGCGATGCTGTGTTAGTAGTAGAGCTCCTTGTGACGGGCTCGGACCAAGCCGTCAAGCAGCGATGCTGTGTTAGTAGTAGAGCTCCTTGTGACGGGCTCGGACCGAGCCGTCAAGCAGCGATGCTGTGTTAGTAGTAGAGCTCCTTGTGACGGGCTCGGACCGAGCCGTCAAGCAGCGATGCTGTGTTAGTAGTAGAGCTCCTTGTGACGGGCTCGGACCGAGCCGTCAAGCAGCGATGCTGTGTTAGTAGTAGAGCTCCTTGTGACGGGCTCGGACCGAGCCGTCAAGCAGCGATGCTGTGTTAGTAGTAGAGCTCCTTGTGACGGGCTCGGACCGAGCCGTCAAGCAGCAATGCTGTGTTAGCAGTAGAGCTCCTTGTGACGGGCTCGGACCGAGCCGTCAAGCAGCGATGCTGTGTTAGCAGTAGAGCTCCTTGTGACGGGCTCGGACCGAGCCGTCAAGCAGCGATGCTGTGTTAGCAGTAGAGCTCCTTGTGACGGGCTCGGACCGAGCCGTCAAGCAGCGATGCTGTGTTAGTAGTAGAGCTCCTTGTGACGGGCTCGGACCGAGCCGTCAAGCAGCGATGCTGTGTTAGTAGTAGAGCTCCTTGTGACCGGCTCGGACCGAGCCGTCAAGCAGCGATGCTGTGTTAGTAGTAGAGCTCCTTGTGACGGGCTCGGACCGAGCCGTCAAGCAGCGATGCTGTGTTAGTAGTAGAGCTCCTTGTGACGGGCTCGGACCGAGCCGTCAAGTAGCGATGCTGTGTTAGTAGTAGAGCTCCTTGTGACGGGCTCGGACCGAGCCGTCAAGCAGCGATGCTGTGTTAGTAGTAGAGCTCATTGTGACGGGCGCGGACCGAGCCGTCAAGCAGCGATGCTGTGTTAGTAGTAAAGCTCCTTGTGACGGGTTCGGACCGAGCCGTCAAGCAGCGATGCTGTGTTTCGCTTTGAAGAAGTGGTTGCTGGTGAAAGTACAGGCTTAACATCTCCCCGCAAAGCCGTGCATCGTGGGGTACATTCCTATCGTGCGTGCTTTACGAGGCAACGCTTTGGTGATGGTTACCGTACCACTTAACATCAGACCATTATTACGCTTGTTCCATCAGCGAGTCGTATGGAAAAGAAGAAAAAGTCTCATACTAAGAGAAGTAGAGCTCTTTGTGAAGGGCTCGTCCGGGGAAGTATTACCATCCCGCCTTTTTCTGCCGCCAAGCAGCAACGCTGTGTTACGGGTTGAAGAGTAATACACCGGTGTAATTACAGGCACAGTATACCTCAAGTTGATGGACGCAGGGCAGTGCATCGTAGGGCACATTCCTATTGTGCGTGACTTGCAAGCCAATGCTTTGCTAAAGGTGATGGTTACCACTTAACATCAGGTAGGCCATATGCTTGTCCCATCGGATGGTTGTATAAAAAAATATACTAACAGCTGCAATCATATCGATACTGGTGATGGTATCCTGGAGGCTTCCGTTGCTGGTGCTGCGGTCGAAGTACCAGGTCCGCTGCGTGCGGTACGTCACTGAGGAGTTGTGTGGATGGAAGGTCACGTTCACGTGCTTTCTCACCTCGCGGAAGCGGAATGGACCTGGAATTAACATTTTCACCCTTTCAGTTAAATTGAGTTCAAATTAAAGTAAAGCTTCTTCTTTTTGCCGTTTCTTTTGAAACAATTCTGCAGTGTGGTGAAAGGATTTTAAGTAATTGTATTCTTATACATGTGCACATAAATTATTACTCAACCTTTCCAAAACCATAGCAAAGCTTGTAAATAGTGTATTGCAGAGTTTTTTCCTTATCTAACTACCTAAGTATGTAAGTAGATACGTGATTAGCTAATTTGCTATTTTTAAAATAACAAAGAAGTGGTCATTAAGGCGTTGACAACACCTAACATTTCTCTCGCTCGCACGATTCGACATTTTGAAAGATATAAAATTACAAATTCCAATTTTAAAAAATCGCAACCAACCATTTTGTGTGCAATCACATTGCGCATAGTTTGGTAAAAATTACATTATGATTGATGCAAGTTTTCCTACTCAAAAGTTTGCTTATGTACGAAAACTAGAAAAGCAAACTTATAAGTAGGAAAATTTGTATCGATCAAAATGATTTTTTTACTAAACTGTGCGCAATGTGATTGCACACAAAATAGTTGTTTGCGATTTTTCGAAAACGGGTTTAGTGATTTTATATCTTTCAACAAGTCAATACGTGCGAGCGAGAGTCACATGAGCTCTTGTCTTAAAGGTGTACCTTTAATTATTATTAAAATAACAAATTAGGTAAGCACCTTATATCATGTTCATACGAAGTTTTTGTATCTGGTTCAATCACACCCTTACCAATCGGCATGAAAGTTAGATCAGTTAATAGATCATTTTTATCTCAATAATATACCAAAAGAGGGTTACCAAGAGCCCTGAGTTAGTACTTGATCGCGTGAAACTGGCACCTAGATTCACTTAACTTTAAATCCCTCTACACACTAGAACCCGCCGACTCGCCGGCTTTTACCCGGCAGGTTTGGTGTGGATGGCCAAAATCAATGAAAACCATATTTACTAAACAAGCCCGGCGGCCTACTCCGCCGGGAAAGGTCGGGGCAGGCCGGCGTGTTTGGTGTGTAGAGGGCTGACGTTCCAATGTGGTTCATATGGTTCAACTGATTACTGTAGGCTTATTCCGAATTTTCACAACTTGCTACTCACACAAATAGATCGACGTGATCACCTCGAAAAATGCCACGCCCCAATGCACATAGCCCGTGGTTTGTATGGAGAAGCGAGTTTTCATAGGGGCCATCGGGCCCCTATGATAGGGATGCTTATCATTCATAATACAAAACAGGGGCGAGGCATTTTACGAGGTGATCACGTCGATAGGTACTGCAGGCTGAGCACTAATGAATTCTGACATTTGTTGCGTTAACATATCCTGGCGATATTCGACCTGATAATGTTGTAGTTAGGGATCTGTCTCACCTAATTGCTCCAGCCTTGGCTTCTCCTCCGGGAACCGGTCGGCGTTCGTCCAGTTGAACATGAACACCTCGAAGTAGATAGGCTGGTCGGGAGCCACCCATCGCTGGTAGGTTATCGAGGTCGGAGACAGAACTAACATCTGCAAAGCATCGCCCTGTCATTAGAATTTGTAATAATATTGTTCCTACACCCCTTCGTTTGCTGCTCGTCCAGGGAAGTACAATCAGAGCCTTGATGACGAATGCAGTTAAACATTCGTGGTCACCTCGATTCATCAACCAATTCATATTCAACCTTATTTTGCAGTAGTTAAAAATACACTAAATACGCTCGTAATTATAATTAAGCTCGAGGTCTATTTCAGGCGGCAAGCAGCGTTCTATTTCGGTGTGGTTGCCGTAAAAATTACAAGCACATGAGGCTTGTAATTTTTACGCCTCGTGCCATATGTATGCCTCGAGTTGGTCACTTCACTGCATCGTAGGGCACGGCCACGTGAGGCAATGGTTTGGTGATCCCACTTAAATCAGCTTTCATTAACAAGATAATTATATAAAAATAAAAATCGAACCGGCAACGTTCCACTATCAAACACGTGCAATGATTTGAAGATAGTAGCCTCAATCAATTTACCTAGGTACTTTTGTTAATGGTGCCAATTCTGTTGTTTAATTTTCCTAACTTAGTTTGACAACACAAAAAAATTGCCATCCCTTTCTAAAAGACCGAAACAACAAGGACGGCTATAATTTTAGAGAGAGATTAGGTTAGTTGGAAAATGCAACAGCAGAATCAATACCACCTCACCAATATCTTTTAGTACATTTTCTGTGATGATTTTAAATGCTTTTAAAATACATTGTGTTCATTACGCATTAGTGAAATCGGTCGCCTCGTGGCAGCATATTAAATAAAATAAACAAATTTGATCTATTTTTTTATCTGACTTCGGTACACGTCTTCACATCACTTCTTCTTTTTATGGCGCTAGTTTTTTCCAAACAGCATGCTGAACGGACTTTAAGTGCGCCTCCAAGAGGCTCCTTTCAAGCACTTGACGACCTCTGTGGCGCAGCGGGCGAGAGCCTGCCTGCGACGCAAGAGGTTGCGGGTTCGATTCCCGCCTTGGAACAAATTTGTGTACGATCTGCAGAAATTTGTTCCGATGGTCTGGGTGTTTTCTATGTATAATAAAAAATATCTATCTATGTATAATGTATTAAATATATCAGTTATCTAGTACCCATAACACAAGCTTTGAATAGCTTACTTTGGGGCTAGATAGTGCTGTGTGGATTGTCCAGCATTATTTATTACTTTTGCTCGCGGCTTCGCTCGCGTTAAAAAGTATTATTATTACAAATTGACAAAGTTATATACATATATTTAGATTTAAGATTTATTATTATATTACTTGGCATTTTGTGAGAGGAAATAGAGGAAAAGATAAATAATGCTGGACAATCCACACAGCACCATCTAGCCCCAAAGCTACCCAAAGCTTGTGTTATGGGTACTAGATAACTGATATATGTATGTATTACATGATATACTTACATAGATAGATATTTTTAAATTATGCATAGAAAACACCCAAACCAACAGAAAGAATTCTGCAGATCTTATACAGATCCGAGGCGGGAAACGAACCCACAACCTCTTGCGTCGCAGCGGCGGACTCTCACCCGCTGCGCTACTGGGGTGGACATACATAGGTACCATTTAATCGCGGGTAGCACCGCGGATTGCAGCTAGTGTTATTATAATTATGTTGTTACAGTTTGCATACCTACAAGCCTATTATCTTATTTTTATCATCGCGAACTCTGGTCATTGACCAAGCAGTGTTTATTTACTTTGTAAGTACATATTTATAGTTAGTAGTCGTTTTCTTTTCTTCGAATCCGAAAATTATGATGTTCCTTCTTTACCTGACTGCCACGAAGGAATATAAATGTTTTTTGGTAATTATTTCATTTGTTGTTAGTTTTACAGGACATAGAAACAGATAACCTTAACAAATTACAGTTTTTAATTACAATATGGGTTCTCTATTTTTTTTTCGAAATTGAGGATGTTTTTTTGCGCTTTTATTAGACTTGAGTTCCTGTAATATACGAATTAAAAAACTATTAAGCCCTCACACACCAAACCCGCCGATCCACTGGCTTGTCCCGGCGGCCATACCCGCCGAACTCGGTTTATTTATTTATTTATTTAAACGCACAAAACACATTACAACCAAGAAAAAACTAAAACTAAAATATTACAACTGATCTGGATTGTATCGTAAATATATGTGCATACAGCCGAAAATAACATTTATTGTACGTAACGAGTTAGGTGAACATTATTAGTTAATTTTAGAGATAGCTAAAAACAATAAAAAAATCAGAAAAATAGTGAGTGGTTTGAATGATTTTTATTTAAATACTTTCCTATTGGATTCTTTCCAAATATTGTCGGTAAAAAAATAAGTTTGTACTTATTTTTTTTTAATTTTTCTTTAATTTTAATATTTAATTCATAATAGAATTAACATTAGGTAGGTATCTACCCCAAGTCTGAGATGTGTTTTGGATTTTCGTGACGCCAGATGCCAGATTCGATGAGCGCCTCTATCGGAGGCGGGATGAGAAATCAGGAGTCTCCATACAAAAAATACAAAAACTCAGACTTGGGATAAGATAAGTGAAATGGGGAACTTACGCTAGAAATGAGTGCGTTGAATATGGCATTCCAAGAAAGTGATATGACGATCGCAGCCACGGCGAAGACAACGCTGCCTCCCATCCAGAGCCACCATGACAACGAGCTTTTGGAGCATTCGAACATACTGGAAAAAAAATTATGTGTATATATATACAAACTAAGAGCACCGGTGGTCTAGTGGAAGTGACCCCGGCTTCCGATCGTAAGGTCGCAGGTTCGAATCCGGTCGTGCACCAATGGATTTCTCTATCGAAAAATTTATGTGCGCAATGCCAGTGCTCTTAAACGGTGAAGGAAAACATCGTGAGGAAACCAGTTAGTATTCTAACAGCGGCGATGGGCTTGCAACCTGTCACGTATGGAATACTAACTACTGCAAAATGTGGGTATGTGCCAAATGTAATGTTTGGACGTACCTCTGACTACCCCCCTTAGACATCCTCAAAGAATCTTGAGTTAGTACTTGGTACTGAGAGATCTGAGGGGATATCTACCGTGACTGGGGATCAAAGTCGTGAAGCTGTTAGTTAGTTAGTTATATATACAAACTGTTATTCTGAAAAAGTGGGGCAGGATACTTCTCGCGGAATGATAAGGGCTATGCAGTCATCAATGAAAACAGATGATGATTAACACTGAACGCTCGTTATCGCTTTTATTTTAGTACCTTACTTAGCACGGTAACATGGATACGGCAGAAAAGCAGTGCAAGGTGGTGGTGGAACACTGCGAAACGAGATACTACACTGACATGAATATGATTATGTTCTCTCTCTCTCTCTCTCACTCCCTCTCGCGTTACCGCACACGTTGCCTTTCGCGCATTTCCCATGTCGCTGCCCTCCCTGCGCATTTGAGCTAAGTCACAGATAAGATAATATACTATACGTAAACACTATCCGTCTTATTATAAAAATGTGAGTTAAACTAGGCTTAAGCCAGGACTAACTGGTCCGTGGTCTAACTTTGATACCGAAGTTGGTCCCTGCTCTATAGAAAAATCAAAGACTCATTATCCACCAGACCAGACCAGACGTCATTATAAAACGGAGTTTATCCCCTAAACCACGGTTTAAAGATAAACCCGAACGACCCCTAGTTTAAGTATGGTCTAACTAATAAAAATCTCATTTTGCCAAATTTTATTTGGTCTCCCACATAAGTTTATTCAATAAAACAACTTGTAGCACTGCATTATCCAACATACATTTCAAACTATAGACTCCGATCTAAATTTGAAATGTCAAAACGCATCACTAGCGCGATCTACCATTCGGACACTTTTACTAGCGCCATCTAGTTATAAAATTGGTATTTTTTTAAACAACTTCGGCCTTAATATATAAATGTGAAAGACTGACTGGTCCTCTTGCCGCAAGCTAGTCATGATCATGTACATACTACCTCGTCTTTCGTTGGACATATTTTTTCTTGAGTAGGTATGTACTTATGATAAGTTAAAGCACAAAATCCCGATGCTACACTTTCTTTACTTTAGATGATATATTATAAAAAAAAAGTATGTAGAAGTAAATATCAAGACGACAGCCAGCTTGTTTCACTTGTTTATTTGTTTGTGTCGTTGCAGTTTGCGTAATTTATTTGATTCAAAGCTTCGATAATCACAGCGAAGTTATCTGCTGTCAGATTTTTTTTGAGTAATTCGAGCCACGAGCAAGCGAGAGGACCTTGGTTGCCGGGGACAAAGCACTGTCTGTCCGTCATTCGATAGACTCCTTTCTTAAAACTACAACGAAAGACGAGGTAGTATGCGCATATGACTTTAGCCTGCGGCAAGAGAGTACAGATATACCAACTTATCTAAGCCGGTCTGAAATTAGCCGTTTAGAGAATTCTCGATTCACTATTGGCCATTTATGCACAAGCGGCTCACTTCAGACCGGCTCAGATAAGTTGGTGATGTCAAAAAAAAAAACAGTCAGATGTGTACCAGCTATTGGTATGTTTTCATTCAGATGTGTATCTGTAACTGATATGATTACATTAAAAAGAGATTTAATTTACGCAAGAAATACACTAAACAAACTAACTTAAGTAAAAAAAAATTTACGTTAAGACTAGGCGGTATGGTTTAAAACTATAGCCTGCTCCAAGGAGCGAATATTAAAAAAAAATCATGGACTATCTCAGGTACTACGTAGTCTTCGACTAAAGTGTCTTTTGTAATACGAAAATGATAAACCTTAGATGATCCTAAATTTATGAGTTAAACCAGGTTTAAGTTGTTTATAATAAGAAAACGTGGCTTGAGCTAGGTTTAAACCCAGGTTTAATTTGTTTATAATAAGGCTGTATAAAACGACCACTCAGTCACGGCCAAGCTCAAGACTGTTACGACCACAGTACATAGCTCACCCACCTCCTCAGGCCAAAAACGCCTGAGGATGACCTAAATAAATGTGCGTGGTAGGTACTACAGAGGGCGTAGTCGCAGTTTTGGTTGACATATTACACGCGTGTATGGTGTACACTACTTGCAGTTTTTGTATGAAAATAAGAAAAGCGCCCCTAGCGGACACAACGGTCTATTCTTATTTTCATACAAAAACTGCGTGTAGTGTACACCATACACGCGTGTACTGTGTCAACCAAAACTGCGACTACGCCTTCAGTACTATTCAGTTGGTAGTACCGTAGTCTTCAGCGCTGTAGGCTATTTGATCCCCACTGAGAACAAACATTTGTGTGATCAACAGATGAACATAGATATTTGTTATCTGACTGGGTGTTATTGACCGAGCGAGCGAAGCGTCTCAGTTTCCACATTGGCCAAAAATGCGTTTGTCCGGATGTCTGTCTGTCTGTCTGTCTGTTCTCCTCTACAGGTCGCATTTTTCAACCGATCTGGACGAAACTTGGTACACAGGTTATATGACTTATTAGAATTTTTTGTCGTCGGGGATTTTTGATTGGAGGGGTACTTCCCCCAAAAAAAGGGCAAAAAGGGTGCTATTTAATATACTGGATATCTCCACCAAATGAGATCCGATTTCGATTATTCTTTTTTATTTGAAAGGTAGTAACTATAAGTTGGTCTCATAAAAGTTTGGCGAAGATCTGATAAGGATCTTCAGCATGATGAACAGGATAGCTCATCAAACAATCGATGGTTTTCAATCAAATTTGAGAAAAACACAAAGGACCTCTTTCTACACAAGATGATGCAAAAAAAATCAAAAAGATCAAAAAAATCACAAAACGGAAAATGCACTTGCACATTACATTCCTCAAATAGCTCACTTTTAGTATGCTCGCGAGGTCTACAGCTCCCAGAGCCACTATTATATTAGGTATAGGTATTATTTAGAAACAAACCTTCCCATTTTGTGGTACCCAAAATAGGTAGGAATATGTTGGTGTTCACGAGATTGTTATACTTACTTGGATACACTTCTATTTAGAGAAATATGTCTTTTTTGTATTAGTTTGGTTATCGCTTTTTTTCAGAATCGTTTTTGTTTTATTTTTTGGTAATTTTTTTTTTTAACTTCACTACTCCACTGTCTCCTAAAACACAGTTCCTAGTTTCTACCTATTTCAAGAGCCTACGGATTATTTTAATACTCTACCAACCTTATTATGTCAATAAAAACACATTTTTACTTTACTTTGGGTAAGCTAAGGTTTCCTTCCGGAAAAATATGGTCTAGGACAGCAAGGGACAGAGAGACGTGGAAAATTTTGTAGCAGGCTTTTACCGCCACTGGCGGTCCATACACAAATTATTAATTTTATTTAAGTACATAATAAATAAATAAAATAAATGTAAAGTCCACCAATATGTATTTTATTAAAAGTACCTACCCACTTACCCTGTTATTTTTAGGTATGCTTTCTTACGGACCAATTTTATGATAAGTAGATTCTTATTAGCACAGCACACTTGATAGACAGAACTTATTGTCCTATACATAGATAAACATCCATCAAATACACAACAATACTTCACTGAATGCCATGGTACACATGTAGGTTATTTAGCTTCTTATATTTTAGATATTAAAGTTATTTTGCACAGCGTTTGAATTGTCTAACAGTCAGGTTATGTGAAGCTTATCAAATACTACGGTTATCAATACTCCAGCTATACTAGATAATCTTTATCTCTTCCATGAATAGTGACGTAGCTACTTCATGTACTTACCTATCTGTGTGCCTAGGTCCTACAAGTCACATTTATATAAGAGACGGAGCTCTTTGTGACTGGGTCGTCCGGTGACCTCTGGTTTAGAGTAATTCTAATATTTCTGTTCTGCCTATATGCGCCTCAATAATACCTTTTTCGCAGGCTTGTAACGAGGCGAGCGAATTATTACTAGCCAATAGATGTCAGGATGTCATATATTATTATAAAAAAATAAAAAAAGTAAAAAATAAAAATCTAAATATATATAACTCAAAGGTGACTGACTGACTGACATAGTGATCTATCAACGCACAGCCCAAACCACTGGACGGATCGGGCTGAAATTTGGCATGCAGGTAGATGTTATGACGTAGGCATCCGCTAAGAAAGGATTTTGATCAATTCTACCCCCAAGGAGATAAAATAGGGGATGAAAGTTTGTATGAATCTTTGAATTCCTGGGCGCGAGCAAAGCCGCGGGTTCAGCTAGTTAATATATAATTTTTTATTGCCTGAAAACACAGATAAAAAATCATTTTCTAAAAATAAATCCTAGCAAGATCAATTTATCGCTGCTGAAATCATTTATTTATTTATTTACTAGCTGGTACCCGCGACTTCGTCTGCGTACTTTTAATCTCTTCATCTCTTTTTTTCGCAATAAAAGGTAGCCTATGTTCTTTCTCAGGGTCTAAAGATTGTTTGTGCCAAATTTCATCAAAATTGGTTGAGAGGTTTAAGCGGGAAAGCGTAACAGACAGACAGACAGACAGACAGACAGAGTTACTTTCGCATTTATAATATTAGTTGGGATTTTATTTATTAATCGCTGGTTTCTGAAAGCTCGATCAAAGCTAATCGGCTGTCAAGTCACAACTCTTTCTCTATCTAATTTGAAGTAAACGCTAAATAGCAAGTGTACCTAAAGTCCTACTTACCTATAATAGGTATAATAGCTACCAAACAGCCTACCAGTTTTCATATACATATTAGAATATTATTAACCTACAGTTAAAAACGCGAGTTTGTAAGAATGGATGGATGGATGTTTGTTACTCTTTCACGCCGGAACGGCTAAACTGATTTAGATGAAACTTGGCAGAGAGATAGATTATAGTCTGGAATAGCACATAGGCTACTTTTTATCCCGTGGGAATACCGGGATTTAAATCTACGCGGGTAAAACCGCGGAGCGCAATTAGTCACGATATAAAACAAGTTTCAACAAGTCACGCACCGGAACTTGTTATTTAAATCATATTATTGTACTCTTGTTATTTGAATAATATTATTTAGGAAAATTCGTGGCAATTTTTTGTACCTACCTAATGCTTATTTTAATGGAACTAGCATAATCAACTGAAGTACCTACTCACATTTTTACATTTTAAAATTTCTTAAAATCATTCTCATTCAATAAAATTCATTCATGAAAAATAGTATTTAACCAAGTCAAGTGCAATGTACGACCTCAGTAGCGCAGCGGGCGAGAGTCCGTCTGCGACGCAAGAGGTTGCGGGTTCGATTTCCGCCTCGGAACAAATTTGTGTACGATCTGCAGAAATTTGTTCCGTTGATCTGGGTGTTTTATATGTAGGTATTATAAAAATATCTATCTATGTAAGTATATAATTTAAATATATCAGTTAACTAGTACCCATAACACAAGCTTTGAGTAGCTAACTTTGGGGCTAGATGGTGCTGTGTGGATTGTCCAGCATCATTTATTTATTACTAGCCGGTACCCGCGACTTCGTCTGCGTACTTTTAATCTCTTCATCTCTTTTTTTCGCAATAAAAGGTAGCCTATGTTCTTTCTCAGGGTCTAAAGATTGTCTGTGCCAAATTTCATTAAAATCGTTTGAGAGGTTTAAGCGGGAAAGCGTAACAGACAGACAGATAGACAGACAGACAGAGTTACTTTCGCATTTATAATATTAGTTGGGATAGTTGGGATTATGTACCTAATTGCAGTTCAGCAATATATCAGTTTGCTTTACTCGTTTTCGTCCTTAGCAAACTTTTAGCAGGATTGGTTTAATTTCCATCGCCTTATTCCTGGTACCTACTTGACACACGTCGAGCTAAAAGCATGCTTTTTCGAGCCTTTCTCAATAAAAGCACGTGTGTACAGGTCGTACCTACTAGTAAATAAGCAGGCGGTCACGTCGGTTGATTTTGAGCTTATTTTTTTTATGCTTACTTTTGAGCACGTGTGTCAGTACCATTACGTTTGACTAAAGTTTTTAGTAGCCCCGCGGATATGTACCTACCCATAGTTATGCTACACAAACATGTTGGCCTCTATCAAGTTAATCACGTTAGCGGCGCAAAACTAAAATTTGTATGAGAAATAAGTTCTGCGCAGCTTTGTCACGTGACTCGTCAGAGGTCGACATCTTTCGGTATGCCAACTTATCATATTACCACGGTCTCCTATCATATTTATATGCTTTGATATTACCATATAACATTGCGAAACAAAAGATAGCAGCGACAGTGAAACGAAATGAAATGGCAACAGTTAGTTTCTTTTGGTCAACTTAAAAAGGATCTTACGAAATCTTATTGCGAATAAATTAATTGAATATACATTTTTTGTAAATGGTAAGTTACCAGAAACATTTGGCAAAACTCAAAACTGAACCAAAAGTTATCACCAAAGGATAGATTATACTCTAGGCACCTATTTTTTTGTGATTATACCTATATAATATTAATATTGGTGGAGTTTACACATAGCACTATCTAGCCCCAAACTAAGCACAGCTTGTATAATATGGAAGCCAGATAGCTGATATAATACATGTGTACATTTTTTTTAATACACACAATAATAAATAACACCCAGACAGAGAACAAACTTCTATGTTCATCACACAAATGTTTGTCTTCGGTGGGGGTCAAACCTACGGCCTACGGAGTGAAGGCAGAGCTACTACCAACTGAGCTGTGAAGGCTGTGTCACATTTATGGTAGGCTCATGCTAGGCGTGGTATGCGCGGAAAGGCTGCGACGCCGTGCACTGTTTCAAAGATTTTGTCAAATTGACTAAAATATCGCGTCCTCATTTAGTGAATTTAGCAAAAAAAAAATCTCTTCTCTTGGTGGCAGGAACGGTTGTAATACTTCCCCGGACGACACTTAATAGAAAGCTCTACTCTAAATCAAAATTACGAACGAGGAAAGAGTGTAGGTATTGTATGTGTTTGTTCACATAATGACCGTATCTGCTGACTTGGCCTCAACTCTGAATAAACATTATTGAACTAGAAATAATGTACCTACATAAAATATACTTTTTATTGGTATTGCCGGTTGCAGACCGAAAACTAAGCTATGCCAAGGCTAATCTAAGCTATGCCAAGCAAGCTAGGCTAAGCTAAGCTAGAAATACATGGCGTGCACACCAACAGCTAAGCCAATCGCTACTATAAACGACCGTGTGTACGACAAAGAACACTGGACAGCACTGGCGAAGGATGTGCAAAGGGTGTGCGGGGAAAGCGGGAGGGGCTTAGCTTAGCTCGTGTAGCTGCGCATCGGCATACACAACTAACTTAGCTTCGCATATTTTACTTAGCTCACATAGCTTAGTTCGCATAGTTTGCGGTCTGCACACAAGTATGGAAAACTGCGTCAGCTATGCGAGCTAAGCTAAACTAACTTAGCTTAGCTCTTGGTCTGCAACCCTGCCCAAGACGTATGCTAGAGACCTAACTATTATAATTATTATCCTAATGATGACATGTGCTTAACTTGTAACTGAAAAACGCAAACAACCATTTTGTGTGCAATCACATGAATAATAATAATAAAAACTCCATTGCGCACAGTTTAGTAAAAATTACATTTTGATGGATACATGTTTTCCTACTTAAAAGTTTACTTTTCTAGTTTTCGTTCATAAGCAAACTTTTGAGTAGGAAAACATGCATCAATCAATATGAAATTTTTACCAAACTGTGTGCAATGTGATTTCACACAAAATGGTTGTTAGCGATTTTTCAAAATGGGCTAATGATTTTATATCTTTCAAAATGTTGAATCGTGCGAGCGAGAGGTATTTTAGGTGTTGTCAACGCCTTAGCCATGTAAATAAAAATTGCGCATCAGTTCATCGATCGACTAGTGACGATGCACACGTAGATTTATTTGTGGAACTATTGATCAAAATCAAAACGGTCTTTATTCAGTACAATCACAAGGTTCACTTTGAAACGACTTATACAGGTTTGCAGGAAAAATCGTGCGAGATCCGTTCAGGGCGTGGAGTACCCATCATTTCTGACTTATAACTAAACTAAAAACTTATTTTTATATTCTGACTTTACTATGAAACAATATAAAAATAAAATAAACATAAAAAATATACATTCTAATATTTTTTTTATTTCTTAACTTTCACCTATCTACTACGGTCTATTTAATTAACTTATGCACTATTTTAATGATTGACGTCCTAAAGCATCTTATTACACATGTAAAAATATAAATACTAGTAGTTCGCCCCGAACTGAGATTTCGTGAAGCGACGCGAACGCTCCGAAAATATAAGTAAGTGGTAGTCAGAGGCAAGTCCAATCATTGTCTTTGTAGGCACTTGTCTCCGGCTGTCACTTACTAACTAAATGAATAAAAAAAATGGTAACCAAATTTCAACTGAATTGGCCTATTTATTGAAGAGTTCCGTTGAACAGACCTTGGCTCCATCATCAGAACAGGTTGCTATCACCATTTTACGAGAGCCAAGTACCTTCTTAAATTATTTCAAGAAAAAAATAATTGAAAAAGCAAAGAAACTGGCCGACCAGCAGAAAAACCTTGATGCCAACGAAACTTACAAATGGGAGCTCTTGGGTCGTTGGTTATCTTAATTTAACTTTTTTGTTGTATCTAAAAAAGCGGGCATCCTAGAAAAAAAAATGGTTTTGGAATGTCCAAGCCAAGCCATTTCATATGACACGTAACTTCATTTTTTTTGGTAATTTTTTTAATTTTTGCCCCCTTAAAAAACCCCATATTTTAATAACCCCTCATTCGATTTTAAATCAGTAAATTTCTCAAGTACAAGCTATTTACTTACCGAATTTCATGCAGATCGGATAAACGGTTCTCAAGTTATCGTCGGACAACCATACATACATAAAATGCCAAATCGCCCAAGTTGTTTGTAAGATATTCGTTCGCTTCGCTCACTCAATCGATAAGAAGATAAAAATTAAGTAAATGAAATAAATTGGCAAATGAAATAAAATAAAAATTGAAATTATTTTTAAAATATGGGGGTTTTTAAGGGAGCAAAAATTCGCGTCGCATCGCGTCACGAAATCTCAGTTCGAGGCGAATTAACTTTAAATCAAGAATATTTAAATTAATGAATTATAAAGTATTTGATTGCTTGTTTATTTACATATCAACAAGATTATAATTCAATTTTTAAAATATAAATTCTGCAACTATCACCTGTATAAACTTGTGTAAAAACCTTGAGGTTTCATCACAATTAGCTAAATTGAATAAACTAGAGGTCGTTGGACGAATATTTTGCGCTAATTCAAGCTTCTGGCTATTTTTAAGAGGTTAGTACTTCGCAATGACCTTGATCGCAATTTTTTTGAATTAATCCACAAAGTTGAAGATTCGATTTCTTTTCTTAAGGCGAGGATATCCCAGAACCTCCAACCTCCAAGACGCCTCGAGGGTACTGGCTGCTCGGCGCGAGCACTGGAACAGCTAGATTTCGTTAGATTTTATTCTCAGAGATTGAAAACAATGATTTTTTTTCCACACGGCACTATTAAATATTAATGCCTATCTTTTGATATAACTTTGACATGATTTCAAGAAAAACTCTCATAGAAATGGATGTTTGAAATATCGATTTAGTGTCATCTTTATGATATTTTTTAATCGAGAAAATTATTATTATTTATGTTTCTATCTTTACACAGCGCTCGAGTAAATGTTCAATTTTAAAGTTTTCGTTTTTTTTTCATGTATTTTTTTACATTTTAAGTAGATTTACAGCTGTTCAAAAACCGTCCCGTATCGCCTTAAGACGTGACTACTTGCTTGCATATTTAAAAGTATTTGATGATAAAAATCACTGATTTTGTTTTTTATTTCTGTAATACATAATCTATATTTGTTAACCCTTCTTGTTTGTTGTCAAAATGGTATTTTTGTTAGGTATATCGTTGTCATGTCGTGCTCCAATACCTTTTGATTTATTTTACTATAGCTGATTTTACATCTTGTGCGAGCGAAATGATTGAAATGATGACATGGTGATTAAATGGTTATCAGCGTCAGCAGAAGTTTTGATATCTCGGATTTTTAATCAATTTATGTCGCTGACTGTACCAACACCAGATCCAGTAGATTCAGATTGGCCAGCACGGGAATAGATGCTACACCTCGCTTTGTCAAAAACTAATTCATTTTCTAAATTTTTAAAACAGCCCATATAAAAACAAATAGTGCCTAAGTATTTTTGCGGTTGAACATAGGTAAAAAATATATAAAAAAATGGATAACTAGTAGCGCCCCGTGGTTTCACCCGCGTAGTTTTAAATCCCGGTATTCCCACGGTTAAAAAGTAGCCTATGTGTTATTCCAGACTATAATATACTATAATATCTGTGCCAATTTTCACCAAGATCCGTTCAGCCGTTCTGGAGATATAGAGTAACAAACATCCATCATCCCTCCATCCATACTTACAAACTTTCGCATTTATAATATTAGTAGGATAACTTTTTTGGCATAAATTCGACTTCAGTTAAATTGTTAAACTCAAACTTTTAAACCGAAACACCAAACACCACATCATCGTCATAACCTGTGTGTGTAACTTTATCTTTGCAGATTTTTTCAAAAAGCGCTTTATTTACTTTTATTTATTTTTTATTTTTTTGAATTTTATTTAAGCTGTTTTTTTTTAAAAAAGCTCTTATTAGATAATTTCGATAACATTCATAAGTCTCATACTTATACCGCCTCTTAAGTAGTACTTACCTATGACCTACCAAACAAAAGAAGACATTCAGTCGAATTGAAAACCTCCATTTTTTAAAGTCGGTAAACACACAAATGACCAGAGCTCATTCTTCAGTAGCAGTCAGTAGACTCCTGCCCAGAAGTCACAAGCGAGGACTAATTTAACGATCTCAGTGGCGCAGCGGGCGAAGTCCGCCTGCGACGCAAGAGGTTACGGGTTCGATTCCCGCTTCGGAACAAATTTGTGTCGATCTGCAGGAATTTGTTCTGTTGGTCTGGGTGTTTATGGATAATAAAACATATCTATCTGTGTAAGTATATAATGTATTAAGTATATCAGTCATCTAATACCAATAACACAAGCTTGGAGTAGCTTACTTTGGGGCTAGATGATGCTGTGTGGATTGTCCAGCATTATTTATTTATTTATTAAAACAAACTCACTTTTTTCCGTGACCTGCCAAAATCCACTTAAACCTTGCAGGTCAAAAACACTTCACAAGCCAACCTTCCTTCCTTCCTTCTAATCACTTAATCACGACTCATAATTGGACTGGTGATTTGGTGAAATATATTTGGAGACACAAAACGTTATACATTATCGTCGCTCGGGCTATACTGAATGCTATCAGGGGCATAATGTGTCTACCAATAGACGAAGACGGACAAATCTGCGATGTCTGTTCGGAGTGAGTGAAAGGTAAAGAATGTTAACAATAGTGTTAGAGAGAGAGGGAATTATCAATGGGTTTTAGTGGCGCGAATTTTACATGGATATTGCGCGTTATCTGTCAAAACTAATACCTACTCCATGTATTTGTTAGGTATGTATGACACGATTGACACGTGTTGGACAAGTTTTTTGTTATACCTACGAGTAGAGTTGATTGTTGGACGCATAAGCTCTTCGGGTAATAGGTTCAATTTCCAGCCGCGTGGGGCAAATATTTTAGGATGATGTTGGTTTTGATTCTGGCTGGCTACCTATTACATAAAACACGACTTATTCCCAGGCATAGTTTCATATCTCACAGAACCGAGGACCAACTCAAGGTTCTTTAAGGTCGTAATGGGTCTAAGCGGGTAGTCAGAGACACGTCGAAAAATTGCGGAACTATTTTTAGAAATAGATACGGATTATCATATATTTATTTGACAGACCACGTGACTGTTCGATAGCAACCTACAACTCAGACGAAATTAAAACTAGTAATCATTCAGTCTGAGCTTACTAAGAAGAAAATAATTAATCAAATAAAATAACCAAAGAGTTGCAGTGCAAAAGGGGCCTTGACTCTGTATAGGTAAGTCAGTCGGCTATTAGCAACTGACCCTGGTCTTCCGCCAGGGCCGTGCAGTAATGCCACGGATAATCCGCGATACAGGCTTGTCCTTGTGCGGGGACCATCAGTAACTATTATAATGTAATTGTGTTTTTGGTAAATAAATGTATTTGTATTTGTAATCTACACACACAATTATAAATGACGAAAAAAACTGAAGATAAAACAGAAGGACAAAATCAGGAAAAAAAAATTAGTCAAGTGTAAAATTAAAAGGTTATAAAAATAAAAGAGGCGAATGAGGTTGGTAATAATACCGCGCCGTATGCTGCCCTTTAATAAAAATAGCCCTATCGGAAACACGTTGTTTTGTGAACTTCCATCCAGTACACCTAAGTACTCGTACACCAAGCAAACAAATCAATATGGGCAAAATTTAATTCTACCAATTATCAAATTAATTAATTAAAGAAAAACTATAAACCCGTTATGTATGATACGTTTTATGACGTGGAAGATTAAGTCTATTAAAATTTTAATTTTAGGCAATTACCATGTTATTATTATTTTTTTTTAAAACCTACCTACGTATCATGAACGTGATCATAATCATACGTTTATTTGATTTCTACTTTTTATGTAACTTCGTAGGTATGTTTTTGAATTAAATTCAAATAAAAAATAGTAATTCATTCATACTTTTCGAATAAAAAAACTAACTACATAATATTATTCACTTATCCCGATATCTATACATAGAATGTCAAAGACACTTTTTGAAGGATGCAAGTAATAACTGAGAAGCAATTTTTGAAAGTTTCTTAGTATGGAAAAATCGCCAGATAGACACTATTTACACGGGATTCCCCTGAACTAAGTTGACCTAGATTCACGACTTTTTGGTCCTTAGGCACAGTAGTAGTTGCTTGCCATCTCTACTTGGTACCAGTTAACTCGAGTTGGTGTTTATCCCGAGTTGGCACATCACTATCTAACTACCCAATAGCCCACAAACGTAAAAGTCTAAAATTATTAGGTCCTTATATATGAAATTGGCGTTTTGTAAGGGAGGAACATAAAGTCGATTTTTTAATTTATTTAATAGAAAAAATCACCATTGTTATTTTTAATCAATTTTACAGTTGAAACAAAAAACGAGGTTGTTTTTCCCAAAAAAACAAACAGCCTGAAATATCTCTGGACGGCATTTTTACGAAAAAATTTTTATTATGTTTGATATGAACACTGTATAATACTGATCAGTGGATAGACAGCATTGCTAGGAAACCATCGACATCAAAATCTCATACCGGTTTTTTTACAAATCAGCCTTCAATTTTTTTGGTAAAAAAAACTTGTTTCGCATAAATGATAAGTCTTGTTGAACGTTTATGTTATTCTCCGAAACTTGGTTGTTTCCGGTTTTGTGCACTAACGACCTGTAAGAGGTGTTTAACGTATCACGGACAGAATTCGTCATAATATAGCAGGATTGTAAGGTTCACGCGCACAATCTCCTTTGAATAACCTTTGACGTGTAGTAAAGAACCTTTTTGAATGACAAAAAACTGGTTACGTTTTATTACAACTATACCAGAGCGTCCGTGTGGTCGGTTCCTATATTCTACAAGGGAGATTCATTTCCTGTCATCTAACGAAGCAACATAGCATTTTCATTTTAATTGTTTTTCTAGTGTTATTTTGAGTTGTGTTGTGTAATTTTGGTGGTATTTTAACCAACATTACTTGTGATCTTAGCACAAAGTGTAAGCATTTGAAATGAAAGTGTATTATGTGATATCGTGATTTGACCGAAAATGTTTCAAATGTTTTGAAGAAACCGCCACCATTTTCTTCTCTACTCAAAAAAAATTGACTGACTCGACTTTGGACTGACGTGACTAGAAACATAACTACAAAGAGTATAATCTCTGAATCACTTGACATTGGCAAGATTGTTAATGACAGGAGCCATAAAATAAAGAAAGAATAATATTCTACAAGAGCGTCTGCTAGTCAATATCAAAAAGTGTGCAGTGTTCAGATAAATCGTAAGGATCACTTTGACGTTTTAAAGTGATCCTTGTAATATAAAACTGAGTCTGTCAAATGAAAGTAGACACTGAAAATTCGCGCCAAATTCAAAAAATATTAGCGTGTCTGCGTTGCCACGCTAATATTTTTTGAATTTGGCGCGAATTTTCAGTGTCTACTTTCATTTGACCGACTATAGAAGCCATCATTCTAAATTCAAAAATTGTATTCCGTGTCGAAGCCGACACCGAATGAATAAAAACCCTTATTTACAGAGGCAGACATAAGCTTTGAAGGTTGTCAACAACTTTTTTTTTTTAAATACTTAAATTATATCTTTTTTATTTATTTATTTGTTTAAGGAAGACTAACGGCACACCACACATATAAATCAAGAATCCTACTAATATTATAAACGCGAAAGTTTGTATATATATACATAACTGAAGCTGGTCATTTGGTCCCATTTAAATTTGAGTCAGATCTGATGAAGAGTTTTTGAGTTATAGTAAGTAGTAGGTACCTACGAGTGAATTTTCCAGTTAAGTCAGTTTTTCTTGAATGAGGTTTTCATTACAAGTGGGGTACTTAACTTTAAAATAAGCAATATTCTTTTATGGTTGTATTATTTATTAATTATTTTGTTTAATATCATTTATTGTGATATGTAGATATCTACTAAGCAGATTTTGAAAATATAACAGAATAACATAACATTATTATAATCACAATATAAATTTTGTGTAATTTTGTTTGTATAATTGAGTTTTGAAAATGTATACACGTAGGTATATAAAATATAACAATCACATAAAATGTTTAAAAAATGTACTTATAGGTATGTAAATTGTGTTTACAGTGGACAAAATGAAAATTATACTAAAATTTTAACTAATTTTCTACGATTATAATATTTGTACTAAACATATTATATTTTTTATATAATTTTTTATTATTGTCAAACACCCCACAGCTACTTATTACAAAATAAAAACAAATTCCCAACTTTGGTCCGGCACGGTAGATATCCTAAGATCTTTAGGATCGAGACCCAACCTAAAGATTCTCTGACTGTCTTTGGCCGGTAGTCAAGTACTTTCAGAAATTACATTTGACACATACAGCTGACATTTTGCAGTATGTCATTAATGGTACCATATAACGTTAACGTCAAACGTTCGATCAGAGATTTTGCTACGACTTTGACGCTAAATGGTGCAACCCACCCTTAGTATTTCATACATCACGAGGGTTGCCGCACAATGTTTTCAATTAAAAGAAAAATTCACTTTGGAACGATTATTTCCTTATCGTTAGAAAGCAGTATTCCTACTAGACCCTAGGTGCTCACTGACTATCAAAACTTTTTTGGAATTAATTAATCCAAGTGAGTTAAGAGCTAGGTACGCGCGGATTTACCTGGACATAAAAAAGCGACGACATTATTTTGGTAATATAAACCTTCGGGCTATGAGAGTGTACATGAGCTAGCATACAAGGCACTATTGTTTACAAAACAACGGATCCAACCGCTCACCGCTGCGACTAGCGGTCCCGTGTGCATACGTTACCTACGTATGCACACGGGAATGCGAATATGCCCTATATTGACCTATATATGCTTCTGACTCTGACTTCTGCAATGACAAATGGTCAGTCGATTAACTACCAATCACAAATCTGACTCACAAATGGTCAGTCGATTAACTACCAATCACAAATCTGACTCACAAATGGTCAGTCGATTAACTACCAATCACAAATCTGACTCACAAATGGTCAGTCGATTAACTACCAATCACAAATCTGACTCACAAATGGTCAGTCGATTAACTACCAATCACAAATCTGACTCACAAATGGTCAGTCGATTAACTACCAATCACAAATCTGACTCACAAATGGTCAGTCTATTAGCTACGAATCACTACAATTCGGAGATTACTCGTTTTACAATAACACCATTTAAATACAAAACAGCCAATAACTACACAATATTCTAAAATCGAAACTTTCAGGCAAAATTCATACAAAAATACAACTCAAGTAAAATTTCATACAAAATAGAATTACTAAAAGCTTAAAAACTGCTACTTTGAGAGACACTGGTAACCCAATTGGTAGAAAAAATCTAATCTCTTTGGCCTTAAACTTATAATACAAATACACTTACAAAATAAAACTAAACAAAATGGCAACATTCAAAATTAACAATACTTATATCAGAAAAATATTCAGACAAGGAGGATTTTACCTTTTCATAGTAAAAAAATAAAGTGCATGAAAGGAGTATTTTTGAGGTGTACTTAAAATCCTTTCACCACACTGTTGCGACTAGTAACACTACAAGAATTAGACGAAATAAAATAACATTACATTAGACAAAAAATTTCGTTACTCATGAGATTGTAAAACCCACCAAACTCCTAGCAACGTAGCGGCGTAGCGGTAGCGTGACTTTCTACGATAACATACTGCCCCTTAAACTCTTACATTAAACATAGAAAAATGAACATTATTGTCATAGTACTTCGATATACTGTACAGTGGTGGAAATAGAAGGGCGGGCCACACACACACCGTAGACAATTGCTACGCCGTAGATAGATGAGCTACACGCATGCTACAAATCCCTAATTCCTTTTTTTCTTAATTCTAGGAAAGTAATCATTTTACCAGTAATCCAATTAAAAATATCTCGATTATTTTTCCGATTAAGGCGTCGACAACACCTAATTTACCTCTCGCTCGCACGATTCGACATTGTATAAAATATAAAATCACCAAACACAATTTTGAAAAATCGCAAACTGGTTGTTTGCGATTTTGTGTGCTTTTCTAGTTTTCGCATTTATGCAAACTTTTTTGTCAGAAAACGCGTACATCGATCGAAATGAAATTTTTACTAAACTGTTGGCAATGTGATTGAACACGAAATGGTTGTTTGCGATTTTTCGAAAATGGAAGTATTGATTTTATATCCTTCAACAAGTCAAAACGTGCGAGCGAGAGTCACATCAGCTCTTGTCTTCACCTCAAAAATTTTTATAATTTTATTAACATTCTCGCGGGAAGTCGGTACAAAAGTCAAAAATATCAAAGTGATTGTAGTCTTGGTCACGTCGTTCATTTACCTTTTTTATTTATAGGTTTTATTCGTAATTGGATGTACATTTTACCGGCATGTGAATATATAAAAACAAGGTAATTAAATAATTGACGGAAATGTCTGCTCGCGAATAATATGTCGGTATTTCACAGTCATAGCTAAGAACTTGTCACAAATAAATTAATAAAGAGTCATTTTGCGCTGCACGCATTCAAACGGGTCCCGTTTTTTTTAGATGCATCAGGTGAGTGGCTACGATTGCTAAAAATTTATTGCCCTTTGAATGCTTTTTTTTGGGATTTCCATTAATTTATTTCTATGAAGAGTTACTCAGCGATTATGAAACAGGATCTTCGTGAAAAGATACAAGTGTTATTCTTCACAATAGACATAAGATGTCAAAGGTTTGCTGGAAGAAAACTCTATCTAGGGTTAAGCTCGCATTTGTACATGACTATAATGTATGTGTAAATCATTGTATTATGCATGTGTATAATAAAGAATAAAGAAGACGAAGACTTCCGCTAATGTACCTACTTCATCTCGCTCGCAAATTAGCAGGGAAAAAATGCTCCGCCGCGCCTCAACTGGTAAGCACTGGGTGTCAGACCCATAAATGTCAATAACATAAATTATAATTTCATAAATTTTCACAGCCTTTCTAAAACTGAACTTTGTCCTTGCCACCATTACCGAAAAAACTGAACCATCAATATCACTTTGTCACGCTTTCTCTTCAGTCTGCTATCATGTCTTGGGGTTCAGCTTTAGTTCTGCTTCATCCTTGATGCTGTCCCCTTTGATCAGGTCCTCAGGCTTGGAGTACGGAGACCTGTACATTTAATGCATTATTATTGTATGCAGGTACACTGTAAGGAATTATGACTTATGTATTTTATAATACAATACTAATGTAATGGCGTTCAAGCCCTGTAGTGCCGTTGGACAGGCTGGACTATTTTCAAATTAAGACGCTAGACACTCGCTAGTCTCTCGGACAGTTCAGTTTGAGGGGGTAAGGGTGTTAAGACCCAGTAAGGGTGTTAAGAGAGAAGGAGACCGATATTAATTATACTACTATAAGTTAAAGACATGCATCGTTATCATAACTTTAACTACCTTTTTTTATACAACTAGCTGATGGAGCAAGCAAATGGCCCACCTGATGTTAATTGGTAACCATCACCTATACAAAGCATTGCTTCGCAAGTCATGCACGTTAGAAATGTGCGCTACAATGCACTGCCCAGCGTCCATCAACTTGAGGCATACATATGTTAAGTCACTCGATCACACTCTTCAAACCAAAACACAGCGTTGCTGTTTGGCGGCAGAAAAAGGCGTGGTGGTAGTAATTCTTCGGACGAGCCACACACAAAGAGCTCTACTACTCTTCTACTATTCTTTCTATCTTGATATACCTGGTGAAGCAGCAAGCGGCCACGGCTGCCACGGCTGCGAAGGTCAGAGCCACGGTGGCACACCCCACTCCTCCCCAGTCTGAGAGCATCCTCACCATGCGGATCTCTTCGATGACGTCATCACCTATCGTCACTGCTTGCTGCATCCAGAATATGGGGAACAGCATTGTGGGCACCTTCTCGTAGAGTCTGTGAAAAAGAACTTTTTTAAGTAGTCGTAAGTAGTTGAAGTTGAAGAACGATTCTGCAGCCCTCTCCATACACATTCTCACGATCCTAACGATGTAAAAGCTCAGTTCGTGGTCGCTATCAGAAAACCCTTGCACCCCAGCGGTTGACAGTTCGTCGATTATTTTCTAGAATATAATATACCAGTTGCGCCCCGCGGCTTCACATACGCAGATTTAAATCGTGCTATTCCAGACATCTATCTCTCTGCCTTTAGCCGTTCCGGCGTGAAATCCATCCACACTTACAAACTTTCGCGTTAAATAATATTAGTAGGATTTATTTTATACTTACGCTACGAATTGGCTCGGCTCTATAAATATGTTGAACTGAAACCTCGCAGCCACTTCTAATGGTACTCCAAGTTTCTGAAATTAAGTTGGATAGGTAAATAGCATGTACTGCCTTCGCAGGCCGTGAGTTCGATCCCCGCCGAGAACAAACATCGTGTGACGCACATAGATGCTTGTTCTCATTCTGGGTGCTATCATATTTTAGAGTTTTTATTTACAAAACCACCATAGCAAGGCGCAAACGTACGACTCTTTTGTTTCTTGTGTCAGATACAAGGCACCGGTGAATATTTGATTTCTATAGAACCAGTATGAAATCATCCACCCCGCAAATATTTTTTGTATCCAGTTTCAACCAATTAACCCATCGATGTGTATCATTGACGATCAAAAAGAGTTCGGTGTCGGTAACTGGGAACTAAAAGTCAAGTTTAAGACAAGCAACATTAACAAATTTCTTTACAATTGTAGATATTGAGAACTTCGGTTACCAGTGACCAGCAGACCGATTACTACTCTAAAGTCTGGCTATCGAGATGGCTTTGTTTGACATTTGATTCCCATCCATCCTAAACAATTACTACTACACTAACCCCGGTGCCAAATATGTATGAACTTAAGTAATCACTTAGCCGCATTCATAGTGAGGCACGAGACAGTGAAGAGTTTTTCTCGTGCCTCACTAAGCGTGCGGTTAAGTGATCACGTAAGTCCATATATCTAGCACCGGGGTAAGGGAATCAAATGTCAAACTGAAAGCCATCTCGATAGCCAGACATTAGCGTAATCGGGCCACAGTAGCAGCAAAGGGCGACTGTGTATGATCACCGTTACAGGGGACAGCAACTATGGTTCCCTGGAGCCTTATGCACTATGACCATTTGCAGCGCGAGCTCGGCTAAGACAAGTTAGGCGGTGTGATACGGTCAGGGCAAAGTATCTCCTATGTCATAAAGAATAAAGCCCAATATCAAGTTTTGACGTTTCACGGTTTGGGGCAAGGAATCTCCTTGAAATCTCCTATTGTCATAGTGAATAAGGCTCCTGGTGTGCCGTGTCGGCAACAAGTGATGAATGAAGCGAAGTGTCTACATTGCGCAGCGCCTAAATTAACCAGATCGATGTCAAGCTCTCAATAACACGGTCGCGATCGTCACAATGTCGTCGGTCAATCGAACAGGAGAACCACGCTACGCTTTTCTGTTCCACTCCTCAACCATTATGGGGACCATAACAGGTCACTGTCCGCTGAATAACCATCTGTACAACATCGGAGCGACAGACAGACCGTTCTGCAGAGGATGCCTATCCGAAGAAGAATCAGCTGCCCACGTAGTCCTGGAATGCGAGGGCGTAGCCTCCCAACGATAGCAAATCCTAGGAGCCCCCAGGTCACTCTCCACGCCTGTGAAGCCCCCAGGAAGCTTCTGCACTTTTGGCAGGAGCCAGCAGGATTGTCGTACTAGATAATTTGTTTAAGAATTTTAAATGTTAACAGCGCCTTATGACTTTATAGTGCAATGACTTACGCGTATTGCCTGCATTATTACGTTGACTCAAGGGCATTCTTATCTTTATCTCTTAACCTATTAGCAGATTTTGCTTTTTGTGTATGTTTATTCGAATTGAATATTAACTACAGCTAAATGGAATGTAATTTAAAGAGTACTAGAGCTCTTTGTGAAGGGCTCGTCCGGAGAAGTACTACCACCACTTTTTTTGCCGCCAAGCAGCAACGCTGTTTCGCTTAGAAGAGTGTGGTCGCTGGTGTAATTATAAGCACATGAGGCTTAACATCTGTATGCACGCAGGGTAGTGCATCGTAGGGCACGTTCTTATCGTGCGTGACTTGCGAGGCAATGCTTTGTTATAGGTGATGGTTACCACTTAACATCAGATGAGCCATCTGCTTGTTCCATCAGCTAGTTGAATAAAAACCTTTAGAGAACCCTAGATACCAAGCCAAGTGTATTGCCTGTTCTTCTCGGCGATGGTCGCGTGGAACTGGCACTAGACTCTAGTGCCAGTTCCACGCGTCCATCCTACCTAGTTTTAGGACGTTTCAGGATGATCCTTGTGATTTCATTGAATAAACATATTTTGAATTTGACCTCTGGACCTCTGGGATAAGTCTTTTTGACTTACAGGTTCCACAGCAAAGTAGAAGGAGTGCTTGTCAGGGTCTGGTGCCATGCCACCCACAGCCTCGCGCAGGGCGGGGTCGGCGTAGAGGAAGTGAGGAAGCGACAGGAACGCCGGGGAACCGAACCGGCACGCCGACACGTTCATCACACCACTCCACATGCACTCGCCGTGGCAGAAACACGTGTTATCTGACGATATGGACGCTGGAACAAGATTTTTAGTTTTACTACATGGTATAAAACAAAGTCGCTTTCTCTGTCCCTATATCCCTATGTCCCCATGTCCCTATGTATGCTTAAATCTTTAAAAATACGCAACGGATTTTGATGCGGTTTTTTTCAGTAGATAGAGTGATTCAAGAGGAAGGTTTATATGTATAATTCATGCATGATATGTGCACCCGTGCGAAGCAGGGGCGCGCGGGCGGATCGCTAGTATACTTATAAACAATATTTTATTTATTTAAATTCACAAAACAGATTACAATCAATTATGCAACAATAAAAAAAAGTTACAGTACATACATTCTTAGATCTAGATTCGTAATCAAATATGTGAATATGACAATTGTATAGTGTTGCATGCATTCAATTATAATTTCCCTAAAATTAAAAAAACAGGAAAGGAAAACATTTTATGATAATTCTGACCACTATTGTGCGCAAGAGATGCAGAAAAGATAGCAGAATCTTTTTATAATGAGCACAAACATTATACTCGTAGATTGCTCAGAATTATAATAAAACAAAATAGCTTTTAAGATTTATTTTCTACCGTTTATGTATGTATTACAAAAAAAAAGGTAGATAAAGAAGTTTTAGATCAGCTACCTGGTTTCCATAGCTTTGCATAAATTGGGGCGATATAGTGCTGTGGGAAAAGTCCACTAATAAACATACCTATAGGTTTTGACGACCTCTGTGGCGCAGCGGGCGAGAGTCCGCCTGCGACGCAAGAGGTTGCGGGTTCGATTCCCGCCTCGGAACAAATTTGTGTACGATCAGCAGAAATTTGTTCCGTAGGTGTGGGTGTTTTCTATGCATAATAAAAAATATCTATCTATGTTTAATATATTAATATCTATCTATATATAATGTATTAAATATATCTGTCATCTAGCACTCTTTGAGTAGCTTACTTTGGGGCTAGATGATGATGTGTGGATTGTCCAGCATTATTTATTTATTTATAGGTACATACATCAATATGCGCCTGTTTCCCATAGGGGTATCAGATTTCCACTTGCTTCGATCCAAACATATTATTATCTTCTACCTTCATTGACTCATAATATTCTTCATTCATGCTCATCGATTTATGCTCTTGACCTGGCCTTATCTAAAATGCCTGTTATCTGATCGAGATATGATCGCCAGATAAGTCCAATACCTAAAAAAAATCTCTCTCGACTGGTTTAGTGACCTTGATGCAGTCAAGGTATCTGATACATAAGATTTTGACTACCAGTATTTTGAATACTACAAATTTTTATCTAAGCCGGATCTATTAAGTGACTAGGTCACTGAACCACACATATAACTACATCAGATAACATGGATCAGATAGGCAAATGACCAAAAAACCAAACATCCAAATTGTTTACAATTTGCTGTTAACAAATTGTGTTTTTAAACCTGTCACTAATCTTCAAATAACTTGCAAATCACCTTTTTTAGGGGATAATGAATTTCTGGGAATGGAATGCATATGGCAATAAATACTTTTAAAGCAAAAATATATAATTTTTGCTTAATATCGGATTTATCTTCTGCTCATGTCACATTCTTTCCAGAGTGGTAGAACAACCGGAACCCACTACCTTATGGTAAAGATTATGATCATATGGAGGGTTATTTTGATTGAAGCCCTGGGGCCTGGCAAACGATCCTTATTTTGACCGCCTTATGAACGATTAATTATGTCATGTAGCATATCGTTGGAAAGGTTAATAACTAAATAACTTTATAAAAGAAAGCTAAATTCAAAATGGCTTTTAGTTTTATAATGAATTTAAAAGTTGTCACTTTTCATAACATTTACACAGATTTCCCACTTTGAAAGCACATAAGTTTTTTTTTATATCTATTGTATCAAGTAATAATTTATTTAGAGTAAGGATACATTGCAGAATACAAGCATAAGTAATTTTGTGCTAATACACCACAAACAAAAATTTTATGACGGTTTAAAGGCAAGAATCCAGGTTATTTAAAAAAAACTAAAAAATAACATATCTAAACTACCGTGACACTTAGGACTTCGGGTCTACCGGGGAAAACTTGCAAATGACCCCCCCAACCTCCCAAAAAATTTTGCACCAAACACCCTGTATCTAAATAAAAAAAATTATAAGAGTGAATAAGTGGATTATAGCTAAGCGTCCTCCACCTTAGACTGCATCTGCACTTTACATAAGGTGAGTTGGCAGTCAAACGTCTAGCTAACAAACAATTAAAATATAAGTATTTTTTTTAAACGAACATTGTGATATGCTTTGTAAATGAATGAAATATTAAAGAACCTCACAGTTGTCGAAGCTGCGCTCCTGCATCGCAAACTTGTGGTAGTGAAGTCCGTCCATCACGCCGCTGTCCACGTAGTCCATGGAGACAGTCCTGCAGAGATCCGGGACGAACATCATCAGCGTTGAGGACTCGTTCAGGTCGCGGGGGAGGAACTCGCCCGCGCTGCCTAGCAGCTGGAAAAGTTTGTAAGAAACTACTCAAACTCTTAAATCATAGCAAGTAACTCAAAGGAAAATTATATTCTTAACTTCTTAGTTTCAAAAGTTAAATAAAAAATGTTATTTCCTTAAACATTATGACAGATTGGAGATGAAATGGATGGATTTATAAATAAATACGTCACTTGTTGATTGAACTTCTGGTCTATTATACTAAATATGAGCTAGTAAAATGTAATTATTATTTTATAGAATAACTAACCCACATTGTTTCCATAAGCAGACAATGATAATAAAGTATTCATCATTTATTCATTTAGTTAATTTATTAAAAAAGAAAATTACAAAATTTAGACAATTATTTACATTTTCACATGAAACAGTTGAGCTATCTGTAGACCCCTGCCAACGATCTAAGGATCTGTAGGTATACCTACTGATCCATTTTTTTTATTTAACAATTACCTGTGAGCATTTTCCTTCATAGTAGGGCAATGCCCCTTGCTTGTTCCACCTCAGGATCTGGCCTGGCACCGTTCCACTCTCAGCTCCTGAGGTGATCTCTACGTATCCATCTGACTCAATAGAGTTGTTCCTCTGAAAACCACAATAAATTGTAGCATGTAAACTCGATAATTGTAGCTTTTATGGCATACTATAGTTACGCCCTGCAGTTTCACGCGCGGAGATTTAAATCCCGGTATTCCCACGGGATAAAAAGTAGCCTATGTGCTATTCCAGACTATAATCAATCTCACTGCTAAATTTCATCCAGATCCTTTCAGCCGTTGCGGCGTGAAAGAGTAACAAATATCCATCTATCCATCCATACAAACTTTCGCGATTATAATAGTAGTAGGATTATTTCAAAAAATAAACAGATGAAGTGCAATCAGTGCACTGGTCGAGTTGCATAAAAAATGATGGACACATTACTGAACGGCAACAGTGCTGGCACTGTTGTGTGCGTATCAGCGCTTTGACAGAGCCTACTTTATTTATTTTATTTATACTTGAATAGTGGTAATCACTATTCAACATCATTTATTCTTTATTGCCGGATTCAAAAGTATGCCTACGCTTAGACCCTTTTGAATTCGGCTGGGCACCACCTGTCGTGCTGGCGGGAAGACTTTTCGCCAGATCCAGCAAGGCATCCTCCATACCCTTCCTACAGAATCTGACCAGCAGTCTCCGTGACAGACACGTCTGCCTAAACATTTTATTTATTTATTTATTCTTTATTGTACACACACTGATTTACACAAAAAATACATAATAGTCATGTACAAAGGCGAGCTTAACCCTATATAGAGTTTTCTTCCAGCAAACCTTAGAGGATAGAGAGAGCTGATTATAGTGGTGGGAAACATCCTTTTGCAATAAAAAAAGCTAAATGAATTTGCAATATTTTTTTCAAGAGAAGTAGAGCTCCTTGTGAAGGGCTCGTCCGGGGAAGTACTACCACCACGCCTTTTTCTGCCGCCAAGCAGCAACGCTGTGTTTCGGTTTGAAGAGTGTGGTCATGAGGTCATGAGGCTTAACATCTGTATGCTTCATGTTGATGGATGCAAGGCAGTGCATGGTAGGGCACGTTCCTATCGTGCGTGACTAACGAGGCAATGCACCTAAGTGACGGTAACCACTTAAAATAATATAAAAAAATGAAAGAACTAACCCCATAGAACCACCCGAACCTATCAACAGGTGGAGCGCCCCCTGTCGTGCTGGCGGGAAGACTCTTCGCCAAATCCAGCAAGGGATCCTCGTAGCCTTCGAACAGCATCTGCCCGGCAGTCTTCGTGACGGAGACGCGCTGCCCAAACATGGCCAGGCCCATGGAGAGGCCTTTCTGCTGCAGGTAGCCCCAATGGCGGGATCTGAAGATGGCTGACTGGAAATGGATAGGTGAAGAAAAGGGCTAGAACTGCCTGGGAATTGACATAAACTCGTCAAACTTATACGGCCTGCCTTACTACAAAAAAATAATCAAACGATAAACTATGCTTAAAGTATTGCCATCTCTTACAAATGCGTAGTGACAAACAGAGACAGCACTATTTTTAGACATTGTTTAAAGTTAGGCACCAGTTCGGTATGAGGGATGAGGTTTTTAACTGCAACCAAAGTTTTCATATAAATGAAAAGAGTGCTATTTTTAATGGGTATGCATTTCTTTCTTCTAATTATACATTTTTGTTATAGCCCTTGCATCAACTTAAATTTTCAATTGCATTTTAATAAGTCCAATTCATCTAATTCTTTTTTTTTTGAAAATCTCGCTTCACATAGTTATGGTGAGGTTTGCCCGTTGGCCCGGCCGGTAGCTAGGTCATCCTATTTTCAGGGCACATCCAATACACTCGCAACCCACACATTGGGAGCTAGCTTACTCAGATTAATCCTTGGATTGTACAGAATAAAGACCACTTAGATTTTATTTTTTAAACTATCGCGATCATAACGCATACTTATTTTAAAATATTACACGGTAACCTCAATTTCAATGCTCCAGTCTGCCCGCGACCACCACTATTGCAACATAGCCGAAACGTCGGGAAAATAAAAAAGGTAAATACGCGATAAATACCCGTGTAATATTTTAGAGCACCGGTGGTCTAGTGGGAGTGACCCGGCCTTCCGATCGTTAGGTCGCAGGTTCGAATCCGGTCGTGCACCATTGGATTTTTCTATCGAAAAATTTTGCAATGCCAGTGCTCTTAAATGGTGAAGGAAAACATCGTGAGGAAACCAGTTAGTATTCTAACTGCGGCGATGGGCTTGCAATCTGTCACGTATGGAATTACTAACTACTGCAAAATGTGGGTATGTGTTAAATGTAATGTTTGGACGTACCTCTGACTACCCCCCTTAGACATCTTCAAAGAATCTTGAGTTAGTACTTGGTACTGAGAGATCTGAAGGGATATCTACCGTGACTGGAGATCAAAGTCGTGAAGCTGTTTCAGTTTAATATTTTAAAATAAATACACACTTAGATTTTGATTTTAGAACTGTTTAAGCTGTCAGCCTTACCGCAGCGATGACATTCAAGGTGGTGATGGTATCCGACAGAGTACCGTTGCTGGTCTCATCGAAGTACCAGGTCCGCTGCGTGCGGTACCCCACTGAGGAGTTCTGCGGATAGAAGGTCACGTTCACGTGCTTTCTCACCTCGCGGAAGCGGTATGGACCTGGAAATCAAATAACTTACACGATTTATGGGCATGTGCCAAAATGTTTGGACGCTCTTCTGAGGTCTTCAAGGAAGCTTGAGTCCGTACTTGGTATTCAGAGACCTGAGGGAACTACCGTGCCTGGATTTCAGTTTTTAGTTTCATTTCATAGCAGAAAGGTAGTAGAGCTCTGTGTGTGTGGCTCGTCCGTGGAAGTATTATCACTATATCTTTTTATGCCGCTGAGCAGCATCGCTGTTATTTGAGGGGGTTGCCGATGAAAATTGCTCGTGAAGCCTAACATATACATACGTAGGGTAGTGCATCTTGGGGCGCGTTGTTATTTTGTGTAGTTACTTTACTTGATTTCCGTCGGTGTCGGAATCGTAACGGAAAGTCAATTGACAGTTTTTTTGAAGGTATGTACCTAGCGCGGGTGTTGTCTTACAGTTAATCAACGTGAAATTCCATTCCACGTAGGTAATAATAATAAGTGAATATTTTTTTAGCGACGGAACGGCAACTTCAGTAGAGTTACAAGCAAATGTATTAAAACAGTGTAACTACACCGCCGTCAATTTCTGATTAGTTCTTATCCTTCCAAGGTTGCCTGGAAGAGATCGCTCTCAGCAATAAGGTCGCCCATTGTTTTACCTTAAATGTATGCTTTTACTCTGTACTATGTTTCTGTGTGGTGAACAATAAAGAGTTATCTATCTATCTATGTATACATAGTTTTTAAACGACAGGTTGGACACGACATTTCACTGAAAAGTTTCCGCCAACGAATAGCTGGCGGAAAGTCACGTGTTATCTTTTCGAATCCTAATGTCAAAAGCTTTGTGTGACAATGGTGTCGATTCTGTTGTTGCATTATCCTAAACTAACCTAATCTGACAGCTCTAAAATTATAGCCGTCCTTGTTGTTTCGGTCTTTTAGAAAGGGATGGCAATATTTTTAGTGCTGTCAAATTAGGTTATGTTAGAAAAATTAAACAACAGAATTGGCACCTATGTCAAAATCGCGTAAAGTTCGTTTTCGACAAGGGTTTTAGGGAGCCATCGTATTCTGAATTCAAAAATTGTATTCCGTGTCGAATCCGACACCGACGGAAATCAAAATCACCCCCCAGGTGCCACTTGCCTTTCCCATTACCGAATTGGGGTATGTAAAAGTTCGTAGAACCTTTTAAAAATATATAATATTCATTTGAATGTCCTAAAAGTTCAGTAGGATCTCTTCTTTGTCTTTTTCGAAAGTGCTCGCCTTTCATAATAATATACTAACCGCTTCTGATTTTTTATCAATTTCCTGTACCTACTGCCAATTATGGAGTCAATAAAAAATTGCTAGATATAATAATACATTGTCTGCACAGAGGAACGGCACTGGTAAAACGGCATTTTACGCATAATTAAGAACTAGTAGGTAGTGTACCTATCCTTCCTACTTCCTACTAATATTATAAACGCGAAAGTTTGTGAGTATGGATGGATGGATAGATGGATAGATGGATGGATAGATGGATGGATAGATGGATGGATGGATGGACGGATGGATGGATGGATGTTTGTTACTCCTTCACGCTGGCACGGCTGAAGCGATCTGGATGAAACTTCGATATAGATTATAGTCTGGAATAACACATAGGATACTTTTTATCCCGTGGGAATACAGGGATTTAAATCTGCGCGGGTGAAACCGCGGGGCGCAACTAGTATGTAATAAGTTCATTCGTGATTGTACAAGTAATCGCTGTCAAAACCAGGAAACAACCGTGCTCGAAAACGTATGACATTGCTATTTTTACAGAGATAACGTCACTCTTTTTCTTTTAAATGATTTTATTTATAAACAAAGCTTCCGGTGAGTACACATTATGTACAATGTCATGCACGTTTATCATAAAATAGTTCCGCAATTTTGGTGTCTTTTTCGTTTTTCTAACCAGGTACTCGACTGCTTTTTATGTTTGTTACCGCACTCCGTCATATAAACCGATTGGAAAAAATTATAAATGTGAAAGGCTATCTATAGATTTTAGAGGGTAGAAATCTCATGAAAATCGGTTCAATTGTTTGGCTTTTAAATAAAAGTTTTGCAGGTACACAGGTTATAATTATGTCATCCAAGTAAGTAAATGAAATTGCGAATTTAGCTTTTTTATGTTTTCAGTATAAGTATTGGTTTCATTTCACAGAAACGTTTCAAAAAAAAGTTAAATTATGTTTCTCCTCGCATGAAACCAAATTTAGGTTATCAGTGACAGCCACGAAGTCAAAGTTTAAAAAAGTAAAAGGTATTCTATAAATTAAAATTACAACAATCGCTTTGAAACTGAAATTCAATTCAATTCACAATTCAATAAGACTTCGTTGCGTTACCAACTCATCTGCACGGCGTCTTGTGCGGCAACTTTTGGCGCTAAGCCAGCGCTTCAGCTTAGTTGGGGCAAGGAATTTGGATACTAAATTCCTTGAGTTGGGGTATATGGGCAGTTCGACCCTCGCACTTTTGAAGCATTGATACCTTAGTAGCTCCGCCTTCCGTGCCGTCGACCGTGGATTTAATCCCTTCCATGGATTTTTCTGCTTGTTATTATAATCTTACAAGTACCTATGTATATACATATACATAATATATCAGCTATCTGGTTCCCATATCACAAGATTTGGCTTAGTGGGCGAGATAATGCTGGTGTGGTATATCCATCAATATTTTTTTCATCCCACCATCTCGGAAAGAGTAATTTTGCTCTTCAATATCTGAGTGCAAAAGCCGTTTTTATTCTCTAGAGGATAAAGTAAATTGAATTTAGAACATCTGTGCTGTGCTGTGTGCACTAAGTTTGAGAATTAAAAAAAACATTAAACCTATTTACTGCTACCTCTATGGTGCCGAATATATCATACAACTTTTTGTTAATTTGTTAAAAACTCAGACTCTGAACCTTCTTGGTGTTTTTTTTTCAATTTGCTTTGTACGCGGTTCTTTACGCGGCATTTTTTCACGTCATTGTTAAACTTTATATTAAAAAGAAGAAACTTGAAAACAAGTGAAAAATGTAGTAGTTAATACCTAAACTGAAATAAAAGTAGGTACCTATCTTGTGATTGTAAGCGTTTTTTTTGCATTTAGTCATTTCCTCGCTGAGGTGGAATGAAAAGTTACGTGTTGCACTCGAGTGCAAAGATTTTTCACCTCGTGCTCTTTTGATTCCCTCGCTAACGCTCAGGATTTTAATTTTGAATCACTCGCTGCGCTCGTGATTCAATTTTAGAATCCTTCGCTTGCTCGGTCATCAAAATTGAACACGCGGTTAAAAAGCAACTTTTCACTCTTGTATAACAAATAACTATTAATTATTTATTGAATCCTACTACTATTATAAACGCGAAAGTTTGTAAGTATGTTTGTGTAAGTATGGATGGATAGATGGATGGATGGATGGATGTTTGTTACTCTTTCACGCCGGAACGGCTGAACGGATCCGGATGAAACTTAGCAGAGAGATAGATTATAGTCTGGAATAGCACATAGGCTACTTTCTAGCCCGTGGGAATATCGGGATTTAAATCTGCGCGGGTGAAAACGCGGGACGCAACTAGTATTTCTATAATTTGTTTGCTTCCTGAGATGACAGATAATGATTTTTCCCAGCATTACACAAAAAACAGTCAGCTCAAGGTAGGTTACAGGTCATATAAATTATCCGTATGCAAACGGACAAAAACTACCGCTTCGCTTATAAAAAGAACAAGATTTATCGGTTTTTTTACCGACGCTCCTCATTGAAATAGCATCAAAATGAATACTCTGTTTATCGCCTACGTTGTGAATTCAAATTAGATTAATTAATCAAAATAGACTTCGTCATTCACTAACACGTGTGTTATCTAAGTGTACCTACCATGAGCAAGCAGGTATATTATTGATATCATCTGTGATCATCATATTATTATAGCAAAATGCGCCATTTGGCTTTTGTACATCAAGTGTTCATCATAGTGTCGGCGAACGTGTTGTGTATGCATTTCAAAAGTAAAAAAAAATCTGCATGCAGTTTACATAATCATTGTACCTAGAAAAGTACAAAAAACACCCCATTTGGCGGGAATTCAAAATAAATAACATAAAATGATGAAACAGGTAATGTACTTAAGTACATAGGTAAGTAGAGTTAAACCATTCTAAAAATGCACGCCCCTCTACCTGCCTTCACCCACACAAGCAAATGAGGTGTATAGACGCAATACATGACACCTGATAATTTTATTATTAGACATGAAAGTGTCACTTCCGCATGAATAAATTCCTTGAAAAATATCAACTTCTTGACAAACACCAATATGGTTTCCGAGAAAGACGTTCAACTTCCCTTGCAGTTTACCACTATATCCAAGAAATATTAAGCTACATTCGAGATAATCACTACGCAGTTGGTCTATTACTAGATATGTCCAAAGCATATGACAGAGTACTCCATAGTATATTACTTAATAAACTTAATGGAATAGGGATACGTGGCCAAGCGCATAAATGGCTACAGTCCTATTTAGCAGATAGAAAACAATATGTACAAATTGAAAACTTTAATGATTCCACCAGCGAACTTTTACAAATAAAATCAAAAACTCTAACTACAAACTGTTCAATTCCCCAAGGCAGCGTGCTAGGATGTGTACTATTTATAATATACATAAATGACCTCCCGAAAACAATGAACCCTATGTGTGTCTTATTCGCCGACGATATATCTATATTATTCAAATGTCCTAACAATCAAAACAAAAATGTTGAAATTGGAGATACAATTAACACCGTTAGTAATTGGCTACATGATCACAACTTAGAAGTTAACACAAAAAAAACAAAATTTATTCAATTCAGGCCATATCAGAAAACTGCTTTAAATCTTAATATAATCAAAAGTAAATTTAACATCGAGGAAGTAAAAGAATTTAAACTATTAGGAATTTCAATAGATACACACTTAAACTGGAAAGAACATGTTGCAAAAATAAAATCGAAGCTATCACAATTTATATATGCCCTAGGTATACCGAAAACAAATACACACTATGACACTGCTTTATCTGCATACTATGCCTACGCACACTCTTGGTTAAAGTACGGCATAATTTTATGGGGACATAGTACTGATGCACATGAACTGTTCATTCTGCAAAAGAAATGCCTGCGCATTTTGGTAAATATACACCAACCTGAAAGTTGTAGATCCTATTTTGTCCAAAAGAAAATTTTAACTCTCCCCTCTATATATATATTAGAAATTGCACAGTTTGTAAGAAAACATATAACTTATTTTGAATTCAACAAAAACCCCCGCCGTAAAAACAAGCTAGTCCTCCCTGCACCTAAATTAGAAATGTATAAAAACAGTCCCTACTATAGAGCAATATTAGTATACAATAAAATCCCAGATAAAATAAAGAACGAAGTTGAAAATATAACATTTAAAAGAAAACTTAAGAAGCTCCTCATAAATAAATGCTATTATAACTTGTCAGAATTTATGGAAGATGAAATATAGGTAGGTATAATACATAGGTACCTAGTCATTAACCAACTTATGTAAACTAGTTTTAAATAGGTATTAAAATTTTATTATAACTTCAGATAAATCTATAGGTACATTGTTGGGCTTTAGGTACCTGAGCGCCTATACTTGTATAAAAATATGTCGGTAGGAGCCTATGCATCATCTGTCTTCCGTATCATGTTAGCCTAAAGGCCATTGTAATGCCCCAGCGAGGCTCATGTTCTGAACTTATACCTATTACCCCCTAAGATCTTTTGTACCTACAACATGAAGCAATGAATGAATAAATGAATATGAATATGAATACTTTCACGTTCGGCGGGAAACTGAATGACGAATAAAATTATCAGGTGTCATGTATTGCATCTACACACCTCATTTGTTTGTGTGGGTGAAGGCAGGTAAAGGGGCGTGCATTTTTAGAATGGTTTATCTCCAGATAGATATGCATGCATGCGAAAGATAAACATTGTTTCTTAGAAAATACGTCTTGGCTTTTTTTTACCTTTAGCCTTGTCCTTATAAAATCACATAGGAAGCACTTGGGACTAACCTAACACTATAATCAGGACAGAAGAGCAAATTGTCTTCACATGCACTTCGAGGTTTTCTACTTACCAAGCTCTTCAAACTGGGGCTTCTCCTCCGGGAAGGCATCAGCGTTGGTCCAGTTGAACATGTACATCTCCAAGAATATAGGAACAGCGGGTTCCACCCACTTGCGGTACGAAAGAGATGTGGGGCTCAGCGTCATTTGCTGTCAAACAAACAATTGTCATTATGATAAGGTACCAGTCTATCAGATATTTATGTACGAACACGTAACATTCGTATGTAGTACCTAGGTACATACAGGGTGTCCGGAAGGTCGATGTTACGCATATATTCAGGTATTTTTTTTATTATTATTATGTGGATACAGATGATTGTTTTGGTGTTTATTGATTGAATACACATTATGCTAGGACACAAACAAATTGTTAGGCACTAGTAACTGCCTATTTGAACACTATGAACGAATAAGCATATGATTTTAGTAAATTTTTCAAAAATCATGTTATGATAACTCGGAATTCGTCGACATTGGACTAAGGTAATCTAGCCTGAATAGATGCGTAACGAGGTGACCTACCCCCCCTCACGGCTTTGCATCGACCTTCCGGACACCCTATATAAAAGATCAGCTAGAAAGAAAAAGTTACAAATATAGAAGTATTGACAAGAGTAAACGAGGAAAGAGCCATTAATTATCAAAACAGTTGAGAGTAGAAGAGGAAAGATGATTGGCCATCTTGTAAGACATGACAGCTTTATAAGAAAAATAATCGAAGGAGATGTAGAAGGAAAGAGAGGTAGGAGAAGACGAGAGAAATGCATCAATTACGCCGACAAGAGCATTGCTCTTAAATTAGAAGAGAGAGGTACAATTATGTATTGTAATATTTGTAATTATTCTCTCTTGAAAGGGTTCTATTATTTATGTGTGCCTTGTAAGGTACAGACGACTACGCCTTTGGACTTATAAGTATACTAGTAGCGCCCTGCGGTTTCACCCGCGTAGTTTTAAATCCCGGTATTGCCACGGGATAAAAAGCCTATGTGTTATTCCAGACTATAATATATCTCTGTGCTAATTTTCACCAAGATCTGTTCAGCCGTTCTGGAGTTATAGAGTAACAAGCATCCATCCATCCATACTTACAAACTTTCGCATTTATAATATTAGTTAGATGAAGTTGAATAATGCGAATCGTGAGTGGCTGCGATATGGAGTTATTTTAAGTACCTACCTTACCTTCCCTACCGTACCTTATGTATGTAGGTATTTACAAAAAAAGTATCTCTTATATATAAAATTCTCGTGTCACAGTTTTCGTTGCCATACTCCTCCGAAACGGCTTGACCGATTTTGATGAAATTTTTTGTGCTTATCCGGTATCTATGAGAATCGGCCAACATCTATTTTTCATCCCCCTAAATGTTAGGGGTAGTCCACCCCTAAATTTTTTTTTTTATTTTTTAGACAAAAATTTTAATTTCTATTTTTTTATGATACAACATACAAAAATACATACAATCCTCAATTTTCACCCTTCTACGATCAACCCTTATTTTTTAATAGCCATTTTAGTAATTTAATCATATTTATATGGCAAAACAACGTTTGCCGGGTCAGCTAGTGTAAGTATAATAATAATATCAACTATGTGGTTCCCGTATTACAAGTTTCGCATAAAGGCTAAATATTTATTTATACTCTTACATTGCAGATTAAATTGGTTCGTATAATTGATTCATTCAACAAGTTATTGACATTGACAAGCAAACATGTTAATTGACCCGGGGTCCTAATAGATTGCCGCTGATTAGAAGCTTATCCCAATATGATTGAACTTTCGATTGGCAGTCAAGGCATGGACAGATGTTAATTTATCTTAAATTGGTTTGCCTTTGTTCGATTATTAGTGGTATAGTAATAAACTGAAACTGAAACAGCTTCACGACTTTGATCCCCAGTCACGGTAGATATCCCCTCAGATCTCTCAAGTACCAAGTACTAACCTCAAGATTCTTTGAGGATGTCTAAGGGGGGTAGTCAGAGGTACGTCCAAACATTACATTTGGCACATACCCACATTTTGCAGTAGTTAGTATTCCATACGTGACAGGTTGCAAGCCCATCGCCGCTGTTAGAATACTAACTGGTTTCCTCACGATGTTTTCCTTCACCGTTTAAGAGCACTGGCATTGCGCACATAAATTTTTCGATAGAAAAATTCATTGGTGCACGACCGGATTCGAACCTGCGACCTTACGATCGGAAGGCGGGGTCACTTCCACTAGACCACCGGTGCTCTTAGTAATAACATAGCATTATTTAGAATATGGCTTTGTGAATTGTATTAATTAAAGTTAATTTTACTAAAACTAAAAACCTTAAAAGTAATACAATATACATAATAACTAGTATTTCGCCCCGAACTGAGATCTCGTGATGCGATCCGAAAGCTCCGAAAATTTAAGTACATAGATGTACTGTTTGGCCTTGCCTCTGATTATCCCCCACTAACTTGGTATACTTACCTAGAAAGGTTACCTACTAAATGGTACCCACTTACCGCTGTAACCGCTTTTTTTTTGTGTAACTGTAACCCCTGACTGCAACTTTGTATGGTAAAGAAGTTTTAACTCAATTGGCCGATTTATTGAAGAGTTCCGTTGAACAGACCTTGGCTCCATCATCAGACCAGGTCGCAGTCAACATTTTATGAGAACTGAGAACTTTTTTAATTTATTTCATTATTTAAAAAAAAAAAGCAAGGGAACTGGTCGACCAGTAGAAAAACCTTAATACCAACGAAACTCTTAGAAATGGGAGCTCTTAGTTCGTTGGTTATCTTAATTTAACTTTTTTGTTGTAACTCTAAAAGCAGGCATCCTAGAAAAAAAAATAAAAACGGTTTTGGAATGTCCAAACCAAGCCCTTTCATATGACATGTAACTTTATTTTTTGTGTATTTTTTTTAATTTTTGCCCCCTTAAAAACCCCATATTTTAATAACCCCTTCTCCGATTTTACTCATATACTTACCAGTAAATTTCTTAAGTACAAGCTATCCACTTACCAAATTTCATGCAGATCGGATAAGCGGTTCTCAAGTTATCGTCGGACAAACATACAAACATACATACATAAAATGCCAAATCGCCCAAGTTGATTGTAAGATCTTCGTTCGCTTCGCTCACTCGATCAACTAAAACATATTATTAAGAGGAGTCCCTTTAGGCAAGGCACCGAAGATGCTGGCAGCATTCCCCCTTTGAATAGCTAGACTAATTCTTTGTCCGAGGTAGCTGCCAGCTCTTCGGTCTCTTGTGACGTCGACTAGCCTCTTTGCTATTTCTTTAAACAGCCTAATAGCGCTAGGACCCCAAGTAATAATAACCCTAACCTAGTAATAACTATAAATATGATAAATAAAAATAAATAATGCTGGACAATTCACACAGCACTATCTAGCCCCAAAGTAAGCTACTAAAGCTTGTGTTATGGGTACTAGATAACTGATATATTTAATACATTATATACATACATAGATAGATATTTTTTATTATACATAGAAAGAACTATGGATAGCAGGAGTGTCTACCGAAGATGTGGAGAAACTCCACTTGTGGAGAAAGTAACCTTAGATACCTGAAAGGTACCTATACTCTTTAAATGGTAAACATCAGTCTATTATATAATTATTAGGTAGGTAACTTTGTAACTTTTTCCGAAAATGATTTTCTTTTTTTTTCGAGGTCATGGGTTTGGGTTTGAATTTACTCATGGATGCATGGATTTTGGGCCTTTGTCTTCAAGCTTCATTCTCAATTCTAATAACACACTTTTCTGATAAAATTCATCCTAGTTCAGGAAACTGTATCTTCGGCATCACAAATATTTAACGCAGTAGGTAATACCTAGATCCACTAAAGCTAATCTGATTCTTTATATGCCCACTTACATAAAATCCGAATAATGTGATCTCATATCTACCCACCTAGACCTGTTATTGCACAGAATTGCATGCAAACAGGCAATTTAATAAAATGTCATTAACTAAATTCATTAAATAAGAAATGACAGTTATAGCACTAGATACTAAAAATTATCATTTATTACGCAATAAAATAAAAAATACCACAAATTCATAACATCCTTTTATTAAAAAAAAAACACATGCTTACACCTACACCTAAGTATTACCTAGTTAGTAGGTGTACCTATGCCGCAAGTTGATGGACGCTATATAGACTTTGCCATAATAACCACATAAAATCAGTTTAAAATACAGATCGTTTTCTCTCTCATGTCTCGCAAGCATTTGTAGCTTTAATCGCCAGGATAAGTTATAACGTTTCTCACAAGTCCCAGTCTAACGCTTCAAGATGATCCTTGTGAATTTATTGAATAAACATATTTTGAATTTGAATGCTTTATGGTGCTGACACACGTGCTTATTTTCAAGCTACTAGCATGCTTTTTCGAGCCTTGCTCAATAATAGCTTGCGTCAACCGGTCGTGCTAGTAAATACCTAAGCATGCTTATTTGGTCGTACGTCAGTTGAGTTTTGAGCGTGCTCAAAATAAGCATGCTTCTTTTTAGCATGCTCAAAAATCAACCGACGTATGACCAAATAAGCATGCTGATTTACTAGCACGACCTGCTCACATGTGCTTTTATTGAGCAAGGCTCGAAAAAAGCATGCTTTTGGCTCGAAAATAAGCACGTGTGTCAGTACCTTTATGGCGGTTCCAGCGCCACTTCTCGGATTAAAGGGTGCGAACCATACATGACAGACATAATAAAGTGCATTTAAACCTGCTTAACAAGCGTTTGTTAATAAGCGTTTATGAATAAGGCGGTAAATTTGCAGTTCACCAACACTCATGTTTGACAAATGATTATCCAAACATTGTAAAAATAAATGTAACCTTTAAGAGCTGGATTAAATAAACGCTTACCTGAGAATGACGAGTGAATGCATAAAGATCGTATTGATAAAATCTAAGTTGCTCCGTGTTCATCGCTTTAATTAATGAGCCAAAACGAACCGCAAGCCAAAGCTTAGGTCCGTCGCCGTAAGCTCAAAATCGTGCGTCCAAGAATATAGAAAGTCAGTAAACTAAATAGTCAACTCAAATAATGGGGTTTTAGAGCTTTTTATTAAATAAATAAATAAATAATGCAGGACAATCCACACAGCATCATCTAGCCCCAAAGTAAGCTACTCAAAGTTTGTGTTATGGGTACAAGATAACTGATATATTTAATATATTATATACTTACATAGATAGCTATTTTTTATTATACATAGATTAGGCTTGGGTCATCATTGTTCCAGATCTGCCAGAACCATCCCTTCTAACCTAAGGTGCAACTTTAGTGTCTTTTATAGCCAGCAAGCGGTCAGGCCACCCCCTCAAGCCTTTTATCGTTCGTTCGTATTAGGTCCAAAGGTGGACTTTTCAAGTTTATTGTGCTTTATAGTACGCGTCACGCAAAAAGAACGCCGGTAAGAGAGGGAGGGGGTGTGATGGCCATCCACTGTTTTTCAACGTTCTTTTTGGTTGACGCGTACTAAAACATAGCTCTTTATAATAATGATAGCACATACAACAGTAAAACAATTAGTCATAATGATTGTGTTTCTGTCCCTCACATATTTTTTATATAACTAGCTGATGGAATAAGCATGGCCCAACTGATGTTAAGTGGTAACCATCCCTATAATATCCAGCGTTGCACTGTACCTACGGTACCTAGGTACCTAGGTTTAGTGCAGCATTTAAGCTGAGACGTGACCTTTTTGCCCCGCACAACGGTAGGTAGGTCCTTTATTAGTGTAGGTTATAATTTTATTTTTCTGTTAGTTTTAAGTAAGTACTTACTTGTACCTACCTATTGTGGGACGAAATAAATATATTTTCTTTCTTTCTTTCTTTCTTTCTATAACAAAGCATTGCCTCGTAAGTCACGCACGATAGGAAAGTGCCCTACGATGCCCTGCCTGCGTCCACCAGCTTGAGGCATACAGATGTTAAGACTCATGTGCCTTTAATTACACCGGCGACCACACTCTTCAAACCGAAACACAGCGTTGCTACTTGGCGGCAGAAAAAGGCGCGGTGGTAGTACTTCCCCGGACAAGCCCTATAATGTTTTTTTTAGTTATTTCTGGTCATTCGTAATCTCAGCTCAACGGATTCTTTCTAGACACAGATATTACCTTAAGACCGTTACACAGACTACTGTGAAAAATGTACAAAAATTTGTTAAAATGTCTCTGTTATTCGGCCGTGAACGTGTAACTTGACATCATGATTTTAGATGATGATGACACGCATAAATACTGTTCATACATACATACATACATAAAATCACGCCTATTTCCCATAGGGGTAGGCAGAGACCACGGATTTCCACTTGCTACGATCCTGACATACCTCTTTCGCTTCATTCACTCTCATAACATTCTTCATACATGCTCGTCGGTTAAGGGTACTCTTGACCTGGCCTTTCTCTAGAACATCTGCTATCTGATCTAGATAGGTCCGCCGAGGTCTTCCCCTCCCAACAGTCCCATTCACACTCGCCTGATGCACTTTTTTCGTCAATCTTCTTTCATTCATCCTCTCTACATGCCCAAACCATCTTAGCATACCTTTTTCTACCCTCATCACTACGTCTTCTTGCACTCCACATTTCTGTCTGATCACACTATTCCTCATTCTATCACTCAAATTCACACCACACATACTACGTAACGCTCTCATTTCTACTGCATTCACTCTACTCTGATGTTTTTTCTGCCATACCCAACTTTCACTACCATACATTAATGTCGGCACTAACACTCCTCCATGTACAGCCAGTCGTGCCTTTTTGGACAGTTTCCGGCTGCTCATAAACGTGTGTAGCGCCCCATTCACTCTATTTCCAGCAGTCACTCTCCTTTCAATATCATTATCATGCTTTCCATCTCTCGTAAACAAAGTCCCCAAGTATACAAATTCTTTCACTTGTTCCACTCTTTCTCCACCAATCAAAATATTACATTCTGTCATACATTCATCCCTTTCAAATACCATAATTTTCGTCTTACTAACATTTACTTTCATTCCTTTTCTCTCAAAAGCTCCATGCATAATTGTTACCATCTCCTGTAACCCATCCGCCGATGACGCAAGTATAACCTGGTCATCAGCATAGAGAAGACATTTGACGAGTAACTCATTCATTCTTAACCCACATTCACAATCTTTCAAATCTTGCAATATAACACAAATAGGTAAACACAAATAGGTGTGTAGGTAGGTTACCTAACATCCTTGACATTTTTCAAGCATTCGTTAAGGCTCCGGCGACAGCGGCTCGCAATTTCGAGGTGTGTGTGATTGGTTATTATTTCCTTTTATTTCATTTCGGGGAGGTTGTTTGAAAGAATAACTCTAAAGTGACACACATAAATACTGTTCGAACACAAATAATACAATAATATAAGGGAAATGTGCTTGAGTCAGAAATCATTTTGGTATTAGGTAAACGTAAGACCAAACATACTAATACCAAAATGATTTCTGATTCGGGCATGTTTCCCTTATATTATTGTATTATTTGTGTTCGAACAGTATTTATGTGTGTCACTTTAGAGTTATTCTTTCAAACAACCTCCCCGAAATGAAATAAAAGGAAATAATAACCAATCACACACACCTCGAAATTGCGAGCCGCTGTCGCCGGAGCCTTAACGAATGCTTGAAAAATGTCAAGGATGTTAGGTAACCTACCTACACACCTATTTGTGTTTAGCATACCTAGATGTAAATAATAATACCAGACACAATAAAATAATAATTCTAGCCACAAGGAAAGTAAAAACAAAAACATGAATTAGCTAATGAAAAAAATGAGTGAATTCAATCTAATCCATGCTGCATTCTAACCAAAAAGCCCACTAATATATACATTTATTTATAAGAATGTAATGTTTTCATTTCGTAAAATTATTAACTAACGAAAGTTGAAACTTTGCTGTGAACAGCAATTAGAGATTTGCAAGTGAACCAATTTGTGATCTCCAGGGTTTGGTTTACAAATAATAACGAAAGTCGTCAATGATGACTGTTGGTGTGTATTAAACGAATGAAAACTTTCCTAAACTATTTAATAGGACCTATGCCCTATCCAACCACTTTTATCCATTAATTTAGTGGATGCGAATTATTTGTCCAAAAATACCAAGGGACTTTTATTTTTTTTATTTTTTTTGCGTTACAGTGCTATAACATTGGCATGTCAATTTCAATCAATTGACTTCTTTTGTGTAAAGAACTTTAGCTACAAAGCTAGCTACTTAGGCCCTATATTACCAATATGAACCGAACTATATTTATACTGACCTACTGCATGGGTGTATTGCCCGTGTCTGGAGAGATGCATCATCAGATTATCGGATCGAGCCTCGTTACCTGAACCACAAAAGCGCTGGGGTGCCTTTTTTATTCCTTTATCCCGATTCCGAAGAGATTATAAAGTGCAAGTTATGCAAACAAAACACAAAACGAAAAGTTCAAACGTGGCCTTACCTGCATACCTGATGCCGACCTTAATTTTAGAACGCAGACTGCGGATTTTTTTCCGACAAAATTTTAATCCGTTGTCCGTTTCCGATCTAGAATTCGACCCGTCGATCGCAGGTTCGATTCGAAACCGTCGTATGTGTGAACAATCATTGTGGGTGCGAATTACTTATATACCTACTTTTTTGTAAATACATACATAGTATAAACTACAAGGCGATATAAACTCATGTCCGCTAGGCTAGCTCTTTTAAAATGAATAAAACTTTTTTGTTTGCCTCAGACGATTATTTCACCAATTGTGCATAATGTACACAATTTTATTTACAGATTCTGAGCCAGGCTTCGTCAAGGACGCCAAGTTTGTCTAGAAAAAAGGCTACACTTTATATCAAACTTTTGATCGCACTAAAATCATTCCTCCACAACCACCATTATGGATCCCAATACACCTAGAATATCTTGCGTAGTTTTTTTTTTCCTTGCTGATCGCCTACGTGATGTTAATAGTAATAATATTAATGCCAAAGAAAAGATGGATGGATTGTGTGAAGGATGACATGGGAAAGAAAGGTGACGACTGAGATGTCGGGTGACAGAGGGAACTGAAGAGGAAAGACCGGTTGTGCCGACTCCACATGAAGTGGGATGAGCAGGAAGATGACGATAATGATAAAAAAGCATTGCATTGTGAGTCACGCTCGATATTAACGTGCCCTACGATACACTGCCCTGTGTCCATAAACTTGAGGCATACCGATGTTAAGCCTCATGTGCCTGTAATTACACCGGCGACCACACTCTTCAAACCGAAACACAGCGTTGCTGCGTGGCTGCAAGCGATTCCTAATAAATCTTACACAAAACTCTCGAACGAACAAACTTTGTAACCTCTCTAGAAATACCGTAAAAGCATCTACACCGATCGACACCGATTTAGGGTTTGGCAAACCCTAAAATCGGTGTCAATATTGGGAGAGTGGTGGGCAGTGCCATAGGCCTATGACGTATGCCCTTGATCGCTTCATGTGTAAGATAAAAGGCCGTTTGGTTGGACCCACAATTGGGGCTGGATGGCTTTAGTGCTCGAAAAAAATGAAGCCTTTAGTGCTCCGCTGATTTCCAGGCGCGAGAATCACTGGGTGTGTTTGGGTCCTAATTTTACGGTCACATTCTGTTTGGTGAAAAAACGTGATTCTTGATTTTAGAAGGTTTCATTAAACCACCCGATTCGGGGCAACATAAAAATTACGCAACGGAAATTTTTCGTGAGCTTTTTCGAAAACTTTTAAATTTTTATTATGTCAGATTCAACAACATTTAGAAAAAACATAACTTGTAAATTAAGTGCTGATCTACCTGCATATTTTGCACGCAGAACAACTCAAGAATACTGGAGTGTCGGCCCATAAAACTGTGAATCTTAATTTAAATTTGAAACGGAATAAAAATTTGTTTTTGTTATGTTTTAGCTCAATCCCGCGGCTCCAGCTAAACCGGTTCAAATGCAACTCGTAATAAATATATATTTTGATACGTTGGAAAGCTATAGGTTAACTTAACCAGTGCAAATAACTACGACAAGTATTATTTAGTAAACTACAAATTTCAAGGAGTTATTCTAAAAAAATAGGGCTTACTTCACGATTCTGCGTAATTCTGCGTACTGCGATTACGTTTTACATTACGTTTTAGGCGACAATTACGTTACTGGTTTACGTTAGTCCGATTTAAGGCCCATGTAGGATCCGATGACCTTGGACGAATGGGCGGCTTCTACTACTACTACTACTTTACATACTTTTTTTTGTAAATACATACTTATAATATTATATGTATAACACCCAGACAGAGAACAAACATTTATGTAAATCACACAAATGTTTGTTCACTGTGGGAATCGAACCCACGACCTACGGCGCAGAAGGCAAAGCTAGTACCAACTGAGCTATGAAGGCTGTTAGTTTAAAATCAGATAAAAAAAATAAAGATAAATTACCACCCGTGTAAAGCCGGATCAAGTTTTATCTGAGACTAGCGACCCGCTCGCGCGCCCCTTCTTCGCGGGGGGGCACATATCATGCACGTATTATACATATAAACCATCCTCTTGAATCACTCTATCTATAAAAAAAACCGCATCAAAATCCGTTGCGTAGTTTTAAAGATTTAAGCATACATAGGGATATAGGGACAGAGAAAGCGACTTTGTTGTGTACTATGTAGTGATACTCACCGTGGCCAGTACAGCGTTGAAGATGGCATGCCAGGCCAGCGAGCAGGCCAGCGCCGCAGCGGCCAGGACGGCCGCGCTGCCCGCCCACAGCCAGCGCCAGCGCGGCGCGTGCCCTCGCATGCTGGGCCCGCACACCGTCGCAGCCACTCTGGAACACCACAACAAACACTCAACATGTTTCAAAGTAAAATAACGACCTCAGTAGCGCAACCGGAGAGAGTCCCTCTGCGATGCAAGAGGTTGCGGGTTCGGATTCCGCCTCGGAACAAATTTGTGTACGATCTGCAGAAATTTGTTCCGTTGGTCTGGGTGTTTTCTATGTATAATAAAAAAATATCTATCTATGTATGTATATAATATATTAAATATATCAGTTATCTATTCTATGTATAATAAAAAATATCTATATACAAGCAGCGCCCCGCGGTTTCACCCGCGCAGATTTAAATCCCAGTATTCCCACGGGATAAAAAGTAGCTTAGGTGTTATTCCAGACTATAATATATCTCTGTGCCAATTATCACCAAGATCCGTTCAGCTGTTCTGGAGTTATAGAGTAACAAACATCCATCCATCCATCCATACTTACAAACTTCTGCATTTATAATATTAGTAGGATGTAAGTATATAATGTATTAAATATATCAGTTATCTAGTACCCATCATAACACAACACAAGCTTTGAGTAGCTCACTTTGGGGCTAGATGGTACTGTGTGGATTGTCCAGCATTATTTTATTTATTTAAAAAAAAAAATCACAGCAAGGCATACATCTGCTTGCCTCAATTTGATGGATGTAGCGGGCAGTGCATCGTAGAGCACTATCGTGCGTGGCTTACGAGGCAATGATTTGAATTGGTTGATGGTTACCACTTAACATCAGGTGGGCTATCTGATTGTTTGTATAAATAATATTATGTTTCAAAGTCAAAAATAATTATCTTTGAGCGCGCCAATAGCTTCAGAGCGATAAGTCTGTTGCTGTCTCTTTTCGTTGGCATGAAAGTGACAGTGACAAGAATACTCTAGAGCCGCTATACAATGGCAGGGATTATAATTAAGTGGGTTAGTCTCCTCCTCTCCCCAAAATGAGAATGATGCGAGAATGCTCTCGCTGAAGTTGGGGAGTATGGACGATGGTGACCACTCTCCATCTAAAAGGCTGAAAGCTATCGTAAGAAAATTACTGCTATTAACTGACTACTCCCAATACAGAGGAAAATTGAGAAATCATGATCCTCACCGAAAGTCGTCTTTGAAGTTCTTTCAAAACAGTGTGGTGAAGGATATCATGTGCGCCTCAAAGAGACTCGTTTTGAGCAGTTAACATTTTTTAAAACGTTTACCTCTGTTTTCTGCAACCCGATCACCACTAATCGGCTGTCAAGTCACTTGCTATTTCAGCTTTTACTTCAAATTTGATAGAGACAGCAAGTGACTTGACAGCGAATTTGTGTTGATCGCGCGTTCAGAAACCGAGGGTTAGAGTGCCAGTATTCTCAAACGGTGAAGGGAAACATCGTGAGGAAACCGGCATTTGTATAGGTATGGAACCTATAAGTCTATAACATGGCACGTGCTCGAAACCTCTTGAGGTGTACTAAAATCCTTTCACCACACTGTTGCGAAAGAAACTAGTGACACGACAAGAGAGAGAGAGACGTTTAGATCCTACGACATGCCAGTTTCCTCATCTTCCTTGTGATTCAATTGAATAAATCATCAGGAATATCTTGTTCTGAGGCCGGTGCCAGATATGTATGAACATAAGTGATCACTGAGCCGCACGCTTAGTGAGGCACAGAAACAGTGAAGAGTTTTTCTCGGTCAGTGATCACATTAGTTCATACATATCTGGCACCGGGGTGAGGAATAGGTAAAGGCCTTTTGGCTGTCTCTGACAAGAGTGTCCGGTTACAGCTCTCATAAATATATGAATACAAAGCTACACATCCGGTTATGGAAAACAAAACAAGATAAGAATACATTTAAAAAAGAATTATGATTTAAAAAAAACATCCATTAAGTTTCGGTGAATTTTGGTTTCAACTTAAAAATTAAAGAGAGAACCAAGTTAACGACTTTCTGGGTATTTTGCCACTAAAAACGTCAATAATTATGTTCTAATAAACTTTATTCAGAAAATCAATAATTAGAGTGAGAAAATCAATAATGATCCGAGATCTTGTATGCATACCGCATATATATACCGCATATTAATTTAATTAATACTTAACTGATCCATGATGAATAAAATTAATTTTATTTTATTTACAAATAGTTTTTTTTACATATTTTATGTAAAACGTTTGACCGCTATCTCACCTGATGGTAAGTGACGATGCGGTCTACGGTGCAGCACGCTTACCTAGAAGATACCTATTCACTCGTCTCTTGAAGACATCCAAACTATAGGCATCTGGAAAAACAGACGCCGACAAGTTGAAGTTGTACAACAATTGTTTGATTTGATCTTCAACACAAGTCCAGCCTTATTATAGTGTAGATAGACTAACCCCCGGTTCCTGAAAGCACGATCAACACTAATCGGCTGTCAAGTCACTTGACTCTTGAGTAATTTGAAGTAAAAGCTGAAATAGCAAGTTACTTGACAGCCGATTAGTTTTGATCGAACTTTCAGAAACCGGGGGTAAGGCTGGACTTGTGTTGTAGATACCACATAACCTATAATTTTCTTTGCTCTACTTCGATATCAGTTGTGCCCACCCTATATGAAGTGGATAAGGGCAGGAAGATAATCAACATGGATGTCTTCTTTATAGGTGTTAGGTATTTACTAGTGGCTCTGGGAGCTGTAGACCTCGCGAGCATGCTAAAAGTGAGCTATTTGAGGAATGTAATGTGCAAGTGCATTTTCCGTTTTGTGGTTTTTTGATCTTTTTGATTTTTTTTGCATCATCTTGTGTAGAATGAGGTCCTTTGTGTTTCTCTCAAATTTGATTGAAAACCATCGATTGTTTGATGAGCTATCCTGTTCATCATGCTGAAGATCCTTATCATATCTTCGCCAAACTTTTATGAGACCAACTTATAGTTACTACCTTTCAAATAAAAAAAGAATAATCGAAATCGGATCTCATTTGGTGGAGATATCCAGTATATCAAATAGCCCCCTATTTGCCCTTTTTTTGGGGGAAGTACCCCTCCAATCAATAATCCCCGACGACAAAAAAAATCGAATAAGTCATATAACCTGTGTACCAAGTTTCGTCCAGATCGGTTGAAAAATGCGACCTGTAGAGGAGAACAGACAGACAGACATCCGGACAAACGCATTTTTGGCCAATGTGGAAACTGAGACGCTTCGCTCGCTCGGTCAATTATCAGTAATTATTTTAAAAAAGTATGTTATTCTATAAAGTACTAGAGACCCGCCCGCGCGCCCCTGCTTCGCACGAGTGCACATGTCATGCATGTATAATACATATAAACCTTCCTCTTCAATCACTCTATCTATTAAAAAAAACCGCATCAAAATCCGTTGCGTAGTTTTAAAGATTTAAGCATACATAGGGACATAGAGACATAAAGACATGTGTGCCTATGTCTCCATGTCCATGTATTTATTTATTATTTTGTCTATGTATTTATTTATTATTATTATATTAATTTTTTTTCCTGCATATTTTACCTAAAAGGATCATTGTTGTTGTACAAAACGTGACAAGCTCAGGGGCCTGGCCGAGTCTATACCCAATTTGAAAACCAATTATTTTAATAAAGAGCAGAATTCATGCTTAATACAAATTATGACATATTTATATGTATTAAAACATAAGCATAGTTTATGTGCATAAATTATATGCATATAAATTATGTAGTTAATTAGTATTTTTGTTGCTAGGCGAAAATTTTAAGAAAGCAAAGCTATGCGTGATAAGTAATTATGTTAGTTGGTAACTAGAAAACTTATGGAAAATACATATCACTACATAGTATAAAACAAAGTCGCTTTCTCTGTCCCTATGTATACTTAAATCTTTAAAACTACGCAACGGATTTTGATGAGGTTTTTTTAATAGATAGAGTGATTCAAGAGGAAGTTTTATATGTATAATAAATGCATGATACGAGTATGTGCAGTGCGAAGCAGGGGCGCGCGGGCGGGTCGCTAGTAACTAATAAGTTGATACAAGTGGTTCACTATGTTTGCCTTTTTAATAAAACTTCGGTGAGTACATACAGAAATATCTTAGGGGATATCTACCGTGCCTAGAGATAAGAGTCGTAAGGTACCTACTTATTTTCTTTCTTATCAAAAACTTGATTAAAAATACTTATATACTAGTGCTTCCAATTATATACATTCGTTGTATTTATGCACTTCAGTTCGCAAACCATCTGATAGCAATAATCAGTCATTGTATTCATTGTCTAACATAATTGAACAATATTGATTATTTCTACTTAGCATTTAATTATCATCAGATTCTAGCTTCGTTGATACCTAATGAGTACCTAGTCAAGCTCTTTGTGAAAGGTTTTCCGGGGTAAGTTAGAGGATCTGTAAAGTAGAATGACCTTCAACCATGTGTTTAATGGATGAAAAGTATTATAAATTAAATGTTATGCATTACAAAATAATATATCTCGAGTAGGTTGTCTAAAAGTTTCCTGGCTTGGCTTTTTAATCACTGTTTTCAGAGAATAAAACAGGCTTATGATATTAAACTAGTTTTAGGTATTTGATGGAATTAATGTCCGTTATTATGCATTTCAAAAAATAGAATCATCCTTCTTTCTTTATTTTACTTCGTGCTCGAGAAAGTTCTACATGCCGACTACAGAAACAAAACGTGTTGATCCGCAGCTTCACAATGTTCCTAAATTCAAATCTCGACGATTCCAACCCCTAGCTAGTGATTGGCCGATGCGCGATCGAAGCATATAATTTTCATTTGTTTTGGGTTACTTATAAATACCTAAAGCAAGCTTGTGCCTAAATACCTTTCCGTATATTTATATTTATATAAATAAATCTGAATCGCGGAAACTGCTCCAACGACTTTCAGCGATTTTCATGAAAGTATGCAGAGGGTTTCGGAGGCGATAAATCGATCTAGCTAGGATTCAATTTTAAAAAATGTTTTTACATCCTATTTTTTTAAGCAACCGTGTCAAGCTCGGTTACCCAGAAATTACCTTATAAACCACTGAAGTAATTACCTTATAAACCACTGAAGTAATTACCTTATAAACCACTGAAGTTATTTCTGTACCTGCTAAGCAAATACGAGACAACACGATCTAAAAGTTAATCCAATTAAGACCAGTTTCTTTAAACTTATTTCCAAGATCGTAGTCTAACCGCGGTTGAGCGATCAATACTCAATATCAAATTACTGAAGTACGGGCTAGTACTTAAGGCATATGCCTGATAAACACTATTAGGATTTTTTTATTGCCATCATGTAGATATGTGTTATAATATTGATGTGTGTGATGATTTATGGAACTGAGACGTGGCGCTCACTAATTATTGGCCTCGTCAACAATCTCACAGTCGCACAACGGGCTATGGAGAGAGTTATGCTGGGAGTTTCAATACGAGATAAAATCAGAAATGAGGAAATCCGTAGGAGAACCAAGGTAGCTGACATAGCTCTCAGAATCAAGTTGAAGTGGCAATGAGCAGGCCATATAGTTCGAAGAACTGACAACCGCTGGGGAATATTCTCCAATGACGACCACGATCAGGAAAGCGAAGCGTTAGACGCCCTCCTAGCCGATCGACGTACGATATTCTTAGGACTGATGACGACAATATTTTTTTTTAATTTATAGGTGAAACATTTACTCGCAATCTCACCTGATGAAGTGACGAAACGGTCTACGGTGTAGCACGTTTACCTAGAAGATACCTATTCACTCGTAGGTATAACCTACATCAGTTATACATATAGCTTATGTCTATGTTATTATAAAAGTTATAATACATAAATTTCGAAATTTAAAATAATAAATCATGTAGCATTCTTTGTTTTTAATCGTTTTATATTGGTTTATTTATAAAAAAATGTGCTTTAGTGGACATGAGGACTAATATAGGGTAAGTATAGAAACTCGAGGCAAGGTCATCAGAATATATTAGGTCATATTGAAATCCTTAGGGAGGATTATCCAGTAATAAGGCTCGGTATGCATTTTGTTAGGGGCGGTTTAGCAACCCTAATTTATAAATTTATTAAATTCAGCTGAGGATCTCAAGAGGCGCAAATATGCAGGTCTCGACAGGGCCTACGTATTTGCCCCTCTTGGGGTTGAGACTCTAGGTCCGTGGGGTACCGAGGCCTACCGGGTCTTCAAAATTTTATCCAGGCGACTTATCGAGGCGACGCGTGACCCGAGGGCTGGTGAACACCTGGCTCAGCGCATTAGTATTGCCATTCAGCGTGGCAATGCAGCCAGTGTCTTGGGTACGCTTCCGACTGGCACTGATTTGGATCAGTTGAGCTATCTATAGATCGTTTGCAACGGTCTGCAGATAGCTTAACTGTTTCATATGTATTTTGTATATTTTGTACATTTATAAATAATTGTAACTATTAGTTGTAATTTTCTTTGTCAATTTATAAATGAAATGAAATTAAATGCGCCTTAGAGAGACCTTTCAGTAACTCGACAAACAGGGGCATTCCTCGAACCGCACCTAAATGAACCGCACCTAGGCGAAGCGCACCCAAGTACTTCCTCGAACCGCACCTATTTGGGTGCGCTTCAAACAGTAGGTATAAATGTTAAGTTTTACTTCCTCGAACCGCACCTATGACAATTTAGGGTCTAGTGATGGGGTAAGCAAGTTTTATTCACATTTAAATGCATACCTAATTAACTTATTAAAGCGTTATCGACTAAGTACGTAGTAAGTAGGTTCGAGGAAGTAAAACTTAACATTTGTACCTGCTGTTTGAAACGCACCCAAATAGGTGCGGTTCGAGGAAGTACTTGGGTGCGCTTCGCCTAGGTGCGGTTCATTTAGGTGCGGTTCGAGGAATGCCCCGACAAACAATACCTCCTCTTATATTAAGACTACTTCGTGATCTTCGCGCAATCTAAGCTATTTCGCTTTAAAGACGAGGCTTAGAGCGAATCTTAGCGCACCTTCATATCGTGCGTTACTTGCGAAATGCTTTGTGTGGTGATGGTTACCACTTAGCGTCAGGCGGGTCATCCTGCTTGCTCCATCAGCACTTAGTCTCAAAAAAGTGACCTCCAGGGCATAAAGATTTTAAATTTGGCACAGTTATACTGACACTATTTACTCGCACAATTAGAGACTGACTGTTTTATTTTCATTATTTTTGTGTTTTATTAGGTACTTACTTATTTTAGGTAGGTATGTGTTTAGTTATAAGTTTTTGTGTAAAGTTGTAATTGTTTTTGTATTACTTGTATATGTTATTGTATGGATTTTTGATCCGAAATAAATGAAATAAAAAAAAATTACATTCAGAAAATGTAGTATCTTAGGCACAGACATTTTTAAGTACAATTTTTTTTAAAGTGTTATTTAAAAATACGCATTGGAATCCGTATCTGCAATGTTATTTTGTAGGTAAATAAATAATTTGTAACCAGTAATCAGTCAATTATTCTTATAGCAAACCTTACCCCAAGTCGCCAATTTACAATCTAATTACAATTTCATTTTATTTTGAAGAACCCATATAATACTGTCTGAAGTCAGCTGAAGCCTTTGAAAGTTGAAAGAGCTCGCCAAATACTTCAGGACACGTTACCGATTTGTGGCTGAAACAGAAATAAAGATCTTACAAAAGTTAGAGGGTCAGATATTAGGGGTGGCTACCCCTAATATCTAATTAGATGGTAAAAAGTACTCTACAAATAATTTAATATATATATTATATGTATATTATATTCATTTTGCATGTAAGTACTATATATAATTTATTAGGATTTCTCTCCTATTATTTCAATGTTTTTCTTTTAAGTATGTTGTACACCTTCCCACCACTATAATCAGCTCTCTCTATCCTCTAAGGTTTGCTGGAAGAAAACTCTATATAGGGTTAAGCTCGCCTTTGTACATGACTATTATGTATTTTTTGTGTAAATCAGTTTGTGTACAATAAAGAATAAATAATATTCATGGAAAATTCACTTAACACTATAAATATGTATAGATATTTATTTTAATGCCGATTTTATATTTTGATGTTAGAAAATTTCCTTCAAAACTTACGTGAAATGTTGTCGGCCAGGATATCAAATCCTACTAATATTTGGATTTTGGATTTGGATGGATGGATGGATGGATGTTTGTTACTCTTTCACGCCAGAACGGCTGAACGGATCTGGATGAAACTCGGCAGAGATATAGATTATAGTCTGGAATAACACATATGCTACTTTTTATCCCGTGGGAATACCGGGATTTAAAACTACGCGGGTGAAACCGCGGGGCACTGCATGTACATACACTTTCATTCCATGTTCACAGATTGTCATAAGAAGATACCGAAAAACAAGTTCATTATTCATGTTTAAAATGAAAAAGCTATGGTGACAGAGTATGAACATTTTCTCTTGGAAGATTTAAATGTATTGAAATCCCAAAAGTTAGACATATTTCGCCATAACTATTACGTATATTATCAGATAATTTTGTAATGTAGAACATCTCTTTGAGAAGGGATCATCTTGCGAAAAACTCCAAGTAGCGTTTCTGTGTATCGGTTTAAAGGGTGGGTTGCCGATGAAATGACAGGCACATGGCTTCAAGTTGATGGACGCAGGGCAGTATATTGTAGGGCACGTTTCTATCATTCTCGTTACATCAACAAATAGTATAAAAAATGTTATTGTAGATTGAAATCAATTTAATAACAAGAATAAAGCTAATGATATATACTTCTAGATACGAGGAGATTATTAAAATAATCGCACAACGACCTTTTTCAATCCTCACCTTCCATCGTGGTCATTAATCGTTCATCAAAAAATCAAAATAGATCGCGCATAAAACAACAACTTTATTAATTAAATAAATAAATAAAATAAATAATGCTGGACAATCCACACAGCACTATCTAGCCCCAAAGTAAGCTATTCAAAGCTTGTGTTATGGGTACTAGATAACTGATACACTTAATACATTATATACTTACATAGATAGATATTTTTTATTATACATAGAAAACACCCAGACCATCGGAACAAATTTCTGCAGATCGTACACAAATTTGTTCCACGGCGGGAATCGAACCCGCAACCTCTTGCGTCGCAGGCAGGCTCTCGCCCGCTGCGCCACAGAGGTCGCCAACGTTTTTTTTTCAACATTACTTCTGTTATTACAGGTAAGACCTAATACAATAGAGTAGTCCTAACAAATAATTAATTAAATTAAAACAGTAGGTTCAAGTAAGAATGTCACGCATAAACAAAAATCAAAATTATGCAGTACGATGATTACATATGCACTGCATTAATCTGTTTCGGCGATGGGCCTGCAACCTGTCACGTATAAATAACATAAAATAATTTTTGTTTGGTTATCAGTACGTGCAATGGATATAAGGGCGCTCGCCCGCGGCGACTTTTTGTAGCGATGCAGTAGTTCGTATCGATACAGTCGCGTTGCGGCCGCTAGCTGTTTGCCCTCGCCCACACTACGATTCTCAGTCGCAATTCAAACGCGATTAAGTAACGGCTCTCCGTTCTATATATCTTAGCGATACAGTCGCGAATGCTGTAGCGCGTTAGTAGCGTTACAAAAAATCGCTGTAGGCTAGCGTCCTACTAAGTCCCTCGGAATTCAACGTTCGCTCACTTCAGCAACATTGAAATCACGTTATCACAACAAGTGTCGTAACCCAGTCTTTATGAAACACGACCTTGCTTTGTGCCTATCAATGAATCAAACTATCAATAAAGGTGGAGGATGTGATTGGTGACAGGTGTTGACGAGTGTATTTGTAACACGCACTATTCGAGGCATTAGCTATGTTATATAAAACTTTTTATCAAAAAATTAAACCGCCGAAAAAAAAGCAAAAAATAATTTATTATTTATTTCATTCTTTTAAGAAAAAAAGATATAAGTAAACCTTTTTTATTTTACCTTAATAACTAAGTTCTTAAACTAATATACCTATACTATAATAATAGGTTGGGGGAAAAGTTTCTTCGCATTTTTTAAGAAAATTCAAATTATTTTTTAATAAGTACAGTTTATTTACATTTAACTAAAGAACAATGTAGGTACCATTTTGATCGATAATTTTTTGCCATCTTGTAGGTAGGGAAATGATCCTATTGTTACTTATTGTTATGATACTATTGTTATAGAAATTTTGGGGCTTCTGATCAAAATACCGCGACAAGTGGTTTTGACAGCCCTCTCGTGATGTTCCTGAGACTGCCTAAAGAATTCTGAATAGACTGAAACAGGTGGAAATCTGAAGTTGCAAGATATGCTATACGGCATTAACACCTCCCAGCCAAACTCTCTTAATTTTTGCTGAGTGGCTAAAGATTTGTGAGGTCTAACGTTATCACGATGAAAAACCACACCCCTTCTGTTGATTAATTCCAACCGCTTTCTCTCAATTTCTTGCTTTAATCTCATCATTTGTTCGCAGTAGAGTTTAGAATTGATCCTGCCTGGTGGTAACAGCTGATAATGAATAATGCCCTTCCAATTCCACCACACACACAGCATCACCTTGTTGCGAGTTCACCCGGGTTTCGCCACAGTCTGTGAAGCCAGATCGGTCTTTGACCACGACCTTTTTCGCACGTTCTTGTCGTACGTGATCCACTTTTCATCACCAGTTATCAGCTTATTCAAAAATGGTTCGGTTTCATTACGTCGTAATAAAGAATCACAAATGAGTACACGGTTCATTAGGTTTCTTTCTGCTCGTGGGGTACCCAAATATCGAGCTTTTTTGTGTACCCAGCTTTTTTCAAATGCGCCAAAACTGTTTTGTGGTCAATTCTCAGTTCTTCAGCTACGTCGTAACTACTGAAATGCCGATCTTGCTCCACTTTTTCAAACATGACATCAATTTTATCCGTAATAGGGCGACCAGAGCGTGCATCTTTTACATTAAAATCTCCGGATTGAAAACGCTTAAACCAAATTTGTGCTACTCTCACAAACACTGCATTAGGTCCATAAACATCGTAAATTCTTTTTGCGGCTTGCGTTGCATTTTTACTTTTTTTGTAGTATACCTAATTTTAAAATGTATCGAATTTCTTTATTGGATTCACTCATCTTGACAGTACAAAAAACAAATAAAAATCGCACATTTTCCTAATTTTATTTTGGATTTATCTTCTTTAAAATTTAAACTTTTAATTATACCAAAACCAGCCAGATACAAATAGTATAGCCAAAGAGATTTTATTACAAGTTCATACATACTATAATGCGAAAAGACTATTTCCCCAACTTAATTTAAACTTAGGTACGTAATATATACCTAAGTAATTCTGAGTCGGCTTTACGTAATTAATTAATTTACTTGTTTGGCGCCGACTAGGTACATATTATTGCAACATATTGCAACATGTTGCATGAAAATTGCGCGTGGGCTGTCATATTTTAACAACTTCCGCTTCCTCTCAACCGCCATATTTAATTATTTGTTGATAGCAGCAGCGACAGAAAATCATCTGTGAAAATTTCACGGTAGCCAGGTGACAGACGGACGGATAGCGGAGTCTTATATATTAGGCTAAGCACAAGGTTTATAAGACAGCACGACACATGACAAATGACAAACAGCATTAGCGATAACTATGATTGTGTTTGCAACGACTTATTCTAGTTATATCAAGCAACATTGCAACAAGCATATTCTAGTAACATTAATTCTTGAAAGCTACAAATTTAAATACATAATAGTGAGGTAATGAGTTATAGCGTACTTAATGGATTAGGTAAACTCAGGATACTCAATATCGCCATTTGATTTATTGATAAATGGTTTTAATCTTAAAACGGACCATTTCTTATATCTATAAGATAAATAAATAAGTGATGCTATTGACTTCCGACTTTTGCTGCATGGCGGTAGGTGTAACAGTTTATAAAAACAAGGTCATAAAGTATTTTAAGTGATATTAGGTGAAAGTAGGTAGCAACTAAAAATTCCAAAACCTGCATATTACACGTCACGTTTTTGGATCTTATTTTAATGGAGGCACTATATTTTCATACACAAAATATTTTTCCCCGACACGACTTGAAACGATCCTCTACTTCGCACAACGATTGGAGCGTTGAATCGATGCACGATTGAAATAATGCTCTGCAAGAGTGAAAAATAACATGAGTATTTCTGAGAGCTACATACGTAGGTACTTATCTAATTGAAGCTATTTTCTAATAACTGGGCGAGTTGAATTGAGAGCGTCCGGTCTCATCCTGACCCCTACTTTCTATGATGGAAACAGAAATATGAAACGGCTTTCGACACACGGCCAAGCACGGTAGATATCCCCTTGGATCTCTCAGATTATTTATTTATTAATTATTTTTATAACAGTTTAACAAACCAGTTATACTAATTAATATACGGGTACAATTTAGATTCTTATTCATAATACTAAAATTATGCATTAAAAAAATTAAACCAGTTTATATAATCACGGTAAAAAATAATAATAATAGATAGATAACTCTTTATTGTTCACCACACAGAAACATAGTACAGAGTAAAAGCATACATTTAAGGTAAAACAATGGGCGACCTTATCGCTGAGAGCGATCTCTTCCAGGCATAATATAATTACATACAACACGCCAAAAGGATCATACAAAAAGCGCTAGAAACCAAGCCCTAGTCTCTTGCCAGTTCTTTAGGCTTTGGTTACAACGAACTGGCAGTTCAAAGAGATCCTTGTCATTGTACTGGATCCTACTACTATTATAAACGCGAATTTTTGTAAGTAGGGATGGATGGATGGATGTTTGTTACTCTTTCACGCCAGATGAAACTTGGCAGAGAGATAGATTATAGCCTGGAATAACACATGGGATACTTTTTATCCCGTGGGAATACCGGGATTTAAATATGCGCGGGTGAAACCCGTAGTAAATAATATTTTGATTTTGACATCGCGAATCTGCCTCGCAGTAGGTATCTCAGGCATTCCGTCACCATTGTCTTCCATTTGTCTGCAAAGACGATTATACAAGAGGAGGATTATAGAAGACAATTAATATGTAGAGTCATTGCTTGTTTCGTTCGATGTGTGTCGTGTCTTTCTTTCGAATCAGTGTGGTGAAAGTGCGCCTAATGAGGCTCCTTTCGAGCACTTCACGCTTGTTTTAGAACTTTTAGATTCTACGACATGCCAGTTTCCTCGTGATGTTTTCCTTCACCGTTTGAGAGTACAGGCACTGTGCACATTTTTGAATAGTAAACTCATTGGTACACAACTAGGTTTTGACCCACCACCTTAAGATCGGAAGGATCTTCTTCTGAACTTCTAAGAAATAAAAGATCTTGAAAGACGTCTACTCCGTAACCACAAATCAGATCAGGGCGAGTAGGTACGGGTGCACCGGAACGGGTCATCGTGAATTCGTACGAGCAACAAGATAATAACCACATCCTCTCAACTCGAGATGGTATCAGAGATGGTTCTAGGACGGAGGGCTACAAAATGACTGGAACACCAAGAAAAAACATTTTTTCACAACGACTTAGCTGATGTAACAAGCAGATGGCACACCTGATGTTAAGTTACCATCACCTATATACAAAGCATTGCCTCGTAAGTCACGCACCATAGGAACGTGCTCTACGATGCACTGCCCTGCGTCCATAAGGCATACAGATGTTAAGCCTCATGTGCCTGAATTACACCGGCGACCATACCCTTCAACCGAAACACAGCGTTGCTGCTTGGCGGCAGTAAAAGACGTAGTACTTCCCCGGACGAGCCATTCACAAAGAGCTCTACTACTCCGAAAACTTTTCATCAAGTACCAACATAAAAACTTAGAGGATATCTAATGGTGCCCTTTCGCGTATCATGTGCAGAGATTATTCGCCTTAGATTCGCCTATATTTGCATGTTTTTACTAGGAAGATGAATTTGTAAAAATATAAAATATACGCGCGGTATTCTTGAATAATAGATAAAGCTGTAAAATATTATATCATTATTCATCCAGATTGAATACCTAATGCAATTATAAAAAACGTTGCTAATATACATATTTACACAATCAACAAAAAATCTATTAAACATCTGTAAATTAAGACTAGAACATATCAAAAATATAAAAAAAATGGGTACCTAACTACAAATATTTACGATATGACAATTTTTATTGATCAAGTTAGACAAAGCCAAAGAAAAATGACACTTACTACACTGATATTAAAAGCGAGCACGCTAAACATAGCCTCATGCGTTTTTTATTTAATTTATGCTACCTATATTTTCCGGTATGCTTCAAACCGTTCAATACTCAATCCATTTATGCTGGATTTTTATTTTTTATTAGAAATCACTTATCCCACGAAATTTTTATTCTTGATTTTAGATAGTTAAATGACTCAGGCGTGACTTTGCGGAAGTCCATTGTTAAATATAAATTAACTTGAACTATGCAATATGTAGTACTAATCCGCTGATCTAATCTCCTTAAGCTGGAAGAAATCTAATTAAGTTTATTCCAGCTTAAGGAGATTAGATCAGCGGATTAGTACTACATATTGCTTTGTTCAAGTTAATTTATATTCTTGATTTTTACATCTTAGCCTTTTTTTTTTAATATTATTTTTCCGCCTTCTTTCTTTCAATACAAGTTTCAAATTCTGACTAAATTTGTCGTTCTATCCAAGGAATCTGAATACAAGGTTCTATCAGACAAATAGACAATGGAGTCGATTCTGTTGTTGCAATATCTTAAACTAACATAATCTGACAGATCCAAAATTATAGCCATCCTTGTTGTTTCGGTCTTTTAGAAAGGGAAGGCGTTATTTTTAGTGCTGTCAAATTAGGTTAAGTTAGGCAAATTAAACAACAGAATTGGTACCATTGCCATGTCACTTGATTACCTTCAGTAGGTATAAAGTGAAGTCACTTTACAAAAACTGTCTGATTTTTGATGTGGTAATATTGTGCAATAGGTATTATAACAGATGGCTAGACACTTAAATCAAGTCAAAATTAAACGATCAATGACTACATAACTAAACAGATTTTTTAAAAAAGAAAAACAGAAACAGCTTCACGACTTTGATCCCCAGGCACGGTAGATATCCCTTCAGATCTCCCAGTACCAAGTAGGTACTGAATTCAAGATTCTTTGAGAATGTCTAAGGGGGGTAGTCAGAGGTACGTCCAAACATTACATTTGGCACATACCCACATTTTGCAGTAGTTAGTAAAAAAGCTTTTTTAAAAAAGCTCGCATGATAAATTGTAAATGTCAAACTGTACGAATCCAACGTAAAAAATATTTTATAAAATATAAGAGATTCCGGACGAATTACAATACAACAGTTTTGTCAGTTTATATTAATAGTTTAAATAATATAATACATATTCCTATTGTAGTCGGCGCCACGGGCATTATAGCTAAAAGTTTACACAGATATTGCAATAAGTTAGATTCAAACATTAACATTCACATCATTCAGAAACAGGCAGCCATACACTCAGTCAAAATAATTAGTAAAGTTCTTGGGGATACAGTTTTTGTCAATAGGGGGGAACTAATAATAGTGAGAGTGAGAGGGAGTCTGAGCAACCTTTTCCCTGAGGGTCTTGGGGCGGGTGCTTAGAATTTACCGAGCCTAAAAACTCGAGCGAAAAAATTTTCAAAAACATAAGATATATCGTAGATTTTTTGTCTTGATTTCGATCTCAGAGCGATTCAGGCATGTCACTGGAATTTCTGGCATGATCTGTAATAGACAAAGATCAGTGCATACAGATGTTTATCCTCTTAGACCTGTAATTTCACTGGCAACCACATTTGTCAAATTGAAACACAGCAACGCTGCTTGATGGCAGAAAACGGCATGGTTCTGCCCGGACGAACCCTTCACAAAGAGCTCTACTACTCATAACAGTTGCTAAAATGATTGCATTCTAACTGATGACATAGGTACAGCAACAGTTACGTACCTACCATGCACAATGGCTATCAGTTTCATTATTGTAGATACTTATTAAAAAATAAAAAGTCAAAGTCACGTTTTAATAAGAAAAGAAATACTGTAGTTATCTCAAAGTCGGGATCGATGATATCTGCAGAAGATCCTTCAACGAAATCTGAGTATTTAAAAAGAACGAATAACAAAATCAACAGTTATAAAACAATCAAGCCGTTATTATCTAACATAGTTTTATCTTATCTGTCTACATGACTGGTATGTACTGACTGTTCCTTGTCTTCCTGTCACACCTTTCCTCGGTTCTTGTGATAAACGAGAGCCTGAGCAGCACTTAGGATCGTTGTTCGTCGGGTAACCACTCATGCCATTGGCTGATTTTAACTGCCACTGCCATTCAGCCAATGATAAGAGTTTATTTGACGGACGACGAATACTTGTAGAATACTGTCAGCCCTGGTATCATACTAATGACCACTTGATTACGATAGACCATTTTTCTTATTCCTTCATGAACTTGTATAAAAAAACTGCAGTTCTTCCCAATATTGCTCTGAATTCAATATGACGTGAATGCTAGAATCGGTTCGCACACACAACCTTCTTACGAATTTACGATAGAGAAATACCTACCAGTAGAATATTAATGTTTGCAGAGATGTAGAAACTTGCAAGGCAGGGCTGTATTGAAACAGATATCTGTTTTATGTAAAGGTCAAGATGGAATACTGTTCAAAAAGTTATACCGTGATACTTGAAAGAGTTATTTGTGAAATAATGCAAAGCACTGGGCCCTGGGGCCTTATACTCAGGTAGAGCGAGATTATCTCACGGCGGAGATGACGTCCTAGCTCGTTCGATAGGAATTTATTAGCATTCTCACCGTTCAAAGTTCATGCGAGACGCAACGTCTAAGAGTTATCGAACGAGATATGACGTTATCTCCACCGTGAGATTTTCTCGCTCGAAGTGAGCATAAGGCCCTTAGTGCTCTAGTAGGTTAGAGGTCCCTACCTCTACCATTAGATCCTAAGGTCTATTGTTCAAAACTTGTCGTTCACCAATGTTTTCTGTTCAAAAAAGTTGGTAGGAATGCACAAACGGTGAGGAAAACCAAACTGGCATGTCATAGAATCTCAAAAGAGCTAAAACATGTGTAAAGTCATAGTCATAGTGTTTGTTCTCTGTCTAGCTGTTAAGTATATAATATTATAAGTATGTAATAACATAAAAAGGATATAAGTATGTAGTTTATCAGCTATCTGATTCCTTCCCTTCCCTACTGTACCTACGGTACCTAGGTACCTAGGTTTAGTGCAGCATTTAAGCTGAGACGTGACCTTTTTGCCCCGCACAACGGTAGGTAGGTTCTTTATTAGTGTGGGTTATAATTTTATTTTCTGTTAGTTTTAAGTAAGTACCTACCTGTGTTTGTGGGACGAAATAAATATGTTTTCTTTCTTTCTTTTCCCTACCTACTATGACGTCTAACAATAAATACTTCGAATTACCATTAGCCCTGTATACCTATATCTATCTATCAAAACAAAAGAGGCCGAAATCCTTAGAGCTCTTTGCTCAACTTTACTATAAATAGTAGTGCCTAAGATTTAAATTAGCTATTAATAATTACGTATGCAAAAAATGAGACCTAATTATAATAGCTAATAGGCTACACTGTGAAGCGAAGACTTAGCCATTTTTTGAGCGAGTTTTTATACGAAACTAGCTGAACCCGCGGCTTTGCTCGCGCCAAGGAATTCAAAGTTTCATACAAACTTTCATCCCCTATTTTATCCCCTTGGGAGTAGAATTGATCAAAATCCTTTCTTAGCGGATGCCTACGTCATAACATCTACCTGCATGCCAAATTTCAGCCTGATCCGTCCAGTGGTTTGGGCTGTGCGTTGATAGATCACTATGTCAGTCAGTCAGTCAGTCACCTTTGAGTTATATATATTTAGATAGGTACCTAAGCATAATAACTTTAATTTATTTACTAGATACTTGAAAAACTACTAGGATATTCTAAATCGGGCTGAAACATGTATCGCGCACGTATGGAAAGTTTTTTTGTGAAGTAAATTTAATATAATTTATACCTAGCGGCGATGAGTTTAAAATATACCTACCTACCATGTCCCTAAAAAATCATACCCGACAGGTATGAAGTCTTTCATTCGGGTCTTGCGGCCCGATTACGCTAATGTCTGGCTATCGAGATGGCTTCCAGTTTGACATTTGATTCCCATTTGCCATCCATCCAAGGAATTTAGCATCCATCACAGGGAATTTATATACTAGATCCACCCATATGTTGCTATTACACTCTGGGAATCAATTGCTCTCGTCAGAGAGTATTATATTCGTTGATCAAATGTCAAACTGAAAGCCATTTCGATAGCCAGACATTAGCGTAATCGGGCCGCTGATCCGAAAGTCTCATGTCTGAGTGACTGTGGGGTCGGTACCGAGTGAAAGTCACAAAACTTGCTTGTATTTTGTGTACCTACTTCTGGTTTCTTGCTTATTATAATACATACTAACATAGCAGATAATTCCGTAAGTTTACTAACAAAATTCAGGACAAAAAATAGTCTGAATTCAATATAATAAATTAAAATAAAATGTGAGTATATAATAAAATGTGTACCAAATATAATATTTGGACCTCTGACTACCCTCAGACATCGTTTTATATAAAATCTTACTTTTTAGGGTTGCGTACCCAATGTGTAAAAAGGGAACCCTATTACTAATGTCGTCTGTCTGTCTGCCCTCTGTCACCAGGCTGTATCTCATGAACCGTGATAGTTAGACAGTTATATTTTTCCCATATGATGTATTTCTATTGCCGCTCGAACGACAAATACTAAAAAACAATAAAATAAATGATTTTTTTGCCGTTTTCATAGACAGTGGTACGGAACCATTCGTGCGCGAGTCCGACTCGCCCTTGGCCGGTTTTTTTATTTATTCATCTACTATGTGCCTGCGAAGAAAAACCAACTTAGATACACTAAAGTTCTGTACAAGACAAATGATATAACAAAAAAGGTGCTATAAATTGATATTAAATTACTCTTTTTAAATTACGTGTTTGTGTTAATGAAATACCACTTTGATCCCCAAGCACGGTATCCCGCGGTTTCACCCGTGCAGGTTTAAATCCCGGTATTCCCACGGGATATAAAGTAGCATACGTGTTATTTCAGACTATAATGTATCTCTTTGCCAAGTTTCATCCAGATCCGTTCAGTTCAGCCGTTTCGGCGTGAAAGAGTAACAAACATCCATCCATCCATCCATCCATCCATACTTACAAACTTTCACGTTTATAATTGACCGAGCGAGCGCAGCGAGCGAAGCGTCTCAGTTTCCACATTGGCCAAAAATGCGTTTGTCCGGATGTCTGTCTGTCTGTCTGTCTGTTCTCCTCTACAGGTCGCATTTTTCAACCGATCTGGACGAAACTTGGTACACAGGTTATATGACTTATTAGATTTTTTGTCGTCGGGGATTTTTGATTGGAGGGGTACTCCCCCCAAAAAAAGGGCAAAAAGGGGGCTATTTGATATACTGGATATCTCCACCAAATGAGATCCGATTTCGATTATTCTTTTTTTATTTGAAAGGTAGTAACTATAAGTTAGTCTCATAAAAGTTTGGCGAAGATCTGATAAGGATCTTCAGCATGATGAACAGGATAGCTCATCAAACAATCGATGGTTTTCAATCAAATTTGAGAGAAACACAAAGGACCTCATTCTACACAAGATGATGCAAAAAAAATCAATAAGATCAAAAAAATCACAAAACGGAAAATGCACTTGCACATTACATTCCTCAAATAGCTCACTTTTAGTATGCTCGCGAGGTCTACAGCTCCCAGAGCCACTAGTATTAGTAGGATGTAGGTACCAAATAATCCGCCATTCTAGTACCAATACCTATTTGTTTCAGTATAATCTAAAAACTGTGGTTCCGCAAAGTCACTCCTGAATCAATTAATGACAGGTTGACATGATAATATTATAGGTAATTATGTAATAATAAATGAATATTATAATAAACCATTAGGATGTAGGTAAATGAATGAGTGAATGAACCATAGCAACATGTTAATTTTAAGTTAGTAACATTTCGAGATGCCAAATAAAAAAAACAGGTTAGTTTCTAGGCTTTGTTTTTTTTTTTTTTTTAATGTAAAAGATAGGCAAACGGGCTAGCGGCCCACCTGATGGTAAGCGGTCACCGTCGCCCATAGACAACAACAACACCAGGGGCGTTGTCAGTGCGTTGCCTACCCTGAAGGACTTTATTAACATTTTTCTTGAAGCTTTTCATGTTAAATCTTGGCGGGAAAACTTCTGATGGTAACTCATTCCACAGCCTATGGGTATGGGGAAGAAATGATTTTTGTTCTTCTTCTTCAGTCAATGGAATAAACACTTTCTATGGCTTTATTTAGTTATAGTACTTACATATTTTAGCCCCTTTATGATATCATCCATCCTGTCCCGACCCTGTGCACCGTTGATTGGTGTACATAGTTGTCAAGTCGTCTCTCGACTTACATTCATTTGTTTCTGTGTCTCTAAAGTCCTTACGATAATGCTATCATAACAATATAGCCACTCACAGATTGTCAATTGGTGGAGATTTATGTTGGCTATGTTGGTAGGTAGATAGAAGTTACAGCAGTAGCCAAAAATAGAACTAGGCAATTTACTATTGTAGGTATGGGTAATGGCGATCGTATCGGGTAATATCGCTCACTCCAATAACTTATTAGCTATGGTGCCTTAAGGCGTTGACAATACCTAATATTTTTCTCGCTCGCACGATTTGACAGTTTGAAAGATACAAAATCACAAATTCCAATTTTGAAAAATCGCAAACAACCATTTTGTGTGCAATCACATTGCGCATAGTTTGGTAAAAATTTCATTTTGATTGATGCAAGTTTTCCTTCTCAAAAGTTTGCTTGAGTACGAAAACTAGAAAAGCAATCTTTTAAGTAGGAAAACTTGTAGCGATCAAAATGATTTTTTTACTAAACTGTGCGCAATGTGATTGCACACAAAATGATTGTTTGCGATTTTTCGAAAATGGGTTCAGTGATTTTATATCTTTCAACAAGTCAAAACGTGCGAGCGAGAGTCACATTAGCTCTTGTCTTCGTCTTAAAACACAGCCAGCACGCTGCAGCGCAGGGGTTGTGACGCTTGAGCAGGCAGAGTCTCTAAACCTCAAAACTAACATAAGACAAATGAAAAAACACATAGAGCATTTTTCTCTCAAGTGATCGGCATTCCCCCATCTTTCCGTATATAGCCCCGCAGTGTTGCACCCGCGATAAAAAAGTACGTCCTTTTCCTCAATGTCCTTTCCCAACCTCAACACACCTCCCTTCACTGTCATCATTAAAATAACCCACTAAGTTATCTTTGGTAGGTACGCCACGTTTAGATCTAAGCTAGAGTGGTACATCCAGTTTTGCTCCATGTCATCTTGTTTGCATTTAAAAACCTGTCTTACTGTGAGTACCAACGGTTCAAAATTATCTTTTTTCCATAAAGAGGACACTGACTCTTCAAGTTATATTGGTAGGCGCTGCTGTTACCGACAGCCTGTTAGTCAACCTTTCGAACTAGTTTTTGTAAAACCAGCTGATGGAACAAGCACATGGCCCTGATGTTAAGTGGTAACCATCACCACACACCACCACATAACAAAGCATTGCGTCGTATCTAAGTCACGCACGATAGGAACGTGCCCTACGATGCACTGCCCTGCGTCCATCAACTTGAGGCATACCGATGTTAAGCCTCATGTGCTTATAATTACACCGGTCACCACACTCTTCAAACCGAAACACAGCGTTGCTGCTTGGCGGCAGAAAAATGCGTGGTGGTAGTACTTCCCCGGACGAGCCCTTCACAAAGAGCTCTACTACTCTTAAGATTGTTTTTATTGTTCGAAATATGTATATATTTTTTGTATCATCATCATCATCAACCTGAACAAGTCCAATGTTAGGCATCCATCGCAGAGTAGCTATGCCTTCAGTGCTAAGCCGTGGGTCGATCCCTACCGAGACATAATTCATGTCATGAACATAGAATATTTTTTAGCTGTCTTAAAATACCTATCGGTGTTTCAAGCAGTAATTTTGTCCCTGGACAGAACTTTAAGAATATTTTTTTCATGTTGGTTAGGATATTACTCCAAAAGATACCTACTCCAAAATTTTAACTTGATGTTTTTTATCAGCGCCAAAATGCATCTGGATCGGCTCAATCATGAAAACGTAACAAACAGACCGGCATACTTTTGCATTTATAGATTGGTTTAAGAGGGAATACCTTTTCTACATATTTCGATCATATAACAGATTTAGAGATTGATATAATTATGAGATAGTTACGCGAGTGAATGAACTACATAAAACATTTCCTGATTGCTACAATTTGGATGTCTCAAAGCTCTTGCCCTAATCTGTGTCTTCTAGACCGTTCTGCTCCATCGTCGGCTACTCGTTTACCACCAGGCGAAATCGTAGCCTAAGAACAGTCAATAAAGTAAAAAAATTACACAATCGTACCTAGCAAGTTGAAATACGTGCTGTCTAGCTTTTTATTAGAAACAGTCATGTTTTTCTGTATTTAGATTTTCAAAGATGCAAAAGTTTGTAAGTGTTTTGGTCTCGCTAACCACCGTAACGGCTTAAGGGTCCGGTGACAGCGGCTCGCAATTTCGAGGTGCGATTGGCTATTATTTCATTTTATTTCATTTCGGGGAGGTTGTTTGAAATAATAACTCTAAAGAAACACGCATAAATACTGTTCGAACACAAATAATACAATAATATAAGGGAAATGTGCTTGAGTCAGAAATCATTTTGGTATTAGGTAAACGTAAGACCAAACATACTAATACCAAAATGATTTCTGATTCGGGCATGTTTCCCTTATATTATTGTATTATTTATGTTCGAACAGTATTTATGCGTGTTTCTTTAGAGTTATTTTTTCAAACAACCTCCCCGAAATGAAATAAAATGAAATAATAGCCAATCGCACTTCGAAATTGCGAGCTGCTGTCACCGGAGCCTTAACGGATTTCGTTAAACTTGGAATATGCATAGTCGACCTAGAAATTCAGGCTAGGCTAATTTTTGTGGAGCTTTTAGTAGTGTAAGAAATTGAAACAAGTTGATAGATCTATAAATTAAAATTTAATTTACATATCTACATCTTTTTCAGCGTAGCGGCTTCGTAGCTGGCTACGAAAAGCGTAGCAGACTTTTTATTGTCGGCCCTACAGTGCGTGCGTGATCTTCAGACTTCAAAATAGAATAATTATTTCATAGATAGGTACTTACGACAAAGTTGGTAAAGATTAAAACCTGCAACCCACATTGCATAGAGTTGAAGACAAAAAGGGTCTAAAAAGAAATGCACGTTTCGATAATCGATTAAATTAAATAATCATGACTTTTTATTTATGTTAACATCTAAAGGATATTATCAAGAGAACTAGGCGTATGAATGAATCCCGAAACACGGTAGACATCCGCATGTAAACCATGCGGATGTTATTATATTCATTCGGATGTTATTACATAAGCAGCATCCTTGAAAGATGTTTAAAGGGGTAATCAGGTAGAGCGATAGCTTAACAAGCTGTTGACTGGAAAAAAACTACCAGTGTACCAATGTGTACAGATCTCGATATTACAGTTGCTGCAAAATAAATGATTCTTATTCATAGCAACATCTATTACTAGTTGTAGGTATCAATTTGCATTGTTTTTAAACTGCCTACCAATCTTTTAAAATAACTTAACATTGAATCATTAAGATCGTATGTTCATAAGTTAACGTGAGAGTACCTAACCGTTTTGTTCTCACGCCATTTTTTGTATCAGTTTTTTTTCTGATATTCGCCTCTTAAAGATATCTTAAAGTTTTTATAGTTATTATCATAGTTGAATTTGAACCTATGGCCTTTTTGTTCATCTTTTCTATTTTTTATGTGCTGAAAAGAACGCTTGTTGCGATAAAGCTAATTGCTCAATATTATGTAGGTAGTTTCTTCGTAAAGTTGGTTGTAAAATTTTGAATGTTTCGAAACCAAAAAACACACGATAAAATATTCAATCGATGACAAAGGTACACAGATGATAGAATCGATACAATAATATTCGATCAAAACAAATGCGTCGACTCAATAAATTAATAAAAACGGGTTTGCTAAGCAGACACACGTAGGTACTTATCAGTTTGACAGGTAGGTATTTCACCGATATTGATATATTCTAGAGTTTCCAATTAATTTCTAAGGATTTAACTTATTATTATCGAAATTAAGCAGCTTTACTTACCTTAACTCTATCGAGATAGCACCAAAATCATACAAACTGCAAGAACTGATTAACTTTTAGCTATACAAAATGCATCTTTAATTACTATCACACAAAGTACAAGTTCCTTCGCAGTCAGCTTTGATTAACGTTGCACTTAAGTTATCACGAATCAAATCAGCTGATACTCCCGCGGTCACGGCAGGTACTTTGCGAGTTCGAGACGTCCTGTCCGGACGGTGTCTGCTCGACCACTATACCGACTTATCTTTGATTGAGTGCACAATACCTAATCACAGTTCTGGTCCTGAGCTTACCATTTCTTTGAGTGCGACGGCCTGTTTTGTTCAAGATGCATGCAGTTTTATTATCCGTTTTCGTTTGATCGCGTCACGTTGCGTTGGTGGAATGATCTTTAGCGCCTCTTACGAAGAGCTCTCTACAGTCTACTCTACTTTTTCTAGAAAAAGTTATTTCTTTATCCTATTTTACTGTGTGCATTATGCACACAGTAAAAATATATGGCAAACTTAAATAATAAAACATGTTAAAAGGCGAGCTTAACCCTTAAAAGAGTTCTCTTCTAGCAAACCTTGACGGATTGTGAGAAATTAAAATAGGGTGGGTGCGTGTGCGTGTACAAAATGATTTAGAAAATAAATAATAGTTATTTGTTATACAAGAGTGCAAAGTTGCTTTTTAACCGCGTGCTCAATTTTGATGACCGAGCAAGCGAAGGATTCTAAAATTTAATCACGAGCGCAGCGAGTGATTCAAAATTAGAATCCTGAGCGTTAGCGAGGGAATCAAAAGAGCACGAGGTGAAAAATCTTTGCACTCGAGTGCAACACGTAACTTTTCATTCCACCTCAGCGAGGAAATGACTAAATGCAAAAAAAAAACGTTTACAATCACATGCTGGCGTCAAACAAACTTCCTCGTCGCTAGAATCACTCATTTTAGATTTTTCACTTGTTTTCAAGTTTCTCGTTTTTAATAAAAGGTTTAACAATGACGTGAAAAAATGCCGCGTAAAGAACCGCGTACAAAGCAAATTGAATAAAGAACACCAAGAAGGTTCCGAGTCTGAGTTTTTAACAAATTAAAAAAAAGTTGTATGATATATTCGGCATCATAGAGGTAGCAGTAAATAGGTTTAATGTTTTTTTTTAATTCACAAACTTAGTGCACACGATGTTCTAAATTCAATTTACTTTATCCTCTAGAGAATAAAAACGGCTTTTGCACTCAGATATTGAAGAGCAAAATTACTCTTGCCGAGATGGTGGGATGAAAATTATATTACTAACTACTATTATTTAAAAAGTTCGTCCGGCCGGACTACCTACTTTATTTTCTTCGTGAAGCGCACCGGTGGTCTAGTGGGAGTGACCCCGCCTTCCGATCGTAAGGTCGCAGGTTCGAATCCGGTCGTGCACCAATGGATTTTTCTATCGAAAAATTTATGTGCGCAATGCCAGTGCTCTTAAACGGTGAAGGAAAACATCGTGAGGAAACCAGTTAGTATTCTAACAGCGGCGATGGGCTTGCAACCTGTCACGTATGGAATACTAACTACTGCAAAATGTGGGTATGTGCCAAATGTAATGTTTGGACGTACCTCTGACTACCCCCCTTAGACATCCTCAAAGAATCTTGAATTAGTACCTACTTGGTACTGGGAGATCTGAAGGGATATCTACCGTACCTGGGGATCAAAGTCGTGAAGTTGTTTCAGTTTTTTTTTTCAGTGAAGGCACAATTTTTATCGAAACAGTATAGTGAAAGGATTCTGAGTGCGCCCATAGAGATACCTACTAAGAGGGGAGTGCGCCACAGAGGCTTCTTTTGAGCACTTTCAACAAAAATAATAGAGCTTTTTGTAAGCTATCATTAGGGGAAGCAGAGGAAATTGCGCTCGCCGGGTAGTAACCGCTCACCCCAATAACTTTTAAATACGGTGCCTTGTAGCGCAGCGCAGCGAGCACGCTGTGGTTGTGACGCTTGAGAAAGCAAACTCTTACTCGAATAACTTCTAAACCTCACTTTTTTATCTAAGTATTTAAAAACTAGCTGGTACCCGCGACTTCGTCTGCATACTTTTAATTTGATTAAAGGTTCATGGTTTTATCTTTTAAAATTAAGAAATCCCATACAAACTTTCAACCTCTACTTCAACCTCTTCATACCTTTTTTTCGCAATAAAAGATAGCCTATGTCCTTTCTCAGGGTGTAAAGATTGTCTGTACCAAATTTCATCAAAATCGGTTGAGAGGTTTAAGCGGGAAAGCGTAACAGACAGACAGACAGACAGACAGACAGTTACTTTCGCATTTATAATATTACTAGCTGGTACCCGCGACTTCGTCTGCGTACTTTTAATCTCTTCATCTCATTTTTTCGCAATAAAAGGTAGCCTATGTTCTTTCTCAGGGTCTAAAGATTGTCTGTGCCAAATTTCATCAAAATTGGTTGAGAGGTTTAAGCGGGAAAGCGTAACAGACAGACAGACAGATAGACAGACAGACAGACAGAGTTACTTTCGCATTTATAATATTAGTTGGGATATAGTTGGGATTAGTTGGGATTAATAGGTTTTTAATTTTAAATTTCTCAGTTAACAACATTCTTCTGTAAGGTGAGTTCACCAATTGGATTCCCCGGTCTTCCTCTACTATCACAGCTGTAGTTTATTAGCTCTGCCTTCAAATTTACTTGGGTACCTAGCCTTAGGTACATAAAAAATGTATGACTAGAAATATCTGTGAATTTAGACACGCTTATCTGAAATGTATATCGACATCCTAGACAAACAAGGTTATAAGGGCTCGCATAAATGGTGATTCATAAGAGATGAGTTCGATCACTCGGATTCCAAGCAGCTTTAGGTCGTCATCGCGCGCCCACGTAGGTAGGTAGGTACCTAGTTATCGGGTACGCACCCACCTACTCATTTTTAACACACCTCACAATTTTTTGACGACCTCAGTGGCGCAGCGGACGAGAGACCTCCTACGAAGCTAGAGGTTGCGCGTTCGAATCCCGCCTCGGGAACAAATTGGTGTAAACAAAAAAAAACTTACTAAACTTTTTTCGTTTTCAGATGCAGCTTTTAGAACATGGCAATCGCATTCAAGCATATTTATACATTTAAAAAAAAATTATATTGATATTTGTTTATAATGATGAGAATGGAGCTTCTGTACGTAATAATAAATAATAAATAATGCTGGACAATCCACACAGCATCATCTAGCCCCAAAGTAAGCTACTCAATGCTTGTGTTATGGGTACTAGATGACTGATATATTTAATACATTATATATATATATATATTTAATAATTACATAGATAGATATTTTTTATTATACATAGAGAATACACCCAGACCTACGGAACAAATTTTTGCAGATCGTACACAAATTTGTTCCTAGGCAGGAATCGAACCCGCAACCTCTTGCGTCGCAGGCGGACTCTCGCCCGCTGCGCCACAGAGGTACGTAGGTACAGAAGCTCTATCCTCATCTATGCTCTACCTGACCGATTGAAATACCCCCTAATGCTAACTCTCTATAGGTAGACGAGTTGTTGTTGTATTCGCGTTTCTCGTAAAGCTTGTTTGTATACAGGGTGTCCGGAAAGTCGATACAAAGCCGTTAGGGGGGGGGGGGGGGGGGTAAGTCACCTCGTTACGCATCTATTCAGGCTAGATTACCTTAGTCCACTGTCGACGAATTCAGAGTTATTATCTATGATTTTTGAAAAATTTACCAAAATCATATGCTTATTCGTTCATAGTGTTCAAACAGACAGTTACTAGTACCTAACAATTTGTGACTTTACAGCATGATGTGTATTCAATCGATAAACACCAAATAAAAACCTGAATAGATACGTAACGAGGTGACCTCACGGCTTTGCCCCCCCTCACGGCTTTGCATCGACCTTCCGGACACCCTATATGAAGTCCCAAGTCTCAGCTCAATCAATCAATTTGTTTGACTTTTAGATAAATTAATAATTTATGCTGGACAATCTACACGGTTACCTAGCCTTATATATATTAAGAAAGCAACTCAAAGCTTGTTATAACTGATATATTTAATACATTAAATACTTAGATAGATATTTTTTTATTATACATACAAAACATCAGACCAATGGTACAAGTTTATACAGATCGTACACAAATTTGTTCCGAGGCGGGGGGAATCGAACCCGCAACCTCTTGCATAGCAGGCAGACTCTCACCCGCTGCGCCACTGAGGTCGTCGTTAGTTAAACCTAGAACACAAAGGTATAATAAAAAAAACATTTAGAGTCAATATTTTTAATAATATTAACGATGTGCTAATTAAAAACGTGATTTATATTTGTTTTCTAACTAATGTACTTATTACAAATTGAATATAAAAATAATGGCCGAGTTCAAATCATTCACAGTACATACCTATTATTGATATAAAAATATATTTAGCATTACAATTCTAAGCACATAACCGCCAAACGCTATAATTTTATGGTGCCTTTAGTCAGTCTCATATACTTACATTAGGTAGGTTCTTGTTTTTTTATAAAATTTCAATTGTATTTATCGTTATTAATAATAAATGTAAAATATCACCTTTATTTTGTGTCACCAGTTCTTTCGAAACAGTGCGGTGAAAGGATTTTAAGTGCGCCTCAAAGAGGCTACAATCGATAACGTTTGTAAACTTTTTATTGGTTTTAAAATAAATAAATAAATAAAATAAATAATGCTGGACAGTCCACCCAACACCATCTAGCCCCAAAGCTACTCAAAGCTTGTGTTATGGGTACTAGATGACTTATATATTTCATACATTACATACTTTCATATTATATATAGATATATATTTTTTATTATACATAAACACCCAGACCAACGGAACAAATTTCTGCAGATCGTACACAAATTTGTTCCGAGGCGGGAATCGAACATGCAACGCAGGCGGACTCTCGCCCGCTGCGCCACTGAGTTCGTCGAAGATAATACCGACTTAGTAAATTTATCGCCTATTTTAAAATTTCATTACATTATGTACAAAAAACAATGTTTTAAAACCAATAAGAAGTTTACAAACGTTATCGAAAGGAGCCTCTTTGGCGCACTTAAGGGTCCGGTGACAGCGGCTCGCAATTTCGAGGTGCGATTGGCTATTATTTCATTTCGGGGAGGTTGTTTGAAAGAATAACTCTAAAGAAACACGCATAAATACTGTTCGAACACAAATAATACAATAATATAATGCGTGTTTCTTTAGAGTTATTATTTCAAACAACCTCCCCGAAATGAAATAAAATGAAATAATAGCCAATCGCACCTCGAAATTGCGAGAAGCTGTCACCGGAGCCTTAAAATCCTAAAGAACTAGTAGCATAACAAAAATATGATATTTTACATTTACTATTTAAACTCAAGTAGTAAAAAAACTATATTATGTAATATATAGCTGCTAAAAGATTTATTACATCCATATTTTCAAGGTTGCGTTATTATAAAAAAATTCGATAGGTATTTATTATTAGGTAAAAAACTTGTAATTAATATATACGTAATGGTATTTATATTATAATATATACTTAATGGTATTTATATTATAATATATACTGGTTTATTGTAAATTTGAAAATAAGGCACTCAGTTTATAAATAGATTTAACCTTGATTTAAGAATACATAAACTTTACACGTGGGGGAAGAAAATGGCGGTGAAAATTTTTGTTACAACTTTTCACGCTAAAACTCAAAAATTCAAATAAAAAACTATACACTGTTCGCTTCTATGTCCATGTGGTAAGCGCCATTTTTCTTTGCTTGATCCGTGACCGTGTGTACAGTCGCCTACACTAAGAATGAAAATGCACCCGAACTGAGGACTATTACTGAAGGATGCATTTTTTTTCATATTTTTAGATACCCACGATTTAAAAAAAAGTAAGTACATAAGCGAAATTTTCATTAAATAAAGTTACCAAGAAAAGATAACAATATGTAATACAATTTAATTGTTTTTAGTTCAATAGGCTACACAGTCAACATTTATACAAACATGTTTTAAAATTATTAGCCATACATACAAATAATGTCTTTCGATCAAAAATATAACAAATTAAGTATAATAAAGTATTCAGGCCTTTATATCTATTGTAGATGAATTATACAGCGTCATATTATATTTATTTACTATAACAAACAATATAATATTCTTAGAGCCATTTGTCATCACGGATAAATAAATAAATAAATAAAAAATGCTGGACAATCCACACAGCATCATCTAGCCCCAAAGCTACTCAAAGCTTGTGTTATGGGTACTAGATGACTGATATATTTAATACATTATATACTTACATAGATAGATATTTTTTATTATACATAAACACCCAGACCAATGGAACAAATTTCTGCAGATCGTACACAAATTTGTTCCGAGGCGGGAATCGAACCCGCAACCTCTTGCGTCGCAGGCGGACTCTCGCCCGCTGCGCCACTGAGGTCGTCGTTTAAACAATTTATTAAAATATGAAACGGCTCATTTATTTTCCTTAAACAATATTTTAAATAAATCTAATGTTGAAAACTTTCAACACTTGTCATAGTAACAGTTGAAGCGGTAGGAACCCATCCGTAAGTTTCTTGATGTTCTTTTAGGCTTAGTCGCTCGGAATTTGCACCTTAGCTTAAGGCTCCGGTGACAGCGGCTCGCAATTTCGAGGTGCGATTGGCTATTATTTCATTTTATTTCATTTCGGGGAGGTTGTTTGAAAGAATAACTCTAAAGTGACACGCATGAATACTGTTCGAACACAAATAATACAATAATATAAGGGAAACATGCGCGAATCAGAAATCATTTTGGTATTAATATGTTTGGTCTTACGTTTACCTAATACCAAAATTATTTCTGACTCAAGCACATTTCCCTTATATTATTGTATTATTTGTGTTCGAACAGTATTTACGCGTGTCACTTTAGAGTTATTCTTTCAAACAACCTCCCCGAAATGAAATAAAATGAAATAATAGCCAATCGCACCTCGAAATTGCAAGCCGCTGTCGCCGCGCCGGACCCTTAAGCTAACTTTACAACGTTTTAAATTGAATAATGTCTTTTAAGTTTGTAAAATTAATTTGAAATATTACATGGGTATTAATCGCGTTTTACATTAAATAATTTCCCGACGTTTCGGCTATGTTGCAATAGCCGTGGTCGCGGGCAGACTCAATTATTAAAGGTAAAACGCGGTAAATACGTGTAATATTTCAAATCAATTATGTGTTATGATCGCGAAAGTTTAAAAAACACTAAGTTTGTAAAAGTTTTATTTTTAAGAGCAGTACAGCTCTTATGAAGGGGTCATCCGGGAAATAACTACCATACCTTTCTTCGCGCCAAGCAGCGTTGCTGCGTTTTGGTTAAAAGAGGTTTGTCCGTACTGTAGTTACTATCTGTTCATTATTCTGTGTACACATATAATTAATGTATTTCCTTCTTCTTCTTCGAGCATTTTGATTCAGGGAGGTATTTAGAGATAAGCTATTTAGTCTTTTATAGGTATGATATGTACTAGGACCCTTAGTTTTAGAGAGTGGAGGATGGATTTTGGATCATTCTGATGGTGTGGAGCCCTGCGGTGACTCTTCCATGATGGGCCTGGTCTCCGGAGATTTCAAGAGTTTTCGTATTAGGATGCTGACTCCAAACATTAGAAGGATTACTCCGATAACCTGTAAATAGGATATTTATTTACCATTGTAATGAAGAACATTGTTGAGATAAACCTGACTTTGGCTGTAAGGGACCGCGCTCAAACGATTTTATAAATATTTAAGTTGTACCAAAAAATCCAAAAAGTCGAATTTACTATTTAATTAATATAGTTAGTTTATAAACATTGCATCTTGTGTTTGGGCAGAGTATATCTGTAAGTATTAAATATAAATTCTACCAATATTATAAACGTGAAGGTTTGTGAGTATGGATGGATGTTTGTTACTCTTTCACGCCGGAACGATTACGCTACTGTCTGGCTATCAAGATGGCTTTCAGTTTGACATTTGATCAACGAATATAATACTCTCTGACGAGAGCATTTGATTCCCCTAGTGTAATAGCAACATATGGATTGACTATCTAAATTCCTTGGGATGGATGCTAAGGGCCTTACTACCAAACGGTGTCTAACTTTAAACAGTGTCTAAAATTAGCGCTGTCTCTGTTTGCCATTACGCAATGGCAAGAGATGTCAAAAGTTTAGGCAGTGTTTAACGTTTGCCTATTTTTTTGTAGTAAGGCCCTTTATTCCTGGATGGATGGGAATCAAATGCCTTCAGCCATCTCGATAGCCAGACATTAGCATAATCGGGCGGCGGATCTGTATGAAACCTGGCAGAGAGACATATCATAGTCTGGAATAGCACATAGGCAACTTTTTATCCCGTGGGAATACCGGGATTTAAATCTGCGCGGGTGAATCCGCGGGGCGCAACTAGTATTATAAACGCGAAAGTTTGTGAGTATGGATGGATGTTTGTTACTCTTTCACGCCGGAACGACTGAAAGGATCTGGATGAAACTTGGCAGAGAGACATATCATAGTCTGGAATAGCACATAGGTAACTTTTTATCCCGCGGGAATACCGGGATTTAAATCTGCGCAAATAGTATAGAATAAAGTAAGCCGTGTTCGTACCGTGATGAAATAGAACGCGTACATCGTCCAGTAGCGCAGTCGCAGCGCTTGGCGCGCCATAGCGGCGTACTCCTCCGTCATCAGCACCTCCTGCCGGAACCAGAACATCGGGACCAGCGTATCGGGATCCGGCAGCACATTGTTCAACCTGGAGTATCCGTTTATTTATTTAATTTTTTATTTATATATTTATTTATTTATTTAATACTTTATTGCATTTATTTATTTAATATTTATACTTTATTTATCTGTGTAAGTATATAATGTATTAAATATATCAGTCATCTAGTATCCATAACACAAGCTTTGAAGCTTACTTTGGGGCTAGATGATGCTGTGTGGATTGTCCAGCATTATTTATTTATTTATTGCACCAAAACAAAGTACAACAGACGAGCTTAATGCTAGACAGCATTTTCTACCAGCCAACCTTAACAGGTAGAAGAACTAGGTTGGCGTACTTAATTTTACTAACATTCACAATAATAATATGGTAACATATTTCCTAAAACTATAAACTAAATACAATATCTAATAAATGAAAAACAAATATATATCTATCTATAATATACTTACAAAAATATAATAAATAGTATTCATTTGGTCGAAAAATAGTAATCATGTACAAGGCGTTTGAAAACGGGTTTTGAGGACGTCATTTTTATACTTAGGGGAAGTGCATTATTATTATTTATTCTTTTTGGGAAGACCATCGGCACATTATAACACAATATTGACTTAAAAAAGGTAACACTGAGGCCATTTATAGGTCTCCACTGATAGATACATAATAAATTATCTAAGATACAATACAACATAACAAACCAAATACATAACAAATTAATAAAAATATACTAAAATAGACTACTAATAATATTAGCAGTCTATTTTAGCATATTTTTTTAAATTAATATGTACTAATAATAGGTCAATCTCACCATAGCAGGAGCCTTATGCACTATGACAATAGGAGATTCCTTGCCCCAAACCGTGAAACGTCAAAACTTGATATTGGGCTTTATTCTTTATGACATAGGAGATACTTTGCCCTGACCGTATCACACTGCCTGCCTTGTCTTAGCCGAGCTCGCGCTGCAAATGGTCATAGTGCATAAGGCTCCAGTACTGCTTCATTGTGCTGAATGGGTAGGTAATGGTGGTGTGCTTTCGGTTTTTTCAAAACTACACAAAGGTTAACTGGAAGAGAATGCTCTCTAGCATTAAGTTCGCCTATGTACGATACATTTTGTTTATGTGCAATAAAGAATTTTCTATCTATCTATAATACAATATTTTAGTCTTATTTGTGAGTACTAAACATTAATACTTACTTTATTCATATAGGTAAAAAAATGTGTTGTTGAGCCTATTTTTAAAGGTCGCGAGACTACAACTGAAAAGATCAAGGTTATATCTACTACTGACTTATTGTTATAATTGACAGCATATAATTAACAGAAACAGAAACAGCTTCAGCTTGACAGCCTACGTAGCTCAGTTGGTAGTAGCTCTGCCTTCTGCGCCGTAGGTCGTGGGTTCGATTCCCACCGTGAACAAACGTTTGTGTGATGAACACAGATGTTTGTTCTCTGTCTGGGTGTTATATAATATTATAAGTATGTATTTACAAAAAAAAAAAGTATATAAGTAGTATATCAGCTATCTGGTTCCCATATCACAAGCATAAGCTTAGTTTGGGGTTAGATAGTGCTGTGTGGAAAGTCCACCAATATTTATTTTATTTATTTATTTATAGCTTCACGACTTTGATCCCCCAGGCACGGTAGATATCGCTCCAGATCTCCAAGTATCAAGTACTAACGCTACATTCTTTGAGGATGTCTAAGGGGGTAGTCAGAGGTACGTCCAAACATTACATTTGGCACATACCCACATTTTGCAGTAGTTAGGATTCCATACGTGACAGGTTGCAAGCCCATCGCCGCTGCTAGAATACTACTAACTGGTTTCCTCACGATGTTTTCCTTCACCGTTTAAGAGCACTGGCATTGCGCACATAAATTTTGCACCATTGGTGCACGACCGGATTCGAACCTGCGACCTTACGATCGAAAGGCGGGGTCACTTCCACTAGACCACCGGTGCTCTTTATAATAAAATTAACCATATTATAATATAATTAACCATAGGTAATAATCATCAAATATGTACCATACTTCACGCAAATAAATTATTTCATTTCATTTCATTCAGCCTTCATAGCTCAGTTAGTAGTAAATCCTACTATGTATGTTGACCCACTCGCCACCACGCTGCTTCTATATCCTTAACTTTTTCATTTTTTGTTATTTTGTTTAGGAACTGGTTTTGGCTTGTTTAAGTTAATTTGGTTTTTGTTTTTATTTTGTGGTGGATGAGTAAATGAATTTTCTTTCTTTCCTTCTTTTCTTAAAAGCACCGGTGGTCTAGTGGGAGTGACCCCGCCTTCCGATCGTAAGGTCGCAGGTTCGAATCCGGCCGTGCACCAATGGATTTTTCTATCGAAAAATTTATGTGCGCAATGCCAGTGGTCTTAAACGGTGAAGGAAAACATCGTGAGGAAACCGGTTAGTATTCTAACAGCGGCGATGGGCTTGCAACCTGTCACGTATGGAATACTAACTACTGCAAAATGTGGGTATGTGCCAAATGTAATGTTTGGACGTACCTCTGACTACCCCCTTAGACATCCTCAAAAGAATCTTGAATTAGTACCTACTTGGTACTGGGAAATCTGAAGGGATATATACCGTGCCTGGGGATCAAAGTCGTGAAGCTGTTTCAGTTTCTTTCTTTTCTTTTACTATAAACGCGAAAGTTTGTAAGTAGAATGGATGGATGTTTGTAACTCTTTCACGCCAGAACGGCTGAACCGATCTAGAAACGTGTCAGAGATATAGATTATCGATCCATCCATACTTACTTACTAACTTTCGCATTTATAATATTAGTAGGTAGGTAGAAGGATTAATATTTGAAATAGACACTTACGTCATCCCAGGAACTTGTCGGACAAGTAGGTTGATCTGAAGCTGCGCGGTGACAGCAAGTGGCATGCCAGTAAACATCTCCAGTGCCAGCCGGAAATCCATGTCACTATACAGGACAATATATCTATTAGTTAAATATATTTAAGAAACAGGATCTACAAATCAAAATATGAAGCTAAAAATAAGGTTATAATCATACTCTGTCATCCCGACGTTCCATATGTAAACAAACCCATTTATTCACAATCCCTGCCATTTTATAGCGGCTCAATAGAGTATACTTGTCACTGTCACTTTCATGTCAACAAAAAGAGAGCAACAGACTTATCGGGGATTCGTTTCCTGTCATCTAACGAAGCAACATAGCATTTTCATTTTAATTGTTTTTCTAGTGTTATTTTGAGTTGTGTTGTGTAATTTTGGTGGTATTTTAACCAACATTACTTGTGGTCTTAGCACAAAGTGTAAGCATTTGAAATGAAAGTGTATTATGTGATATCGTGATTTGACCGAAAATGTTTCAAATGTTTTGAAGAAACCGCCACCATTTTCTTCAAAACAATTGACTGACTCGACTTTGGACTGACGTGACTAGAAACATAACTACAAAGAGTATAATCTCTGAATCACTTGACATTGGCAAGATTGTCTATGACAGGAGCCATTAAAAGAAGAAAGAAGAAAGAAGAAGAAGACTTATCGGTCTGATAAGCCATTGGCGCGCTTAAAGACCATTATAAATAAGAGCCTAAGGATCTAAATATAAAACTTTATCATTTTTTGATCTTAATATGGCGCATGAGACAGTATTCTATTACTACCTGTTGTCCAAACAAAGAGTTGCATAAAAAAATTATTGACTATCCAACTCACGGTAGATTTTTTAGACGGGGCAGTAAGGATACCTAATCCTTAACCATATAGACCATATAGATACATACATAACCATTATAGATACAGAAATACGTTTTGAAGAGACCATAATTATATAACTCCTTTTTTTTATACAATCAGCTGATGGAACAAGCAGACGGCCCACCTGATGTTAAGTGGTGACCATCGCCTATAACAAAGCATTGCCTCGTAAGTCACGTACGATAGGAACGTGCCTTACGATGCCCTGCTCTGCGTCCATCAACTTGAGGCATACAGATGTTAAGCCTCATGTGCCTGTAATTACACCGGCGACCACACTCTTCCACTTCAGAATATCTCAAAAAGTTATGGATGGTCTCCTAGGAGGTAAACGTGCCTAGGCTAGGAACATTTTCCTGTAACTATAACAGCTAAGGTACCATTAAGGCAATATTACACGGCTCACCTCTGCTGTTCAATTTGGGCTAAGCAACCAAATTGAACATTGTAAACATAAAAGTGAGTCATTCAATTCAATGAATTCCTTTCATTCGCGCTCCATTCAACCAGTGTGTTAATTTGATTGAACAGTGAGTAGCAGCCTACGTAGCTCAGTTAGTAGTAGCTATGCCTTCTGCGCCGTAGGTCGTGGGTTCGATTCCCACCGTGAACAAACATTTGTGTGGTGAACATAAATGTTTGTTCTCTGTCTGGGTGTTATATAATATTATAAGTATGTATTTACAAAAAAAAAGTATTATAAGTAGTATATCAGCTATCTGGTTCTCCCATATTACAAGCATAAGCTTAGTTTGGGACTAGATAGTGCTGTGTGGAAAGTCCACCAATATTTTTTTTTTTTTTTTTTTTAATTATGTTGTTAAGTTTTCCTAATTTGACAGCAATAAAAATATTGCCGTCATTTCTAAAAGACAGAAACGACAAGGATGGCTATAATTTAAAGAGTTTTCAGATTAAGTTAGTTTAGGATAAAGCAACAACAGAATTGATGCAATTGCCTTTACTGTCCCGATCTAAAAATCCATCTTGTATATCCAACTTACTCAGTGGGCTCCAAGCCAGCTATCTTGCTGGGATAGTGCGGGTCAGAGTGCAGGAAATGAGGAAGAGTCACGAAGGCCGGGGCTCCGAAGCGGCACGCGGAAACGTTTAGGGCTCCTGAAGGCATGCAGTCCCTGTCTCTCACTTCATCGCAGTAGCATGCCTGGAATACACCACAATAAAAACTTTTTTAAATGGCTAAATATACTAAGGCTTACAGACTCCGATTATCTATTGTTATTATATATTCAGTTATTTTTATTATTTACTAGTTGCGTTCCGCGGTTTCACCCGCGCAGATTTAAATCCCGGGATAAAAAGTAGCCCATGTGCTATATTCCAGACTATAATCTAACTTTCCGCCAAGTTTCATTCAGATCCGTTCAGCGGTTCCGGCGTGAAAGAGTAACAAACATCCATCCATTCATCCATACTTACAAACATTCGCGTTTATAACAGTGGTAGGATATCACTTTATTTTCTTACCGAACGAGGGTAGTTGTGTCCGTTGTCAAACACGGAATCATTAGCTGCGTACTGCACCCCATTCAAACCCTGCACTGTCACGTCCTGCTTCTTGCCAAGGATCATGTACCTATAACCACAGATACATAGATAAATATTAATTTGACGACCTCTGTGGCGCAGCGGGCGAGAGCCTGCCTGCGACGCAAGAGGTTGCGGGTTCGATTCCCGCCTTGGAACAAATTTGTGTACGATCTGCAGAAATTTGTTCCGATGGTCTGGGTGTTCTCTATGTATAATAAAAAATATCTATCTATGTAAGTATATAATGTATTAAATATATCAGTTATCTAGTACCCATAACACAAGCTTTGAATAGCTTACTTTGGGGCTAGATAGTGCTGTGTGGATTGTCCAGCATTACTTATTTATTTAATAAGATAGATAGATAAATAGATAACTCTTTATTGTTCATTACACAGAAACAAAATACAGGGTAAAAGCATAATTCTAGGCAAAACAATGAACGACCTTATCGGTGAGAGCGATCTCTTCCAGGCAACCTTGGATGGATAGATCTATAAGCTCAGTTGATAAAATCTGTTACTGGCTGACCAGTCAAACACACGTCTTTGACTATAAATTGAGTACATTTAATTATTACATTTTGCAAACACCTTAACTATCCACTTTTCAAGAGTAGTAGAGCTCTTTGTGAAGCGCTCGTCCGGGGAAGTACTACCACCTTTTTCCGCCGCCAAGCAGCAACGCTGTGTTTCGGTTTGAAGAACAATTGTTATTGTTGGAACGGATAGGGGAGGCCTATGTCCAGCAGTGGACTTCTATAGGCTGGTGATGATGATAATGATAGTAATCTCATAACTGGATATCATCATCATCACCAGCGACAATGCTCAACCTCTAGAACATTGACTAAAAATATAGGCTGACTACTTTTCGAATTTCGACCGACTTAAAAACAGAAGACGGTTCTCTATTCACGTGTTTTTGTAGTTATTCAAGCTAATTAATCCGTCATTTATGAACCTATTTGTTTTTTTTATATACTTTCTAATTGGTCCCTTAAAATTTTCATCAAAATTGACAAGTTAATCAAATTGCTCATTTATGGCTGTGTAGTGTATTTAAAGTCGTTCTTTGCATTGCTCATTTATGGCTGTGTAGTGTATTTGAAGACAAGTTTTCTTTGCAAATGCTATAAAAGCTTATACTACGATTAGTATATTTTTTATTTACTCTCATGTCATAAAATTCGAATTATAAACGTCAAAACGAATAGGTACATATTAATACTTTATAAGCGCAATACCGTAACCAAATTAAAAAAAATAATTATGATACAGCTCCTCATACAAAGATAGTTGTATAAAATAACTTTTTTACCATAACGATACAGTTCTTTTTCTTTTTGGAAAAGGCAAGGGTCTTGAAACCGTACAGCCAGAGTTTGATAGTCTGTGGCGACGGCGCGGCGCGGCGGCGGCGGCGCAGCGCGCGCATGCGCTGTTATACGGTTGGTTTGGCGCCAATTGATACGTTTTGTTTCAGTCAACTGGATTTCTTACTAACTTTGATATTTTATTTATTAGGTTCAACACTAATGTATGAGAGTAGATAAAGTAGTGTATGAAACTGCACATAACTAGGTATTAAAACTCTCGTGGGATACTATTAAAAACCTCCTCGAGTTTTAATACCCCTCATTATGCAACAGCTTCATAAACTACTATAAAATTACTTCGATATTGGGCATGACGTAGCACACAAAGTTATTTGAATTAATCTATTCAGATTTTTATATGTATAGATTTAGAAATCTTATCTCTGATAGCGGCCGAATTAATAACTAGTGAAATTACACGACTTCACTCAGTTTCAATTTACAATAACCTTTATTACAATAATAGTAATTCGAAATTCGTATTCCACTCTCAACTATAGAATACTAGCTGTGCCATGTACATTCTCTAAGAGTAGTAGAGCTCTTTGTGAAGGGCTCGTCCGGGGAAGTACTACCACCACGCCTTTTTCTGCCGCCAAGCAGCAACGCTGTGTTTCGGTTTGAAGAGTGTGGTCGCCGATGTAATTACAGGCACATGAGGCTTAACATCCGTATGCCTCAAGTTGATGGACGCAGGGCAGTGCATCGTAGGGCACGTTCCTATTGTGCGTGACCTACGGGGCAATGTTTTGTTTATAGGTGATGGTTACCACTTAACATCAGGTGGGCCATCTGCTTGTTCCATCAGCTAGTTGTATAAAAAAAAAAAAAAATTCTCTGCAGGCTCTGCATGTCATAATACCTATAAATCAGCGCCTTCATGTTCATTTGTATAAATATTAACGCTATTTGTTGTCCATTCGAAAAAAAAAAAAAAAAAAAAAAGATAGTAGTTGAATTTGAAATTTATAAAAATCCAAATTAGTCAATCAATATAATTAAGTAAGTATCAAAATATAATTTGTGATTGTAGGTATCTCTCTGACTGTTTGTATTGGCCGTGTGTGTGCATATATTTTATTGTTATTATTTCTAATTTGACATTAAGCTATTATAATTTTATTTCTATACTGACATAACTTTTGTAAACAGCTTTATAAACATTTTGAGAATATTTAAATATTGTATACGACTGTCCTCATAGATGCATATTTGTGGTGTCGTTGGTGTATTGTTGTCAAGTTGTTGTCGTCCGTCAGTCACACAGGGTCCTACCGTGCTATTTTGAGGACTCGTCACAAGCAGGTAGGTAGGTATCTAAATGATTTTGTACGCCTGTAATTGTAGGATTTTATTGATACTTAGAATTTTATGAAGACCTTTATTTACCATGTACCTAAAATTCATACAAAATAAAATATTTGATTTGATTTGATTTGACGAAGTCAATGAATTGTAATAGGTACCTACTTTATGCTGCGGTCTGAGAAATAAAATATTATTATTATTCTCAGTAGATTTGCCAAAGAAAACCTAAGGGTAACAAAACGGGGTAATATCGGTTGCAGTAACCGATACTACACCGCTGCTAGTTGCGTTAAATCCCGGTATCCCACGGGATAAAAAGTAGCCTATGTGCTATTCCAGACTATGATATAACTCAAAGGTGACTGACTGACTGACATAGTGATCTATCACCGCACAGCACAAACCACTGGACGGATCGGGCTGAAATTTGGCATGCAGGTAGATGTTATGACGTAGGCATCCGCTAAGAAAGGATTTTGATCAATTCTACCCCCAAAGGGGATAAAATAGGAGATGAAAGTTTGTATGAAATTTTCAAAGTAAGCGAGCGCGAGCAAAGCCGCGGGATCAGCTAGTATATATATATAATCTCTCTGTCAAGTCTCATCCAGATCCGTTCAGCCGTTCCGGCGTGAAAGAGTAACAAACATCCATCCATCCATCTATTCTATACGTCTATGCTTACAAACTTTCACGTTAATAATATTAGTAGGATGACGTCATATCGATATAAAGGTATCTTTATTTTCCGATAATTCAGTCAGAGATTAAGATATACGAGTATGAGTAAAATTCGATTATGTGTCTACTACGTCCTTACTTGTGAATTTAACATGGTGGTAGTACTTCCCAGGACGAACTCTTCACAAAGAGCTAAGAGATAAATAAATAAATATAGGTGGGCTTTCCATACAGCACTATCTCGCCCCAAACAAAGCCTTAGCTTGTGATAATGGCAACTAGTAGCAAATACATACTTATAACATTATACATATAACACCCAGCCAGAGAACAAACATCTATGTTCATCACACAAATGTTTGTTCACGGTGGGAATCGATCCCGCGACCTACGGCGCAGAAGGCAGAGCTACTACCAACTGAGTTATGTAGGCTGTCAAATGATGGCGCTACTTACGTGCATATGTCACTCGCGAAGATGGTGACCTCGGTTTGCCCCAACTCCGGCGCCCACAGTTCTCCCGTGGACCCTTTCACCCGACCGCACTCGTCTCTGTACAAAGTCCTGTCTGAGTATTTCCACTTCTCAATGTTTCCGATTTCAGAGAAATCTGCTTCGCCCGTGTTCATGAGGAATGCTCCGTCGTACTCCAGAGATCCGTTGCGCTGAAAGATAAATAGATCAAAATGTTTTTTATAATAAAACTAGCTGATGGAACAAGCAGATGGTCCACCTGATGTTAAGTGGTAACCATCACCTATAACAAAGCATTGCCTCGTAAGTCACGCACGATAGGAACGACACAGCACTGCCCTGCGTCCATCAACTTGAGGCATACCGATGTTAAGTCTCATGTGCCTGTAATAACACCGGCGACCACACTCTCCAAACCGAAACACAGCGTTGCTGCTTGGCGGCAGAAAAAGGCGTGGTGGTAGTACTTCCCCGGACGAGCCCTTCACATAGGGTAGTGACATGCCAACAAGAAGATAATTTCAATAAATCCTTTTTGACTTTCACTTAAACTTGAAACACATATTAATGTCTCGTCACGAAAGACTTAGCGTTGTAGTAGTAGCCCGAGGGACGACCGATTTTATATTGAAACTGAAACAGCTTCACGACTTTGATCCCCAGGCACGGTAGATATCCCTTCAGATCTACCAGTACCAAGTAGGTACTAATTCAAGATTCTTTGAGGATGTCTAAGGGGGTAGTCAGAGGTACATCCAAACATTACATTTGGCACATACCCATATTTTGTAGTAGTTAGTATTCCATACGTGACAGGTTGCAAGCCCATCGCCGCTGTTAGTATACTAACTGGTTTCCTCACGATGTTTTCCTTCACCGTTTAAGAGCACTGGCATTGCGCACATAAATTTTTCGATAGAAAAATCCATTGGTGCACGACCGGATTCGAACCTGCGACCTTACGATCGGAAGGCGGGGTCACTCCCACTAGACCACCGGTGCTGTTTTTAGGTGTGTGTTGTAGTCACCGATTTTATAGTAATAACCAATTATTGTTCTCTGCTATGTCTCCTATATTTTTGCGACACAAAATAAACGTTTTGACTTAATTTGATATACATATTCTTCTAGCTCCTATCTTGATTTAGATTCTAGTTTTCTTATTTAAACTTTTAGGTTCGGAAACATGGTCGGATCATTGTGATATTTTCATTGTATCTCTATAATGTTAGTGCGAGATTTTACATATAACATAATCTCAGTCTTAAATCACTTGTGTCTGTCTTTAAGTGTGGTCTGCAATAACCTATCCCCAGCATAATTTTGTGATTAGGAAAGAAGGCAGGACTCGAGCTGGCTCAGTGAGCACGCATTTCCGATCTTCTGGCTATCATGTCAGCGGCGTAATTAGTAGAACCCCATGGTCCACACGCCGCCAATTATGTCATAGTACCTAGCAGGCAGATATACTCGTAGGTATAGGTACGTACCCATCTGTGAGAGCAGGTGTAGCAACAATCAGCACATTTAGATAATATATGTATTAGACGTCTTAATTTTAAGTACTTATCTATCATAATAATTCCATCACGTAGGTAGATATTATTATTATCGAACTAGTGTATACCTAGCGACCTTGGATTATCTATAGATAAGATCGTTTGTATTGTACCTACCTAGTATACAGCTGGCTGTGCCTAGGCTATTTCGGCGACATACATTATTACATTACTTAACACAGGTATACATTTACATTGAAATAAACAAAATAGGTACTCTTAAATATTACAATGGGCGGTCGTATTGCTGAAAGCGATCTCTTCCACTTCCACTGCTTAGTTTTGAACTGGATACTGGATAGCGTTGTGTGAATATAATTTTATTTATTCGATGTACTTAGATAGGGAACCGAGCATGCGTGTAGCGACTGTCTTACATCAAACATTGCATCATCATTGCGTTCATTAGCTTTGCTTTCTCCGTTGTATAATCACCTAATGCTTTGAACAATTAATAATCTTTTAGGTAAAGATTACATGTAATCATCATTATGATTAGCGACATATTTTGATGTACGAATCACTAATTATATTTCTGGATGGAGCCACGGTCGTATAGTAACTTATTATCGGACTTTTTTTACAGAATAAACCTCACTACCGTAATTATATTTCTTGATGGAGCCACGGTCGTATAGTACCCTACTTATATCAGACTTTTTTTACAGAATAAACCGTCCTTTAACTACAATCTCACCTGATGGTAAGCGACGATGTAGCCGACGTTGGAGCAGAACGGTCTAGAAGACACCTATTCACTCCTGCCTTGAAGAGATTTAGATTGTAGTGGTCAGGGAAAACAGACGACGCGACGGTAATGAGTTTCACTCCTTAGCAGTTCGCATAATGTAGCTAGAAGCAAAACGTTTATTGCGAATAGGTGGTATGCTAACCAGATATTGATGATACCCGGCCGTGCGTCTACTAAGTAGTCCTGTGGTGGAATGGTGATGGCGGTATGATATCGTGAAGTTAGCTTGAAATACAAATCGGATAAAAACTTTAGAAATTATAAAAATCCTTGTGATTTCCATAAGTGTAATAAACACTATTAAAACTTTGGTTTATTCGTCCGAGTAAAACTAATAAAAATTATTAATAATAAGTTGACCGCATGACATTATAAGATGAGTACCTATGCAATGTAGGTCAACTGATAATACGGTATCAAGGCAAAATGTCGTTCTAACAAAACAAGTAAAAATCATACAAAAGAAGAAGCCAGAGTATACACCAACAGGATAGCTTATTATAGGTTACCCCTATGAGAAACAACATTTTGTGCGTTATCATTGAAGAACGATAGACAAATGACACAACAACAAAGTTTAACGATGTTTCATATTATCTCAATAAATTGTGATTCATACTGTACACTAATGCGGTATTACGATCTTTGCACTGTGTGACTACATTTACCTACCTACCTAGGTACTTACTTATTGAGTGAGTGAACGAAAATCTTAAAGTTAACTTGGGCGATTCGGTATTTTATGTATGAATTGCAGCAATGTGATCACGCGATCGGCTATTGTGCGTTTAAGGCCCCAGCGGAGGGCCATTTCCCATACAAACCTAATACCAAAATGATTTCTGATTCAAGCATATTTCCCTTATATTATTGTATTATTTGTATTCGAATAGTATTTATGCGTGTCACTACATAGTTATTTTTTCAAATAATTTCCCTGAAATGAAATAAAAGCCAATCGCATTTTGCACTGTTTTATGCTAAAATTTACAAGTTTTCTTCCTACTTATTTCGAATCAAAAACAACAATATCTCACATATTGATTCTAAAGGAACATAGCTTACATTGTCTAGTTACAGAAAAAAAATACTATGTGAAGAATACGAAAAGTTTTCAGTCATCATTTTTGGTATTAAGGAATACAACCAAAATCACGCCAATTTCAAACTTCTATTAGTGCTATCGCACCGTGCACGAGGAGGCGTACGCTGACGGGAAACTATGGTTGTGTGTGTAATCGCTCGGACATGACAAGTTCGCACGCACACACAGACTGAAGCGTCTGAATGAAACGTGTCTATTTATGCGCCGCCCGCCCTGCCGCGCCACCGCCGCGCCGCCTCCACGCCGCCGCCGCGTTGCTCAGGGTCTGGAGCGCGGCGGGGCTCATTCGGAGGTCATCGTAGGGGTACCTACACCTAGGTACTGTGGTATGAGAGGCTATTGTTATGTGTTATTTTCTAAATCAGTGTCCTGACAAGCTACCTACCTACTGTGTTGTGCGTGCGTGCGTATTTGTTTGTTCAGTAATATATTGACTGTGCCGCTGGCTTGGATTGAGATTTCCCGCTTTGGTTGTTGGAAACAATTGGTACCTACATAGGTACTACGACCTGTTTATTTGTAGCTTTGTTTACGGACTTCGATATTTTTCAGTTCGTTTGGTTCTTGTTATGAACTCGGAACGTATGGGGGATCTCATTATACCTACCTAACTTAGGTACCTACTTTATTACATAATTTACTTACCTAGTTGTTTTCATATTTAGAGTAAACACATACGTAGGTACCTATCTATCTAACATGTTGTTTGTATAGGTATGTGAATAAGGGAAGTACCTACCTACTACCTAGGTAGGTTAGGTCACGGAATAGAGAAAATCCGTGGGTTAGGTAGATAGGTACCTACATGTATAGTGCACGTCACGCAAAAAGAACGCTGGAAGAAGGGGGAGGAAAAATAAGACAACCTCTGTGGTGCAGTGGGCGAGAGTTCGCCTGCGACGCAAGAGGTTGCGGGTTCGATTCCCGCTCCGGATCAAATTTGTGTACGATCTGCAGAAATTAGTTCCGTTGGTCTGGGTGTTTTCTACGTATAACAAAAAAACATCCATTATTGTAATAAACCAGTAGCACCCCGCGGTTTCACCCGCGTAGGTTTGAATCCCGATATTCCCACGGGATAAAAAGTAGCCTATGTGTTATTCCAGACTAGATATATTATATCTCTGTGCCTATTTTCACCAAGATCCGTTCAACCGTTCCGGCGTGAAAGAGTAACAAACATCCATCCATCCATCTACCTATCCATCCATCCATACTTACAAACTTTCACGCTTATAATATTAGTAGGACTAGTAGCGCCCCGCGGTTTCACCCACGTAGTTTTATATACCGGTATTCCCACGGGATTAGCATATAGTAGGATATTAGTAGGAAAGTAGGTAGGTGCCTAGATTATGTATAGTGCGTACACGCAAAAAAAACGCCAGAAGGAAAGGAAGGTCCATACCTAGGTACTTCGCGTTTATAATATTTGTAGGATAATAGGATAATGCTGAACAATCCACACAGCACCATCTAGCCCCAAAGTAAGTTACTCAAAGCTGGTGATAAGGGTACAACCTAGATAACTGATACAATTATAGGTATTCAATTTAATACATTATAATTATACTTACATAGATAAATACTTTTTATTATACCTACTTACATGGAAAACACCCAGCCAGACTAACAAATTTGTTACACAAATTTGTTCTGAGGCGGAAATCGAACCCGCAACCTCTCGCGTCGCAGGCGGACTCTCGCCCGCTGCGCCACAGAGGTCGTCAATTTCATAACTTCACAATAATAGGCAAGTAGGGTAGGTATGTACTTACTCGTATTTTATTCTTTTATAGGTACCTATTCTATTGCAGAATATAATAATAATAAATAATCGAGTATCTCGTACCTATGTGCAAACACATCTCCTCCACTGTTTTCAGCGTTCTTTTTGGCTGACGCGCACTATACCTACTTATGTTCCTAGGTAAGTGAAGTAGAGAAGTAGGTAGGTACCTACCTAGATACCTCCGTAGGGCTCGTTCGGAGTAGGGATGAAGCGTATTTACTCGACCAAGTATAAATACCAGGTATTTCCATGCGATTACGCGTACCTAATTCGACTATTGGGTCGAACAAGGTACCGGTAGTACTCGCACGACTCGGTACGTGTCGATTGATACTTCGAGGCAAGCATCGCGTCGCTCTGGTACGCGCAAACCTTGTTGAACAAGGCCGGGCGCGGGGCGATGCGATGAGCGAGGAGGAGGGAGGAGATGTCGGTCGGTCAGGTCCCGAGTCCCGTCGCGTCCGAGCCGCGCCGCGGCGGCAGTTCACGGGCAAGTAAGATGGAATGATACGTCACCCTCGCTCTGTATTATGCAGGCTAGCTAGTAGCTAGGTAGATACATATAAGATTTTTTTTTCAAATTGAGTAAATTGGGTCATTTTTTATTCGTCAGTTTATTTATTGTGCGTTGTGTTGTGTGTGCAGTAGGTACCTAATGAGTAATTTTTACTAACTAACTAAGGTTGTAACAGAGTACCTAGTAAAAGAGAACTCTAGTAGTTGAGTTCTTTCAAAGAACTCAACTACTAGAGTTCTCTTTCAAGTTCTTCAAAGAACTTCTTTGTGAATGGCTCGTCCGGGAAAGTAGGTACTAATAGGTAGATATACGTTACGTAGTACCTATAGTAGGTACCTTACCTACTATGGTATGAGAAAGGAGAGGCTATTGTTATTTGTTATTTTCTAAATCAGTGTCTGACAAGTTACTGTGCTGTGGCTGTGCGTGCGTGCGTGCGTATTTGTTTGTTCACTATTCTTGACCCTGCTCGTTGTTTGTTTGGAAACAATACATAGGTACTTAGGTACCTACTCGTACTACGACCTGTTTATTTGTGGCTTTGTTTATTACGGACTTTTGATATTTTTCGCTTCTGGTTTGGTTGCTGATATGGACTCGGAACGTTGGGATGTATCTCATAGTAAGTACCTAACTTGTTTTATTATTATGTACCTACCTCGTTTTCATATAGTAGGTAATAGGTAGCTAGGTAGGTATACCTAGCGCGCGGCACGCAAAATGAACGCCGGAAGGAGGGGGTGGTGTGATGGCTCGTGATTTTTGTATGCGCAATCACAGTGTGTTCCTCCACTGTTTTCCAGCGTTCTTTTTGGCTGAAGCGCACTATACCTACTTATATACCTAGGTAAGTGAAGTAGGTAGATACGTACATAGGTATGTATAGTGCAAAAAGAACGCTGGAAGGAGGAGTAGGTGGGGAGAGGGTGTGATTTCGCGAGTATTTTGTACCTATGCGCAAACACATCCCCTCCACTGTTTTTCAGCGTTCTTTTTGTGTGACGCGCACTATACCTACCTACTTACGAAATGTTTCATTTAGTTTTCAGAATGGCTGGCAACTTTCTTTTCATGTTTTCTCGATTGAGGAAATTGAGGTACTAAATAGTACAAAAAAGGTAATAAATATTGATAGCTTCCAAACATAAAAAATCGAACATGGTCCAGTGGTTCTGATGCTTACTATTACCTACAGGGTGTCTCGGAAAGGTAGAGATTGATTGAAATGCAAATTATATCATTTTCCTGCAAATATCATTTTCCTTTTTTTGATAAATAAATAAGTTTTTTTTTCTTTCATAATGAAGTCCATCGCAACTGTTGTATTTATAATAACTATTAGTGTGATTGACGGTACGAATTATTATAAATAAATGGTAGGTCGGTAACTTTCTGAACACGACAGAGAAATACAAAGCAAATAAAGTTGGCGCAAGCACGCAACCTTGCTTCACTCCACAGGTGACGGAGAAGAACTCTTCAAATTAGATAGAGATAGCAAGTGACTTGATAGCCGATTAGTGTTGATCGGGCTTTCAGAAACCGGGGGTTAGTAACCTTGCCTCATTCCGTACTTTTCAATCGAAATTATATAATAATAAGTAGATGCAGTCTAGCTACATATCAATGTTTATTTTTTTTAAAGGTCTATATAAATATAAATAAATAAATAATGCTGGACAATCCACACAGCATCATCTAGCCCCAAAGTAATCTACTCAAAGCTTGTGTTTTGGGTACTAGATGACTGATATAGGTATTTAATACATTATATACTTACATAGATAGATATTTTTTATTATACATAAACAGCCAGACCAACGAAGTATAGTTGGTACTTACTTTGGTTTCAATACATTTTTTATAATGACTGTACTTTTATGGGCCCGCGAGTTGATGACCAAAAAAAAAGGTAATAACCCGCGAGATGACGAACAAGCCGTAATATCTCACACTATATTTTTTTTTATCTACCATTATAGGTAAGTACATGTCGTAGTGTTTTACCGATATGGTTACCCCACAAGGCTTACCTCAATAGTAAATTGATTCGGTTGTTTATACTTACCACTACCTAATTTTAAATCGATCTTTTGTTTCCTTATCTTATATCACAAATATATAAAAAATATACTAATTTAGGGTTTTATCTCGGGTGGAATGCGCGAGCGGCGTCAAAGGCGCGGTGGCTGGCGAAGCGTGGGGCGCCGGGGGGGGGGGGCCTTAGCGGGCCGCGCGCCGCCCGCCTCCGCCAAGGTGGGTAGGTACGGTACAACTTCAAATTTGTAGGTAACTGAATACCTACTCAGGGATAATGTAGTTTTCTATTAGTAAAATAACTTACTGAACTAAATAATCAGTTCAGCAGTAAGTAATTAAAAGTATCATAACTACGCATTTAATTTTACGGAGCGTGGCACACACGGAACAGAGAAAACATATTTCCGTGGTTGCACACGTCCGTCACGCACCGGCTCTAAATCGGAAAAACCCGAGTACACTGTCGCGATCCATAACTTTGATCCCCACCACTCAGTCGATCTAAGGTTACCTTATGGCGCATCCACACATGCCCGGCGGCACGCGCGGCTTTCTTTTGTTGCCGGTGGCAGTTTGCTTGCTTGCTTGCGGCTTCGATACGGAGTGGTATTGTTGTCGTATTCATATATAACATCATCCCAACTAATATTATAAATGCGAAAGTAACTCTGTCTGTCTGTCTGTCTGTTACGCTTTCCCGCTTAAACCTCTCAACCGATTTTGATGAAATTTGGCACAGACAATCTTTAGACCCTGAGAAAGAACATAGGGTACCTTTTATTGCGAAAAAAAGAGATGAAGAGATTAAAAGTACGCAGACGAAGTCGCGGGTACCAGCTAGTTTCATATAAATAACGAAATGACAGAATTTAACTGGGATGATAGTGCAGTAATTTTATTTTTTACTTTTATTTTATAAGTTACAACACTACTGTGAAAATTGCAACCGTATCTGCTGGCCGCCGGTAAAGCCGGCGGCAGGGCGGTCTGAAAGCCGGCGGTAAAGCCGGCGGCATGTGTGGATGCGCCATTAGCGATGAGTGCGACGCATATTTTTATCGAAAGTACATATTTTTTGCGCTATTTTGGTAACACAATACGCGCGGGTGAAAGCGCGGGGCGCAGCTAGTCATATCATAATTTCATAATAATAGGTAGGTAGGAACACTAGGTACCTACCTACTCGTATTTTATATAATTCTATTTTAGAAGCAGATCATAATTTGACGAATTATGATGAACCTACCTAGGTAGGTACAGTTCAGCCAAATTCGGCTAGTTTACAAAAATGTCCCACCGAATTTGGCTGGACTAGAGGTAGGTTAGATATCTACCTACATGGGTAAGTACCTATTTCCTGATAGATTGATAGGTTTCTTGAGATAGGTATAAGTGCGTAGGCCTTGTCAAATACCTAACTTGAAGAAAAAAAAGCAAACTATAGGTAGGTATTCACTTTTATATTTTTTAAAAATAGGTAGGTAGGTAGGAGTAGGTACCAAACTTGCACAGTGCACTTTTCTAAATGTAAGCACCTACCTACCTATGAAACGCAAAAGGTAAGCAGTATAAACATACTACACACATGACATGCCCAAAGAAATAGTTACCATGGTGAGTGAGTAGGTACCTAACCTACCGCTTTCGAATTGTTATCAATGGCAGAGGTTTATGGTACCTACCTACCTTTCGTAGGAAAAATAGTACAACCGTAGCGGTGCTTGAGTGTGTGCGTGTATACGTAGTACCTCGTCCCTGCCCCACACGCGCCTGCACCAGCTAAACAGAGATAGCTATACACAGATCGATTTTTGGACTCGTCTCAAATTGAAATTGCGAGCTGGGGTCACCGGACTCTTAAGCTTGGCCAATATAGGCGCGGTCACAACTGCAGTCTACTTTATACACACCAGAAGCCCGATTACGCTAATGTCTGGCTATCGAGATGGCTTTCAGTTTGACATTTGATCAAGGAATATAATACTCTCTAAGGATATATTATAATCTAATCATATTTTTTTAAATTAATCGTTTTGTTGTCATGACACCTGATATTTTTGCTATTTCACAAAGATAACTACTCTACTCAATCTATTAAAAAACATAGCATGTGGATAAATAAACAATTTTCTAATCCTACTAATGGATGGATGGATGTATGGACGGATGGATGGATGTTTGTTACTCTTTCACGCCGGAACGGCTGGACGGATCCGGATGAAACTTGGCAGAGAGATTGATTATAGTCTGGAATAACACATAGGCTACTTTTTATCCCGTGGGAATACCGGGTGTTGGCAGATGTTTTGCATTTTACCGTATTTAGCTGTAATACATATTTTAGTTCCTAAATAATAACTAGATGTCGCCACAGGAAAGATTAGCACGCGCTATCGTTGCGTTTTGAGCAATTAGTGATATCAGCAATCGTAGGTATAAATGTTTTCCGATCACCGGGATTTAAATCTACGCGGGTGAAACCGCGGGGCGCAACTAGTAGCTATTATAACATAGTACTTTTGTACATTTTCTTGTACTCTCTAAGATAAGTATAGATAACGACTGTATTGTGATGTGAGGTCATGTTCCGTGATCAATCTCTCTGTTTTGAACACATACAACAATAAACACTAAACTGCTCTAAAACTGATAGGATACATGTTACCATGTCATATCCATTGTTATTGTTAATAGGGAGACAACCACCAAACAACATCTAGCACGTTTAAATATAAAATTTCTGAAGGTAGTTACAATACAGCGCACACAGCTAGAGATGGGCGCTTACCCGGTAAAAACCCGAACTTTGGGTTTTTACCCGTTTATACCCATTTTTACCTACCCATTTTGAATTAACTGAAACAGCTTCACGACTTTGATCCCCAGGCACGGTAGATATCCCTTCAGATCTCCCGGGTAAAAATTCACATCTTATTTTGGTCATTTATGTTTTTATTTGTTAGTTTTATTCTGATTTTAATTATCTAATCTTAATATTCTGATTATCTGATAAAAAAGTATCATTCTAGCTTATTTTTATTCTGATACTTTGGATTCACACAAAGATAATAAATGAAAGATATGTTTTATAGGTACTATTACTACTATTACTGGGGAAAGCTGACCAATGGGTGGCCACCGCACCACAATTTGATTTTGACAGTGACATTTGTTTGTTTACCTTTTATAACATAGTAGAAAAAACGGTGTACCTATAGACTATATATTTACATATATTTTACCCTTCCAATTTTTACCCACCCGCCCATCTCTACACACAGCTCAATTGGTTAGTTCGGCCTTCTATTCTGTAGGTCGTGCGGGTCGAACCCACGACCAATATAGCCCAGGAGGCAGAGGTTATACCAACATCGTGCTGTGGCTAGCAGTAGCAGTGCAGTATTGCTGTGAGGGCTGTTAAGGCGTTGACAACACCTAATATTCCTCTCGCTCGCACGATTCGACATTTTGAAAGATATAAAATTAGTAAATACAATTTTGAAAAATCGCAAACAACCATTTTGTGTGCAATCACATTACACACAGTTTAGTAAAAAATTGATTTTGATTGATGCAAGTTTTCCTACTCAAAAGTTTGCTTATGTACAAAAAATACAAAAACAAACTTTTAAGTAGGAAAACTTGTACCGATCAAAATGATTTTTTTACTAAACTGTGCGCAATGTGATTGCACACAAAATGGTTGCTTGCGATTTTTCGAAAATGGGTTTTGTGATTTTATATCCTTCAACAAGTCAAAATGTGCGAGCGAGAGTCACATTAGGTCTTGTCTTCACCTTAAGTTGCCCCAAACGTAAAGCCGCCTTTTGACTATGAGATGTAATCCTACTATCCTACTAATATTATAAACGCGAAAGTTTGCAAGTATGGATGGATGGATGGATGTTTGTTACTCTTTCATGCCAGAACGGCTGAACGGATCTGGATGAAACCTGGCAGTGAGATGGATTATAGTCTGGAATAACACATAGGCTACTTTTTATCCCGTGGGAATACCGGGATTTTTATCTGCGAGGGTGAAACCGCGAGGCGCAACTAGTATATACAATTTTACATCCCATAGTCAAAAGCCGGCTTTAGAAGCTAGTTGGTAGCGTAACTTAGTTGCCTGATCTTCTAAGCTTTGGTCTCGTGGAACTGACCCATAGCTTCACCTGTTTTAAGACGTTTTAAAGTGAATGATATATTTCTCTGCCAAGTTTCATCCAGATCCGTTCAGCCGTTCCGGTGTGAAAGAGTAACAAACATCCATTCATCCATACTTAAAAACTTTCGCGTTTATAATACTTAGTAGTAGGATGAAACAAAATGGGAACTCTGAGTTCAGAACAAGATCATGTTCGTTACTTTTTTTATAAACTGGTTTTAAGTATAAATGCCACGAGCAACATTGAATTTTAAACATGCGCATTTTGTTTTGCACACAAAAAACTTGAACTAGCCAGGATCTAGAATATTAAAATGGTTTGTTAGTAAAAGCTAAGTGCCTCTTAAAGGTTTTAGATTGTATTTTTAAGATCATTTTTCTATGTTGAAACAGAAACAGAACAGGAAACCGACAATTGCAGCCCTCACAGCTCAGGCGTTAGCTTCGGGGCTAGTGTGTGGAAAGTCCACCGATATTAAGTATTAGTTTGTCACATAGGTTATTACTTTTTTTTATACAACTAGCTGATGGAACAAGCAGGTGGCCCACCTGATGTAAAGTGGTAACCATCACCTATAACAAAGCATTGCCTCGTAAGTCACGCACGATAGCAACGTGCCCTACGTCCATCAACTTGAGGCATACAGATGCCTTTTGTGTCTGTAATTACATCGGCGACCACACTCTGCAAACCGAAACACAGTAGAAGTACCTACTACGAGCATCAAACCCGGTATAATATATTTTCTAAGAGACTGTCTAACTAAAAAAAAAAACATAAGTCACATTTAATTGCTATGAGTTGAGCTATGACTTATGCCTAAATAAGGCAAGGCATTCCTCGAACCGCACCTAAATGGACCGCACCTAGGCGAAGCGCACCCAAGTACTTCTTCGAAGCGGGTGCGCTTCGCCTAGGTGCGGTTCATTTAGGTGCGGTTCGAGGAATGCCCTAATAAGGCTAGTAATAAGTATTTGTATGTTAGATCAACAAAAGGACTAACAGGTACTTACATCGTAAAACCATCCAAACTTGTCATACGGAATGTTGAAGGGGATATCCGGAAACTGCAGCGCAATATCTATGACCGGGTCATCTATGCCATCGAACAGCCAGTCGGACGCGTTGGCTGTCAGGAACAAGTTCTGGTGATAGAACCGGAGGAATAGATCCACTGGCACGTTTGCCCATGCGCTGGAAAACCGCCTCGTGTAGGCCACTGTCTGAAAGAATTACTAGAACTCAGACTTTTATACACTGACTAGCGACCCGCCCGCGCGCCCCTGCTTCGCACGAGTATATCATGCATGTATTATACATATAAACCTTCCTCTTGCATCACTCTACCTATTAAAAAAGCCGCATCAAAATCCGTTGCGTAGTTTTAAAGATTTAAGCATACATAGGGACATAGGGATATAGGGACAGAGAAAGCGACTTTGTTTTATACTATGTATTAGTGATGATAGAAAGAAAGAAAGAAAGAAAAGACATTTATTTAAACATACCGCACACGACAGACTGTACGAAACATATATATATATTAAAGGGAAATATTCTAGACAGATAAGACAATAAACATAGTAATGACACATAGAGAGCGAGAAACGAAAAAACTATAATAAAGAAAAATGTGATTGTGGAACGTGTGATTGTGGAACGCTGCCATGCACGGTCTGCATAAAAAGCCCTGAGCTCAGCATCAGCTGAGAACTAATTCCCAGCGCTGGTTTTCAGCACAGGGCTTAGAGTGAGTGACGCACGAACTGTATTTTAAATTAGTTGCTTGCATTTCGAATCTAAACACTCATGTGTGTACACACATGAGTGTTTAGATTCGAAATGCCACACAATTTATGAGTTGGATCAGTAAGGGTTTACAGAATGTATAATGATATAATATAAATAAATAAATAAATAAAATATAAATAATCGGTAGTTATCTAAGAAAAAATAGAATAAAAAAAAAATAAAAAACGAACCACACAATAGGGTTCTCCCGTTGCCTACACCATTCTCTTAAGAGTCTGGGTTTCACGGGAGAACCCCGTTATAGTTGTTTAGGAACTGCTCGTACTAGGTCCCCCAAGTACCTATTTGGTAACTTTCTCTATCCCCGTGCCACAGTGCTGTTTTTTTTTTTTTTTTTTTTTAATATTTCAAAAATACTTAAATAATAATTAGGACTAAAGGAGTGGGTTATCTTGTAAAGTGAACAATTTTTATAATAACATTAAAAGAAAAATAGATTAAGTAGATAATATTGGTAGACGTATGAGTGAGTAGTATAAATTAGAGAAGAGCGTTCACTTGACGGACTTTTGATACTATGTAGTGATAGATAGTGATGGGAAAAGCATAGCCCAATTGATGTTAAATGGTAACCATCAACTGTAACAGGTATGGCGAACCGGTCGGTCGCAGCTATAAGCCCAGTCGATCATGTCAACGCAAAAAAAAACATTTAAGTAGGTACCTTAGATCGTTTTTTATTAGCCCTTCAACCAAACGGACCACATGATGTTTAAAAATGAAAGATTGCACAGGGTTTTTGCATTGCCTCGAAAGTCACGCACGATAGGAGAGGGCCATACAATGCACCTTGCGTCCATCAACTTGAGGCATACAGATATTAAGCCTCATGTGCCTGTAACACCGGCAACCGCACTCTTTAAACCAGAACACAACACAGCAACGCTGCTTGAGTCTAAAAAGGTGTTATGGTAGTGGGTACTTCCCCGGACGAAGGCAATTGTATAAAACGCATTATGTGCCTGAAATTTCCAAAACAGAAAAACTGCAGATTTTGTTTTTTCGAAAGGTCAGGGCAATAAGCGAAACGTAGGAAAGCCCCACATCCGACCATTGTCTTGTAATTCTTCTTACGCGGGAAGTTTTGTCTAAAATATATATCGACGACCTCTGTGGCGCAGGGGGCAAGAGTCCGCCGGCAACGCAAGAGGTTGCGGGTTCGATTCCCGCCTCGGAACAAATTTGTGTACGATCTGCAGAAATTTGTTCCGTTGGTCTGGGTGTTTATGTATAATAAAAATATCTATCTATGTAAGTATATAATGTATTAAATATATCAGCCATCTAGTACCTATAACACAAGCTTTGAGTAGCTTACTTTGGGGCTAAATGATGCTGCATCTAGCCCCAGTGTGTTATATGTGCTGGACAATGTGGATTGTCCAGCATTATTTATTTATTATTTATTTATCATAAGTTCTACCGAAAGAAGAAAAGAAGTAAACATAAAATTCTGCGATTTTTGTCAAGGCATTATCATTTTTTTTAGTTCACCGAGTAAAAAAACTAAGTAAAACTGACTAATTTGAAAGGCCAAACTAAAACTAGGTTATATCTAACAAAAGATTTCAATTATAACTTACCGCTATAACAGGGTTAATACTGACGATGACATCAGAAAGGCTACCGTTGGATCGCTCCGGCTCGAAGAACCAATACCTCTGATTGTAGAACTGGACTGTACTATTGTCGTGCCACGTTAAATTCGCCTGTCAACAAAACGAATTTGAGCACCATTGGGCTAGTGATAACTCCTTAAGTGTGCTATCCATTTATTATGTTTTTATTAAAAGTAAACCAAATATAAATTACTAGTTGTGCCCCGCGGTTTCACTCGCGCAGATTTAAATCCCGGTTGGTATTCCCATAGGATAAAAAGTAGCCTATGTGCTATTGCTCTTAAGGCACGAATGTGCTAAAACTTTAAAGCCAAAATTGGTTATTTATGACATCTTAGAGCATACGATAGATAAAAGAATAATACCTACACCATAATGTAGTTTTTGTATTTATATGGTATACTAGCTGGTCCCCGCGACTTCGTCTGCGTACTTTTAATCTCTTCATCTCTTTTTTTCGCAATAAAAGGTAGCCTATGTTCTTTCTCAGGGTCTAAAGGTTGTCTGTGCCAAATTTCATCAAAATCGGTTGAGAGGTTTAAGCGGTAAAGCGTAACAGACAGACAGACAGACAGACAGACAGACAGACAGACAGACAGAGTTACTTTCGCATTTATAATATTAGTTGGGATTGGGACTTTCTTGCAATGGCTTACCTTACTATGCCTTTCTCTAAACACATAGGGCCCGAGTTGCTCCACCGTCAATGTGACATTGCTGCCGCCAGCCAGTATTTCGTCCACATTCGTTATATTAAAAAAATAACACTCCAAATACATAGGTATTGGTGTCTCTTTCCATATGTCGAAGGACATGGAAGTAGGTGTCAAGGTCATCCTCTGAAAATAATAAAATATTAGAAGCCTTCTACTAGCTATAAGACGAATTGTTTATGCCAGTGTTTTTCAATCTGTGGATCGCGACCCCCCTAGTCGCCGGCAAAAGGAAAAAGGCAAGGTTCTACACTACAGTAAAAACACAATTTCAGTGCGAATAAGGCGCACCTTGCTTACCTGCCGTACGGCAGGTGAACAATGGATGTCCCTGGCCATGAATAGGGATCAATGGCATAAACTGGAGGAAGCCTATACCCGAAGAGGGGTTCCTAACCTTAAAGAAGATTCCTTAATATGCAAAAAAAAAAATGTAGGTACTTAGAATAGTTTTTTATGTATATAGTTGGTAAGGAAAATAAAACGGGCTTTATTATTATTAAGGCGTACCTGTAACTTTTGGTCCCTCTATGACCCAAGGGGGTCGCCAGAATTTTTTAACCCATATAGGGGTCTCGTATTCAAAAAGATTGAAAAACACTGGTTTATGCAATAGATCAGACATAATTTTCCAGGTTAGCAAAACGGCTACTAGCTTAGCTTAACTTATCAAAGACTATAATAACGTCAAAGTCAAATGGGTTATTCATATTATATTTATTTTGCGATCTTCGAGGTATTTGAGATTTTTTGTACTAAGTAATTTGGGCATCATTAGTCATTAGTCATTTTTTTATAATTTTCAAGAATATTTGATGACTCATTCTGCACATAGGAGGTAGGTAGGTTTCTTGGTAGTCAGCCTACCTACCTACACCTTAGGTACCTACCTAGTTCTATGGTTAAAGACCCACTTACTTGATGTAGCTGTCCCATGAAGATAACTGGCCAGAACACCACCATGATGGCTCCCATTACCACCCCGAAGGAACCACAGCCCATGCAGATACCACTCTTCACTGTCGGAGACACCATCTTGCAGTCTGCTTATTTCCTGCTTAAATAAATAGGTACATAATGTTTTACGTGGCTGAGCTTTCTCTCATACAAACGAATTTATTGGGTGTCCTCGCCTGTGAACTTATGGAGACATGAGTCTTAACATCTGTATGCCTCTAGGTGATGAACACAAGGCAGTGTATCATAGAGCATATTCCTATTGAGCATGCCCTTCAAGGCAATGCATTGTTAATGGTGATGATCACCCCTCAATATCAGGTGAGTCATATGCTTGTTCCATCCACAAGTAGGACATTAAATATTTGTACGAGTAAGTTAGGAACAACCAATGACAAATGCAAGATTTTATTATGAGTAAAAGGGTGAAACAGGATGAGATATGAATATAAGCTGGTTTTTATGCATCCCGGACACTGAGCTCCACAAATGATAACAAAACTGTTTGTTTTTATGGTAGGTTTTGATTTGACTTACTATAGATAGGTACTTAGGTACTTTTGTGAACATAACTAAAATATTAAAGTTGGTTAAATAGTGGGTACCTAGATATATTTTACTTTCACTTGTGATTTACTGAGTTTTGCTACAAAGTTCGATAAACCTATTTACCAAAATATGGTGTTTCTTTGAATAAAAATACTAACTAGTATCTATTCCCTGTATCATCCCAATCAATTCAGTGGATAGGGTGTGATTGAGCCACAAATAACTAAATGTTACCATAACTTTTGTATTTATTAAACAAGTTAATTTGTATGAGCTAGAGTGGGTTTTATTATCTTAGTCTTAGAGTAATGGGGTTGGCTATAGCAATCCTTGTACCTGAGTTGAGGGTCGGGGATAGGGGGGATGCAAGTGGGGGTAGATGGCAAGTCTTCCCCTTGAGTCCTTTTTTCTAGGAAATGAAAAAAAATAATTTAATTTTTCAGGTAAGTTACTAGTTAGGTTAGGGTTTTTTTTTTATATATGAAGAAAATTGGTAGTAATATTTCATCTTTATGACAAAAAGACTCAAGGGAAGGAATTCTCATTAGGTTAGGGTTATTTTTTTTTTTTTTTTTTTAAGTGAAGAAATTTGAAGAAAATTTTTTTCATTTCCCAGAAAAAAGAACTATAGGGAAAGACTTGCCATCTACCCCCACATGCATCCCCCCTATCCCCAACCCTCAACTCAGGTACCAGGGTAGCTATAGTTTAACCGACTGAGCTATTTTAAGGCCTTCATCATGGTTTTAAGACTGCTGAAGCTGACTCCATCAGCTCACACCGAAAGTAGTACTCCAATGAAACCACTAGAGATGATAAATGACGATGCTATTAGTGGTCACCCATCCAACCACTAGTGGTCACCCATCAAAATGGTTCCGGAGCCGAATTCGTTTAAAAATGACAAACAAGCTATCTACGTCATAAGCGCTTCGTGAATGTATGTAGGAACATTATTTATTATTTTTTATTTACCTAGGTACCTACTTTACTTATCAAGAGATTTGATATCCCATGGTATGGTAGGTAGGTATTAGCTAAATAAGTCACAACATAACACACCAATAGAACTTAGTATCTCACTTCTTACTGCTGTTTTTCACAGTAAAATTCAGCCTTCCTTCGTCAAAAATTTTAGGTAATTTCTCCGAAACAAGTACCTACTTTATTTATTTACTTGTATCAATTATATTCAATTCACAAAAAAAATTATAGCTTTGAGATCACTACGCCGCACTTGCAATAACTAACACTCGCATGTACGAGTTTTATTTGTCATTTATTTGTTCTTATTTTTTGTAAACCACTGACACATTACGATACGACGGGAATCACAACAACAACCCAAGAGTATATAATGCTACGCTAAACAACAACATTCCGATCCCAACTACTTTACTCAACTGACCAAAGAGAATGTAAACTACGAGAAGAGGCGGGACTTAGTAAAGAGCCAATGGGATCCTTTTACATGGCACTTCAATACCAACACAACGAATATGTACGTCAAACAACAACAGTTTTACCAACCTATCAGCCTATATAGTGTTGCGCGATGGCACTCGCTTTTATATCGATATCGATAAAATATGCGAGATCGAAATCGTGGTTTTTGTTGTAATCCATTTATTGACTGAACCCACGTTTAAGTACAACCTAGGTCCCGAAGTCCTAGGTTGGACTTAAATATGGATCTGATATGAAATAAAAAGCTTTTTGCATTAGTACATATAATTTTTGTACCTAAACCTATTCATTTTATGAATTTGTTTTTTCATTTATTATAATGTTAAGTATGAGCAGGACGGACACGGTGAGCTTGACATGTTCTGTAACAAAGTATTTTTTATTAATTTCCAGTAGTTTTTTAAAGAAGTATTGTACCTAGAGTAGCATAAGTTTAAAAGACTAATTCACGTCATATTCTTGAAAAGGTTATAATAATTTTAACAGTACAAACTTATTATGCTATTTGCAACTCCCAGTTATTGTCATCTTTAGCATCGATTTTTTGTTTCTGAATAAGTGGGTACCTAATATGAGGGCAAAATATAAAAATCAACTTACTTTCACAGTCTCGAAGTTCTTATTAGGTATGTCATCAAAGCCGTAACTGTTACCACAGTAGGTATGTGACCGAGGGCTCACTAATATCGGTAGTTGGTACTAATCTTTTCATCTTTAGCATGGATTTTTCACTGGTAGTATCTGCAATATACATATATATATTATAATTATATAACCCGATAATCATGAATTTGTGCATTTAGTATGGAAAAATTTTAAATTTCAAAAAAACAAATACTTGATTACTATTAGCCACCGCGGAAAGCCCATTTTGTAAGACAGTGTATGTAGCCTCCTAGATGTGCACGTTATAATGGGATATTAGCATAGAAAGAACTGTCCGACACAGTTATCGATAATTACATTAGGTACATCACTATAACACGAATATTCACTATTAACCTCTAGTAAATCCATAAAATCTCTTTTCAATACGATGCGTGTTGTTTGTGCGTTGATTGTATTCACTAAAATATCTAATTAAATGTTTACCGAGCCTCATCCATAGAAACTAGACTTCCTTTTTCTATAATTTTACGGCTCGCTTGATCTCCACAATTTCGCACGTTATGAATCGTTTTTTGGAGGTATCGCCGTAAAATATTACGTTAACTGAACAATAACGATCAATTTCACACTTATAGACGTAATTATTTTGATAAATCTGCTAGAAATTTACAAAAACAAACAAAATACGAGTGGAAGCTACAAGTAAACAAAGCAGACAGACGAAGAAGAGAGTGAGTTGTGAAAGAACGAGAGAACACTGATTGAATGGAACGATCATTCGTTCCATTCAATCAGTGTCAATCAAGCAATTCAAGCAACAATCATGTCAAATCAGTCAATCATCCATTATTTGACATGCTAATTCCATACAAAATTTTTGACGTTCCTTGTTGCGTCAGGGTGCAACTGACTGACTGACCAACTGATTAAACTCAAATGAACTCTGTCTGACTGACTGACTGAACTGACTGACTGACTGCTGCTGAATGAGTGAGTGAGTGAGATCAGTGAGAATTGAGAAGAGAACTGAAATTAGAGATGTGTCAAAAAGAGTTATTGCCTCGAGTCAACTCGAGTTGAATTAATCCAATTCGAGTCGAATCAAACGAAAGAGCGATAGCGCAATTCGTTCAAGCTCACGCTTTAATACAAACTCCCGTCATCTCACATATACATTTTTTTTCAATTGTGTGTGAGGCAACTTCGACCATGTCAAGTTTAGCAATGTTATTTGTCATAACAAGGAGTTGCACTTCACATTTTTGCAAGAATGCCAGAAAAACACGAGAAAGAGAATGTGGAACCTTGTTTACATCGTGTTTTTATCGAGTTTTTGCGAGAATGTGGAGCGGGCTTCAAAATTCAAACACTTATTTCGTTTTGCTAACTCGAGTTAACTCGAGTTGGTGTTTATCCCGAGTTGGTGTTTATCCCGAGTTGGCACATCGCTAACTGACTGACCGAACTATAGACCGAAGTTCGGTCTACTACCAACTACCATACAAGAGCCTTATTCACTATGACCATAATACACCGCGATCACAGCAAAGACAAGGCAGCCGGTCTCATACGGTCAGGGCAAAGTATCTCCTATGTCGTATAGAATAAAGCCCAACATCAAGTTTTGACGTTTCACGGTTTGGGGCAAGGAATCTCTTATTTTCATAGTGAATACGCCCCAGCACAGAAATATAAAGGTTTTCTCTATTCCGTGAAGTACAGTGTGCAGTCAGCAGGCCTATTGGCTATCTCGGTGGATATCTCCTAGTGAAGATCACTCGCCAAAGTGTTCAACAATCGGCTGTCAAACAGCTGGTTTCGTATTGGCTATCTTCAGTGTCTAACTAGAATGACGTCATGAGCACTTGATATTGACGATAGTCACCGACCCCAATTTGTTAGTCACCGTAACACTATTTTGACTAGAGATTGCGATTGTCTACGCATAGTGGACAACAAATTGATGATCATTACCTATTCGTCAAAGACACTACTCCGAGGCAGTGTTTAATGAATATTATTGATAGACACCGAGGCCGTTATAGGTATTCTAATTAGTAAAAGTGGTGACTGTTGTTGAGATTTGTGTTTGTTGTTAAGTAGGTAGGTATGGCACGTCTTATTGGGATATGCTGAAGACGAGCGAAAACGACGTGCTCTTATTATTGAGAGACACCGCCTGCGCTAATAGTTTTATAGGTTTTATAGGAAAAAAAACAAAAAACATGCATGTAGTAAGTAAAATATTATATATTTATTTATTTTGTTCTATAAAATCTACTATTATAATATTTTATTTACAATTCCATATCATAGTAGGTAGGTACCATTATTACAGGCACATGTACCTACCTTGCCTCAAGCTGATGGACGCAAGGCAGTGCATCGTAGGGCGCGTTCCTTTCTTGCGTGACTTAAGAGGCATTGCTTTGTGATGTTTACCACTTAACATCAGGTGGGCCATCTGCTTGTTTAATTTGTTAAGAATTCAATAAGTGACAGATTACACATATTTTGATTTCAGATTTTTAGTAAGTGTATCGCCGCATATAGAAAAAATATTTAAAATTTATAATACTTACATACTTACGATTCCTAACTAAGTATATCTTTGTCTTTGTGACCTCTGCCTTTGAGCTGGAAGAGTGGAGCGCTGACCTTGGCCTTAAAGTAAAATACTTTTTCTTTTCAACAAAAAGTCCTGTGTCATGACCACTTGAGTATTTGTAAGCTCATCAAGGGAATGTCTCAAGTGCAGCTTGTTTATAAATATCCTACATAAGTGCTTGGCGACAGATTTTCAACTTGTGTCGTATCCAACAACTTACATTCTTGGTGGCATCTATAAAGTAGATATTCTACGTAAGTTGACAAAGTATTTTAATAACGTGGACATTTACATTTTTAAAACAAACTAATAAGATCTAAAATTTTGCTAAGTACCATATTCACACTAAAAACAAATCTTTATCGTTTTACCGGGAGTCTACGAAGTTACTTACGCTAGTTGTACTTGCCTTGTAGATTTATGTAGCAATATTTTTACACAAACGAACTTGATAAACACAATTCACAAAGTAGTAATAGGTACACTCGCTCGATACACTGAAATAAAATGAATTTGAATTTACCGCCAAACCTTAGGTACCTACGTCAGTATAAATAAACCGCCTAAAACAAAATATATCCTAAAATATAGTACTGTAATAATCAAAAAGTATTACTAAACTTAGCCGTATAATATTCGATGACATCGTCGTGAATGAATGAATGAATGTTCAAGCGTGGCGAAGAGCACCGGAACCCGGTTCACGCCCACCGTAAATCACCGTTACTTGATATCCACTCAGTGTGATAGGCAATACCAATGTTATGAAATTCTCAGTTGTCATCAAAGTTCGGTGTACAACCGAAGCCAGTTAGTCACGGTCACTGTAAAAGATAGCCAATAGGCGGTCAGAGTGCAGTCAGGTCAGTGCAAGGAATTTGAATACAAGTACATTCAAATTCCTTGTCAGAGTGCAGTAAGGGCTGCCAGCTTATCGTTCTAAAATAAAAATACTCTAAAAATACATAAAACTGCAGCAACGCACGGGAGGATTATGAGGATGTTAAAAAATATGCAAATCAATGTGTAGATATATTTTTATGCTCCTTGTGATGCAAAAGTTATGTAAAGTACCTAACACATTTTTCTAGAAATTGTAGATTTGTATCATTATTACGATTTCATATTAACACTATGTATTCCAGCCAGCAGACGTGTTTTGTGATGGCATGGCTACAGAATCTTCCGGTTGTCTAATCATTAGTCGTAGACTACCTACTTGCTGAGATGACGGCTGATAGAGGAGAGTGGAGAGCAAAAACCTGTTGTGCCGACCCCACATGAAGTGGGTTAGGGGCAGGAAAATGAATGATGATGAGACTACCTACCTACTTCTCTTTTGCAAGGCAAATATTTAGTTGGAAACTTCAACCTGTCAAAGGTAGAAAATAAATCTTATTTCCTAACGCGGTTTAACTTGGGTTTCACAGCACAGACATAGTACGCTTTGATAGATGCTAACGCATCGTGGATTCCAGATTAAATGTAATTTTACTAAAATACTGTTCATGTATTGCCGTATACAATATGTACCTATCTACTTTTTTCTTGTGCACTGCTGACACATCTAATGTCCACAATACACAAAGGCTGAAAAAATGATTTGGAGCCTTATTTTAATTATTTACTCACGTCCATAATTATTATCAGTACATGGTCCAGGGTCAAAAAACATGTTACAATTAGGTTAAAAAACGATATTTATAATTCATAGGTATGTAGTGGATTATTCATGACCTAACTCGATTTATTTCTAATCTATAGGTACCTACACGTGAATTAAAACAAGAAGTCATATTTAAAAACTGAAACAGAAACAGCTTCACGACTTTGATCCCCAGGCACGGTAGATATCCCTTCAGATCTCCCAGTACCAAGTAGGTTCTAATTCAAGATTCTTTGAGGATGTCTAAGGGGGGTAGTCAGAGGTACGTCCAAACATTACATTTGGCACATACCCACATTTTGCAGTAGTTAGTATTCCATACGTGACAGGTTGCAAGCCCATCGCCGCTGTTAGAATACTAACTGGTTTCCTCACGATGTTTTCCTTCACCGTTTAAGAGCACTGGCATTGCGCACATAAATTTTTCGTCATATTTAATAATTAAATAACAGTGTACATAAGAATTAACTCACCCCTGAAGAATATTCTAAGAATTTTCCTATAATTCAGAGGGCAATAATATTCTCAGTCCTCAACATGGATAAAAAAATGAGGTGTACCTATTTTTCGAATGCCGCATATCCTAACACACCGTACCCCTCATACAGTTGAGAGGTTTTCACAAAATCCATAGGTACGTAATTCAAATAAAAAAACAACATTTCCTACTTATTATCTTTATTGAGTAAATTACAAAAAATTCGGTGTAGGTACTTCATGAATTTCAATTTAGACAGAAATCCTGCATAAACATAATTATTATTTCAACATTACTTAGTTATCCTAAACCGATATTGTTTACCACGCTGAAATCTGCTAACAATAATTAATATTAATGAAGCATTTGGAATGGTCCATAGAAAGCCTACACTCAAATTGATACAAGCAAACAACTTACAATAAGCAAGCATTTGCATCCGCTATGTTATAAATATTTGGTAGGCTAAAATTTTCTGCTGTAGCTTGCTTCATAGGAGAAAATCATTAAAATGATACAGAGCTTGTTCGTAAAAACATACCAATAAGTACTTACTAAAATTACTTAAAGCTAAACTCTTATTAGACGCCCTCAAGAATAATTGTTGGTGGCTTTCGCAATTTTACCACACCAAATAAAATTACGAGTAATGCGTAAATTACCGAATTGATGCGGACGCACTTGAGACGTGTTTGAACCAGTGTTGCCAATGGTAACAAAACCCTACCATTTTGGTAGTTTTTCCGAGCAAGCTCTTACCATAGATGCTTAGTTGATAGCGATAAGGCCGGACTCCAGAAGCTTCTGGATCTTGGCGGCTACTTCCGGGTTCTTGAGATGGTCTTGTAGAGCGTGGGGGTCCTGCTGCATTTGTTCAAGAATGCAACGCATAGCGGGATCGCGTAAGATTTGCTGCACCTCCGGATCAGCCATTGCGCGCTTGCGAACCTGTAATGATGACGAACGCCATGAATAAAGTAAAAGTTACATTAGTCAGAAGAGTCAGAAGAGTAGTAGTCAGAAGAGAAGAGTAGTCAGAAGAGTAGTAGAGCTCTTTGTGAAGGGCTCGTCCGGGGAAATACTACCACCACGCCTTTTTCTGCCGCCAAGCAGCAACGCTGTTTCGGTTTGAAGAGTGTGGTCGCCGGTGTAATTACAGGCACATGAGGCTTAACATCTGTATGCCTCAAGTTGATGGACGCAGGGCAGTGCATCGTAGGGCACGTTTTTATTGTGCGTGACCTACGGGGCAATGTTCTGTTTATAGGTGATGGTCACCACTTAACATCAGGTGGGCCATCTGCTTGTTCCATCAGCAAGTTGTAAAAAAAAAAGTCATGTCGAAGGTATGGTCTTATTTCTAAGGATCTTAATTTTATCCACGTTAAATGGATTTTGTTATTACTTTAGTGTGAACGTAAAACGTAAATGACGTAAAAACCTTTTAAAGGGTCCGGTGACTGCGGCTCGCAATTTCGAGGTGCGATTGGCTATTATTTCATTTTATTTCATTTTGGGGAGGTTGTTTGAAATAATAACTCTAAAGAAACACGCATAAATACTGTTCGAACACAAATAATACAATAATATAAGGGAAATGTGCTTGAGTCAGAAATCATTTTGGTATTAGGTAAACGTAAGACCAAACATACTAATACCAAAATGATTTCTGATTCGGGCATGTTTCCCTTATATTATTGTATTATTTGTGTTCGAACAGTATTTATGCGTGTTTCTTTAGAGTTATTTTTTCAAACAATCTCCCCGAAATGAAATAAAATGAAATAATAGCCAATCGCACTTCGAAATTGCGAGCCGCTGTCACCGGAGCCTTAATAGCTATGCTATTAAAAGCCATCGCGTGCAATCATATTATTGCGTCTGATAAGACACCCACGAGTCTATTAATCTAAAACTATCGCTATGGCTTTCTTTAGTTTGCTTGCTTAGCAGTAGCAATAAAACGAGTTGCTCTTGTTGGATCAGCCAATCTTACCGCTGTCGTTGTTTCTCGTGCTAGTCGATTGTCGTGTTGTCAAAATTTTTTGTACGACATTCTTTTTCTTTATCATTAAACCAAGTTTTCTTTTTAAATGTATAGAGACCTATGTCCAGCAGGCTAATGATGATTATACATACCTCCTCTGGGTTAGAGTTGAGTTGCGTGGAGCACGCTCTGTATCCCTCCAGCGCCTCGGCGTTGTTGGGGTCCAGCTCTAACGCTTTCTGGTACGCCATCTGGGCCTTAGCTTGCTGCTGCATGCCCTGAGTACATAAAATCAAAATCAGACTGATCTATTCTGTACAATTACAAGATTCACTTTGAAACGCCTTTTATGTGAATTTGCCGAAAAAATATACTAATATTATAAATGCGAAAATTTGTAAGTATGGATGGATGGATGTTTGTTACTCTAACTCCAGATCGGCTGACTGGAACTGGATGAAACTTGGCAGAGTCTGGAATAACACATAGGCTACTTTTTATCCCGTGGGAATACCGGGATTTATATCTGCGCGGGTGAAACCGCGGGGCTTGTTACTTGTGTTGGACTCCTGTATCCTCATTTATTTAGACTCTGAGGTGGTCCATTATGCGTGGAAACCGCGGGGCGCAACTAGTTAAAAACAAATACCTGTAGGATCTTCCCCTTCCGGATCCAGCCCTTGATGAACTTGGAGTCGAGCTTCAGACAGAGGTCGCAGTCCTTCAGGCCGAGGTCGAAGGCGGCCAGCTTGGTGTAGCAAGCGGCGCGGTTGGAGTACAGCTTGGGATCGTCGGGGTTGCGCTTTATGGCTTCCGTGTAGTGCTTCACTGCGGTGCTGTAGTCACCTGGGATATTATTCAATTATATATATATCTAAATATATATAACTCAAAGGTGACTGACTGACATAGTGATCTCATCAACGCACAGCCCAAACCACTGGACGGATCGGGCTGAAATTTGGCATGCAGGTAGATGTTATGACGTAAGCATCCGTTAAGAAAGGATTTTTATCAATTCTACCCCCAAGGGGATAAAAGAGGCGATGAAAGTTTGTATGAAACTTTGAATTCCTTGGCGCGAGCAAAGCCGCGGGTTCAGCTAGTTCAATTATAAGGTTACTAGCGACCCGCCTGCGCGCCCCTGCTTCGCACGGGTGCATACCTATATCATGCATGTTTTATACATATAAGCCTTCCTCTTGAATCACTCTATCTATTAAAAAAAACCTCATCAAAATCCGTTGCGTAGATTTAAAGATTTAAGCATACAAAAGGACAAGGATACATAGGGACAGAGAAAGCGACTTTGTTTTATACTATGTAGTGATACAATTTTAGAATTGAATGCAGTAGAAAAATCTTTATATTTGTCTCCTTATTATCTAAAAGTAGCGTTTGCTAAATTATTATTCATTTATTTATTCAACAAAACTTAAATTACAGTATTATTAATACAACAATGTGAAACCTAATTGATTGAGGAGTGAAGCGAACGAAAATCTTACCAACTTGGGCGATTTGATACTTATATTTTCGGAGCGTTCGCGTCGCTTCACGCAATCTCAGTTCGGGGCGAATTACTAGTAAGGTTTGTGTCGATGGACAAAAAAGGCCACCATTCATATGCTGTATGAGCTCAAGCCCATACAGAAGTTGCTTTGCCATGGCACACACACTTTTTAAGTGTGGCCTATTTAGTATCTTTCTTCTCTAGTGTCTTGTTATTTTTCTAGTTTTTGTGTTTTTTGATTTCGACATCTCATCAATACCTACCCAATATGGTATCACCATAGCTTACCGAGGAAGGGGATTACGGCGAAATTATATAAGTAGGGAAAGCTTAAGTTATCAAATAAAATCAATAAACTTCCGCAGGCATCAGCCTGAACAAATGACATGGCCATGTGCTTCGGAGCTTCACGGCTATGATGAATAGCTTGGGCGAACAAAATAGTGAGAATTTGACGAAAAATTGCCGAATGAAAGAAAAACAGGAATGTGCAAAACCACAATACTTAAATATCTAACCTACCTTTCTTAAAGTAATCATTGCCAAGCTCCTTCTCCTGCTCTGCCCTCACGGGATCCACGTAAGCCTTCTTCTCTTCCTCAGCCACCTTCTTCTCCATCAGACTGAGCAAAGTCTTGATCTCTGGCGTGCGGTGCTCAGACATCGACTTCTCGAAGTAGGTTTTCGCTAACTTCCACTGCTCCATCTTTTTGTATGCGTTACCTGAAAGCATCATAATATTGGAGGTCGTTAGTAGCTCTACCTGGTATGCCGTGCTGTGGGTTCGAATCGTGGATGAATATAAACGATGACTAGCCTTACCAAGATGCCGGTGGTAGCGACCCCGCCTTCCGATCCTAAGGTCGTGGGTTCAAAACCAGTCGCGCACCAATGAGTTTTTCTGTTCAAAAATTTATGTGCACAATGCCAGTACTCTCAAACGGTGAAGGAAAACATCGCGAGGAAACCGGCATGTTGCAAAACCTAACAAGTTCTATAACATGTGTCAAGTGCTCGAAAGGAGCCTCTTAAGGCGCACTTAAAGTCCTTTCACTACACAGTTTCGAAAGAAACTAGTGACACGACAAGAACAAGAAGACCAAGAAGGGACAGTAACAGGTTAACGCTCCATAACGCTCAGTTTATAGATGCCCTGCTTTTTGTGCTGTATAGGCTGTGGTTTCGATCCTAATCGATAACAAACATTTGTGCAATGAACAAAGCACTTTGCTTCCACTTTTAAAATGCAAACTGCCAAAGAGTGGAACTCCTTGCAGGCGTCTGTTTTTCCAGATGCCTATAATTTGGATGTCTTCAAGAGAAGAGTGAATAGGTATCTTCTAGGTAAGCGTGCTACACCGTAGACCGCATCGTCACTTACCATCAGGTGAGATAGCGGTCAAACGTTTTACCTATAATATGTAAAAAAAAAAGATGCAGGTGGATGAAATTCCACCTTGTATGCTGGTTGGAATCGTAGATGAATATACAAAAGCTTAGGTAGGTAGATGTTTTTTCTGTACCTTGATCAGCGGTCTTCTCATCGTGTCAAGAGTTTTAAGTGTGCCTCAAATAAGTTTCCTTCGAGTGGTGTGTATGTGTAGTGTGTATGTAGGTAGCAAGCGTCATATACCTATTTGAATTTTGAATCTGTTGTCTGAAATGTAGAACTAACCTAACATCAGATGAGTATAATAAGGTTTGCTTAGCACCTATACTATACCATCCTTGCAGCTTTTGAGTCTAATCTATAATAGATGTAGCCAATACGCGTGGAGCTGACCAAGCCGCTTTTCTTCATTATATTTTCCATTACCATTTCAAGTCGGTAGCATTTAACAAATAGATTTCGATGGATATGAACTCATCGAACTTGCCAGGTTGCTAACACTAAACCATGAGTGCTCTCTACAAATTATCTAATAGATATTACTAATAAGTTAAATTAATTGGTACCCCAGAGATGGTAAGCGCAAGAGAGGGCATCAACAGACCAGATGGGAAGACGACCTCATACTCACAGCGGGCCATCACAGGAGAAGGGTAGCACATGATGGAACTCAGTGGAAAATGTTAGAGGAGGCCTATGCCAAGAGACATACCGAACTGCGGGACATCTTATAATTTTTATCTGTAACTTTATTTATACCAATACTATATATTACCATGTAAACCCAAGTTTGGAATAAATGGCTTATTATTATTATAAATAAGTTAAATTAGGTAGTAGGTTAGTATTCCAGACAGTAAGTGAACATTTAAATGGCACCGACTTATCAAAGGTCAGGTGTCTTTGACCTGAGTACATTGACTAATTCATTCTCCTAGGTAACTGTGGGTGAAGCTATACCTGTTATTCTTATCATAAAAGAAGGTGAATAATTAATGAAAATAATAGAATTACCAATCCTTGTGAAAGCTTTAGCTATTAACTTGAAGTCTGCCCTGTTTTCTCTGCCAATTTCAATAGCCTTCTCACATTCCTTAATACATTTCTCATACTCCTTTTGTTCAAAGTACACGGCCGCCATGTTTGTGTAGAATGTTATATCTGTAGGATCATGCTCAATAGCTTTTTGGTAATGTTCTACTGCTTTGTCAAAATCCTTGTTTTTGTATGCATTATTGCCTAAGCCTTTCTCTTGCAAAGCTAGTTTTTTGTTTTCTGGCAAATCTTCCTGCATTGGTTTAGGCGGTTCTTCTTTTTTGGGTGGAGGTGGGGTCGGTTTTTCTTCTTGAGAATCGACATCCATTTCATAGGCGTTTTTAGGCATGCCTAGGATTACTCTGAGTGTTGCAAAAAATCTTTTATCTTCCATATTACACTCTATTCTTCGGAGATCATATGGGTTAACCGCCAGTTTCTGTAAACATGACAAATAGCATCAGTTTTTCTTGTTCTCAAAGGAATATGCTTGAAGGCAATGTGGTTGTGGTACTGGAGCCTAGATAAACAGCCTGGAGCCTAGACTTTTTACTTATTCCATTTCTATTCCGCTCATTAGCTGTCTGCTTTATTTTGTTGTTGACATTATTAATTTACTTTGGTATTTAATTACTTAAATCAGAAGGATCAATAACCAACTGTCAATCAGAGAACAAAAGAAGTGTTCATAAACACTTTTCTCTTTGACTTTTCAAAACAGATTGTTATTGATAAGAGCATTCTCACAAGTTATTAAACCTGGCATGGTGTTTAAGTAATGTACTTACGTACACACATATTCATCAATTCAGCAGGCTATAGGTACTGCTCATTTTCATGTCCACACACCATATATTTTTTTTTGTTTGGCTTTGTGCAGCTTTCTAATTCAATGTGCACATAAACTTCACAAGGAATTTACAAGGAATTAGAATGGATAACAAAACTTACAAGATACATAATGTGCTACCTATTTTGAAAAGAAACTGTGTAAAGAGCATGAGAATTTTAATTTAAACTAACCAGTTACAGCAGTCTAGAATCACATGAAATAATCTTAAAATTGGGTGAATCTAGTGCCAGTTCCACACAACTAAGCCTTTAAGAGTAGGCAAGAAACCAACAGCTTCATTAATAATGTGGGTTGGCTATAGGAATCCTTGTACCGGAGTTGAGGGTTGGGGATAGGGGGGATGCAAGTGGGGGTAGATGACAAGTCTTCCCCTTGAGTCCTTTTTTCTAGGAAATGAAAAAAAATAATTTAATTTTTCAGGTAAGTTACTAGTTAGGTTAGGGTTTTTTTTTTATATGAAAAAAAATGGTAGTAATATTTCATCTCTATGACAAAAAGACTCAAGGGAAGGAATTCTCATTAGGTTAGGGTTATTTTATTTATTTTTTTAAAGTGAAGAAATTTGAAGGAAATCTTTGGAATTTTTTTTTCATTTCCTAGAAAAAATAACTATAGGGAAAGACTTGCCATCTACCCCCACATGCTTTCCCCCTATCCCCAACCCTCAACTCAGGTACCAGGGTAGCTATAGTTTAACCAATAATGTTTTTGGATCATCACTTGGAACTATACTAATTATGATGAGAGAGAGAGAGAGAGAAAGAAGAGAGAAAGCAGCACAAATCAAGATAAAGGTACTTACCTCAACCATTTTCACATATTCAGGGTCAGACAGCCACTCTCTAGTCTGAGGGTCTGCCCTAAGTTTTGCGAAGACATCTTGGCTTGCAGATGCAAATTCTTGCAACTGTTTCTGGACCTCACTCAGTCCAGATGCTAGCTGGGCGTTGCTAGGGTCCTTTGTTAGGCCTTCCTCGTAAGCCTTGGCTGCATCTTCATACCTTCCCAGGTAAGCTAACGCACTACCTTTTCTAGAGTATCCCTTCGACCAGCCTGGGTTGATAGAGACGGTCTGTTCGGCATCTTCCAACGCTGCGGCGTAGCTCCCTGCTTTCGCATGAGCCGCTGAACGGTTGCTGTACAGAACGTGGTTCTTTGGATCGAGTTCAATAGCTTGTGTGTAATATTTGATGGCCTCTTCGAAGTTCTCCGACGACAGAGCTGCATTGCCCTTCTCTTTTAACTGGTTCACCTAAAAATCACCACACGTTCGTTAAGCATGACGCGAAAACCGATTGAATCACTGATCCAGCGTCGGGATAACCTCTCACCTGTTCCATTATTTTCAAGGAAGTAGCTATTTAGATCATATGAATTGGCGCACTTAGGTTTAATTATAGCACTTGTAGTTGCTGTTCGTAACGTTTATGCACTTCTCTTCAAAATAAAAAAGGACAACGGCAAAATGTACCAAATGAATGACACTCCAAATTCGATTCGAGAAAATTCCGTTCGCTTCTTTCTTTGCGAAAAGTCGACCGACATCGAAACTAACTAAAGATTTGTTCCAGAGAATTCCATTGACTTATCGCATTCAAGCATACATTTTTGTTCTCTTTCACACTTAAAAAATATTTTTAGCCATCTCTTTCACATTTTGGTGCAATGAAACATAACCTACTATTATAAATGCGAAAGTTTGTAAGTATGGATGGATGGACGGGTGGATGGGTGGATGGGTGGATGGATGGATGGATGTTTGTTACTCTATAACTTCAGAACGGCTGAATGGATCTTGGTGAAAATCGGCACAGAGATAACATATTATAGTCTGGAATAACACATAGGCTACTTTTTATCCCGAGGTAATACCGGGATTTAAAGCTACGCGGGTGAAACCGCAGGGCGCTACTAGTGTAGTATATTTTTTCTGTGGGACTATTTCATCTGTGTACTTACGGTATCTTGTTGTTGAGTTGATGCTGTGCTGCTGCACTCTGTGTCGCCCTCCCTCCCTTCCAGCCAGGGCTGCCATTTGTACGTTTATAATCGTATTTGTACGATTCCGACGACCGAAGCATCGAAATCGTACAGGAAACGTAGAATTTTTACATACAATTCGATTTCGATTACACTTTTTGTAATGGCCATTTTGTAATATTTCATACTAGCGGCCTGTCCCAGCTTCGCATGGGTGGACATAATTTTGTCAACATTTTAGGATAAACTTAGACTCCCGTGATTCGTAGCCCATGAAGGTGAAAATACACGTGCCAGTAAAATGGAACAGTACCGGGCATGCAAGTTACAGGTATGCAGGATTAACGGGCACATTGTGGATACATTTGCAAGTTAACTCGTCAGGTCAGGTGTTGCACGTTCACACATGCTGGTTTCGTAGACCCCCGCGACCCCTCCCTGACGTGGCATACCAACACGTCAGGTACTGGCATGCCTGTACCTGTCGCGACGTTCAAACATGCCAGTTTCGTAGCCCCCCGAATCCCCTCCCTCACGTGGCATGCCAGTACCTGATCCTAAAACAGTATGTTGTGCTTACTACTTGTATGCCAGGTACAGGCATGTCAATTAGCGTATGTGCCTGTACGCCTGTAGCTTGCATGCAAGTGTGCTAGCTATGATGGGCATGTGTATTTTCACCATTATGCCCGCGTGAGAACCTGAGCGAGTGAGAACTGGCCTCGCGGTCGCGCTTTCTAAGGCGCACTAAAGTTTTTAATTTCGTAATATCTTTTGAATGGAATGTCTGATTTTAAAAAATCAAGAAGTAATCTACAGGTATTGAAACAGCCTTGCATACAAAATGATTTATTTGGATAACGACTAATATAAAGGTATAGAAACCATGGTCTGTTTTTGGTCGACATTTCTATCAATATTTTGAATGTAAAAAAGTAGTTGTAGAAACATAACTACAATAGTTAGATATGTGCTATCACTGACTTATTTGTAGATAATGATGTGTTCTATAATATTGTGGAACATTTTTTTGGTCTATCATCTATAGTTTTCGCAGCGCATGCGGTGAAAGACATTTTATATTACACCTCGGTTTACATTTTTTGTTTTAGTAGGGATCCCTAATTTTTTTCAGTATAAAATGTAACCAATGTTACTCAGGGATAATGTAACTTTCTTATGGTGAAAGAATTTTTGAAATCTGACCAGTGGTTTTTGAGCCTATTCGAAACATACAAACATACAAAGTAGATAGTAGATAGTGTAGACATACATAATATAATCATCAATTAGTAGATAAGATTAGCAGGATGAAAAATCGTACATAATATGTTCGATTTGTTATACTAACTTTTAGTGCGAACGTTTTTAAGTATGGATGGATGTTTGTTACTTAAACTTCAGAACGGCCGAACGGATCTTGGCGAAAATTATCACAGAGATATATTATAGTCTGGAATAACACAAAGGCTACTTTTTATCCCTTAGGAATACCGGGATTTAAAACTACGCGGGTGAAACCACGGGGCGCTACTAGTTTTTAATCATTTTCATGGCGTATGATCTTTTTTAAGCTGTGGTACTGGTACGATTGCGGCATATTTTCTCCTGTCAGCCCTGCTCCCTGCCATGCCAAAGTTGCCTTCAAAGAGAATGTAAAACTCAAAGAGTATACAATAACTACGTATTGCCTGCCTTGCCTTGCAAAATAAAAAAAAAACAATCCTGTGTCGGTCGTTTTGTAGCTTTGTAGTATTTGTGGTCTTTTCATTTTACGTAGGTGTTGTATTTTCTTTGCACCAATCCTTGCATCGTTGTGCTATCTAGGATGCGGATTTCCTAAAATAATTTAGTCAAAACATCATTCTTTCATGGCGTCCGTCCTGTCGTCGTGACTGAATTCCTAGATCATTGAATACGGATGCTTGTCGTCACGCTAATCAATGAGCACTGGATAAACAGGGTTTTGTGATATGGTATATTGTGATCATTCTAAACAGTGCGAAAATACCGAGTGATTAATAATCTGGTTGATGGGGATTTGATCGTTAGGTACAGTGTAGCACCCGTAGTAAGACGTGCTTTCCCAGACCTGTGTGACTCATTTGCAAACTGCAGTGGTAACATACTGGTTACCATGGACACGGATGATGGCGAGTCCTCAAGCAGCGGGCCTATGTCAAGCCTGAACAGCTTGTTCTCATTCACAAGCCCTGCAGTCAAGAAGCTACTTGGATGGAAACAGGTAGGAATGTTTACAAAGTTTACAAAAAGGTGGCTTAGCTTGGAACTTCTGTTTAATGTTTATTCATAAGTTGCATTGCATTTTGCACTGATTAGCAATCAAGCATTCTAGTCAGGTTGTAAAAGGGTACCCAGTCTTGCAAAGAATGTGCAGTTATTTTCTAGGTACCCAGGTAGTTTTCTGCAATAAGTATTGTATTTGTAAGTATAGTACTTGTTACGAGATAAATCATTTTCGTAGTGTAGTGGATCTATTCCTCACTCAGGACAAACATTTTATATGGTTTTCTCTTTTGTGTTTGTTTTTCATTCAGCTACTGTATAGATATTCTTTGTTGCTAATTTACTTATTTAATTCATAATTTATTTAATTACTAAATTATAAACCAACACACACAGGAACACAATAAAGTATGCTAAAATTTAGTTAACTCTATAAGTATTGTGTTCCGCCTCCCATGACACAGGCTTGTCCTAGTGCAGGGATCAATGGTAACCAATGTTTAAAGACTAAGATTAAGTAGGTATTTGATAAATAAATGTATTTGTATGGTTCTCATAGTACCTACAGTTTTGTTTCGTTCTACATAGCTTAATAGATAGATAGATTTTACAAATTATGCAAACATCTATCACAGACACTTAAGATAAAACTTCTAGACAAATAAAAAAATAGGTTATTTCCGAGTGATCTAGAAAAGCTGCTAAGAGTGATTATTGATCTCAAAATGAGTCATACCTAGCAGCATTTATTCAATACTCAGAAACAGTGACTCAAAATTTTTTACTATTTCCTGACTATCATTATTATTTTTGTAACTTCACTAGATCATCATTACTATTAGTTATTAAAAAAAGTAAAAATTTTGTTTATTTTTCTCTTCACAAAGTAAGTAAGTATCTATGCTTGATGAAAGTGTTTTGATGCAAGGTTTACCTGTTTTGCAAGAGACTGGTGCCTTATCTTGGTTAAAAAACCTGTAATACAGGTCACCAGGCCTCTGCTCCACAGGCATTGAGCCCAAAGAATTCTATTGCTGAACATGCTTCAACATACAACTTTTTAATCAATTTTTAAGGAATTTTTGTCAGTATTGAACATGTCAGTTCCATCATGCCTTTGTATTGGACTCCTGTATCTGCATTTAGAGACGAAATGGTCCATTATTTGTGTGAGTCCATCATGCCATATATAGAGTTCTTGCCAAATATACAGGTACTCTCACCATCCACCATCTTACTGCAATTGCAATCACACATGATTACCCCTTTGTTGTTTTTCGATAATGTTTATTTTTTTTTATTCAAGCAAAATGCCCAGCTTTTGCTTTTCTGATGCAGCTGATTTTAGATATCCGATTTTTGCTCTCCATGCGTTTTAACCTCTCAATTTAAACCTTTGTAGAGCATAGGTAGCCACACAAATGGGGCTGACGCTTAGGTTTCGATGTTAATAGGGTCAGAAATGTAAACCCATGGAAATATAAACTCTGTACCTTAACTAAAGTAATATTTCACACCACCATAACTAACACAAGCAACAAGAATAGTAGACTACACCGCAGAACCATTCCTACACATTGTGTTATATGATGTTGCCTTGTGATTTTTCATAAATTTCTACTTCACTATGAGATACTTCTACTCTACTTCACCTAATAAAGCATTATGTTTTCCAATCTACAGTTTCTTGTACTGTTTATTATCTATTTATCTCATATTTCCAGGGTGATGAAGAAGAGAAATGGGCGGAGAAGGCAGTGGATAGCCTAGTGAAGAAGCTGAAGAAGCGTAAAGGAGCGATTGAAGAGTTGGAACGGGCGCTCTCATGTCCAGGTACTCCGTCGAAGTGCGTCACAATACCGCGGTCTCTGGATGGTAGATTGCAAGTATGTACCTTTCTTATTTTTACAACTTATAAACAATGCCCTGCTTCCATGAACTGGCATGAGGCATGAGGCTTAACATGTGCCTATAATATCACCGACACCCATACCCACACTTCAAACCGAAACACAGCAACTCTGCTTGGCGGCACAAAAAGACATGGTCGTAGTACTTCCCCAGACGAGCCCTTCCTAAAGCGATCTACAACTATTAAAATCTATTACGAATGGCGCTAAAACAAATTGCCCATTGAGGCAGAAGCGGCGCGGTTTTTATTAGTTCCGACATCTCCACGACTTTGATCCACAGACAACAGACCAAACAGTGCTATTTAATGTACTTCAAAAATCAGTTGTAAAATTCTATTATTTGGTAAATAAAAAAATGTAAAGAAAATAATGAGTAATGTAAAGAAATGTATGGTTTCCATTTTATTATTGTATAATTTAACATCAGTTATACTGCTGAGCAATAAAACTTTGCGCTAACACTTAGAGCTAACATTCCTTCTCCGTCAGGTGTCCCACCGTAAAGGGCTGCCTCATGTGATCTACTGCCGCGTGTGGCGCTGGCCGGACCTCCAGAGCCACCACGAGCTGAAACCCCTCGAGATATGTCAGTACCCTTTCAGCGCTAAACAAAAGGAAGTCTGCATTAACCCCTACCACTACAAGCGAGTCGAAAGTCCCGTTCTACCTCCTGTCCTGGTGCCCAGGCATTCCGAGTTCGCCCCGGGGCATTCGCTCCTGCCCTTCCAAAGACAGGCCGAACCGTCCATGCCTCACAACGTATCGTACTCCGGCTCAGGATTTCCCCCATCGGCTACTTCTGAGCTGCCCGACACCCCCCCTCCGGCGTACTCCCCTCCATCGGACGACACCGAGCCCCCCGGAGAAGTAGCCCCGGTCTCCTACCAAGAACCTTTATATTGGGCGTCCGTAGCTTACTACGAACTCAACTGCAGGGTTGGAGAGGTGTTCCATTGTAACTCTCATTCAGTGGTCGTCGATGGCTTTACCGATCCATCGAATAATAGCGATAGGTTCTGCCTGGGCCAGTTGAGCAATGTGAACAGAAACTCGACGATAGAGAACACGAGACGTCACATAGGGAAGGGCGTGCATTTGTATTACGTCGGTGGGGAAGTGTACGCGGAGTGTTTGTCTGACGCGGCCATTTTCGTGCAGAGCCGCAATTGCAATCACCACCACGGCTTCCATCCGTCCACCGTCTGTAAGATACCTCCTGGGTGTTCGCTGAAGATCTTCAACAACCGGGAATTCGCTCAGCTGCTGTCCCAAAGCGTGAATCATGGGTTCGAAGCGGTGTACGAGCTGACCAAGATGTGCACTATTCGGATGTCGTTCGTGAAGGGGTGGGGGGCGGAGTACCACCGCCAGGACGTGACGTCGACACCCTGCTGGATCGAGATCCACCTGCACGGCCCGCTGCAGTGGCTGGACAAGGTGCTCACGCAGATGGGCTCACCGCACAACGCCATATCCTCAGTCTCCTAGCGCGGCACCCTCGGCCGACGCGCCCCCACCGTTTACCTTCTGGAAATCGATAGCAGATAATCTATTTAATTACGACGTGCATTTTATACCTGTGACTTTCTATTCCTTTTCGAATTATCCATCTTTTGTTTGTATCAGAAACTGTAATAATCACTTTTTTATCAGCATGACAAACTTTTATAATGTTAGAGCATGCTTGTATTCAACCCACGCCCTAGAAGTAGCCTTATAAAAGTAAAACTCGTAGGAGCTAGCCAATTCTGGCGACTTGGTTTCTATGCCCCTGTCTTAGTTTAACGGATTTTATGGCCGGAACACTGATTGTGCTGGATTGAAATTATTTTAAGGCCATTATTGTATTTACGGGTCGTGGGTTTTGCAAAAAAGTTAAATCATATTTTTCTACAAAGAACGTAACGAACTTTAGAATTGGCATTGATTTTGAAATGATGCAGCTCAAATTAAGTGTCCAATGAATAAAAACGTTAGACGTCTCGTAGTATATATATAGTATTGTAGTAATTATTATAAAGACATAAAATTAAGATTTATGAATATGATATACTCGTAAATGTGTATGACAAGGTAAAAGATATTATTTGATGTAAATATAATGATTCTCGGCCGGTAAAATATGATTTTTTATTTCTTTTGAGCACAAAATTGGATAAATCATGTATTGATATTATTTAGTTTTTAAACTTCGCGAAGTATAGTAGTTTTATAAAATTTATTATGCATTCTTTGCAACTTAATTTCATTGTGTCAAGTTATGATACATATTCTTGTGGCTTTTGTGTCATATTTTTGTAAGTTTATAGCGATAACCAAAAGTGTTTTTGGAATAATTAAGATTGGTTAAATCGTGTTTATTGTTGCTAAATAAAAATTATAAACTAAACTTTATGTAATTAATAATCGTAATTAGTAAGCAGAATGTGATTTATGTAAACATGAATTCTTTTTAAACGATTTATTATTATTATTTTGCTACTGAAGATTGGATTTGCTGTTAATATTTCTTAAGGTTACTTACCTTAGTACCTACAACATTAATGCCTACTGGCATTGTTGCAAACTATCACGAATGTTAGGTTATACAGATATTTAACCTTTGAAAAACCAAAAACGGTTTTATCGAAAAACCGGTTTGATCGAAAAGGAAAAAAAATCTAATGCCTTATTTTCATACAATACGAAACTGTCGTGAATTTACTTAAGTAAAAAAACAAACTCGCATTTAAAAATATAAACGTTAAAAGGGGTAAAATTGGAAATGAAACTATAGTCTTAAAAGTGCCATCTTTATGCGAATTTATTCTAAAATGTAGTTATCTCAAAGTGGGAACCTTAAAGTCTAAATGTAGTATAACTAGACAATAATATTGCATCTCTCAACTTTCAACATACTATGTACCAAACGGCGACTAACTAAAAATGTATTTGATCTCAATAATTTAGTTCCTCAAGAGTATTTTGCAACTTGTTGTGGTAGCTCTAACCCTATTCTGTAGATCCATTTAGAATTTGGATGGAAGAGCTAGGTTAGCTCGGTTATGATCGGTTTATCGTTCTATTCTGATTATTGTATCAAGAATACGCTCCCTTCATATTAATATTTTGAAAAGAAAAAGAGAATTTGCGGTATTAAAACTGCAATAACCCATAACAGTCAAAAAACCTAGACAAAACGCATTTGTTAACTAAAACGAATTGTATAAGTAGGTATGACTTCGATAGAGATGTAATGTAACGTGTATAGTTTAAATAAATAAATAATGCTGGACAATCCACACAGCACTATCTAGCCCCAAAGTAAGCTATTCAAAGCTTGTGTTATGGGTACTAGATAACTGATATATTTAATACATTATATACTTACATAGATAGATATTTTTTATTATACATAGAAAACACCCAGACCATCGATACAAATTTCTGCAGATCGTACACAAATTTGTTCCAAGGCGGGAATCGAACCCGCAACCTCTTGCGTCGCAGGCAGGCTCTCGCCCGCTGCGCCACAGAGGCGTCGAGGAGGAATGATTTTATACTTTAACGTGCAGTGTATCTGTTATTGAATTAAGTTAACAGTGGTAATGGTTAATAGATTTTTGTTAAAAATTATTTAACACTGACTGCGCTCTAGAAAAATGTTCTGGAATATAAGTTGCTGTAAGATGGTGGTGTTGCTGTAAGAACTATTAAATTGTGCCTCACTTGTAAACTTACGCTACCGTCCGTTTTTTTATTATTGTGTGGGTTTTAAACGTTGAAATTATACCAGATAAAAGATTTTGTTTTATCAGAGTCACCTCTGAAATATTAGGTAGGTATACCAAAGACATCAGAACGTTCTTTATTCATTTCAATCACAAGATCGCTTTGAAACGTCTTATAAACTAAGTAAATCTAGTTATATAACACTACTACTACTTCTTCTCTCTTCTTCTACTTTACGTTTCTGTCTTGCACCGTTAAATATTTTTTCTGTTTCTCTTTTGACGTGTCACTTACTTAATGCACTTAAAAATAAAAATAAATGCGATTTGTGTAATGAATATTGTATACAGGTTCCAAAAGATTTTTACTTTATCAAAGGCAAGTTATAAAGGTGTATCAATATACCAGGAAGAAAGCAAAACCCACACAAAAACATGTAAAAATGCCTTAAAAATTACGATTGAAATCTTATGTTATTGTTACGCGTTTGGCCTTAAACGCAGAGGGTATTATAAAAAAAGTGTATTTTTAACCTATATTTACATATAAAATAATAAAACATTGAATATATAAATAGCTTGTTATAGTAATATAAAGGTTGCACACCTGCTGTTGTTTTAGTAAAAATATTGTAACATTTTTTGTTATTGTACAAAAAATACTATATATGAATTATAAAAGATGACTGTAATGAAGATTACTTGTGCCTTTTTAACAAACTATATTAGCCTTGTTTTATATTATTATAATATTCTCTCAAAAGATGTATTTTACATACATACTATTGTTGTATGGCATTTATTTTAATGTAATCATACCTACCTATTAATATACTGATAATCTTAAGAATATGATTGTTCAGCAGCCTTTATATTAAAAAAAACTGACATAAAATTTGTAATTACATGTCATTTCCATGCTTTCGTTATCACTTGGCGCTAACACTTGCATAGACGTTTGTCTACGAACCTAGATTTTTAAGCTCTAATTTGTCATGTGTTGTTTTTTAAAATTTGTAAATATATTTTAATATTATTGTAAATTGGATGCTGTTTAGCGAATGTGGTATTGTTTTTTTTATTGAACGTATGCAAATGTAAATCTTGTTTACTAGATTTGTTAAAGACATTTTTGTAATATCTGGTTATTATAACAGTTACACTCAGAAGTGTTAATGAATAGTAAATAAATTGGGAAAATATGTCAAATATGTAAGTACTTATGTAGTACCAGTGACGTCTCTGAGTGCGGGTGTAGAACTCATTTTAAATCGTAACCGAATCGAAACTGTTATTCAATAATAAATGATAAAAGTTAAGTGACTGAAAATGTATCAGTGAAATTAAATATAATATTTATTATAATTACAAAAAAAGGTTCCAAAATACGTGATTTTTACAAAAGAATGCTCGTTAGTTCAAAATAATATGATTGTGTGCGTTTCTCTGCCTGGAAGTAGGTAAAAACTTCATCTAATATACTCATTGCTTATGTTATCCATCCTTGTCACTCCGCACATCCATCTCAACATTCGCATTTCTGCTGCATGCACTCTTCTCTCAACCAAAAGGACGTACCCTTTGTTTGCCTAACACTCAGATCCATACATTACCTACGACAGTCTTGTATACTTTCCCCTTAAACTTAAGGGGCATTCGTGGACCACATGTTGTTCCCGATAACTGTCGCCATTTCATCCATCCAGCATATGTATACCTAGGTAATCTAGGTATTCTATTTTTCATGTCGTATCATGAACCGAAGGACTACCGGGAGTCGGTAGTACTGGTAGGACACACCGTCTAAAAGGCAATAGCAACTTGAGGGACCATCAAAGTCCCAGAATAAATGCTCGGTTTTAGTTCTGCTGATCTTCAGTCCGACACTCCAATTTCTCCTGCCATTTTCCCAGGCTGCTTTGGACCTCAAGCGCATCTTACCAACAAGAACAATGTCGTCTGCGAATAGCATGTGCCAGGGTGCTTCTTACTGAATGCCGGATGTCAGTTTTAGGCCATTTTTTACTCGGGAGTCCCAAGACTTATTCTGTCCGTAAGCTTGTCAGTCAGCAGTTAAAATAATGTTAAGGGTCCGGTGACAGCGGCTCGCAATTTCGAGGTGCGATTGGCTATTATTTCATTTTATTTCATTTCGGGGAGGTTGTTTGAAAAAATAACTCTAAAGAAACACGCATAAATACTGTTCGAACACAAATAATACAATAATATAAGGGAATAATATAAGGAAATGAAATAAAATGAAATAATAGCCAATCGCACTTCGAAATTGCGAGCCGCTGTCACCGGAGCCTTAAGTAGATTCTTTCGCAATTTAGCGTATAAGCTAGTGTACCTAACCTAACGTATAGATGCCATTGTTTGTGTATTTTAGTATATATTTTTCTCCGTTTAGCAATTAATAAAGATTATTAAAGATCTTTTATTGAGATTTTGCGTGTTTTTATTCTGAAATGGAAATACAGGTGATATGTACCGACCGAATAACATGGTGCACAAAATATCTTTTTGCCAAACACCTTGCTCACCTAGTCCTGGCAGCGATCAGTTCATTGTTCAGACCTGTCCTTACAGATAGGGTAGGTACCTACATACCTAATGATTGTTTCTTTCAAAATTATTCATGTGATAGGGCTTAGTATTCGACAAACATGGTTAAAGTAGGTTAGGCCTTTGTACCATAAGCCAAAATTATAAGTCTTATATCCTAATCCTAACTAATATTATAAATGCGAAAGTAACTCTGTCTGTCTGTCTTTCTGTCTGTCTGTTACGCTTTCCCGCTTAAACCTCTCAACCGATTTTGATGAAATTTGGCACAGACAATCTTTAGACCCTGAGAAAGGACATAGGCTACCTTTTTGCGAAAAGTACGCCGACGAAGTCGCGGGTACCAGCTAGTTAGTACATAAAAGCATGCTCATATTCATAAACACAGAGGAAATTGGTAAAGTATTATTACCCTTGCTTTAGTTGAGTATATCCTATGATTTCGAGCTTATTTATTATGTCACGTAGGTAGAACTACCTAAAACCGCCTAAAATATAACTACCTATGCAATAGCACAGTTCCACTACCCCACTTAGGTGACATAACACCCTCGATGATCGAAGCCCGGCCGATGTGTAACAATAGATGTGCAATTAAACCGGCTGACGCATACGAATGTCCGGTGTCATGGCCGTTGCGCACGCGCAGAGAAATGCAATGCGATGAAAATCGATCAATAGGGCCTGGATATGGTGCTCCTGCATTGAGATATCCTCAACTCTGAGTATAGGAAACCCATGTTATCTGTCTAATAGTCAAACTCTTCCCTCTACAAGATGTCTTAAATTATGTTGTTGTTATTTCATTCACTCCATTATCAACGTTCCCACCATCGCACCGTGATTGCAGAAGACAACGCAGATGGCCCACCTGATGTTAAGTGGTAACCATCGCCAGTAACAAAGCATTGCCTCGCAAGGCACGTAAGATATGAACGCATTGCCCTTTGTCCGCGATGGTCAGCCTCATGAGCCTGGAGGTAATTTCAACGCAGCACATATTGAAACATAATAAGTAATTCTCTCAGATTCTGCATAGGTCGTCTACAACAGATGCAAAGGCATACCTACCTACTCTTTCTTGAAATAACCCTTTTTTTACCTACTTAGGTAGGTAGTAGGTATCTACCTAGGTACTTGTTCCAAGTTGTCCCCTCAAGGTCAGCGGGCTTACTTCCGCATTTTCGTCGACATGACTCACTGGAGAATTTAATCAATCACTCGACAACATCTAAGTATAGGTACCTATGTTACCTGGTTTGGTTCTGCCCACACAATGACACAAAATCTGGCTTCAGTATGAAGCACTAAGTACAATGCTTCATACTAAAACCAGCTCATTTTGCGATCAGGCTGCAGCTCAAACATGAGCGATCTCTCTCTGCAGCAGAATTTACTTACTACTTTTATAAACGCGAAAGTTTGTAAGTATGGATGGATGTTTGTTACTCTTTCACGCCGGATCGGCTGAACAGATCTAGATGAAACTTGGCAGAGAGATTGATTATCGTCTGGAATAGCACTTAGGCTGCCGGGATTTAAATCTGCGCGGATGAAACCGTGGGGCGCAACTAGTAGGTATAATATAAAAGCATAAACATGGTTATCTCCAGTTAGTCATGGTTTACTCCGCACAGTTGAGCCAAGAGTATATACAGACCCTCTAGTATACAAAATATTTTTGCAAATACATAGGTTAATACAGATTATAGGTATCAACAGATGCAGGCAATACGACCCAGGTGGCGAAGAGTAGTAAATGATAAAGTGAACCATGGAGGAGGTTACGATCCTTAGTAGTGAGGAGTACGACGCGGGGAGTAGGGATCAATTATTAAATTTAACCCTGACAGGGAAAATACTACAGATGTTTATTGGTGGGGATCAAACCCACGGCTTAGTTTACATGCCAAATGAGCTAAGAGCTGTCTAAAGATGCCACCCTGTTGGATTTAAACCAGTTGGCCAACTGTCTACTCTATGTGGTAGGTAGGTAGGTAATCAGCACATGACATGCGAGGTACAAGTAAAGAGTAGGTGTAGGTACATACCTACGTCAACTAGTCTTACAATCTCGATTCCTCGGTGCGTGTGGCATAGTCCCGGAGCTGGCGTTGTTTGTTTCTCTACAGCAAAATTAATAGGGACTTTTGAAGGATTTTTTCAAGTGATAGGTTTCAAGGTGCAACCTAGATGGCACCAATTGTCTTTAATACCGCACAAGTCTTGGTGCAAGTACCTAATGCAGGAACCGCATAACTTGTTCGTCTAATGCTTGGTCGCGTGTTTATAATAATTATTATTTGGCAACATGACCTTACATAACCAATTGATTTTATATTACCTACATAAGTAAGTTTATATATCATAGCACCTAGAGAGTAGGTTCCTACCTAGATAAATAATTATGTTCGTTATGGTTATACCTTTATAGGCATAGGTAATTGGTCACACAGAAATATAATAAAGATGAAAAGGATTAAAACAGATTCACTTAAAGTAATGGAGATTCAGTGAAATAGCTTCAGTGACAAGGATTATTGAGAGAAATCCAGTGACATGAAATAAAGTGTACTTACCTACTAAACGAGATACTTACAAGGTGAAAAATAAAATGAAGAAGCGGGAATTGGCTCGCTACGCTATCTAACCTAAAATTTGAATAGAATAAGATGTAAAGTATTTTTTGTGCTCGAGCTTCTAGACTAATATCCCCTGAAGTGAAACAGGTTGTACTTGGCCTTGCTCGCGGCATCTAGAGCGTTGAGCGCGCGCGGCGTTGTCGATAAGCACTTGTTTATTGATCACTTTCTCAAGCAGTTCTTAGGTCGTAAAGCCTACGCAGTACCACGGACCCACATAGTACCTACCTAAGAGCAAAGGATAGGTCGCGTCAACCAAAAAATACGCTGGAAACAGTGAGGGGATGTGTTTGCGCAAACAAAATACTCGCGCCATCACACCCCTTTTCACTCATTCCGTACTTTGGTTTTAAACAGGGTGTCCCAGACCTCAACGTCAAGCCGAATTGGGCGACAGGATTGACACATCACGAGAAAATTCAGAAAAAATAAAATAAAAAAAAACATTATTTTTGACTGTGATTCTTAGAAATATTATTTAGTGTTAATTGTTGTTAACTTTTGTTCATTTAAACTTTGGAACCGCCAAAGTTTAAATGAACAAAAATTAACCACAATAACCGAAAAATGGTTGCAGATTGACCAAATTTTTAGGTTTTTAAATGCCCATAATTTTCAAACTGCGTATGATAGCTTTTTTTCTGATTTTTCTCATGATGTTTACAAACAATCCTGTCGCCCCGTTTCAGCTTGACGTTGAGTTCTGGGACACCCTGTATACAAATGACGATGTTTTATGATCGCTGTTCTAACGACATTCTATAGATCGCGGGAAGCAGAGGAGGTTCTTTCTGGAAATGTATAGGGTTAGCTCATGTTCAGTAGTGGACTTTTTCAGGCTGATAATGATGACATAAATACAATTAATAATACAAATAATCTATAAGCGAAATCAAATATTCTCTATTTCACTACACTATTTCACTCGTATTAGTAGGTACCTATTACAAAATGTAGAGTAGAAAGCTATCTACACATCGTTGCAAACGATCACTATTAGGACAGATAACTGAACTGATAAAAAATCTAATGTAATTAAGTACCTACATATTAACTGACGTACCTAATTCTAAGGGGTGTCAGGTTACCTCATCGAGGCAGGCGCACCGCATACAATATCATGCTTGTACATAATATAAGCGACATTATAAATACAAGTGGCTGTGCTGCGCGGATACAGTTCTGTTCTCGGACGCCATACAGGCGCGCGATACGTTTCGAATTTCGAATTTGGATCCGCCATGTTTGTTTTGAAGGTGAGTTCCATAGATAATTGTTTTTTTTTGTGATGAAGTGACAGCATTTTAATAATTTCAGCAATAAGGTTCAATGTAAATACATACTTACTTTTGCTGGATTGTGTATGGATTGAATAACGTGCTTGCTTAAAATTCTGTGTTTAGTAAAAATTTAAATAATTTTCATGTAGTTAAGTCTGTAATAATATTAGTATAATATTTCTGTGTTCAAATTTATTTAAACAAATGTTTTATATTTGAAATTGAACTACATTATTATTATTTGAATCATATGATATGGATTGGATGGACTATAGAATAGACACAATGTAAATGAATATGGAAGACATTATTCAACCTTAAAACCTTATCACTTATCTACCTACTTATATTTAGAACCGAGTACTCTAAACTCAAAAGCATTTTATAAAATTTTGTAGAAAGGAGTAATATTATACTCCTTACTACTTACTGGCAATATTACGTACATTGGTAAATTATAATTAATAAATCCTTTTATAAGTCTGAAAAAATATGGATTGCTTATTATTATTTCAGTAAACCCAAGGAATTTGAATACAAGTACATCAAATTCCTTGGGTAAACCACTTTGACCACTGACATTTGGTAATCTAATGTAATTTCATTTTAATTCAATATTTCTTAACTATCTCATTAATGTGCTTAAACCTTCGCCATCTTTTATAAATGGGTTATGGTTAAAATTAACAGGGCTATGCATAATTAAGTAAAGTTTATATTATAAGTATGGAAATAAGAAAGTTTCTAAACTTATGCAATTGAATTTCAGTAATGAAAGTTACTCCATATTTAATTTTAAAATCCATATAATACCTATTAACTATTGCCATAATTTAGTATGTTTTGGTAGTTGCCAAAGATAATGTTTGGACATACCTCTGCCTACTCCTTGTAGACATCCCCAAATAATCAGGAGTTAATTGGTACTAAGAGATCTGAGGTGATATCTACCGTGCCTGGGGAACGAAGTCAAGAAGCTATTTCTGTTTCATAGCTTTGTACCTTTATACCTATAATTTTAAACAGGTACCTACCAGCCAAAGTAATATCAATCATCGAAGATTGATCAATTATTAAGCTCATCAATCAATAACATGCCATAAACAAACTTTAAACAACTTTATAAAATCACTACAAAAAGTAATTACCCAATTTTCATATAAATACTGTTTTGTAAATAACATCAATCAATCAAAATACTATATTAATTATATTATGTACTTAAAGTGACTTCATATATTAACTTATCACTTCTTATAGGTTACATATTTTTTCAATTATCATATCTTAGGAGATGAGGAGATTCAACAGTATAGAGGCCTAGAAACTTATATAGAGGATGTGGTTCCCAGTACACACACTGAGAATGGATTTTTCATAGTTCGCGTTCTAAGTATATAACTTAAGGTTTATTTTTTAAGGGAGTTTTATAAAGCCCACGCGACCGAAGTCGCGGGCAACGGCTAGGTAATAAACACCTGTTAAATAATATTGCACAGAGTAATACCAGGTATAGGAAAATGTAGGTTACGTGTACGTAGCAATCAGTCCACGCAACTGGACGTGATTAGCTACCTTTTAGCTACGGCCATTGCGAAAGTGCTACGGCGTAGTGGCCTAATTCTAGTGCTACGCAGTGCTACGAGTGATGCGTTGTGAATGAAGATGAGTAATAATGTATACTCAGGTTCATTCATAATAATTTTATCGGCATACGTTTGATTTGAATGATTATATAATAGAATTACAGAATGAATATAAGAAATATTGCATCTGTAGTACATTTTGTATAGTACTAGCGACCCGCCCGCGCGCCCCTGCTTCGCACGGGTGCACATATTATCATGCATGTATTATACACCTTCCTTTTGAATCACTCTATCTATTTAAAAAAAACGCATCAAAATCCGTTGCGTAGTTTTAAAGATTTAAGCATACATAGGGACATAGGGTCATAGGGACATGGGGATATAGGGAAAGAGAAAGCGACTTTGTTTTATACTATGTAGTGATTACAGAATGAATACTAAATGAAAAATAATATTGCGTTCCTCCTACAACTCCAGCAAAACGAATTATTGAATTCACTACTGGGGGTCTAATTTTATTCGCTACTATTTACTAAAAATCTTTCTATTTTGATTCAAGATTTCTTTACTAAAGAAGATTTTTCAGAATTCTAGATTTTGAGTTCATATTAGTAGATAAAACATAATTCAGTGTTCCATATAACCTCTTGAATCCCAAATAGCGCCACGTTACGCTAGTCGATTAATTACGCAGTTTTCGTAACATGACAGAGTAAACAAGTTTTTTCACATAAAGTTGCGGTGTCTTCCCACGCTGCTAGATGTAAAACCTAATGGGTAACAAGCTCATGGTTTCACAGGTTTCACCACACCAGAGGGTTTCACTGTCAAAGAGAACCTTACTAAACTCTATTATCATTACTCGAATTCAATGACTCGAAGCGACCCGCGGATTCACCCGCGCAGATTTAAATCCCGGTATTCCCACGGGATAAAAAGTAGTCTATGTGCTATTCCAGACTATAATCTATCTCTCTGCCAAGTTTCACCCAGATCCGTTTAGCCGTTCCGATATTGCTGTGTGGAAAGCCCACCAATATTTATTTATTAATATGATTATGTTTTCCTTAAGAGCCCGGTGACAGCGGCTCGCAGTTTCGAGGTGCGATTGGCTATTATTTCATTTCGGGGAGGTTGTTTGAAAGAATAACTGTCCAGTGACACGCATAAATACTGTTCGAATACAAGTAATATAGGGGTAATGTGCTTGAGTCAGAAATCATTTTGGTAAACGTAAGGCCAAACATACTAATACCAAAATGATTTCTGACTCAAGCACATTTCCCTTATATTATTGTATTATTTGTATTCGAACAGTATTTATGCGTGTCACTGGATAGTTATTCTTTCAAACAACCTCCCCGAAATGAAATAATAGCCAATCGCACCTCGAAACTGCGAGCCGCTGTCAACGGGGCCCTTAAACGTACACACATAAGAATATACTGCTTTTAGACAAAAGCAGTATATTCTTATTCATATTATTTCTTTCTTATTTCTTCTTCTTCTTTACAGACGTACGCACATACGTTTACGGTACAATGAAGATCAATTTAAATATAAATTTTTTTATAAGGTTGTCATGTGTTTCGTGCGTATAATAAATATAATAAATAAATAATGCTGGACAATCCACACAGCACTATCTAGCCCCAAAGTAAGCTATTCAAAGCTTGTGTTATGGGTACTAGATAACTGATATATTTAATACATTATATACTTACATAGATAGATATTTTTTTATTATACATAGATAACACCCAGACCATCGGAACAAATTTCTGCAGATCGTACACAAATTTGTTCCAAGGCGGGAATCGAACCCGCAACCTCTTGCGTCGCAGGCAGGCTCTCGCCCGCTGCGCCACAGAGGTCGTCAAAATAAATAAATAATTTCGTTAAGCCATGACGAAGGTCACACGTGGTACCGACCGGTACCTATAACATTACACACGCAATTAGTATACAGGTCGAGTGAGATGCAATGACCGCATTATTGAGATACCGATGGTAACCTTCACGAGAAATGGCCAGAAGCCTTGATTCAAGGAAAACTGTGCTCAGTACCTTAAAAAGATTGTCTAGCCTGCTGGCAAGCCTCCAATAACACGACTGTACGAATTTGAAATACCAAGTAGTAAAGCTATCTACAGGGTTACTGGTAACTCGACGTATTCCTTGCAGGACGTCATAGTAGGGTTAAAATGCAGCAAATTAGGCCACCAAATGTTCTACCGAAGTTCAGTATTTTTTGAGTTGGTTAGATTTTTTGATTATTTTTGATATTTGCCAAGGTTTTAGGCATTTTTGAACTTTTAATTATTAAAAATATCTGCTACGGCATCAACTATGATATTTACTTAAATTTCAGTACAGTCGCGCCGTGAATCATTTTTAAATTGGCTCCAAATGATTTAATTTGGGATTTTTCAAAAAAAAAACAAAATCTAACCAACTCAAAAACTACTGAACTTCGGTAGAACATTTGGTGGCTTAATTTGTTGCATTTTAGCCCTACTATGACGTCCTGCAAGGAATACGTCGAGTTACCAGTAACCCTGTATAATGTACAGGGTTACAGGAAAAATCTTGCTAGATCTGTTAAAGGCGGGGAGTACCCATCATTTCTGACTTATTTCACTATGATATGACTGAAATTGAGCAGCTAAATTTCGTTAGATTTTCTTTTCCGAGATTTATAATAATATTTTAATTTTTTTTCACACAGCGCGCTAGTAAATATGAATCCCTTTCTTTTGACATTGACATGATTTAGTGTTATCTTTATATATTTTTTTATCGAGAAAATTATCATTATTTAAGTTTCTATCTTTACACAGCGCCAGCACTCGAGTACATGTTCAATTTTAAAGTTTTCGTTTTTTTATGTATTTTTTTACATTTTAGTAGATTTACAGCTGTTTTAAAAAACCGTCCCGTCCCGCCTTTAAGGTTTCTTGTTGCAACTTGAGGACCACTCCCCAGCGGTAGTCAACTCTCTAATTTAATGACAAACTGTATCAAACTACTGTTATGTAATCGTGTGGCCATAATAGCCGCACTTCCCCGTCAGCTGATCTAGAATACCATAGCTACCTAGTTCCTTAGTACGTTACAACCGCGCCTACCTACAGTATGGCATTCCAGCTAGAGTATTGCTTGCAACACAGCGATTTATAGATTAATGGAAATGTTGCGAATGCCTACGAATTTGTGTTGAATGAATAGGATTTTGGACGTTATTGTAGACCAATTTAGGAATGTATGGGCCCAATACCTAACATACCTACTGATAATAACAAAACCATAGACGGCGAATCTCATGACTACCTCTTTCAGGTATCTTTGTACGTAAGTATCGAAAGATCTTAGAGGATTTCTATTGTGCCGTAGAGATTTCCTCGTTCATTTAGTTTTTTTTCCGATTCATGACTTCTATGGCATAATATCGATTTAAATCGATTTGTAATACCACATTTAATATTTGAGAGTATCAATAACATGACTGCAGCACGAAAAAATAGGAACAGGAATCAAACCTACACCTACCTATGCTCAAAAGGCTACACAGAGGTCGTAATTAGTAATCAAGGCCTATATGGCTATAAAAGCTTGTAAACAGTTAATAATATGTATGTATGTATAGATAAGTTGTTTATTGCAGATCAGTGGTTGATTAGCTCATTTCTGTAACCTTTATGGATGGGATAACTTTAAAAGAGGAATCAATTAACTTTTCTTGTTTATTATGCTTCATTAGTTACTACCATATAGTACATACCAATCTTTATGCAAAAGTATGTCTGTTTGCTTTGTTTGTTTTTTTTATATCTAGCTGATCAGGCCCACCTGATGTTATATCAATAACACAGCCAGCAGCAGCGCATACAGATGGTAATTTTAACCAGCAACCACACCCTTACCCCAAAAACAAGGCTGCTTGGCGGTAGAAATAGGCATAGTGGGTACTTATTTATTCATTTGACATCCTACTAATATTATAAATGCAAAAGTTTATGTTGCAAGTGCATTTTCCGTTTTGTGATTTTTTGATCTTTTTGTTTTTTTTGCATCATCTTGTGTAGAATGAGGTCCTTTGTGTTTCTCTCAAATTTGATTGAAAACCATCGATTGTTTGATGAGCTATCCTGTTCATCATGCTGAACATTCTTATCAGATCTTCGCCAAACTTTTATGAGACCAACTTATAGTTACTACCTTTCAAATAAAAAAAGAATAATCGAAATCGGATCTCATTTGGTGGAGATATCCAGTATATCAAATAGCCCCCTTTTTGCCCTTTTTTTGGGGGAAGTACCCCTCCAATCAAAAATCGCCGACGACAAAAAAAATCTAATAAGTCATATAACCTGTGTATCAAGTTTCGTCCAGATCGGTTGAAAAATGCGACCTGTAGAGGAGAACAGACAGACAGACAGACAGACAGACAGACATCCGGACAAACGCATTTTTGGCCAATGTGGAAACTGAGATGCTTCGCTCGCTTCGCTCGGTCAATTATAAACGCGAAAGTTTGTAAGTATGGATGGATGTTTGTTACTCTTTCACGCCGGAACGGCTGAACGGATCTGGATGAAACTTGGCATAGATGATTATAGTCTGGAATAGCACATAGGCTACTTTTTATCCCGTGGGAATACCGGGATTTAAATCTGCGAAACCGCGGGGCGCAAGTAGGCCATATAATGACGGCGAAGGACTCGAGCAAGATTAGGTCTATTAGGTACTTAGGTATCTACATTAATTTAAATAGGAATGTGGTTTGACGTTTTGAATCACTTGCACATTATGTGTAGGTAGCAAGTGATAAGGTCACACATTGCTCCATATTATTATTATTTTTTTATACAACTAGCTGATGGAACAAGCAGATGGTCCACCTGATGTTAAGTGGTAACCATCACCTATAAACAAAACATTGCCCCGTAGGTCACGCACAATAGGAACGTGCCCTACGATGCACTGCCCTGCGTCCATCAACTTGAGGCATACAGATGTTAAGCCTCATGTGCCTGTAATTACACCGGCGACCACACTCTTCAAACCGAAACACAGCGTTGCTGCTTGGCGGCAGAAAAAGGCGTGGCGTGGCGTGTACATTTTACTTATGAGTATGTTATAAAGACGTGTGAGCTGAGAAAGTAAAAAGGCATTTATTTCGTTATATCACAAGGATCATTTCAAAAACGTCATAAAACTCTCAGAAAACTATCCTTGAAAACGTTTAGTCACGTGATTTGTCAAAAAAATCTTATTTATCACCACACCAATTACACTTGGATATGCTAATTTTGAATGCATATTTGTAATCGATTATGATCTTTCTAGTTTCAAGTGTTTTATAGAAGGAAAAATCATACAAATCGAGTTTCAAAAAAATACGTAATCATCGATGTGTGAAGGAAGTCCTTACAAGTTACAAGGAAAGAAGTGGTAGAGATACTTTGCGCCATTTTCAACGACCAATGTTTTACATGTTTTGGTCTAGCTATAAAGTAACTAAAGTGAAAGAACCATGATTTACATAATTATAAGGTTTGTCATGTCACAAGGTGTGGTAGTAGCCATAATTGTAGCTTTATATTAAATATGTTACATAGTGCTTCTGTGGCCATAATTATGGCTAAATAAATTGGAGCGTTGCGCGTTGGCTTCTAAGCAACCTGGGCGTAGCCATAAGAAATATAGCGAACTTTAGCAATATAGTGACGATTCTGACGACCTCTGTGGCGCAGCGGGCGAGAGTCCGCCTGCGACGCTAGAGGTTGCGGGTTCGATTCCCGCCTCGGAACAAATTTGTGTACGATCTGCAGAAATTTGTTCCGTTGGTCTGGGTGTTTTCTATGTATATAATAAAAAATATCTATCTATGTAAGTATATAATGTATTAAATATATCAGTCATCTAGTACCCATAACACAAGCTTTGAGTAGCTTACTTTGGGGCTAGATGGTGCTGTGTGGATTGTCCAGCATTATTTATTTATTTATTATTTATTATAGCGATTAATAAAACAACCTCCTGCAGGTATTCTACTATTATTTCTTGTGTAGTATTAGATAAGTATCACAATCATCATTATCATCATCTTCATCAGCCTGTACAAGTCCACTGTCGGATCTAGCAGTGGACTTCTAGGAGATCCATGCCTCTCAAATATATATTTCCGTGAAGAACGATTTTGAGTCCTCTCCATCCACCCCGACTTCTCGGCGATATCCATGGTTTCGTCAGTCGAGCTTAGTTATATAAATACTACGGAATAGGTACATCTATTGCTTACACAATTACACTTGGTTTCGTTTAGGTAAGTACATACATTGTTATTAGGTTTTAGTAAGCATCACATGCATAGAGTATTGCAACATAGAGGCAGGCCGAGGTTTTAAATTAAATATTTGTTAGACAAATAAGTAATGGTTTCTTTGTTAATAAAAGTTTTACATTCTAATTAAAAATATATTAGTATGAAGTAGGATCGGATTACTTTTAAAAGTACATTGAACGTTCAACCATGACTCAATTTCAAAAAAGGCCCGAGCCTTGTAAGTTGTAACCACAAACTGTAATCTCAAAAATAGCTCCGTGTGCCATTCGCTTTCCGTGTTGACTCAGCAGGCGGTCAAAGATCATTGTAATGATAAAAACAATACATTTTTATTGCACACGGAATTAATGCAAATAACGCAGTTCTATGGATATATACTTTAATATAATCCTAATACTTACACATAGTACGAATTTAAATGGCTATTTTTGATAGAACTATCTGTCCAACTAAACAAAGATTATAAGAAAATAATAAATACAAATAAATAAAAAGACAAATTTATGTTTTCGGCGAGCCTCACACATACAGGATGCTCGTCAAAAATTCAATAATCAATCATAATGTCCACGATAATATAAAAAAACCATGCTTAAAATAGTTAATAAGGCAATTTGAATTTTAGGAAAGTGAATAACAAGAAGTATCTTTATACATAAACTAGCTGAACCCGTGGCTTTGCTCGCGCCAAGGAATTCAAAGTTTCATACAAACTTTCATCCCCTATTTCATCCCCTTGGGGGTAGAATTGATCAAAATCCTCTCTTAGCGGATGCCTACGTCATAACATCTACCTGCATGCCAAATTTCAGCCTGATCCGTCCAGTGGTTTGGGCTGGACAAATAAAGGCATTATTATTATTAAATGTCTACGAAACTTACGTACTTTATTGTTTATTTTTATTAACTATACCCGGCCCGAACCAACGACCGGTGAATGTCCTAGCCTTGGCGGACGCGAGTATAAGTATTTAGCTACGCTGACGTTTATAGACGTTGTCACTTTATACACCTGTAAGGCGCAGAAAACCGTCAAAAAACTTCTCGCTCGCAAATATCAAATCTCACATTCACACAACAAAGGTACCTTTTTCGGGTAAAGGTCACCTCCATCTCCTTCCACAGTACTCTGTCCGTTCCAGCGGACATCCAATCCTTGCCAGCAATTTGGATATTGTCATTAGTTCACCAGCTATACGGTAGACCGTACTTTTCTTTCACCTGGTGGCCCTTACTTGTTACCTATGATAGACTCTTGTATCCGCATTTAGACTCTAAGGCCAATCGCACCTCGAAACTGCGAGCCGCTGTACCGAGCTCTTAAGCGTGGAAAAGTAATAGAGCTCTTTGTGTGCGGCTCGTCAGGGGAATTATTATCACCACTATTTCTGCCAAGCGTTGCTGTTCTGATTTGATGTTTGGTGGCGGTGAAACAACAGGCATACCTGAGGCTTATCATCTGTACGCATCAAGATGATGGACGCAGAACAGTGCATTGTAAGTCACGCTCATATCGGGAATTTACCACATAACATCAGGTGGGCCATCTGCTTGTTCCACTGAGAAACTATAAAACAAATTCATCATCATCATCATCAGCCTACAGAAGTCCACTGCTGGACATAGGCCTCCCCTATCAGTTTCCAGGAAGAACGATTTTGAGCCCTTTCGAGCCTTTTTTGTGCCTACAAAACTGCCTAAAACAAATCAGAATAAATAAAAGCGCACGCGATCTCAATCAGGTCAAACTATACAAAGCTAAAAATGATTATTTCTAACAAGGACATAAAATAAAAGCTAAAATTAATGTGTGTTTTTGTCTTTTTACCTTATAGACGACCTCTGTGGCGCAGCGGGCGAGAGCCTGCCTGCGACGCAAGAGGTTGCGGGTTCGATTCCCGCCTTGGAACAAATTTGTTTACGATCTGCAGAAATTTGTTCCGATGGTCTGGGTGTTTTCTATGTATAATAAAAAATATCTATCTATGTAAGTATATAATGTATTAAATATATCAGTTATCTAGTACTCATAACACAAGCTATGAATAGCTTACTTTGGGGCTAGATAGTGCTGTGTGGATTGTCCAGCATTATTGATTTATTTATTTATTTATTTATATAGTAAAAAGACACTAACGCAAACGACTAAATGTAATAAATACATATGATGACATTCTATTATATTTAGCTCAATAAACAATCAAGAACATTTATTTTGCTGCCGCGAGAATCGAATCCGCACCTGACTTCTCAGCAGGGTCAAGGTTGCGCTTGCCTGCGGTAATTGCGTTGTGCAAGTGAGGTTTTGCTCTTATTTCCGAAGTGCGATGGCTATCAGTTATTAAAATGTTAGATTGAATGGGTTCGTTGAGATTGGAATAGCCAAGACTGCTGCAAACGGCCGCAACGACCATGCCTTTCTATTGTCTGCAGTAAATTGGTTATTAAAAATGCAGGTAAATTGTATAATTGCCATTCAAAGGTTTTTTAGTAATATGTATGACGAACTGATCAGGCTGATACAGATATTCAGTCCCACAATTTATGTACACCTAAATACCTATAAATCTAGAAAGAAAAATTTAATAGATAGATAGAAAATTCGTTATTGCATAAAAAAATACAATGTACATAGGTGAGCTTAATGCTGGATAGCATTATCTACCAGCTAACCTTTGTGTAATGGGACAACATTTTTTGGGTAGTGCACATTTGGGGCATTCCTCGAACTGCACCTATGCGAAGCGCACCCAAGTACTTCTTCGAAGCGGATGCGCTTCGCCTAGGTGCGGTTCATTTAGGTGCGGTTCGAGGAATGCCCCCACATTTAATAAGGGCAAAGATAGCAAATAAACAAACAAAGCAAAGATTTAAGAAAATTACAACAAAGTAGAAAAGCAAAAGTAAAATAAACAAACTAAATTTAGGTAATAATAATATTTTATTTCTCAGACCGCAGCATAAAATAGGTACTAGGTACAATAATAATATTTATACAAATGAACATGTAAGCGCTGATTTTAAGGTGTTATGACATGCAGAGCCTGCACTAAGATTAGAAATCTTGTGTCGCAGGGTCTGCGTAGCCTTCGTTTGATACAACAGTAAGCGAGCAGTATTATTGTGTACTGTAATAGGTAAGTTGCTAAACATAGAAAAAAAAATTAAAATATATACCTATAGGTAATATAACATAGCTCACATGTAACAACAGGGAAATACGGAAACCTAAAAAGAAGAAGCTATTGATTGGAATAAGATCCCATCATGAGGGACAGGTAACGGGTATAGATTTTGGATTTGAAGGCTTCAAGAGAGGATGCCTCATGATATTGATAAGGAATACTATTCCAGAGTCGAGTAGCCGTGGTAGTTATGGAGTCTGAGTAACAAGATGTGCTGTGCTGAGGAGTCGTTAGCATGAGCCTAGATCTACCTCTAACAGGGCAATGATTTTCGAGGGCACTCGGAAATAAGTAAACATACCCGGTCTTATTGCTATTCAATTTCCTGAATGGGCAGTTTCCGTTCGGTGTTTTCCACCGACAAATACACCCAATGACTGTTTTTTTAGTTTTAAAGAAAATAACGAGCATGTTTTCACAATTCCAGACTGTGATCTTCGCAGCCTGCGTGGCTTGCATCTCCTCCCAGCACGGGCCCACCACCACGCCCGTGCCGATCCTCAAGCAGATCAACAAACAGAACGACGACGGCTCCTACAGTTACGGCTACGAAGCAGCCGATGGCTCCTTCAAGATCGAGACCAAGTACCCGAACGGCGACGTCGCGGGGAAGTACGGTTACGTGGACGAGAGCGGGAAGAGTAGGGAGATCTCGTATGGAGCGAGCAGTCAAAGAGGATTTGAGCCGCAAGGTATGTATCTTTTTTATACATCTTGCTGATGGGACAAGAAAGTTGTCCCTCTGATGTTAAGTGGTAACCATCACTAATGACAAAGCATTACCACGTAAGTCTTGCACGATAAGAACGTGCCCTGTACAATGCATTGATCAGCGTCCATCTCTACACTCTTAAAAAGATGGATCAAACTAGTAGGCTTTTTCTATGCCGTCAAGAAGCGTTGCTGTATTACGGTTTAGGGAGTATCATTATCATTGAAATAAAGCACATGAGGCTTAACTTCTTCTACAGTGCATGGCTTGAGAAGATGTATTTTTATAGGTGATGGTTACTTTTATTATCAGGTAAGCTTTTATGCGTGTTCCATCAGCATAAAAACTATAACTATTTTTATATTTTTTTATAAATATGCAAAAAATTAAAACTATCACCTATAATAAAAAACTGTGAAAGTTTGCAACGCTTTAGTTTTCAACAATTTGCAACCGTCAGTAGGCAGGTGTCCAATTTTTGCTCAATATTATTCAACTTCACGCACTGATAAAATAGGTAACTCTTAAAATGTAATAAGTAATTAAAGTATTTGCCAATTAAACCTATTCTTAACTAGACTGGTGTACAGTTATGTAATCAAGCAATTTCTAATTACCTCGACGACCTCAAATGCGCAGCGGCCGAGAGTCCGCCTGCGAAGCAAGAGGTTGCGGGTTCGATTCCCGCCTTGGAACAAATTTGTATTCGATCTGCTGAAATTTGTACCGTTGGTCTGGGTGTTTTCTATGCATAGTAAAAAATATATATCTATGTAAGTATATAATGTATTAAATATATCAGTTATCTAGTACCCATAAAACAAGCTTTAAGTAGCTTACTTTGGGACTAGATACATAGGTGCTGTGTGTATTTTCCAGCATTATTTATATAATTTATGGAAACTCACAGTATTCGTAAACGTAAGATAAGATAAATCTTTTATTAAAGCTTTAGACATAAAGGGCCTTACTACAAAACGGTGTCTAACTTTAAACAGTGTCTAAAATTAGCGCTGTCTCTGTTTGCCATTACGCAATGGCAAGAGATGTCAAAATTTTAGGCAGTGTTTAACGTTTGCCTATTTTTTTATAGTAAGGCCCAAAATATTTGTCCAATACCTATATTCAATTGTTAATTCTCAGCTAAAAGTATCTTTTCCCTGTACCCTGGTCGATTTTGTTACAAGTTAAATCCAAAACAGTCCATCCTGTAATTGTATTTTTATAAGACATTTTTCAAAAATCTAATTAAAAAAATCTCGCATTTCAGGAAGCGGAATAATGGTGCCTCCCCCGACTGTCTACGACCCCACTTCCTCCAACGCTCTATCAGACGGCCAAGAAGACGACGGACAGTACCGAGAGGACCCGAAGATCTACGAAGACCCGAAGTACAACAGCCGATCTCAACCGAGGCAGCAGTCCTTCAGGCAGTACGAGACAGCCACAGCCGCGCCAGAACCGCAGTATCAACGAGAAACCGTCAGACAGGCCCAACCACAGTACCAGCAGCACTACCAACCGCAGCCCCAACAGTACCAGCCTACGCAGACGTCCCAGTTCCGCTCCAGCCCCTTATATACCCAGCAGACCAGCGTCTTCAACCAGGCACCTCAGCAGTTCCCCCAAGCGCAACCCCAATCTCAAAACCAGTTCGCCCAGCCCCAAAGTCAGTTCAGTCAAGAGTACAGACCCCAAAGTCAGGTCTACCACCAGCAACCCCAGTTCTCGTATCAGGCGAACATTCCCCAGCCGCAATACTCTGGCCAGAATTACCAAAATTACCAGAATCAGAATTACCAGGGGAATCAGAATTTCAACCCTTTCACCGGACACCCTGCTCAGAACTTCGACCCCAACACCGGTTCCTATTCAATCAACTTTACTGGTTGATCATGTTGAATTTGGGAGCTTAAGAATTGTCACTCAGATATACAACCTAAGAAACTTGCTTATTTATATTTGTGGTGATTTTTACTATGAACGACAAAAATAGTTTCCCCTTTGTTACTGAATCTCATTACCTACTTGAAAGGAAAAAATTCACAGCGTTCTACGCAAGGAATTCAACTACATAGTATTCGAATTCCTTGGTTCTACGTTCTGTGTTGATAAAAAAAAGCGTAGGTGTATGAGATTGACAAATGCAATCGAGATATTATAACGTGGCCAATAAAAACAAGAAAGGGTTCGTAGTGTCAAGTATATGGGTTCAAATAACCCATTTTAAAAAGCTTTAGCATAATTTTCAATCATATTTTGTTAAAACTTCTACTGTAAAAATGGCAAAGTGTGTGAGTGAGAGTGTGTGAGAGTGTAAATAGGACTTGTAATTATATTATTTACACCCGAATACTGAAACGCAACTCAGATTTGAGCACGTCTCAAGTCGTGGTTTTTTGACAGTTTTTAATGAAATTCCGTCAAAAAGTCGTCACATGAGACGTGCTTAAAACCGAGTTGCGTTTGAGTATTCGGCCGTTAATAGAGTTATACATTTTGTAAAGTTGGTTTCATTTTTATGAGTGAACTATCGACGGTCGGGATACTAGGCCCTAATAAATAGTTTTTCTGTTGATTGGCTCTTAATAGCGAGTTTTCTAGGTAAACGATGTGTTGTACAAAAAATATACGGTATTTTTATTAAGCTGTCTAAAGTGAAGGAAAGAGGTTGTGTACGATTTTGCATAGCTATAGTTTAGTGCTAGTCAATATTTCTGAAATAAACAAAAGCCCGTGGCTATTTTAAATTATTTCAATGAGTATTATATTTATTATATATCTAAAGGTATACCTACAATTTTATATTTCTTATCCTATCCATTTAAATCAAAATTAACCCACATTTTTATGTACTATTAGTATATAATAGGGAATGTTTTACTTCTTCTAATAAAATATAACTGTTTATGTAATCGTAGCGTGCGTAGCAGAAGCGAAGAACGCAATTTCTCAAAAACGTAGAGCACCTTCAATTGTTGTTGGACTGCTAAGATTTATATACCATTACGTACCACTATTTATAACTATTGTATTTATATTTTATACTTAACGTCACAGGTTCATGTCCCAAGAGAGTCCCGAGAGTAAATTGATTATTGATTCAGTTTTCTCTTATCAGAAACATTATGTACTGATTTATCTTCTTTTCCAATGCATTTCTCGCTCGCACAGTTCAACATTTAAAAATATTTAAAATCAATGTAACATACAGATTTATGAAAAATTGCCTTCAACCAAGTTGTCTGCAATAACAGGACCTAAAATAATCACGGTAGCTCCCAGTTGTTCTATGGGACGGTTACGTCATAGAACTGTTGAAACTTTTATATCACTGTAGTTCGTCTTTCTGTTATTTTTCGTTGGCATGAAAATGACGGTTCAAGTAGGCTACTCTTTAGACAGGATATGGTTCTAATGTAAGTGCTAATGTATTTTTAGCGCAATAATCGATATAAACGCGCACTGGTTCCAAAATGACGCGAAGTGGACGTGCTCCGTGTGCAAATTAAATATAATGTTATGTAAAAGTTACACTTGTTTTATTACCTCATTGTTTTGAGAAAGTTTGAGCTCTGAAAATCTAAATAATGCTTTGGGCCTATTTCTTATTACGCTTGTTTCAATGTAGATAATAATACGTATACGTATTATTATCTATTATCTACATTGAAACAATATAACAATACTGTTATAGTATTCAAATTCCTTGGATACTAATACAAAAGCAAAATCTTTGCGTTATGTTACTTTAGATAGTTGATCAGCACTTCAAATCGCGGTAAGCTCATAAGTCAGCTAGAGAGTGCAGCGTTTAGTTAGGTTCCATACCCACACGGCGAGATTTTTTTTACATGATCTGTAGACTACTGCGCTGTAGACCTTGGGTTCGATCCCTACCGAGGTTTCCTGTCTGGGTGTTATAATAAATTTTTATGCATATATATACAAATAAAAGGTCATGCATGAGTATTATTTACCGGAAACGCCTCTTATGTCTAGGTACATAAATTTTCATAAACCAGCTAAGGCTCTCAGCGGCGATGGGCTTGCAACCTGTCACGTATGAAATACTAACTACTGCAAAATGTGGGTATGTGCCAAGTGTAATGTTTGGACGTACCTCTTACTACCTCCCTTAGACATCCTCAAAGAAAATTGAGTTAGTACTTGATACTGCGAGATCTGAAGGAATATCTACCGTGCCTGGGAATCAAAGTCATGAAGCTGTTTCAGTTTCTGTTTAGTAGAACTTACGACCCACTGAAAAAAGAAAACACACACAGAAAAAGAAGAAATACCTCAGTATTTCTTCTTTTTCTTGATGAACTTGGTATTGAGTGGTTACCTCTGCTTATATTGTAACTTCGAATAAGCGAAACCTGACAAGAAGGAGGATGGCCGCTAAAAATAATACCGTTGTGGTGTCCAGTCCATGCCATAATATGTACTCGCATGTGTGTTCATGCCCCGCTTGAAGAGATCGCCAATGAGCGATAAGGTTATCCATTGTTGCTGATGAAAATACAGGCACATGTTTGGCATCTGTTTGCCTCAAGCTGGTGGACTTAGTGCAGTATTGTAGGGCACGTTTCTATGCAATACACACACTAATCCCGTTCTTGACTTGCGAGTTAATGCTATGTTATAGGTGGTTACCGCCTAACATTAGGTGGGCCATCATGTTCCATGAGCAAATATTAAAGAAAAAAATACATTTTATCAGAACTTATTTAAATATTAATTAGATCATCTACGGTACCTACCTTCAAAAGTTTTCCGAGCATGTACAAATTTACCAATAATTGCATTAAACCATCCAGTCTCAGAATGTCAAGTGTAAAATGCGAGGCCAACTACCAATTTTTGATCTTAAAATCAATTACTTAAGCAGAATAAAGTTATTGCTAGTGTAAACGAATATCTGTATTGCCGCCCATAAACTATAATAATCCATTAAGGGGCTGACTACCGTCAAAACACTAGCTTTTCAAAATATAAAAACAAGCGAGAAGTTATTTAACGATTTTCAGTTACTTAAGGCGAATACAAGAACTAATGTGACTCTCGCTCGCACGTTTTGACATACTGAAACATTCACTAAATCCATTTTTAAAAAATTGCAAACAACCATTTGGTAAGCAATCACATTACGCACAATTTAGTAAAAAAAAAAAACATTTTAATCGATACAAATTTATCTACTCAAAAGTGAGCTTTACTAGGTTTAAGTCATAAGTAAACCTCTGAGTAGGAAAACTTGCATCGATCAAAATGGCTTTTTTACCCAACTGTCATTGCACACAAAATAGTTGTTTGCGATTTTTCAAAATTAGGTTTAGTGATTGTATATCATTCTAAATGTCGAATCGTGCGAGCGAGAGGTACAAGTGTTTTCGCATTTGGCTGATTGACCCACAATTAATTTTCGGTATTAACATGAAGTTTAATTAAACATATTACTTAAATCAATGGTTTCCTTAAATGTCTAAGATGCATAGTTATTACTTAGTATTAGAAGTTATCGTCACGCGAGGAGAACCGTGATTGGCAGCTTATAATAGCCAGTTAATTAGACAAACGCTGAATTGAATAACTGAACTATTTGGTTTGAATTGTTAAGGTCAATGTGAGACCTTCGATTCGGTTTGCACTGTACACGCGAGTCGTATGGACCACGCCTAATGTAGAGCAGAGAAAACACAGAGATTCGGTCGAGTAATGGACCAAACTAAATAAATAAAAATAAATAAATAAATAATGCTGGACAATCCACACAGCATCATCTAGCCCCAAAGTAAGCTTCAAAGCTTGTGTTATAGGTACTAGATGACTGATATATTTAATACATTATATACTTACATAGATAAATATTTTTTTATTATATATAGAAAACACCCAGACCTACGGAACAAATTTCTGCAGATCGTACACAAATTTGTTCCGAGGCGGGAATCGAACCCGCGACCTCTTGCGTCGCAGGCGGACTCTCACCCGCTGCGCTACTGAGGTCGTCAAATAAAATACTTCTATGTTATTCAGTTCCATACATGGCATCAAAGAGAAATCTTCAAATGGAGCAAGAAGGAATCGAATTATGTCATTAGCTACGGGTGTTTATAATACATAGTTTATTACGATACTAGCGACCGCCCGCGCGTCCCTGCTTCCCACGGGTGCACATATCATGCATGTATCTAAATATATATAACTCAAAGGTGACTGACTGACTGACATCTATAGTGATCTATCAACGCACCGCCCAAACCACTGGACGGATCGGGCTGAAATTTTGCATGCAGGTAGATATTATGACGTAGGCATCCGCTAAGAAAGGATTTAGATCAATTCTACCCCCAAGGAGATAAAATAAGGGATGAAAGTTTGTATAAATCTTCTTAGATGTTCGACTGATTGAACTGAAATTAAAGATTGGAGCTACTATGATGAAGACGTCCGCTTAGATAGCATTTTGATAAATTCAACCCCCCCAATTTTTTACACACGCTTAACAAAAGTAAAGCCGCAAAAACTATGCGCAATTAATAATAATACTTCTAAACGCGAGCGAAGCCGCGGGCAAAAGCTAGTTATACATATAAACCTTTCTCTTGAATCACTCTATCTAATAAAAAACCGCATAAAAATCCGTTTTGTAGTTTTAAAGATTTAAGCATACATAGGGACATAGGGATACACAGGGACATAGGGACAGAGAAAGCGACTTTGTTATAAACTATGTAGTGATTCATAAAACTTCAAAGAAACTGGCTTTGGTATCAAAATCCTGCAAAAGATGCCGCCTGTTCTTTTTAATTAATTTTGTTTATAATTAAATATTTAGTCTTATAAAAGATTTCATGAGTTCTCTGATACCCTACTCTACAATTTAAAGTGTAATTAGAATGCATATCTACATTATATACTGCCATTCGGTGTCAGCCTCGTGGTTCGTACTATTCTGTGGTTTTGATCCAAATGTCACTTCCTCATCTGAAACCGGACTACTGAGTACACAAAAATAATTTATAGGCGTGTGTGGTAAAGGTGAATTTAGTAGTGGTAGAGCTTTTTGATAAAGAATTCGCCCGGGAAGTTCGCCACTGCAAAATTTCTGCTGACAAGCAGTGATATACTTGCATTTAATGAGTGTACTTATTGATTGATAACTTGAGAACCGTATATTCGATCTGCATGAAATTTGGTTAGCCGATAGCTTGTACTTGAGAAATTTACTGATAAGTATATGGGTAAAATCGGATGAGGGGTTATTAAAATATGGGGGTTTTTAAAGGGGCTCGTAAGGAGCCTCTTGAGGCGCACTTAAAATCCTTTCACCACACTGTTTGGAAAGAAACTAGTGACACGAAAATAAAAATAATAATAATGCTGGATAATCCACACAGCACCATCTAGCCCCAAAGTAAGCTACTAAAAACATGTGCTATGGGTACTAGATAACTGATATAAGTATTATACATTATATTACATACTTACACAGATAGATATTTTTTTATTATACATAAAAAATACCTAGACCAGCGAAACAAATTTCTGCAGGTCGTACACGTACACAAAGTTGTTCCGAGGCGGGAATCGAACCCTCAACCTCTTGCGGGGCAGGCGTACTCTCGCCCGCTGCGTCACTGAGGTAGCTAGTGTAGTACAGATACTCGTACACTAAAAAAATCATCATCATTATAATCAGCCTGAAGAAGTCCATTTAGCTGGACATAGGCCTCCTCACATTCACACGGTCTTCTCAATGTAGTCCATCAGGTAGAAATATCAACACAGAGCTTGGCTGAAGTCAGTCACGCAGCGATTTCACGCGTATACTTACTTATAAATAGATTTCACAGCAAAAATGCTCCAAGGCTACACTGATTATACTGAGTGAAGCAATTGATCAATGAAGTAAAAACAGCCAATGAGTCATTACTTTATAATCAAGAAAGTAAGAAAGAAAAACCATATAATTGATATACACACAAAATACGGAATCGTTAATATATATTATTATAAACGCGAAAGTTTGTAAGTATGGATGGATGGTTGTTTGTTACTCTTTCACGCTGGAACGGCTGAACGGATCTGGATGAAACTTGGCAGAGAGATAGAGTATAGTCTGGAATAGCACATAGGCTACTTTATCCCGTGGGAATACCGGGATTTGAATCTGCGCGGATGAAACCGCGGGGCGCAAATAGTCAACAATAATTCTGAGTACAGAACGGACACATACAGAACAGTCAAACAGAGTTAGGGCCTGATAAAAATGTAGTAACAATTATCATCATCATCATCAGCCATCATCATACAGAAGTCCACTGCTGGACATAGGCCTCCCCTATCCGTTTCCAGGAAGAACGATTTTGAGCCCTTTCCATCCACCGACTACCCGCGATCCTAACAATGTCGTCAGTCCACCGGGTAGGAGGGCGTCCTACACTTCGCTTTCCTGTTCGTGGTCGCCATTCGAGAACCTTTATTCCCCAGCGGTTGTCAGTTCTTCGAGCTATATGACCTGCCCATTGCCACTTCAACTTGCTGATTTTGAGAGCTATATCTGCTACCTTGGTTCTTCTACGGATTTCCTCATTTCTGATTCTATCTCGTAGTGAAACTCCCAGCATAGCTCTCTCCATAGCCCGTTGTGCGACTTTTAGCTTGTTGATGAGGCCAATAGTAAGCGACCACGTCTCGGTTCCATATGTCATCACTGGCAACACACACTGGTTAAACACTTTCATCTTGAGGCTCTGCGGTATGTGTGACGAGAAGATGTGGCGTAATTTCCCGAACGCTGCCCATCCGAGTTGAATTCGTCGGCTGACCTCTTTGTCAAAGTTGGACCTACCTAGTTGGATCGTCTGACCCAGATACACGTAGTGGTCAACAACTTTGATGATAGTAACAATTATGTTAAAGTCCAGTATTTATTCAATAAAATCACAGGGATCAGTTTGAAACGAAAGGTGACTAAAATAAAAAAATGAATTAGTGTAGGTAAGCTACTCAGAAAGTCCTAGCCAGACCCGTCCGAATCTTGAAAAGTAGGTACTGTAGAGTTTAATAAGGTTAAACTATAGCAATCCTTGTACCTGAGTTGAGGGTTGGGGATAGGGGGAATGCAAGTGGGGGTAGATGGCAAGTCTTCCCCTTGAGTCCTTTTTTCTAGGAAATGAAAAAAAATACTTAAATTTTTCAGGTAAGTTACCGAAAATGTTTTGAAGAAACCGCCACCATTTTCTTCAAAACAATTGACTGACTCGACTTTGGACTGACGTGACTAGAAACATAACAACAAACAGTATAATCTCTGAATCACTTGACATTGGCAAGATTGTCTATGACAGGAGCCATAAAAAGAAGAAAGAAGAAAGAAGAAGAAGAACACTCACTGTAATATAAAAGATAGATTGGTTGGAGATCGAAAGTTTTAATTTAAGGCTAAATTAGGCAGAAAATCAGGCAGGACTACAGATCCCTCAAAATCATCAACGATATTATCTTTGCTTTTTTTTAATATTAACTCTATTTCATCCTAATATTAATAATAAATCTTCATTAATGTTAAATTAATGGTTAGGTTAATGTTAAATATTAGTATATGTTTCATAGTATGTAGGCATGGGTGATAGTGTATAGTGGGTACCTATAGTTTTTTTTTATTTTCTTATTATCCTCTTTTCAAATTACCTACCTTAGAAAGTTGATTTTAATTAATGTGTAAAATAAGTCGTTTTCTATTTAATATTATTTTTATTATACCTACCTACAATACCCTAATTGTATGCTGTGTGTTTTTGTGGCCAATAAAATACTGTCTATGTCTATGTCTATGTCTATGTCATTCAGAAAATCAAGCAAAAATATTTATTATCTTATTTACTTTACAAACACAACAGGATAAAGATGCAAGTACTCGTTTACAATCCCGGCTGAGGCAGTGAAGGTCGCTCCAACATCCCCATAATGTACCTATTTCAGTGAAAGGCCGCCCCAGCAACGCTATAAAAGAGACATGCGCACGCGCCGCGCCTCCGACTTCTCGACATGACGGCGTTTGCGCGATTGGTATGTCAAATTAATATAAATAAAAAAAACCCTAAATTGGGGGTTTTAGGGTTTCTATAATAATGAGTTTACATTATCGTAATACGTTAATTAATAATAAGTTCTAATGAGTTATATGTTTTGGAGGAAAGAACACATAATTATTATGTAATTATTTATAAGCTTTTTTGACCCCAAGATTCTGGGTACCCTTTGAAAAATACTTTTACAGAAATAACTAACTTATATGTAACATACATGGGTTTTAAGTGTATCGTAAACTAAAATGGTTTTCTTTCAGCTGAAACTAAAAATATTTAAAACGTGAACAAGTGAGTGATTAAGTGACGTCGTCTCCTTTGTTGTCCGTCTGTGTAAAAGTGGCATAGTGTTATTAACCTTAGTGCAACTAAGGCGCAACTGTAGTGGGTGGAGTTCTTGAGAGTGATAGACCAAGTTGTATAGTGCAAATAAAACACTTTTTAGTATAAACAATTGCCAGTAGGTATGACAAACTCGTGTGTGGGAAAGAGAAAGAAAGAAAGACAAATAAGAAAAAACGGAGCATAAACAAAATAAAGAGCTTGAGTATGAATTGAGAACCAAGTTTTTTGTAAATGAAAAACTGTCAAAGAATGTCGTCAAGTACAGTCGTGAGGTACTTACCTCTGACAACCCCCTTATCTAAGTACTTAGTAAGTACTAGAAGATCTGGGGGATATCTACAGTGCCTGAATCGAAGCCTAAGTCGCTTCTGTTTATTTTTCTGATTCGTCCTAACCTCTATAGTTAAGACGTAATAACATTGAGTCTAAATGATCAAAAGATGTACAAATCAATAAGATGGATTAATCCGAAGCGGTCACATTCGTGTTTACTTCTCAACACGTGCCTCCAAAGCTGATTTCGGTTCCTTTTAAGACGCAGTGAACCGTCAAACCACACCTCGTTTACGCACTTCACAATTTTTGTAGGATAGATTATTAATGAACGTCTGTTTGATTAATAACCTGTAAACAGTCACTTTACGTGAAAACTAGTGGGGTAAAATTACATTTTTGGAGAAGCGAGAAGTTGTTTGGATGGTCGCCTCTTCGCATGTGTGTTCATTGCTCATACTTGAACACTTCTGAACTGTTAACGGTTCATACTACCCACGTTTCCCTAGCTTTATTGTTAGTACTCGTTCAGAACTTGCGCTATCGATTGGCAATATTTGTAAAGCATGGTGTAACTAAATATTGTGTCCGTGTGCCTACGACCAAACGTATCGAATGTGCTGTGAAATGGATAATTTTATTGTTGCATAGGTTATTCTTTCTTATTCTCCGCCGAGGTTGATTTTTAACGATAAAATTCTAACATGAACCTACGTTTTACTTGGAAGGAATTGAGCCGCATGTTTGGCTTCGACGCGTGGAATCTAGATCATCTAGATTTAAGACGATTCTAAGTAGTCTTTGTGATATAATTACAGATATTAATTTATATACAAATTTTACTTTGACTAAAGCGGTTTCTGATAGCGCGGTCAACACTAATCGGCTGTCAAGTTACTTGCTATCTCTATCTAATTTGAAGTACAAGCTGAAATAGCAAGTGACTTGACAGCCGATTAGATTAGTGTTGGACGAGCTTTCAGAAACCTGGGGTAAATGAATAATACGTTACGTTAGTAAAAAAATGTATTTGACATTTGGCAGCCCTGGGCCCGTACCACCATCTCTTGAAGCATTCTTATTTCAAAATTACTTTTCTGTCAATGTCTTATATCAACTGCATAGTCTACTTTATGATCAAAAAGTAAAGTAATATTGAAATAAGAACGCTATTAGAGATCGCGGTTGGCCCTCTGTTTATTACACCGGTAGCTTGATCAATTTACGAGCAGTATCCAACTCCTGATAACGCGCGATTCAAGGCAACAACGACAAATAAGTGACCACTTGCGAAATATCAACCGAAGGTCTCAATTCTGTCGGAGCAACTTTGTCAGTATAAACTAGGCCGTATTTTATACAGAATACAGCCTTCCGACTGAAATGGTAGACATGGTTGCAATTCATGTTCAATTTATAAATTTATAAACATTGTAATTTTAAAATTGTAACGTTCGAATTAGCAGTTGCAGCTTGCAGTTGCAAATATTGTGATTTGATTTAAGTATAATAAAAGGACCTCACAGCTGAAAAACTGAAAAACTGAAACAGCTTCACGACTTTGATCCCCAGGCACGGTAGATATCCCTTCAGATCTGTACCAAGTAGGTACTAATTCAAGATTCTTTGAGGATGTCTAAGGGGGGTAGTCAGAGGTAAGTTCAAACATTACATTTGGCACATACCCACATTTTGCAGTAGTTAGTATTCCATACGTGACAGGTCGCAAGCCCATCGCCGCTGTTAGAATACTAACTGGTTTCCTCACGATGTTTTCCTTCACCGTTTAAGAGCACTGGCATTGCGCACATAAATTTTTCGATAGAAAAATCCATTGGTGCACGACCAGATTCGAACCTGCGACCTTACGATCGGAAGGCGGGGTCACTCCCACTAGACCACCGGTGCTCTACACCGGTGCTCTACCTCACAGCTACATCAAACTAAAAGAGTTTTATTATTTTTGTATACATCTCCTTCTTTTTGTGTCACTCTAGGTTTTTCAAAACTGTGTGAGGTCCTTAGTATACATTTTTTTAATCGTATTAGTGGTTCGTCTAGTGGTCAACTCTAGACACGGAACTCAAGACTAGGGAAAGAGCAACTTTAGTATTGAATCTTTAGACTACCCCAAAGTGGTTTGCCTTTTCAGGAGCCAAAAGAGCCGGCTAAGAAAGTATAATATGAGTTCTTCTTAAAATGTGAATTTAAATGTAATTTTTTTTAATCTCCTGAGATCTCTTGGTACCAAGCACTTTCAAGATTATTTTAAATAAAAAAAAACACGCGTCGACTTAAGAATCTTATCCGTTTTTTTTCGTCGGTTAAATACAGCTTTCACGAGAGTGCACGCTCAGTTAGTAAAATTACACTGAAACAACAGAATACGATGACAACCCTGTTACATGTTATTTTGAAAATAAATAAATGTCCCGCGGTTTCACCCGCGCAGATTTAAATCCCGGTATTCCCACGGGATAAAAAGTAGCCAATGTGCTATTCCAGGCTATAATCTATCTCTCTGCCAAGCTTTATCCAGATCCGTTCATCCGTTCCGGCGTGAAAGAGTAACAAACATCCATCCATACATACAAACTTTCGCGTTTATAATAGTAGGAAGTAAGATAGGAACTAAGGCTGATGATGATAGCGTGGCGATCAATCAAATTCTACATGAGTGAACGGTTCGGACCGTGACCTCCAAACGGTTCGCTTTCCGTATGTCCCTTTGTGCAGCTGATACCAGTCCACCTCCACGGGCGGGAACATAACCAGTCGGGAACAACTTTCATTGATTCATTGTTGCAAGTGTCCGGATGTGGGGTGACCTTGAGATTTGACTTTAAAGACTATAGGCGTGTCTTATCAGTAGTGGTCCAAGGAATATAGATATTCAAATTCCTTGTAGTCTAATGAAGTGACACATTATAATATATTGGTATTCTATTTGTTTGAGTAGTAGTAGAGCTCTTTGTGGCTCGTCCGGGGAAGTACTACCACCACGCGTTTTTCTGCTACCAAGCAGCAACGCTGTGTTTCGGTTTGAAGAGTGTTGTCACCGGTGCAATTACAGGCACATGAGGCTTAACATCAGGGTGCCTCAAGTTGATAGACGCAGGGCAGTGCATTGTAGGGCACGTCCATATCGTGACTTACGAGGCAATGCCTTGTTATAGGTGATGATTACCACTTAACATCAGAGCCAGCAGATGGCCCCATCTGCTTGTTCCATCAGCTAGTTGTAAAAAAAATATGTTTTCTTACTGTTCAAACACATTGAGAGCCCTCAGATCTGTTGGCAGTTGCTTTGCCACTGAGAACAAACATTTGTACCATGAACATAGACGTTTGTTGTCTTAGGCTAGATTGAGCTGTATGAAAATTCCTCCAATGTACTGCAAACACATGAGTCGATGTGTGTTGTATGTACCTAGGGGTGATTTCTTTGCAATAAAATGTATATTAAAACTATTGAAAACAAATAAAAATCCACACTTAATTTTGAAGTTGAAAAGAGTAGGGAACAAGAAGGGTTTGGGGAAAGAGCTATATAGGAGTTCTATGCATGATAGATAAAATTATTAATGAAATTATATCAGTCGTTGGAAATCCACCAGGTCACGCATACGTAGGTTTACGTGTCAAAGATGGAGGTGTTGGCACACGGTTCCACTTGGGTGCGGATGTCTGTCACACGGGCCCCAGAATACACACCACGTTATCACCACCAACTTGAAGAAGTCCACTGTTGTGTGTTGCAATTGTTTCGAAACAGTGTGGTGAAATTATATTAAATGTGCTTTATAGAGGCTCCTTTCGAGTACTGTACACCAGGGGTTCCCAATTTAATTTGGCTATGGTACCCTTATTGATTATACATTTTTTGGCGGTTTTGATAAGTTTACCTTGTAGTTTGAATATATGCAGGTTAGACTCGGGAGAAAGAACAAATTTTATGTGAGAAATAATTATTATAAGTATTGCAAAACATCGACGCGATGCGACGCGACGATGCGGCGCGGTTATGAGTATTTTCCACGTTTTATTTAAATCTCGGACAGACCGCGGAACCCCTATGACTCTTCCACGGAACCCCTGGGTTCCGCGGACCACCATTTAGGAAACCCTGCTGTACACAGTCATGTTTTATACATTTTAGGAATGTCCATGCATTTTTGAACAGAAAGACTGATTGGTGCACGACCGGCGTTGAACCTACGATAAACAGGGACCACTAGATTTAACTACACTCCAATTGTCTAATAGTAGGCCAAGGGCATGAAACAGCTTCACTACTTTGAACCCCAGGCACGGTAGATATCCCCTCCGATCTCTTGCTAACTCTATACTCTTTGAGTACGTCTAAACGGGGTAGTCAGAGGTACGTCCAACCATTACATTTGGCATACCACCACCACCCACATTTTGCAGTAGTTAAACACCTAAGTATTCCAGATTGCAAGCCCATCGTCGCGGCGCCGCTGTTAGAATACTAACTGGTTTCCTCACGATGTTTTCCTTCACCGTTTAAGAACACTGTGCACATAAATTTTTCGATAGAATAATCCATTGGTGACCGTATTTAAACCTGCGACCTTACGATCGGAAGGCGGGGTTACTCCCACTAGACAACTGGTGGTCGCGGAAACCTACTCCTAGGACATGATAGTAATAATATATATATATATATTAACCCACAGACTAAACCACCTTGAACTGCTCCGATTTGATCATAATTCCTCTAGCTCACCTCATAACTCAATTTAAATAGTACATAATGTAACCTCTACATTTTATGACCACTGTATAATGTCGCAGTTTGGTTTGAAATACAATCTAGCGACTGTAAATTCGGTTCAGTTTATATATCCAGTAATCTAAATATATATAACTCAAAGGTGACTGACTGACTGACTGACTGACATATATAGTGATCTATCAACGCACAGCCCAAACCACTGGACGGATCGGGCTGAAATTTGGCATGCAGATAGATGTTATGACGTAGGCATCCGCTAAGAAAGGATTTTGATCAATTCTACCCCCAAGGGGTTAAATTAGGGGATGAATGTTTGTATGAGATTTTTAAAGTAAACAAGCGCGAGCAAAGCCGCGGGATCAGCTAGTTATATTATATAATGTATTAAATATATCAGTTATCTAGTACCCATTACACAAGGTTTGAGTAGCTTACTTTGGGGCTAGATGGTTCTGTGTGGATTGTCCAGAATTATTTTTTATTATTATTATATCTGGGGCTTACATTTTCATTCTGAACTCAAATAATTAAACATTTTATTTGTGTCACAGGCAGTTTTAAAATCTCGGAGTCACTGAATCACTAGCCAAGCCTTTATTTTATTAAAGTTTATTAGTTTTTATTGAGTTCCTAATGGAAACTTATGCAATAAATATATATAACTCAAAGGTGACTGACTGACTGACTGACTGACATATATAGTGATCTATCAACGCACAGCCCAAACCACTGGACGGATCGGGCTGAAATTTGGCATGCAGATAGATGTTATGACGTAGGCATCCGCTAAGAAAGGATTTTGATCAATTCTACCCCCAAGGGGTTAAATTAGGGGATGAATGTTTGTATGAGATTTTTAAAGTAAACAAGCGCGAGCAAAGCCGCGGGATCAGCTAGTTATATTATATAATGTATTAAATATATCAGTTATCTAGTACCCATTACACAAGGTTTGAGTAGCTTACTTTGGGGCTAGATGGTTCTGTGTGGATTGTCCAGAATTATTTTTTATTATTATTATATCTGGGGCTTACATTTTCATTCTGAACTCAAATAATTAAACATTTTATTTGTGTCACAGGCAGTTTTAAAATCTCGGAGTCACTGAATCACTAGCCAAGCCTTTATTTTATTAAAGTTTATTAGTTTTTATTGAGTTCCTAATGGAAACTTATGCAATATTGCACAATTAGTACAATTACTCGTACTAAAGTAGAGCTATGAATGCAACAACCATGAAACGACCCACCTTGACATTGCTCTCAGCTGACTTTCCACACCCAAAGTTGACACTCTTTCATCATCATCATTATCAACATAAAGAAGTAATCTGCTAGATAAACGACTCCCAAACCAAGCCTACTTGGTATGTGTTTGTAGGTTAGGTATGAATGTGTGTTTGTAAGGGGCTGAATACCATTATAAAACTTCTTTCATTTTTTTACCCGAGTGCCGCGAGGGTTATGTGTTTGGCGTGTATCTATCCATATATGTATCCTTCCTTCGATATTTCCTTTATTACCACGTAGCAACCAAACGGCTGGATGGATTTTGATAATTCTAGTATCAAAAGATTCGTCGTAACTTCCCAAGTGTCCTTGGAATAAAAAAAAACCGAAAAGACACGTGGGAAGGAAAGGAGGAGCGATATTCACATTAAAAAAAACTTTTCGCAATCAAAGCAATATGAGTGTCAAAATCAAGAGAATGATAGAGTGTTTTTAAATAATGTATTAGTTTTTGATTTAAAGTAAACACTCAAAGACAAAACCAGAACGCAAAATTCGTTAAGTCACTTTAGCGAACTAGGCCATGAGTGATACTAAAATATATCATAAAACCTTCTCTAAGGTCATACAAGTCGTTTAAAAAAAACAGCATCAAAATCGATGAAGCCGTTTCGAAGATATTAAGAGTTTTGTAATAAAAAAATGTGATTGCTGGTAACCCCAAAGTGATCAAAATGAGTTATACAACCACAGGCGTCAGTAAACTGCTAGGACATAGGTACACGAGCCTCCGACTATCTGCGATCATTACATTTTTATCATTCGTCAAGACTGAAGAAAGGATTTCAAAATTAAAAATACCAAATTTAAAACATTCTTATTTACCTACCTACATAGGTACTTTAGTTCGGGCACTCGGGTTTTTTAATTTTTTAATAAATCTTCTTGTTACTCAGAAGAACTGTTTTTTTGCTTAAACTGTTTTTTTGAAAGTTTTAAGATTTTTTATAAAGGCGAGTGATAAGCCATTTTATAGTCCCATAAGCAAGGAACAGACACTAGGTACCTACGTAATCTATGCCAGATCACAGGCTAACTCTCGAAACTAATAATAAAATGAGCTATTGCGAACTTCTGCTATCTCCAAATAACGTTATAAACAACAAGACATTTCCCTTATACTACAAAACCTAACTTTAAACAATGTCTAAAATAAGCGCTGTCTCTGTTAGCCATTACGCATTGGTAAGAGATGGCATTAGTTAATGCTAGGGTCTTCAACCCGCGGCCCTCGGGCCTCATGTGGCCCGCCAACTAATTTCTTGCGGCCCGCGGCCACCAATAAAGATTATTGAAATTTGAAATTATGTATGTCTTTTATTTTATTGATAAGGTGGTAAAGTGTCGTGAAAAGTTGTGGCCCTTCGGACGATGTGAAATCGATGTTTGGCCCTTGCACTAAAAAAGGTTAAAGACGCCTAAGTTGTTAATGCATAGTTTATCGTTAGAGCAATTTTTGTAGTAAGGCCGATTATGTCCAAATCTGGTAAATAAAAGTGTATATCGTAACTTCCAGGCGGTGATATGTTTAGCGGCGTGTGCGTCTGCGCAGTACGCCGAGGAGCGCGCGCCGCGGTACATCGCCTCCGCAGAACCCAAGAACGCGCCAGAACCCGTCGCTATACTCAAGCAAATCAACAGGTACCTACCCAATCATTAGAGATATTAGCTAATTTACGTAGACAGCCACTTATTTACTTTTCGATCATTTTGAAGATATAAAATCACTAAAAAAGTAAAAGTAATGAAAAACTTATTTGAATCGAAATTATATTTAGATTGACTTATTGCCAACATGTACATACATCAGTTATATTATAGCTTAGGTCTAAGGTAGCCAATAAGCGAGTACATGTACCCTGTAGGGCGCTGCAATCTATGTAGAAATAAGGTAGGTACAATATTCATTAATAGGTACTATAATGACTATAGGTATATAATAAGTAGGTAGGCCAATACAATAAGTAGTAATAGTAATACAATAGCATAATGGCATGCAGCTACAAAAAAAACAGTAATAAGCAAAATGTCTCGATATAATAAAGTCAAATAATTTTTATTTAACCTTTGTAATACTCTGAAACTTGTTTTTTGTGATTGCCCTTAGTACCATAAACAATAAATATTTATCAAAAAATTTCAAATGTGCGAGTAAGTGTTCAGCCACTTATTTGTAATTCTCGCAGAATCCATATAAAGTTTATGCTTATATTTGGATGTTCCCATATTTCATAATCTTCTATATTCATCAGAAGAGATAATAAAACTGAGAACCTGATATAGCTTCACGACTTTGATCTCCAGACACGGTAGATAAAGAGTTAACCAGGGGCATTATTCTCTATGACATAGGAGATTCGTTGCCCCAAACCGTGTTAAAACACAACGTGATCTAAACGCAAAATTAAGCGATTGGATCGTCCCTTTTTCATTCGTCCATTGGATTATCCCAACTAATATTATAAATGCGAAAGTAACTCTGTCTGTCTGTCTGTCTGTTACGCTTTCCCGCTTAAACCTCTCAACCGATTTTGATGAAATTTGGCACAGACAATCTTTAGACCCTGAGAAAGAACATAGGCTACCTTTTATAGCGAAAAAAAGAGATGAAGAGATTAAAAGTACGCAGACGAAGTCGCGGGTACCAGCTAGTAGTGAATAAAACCCGGAACGATATGTTTCCAGGCACAATGAAGACGGGTCATACACGTACGGGTATGAAGGCGCCGATGGCTCGTTCAAGATCGAGACCAAGTCCCCGGCCGGCGAGGTCAAGGGCAAGTACGGCTACAAGGACGACACCGGCAAGGTACGTGCTATCCCACTCTATCCTGTCATAGTAACTGGTGAACATGTGAAAGGCAAGATGTTCGTAGCTCAGCCTGTAACGACTAGGCGGACATAACCTTGTGAAGAAACTTTGTTGTAGTTATGGATGTCCTGGATAAAAGCTCGGTCGGTCTTGTGCTCTAAGTTAAAATGTGTTCATTTAATTAAGTCGCAAGGACCACGTTGAACACACGTGCTCGAAATAAAGTGGTATTAGGCCTGGAAGCTCAGTATTTTTTATACATACTAGGTTGATAGAAGAAGCATGTGGCCTGATGTTAGGTGGTAACCATCACCTATGTAATGTATATATACCTCTGTTATTTTTGGCCACCATTGGCTCGCTAGTCACGCACGATGCACTGCCCTGCGTCCATCAACTTGAAGCATAAAGATGGTAATCCTGGGTCTGTAATTTCACCAGCAACCACACCCTTTAGACTGAAACACAGCACGTTTGTCGACAGCAATAGGCATGGCGGTAGTACTTAAGAGTAGTAGAGCTCTTTGTGAAGGGCTCGGCCGGGGAAGTACTACCACCACGCCTTTTACTGCCGCCAAGCAGCGTTGCTGGGTTATAGGTGTATAGGTGATGGTTACCACTTAACATCAGGTGGGCCATCTGCTTGTTCCATCAGCTGGTTGTATAAAAAAAAGCTTTCCCAGATGAGCCTTTCACAAAGAGAGCTCTTTGTGCTTCTCTATTTCTGTGCTCGTTCTACTCCTAAACACACATTATTCGTGTCTCCAGCTCCGCGTGATCGAGTACGGAGCCAACAAGTACGGGTTCCAGCCGGCTGGCGAGGGCATCACCGTGGCACCGCCCACCCTGGTGGACGAGTCCACGAGGGAGCCCAAGCAGGTACCTGACTAATATATTACATTCTATCACTGATTCTATAAAACAATGATGAAGATTTTGACTATGCAATCCCAACAATTTTTTTAAAACAAAGTTTCTATACAAACATAATTATGAATTTCGATAAAGAATAGTTACAATGACACAACTAATAGTTAGAATTATTTACAAAATACATATGAAATAGTTGAGCTATCTGCAGACCGTTGCAAACGATCTATAGATAGCTTAACTGATCCAAATCAGTGCCAGTCGGAAGCGTACCCAAGACACTAAATTTTGATTGTATTTGTGGAAGTATTGTAGAAGGGGGAGCGGGGAATAGGTTCAGGGGAGGGGGTAGTGGTCGTGGAGGATTCCTGGTTGGGGGTCGGGAGTTGACATTGAGGAAAAGGACATACTTTTTAACCGCGGGTGCTTCTAGCTCATAATAAAATCTTGGCGTCTGTTTTTATTTACTTAGATTCACCAACAATAAATGATTTAAAACCAACAGGGACGCGGTCAGAACAGAGACCAAGACTACGACTACGAGGAGCCTTCCCCGACCCCCGCCCCGCGTCCCCGTCCAACTCCCCAGCCCCAGTACCGCGCGCCGCAACCGCAGCAGTACAGACCAGCGCCACAACCGCAGCAGCAGTACAGGCCAGCGCCACAACCGCAGCAGCAGTACAGGCCAGCGCCACAACCGCAGCAGCAGTACAGGCCAGCACCCGAGCCACAGCAATACAGACCAGCGCCGACGCAGCAACCGCAGCAACAATACAGGCCAGCTCAGTCAGCACCTACCCCACCCAAGGTATCATTTATCATTTATTACTATGTCACACCAATAAAGTGAACACCAGCATAATCAAAAGATTGAAAACTAGTGAGTTAAATGTTAAATATCGTCTTACTTATAGGTGTAAACGTGACATGAAAGGCATCACAAATAAAGTAAAAGGGGCGGTCTTAACGCTGCGAGCGAAGTCTTTCAGATGCACAGGATTTTACATGAATATAATATTAGTGTGAATAAGTATATTGGACTTATGCCATACAATTCCGGAAAAAATATTTTAAGCCATTTTATATCCGCAAAAGACATCAACGCGCTCTGTCCCACAAAAGTTTCGCACATAAAAATTTGCTATTTTTTGTGGCAAAAAAAAAATGAGTTTCTTACACAATTATTTGAAACCTAATGATAACTATAATCCTACTATCATACTAATATTATAAGTGCAAAAGATTGTAAGTATGGATGGATGGATGGATGTTTGTTACTCTATAATAACAGAACGGCTGAACGGATCTTGGTGAAAATTGGCATAGAGATATATTATAGTCTGGAATAACACATAGGCTACTTTTTATCCCGTGGGAATACCGGGGTTTAGAACTACGCGGGTGAAACCGCAGGGCGCTACTGGTGGGGTTATAAATCACAAACATTTGTAGCATCCATAGCGTCCATTTCAACTTTATTTAAAGATCATTTTGTTTAATTAAGTTCACAATAGCCATGAATTATCAAAATTTTACCTAACCAGTTCATTGGTTGAAAGAATGACTGAAAATTATTTATTGTACACCTTACAAACCAAGAAAGAAAAAAAGCACAGCTATAAAAGACAGTGTAAAACTTACAGTGTAAAACGGGTGGTTTTTTTCGCATAAAAAAATGAAGTTAAACATTGACTACGCTGTTTATTTACTTTCATATATTTTCCAGCCTCAATTCTTCTCCGGTGCCGCCCCAGCCCCTGCCCAGGAGACAGGTTTCTTCAACCCCGAGCAGGCATCCCGTCAATACAAGCCGAAACAGGACTTCAGGCCTGCTCCCAGCTACCAGGAATTCGCCCCCCAAGCCGCTGCTCCTAGCTTCACCCCCCAAGCAGCCGCCCCTAGCTTCACCCCCCAGTTCCAACAGCCCAGGAACTCCCAATCCTTCTCCATGCTCGATCAGCTCCTCAAGGAGTACTCCCTTCCATCAGGTGGCTCCGCCGCCACCCACGACATCACTTTTGGGTCCTATTAGTTTAAGGAAAAGTCTCATTTTGTAAATATGTAGAATATTTTTCGTATGATTAAATTGTGATTTGTAGGAGAGTAATTTATTAAAGCATTTTATTGAACCCTACGTAGCACAGATAGTATTAAAAAAGCTCAAAGCCTTGGCTTGGCTAGGAACCAAACTGTAAGTTTGTTACCTGTTCTATTAAAATAAAATAAAAATAGACTTGGTCGGGTGGACTGGCATCAAGATTCACAAAACTTTCAAATTATCCTTGATATTTTACTTTGACTTTGTTAGGTCACTAGGTGATGTGTTGTGGGTGATGGTTACCACTGCACATCAGGTGTGCCATCTGCTTGTTCCATTGGCAAGTAAGATAAAAAAACATAATTTATGGCCAAAACTGATTATCGTTACGATCACAGATTGTACAATAGATGACGCAAGTATCACGATTTGTTGACTTACGAAATATATTATGGATATATAATATATAAACTCAGTAACCAATAAATAAATATAACAAAAAACTAACTAAAACTGAAGTACAATGGGTGGCCTTATTGCTAAGTACCTACAAGTACACCAATCGCTAAGTAGTAATAAACCACATCAGAAGTATATATACAGCAATCTAAAAACAGTGTTGTGGGCTTCCTCAATGTGGTGATGGGATAAAATGTGATAATTGGACGTATCGTACTCGTCGACACCCCTAAAACAAACTCAAAGATCTGAAGTTGGTGCCTGTACTAGAGATTTGAAGTGAGACTTTGAACAGCCTAAAAATGGAGGAATCCAGCTCTTAGAATCAGTTCCATTAGAGAAGTCAGGCTGTCATAGATACTGGCAGACAAAACACCATCTATCATGCGAAGCCTTACGCATAACATGCATTGCGCAACTCCCTGGGACCATGTCCCACACACTGGCATATTTCCCATAACATAATACCACTTGTGGGAAAGATTCCCACGGCCCTCGCACAATGCGTTTAGAATGTTTGTTGTGTAATTAAAATGGATCGATTGGATTTAAATGTGTCTGACCTTGGGGTTAAAGGTTTTCCGTGTTTCAGATTTTTGTTTGCCTCTCTTCAGACAAAGATCTGAGGGGTTATCTAACGTCATGTTATTAGTACCTATGTTATCAATTATTACCCGAGTGCCGCGAGGGTTATGTGTTTGGCGTGTATATAGATACACGCCAAACACATAACCCTCGCGGCCATGTATATATGTATCCTTCCTTCGATATTTCTTTTATTACCACGTAGCAACCAAACGGCTGGATGGATTTTGATGACTCGAGTATCAAAAGATTCGTCGCAACTTCCCAAGTGTCCTTAGTATAAAAAAAACTGAAAAGTTACGTGGAAAGGAAAGGAGGAGCGATATACTCTCACATTAAAAAAAAACTTTTCGCAATCAAAGCAATATGGGTGTCAAAATCAAGAGAATGATAGAGTGTTTTCAAATAATGTATTAGTTTTTGATTTAAAGTAAACACTCAAAGACAAAACCAGAACGCAAAATTCGTTAAGTCACTTTAGCGAACTAGGCCATGAGTGATACTAAAATATATCATAAAACCTTCTCTAAGGTCATACAAATCGTTTAAAAAAACCGCATCAAAATCGATGAAGCCGTTTCGAAGATATTAAGAGTTTTGTAATAAAAAAATGTGATTGCTGGTAACCCCAAAGTGATCAAAATGAGTTATACAACCACAGGCGTCAGTAAACTGCTAGGACATAGGTACACGAGCCTCCGACTATCTGCGATCATTACATTTTTATGAAAGACTGAAGAAAGGATTTAAAAATTCAAAATACCAAATTTAAAACATTCTTATTTACCTACCTACATAGGTACTTTAGTTCGGACACTAGGGTTTTTTTTATTTTTTAATAAATCTTCTTGTAGTTCGTTCGATTTAGTTAACTTAAAAAATGAAAATCGTTATTGGCTTTCAGCTACATTCATTATGTTACTTATACAATAAAAAGAGCTGTGGATTTTATCCAATAAATGAGGAACAGTCATGAAAATCTTTGAAATTCTTATAAATTAGAGCTTATGGAAGAGCGTACGTTCGATTACATTAGAATATTCTTTATCTACTCTCATGTCATAAAATTCGAATTATAAACGTCAAAACGAATTCATATTGATATACTTTATAAACGCAATATCGTAACCAAATTAAAAAAAATAATTATGATACAGCTCCTCATACAAAGATAGTTGTATAAAATAACTTTTTTACCATAACGATACAGTTCTTTTTCTTTTTGGAAAAGGCAAGGGTCTTGAAACCGTACAGCCAAAGAGTTTGATAGTCTGTGGCGACGGCGCGGCGCGGCGGCGGCGGCGCAGCGCGCGCATGCGCTGTTATACGGTTGGTTTGGCGCCAATTGATACGTTTTGTTTCAGTCAACTGGATTTCTTACTAACTTTGATATTTTATTTATTAGGTTCAACACTAAAGTATGAGAGTAGATAAAGTAGTGTATGAAACTGCACATAACTAGGTATTAAAACTCTCGTGGGATACTATTAAAAACCTCGCCTACGGCTCGGTTTTTAAACACCCCCTCGAGTTTTAATACCCCTCATTATGCAACAGTTTCATAAACTACTATAATTGCACAGGACCAGTGTTAACCAAAACCAATTTAAAAAAGTCAAAAATACACTATCACTACATTATAAAACAAAGTCGCTTTCTCTGTCCCTATATCCCTATGTCCTTATGTATGCTTAAATCTTTAAAACCATGCAACGGATTTTGAATCGGTTTTTAAATAGATAGAGTAATTCAAGAGGAATGTTTATATGTTTAATACATGCATGATATGTGCACCCGTGCGAAGCAGGGGCGCGCGGGCGGGTCGCTAGTATTAAATAAAACTATCTGGAGAAGCACCTTCCCAAATAAACACATGAAAAATTAACTAGGTGTCGCCGCATGTCATGTCATGCCTATCCCGTTTGAGCAAGACTTGCCGCCGTGAAGGTTACCCATTGTTTGTATGCAGCATTTAAGAACTGCCTTGATATACATGCTTAGTTTGTGCTAAGTAACCGAGTACTATTTCTACTCAAGTACTATTATTGCTTTGTTATAGGTGATGGTTACCACTAAACATCAGGTGGGCCATCTGCTTGTTCCATCAGCTGGTTGTATATAAAAAATAAAGTGCTTAAATGTTTTCTTTTGGGTATATCTGTGGGAAATATTTGAAATTTTTTTTAAGTACCAGGAAAGAAATTAAGCAATGAAAATGAATTATGTTGGTTAATCGTATTCGTACACAAACTTAATTTATATTATACTAGCTGGTACCCGCGACTTCGTCTGCATACTTTTAATCTCTTCATCTCTTTTTTTCGCAATAAAAGGTAGCCTATGTTCTTTCTCAGGGATTAAAGATTGTCTGTGCCAAATTTCATCAAAATCAGTTGAGAGGTTTAAGCGGGAAAGCGTAACAGACAGACAGACAGACAGAGTTACTTTCGCATTTATAATATTAGTTGGGATAATATATATATATATATATATAGTTGGGATTTAGTTGTTTTTTTCATATCCTACTAAATAGGAGTAGATTTATGTTGACAAACTACCAATGAAACAACATCTTTTGATTGAAAATCCTTTCATTAGCACAAACTTATAAAAATATTTACATAATGAGTATTTCATTCTACTTATCATCACTGAATAAATAAATCTATGGACCCTACCTCATTGTCTGGGCCTCTTCTCATCCATAGACCCTTCTTCCCCCAGAATCTGAACATTCCTGACCTGCTTCCTCGCAGGAGCAGCGGTGGTCAATTCGGTGGGGGGCGATTGTGTCGGGGCGAACTCAGGGTTGATAGCTAGGATGAGCATCTTCAAGAGCAAAGCTTCTCTGATCTCCGGAGGCAAGAATTCTGGTGACTCTTCAATGCGGTTTGAAGAAGACCCAGCTGTATCATACGGTCGAGGATATGGCCTTCGCCGAGGAACGTATCTCTGGCTTTCATACTGGTTTTCATAGCTTGGAACCTGACTCGAGTATAGATCTCTCGATTCATATCGATCTCTGTAGTCGTATTCGTCTTGGTATTGTCTTGGTACCGCCTGGTAACGGTACTCTTCAGGCCTGTACAGAGGCTGGTAAGGTCCTGGCATTATCTGATCCATGAGTGACTGTAGTTTGTTTTGTCGGAGGATCAGAATCTGCAGTAGCCGGCGAAGGTCTCTGGTACTGACGGGTGCAGATATTTGTTGCATATCCTCTACAGGGTTTTCGTATCGAGGCTGGAAAAGAAGCTGCTGGGGTTGGGGTTGTGGTGGGGGCTGTCGGTACGCACTGACAAACCTCTGATATCCATGAATCGGAATACCTCTTTCATCCACCGGAACAGGTATTATTCTCGTAACGGGTCTAACATCGTAAGGCGTTGATGTCGCTGCTTCTGGCTTTTGAGAAGGCTGAGACGTTTCCTTTAAGAATTGCGGGTCCAGTATTTTGTTCTGGTATTCATATTGGAGAAAGGGCCGCTGGTTTCCAATAGGCACCGCAGCACCAGGGTTGTCTCTCAAATACTCACGAGTTCTGAACTGAGCTGTTGCTTGTGGGCGCCTGTATATTGGTTGCTGGTGGTAAATCTCATCATCATGGTTCCTAGGCGCCGGTATGTGGATGACAGGCACGGGATTCGATGTCACTTCACTTTGATGGTCGAACACTCTACCGGTACTAGCTTCTATTGTGGTTTCTTGATCTTCGTAAGGCTGGTCCTGGTACTGTTGGTGTATTCTCTGCCTGGCTGCTACGAGCGAGTGGATGGGAACAAGTCTCGGCCGAGGTGTTGTCGTAGTGAACAGAGGACGAACAGTTCCAAGAGAAAGGTGGCTTCCATAGACGTCAGTAGAATCGTCACCTGAAGATTGTCGCAAGCTCACCATATGAGGGTTGTGACTGGTTGACGTTAGTTCTCGTCGGAATGTATTCGCTTTATTTTCGGGTACCTTTTCAGTAACACGTTCGTACATAGGTTTGAAAGTCGCGGGTAGCTTGGTCGTAGTTTGTTTTGTGACTAAGTCGTCTTTTGTCACTCCTGGCATCGGTTTCAGCATTTGGGTTCGAGTTTTTCCATCATCTTCTTCAGGTTTATAGAGGTTCTGAATGTTGCTGGTCGTTTCGTCAGGTCGTTGTCGTTCGGTGGAGGTTTCGGATGTGGCCGTCCTAGAGCTGCCCCTTCGTCTTGGTATCGGCTGGATGACGGTCCCCCTGGTGGTATAACTTCCCCTTGTGGGATAAACAACCGTGGGCAATGGTCTCCTAGTTGTTGAAGACACAGTTTTGTTCACTCTCACCACCATAACCGGAGGACTCGGTGCCGTGGTCGTAGAGACCGGCACAGGTGCTGGAGTGCTGTCACTTGAAGAAGAGTATGTCACACGTTTCACCTCCCCATCGCGGTCTATGTATCCAAAAGTTCCTTTCACGTTTCCTTGTACGTCTCGGCTTTCGATTTTGAAGGTACCATCATCAGCTTCGTAGCCAACCGTGTAGGATCCATCTTCGTTTAACCGTCGGATTTGTTTCACGATTTCTACTTTGGAAGGGTCTCCGGTTTCACTAGCTTTGAGGAGTTCCTTGGTGGTTGTTGTAGAGCTGTTCGGCTTCTGCGTGGTGGGTGGAGTGGTGGTGTGGTTGGCGGCGGAGGCGGCGGATAGGCACGCGAGCAGCACAAAGAGGAGCATCTCGCTAGAGGTGCCGCAGAGGCATGTCTGCGCTCCGGCAGGGCCGCGGTTCCACTCCCCTATATAAAATCCAGCCCCACTTGCGTCCTCGCCGTGCGAAAAACTTGCGCAACCTCCACCATTGTTGTCATATTACTATCTGAAACGGAAAATCTTTTTTTATTTGCGTCTACTTGTGCCGTAAGATCCCAATTGTTTAATTGTCCAAACACTTGTAGATAGCTAAGTATGGCGACAGTTACTTCTAGCTTGTGAGGGTCCGAAACTTCTTGATGTTTTATGTTGCAGCGCGTTCATTTAATCATTTAATTGCACTATTGTGTGTTGGTAAAGTAAGGCAGGGGCGTCGGTCACACAGTAGTCAATGTCACATTCTAATTTGATGTCAGGTTTTGGGCAATGGTGGAATTAAATGTGGCTCTCATCGCAATTTGCATAATTTAGGTCTGTTTCTGGCGTGATCTTTGTGGTTTGCCTAACTGAAAATATGACCTAGCATCCAAGCATATTTCTTGTTCCTATTTAGAAGAGATAAATATTTGTGGTTTTGTTGTACGAGAGAATTCACCATATGCCGTTCCTTTTGAAAGATTTTGCGGTGCTTGTCATATTTTGATTAACTACTTTTTGTGAGCCGTGGGAATACAGGACTTTGTCTACCAGCACTTAGGAACATTCGTACAGTGCCATTGTAGTTGAACAATGGTATCATTGCAATTATTGTTTTACAAAGTACCAAGCTAATACCTACTTGTAAATTTAATTCATTTTTGATGACTGGGGGTCCATTCATTTTGGATAACTAGTAACATTTCGTTAAAATACAGGAGCTAAAATACATACATGAATAACACACTGATAGTGATGGTCTTGGCATGAAGATGTCAAAATATAAAATTATAGGTTATTATTTGCGATAGAGACTCTGCAAGCCGAGGAATGCGGAAGGATAGTGTGAGTAAGGATGACAAACTCATCTAGTCACTAAAAACACCCCTTTGGACGACTTATTCCCAGTAGTCCACGACTTCATTGTTTTCAAAAAAGTTTGGTTTATACTTAGACTAGCTGAACCCGCGGCTTTGCTCGCGCCAAGGAATTCAAAGTTTCATACAAACTTTCATCCCCTATTTTATCCCCTTGGGGGTAGAATTGATCAAAATCCTTTCTTAGCGGATGCCTACGTCATAACATCTACCTGCATGCCAAATTTCAGCCCGATCCGTCCAGTGGTTTGGGCTGTGCGTTGATAGATCACTATGTCAGTCAGTCAGTCACCTTTGAATTATATATATTTAGATTCCCAACGGGCCAAGACATTTTAAACTTAATAATATATCCTTTCCCAACGGGTTCATGAAATTCCACGAAATGTTTGGTACAGTAAGCCATAAAGGTTTAGACAAGAATAAGAAATATGGATGAGCATCGCGGAACGTAAGTATTTTGGGAAATCATGGTCATAGAAAATCTTCAGCAAGTCATTAGAACCAATGAGAACATTATAACACCTTGTTATTTCTATAAGATAGTTGTCTAACTAAGTAATAAACTAAAAATAAAAATGGTATGAAATATGAAAGCATAATACCATCCGTGGAATGTAGATTAGGTACACTATCTAGCGATTATTTTTTAACAACCAGAAAAAATCAAGGACTGTTTCAGCAGAGGATACTAATGATAATACCAACACGATCAAAACCTAATTTTTTCCTTTTTTTGGTTGTTTGCAAAAAATGGGACCAATTTTATGGGCACCGGACTAGAAAATACTTCTCAGGTCAACCTCATAGGTACATAACTTTTTAATCAAGCAATAATTGTTATTTTATTTAAGAAACAGAAAAGCAATAGGTCGCTTTGTGATACCCATGGGCGGAACATCATCAAGTAAATTAAAAAAAAAATAATGGGTAGGTACCTGTTGCATCTTATTGATAAGTTACTTGTCAATCTATGTATGTATAATGTGTGCGTGTGTGTGTGTGTCTGTGTGTGTGTTTGACGACCTGAGTGGCGCAGCGGGCGAGAGTCCGCCTGCGGCGCAAGAGGTTGCGGGTTCGATTCCCGCCTCGGAACAAATTTGTGTACAATCTGCAGAAATTTGTTCCGTTGGTCTGGGTGTTTTCTATGTAGAATAAAAACTATCTATCTATGTAAGTATATAATGTATTAAATATATCAGTTATCTGACACCCATAACACAAGCTTTGAGTAGCTTACTTTGGGGCTTAGATAGTGCTGTGTGGATTGTCCAGCATTATTTATTTATTTAAGTATTTTTTTTAATACACCTGGCTGACCACAGTTCTTTTATGAAGCTAGCTGATGGAACAAGCAGGTGGCCCACCTGATGTTAAGTGGTCCCTAACCATCACCTGTAACAAAGCAATGCCTCGTAAGTCACGTACGAGAAGAACGTGCCCTACGACGCACTGCCCTGCGTCCATCAACTTGAGGCAACAGATAAAGTTTAGTTGTGAAAGTGTAAAATTTTTTTTCAAAAGGGTTTTATAACTCATTGGGTATTTGTAGTAAGGTCCAAAGAGGTAAGAGACCCATTTACAAATTTTCAAGTCTATTCGTATACCAGCGCCATCTAAGTCAATTCAACATCAAGTTCTTTCTCTTAGTATCTACCACTTTGTGTTATATCTTTGGTAAATCTATTCTTTGGCCTGTGTTAAAAACTGCCGTTCTAGGCACAGCCGCAAGGTGGCGCTTTTTAGTGCGAACTGCTATTTATTTATTACCTTACTCGTATATTCAGTTTCATTAAAGTACCTATCTATTCAAATTCCTTGACCTATCTAGTACTAGTTACTAGTGGCTCTGGGAGCTGTAGACCTCGCGAGCATACTAAAAGTGAGCTATTTGAGGAATGTAATGTGCAAGTGCATTTTCCGTTTTGTGATTTTTTTTATCTTTTTGATTTTTTTTGCATCATCTTGTGTAGAATGAGGTCCTTTGTGTTTATCTCAAATTTGATTGAAAACCATCCATTGTTTGATGAGCTATCCTGTTCATCATGCTGAAGATCCTTATCAGATCTTCGCCAAACTTTTATGAGACCAATTTATAGTTATTACCTTTCAAATAAAAAAATAATAATCGAAATCGGATCTCATTTGGTGGAGATATCCAGTATATCAAATAGCCCCCTTTTTGCCCTTTTTTTTGGGAAGTACCCCTCCAATCAAAAATCCCCGACGACAAAAAAATTGTAATAAGTCATATAGCCTGTGTACCAAGTTTCGTCCAGATCGGTTGAAAAATGCGACCTGTAAAGGAGAACAGACAGACAGACAGACATCCGGACAAACGCATTTTTGGCCAATGTGGAAACTGAGACGCTTCGCTAGCTTCGCTCGCTCGGTCAATTATAAACTAGTGGCTCTGGGAGCTGTAGACCTCGCGAGCATACTAAAAGTGAGCTATTTGAGGAATGTAATGTGCAAGTGCATTTTTCGTTTTGTGATTTTTTTGATCTTTTTGATTTTTTTTTTGCATCATCTGGTGTAAAATGAGGTCCTTTGTGTTTGTCTCAAATTTGATTGAAAACCATCGATTGTTTGATGAGCTATCCTGTTCATCATGCTGAAGATCCTTATCAGATCTTCGCCAAACTTTTATGAAACCAACTTATAGTTACTACCTTTCAAATAAAAAAAGAATAATTGAAATCGGATCTCATTTGGTGGAGATATCCAGTATATCAAATAGCCCCCTTTTTGCCCTTTTTTTGGGAGAAGTACCCCTCCAATCAAAAATCCCCGACGACAAAAAATTCTAATAAGTCATATAACCTGTGTACCAAGTTTTGTCCAGATCGGTTGAAAAATGCGTCCTGTAGAGGAGAACAGACAGACAGACAGACAGACATCCGGACAAACGCATTTTTGGCCAATGTGGAAACTGAGACGCTTCGCTCGCTCGGTCAATAAAAAGCTAAAGTATGGATGGATGGATGTTTGTTACTCTTTCAAGCTGGAACGGCTAAACGGATCTGTATGAAACTTGGCTGAGAGATAGATTATAGTCTGGAATAGCACATAGGCTACTTTTTATCCCGTGGGAATACCGGGTTGGGTTACCCCGTTGGGTTTTTTTAAGTCGGTAAGATTTACAAAAGTTTAAAAAAAAAGTTACCAAGGATACTTGAAAAATATATTATATTGGTTTCTCAATAATTTCGTTCCTATTAGGAGTAGTCGCCAATGACTAGCTTGTAGTATGATCTACAAAACCTGTGGTCACGAGATTCTTGAGTGTTTTTTTATACAACTACGCTGATGGAACAAGCAGATGTCCCACCTGATGTTAAGTGGTAACCATCACCTATAACAAAGCATTGCCTCGTAAGTCACGCACGATAGGAACGTGCCTTACGATGCACTGCCCTGCGTCCATCAACTTGAGGCATACTGATGTTAAGCCTCATGTGCCTGTACTTCCACCGGCGACCACACTCTTCGAACCGAAACGCATCGACGCTGCTTGGCGGCATAAAAAGACGTGGTGGTAGTACTTCCTCGGACAAGCCCTTCACAAAGAGCATCTATTAAAATCACCATTCTGGTCATCACCATTTCCGTAAATGTAAATGTGTAGATTTTACTCAGGGTTTTTATGTAAGAAAGTGAGGAAGGATGGTCTAGGGTTAAAAACACAATTCCAACATAATTAAGTAAAAAATATAATTTATTTATGAAACAAAATATTACAAAATGTCTTTTGTCAGTTTTTACAGAGTCGTAACCTAGGTACCACGGAAATGTTTACCTCATATTTTACACTTAAGACTACACTAGAATACAATTTAAGGTACTGATTAGAATGTACACGATGCGGCCATGAGCTCCGAGTCCCTAAAAAATAGTAGACGTCATTGATAAGCGTTGTATAATTATGAGCGTAAAAAAAAAACTTACAGCAAAGAAACAAACTACCATTTCCTACATAAAACGCCCGTCAATGACAATAACCGCCTTGGAAACCGAAGCTGCATTCAACTCTGCCACAGCAAATATAACAGCAACTGGCTTACTCAAAACTTAACCTCGAGATGCCACCTACTGAGATTATCGGTCTAGATATCTTATTTTAAGAGTACGAGACATGAACGAAACCGTTCAATTCGAAATGTATACTGGGATGAGTTGCATGGATGGTAGTTTCAGTGAGATAAAATAGGTACGTAAAGGTATACGCACCTCTATAGGTAAACCTCTACTCAGGATAAACCAGCTCACCTCTTAAAGCTTACGATGCACTCTGATTACCAGGACTTGTAAATTATGGCCTACAAACTGGTGGAACCGACTGTGAAATTATCTAGCGCTAAACTACACCTAGAACTGAATACCATGCCCTCTGAGGAAATCGTCTATTTGCCCCGTCGATGCGGACTCTCCTCTTGGAGCGACGTAGTAAAACTGTGGGGCTGGTGACGCTCTTTGAGGTGCTGCGTTTTGACCCTGCACGGATAGCCTCTGAGCTTGCGCCCTAGCTGCTGCTCTATCCCTCTGTAGTTGACTCTGTTGAATCTGTTGTTGTTGCGCGAACAGTTGCTGAGAGTTCTGAAACTGACTTTCTGATTGCTGCCTCTGGTAAACTTCCTGAGGATTCTGTAGCTGATGTCTGTACAGAGGGCCACTACTACCAGACTGAGTAGACGGAAGCTGAGGAGATGGGATAAATGGTCTTTGAGCCTGAGGCTGCTGCTGGGCAACGTAAGGCTGAAGTCTCTGGTTAAGGTTCAACTCTCCCTTAGTTTGTGGTAGCGCTTGGTAGAGCTGAGTGTTGTACGATCCAGATGAAGGATCGTAGACTAACTCAGTGGAGTACAATGGGCTACCACTGGGGGCAGGTGAAGCGGTGGACTTTGAGGGTGCTCCAGTAAGGCCGGCTGTGGACTGCTGTTGTTCTCGGTGGAACTTCGCGAACTCTGCAGCGAAATCAATCTGTCCACCACCAGGTCTAACTGTGGTGTGGGGGGCAGGAGATGGCGAGTACTGAGGAGTAGGAGACGGTGAGTATTGTGGCTCAGGGCTGTATTGGATCGCTGGCTGAGGTTTTGCTGTAATTTGGAGCAGCTGAGGTCTGAAAGTAGTCGCTGGAGGTAGAGCTCTAGCAGTGGTCACAGGTAGCGGTCTGGGCGTGATAGCGATTTGCTGGTTCTGGTAAGTGGGGCGCCTGGGAAGTGGACGTTGGGCTACTCTCTGTCTGATATGTTGGAGCGGTTCTTCCTCTACCTCATCTTCATCGGCATCTCTAAAGTCATTTTGGAAGAAGGTCGTTGGTGGTCTCGTCGTTGTCGGTCTTTGGGCTGGCCTGCTTGGGTAGTTCGGTTCAGGGTCGTCTCTTTCAGCCGAATCAGGTGCTCTAGGCTCGTCTTGTTCCTCGTCATCAGGCTTGTTGGGGTCGCAGGGGTTGCCTGAGACGTAGGTAAACTCTCGTTTGTTACCGTCAGGGTCGACGTAGCCGTATTTGCCGCGTACTACGCAGTCGGTGCCGCGAGTTTCCTCCTTGAAGGATCCGTCTGCTGCTTCGTAGCCGAAGGTAAAACTTCCATCGTCGTTGACCTGGAAATAAGATGGAACTCATTAACGTTTGAGGGACTGAGCTGGTAAAGTAGACAGTTTAATGCAAACGTTAGTTTCATTTTATTTGAAGAAGTGGGTTGTCTGAGCTGAGAATTTCCTCTTAAGAAGTTTAAAGCAACTCACCTTGTTGTAATTCCTGATAGTCTGAACGGGAGGCTGTTTCGTCTCCTGCGGCTGCTGCTGCTGAGTCCTTTGCCGCGGCGGCAGGCGGGCGGGGGCGGGGGCGCGAGGCTCGTAGTCATCGAGCCGGTCCGTCTGCCGGTAGAGAGCGTCGTACTGGTCAGCGGGCACTAGGACCACCTGGAAATTTATATGAAAACGATTACTTGACTTTTCGGATTTTTTTCGGATTCCTCGCTGACTATTTCTAACAGAGTTTTATTAATGCAACATCATGCTTATCTGGTGGTCAGCCGAGTGAAATGGATAATATCCACAGAGTATCTGCCATTCTATAGCCTAGATTGTGTATCAGAGTAACAGCCATGTCTGAAGAATTCTATAGCCTAGATTGTGAATGAAGATTGCTAGAAGAGAAAAAAGCCACTCGAATTAGCTATCCGTGTGGTGTGAAAGATATTCTTTTCCCAATGTTTATGTAACAGTATGAGATCTAAGAAAGACTCTACCTGTTCTCCTCGCTCCTGCGCCTGTGGCTCGTAGTCGTATTCGTCTTGGATCGGCTGGCGGGGGCGTGGCCGGGCTCCTGCCGCCATCCCTATCGTTATAGCTAGGCATATCATCTGAAAGAAAGAGAAGGATACAGTTAGAAAATATCGGGAAGAAAGCACATAGTTTACAGTTCATAGAGAACCATCACTCAAAAAAATGCATATCGATAATGAATTTAATTTACCAAACATCGCAAGAACATAATTCAGGTTTGTTTATCTTGTTTGCATATCTTCTTAACATTTACTGAAATATTAATATCTCTGAATTAAGACCTAGTACAATATTCGAAACAACTCCAACCAAAAATACATTGTGTACCTAAGTATGTGGTGAACATAATTTTTTTGAGAGATAGTTTTTCTAATCCTCTATTTTTATTGATTCCGCTAGTCGTGGATTCTGGGCCTTATGATTAAATAATATTGGTGGTGTTTCCACATAGCACTATCTAGCCCGAAACTAAGCCAAAACTTGTGGCATGGGAACCAAATAGCTTATAATTTTAAACATTTTTTGTAAATATATACTTATAATTATACACCCAGAGAACAAATATCTATGTTCATCACACAAATGTTTGTTCACGGTAGGAATCGAACCCACGACGGCGCAGAAGGCTGATCAACTGAGCTATGAAGGCTGTCAAATTACGAGATTTATGTCTACTCGAGTAATTTGTATGTAAATAAACCAGAAGTAAGATATCATCGGAGTTATAAATTGTAATTTTATTACGAACTTTTTAGAGCAGAAACTAATTCACGTACCTACATAATCTTGTAATTAGGTATGTAATATTGTGTAGATGATACACAGAACAACAACGCACATAATATTTTAAAAGGAAAAATGCATTGGTGCACTTCGGGGTTCGAACCTATGACCTCACTATCGGAAGGAGGAATCAGTCCCACATAGACCAGTTCTCCATGTCATTTCGATTTTAAACATACAAAGACAGGTCTATTTACAGCACAAAGAGTATTGCATTGTTTTAATATATTTTTATAACTATTTTCTGTCAAATAATACATCCCTATGTCATCAGGTACATCGTCTAGAATAAGTTTTAATATAAAAAAAAAAAAAAATCCAAATAAAAACTTATTCTAGTCGCTGGAACTAATTTAACTATGCTCTTGTGAAATGTCTAGACAAGACGAATCACCAAGTCTGCTACTAAAGTAAGTACTACAGTAAAGTTCTACATTGAAGAGTTATTGTTACAGATTGGTCACCATAACGAGACTTCTCAAGACACCCCCACCAGAGGTGCTTGCAGTCACTACATGCAAAATATATATTTTTTGCAAAAAATAACAATTATTAGCAAGATTTTTTTACTTCTACTACACTGAAAACTCCTTTTCTATGTATAATAAAAATATATCTACATATAACGTATTAAATATATTATATCAGTTATCTAGTACCCATAACACAAGCTTTGAGTAGCTTACTTTGGGGTTAGATGGTGCTGGCTGTGGATTGTCCAGCTTTATTTATTTATTTATTTACTTTTACCACACTGCTTTGAAAGAAACTATTGATATGGAAAAAAATACATTCCTCTTCCAATAAAACAGCTCCAAACGACTTGTGGCAACACCATACCTCCAAAGGCCTTTATCCCATACATTACGTAGTATTTATATTTCTTGAGCCAAGTCATCAGCAACACCAAAACGTCATACAGCAAAGTTCAAAAGGTCAAACCATCGGTCACTCACCCGATAATAATGTCATTATGACGCTGTCTACCGATTATGGTAATTTAAAATGGGTAGGTAGATCTTATTGTCATCCGTAGGTGTGTCTTTGTGTGCTTTTGATCGGTTCAAGCCTCGGTCAAGGATTAACTTCAGTAAGTTGGTTCAATAAAAGACTCTATGTCATGATTATAATATGTATTAACTATCGGCCGGTTTTTAAAAGCTCGATCAAAACTAATCGGCTGTCAAGTCACTTATTGCTTTTTCTAATTTGAAGTAAAAGCTGAAATAGCACAATATCTAATTTGAAATATCAAATTTCAATTATAGAAATAGCAAATGACTTGACAGCCGATTAGTTTTGATCGAGCTTTCAAAAACCGGCGTTAACTTTACTATATATTATAAAGTTTGTAGGGGGTAATCTCTGGATCTACTGAACCGATTTTGAATGTTATTTTTACTCTTTTTGATCACCCTTGTGATCAAGACCAATTCAACGACACCTCATTTATCTAATAAAATCTTATAAACTACATATTCTATTTTATTCTATAAAATACATAAAGCTCTTTAAGCTGCACCGACTCACAAGACAATATTTAAACTGATATGGGAAAATATGAAAATGGGCCTTTTATTCGTTACTTTTTTTATTTTTTTATTTTTATTTATTGAACAAAATCCACAGCTCTTTGTATTATATAACTAACATAATAATTGTAGCTGAAAGCCAATAACGGATTTACATTTTTTAAGCTAACTAATAATATAAATCGACTATCACTAAATTCATTGATAACATAGGTACTAATGACATGACTGTATTGAAAGTGTGTATTGAGGTTACAATGATGAGGTTGCAATATATAAGTTATTGAAGTTCTACAAACAATGCAACTATTAGAACTACTAACCCGGAGAATCAAGTATAATGTTACACGAAACGCAATAATCAGAGTAATTACAACATGGTCGCATTCCGGCCTCCTTGCGCATGCGCGTGACATAACCTGCTCGCGACCGTCAGCCTAGCTTACACGAGGATAGTAGCATGCTAGTCATTTAGCCAGTAATTAGGTAAACATTTTAAACATAAAAATGTTCACGACTTTGATCCAGGCACGGTAGATATCCCCTAAGATTAAACAGTCATGTTTCCTGCCTAATATAAATACTAACATAGCAAATATAAGTAAGCTTGTAAGTTTACTAACAAAATATTGACCAAAAATTGTTCAAATCAATAAATACATAAAAAAATCATCCTAAAATAGTCCACTGCTGGACATAAGCCTTCCTTATACCTTTTCCTGTAGATTACGTAGTGCCAATACTAGCACATGATTATTTAAGGATGCGTTTATGGGAAATAATATGCTGACTGATCTTACTAACCTACATTTAAATTAAAAAGAAGAAAAAGACAAATATTTTAATAAATATAATAATTATTATTAAATGTAACCTACCTGCCTCAGTAATCCAACTCAGTAAGCCCAGCATAAAATTGCCCGAACTTTTATCAATTGCTTACTAGTGCTAGTAACTATACGTATGTAGATCGCGCATTAGAATATCCGCTAGGGCGACCATGACGCAAGCAAAAGTGTTACAATTCCATAAAAATGCAGGTATGAATCAGGTGCGGCCGTTACATAAATTGCGTGACAAATATGGGCACGTTGTTTGTTTAGAATTTAAATTACTTTTACGTGTAAATAGTGTCAATTTCTAATAGTGACGTATTAATTGCATAATGCGTGCTATGTCGTGTTAATGTGGGTTTTATGAATAACTTTTAAACCGCTGGGAGTTATAATTTTCGTAAAATATTTTTTTTATAATATGTCGCATAATATCTGGCATAAAACAATTAATGAATAGTTCCAGGGCCATTGAACACTAGTGCCCTACAACCTATTGAGGCAAATCCTTACAGAAAGCCATATTTCGTCACTTTATTTTTAAATGTAATATGACGTGATGAATTTTTGTAAGTGTGAATGAATGTTTTCTAGCGAAAATCAATATTTCTTTATTAATATGCTCTTACATAAAACAGTAAAAATTATTTAATGCAGCATAACACAGTAAAATGTTTTCAGTAAGTAGGTCCAAGTTTAATAAAATTCAAAATTTTAAATGGTACCTAGTATTGAACCAGGAATAGGATTCAGAAAGCTCTTTAGATGTAGGTACATCGTGTTTTAACCACTTAAAGCTTGAGACATCACGTTAAGGCCTTGACAACACCTAATATTTCTCTCGCTCGCACGATTCGACATTTTGAAATATATAAAATCACTACATACAATTTTGAAAAATCGCAAACAACCATTTGCTGTGCAATCTCATTGCACACAGTTTAGTAAAAATTTGACTTTGATTGATGCAAGTTTTCCTACTAAAAAGTTTGCTTATGTACGAAAACTAGAAAAGCAAACTTTTAAGTAGGTAAACTTGTACCGATCAAAATGATTTTTTTACTAAACTGTGTGCAATGTGATTTCACACAAAATGGTTGTTTGCAATTTTTCGAAAATGCGTTTAGTGATTTTATATCCATCAACAAGTCAAATCGTGCGAGCGAGAGTCACATTAGCTCTTGTCTTCACCTTAATTACTCTAATTAGTTCCCAGCATTCAAAGCTAAAGTGTTTTTACATCGCTCAAATTTTAATGAACCCTAACCGTATTTGGGAATTCTGAATTAGCGTTGCTTTTGACATTTACAGACAGAAATTAGCGGGCTCCGTAAACAGTGTCTCCTAATGGGTTGCGTGACAAGACGGTCTTGTCCTGGATTTGCTAGCGGCATGTTTACCCTACTCGTGTCATGCTGACTTGAGGGAAAGTTTTAATAGTTTTAGAAATGACGTAATTCTATTTCTCAAATGATAACACCTAGCTCCTGACTTTACCCGTGAGGACTATTCTAAAAAAAAAGTATAAGCATTGTTCAATACTTAGCATGCGCCAAAGCATCAAAGCAAAGAACACATTTAAAGTAACATGGATAAAGAGCCACCCGTTTCGACTATGCGTTGTAGCAGACAGTCTCTATATTAAAAAAGTAAGTACAGGCACTCTATAGCACGTACCTAATTGCGAAAGTATAATACTGTGTTGTCGTACAGTTGTTTCGAAATAGCTTTTACTGCGTCATAAATCTTTTCGACTACAATTTTTCTGATAACAAGGAATTATGCCCATTCGGTTTTTTTTAAACTATACACAAAGGTTAACTGGGTGAGAATGCTCTTTAGCATTAAGTTCGCCTATGTACGATATTTTTGTTTCTGTGCAATAAAGATTTGACGGTGGTTCGATATTTGAACAGAGTGACGTTTCCTCGCTCTGACACAACTACGAGCGCTAGTGTGCAGTGCGGATGTACGACGGTCGATCGATACACAACATTATGGGACACGGATCGAATCGGTTTGCATCGCGCAAGGTCATTATGTGTTCGGCGGAGTGTCAGTTCAATATCGTTAATTAGAATATCCTGCGTATACCTGTGATAATATTTTGAGAGAATAGTAATCCCTACTGATTATAGTGTACCTACTGATAAAGATCCCTTGGTTTTATTCTCTTCGCCCGAAAACTCATGCCCGCTGTCATACTCCGGCAAGCAAGAAGCCTCCTGACAATGATAATAATTGCTGATTTGGTGTTAGTCCCTACATCAGAAGTGGGATGGTGTTCTCACGTACCACAAAGAAACAACAAAACGAGCAACGTGCAAAATCAAAACGAAGATGGAAGAAAATTTTCTGTTTGCACATTTCTTTGTTATGTGATCCAGACAAGGCACGGGACTAAATTGATAATAGTTAACCTGAAAGGAACAGCATTGGTTTGCTACCTATCGAAGATGTGCGAATTGAGAACAGAGATCGAAGACATACATTACCTACATGTTAACTTCAATGACATACACACATACACTACCGCAAAAAGAGACAGAGAGCCATCGCCAACCAGCAACATGTTAAGCGAACATCAAGCTTCCAGCCTTCAGCAGTGTCTGCGACTCCTGATTCGGACCAGATGCCAGATGTGGCTTCTTTCATCTGACGTGACCTTCGATATCAAGGGCCACTACAGCGAGATATCTTCACAGCGCGGGGACCAGCAACAACCATGGTGCTTCCAGCACCGAGAATGGAGTGGCAGCCAGCGAGTCAACGAGCCGCCATCTGCTTTGCAAGCAAACCTGAAGGGCAACTGCACAGAACCCGGTGAGTCGATTTCATGTCGTTGCGATGCCATAATATGGACTAAGGTGGACATGTGCACAGCCAGAGCGCTTTCTGTTCATCTCACAAATTCGGATCAGTCCTTTACATGGACCGTTACCTCGTGTGCACTTAGTCATTGGTAGTCATTGGTTAGTCATTGTTAGAGTCATTGGTAGAGTCATTGGTAGAGTCATTGGTAGAGTCATTGGTAGAGTCATTGGTAGAGTCACTGGTAGAGTCACTGGTAGAGCCGTCGGTAGAGTAATTAGTAGAGCATTCGGTAGAGTCGTGTGAAGTTTTTGCCAATTTGGACACTGACTATCCTTCTTCTTCTTCTTCATCTGTCACAGAATAGATACCCGCAAAATAGTTTTCTAATTATTGTTCCTATTCAGTTTATTATGATCATTTTGACAAATCAGATTACTGAAACATCAGTATTATCAAAGAGGTTATTTCATGCCATCAAAATAATAAAAAAATTGTGCATTTCTTGATACCCTGATATGTTTGTTCACATGCATAACGAGATCACAAGGGACAACTGCCGACAACAGGACCACTACGCGACTGACTGCCCAGAGCGGAGAGGCGCCGCGCCGGAGCAACAACGATGCTGGACTCGGACTGACCAAGGAGAAGCGAGAAGACCTACTCGTATGCATCGTGAATGCACCGATGGGATTTCTGTAAAAATCTGGTGAGCGTTGTTTTAATTGTGACTCGGTTTTAGATGTAAAGAGAAACATTATCGTATAGCCAGGAAATGTATGGCCATGTTATGTACAGCCATGAAACACACAGCACTGGAATTCAAAACATGTTGGTTTCAAATTTTAGTTTAATGAAAAAAAATAGGAGCAAGCTTTTGTCTGCGACTTTGTCTGCAAAGTCACGTAACGTAGTTTGTTAAAGAGCTGGGGGTTGCCAAACAAAACTCTGAGTAATTAATTGATTTTCATAATTATTAAAATTTGGATCTGCTAGAGGGAATCCGTAGTAATTGGTTTGCAGTTGGTACTAGAGGAAACTGTGTGTGTGTGTGTGTATTTTTGGAAGCCAGATAGAGTTCATCCAAGAATTTGTGTGAGATTACAAAAGCCAGATATAGGCTGCCCGAGAGTTAGTAACTGAACTAAGTAACTGTGTCTGGTGTTTGAGGTTTTGATGCTTTGAGTTTTGTTTTACGACCTGCGGATTACTATTAGTTGAAATTTATGCTCCTTACTAAAGCGATTCACTGATGCGATCGCTTTTATCTCACTTTTGAATTAGGTAACCCTAATGACTTTTATGGCCAAAAAGCTCGAGTAGAGGATAACTTACTGTTTTCTCTAAGTAAAGCTGTAAATTCAATCTTTAAGAATGACAAAATGCAACTGATCATAATGCGATTAAACTGACAAAGTCCCAACCCGTAGACCGTGATAAATTTGAGCTCTTGTAAACTTTAGGGTCATTACACTAGACCCATCCGTCATATCGGTTCCTTGCATAAAACAGAGGTGCAAAGTCATAATTTCATGGCACACTGTTCTTAAAGACGTGACGGGCAAACTTAACGGTAAGAATGATAACAAAGAGTAATAGTTCAAATAGACGCATTCACGAAGTATGTTTTGCTATAGCTAGCAAAAGTGACAGTAGAAGTAGTAGGTATTCGTGCGGTTAACCAAAGCGTTGCTCTCTTCGGAGCTCCAACTCTCACTGTAGCCGACGAAGGACCAAAGCTGTAAGCGTAACTACAAGTATGCTCACGACCGCGTCCGTAAGATGCCCGAGGGTCAATTGACGTCGTAGATGATGATGAGAATTAAGGATAAAGTTAAGGCACAGGTGATCGGTTCGGATCAGACTGTACCAGTGGTTATTTGTAGCCGTAGCTCGTAGAAATTGGTATCGACTCCTTGTGATTAGTCCGTAAGTGGAATACAGTAACACTAAGTAGTACAGTCGGGTCTTGCCTTGTAGCGAAGACCATTGAGGACTCTGCTTTCCTGAGGAAAAGAGCAAACGTATGGCATTGAGTTGCCAATGGTCATGAACGTTGCACCTGGGGCTGTTGTTGCAGAACTTGTTTTTCTTTTAATGTTTCTAAATAATTTCAGTCAATGGTATTTGAACCCGGTTATCTTAAGTTTACCAGTAATAGCTTGGTTAGTGTATCAGTACTTAGTAGGTCAGTAGGTAATTAGGTGATGTAGTACTTGATCAGTATCTAGATAATGGTAAAGTATCCCTATTGAAATGAATCGAGCTCGAAAAAACAAGGTTTTATTAGTTTGAAGGCATATAAGTACCCCATGTGGTATCCATGCCCATGACATGATTGGTTTAAACCAAACCTCAGACAGGATGACAGGATTGGCCGAGCAAAATCTGTGCTGTGGTTTTTATTGTTTCAGATGCCTACGAACACACGTGGACGTGTGTCTTCGCAGGATGGCCGTGGCACATCCGGTTTTGTAATGGCAACACCAAACGGAACGCAAGCGTCCTCTGCCGTGCGCTTTGACAGAGAGAGGAATGCGAAGGGCAAGAAAGAATCAGAAGAGAATACCTACGCAAAGCAACAATATGCTCAGCCACCGCCTATGTACGCCAAACCTATTGTATCATAATGCCAACCCAACAATAATAAAACCCATTGCCATCCAGTGAGAGCAGCCTTCTATCAACAACATGTGGGCAATGGAACGACAAAACTTATCTGGTTGACCAGGAAGGTAAAGAGGCAGGCAGAAGATAAGAGGCAACCAACTACCGAAAGGTCTAGATAAAGCATGACCATTCACTTGTTTCGTATGCGGAGTGCGGACAGCTGTGACACTTCTCGTCATCGTATCCAGATTAAAAAGGAGGCAATGGAGGAGCGGCGATCAATGAGTGTCCACGTCAACGAGCGTAGACCAACCAGGACCACCTTGACTAAAACATCCGGTGAGCCCGTTTCCTTTCTTTTTGGCAATGTAGGTATCTGCTTGCGCAGAAGGGATGAGGCCGAGACGGCGGCGGTCTGATGAGTTCTATGTGTAAATCCCATGTAACGCTAACATTCACATCTACGTGTCACTGTGTTACTTTAATGTTGAGAGCAACGGTGTTCCTGATGGTAAATTGTATCTTGCAACAGGACTGGCTTATGCGGGTCGACGTCCTTATGCTAGACTACTTTTGGGCCAACTACAGCGGCGTGTGCAGCAAGTGATGGCTTAAGGAACTGGCTTACGTTGGTCGACGTTCCGGGCCAGGCACTGGGCTGGTGTGAGATATTTGTGTGTACTAAAGGGACGCTGATAGATATCCAGTCCGTCCATGTCATCATTAAAGATGGTGGCTGGTCGAAGGGACGTCAGAGATCAGTCGTCCGGTCTAGTGCTTGTGGTAACTGAAGAGTTTAATGGACAGATGTTTTGATGATGTTTAATGGGTTACAGACAGTCTAATGTCAGGGATGGACGAGCGTGTTAAGATGTTTCTGCCAGATGCATTTGGTCTTTACAGATTTACTGAATGGGGAGCCTGAGACCTGGAGACCTGGATAAATGAATACCCGGAGACCTGGATATCTAAAGACTTGAAAACCTGGATACATTGAGACCTTGAGACCTGGGGACCTAGAGACCTGAAGTCCTGGAGATTAGCAGATACGCGAGGTCGCGTGAATGTCAGTCTGGCCGTGACGGTGGTTCGATATTTGAACAGAGTGACGTTTCCTCGCTCTGACACAACTACGAGCGCTAGTGTGCAGTGCGGATGTACGACGGTCGATCGATACACAACATTATGGGACACGGATCGAATCGGTTTGCATCGCGCAAGGGCATTATGTGTTCGGCGGAGTGTCAGTTCAATATCGTTAATTAGAATATCCTGCGTATACCTGTGATAATATTTTGAGAGAATAGTAATCCCTACTGATTATAGTGTACCTACTGATAAAGATCCCTTGGTTTTATTCTCTTCGCCCGAAAACTCATGCCCGCTGTCATACTCCGGCAAGCAAGAAGCCTCCTGACAATGATAATAATTGCTGATTTGGTGTTAGTCCCTACAGATTTATTTATCTATCTATTTATTTATCATTTTATAACGACAAACCAACGTCAAATAACATAATTAGTCAAAATAAATGATGTCATATAAGTACATAATTGCCTTATAAATATTTTTTTACAATTATTGTGGTATATAAATTTTATTCACACCTAATTTGATTCATTAGCATTCGACTATTTGATAATCTAGTTGAACTTGGATCCGAACTCGACCAATACAAATAATTATGTTCCAATTTCAAATTAATAAAACTGATCCAGTTTCTGTGCAACCAGTAATAACGTCTTTACATTGACCGCAATTTTGAAAACATCTTAGCAAGGAGAACTACATACCTGTAGGTACTTATTTTATTTATTACAAGTTCACCTACAGACGCCTAAAGCTTGAGTTCTCTTGAAATAACGAACTTCTCTTTAAGTTTGTTATGGCACCGTAAATTTGGTGTGCGAAAAGACATTTTTTTTATAAAACTAGCTGTTGGAACAAGCAGATGGCCCATCTGATGTTAAGTGGTAACCATCACCTATAAACAAAACATTGCCCCTTAGGTCACGCACGATAGGAACGTGCCCTACGATGCACTGCCCCGCACCCATCGACTTGAGGCATACAGATGTTAAGCCTCATGTGCCTGTAATTACAATAATTTATAAACAACAATTTATAAACAAATAAATAAATTATTAATTATTATTACAATTACTCAGCATAGAAAAAGAGATCCGTGGTTGAAAAAGAAGAGTAGAATTAAATTAAGTGGCAAGGCGTACACTTCGATACCGTTTTGCTGCTGCAGCATACACACACCAGCAGCAAGCATTTCCTTGTTTTTTTGTATGTCGATCTTAAAAAAGTTGTATCGAAATGTTCGTGGTAGGTATGCATGGAACACTGACTTAAACCGTAATGAATGAAAATGCCTCCAGCCTATAAATGTTAGCACATGTTTATGGTAGATTATCGAGAAGATAAACATAATTATGTTCCGCAGATCCTACCCATGAATACGTAATAAATAAAATTGCTATACTCGTCTGCAACTAAATAGAATCGAGCAACGTCAAAAATACATTTCACAATCGATTCTTAATACGGTGCTTTAAACGGGCTTGGTTTGTGGTAATTTATTGCTGCGTGTGCAATTTAGAGCACCGGTGGTCTAGTGGGAGTGACCCCGCCTTCCGATCGTAAGGTCGCAGGTTCGAATCCGGTCGTGCAACAATGGATTTTTCTATCGAAAAATTTATGTGCGCAATGCCAGTGCTCTTAAACGGTGAAGGAAAACATCGTGAGGAAACCAGTTAGTATTCTAACAGCGGCGATGGGCTTGCAATCTGTCACGTATGGAATACTAACTACTGCAAAATGTGGGTATGTGCCAAATGTAATGTTTGGACGTACCTCTGACTACCCCCTTAGACATCCTCAAAGAATCTTGAATTAGTAACTACTTGGTACTGGGAGATCTGAAGGGATATCTACCGTGCCTGGGGATCAAAGTCGTGAAGCTGTTTCAGTTTCAGTTTCAGTTTATTGCTGCAATTGCTTTCTTTCCTTCAATAGCTGCTCTTCTAGTAGCTTTCTTTCCTGCTTACTGTCTAATACTTATTTGAGTAAACAAGACATACAGATGCAGCTTAAAATTGCCACAATTTCTGGCTTAAACAACATTAAGTACATGGATTCGTACAGGAAACTAAAAAAGAAAACAGTTGAATGATTAATCTGCTACAGATAAGGAGTATACCTACCTACAATGTGTGTACGTTTGTCAAAATTCATAACCCATCAGGCCATTGCATCACTCTGATATCAAAATCTATAACTAACTAAAATTGTTGTTAATGCCACTGGCTAGCGGTCACCCACGCGAATAGATGACCACGTAGAACGTTGCTTAGCCTTTATCAACAATAAAATTATAATTGTGATCATAAACACATTAAAAATCCTATTGTTTCTGACTAATGGTTTCACTTATTCGTAATTTGTGACTTCTTTCAGCCTACTTTTAGCCCTAAAAACTACCAAGAACGAGAAAAAAAGAAACGCCATTGAAGGGAAAAACATCTTGAATAAATAGAAATCACGTCTGATATACGCCAGCGAAACCGATTACGGCAGCTAGTAGACGATAAAAGCCACCACCACGGCAGCCTCACTATCAGTTTATATGTCAGGGCTGGTACTAATGTCGAAAGCTCAGTGTAGTCGATGAAATGCACTGCAAACGACAAATAAATAGCCCCAATCAAATCACGATTTGAATACTTTCGACATTGTCAACATGCGGTTGCCTCGGTCGAAAATTAACATAAAAAAAGTCGATCATTACACGGTTATTTATTGCGTAGGTAAAGATATTAAGTATAGAATAGAAAAACGTATATTTCCATTAGAATAACAATAACACACCAACATAAAATCAAAAAAGGTAAGTATTAGAAAACTACCATAAAGATTAGAATAATTTTCACCGGTTCTAGCGGTATCAGTACCTACCTAAGCTAAAATGGTATTCAGTTTTCAATAAAATATATTTGGCCATGTATAACCCGTAAACTAATAGTTATAATAGCGGATGTTTATAAAAATCTAACAGTGTGAAAAAATCATCTCCGTAGAAAAAAAGACTTCAAAACGCTCTTTGCAATACGTAAAACGCAAGCTTTAGGTTTTGTAGATAGGAACAACTTTTAACTAGTTTTTATTAATAATAATAATAGTCAATTAAATAAAGAATTTCAATTTAAAACGGGATATGTACCATGGTTTGTAAGTTATATTGTTTCCCGATTCTTCAGAATAGTTGTATGCATGCACATGCAACCGTATTGTGTTCGTAACCGTGATAGTAATTTCAAAAATTATATCAAATAAATAAAGTTTATATGAATCAAATTGTTGTTTAAAAAATAATGGATGCTTTACATATTGAAAATTTTACTTTTTAGCTATATTTGCAGTGCATAAACCTAATTTAAAAAAAGCAGCAGCAATATCTTGGAGCCATGCAAAATGTGTTGTTCTTATAAAAGCGAACACCATAGTATAATAGTATAAGTATAAGTTCTTATAAAAGCGAACACCGTAGTATAAGATTCAGACATTCCTCAACTTTGTTATGACACTTGATTGATCTTCTACAGATGTATCATAACTCGTAACAAGTGTAATCATTGCAATAACTTGTCCTTGTGATTTTATTGGACAATGGGCTCGTTACAGCGATCATTACTTGAGCAAATTAGGTTTTTGTTGCAAATTGCTAAATTTATATCGACTGGATTGTGACTGATAGACACTACGCACAAATTGTGTTCAGTTACTATTTTTTACAGATCACGCATAGTTATCTCTTGAGAGATTTTATAAGCAAGGTCAGTACCGACCGCCACCTCTTAAAACAGACCTGAAACATCAATTTATGAACCTCGATTGGTAAAACCACTGTTCTAGTAATAAGTGTATATAAAGTGAATCCAACAAGGCACGGGTTTACGCACGATATTTTCCTTCACCGTTTGACCAGTGAGTCTCGTTAGTTTACTAAATTGCTACTTATTTATGTATGTTGTACGATCAGAATGCAAAACGGATGGTAATGAGTCCAGTGGTTTGCCAACTGTTGATAAAAATCTTGCCTCATTGTAGGTTTGTACAAAATACAAGCGGAAACGTTGTAAATGAAAATATAAATCTTTAGCGAGGACATAATAAATTCAAAATTAATTAAAACAGGTGTTTTTTATAATAGTATACAATATTAAAAAATAAAAAATAAATAAATAATGCTGGACAACCCACACAGCACTATCTAGCCCCAAAGTAAGCTATTCAAAGCTTGTGTTATGGGTACTAGATAACTGATATATTTAATACATTATATACTTACATAGATAGATATTTTTTATTATACATAGAAAACACCCAGACCATCGGAACAAATTTCTGCAGATCGTACACAAATTTGTTCCACGGCAGGAATCGAACCCGCAACCTCTTGCGTCGCAGGCAGGCTCTCGCCCGCTGCGCCACAGAGGTCGTCATATTATTTTATAACATTCTCTACTAATATTACAATCTAGCCATAAATACGCGTAATATAGGTAGTTTAACACTGACCTAGTTTTTCAAACTAAGCCACGTATATACATAAGTATTTTATATTGACTTTATTAAATCACTTTGAGGATGAAAATGATGAAACTTCTTAACAAAGTCAAAGTCAAGAAAAAGCCTAGAAAATGAGACTTGAAAGGTATACTTGCGCTAGTCAGGTAAGTATTATTTTCAGTCGATCGGTTTTGAATTTTTGACAAAGACCATCCACTCCGCATTCTTAGGCTTGGTCACTTGTAACTGGCACCTAGATTCATCAAACTTTAAGACGTTTCAAAGTGATTTTTGTGATTCAATTGAATAATTACGTGACTTTGACATTAATATTTCAATACTCCCTACACCTAGATTCATCAAACTTTAAGACGTTTTAAAGTGATTTTTGTGATTCAAAATAAATAATTACTTGACTCTAAGATCATAACTCTCTTCAAAATTTGCCTGTAATTCTAGTAAAAACATTTCACAGTTTGTGAGACTACTATGTTTATTTACTTTTAGGCTCTTAGAAACCACTTGGAAACACAAATAAGTCCACTTATGATGAAACTGACAGGTTGTTGAAGATTCAACCTTGGCCAAAGTTTAAGTAGAGGAAGTTGGGGGAATGTCGATCACCTAATAAATAAATAAATAAATAAATAAATAAATAATGCTGGACAATCCACACAGCACTATCTAGTCCCAAAGTAAGCTATTCAAAGCTTGTGTTATGGGTACTAGATAACTGATATATTTAATACATTATATGTATACTTACATAAATAGATATTTTTTATTATACATAGAAAACACCCAGACCATCGGAACAAATTTCTGCAGATCGTACACAAATTTGTTCCAAGGCGGGAATCGAACCCGCAACCTCTTGCGTCGCAGGCAGGCTCTCGCCCGCTGCGCCACAGAGGTCGTCAACAATCACCTGAAAGAAATATGCTCTATTTGTTTTTTCATTTTTCCTATGTTAGTTTTGAGGTTTAAAGACTCTGCCTGCTCAAGCGTTACAACCCTGCGCTGCAGCGGGTTCGCTGTTTCAAGGCACCTTATTTATTAAGTTATTGGAGTGAGCGGTATTACCCGACACGATCGCCATTACCACTGCTTCCCCTAGGTACGTATGCTAAGATATAATTAGAAAACAACATGAGTCTTTCCATTGATTTCGATACACAAGATCAATTTCCTCAGGGATAATCAACGTTAATCCAAGTAGCTATCGAATCTATAAATCATTATGTACAATCAGCAACAGTTTTCTTCACAGATTACTTTATGCATGTTTTTTTTTTAATATAATAATATAATCCATTTCAAACGTCTTTTAAACTGGATGAATATAGGGCAACGACAGTCTAAAAGAACTGGCTTTTATTTTTTTCCGAATTTATACATTAGCAAACGCGACATCGTTAACTTTATTCTAAAAAAACGTGAGTGCGGAAATACCAAGGTCTCAATATATTGAATTTAAGTTTTGTAGAAAAAGAGGCAGACCAAGGAAGAAGCTGTATTAAGGTGAAGACAAGAGCTAATGTGACTCTCGCTCGCACGTTTTGACTTGTTGAAGGCTATAAAATCACTAAACCCATTTTCGAAAAATCGCAAACAACCATTTTGTGTGCAATCACATTACACAAAGTTTAATAAAAAAATCATTTTGATCGGTAAAAGTTTTCCTACTTAAAAGTTTGCTTTTCTAGTTTTCTTTTGAGTGGAAAAACTTGCATCAATCAAAGTCAAATTCTTACTAAACTGTGTGCAATGTGATTGCACACAAAATACTTGTTTGCGATTTTTCAAAATTGTATTTAGTGATTTTATATCTTTCAAAATGTCGAATCGTGCGAGCGAGAGAAATATTAGGTGTTGTCAACGCCTTAAATACATGAAAGATGACATGAATAAGAAAAGAGTTAGCACCGATAGGTCCGCCGAATGAAGAAGAAAACTTGTACCAACCAACGCTACACACAGATTCATTCCATTCCAAATAGTAGTATATTCTTTTTTATTCGAGATCTTATCAACGGCTAATGGTATGAATGAGTCCTTCCCAGACGCAAATCGTGGCTGAGTGTACCTACTGCAGCATTAGACGCGGGTGACCGTAATGACCGGTGAAGTAACCCGGTCACGAGTCCCCGCGGGGTATAGGTTAGCCTGACGAAAGGTATAATTGCTCGATTGTAGAGCATTCGGTTTTGCATCGTACTGTACACCTCAATAATTGGATTAAACAATCTGTTATTCAATCTATGATTGCTGCAAGTTCTACTCTTATTCTGTCTAATCAGCCAGATCAGGGGATCTTCCGTCCCTGGGGATCAATGTCGTGGAGCTGGTTCAGTTCTTATAAATACCCCCTTCAAACCTCATTTTTTTTTATACTACTAGCTGATGGAACAAGCAGATGGCCCACCTGATGTTAAGTGGTAGCCATCACCTATAAACAAAACATTGCCCCGTAGGTCACGCACAATAGGAACGTGCCCTACGATGCACTGCCCTGCGTCCATCAACTTGAGGCATACAGATGCTAAGCCTCATGTGCCTGTAATTACACCGGCGACCACACTCTTCAAACCGAAACACAGCGTTGCTGCTTGGCGGCAGAAAAAGGCGTGGTGGTAGTACTTCCCCGGACTAGCCCTTCACAAAGAGCTCTACTACTCTTAAATCATCAAAGTACCTTGTGTTCCTCCTTATTTTGTGTTTCGTTTCTAGGCATCAAAGTCAAAACACTGATTAACAAGGTGAGATTGTGGACAAGGGACTGTCTATCAAATATAAAAAACGCATGTAACAAAAAGTCTCCCCTATACATTTCCAGAAAGAACGATTCCGAACCCAATTTCCACCATTTCCCGCGATCTTCACGATATTGTCAGTCCATACGGTAGGAGGACGTCCCACGCTTTGTTTTCCTATTCGTGCTCGCCATTAGAGAAGCTTTATTCCACAACGGTTATCTTCTTCAAGCTATATGATCTGCTCATTGCCTGAAATTAAATCCGTTTTATTGCTCACAATAAAGATGATTTAATTTTATACATTGCCAACTTTTTATTGGGGGGCTGTTTGCAATCAAACCCATCTTAAATTGAAGCACCATCTTAGTTTGTTTTATTAATTCCGTGTTAATATCAATATAAACAGCGATATCACGATTCTGCAGCGTATAAAGATGACGTCGTGACGCACAAGTTCAATTTCTCACTCATTAACAGCATAAGTAACCTATTATAGCTTGAATATCCAAAGATCGGCCGTTAACCAACTGTACGCTCACGAAATGGCAATTTGAGGTCTGATTTATTGACTCTTAAGAATCATTGCCTCTGATGGCCGCTCATTGAGTGATCGCGGCTTGGCCTTTTGGGGTCAGGTCGTTTGACCCCAGTTTCCGGGAGCAGTAGTGCTATTCCGTGAACAAATCACGGGGAGTATCACCTGGTGAATCACGTTGGCATTTTCACCGCGAAAACACTCACGTGCCGCTAGTAGATTCCGTGGTCATTTGGGTGAGTGTTATTGGCAGAATAACACTTTCTGGTGTCATATTGTGATGAACGGGTTAAATGGGTAATTTAGTTGTCTTGTGTTTTGTATTTTATGGTACTGGTATAATACTTCCTATAAACAAAATGAAAAATAACATATCACACTGGACTATCTAGCCCTCAAAGTTAGTGATTTATTATGCTGTAAGTTACTAGTTTACAATACCCCCTGACAGAACAAGCATCTATGTCGATCCAAACACAGAATATGCTTGTTTGAACAAACATTTTTGTTTTTGTAATGACAAAGATGTTCGTTCTGTGTTTGGATCGAACCCTCAGGCAACAGCGCAAAAGGCAGAGTAGGTACATCATCAGATCTGTGATTATTCACTGGTAATAAACAAGCGGGATTATCACTTAGACTGTCATGGGATTTTATACTTTAAAAACGTAGCCGCTTTAGTCTCGGCAAGCATCGTAAGCACTATTATTTGCATCAAAGAACATTCAAAGACTAACAATTGATTTCTCTCGTTACAGTTTCCAATGTGCGCATGCGCCAAACAACGGTGAAAGCTAGACACATTCAGATGTTGTCTATTAGCTATGTGAGATGCATCTTCTATGAACCGTGGCATTGGCTTGTACTCGTATTGGGAGGCGCGATCTAAACGCGCGTCCGGACGCCCGATCTGTTAGTCCTATTGTAACACGTAATGTAAAGCGCAATCGCAGGACGCAGAATCGCAAAACGCGCTTGTGGCCGGTGATATTTAGAAGAATGTTAGCAAAAACTAGTGTAGGTATCTTAAAAAATACAATTAAGTAGTAGAACCGTTTGTGTGTCTCGTCCGGGGAAGTACCACTATCGTGCCTATACATGCAAATCAGCGATGCTGTGTTTCTCGTCCGGGGAAGTACCACTATCATGCCTATTCATGCTGCCAATCAGCGATGCTGTGTTTCGGTTTGAGGAGAATGTTGACGGTGTAATTACAGGCACACATAAGCCTCAGATTGACGCAGGGCAGTGCATCATATGGTGCGTGATTTAGGCAATGCTTTCATATAGGTGATGGTAACCAATTAATACTAGGCCTTACCATTTACTATTGGCATAAGCAAGTTAAATAAAAAACTGATTGCGTGTGCCACATTTGCAACTAGTATAAAAAATTTACCATTTTTTTTCCTTTTTTTTGTGTGAGTGACCAATTGTGCGCGGTGGTGCAAGCTGCCGTGATCCTACGCAGTTCAATTTGCCGTCCAGACTGGACGTTCACTATTTGACCAATTGTTTACTGTTCATTCACTCCTATAATGCTTATTTTTCATAAACGGCTCTATAAAACAAAGGTATATCTTTCGAATGTTCTCCTTCTCGAGAAAGAGAACAGTGGATAAAGGGGGGGCCTACGCCGATGAGGCGATTTCTACCGAAGACGAAAGTGTATTAAATAATAGCAGTAGGTATCTAAACCCTTTGTAGAATATTTTAGAATAGTATTCATAGATTTAATGTAGAGTAAGTAGTAGAAATAAAGGCTTTTTTATTTTATTTATATCTTTCGAAAATGAGTGATTGAAACAACTTAAGTTTACAAAAATAACAAATTCTTTCGTAAGTTATCTGTCGACATTCAAACAAACATATCGATTGGATTAAGTAATTAACAATACTCCTAACAGTGTGAGAAAAACTCACAAAATGGCTCCCATGGAAACAAAATTAACAATTGTGAAACAAACAATAATTGTTTCGCAAGCACTTACTATAAGTGAATCTTTGATTGTATCTGAATAACTGAGTTGGTGTAGCGCAGCGGTCTCCCACTTTATGGGCTGAAGACATTGCAGGGTGTAAGTAAAAAAAGTCATTTTGTATAGAAGAATTAAGTGAAATGTCAAACTTGCTAGTAGTAAAATAAATACCAGAATTCAAACTTGGTTATTGGTACGAACTGTTGGACATCCTCCAAATTAAAGGCAATTTAACGAAAAAGGATTCTCCTGGACAGACAATGAGGCCTTACTGAGTTTTTTTTACCGATTCAAAAATATGCTGTATCGTATCGTATTCCTAGAATTAATACTGGATATAATATTGGCCTCTTGGCGACTAAAACAATATTCAAGATTCTAAGAAAACCTTTATGTAAAGCGCTAAGGAATACAGAAACGCCCATAATGCTTTTATCCCCAGGCACGGTAGATATACCCTCAGATCTCTAAGTCAAAGGTCTGTTCGATACATTTTGCATATATCTATACCTACCCTAGCAGTACCTAGCAGTTGGTATACCTTATGTGATAGAACTAAGAAAAAAACTGTAACAATGTTAAAAACATGTTATTGAAATCAATGTCCAAGACTTGACCTCAGAATTGAGAAATAAATCACGAAAAGACACGCAACTAACTTATTTTTACGAGAGGTCATGTTGGCTTGAACTTTTGTTTATATTTGCTTGTTAAAATTAATGGGTCTGTGTTTGGATGATAGATGGCCCAATGCCTTGTTATTATTTATGTATTTACATCGTTAAGTAGAGACTTGACCGTTAAAATGGACGGACGTTTTAGCAATTATTACATACTTTTTAATACCACTTGCTTATGGTACACACGAATCAGGAAAGGTACACTACTCGTTTTTACGTCCTTGTTAATGTATGTTGTGTTCTGAAGAATTGTTCTACATGATGCCCACAGCTTCATTTTATCATCGCATAGACAGGGAGTTTATCCCCACACCTTGGAGCCAGGATGGTCGCGGACTGTTCGGTTTCAGAGGAACTTCCTCCCATGCACTCTAAGGTTGTAGAATGCGCTGCCTACGGATGTTTTCCCCGGAGAATACAGTATGGGGTTCTTCAAAAAAACGAGCGTATAGCCGTGTGTACCTACAAGCAAATAGAACCTACTCTACGCTCTACTTTACACTACTTTTGTAGGTACGTACATCATTGATAAATAATTTTACGAAAACGAGGAAGAAATACCATAAGCATACCATACCAAAAGCCTACGTAGCTCAGTTGGTAGAAGTTCTGCCTTCTACGCTGTCGGTCGTGGGTTCGATTCCCACCGTGAACAAACATTTGTGTGATGTTTGTTCTCTGTCTGGGTGTTATATAATATTATAAGTATGTATTTACAAAAAAAAAGTATATAAGTAGTATATCAGCTATCTGGTTCCCATATCACAAGCATAAGCTTAGTTTGGGGCTAGATAGTGCTGTGTGAAAAGTCCACCAATATTTATTTATTATTTATTTATTTATAAGATTTATAAAAAAACTGTAGTTATTTTACTGTAGCGTAAAATTTAAGACACACTGAAGATCGCTTACTACCTACCCCTCACGCACCTACCTACCGCCTTGTGAATGCTCAAAGTTTCAAAATCTGAAAGGGTGTCTACAGTGCCTGGGGTTTAGGGTTTACACTCTCAAGTCTTTTCTTATGCGCCATTAGTTTTCAAGCATTTTTTCTAGTTTTTGTTCGGATATAAAAAATTAACTAAATAGTAAGATAAGTACGTAACTTAGTTAAAGATAACTCATCGAAATGAATAAAAACTGACCTTAACCTTTACACATCGGCTCTATAATCGATTGTCTTATCCGTAATCTATCTCTTACTTTCACTGCGCTACCTTGGCAGCTGGCCGCCATCTTATTTGTAAGCTTAGTTTTTAGTGTTCCGCAGGTCAATTATTCAATAAAATTTAAATATATCGAATTAAAACTAGCCGTAACGACGTAGAGTAACAAACATCCATCCATACTAACAAACTTTCTGATTTATAATATTAGTAGGATTTGTTTACAATCAATCTCGGAAACGGCTTCAGCGATTTTTATGAAATTTAGCATGCAGATGGTTTCAGGGGCGATTGATGTAGCTAGGATTGATTTTTAGAAAAAAAAATCTAAGTTAAATAAGTCGTTTGTTGAATAAACAAAACTAACCCTTTTTATAGAGCCTGTCAATAAACCTTCATTATTAGTACATACGGGGAATAGCAATTTTCCGACAGAGGTCGAACCGTCAAGCTACTGGCTTTCTGTCGGATTTATGAACTCAGTTTACCGTTACAACTTTTTTTAGATAACAGGCCCGAATTACCTGTAATGACACTGAACCCTAATTGGATTGCTTAATCAGATTTTTCTCATATTATAACGCAATCGTTATAATATGAGAAAAGCTCCTCAATAGGAGCTCTAGCGCCACCTATGACGTAGTTAATATGCCATGGGTGGTTCGCCAGATGTCGGGCCCGATTACGCTAATGTCTGGCTATAGAGATGGCTTTCAGTTTGTTATTTGATCTTAGAACACAAAACTCTCTGACGAGAGTATTTGATTCCTATAGTGTAATAGCAACATGTGGATGGATCTAGTATCTAAATTCCTTGGGATGGATGCTAAATTCCTTGGATGGATGGAAATCAAATGTCAAACTGAAAGCCATCTCCATAGCCAGACATTAGCGTAATCGGGCCGCCGCTTTTTTGTAAACAATGGAACTGGCACTAGAGTCACCTAGTTTTAAGACGGTTCAAGATGGTCCTTGTGATTTTATTGAATAAACATATTTTGACTTTGACTTTGACAATCATCTCAAGTGCTTAGCTTGAAGGAGGAAGGGGCCAAGGTTAAAAAAACCATATTAATTTACTAAAAAAATGAAAATTCAAGTTTAATTGGCCGGTGACCCACCAGATGTTAATCAGCTACCACGCCTAACATACGCCTTACCTCACAAAACGCACTCACCCTGTCGTTTCACACTCGCCACTCGTAAAGGTGTTAATGTGAGTATCATAAGTACTATTAGTAGTTATTTACCGCAGTAGAACCGGCCATAGAAAGAAAGAAAGAAAGAAAACATATTTATTTCGCCCCACAAAACAAGTAGGTACTTACTTAAAACTAACAGAAAATAAAATTATAACCTACACTAATATAGGACCTACCTACCGGTCAATGGCCATACAGGTCAATAGTAGTGAAAGCAAAGTCAAGACGCACTTAATGCTAAGTATCTAATGTTTATTACTTCTCGTACTTCCTCTCTGTCTATTCCTACTGTCTTATCATCATCGACGAATCGAATCGAAAGACGGCAGGTTCGTGGTCGCTGTTTGAGAACCTTTTTCCCAGCGGTTGTTAGTTCTACCAGCTATATTATTTAAATATTAGTAGTAAGTCATGTAAATATTTTGTTTTGTTTTGACGTAACTAAGTGTTCTTCAAAAGTCCCTATGGTTTTAAAATAAATGAATTGAACTGAATATAAGACTTGTTCATCGTCATACTAGCGGCCTGTCCCAGCTTCGCATGGGTGGACATAATTTTTTTCAACATTTTAGGATAAACTTAAGACTCCCGCGCTTCGTAGCCCTCGAAGGTGAAAATACACGTGCCAGTAAAATGGAACAGTAGCGGGCATGCAAGTTACAGGCATGCAGGATTTACGGACACATTGTGGATACATTTGCAAGTTAACTCGTCAAACACCTTGATTACTTGATGTACATACTTGGAACTACGATATCTGAAGGGATGCCTACCGTGCCGGGGATTAGGTATTGAGTGAAGCTGTTTCCGAGTGTCTAGGTAGGTATTCTCTATTTTGTCAACTTGTTTTTTTTTCGAATTTCGGATGTCGTATTCCGAAACTCTAATTTTGTTTTCCAACGTAGTTTCCAACAGGTTTTGTTTGTGATAGATATGCCAACATGCGATAAGCTCACCCATAACGGAAGCGAAAAAACAATGGTGTTAGCATGCCGTGAAGAGGCGCTTCGGAGCCAAAATTCAAAAAAAGAAGTCAAAATAATATTTTTTTTGTATCATTTAAAATTATGAATGTCATGTGTCGTGCATCAACATTGTATAACATACCAGTGTCGTGCGTCGCGTGACGGCGCACGCGCATCTTAATGCGTCTGTCTGTCCGTCTTCCGTACAAGGCGAATTACTGTCGGATGTTTCCGAAACATGAAGTTGACAATAAAGTCCATTAAGATTATAAATAACTATGACAACGTGGAATATTTAATTGGTGACATGCGTTACGCTCACGACTTTATATCCTAAGCAATAAGATCCATTTTGATGTGAGGGACAAGTTTACAGGGACTCCTTCACACAAATTATTTAGATCCAAGTCCAAAACTTCGCCTAATATCTACAATCTAAAAATTCTTAAGCATGGGTATACTGTCAAGTGCTCGAAAGGAGCCACTTTGACTTGAGGCGTATTTAAAATCACTTCACCGCACTGTGTCGAAATGTCATAATGACACAACAAGGAAAAGAAGAGGAAGAAGAAATCCAGCGTCACAAAGGTCGCCGAGTACCTACGGTGGTTTAGATAGAAACAGTGCCATATGTTATTGTCCCGTAATGACTTGTAACAAAGCTAGAATCTAGGAATGGTGTTAGAAAGGCTCTGGCCAAGGTCGCCCCGAGTCCACTACACTAACAAACCTAACTCAAAGGTCCATGCGTGGTAGCAGTCACCTATCAGTTTATAAATATAATAATACTTTATGCAGAATAGGTACCTCCTAAGACATCTTAGATTACCTACTGGTAACCTGTTGTCTGCAATATTGTATGCCCAAAAATGGGTAGACTGTTGGAACTTAAATACCTTTGTAAGATCTATTTATAGTTTTACAAAAAAAACATTATTATTCTTATTCTTAAATAATAGTCATTGGTACTAGTTAAATCACAGAGTTCAATCATAATAGTCTAACAGAACTACACGGGTTGTCGGGGAGTTACCCCGACTATTAATTTTGTCTCAGAACTATTCTTGTGGGACAGTTAGCCCCAAAATATTCACGACATTTTCAGAACTTAAGACTAAATGACTTCAAGTTTTTATATAGAGTTGCAACATGAATGAATAATGTAAAGCGGGGAGGTATAAGGCTTTATCGAGACTCAGGCAGACCCCTACCGTGAAAGTTACGATATTTGGGTGGTAAGGCTGTCTGTGGCTAAATCACGTTGAACTTTATCACTTGGCACGGGGTATACGATGCGACGCCGCGGGTAGCAGCTAGAAGGTAGAGCTTAGGGATAAAGACGACCTCAGAGGCGCAGCGGGCGAGAGTCCGCCTGCGACGCAAGAGGTTGCGGGTTCGATTCCCGCCTTGGAACTAATTTGTGTACGATCTGCAGAAATGTGTTCCGTTGGTCTGGGTGTTTTTTATGTATTATAAAAAAATATATCTATCTATGTAAGTATATAATGTATTTAATATATCAGTCATCTAGTACCCATAACACAAGCTAGTAGCTTACTTTGGGGCTAGGTGGTGCTGTGTGGATTGTCCAGCAAAAAGAAAAAAAAAGGGCCAATATCCAGCAATGGATTTTTTGACTCTAAAAGTAAGCTCATTGGATAAACATTGAATGATTTCACGAATACAAAAATTATAATTTGATCCATAAACTACATCATCCTGTTTGAGGCCAATGTACCAACCAGTTCAAGTACCGGAAAATACCTTTAAGGTATGCTAGCCTAACATTGTATCTGACTCATACAATTCTGGAGCTCAAATAGCAGCCCTAGTAACATGTCCTTACAGTTTATAATGGCGTGAGGTAGATAATTTAGCGATTATGGATAATTAGACAGGCGTGTGTCAAGTAATTTGCTGATTTCTTACTTATTTAAACATTTTATTAATCGTAGGGCTATTTAAAAAAAATCTCCACCATGTAGTGTGAGTCCACCATGAGTCTCCTTGGAAAAGCATTACTCCTCTTTTGGTAGATTGAGTTACCAAGTTATCTGGTGCTGGTAGGTACAGATTACAGAAGTTTTCTATGGGGCTGCCAGCGGGCTTCAGGTACTTACCTGAAAAGATAAATTAAAATTAAGTTCGTCATTAGGTTAAACAAAAGCTTAGGTGCGTAGGTAATCTAATAAGACATTCATGCTATATTATATCTAAAAGAGTCTTGAGTTAGTTCTTGGTGCTGTAAAAAGATCTAAAGAGTATATCATGGCTGGAGATCAGTCATGAAGCTTTTTCTGTTGACGAGCTTAAGGGTCCGGCGACAGCGGCTCGCAATTTCGAGGTGCGATTGACTATTATTTCATTTTATTTCATTTCGGGGAGGTTGTTTGAAAGAATAACTCTAAAGTGACACGCATAAATACTGTTCGAACACAAATAATACAATAATATAAGGGAAATGTGCTTGAGTCAGAAATCATTTTGGTATTAGGTAAACGTAAGACCAAACATACTAATACCAAAATGATTTCTGATTCGGGCATGTTTCCCTTATATTATTGTGTTATTTGTGTTCGAACAGTATTTATGCGTGTCACTGGATAGTTATTCTTTCAAACAACCTCCCCGAAATGAAATAAAATGAAATAATAGCCAATCGCACCTAGAAATTGCGAGCCGCTGTCGCCGGAGCCTTAAGAAGATACAAATGTAAGATACATATTATATACAAAAGTGAAGGTCACGTCCGTTTGTTGATGCAACGGTGATTACTACTGAATACTTGATCTTGGACGGTACCTCGCGTAAACGTTGCGTAAGTTGCGTTCCATAATAACTGTTTTAAGCAGTAGTTCACTTTACCTTATGTATCTACTATCTACCTGCGTAGGTCGTACCTACCTCTTTTAATATTGTTTTTATAGTAAGTACCTATGATTGTGGGTCAAATATATATCTACTAGTTGCGCCCCGCGGTTTCACCCGCGCAGATTTAAATCCCGGTATTCCCACGGGATAAAAAGTAGCCTATGTGTCTCTGCCAAGTTTCATCCAGATCCGTTCAGCCGTTCCGACGTGAAAGAGTAACAAACATCCATCCATCCATCCATATTCACAAACTTTCGCGTTTATAATATTAGTAGGATGTTTTCTTTGTCACGCCAGGCTCATACACTGCTGACTTGCTTGTAGTAAGGGACATTGCACGTGCTTGTAGTAAGGGACATTTTTCATTGTCTTTGTGTGGCTTGCTATGTATCTGTGTACCTACTAACAGTTCTGTATTTTTAAATTTGTAAGTATTTCATAAAAATACAAGCATGTTATTTTGGGTCACGAATAATGAGTCTGTGAAATTCAAGTTGAAATAACTAATAAGAGTTATAAATGCCAAGTTTTTCTCAGTATAATATTTAGCACCTTAGTCATTGTTGTGTGCGATTGTTGCAAATAAAGTAGTTATGTAAGTAGGTAAATACCTGGTTTCAGTGTTTATTGAGAAATTACATTTTGCATAACCTCAGTTTTGCACTTTCCCCTTTGTTATTCATACTCTATAATGCCACGTTGTGACATGTAGGTTCTCAACTGGCGATTATTAACCGCAAGACGAAGCATGGATAAAAATTAAATCATATGAGAATCACTTTGAAACGTCATATAAAAAGGTGAATCTTGACGTCAAAGATAACCAAAGGTTTAAAAAGTTCATAAAGGACAAACGCCTTAAAAATTATTGTGTCAGTTGGTTGTAGGCCGTGGGTCTGACCATCACCTACTCAGAACAAATATTTGTATAATAAACTAAATGGTTTAGATATCTGTTTTCTGTCTGGGTGTTATTATAAGTGGCCCATATTACAAGCTATGCTTAGTTTCGGGCTAGATAGAGCTGTGAGGAAAGCCCACCATTATAAAAAAAAAGCAAACGCTTCTTAAACACGAGTGAAGCCGCGAGCAGTAGCTAGCAAAACCTAAACCAGCTTTTGCTGAGTCAGCTAAAGCATAACAAGTAAAAGGCTGTTATCAAGCTAATCAGTTAAAGAGAAAGTAGACCAAAACCTGCCCGCCTGATATGATTATAGACAGGAATGGTTATAAACAAAGACAACTAGTTGTGTTATATAATGAACCGGTTTGAAGGGCAATTATAGAGATAGAGTTCTTATAATTCATTGTAAACGTCTATAGACGTTTTAATATATATGTTATTATAAATTTTATCTTAATTATGATAAGATTGTAAACAGCCCTACTACTTCTATTGTAGTGATACTCGTATTTACAGCTTTAGGGGCATTTTAGTATGACAGCCTTACGAAAATGTTGGCAGCGGGCTTCCTCACATTCAAGAAAATTTTGAGTCCAATTAACATCTTGGTTTCGCGGTAAGGTATCTTGTGAACTTCTGATGTTTTTAATGAGTATCCACCAATATTTATAAATAGGGTCCGCTCAACACCTTGCGTTGCACGTCGCTGGTCACAAGATGCCTCTCACGGGTTACTATCTAATGGAACCAGTTGTAACCAAGGATTGTGTGCTCCACATTCTGCCCTTCGAACTGGTTCGTTGCCCCATGCGTGTTACGTAACGACGAGATGGGCTTTTGTGTAGTTTAACTTTACTAGCATGTGCGCGGGTATGCTCGGTAACTAAAGCTCCACAACTCTGATCCCCAGGCACGGTAGATATACCCACAGATTGGCAGTACCTACCAAGTACGAACTTTAGATTCTTTGGGAGCGCCTAAGACATAATACGTTCAAACATTACATTTAGCACCCACTGATCGGGTGGCGCTAGTGATGGATGATGGGTCACACACGTATACGGATGACGGATGACGGATACGATACTAGGGGAATGAAATCTGCGGATCTGGAATCGGATGCGGATCTGGATCTGCATCATACATATATGGATGATAAAACACTCCGCAGATTCCACGGTCACTGAGTGAGTGCTCTCACAGAATAACACTTCGCTTAAAATACCGAAATAAACTCAACAAAACACAATACTTCCTTGACGACCTTGACGACAGAAAACGATTCCATAATTTATACTTTTATTTCACGGCAATTCATCACACAGACATTTAGCGAACTTTATATAGTGGACAATGCTTTAATAGTACGCTTTTTTCCACTATTAAAATACTATGTAAAACACTGGTTTGAGCCTTAAGAAAGAAAGTAGTAGCCAGTAGAAAGTGTATCGAGTTTGAGAAACGAGAAACGGACAAGGAAACGAACTTAGGTAACGCGTAAACACAACTGTTAAAGTATTGATGGATAGCTTGAAAGCTCTTAATAAACGTGTACAGAATGTCCAAGGACCACTCCTGGAAACTTCATCATGATCACTATTTATGTTAGTCCGTACTGGACTTTGGGATCTCTCAAGACGTGCCACGGAGCCGGAAAACTTGCTATTTCTTATAAAACAACTTCTTCTACTTTTCGTGTCACTAGTTTCTTTAGAAACAATGTGGTGAAAAGATTTTAAGTGCGCCTCAAGAGGCTCCTTTCGAGCACTTGACCTCTTGTAAAACAGCTAACTACATTTGTTAAATAATGGGACAAAACTACTTTAAGGATTTTTTTCATACACCTATGGAGTTTGTATGATAAAAAAAGGACTCAGGCAACTTTTTGTTTAATTTTTAAAAGTTATTAGTTCCTACTAGGTATATATTTAAAGTATGATTATATTTGGCTAGCCACGCCACTAGACTTTTAATGATTTATTAATTTTTATTTTATAACACATAATAGTTTTTTTTTACTTTTATCCTAATCCTAACTAATATTATAAATGCGAAAGTAACTCTGTCTGTCTGTCTTTCTGTCTGTCTGTCTGTCTGTTACGCTTTCCCGCTTAAACCTCTCAACCGATTTTGATGAAATTTGGCACAGACAATCTTTAGACCCTGAGAAAGGACATAGGCTACCTTTTTGCGAAAAGTACGCAGACGAAGTCGCGGGTACCAGCTAGTATTTAATATGTTCGACTGGTAGGCCGAATTTCGAATTACCTGTTTATTTTGATAACTTGCTACACTTGTGCAACAAAATTGTATCATTGTCCATGATTTATGTGCCATAAAAACTATTATTACAAAAACTCTTACGACATGCCCAATCAATAATCATGGATCAAAACTAGGTAGGTACGTTAAGTACTTTCTAAAATACCTACCACTGTTAACAATGATTAATAGGTAGGTACTTACGTAGGTACTTACCTAACGTTTACCCAATCTATTGGCTATAGATTTAGGCCGAATATGTATCAATGATTTTGGACATTAAGACACCAATATGCTCAAGACTGAAATACGGTAGACATTGGTGCCAATTCTGTTGTTTAATTTTCCTAACTTAACCTAATTTGATAGCACTAAAAATATTGTCATCCCTTTCTACTTATCCGACCGAAACTACTTATTTTTTTTACATGTGATAGAGCTGTTACCAAATAATATTTAACAACTATTATTGCCCTTAATGCCCTTTATAATATCCGGTTTCGAACGAATTTTTATTAAGTTAAGGAAAAGTAAAACGTTAGGTTAAGTATGATGAAATTATTTTTTTCCACAAATCTGCGAGCTCATGCAAACCAAAACTTTCACATAAAGCCGACATCAAGTCCATTGGTCTCGTGACGAAAACCATAAAACGAAGTCATTCATTAATAATAATAATAAATAATGCTGGACAATCCACACAGCACTATCTAGCCCCAAAGTAAGCTATTCAAAGCTTGTGTTATGGGTACTAGATAACTGATATATTTAATACATTATATACTTAGATAGATATTTTTATTATACATAGAAAACACCCAGACCATCGGAACAAATTTCTGCAGATCGTACACAAATTTGTTCCAAGGCGGGAATCGAACCCGCAACCCCTTGCGTCGCAGGCAGGCTCTCGCCCGCTGCGCCACAGAGGTCGTCATTAAAATATAGCAAAAACCTTCTGTAATTATTACAGGTCTAAGCCTTTTTTCCGATGATGCTACCTATTTCGGTTTTTGCACATAACCTAAATTGAATTTAACTGCAATACATTATGTGGGTTGCTCAAATCATGACAGGTAATCTATGTTTCGTCAATTAAGTTGGCCAAGTGACAGTGCGTGTCGTGGCCAACTGACAGTGTGGCCTATCGCGACATCGTGGCATCGTGGCACACAGAACTTTGATTTGAGGTAATGATGGGCTTACATCGCACTGGGTGTCCAAAGACAGGCACATCATTTATTTATTGATAGTGGACCCGATTAAAAGCAAATACTGTCAGCGTTGCCTCGAGTACAAAAATGGTAGGTACATACATACTATATTTTACAAATTATATCTAACTAGCTGGTACCCGCGACTTCGTCTGCGTACTTTTTATCTCTTCATCTCTTTTTTTCGCAATAAAAGGTAGCCTATGTTCTTTCTCAGGGTCTAAAGATTATCTGTGCCAAATTTCATCAAAATCGGTTGAGAGGTTTAAGCGGGAAAGCGTAACAGACAGACAGACAGACAGACAGAGTTACTTTCGCATTTATAATATTAGTTGGGATTGAATGTGAAACGTGTATTAATTAGTATTGTGACACCCAATGTTGATCACAGAAATATTTACTCCGAAAGGAACCAAACCCACAATCACCAAAAAAGCAAACTAATATCCTCTTAAAAGTCCGGCAGCGCATCAGCAACGCCTCTGGTGTTGCAGGTGTCTAGGGCGGTGACCACTTTCCATCAGGTGGCCCGTATAAAAGGCCGTCTTTGGCATAAAAAAAACCAACCGTAAGGTTAGTTAAACGGTATCGTGAGTTACCATGTATTATTAATTAGTTAACTTGTATCTACTTTATTCCAGCTAAAGATGTTATCGAATGTAATTATCCGACTAAACGCACATTATAGCTAACGGACTATATTTTAAAAGCACGTGTAACGTTTCCGGCTCATAAACGATTAGAAATCACAGAAATAAGGAAGTAAGACAATGCAAAAAACTCTAGAAACGCGCTTGGCTTGAGAGCAAATAATGACGAGTGTTTGTGGCATGTAGAGTACCTCTAGCTGCGTAGGAGTATGTTACGTGGCTGTTTGAATAGCGGACGGTTTATTTCTTAATTATTTTACTCTTAAAAAACTCTTTTTAAATGAAAAAATTTAAAAAAAGTCGCATTTAAAATCCTTTACCACAATGATGTGAAATAACTTGTGACACGACAAAAAGAAGATCATATATATTCATCAGTAGACTTATATTAGACTAGTAGCGCCCCGCGGTTTCACCCGCGTTGTTCTAAATCCCGTCGAATCAAGATCTACGATTCTTAACATTGAAGAATTCTGTCAATCCCAGCATTTACACATTAATCAAGCTTCTTGTGTAATTAGCTTTAAGGTCATCGCACAATGCCTTCTTAATCCGGCCCCTATGGTTCCGTATCGAAGTGCAAACACGAAGTTCCCTCACGATTTGTTTTGCAATTGTGTGATAAAACAAATGAACTATGGCTGCTTACGTATCTTATAAAGATTCGGAGAGACAAATCACATAATTAATAACCTGAGAAAGGCAACGATATTTAATCATGCCATAAGCATAGACGCGCTTGGTAAATGCTACTACCTACATCCATTAGAATGGTGAACACGCTTATCGTTGCAAAAATTACATTGTCATAGTCGATCACAACTGACAACCGTAAAACAACGTCTCGCTGAATGTACTGCAATTATTGAAAACTAAACCAGTTGTTTTTGTTATGGAAACAATAGCTACGGTAGGAATCTTATCGTGAACATTTTAATGATGACGTATCAAAATTAATTAATTTAAATCTCAATTATTATGCGCCAGTTACTCGTGACAAAGAAGCCAAAACAAAAATTAACAACAAAATCGTAAGCTCTTTCTAATGAAAAAGGTAGATTATTCTAGCATTATCTCTAGCAATTTATATTACCATGTTGTCTAATCCTATGCTATCTTTATTGTAAAGTCTGGCACAGTACTATTTTTCAACCTTTAGTAACTTAAAAGCGGTTAATCATTTTTAAGCCTTAAGGCTCCGGTGACAGCGGCTCGCAATTTCGAGGTGCGATTGGCTATTATTTCATTTTATTTCATTTCGGGGAGGTTGTTTTAAAGAATAACTCTAAAGAAACACGCATAAATACTGTTCGAACACAAATAATACAATAATATAAGGGAAACATGCCCGAATCAGAAATCATTTTGGTATTAGTATGTTTGGTTTTACATTTACCTAATACCAAAATGATTTCTGACTCAAGCATATTTCCCTTATATTATTGTATTATTTGTGTTCGAACAGTATTTATGCGTGTTTCTTTAGAGTTATTCTTTCAAACAACCTCCCCGAAATGAAATAAAATGAAATAATAGCCAATCGCACCTCGAAATTGCGAGCCGCTGTCACCGGACCCTTAAGCCAATTAAATAATTTTGACATTACAAAATGTCAACACGATTAAATGTGTATCATCATACAAAGATGACTGGAATTAAATCCGTGTTGGTTTGAATTAAAGTTCAATTTGGCGCGAGGTATCGCTGTACAGAGTAATGTATTCAGAGACGCGACCGTGGGAAAACACTAGTTCGCCTTGTGGACGTCTCGACTATGTTGCGAAAACATATTGCTCTATGGTTTTACGATTCTCCACCGCGACCGGTGCGTGAATATAAAAGTGATAAATCTATCGATAAGTGTTTATAACTTCCCTTATAAATGTGTTTTATGTAGAGTAGACTAATTTTAGTTGGCTAATTAATATGGTTAATTATGACACTGTGTAGTGACACGTGTAAAATTTATGCATAATCCCAACTAATATTATAAATGCGAAAGTAACTCTGTCTGTCTGTCTGTCTGTCTGTCTGTTACGCTTTCCCGCTTAAACCTCTCAACCGATTTTGATGAAATTTGGCACAGACAATCTTTAGACCCTGAGAAAGAACATAGGCTACCTTTTATTGCATAATATTCAAATTAAAAGTACGCAGACGAAGTCGCGGGTACCAGCTAGTTAGCTTATAAAATGTAGATTCAATTTGGTTAGACCAGTGTACATCAAATAGATATTAAAACATTTTAAATGGTAAAACCTTTATTGACAAAGAAAATTCAATTATTTACAAAATGTACATAATATAAAAAATACATATGAAACAGTTGAGCCATCTGCAGATGAACGTATAATAGATTCGTTTATGTTTTCTTTCTCGTTTCAGGTACATTTTCTTGATAAAAAAGTATGGACCAATTCTCGATCCGTAATTCAATCGGCTCAGTGGTTAGGGCGTAATTCAGCCACAAACACCCAAACATTGTAACTTTCGCATTAAAATAATGCTGGACTTTCCACACAGCACTATCTAGCCCCAAACTAAGCCAAAGCTTGTAATATGGGAACCAGATAGCTGATATAATACATAATACATAATAACACCCAGATATGTCGAGGATGTCTTCAGGAAAAAGAAACGGTGGAGCATGTGGTACTGCACTGCTCCGCAACCAGCGAAGTCAGATCCAAAACTGGACTGCAGAAGCTGATCGGGTCTTTCTCATTCTCATCTGCATCCGAATTGTCACCAGGGATGCTCAAACACTGCTGCCACCGACCCAGGGTCCTTCTCCGCTATTTTAAGGAGTTGGGCTGGCTGGGGTGAGGTTAGCAGGGGGACAATGCACAATACACCCCATTGCGGGACGTCCGTGCAGCTCTCATTCCCCCACCACGAATTAGAATTAGAATTAGAACACCCAGATAGAGAACACGCATTTATGAACATAAATGCGTGTTCTCGGTGTGTGGGAACGAACCCACGGCCTACGGCGCAGAAGGCAGAGCTACTATCAACTGAGCAATGAAGGCTGTCGAGAACAAATATACCTATATTTATTTTATATATTTTGATGTTTAGTAAAACTCTTGCATATAACGTGAGCAAGGCCACGGGATAAAATATAATTCAAATAGGTACACTTACGTTTTTTTTTTTTTTTATTGTTTGATAGCTAGACGTTTGACTGCCATCTCACCTGATGTAAAGTGAAGATGCAGTCTAAGGTGGAGCACGCTTAGCTATAATCCACTTATTCACTCTTGTCTTAAAAATTTCTAAGTTGTATCGTTCCGGAAATACCGACGACGGTAAAGTGTTCCACTCCTTGGCAGTTTGCACCAGGAAAGTGGAAGCAAAGCGCTTTGTGCGATAATGAGGGATTTCTACCACATAGGGGTGGCACTTTTACAGTTTTAGAGATGATCAATTATTTTGTGCCCTACATTAAATTACGATAATGGATTTAAGAGTACTCTTTAGGTTTCCCAATGCAGTAATAAGCAAGTAGGTACTTAATTGAAGACAATTACTTCACAATCGATAATCGAATTGGCGGTTTTCTTTTAAGTGATTTCGTAACTTTTTGTAGGTATTGATTTTTGTAATTGGGTACATAAACTGTAGGTAACTAAGTGTAAATGTATTGTATACATTAACTCGAATATAGGTTCATTGAAAGCAAAGTAAAATAGTTTCATTAAACTAAAGATCAGAATAAGACTCTAAAGGTACAAAAAATAATAAGATATATTATTATTATGACGACGTCTGTGGCGCAGCGGGCGAGAGTCCGCCTGCGACGCAAGAGGTTGCGGGTTCGATTCCCGCCTCGGAACAAATTTGTGTATGATCTGCAGAAATTTGTTCCGTAGGTCTGGGTATTTTCTATGTATAATAAAAAAAAATATCTATCTGTGTAAGTATATAATGTATTAAATATATCAGTCATCTAGTACCCATAACACAAGCTTTGAAGCTTACTTTGGGGCTAGATGATGCTGTGTGGATTGTCCAGCATTATTTATTTTATTTATTTATTTTATGAGATTAGAAAATATTATTATTATAGTACCTATAGTCAAGTAGTACCTATTAATGAATATTGTACCTACCTTATTTCTACATAGATTGCAGCGCCCTACATGTACCCTACATGTACTCGCTTATTAGCTACCTTAGACCTAAGCTATAATATAACTGATGTATGTACATGTTGGCAATAAATAAATCTAAATCTAAGAAATTCAACGACACAAAAAATATAAGCACGACATAAACAACAATTAGTTCATTATTTCCTTTCAATAAATAAATAAATAATAAATAAATAATGCTGGACAATCCACAGAGCACTATCTAGCCCCAAAGTAAGCTATTCAAAGCTTGTGTTATGGGTACTAGATAACTGATATATTTAATACATTATATACTTACATAGATAGATATTTTTTATTATACATAGAGAACACCAATTAATTATTCAATTTAATAATCATTTTTCGATTGATCAAAAATGTTGTTTAACACGTAGTTATAACAGGTTTCCCTAATTACACTTTTCCAAAAAATAAAATGTAAAACTGAAACAGCTTCACGACTTTGAACGCCAGGCACGGTAGTTATTTATCCCCTCAGATCTTTTAGTAATAAACGTAGTACGTCTAAGGGGTGGTAGTCAGAGGCACGTCCAAACAGTACACATACCCATTTAGCAGCGCATTCCATACGTGACAGGTTGCAAGCCCATCTCCGCTGTTAGAGTACTAAGTGGTTTCCTCACGATGTGTTCCTTCACCGTTTGAGAGCCTGGTATAAAATAAAATGTGGAAATTCGTAAATCAAAAACAGCTTTTTTACGACTTTGATTCCCCCGCACGGTAGGTGTAGGGATATCAACCGTGCCTCAAACTCTAAATCTCTTAGTACCACCCAAGTTCCCAACTTAAGATTATTTGAGGATGTCTATGCAAAGTATTATAAATAAATTGTTTCTTATTGTATTTGTATTGTATCTCAAGTGCTACAAAGCATGTAACACGGTATTTCTCTATCAGCACATTGTACTGTCAGTTTTTACTGTCAGTTTCGCCAAAACTCTCTCACGCTAGAGATGTCGTCTAAAAACTCCCTGTAATTATATCACTATAATGTGTGAATTGAAAATTGATTGTTCGTTTCAAAGAACATATAAATACTTTGTTTCTTTCGTTGACAGTTTTACTGAATAAGTGGGCAAAACTTTGAAGCTTTGAATTGTCATATTTTTGATAATTACACTTCTTAAGGGTCCGGTGACAGCGGCTCGCAATTTCGAGGTGCGGTTGGCTATTATTTCATTTTATTTCATTTCGGGGAGGTTGTTTGAAAAAATAACTCTAAAGAAACACGCATAAATACTGTTCGAACACAAATAATACAATAATATAAGGGAAACATGCCCGAATCAGAAATCATTTTGGTATTAGTATGTTTGGTCTTACATTTACCTAATACCAAAATGATTTCTGACTCAAGCACATTTCCCTTATATTATTGTATTATTTGTGTTCGAACAGTATTTATGCGTGTTTCTTTAGAGTTATTTTTTCAAACAACCTCCCCGAAATGAAATAAAATGAAATAATAGCCAACCGCACCTCGAAATTGCGAGCCGCTGTCACCGGAGCCTTAAAAACGGGATAATATCTAGTAACATGAAACTCACTGATGATAATATGCTTGTTCCTTCAGTATAAAAGTTTTGTTTTAAGCTTTGCAGTGTACCTACCTTTCTGAAGTGTTATTTTTTGCAATAAAATTGTTTTATTTAAATCGCTCAGCACGGCACGTGACAAACACACATCTTATAGATAGATAACTCTTTATTGTTCTCTACACAGAAACATAGTACAGGGTTAAAGCATACATAAAAAAGGCAAAACAATGGGCGACCTTATCGCTGAGACCGATTTCTTCCAGGCAACCTTGGAAGGATATCTTATCATATGTGATGGCTGAAAACATCAATATCTTTTGCATTTATGTATACATAATAATACATATAATGTGGTTAGATTTGGTAGCTTGTCGAAATAACATGTTACAATCCCGCGTCAGCATTTTTGCAATCACTCAGAAATCATTGCAAAATCATTGAAACTCATACATATTCTTAGATCAAAGAGATACATTTAGTAGATGCGATAAGATTAGTAGTACAATGTTTATTGCAAACATCCATTGTAGTGACTGGTTAGTAGATACTGGCCTGACCTGGATTGATAATAACATGTTTGAGAAGAATAGTTTCGATAACGCAAAAAGTTTGCATTCTGATTTGACCTTATTTCCACGGAATATCTAAGCCAGAGTTCGGAAGCCTATTAGTATGGATGGTTCCTCTTTGCTACCCCGAACTGTATTGTAGTGGTATTGGAATACAGAAATACTTACTTTAAAAAAATATTCAATTAATAAACTGCTTTTTTTAAGCTCTATACTAGCTTTGAGTAAGGTATTATAGGCATGTTAGACTACATGTATAAATTAAAATATTGACAACCAATTGCTAAAAAAACATGAACCTACCTGAAAATCAAACTATTTTTTTATTGTTTTGTCTGACGCCTATTAGCTTCTTAAGAATTGGTATTAAATACATGTCCTCGTTTTCTTTTTCGAAACAATGAGACCCGTAGAAAATTCTCGTATCTGCGAGAATGCAGTTCAAAAAGCGTTTTATCTGAGCATGCGAAGGCGTGGCAAAGTCAAAGCGGTACGCAACCGACCCCATTCTCAACACGAGGAAGTCAGGAGCCTTATTCACTATGACAATAGGAGATTCCTTGCCCCAAACCGTGAAATTGACCGTGATATTGGGCTTTATTCTTTATGACATAGGAGATACTTTGCCCTGACCGTATCACGCCGCCTGCCTTGTCTTAGCCGAGCTCGCGCTGCAAATGGTCATAGTGCATAAGGCTCCAGGAGCGTGTGGGAAGGTACACGACTCCATCTCGACTGACAGGCGAACCTACACGACGTACTTCAGACCAAGGGCGTTGTCATTTTGCAAATAGCAAGCTGCAAGCAGGACCACTAGGCAGTACATCCCGTGAGGCAATGCTTTGATAAAGGTGATTACTGCCTAACATCAGGTGGAGCATCTGCTTGATCTATCACCGTGTCGGGTGGTTTGACAATAAGTATTTTGAAAAAATAAAGAAATTAAATTGACAAATTAAACTGTAAGACACTAACCCCCGGTTTCAGAAAGGCCGATCAACAGTAATCGGCTGTCAAGTCACTTGCTATCTCTATCTAACTTGAAGTAAAGGCTGGAATAGCAAGCGACTTAACAGCCGATTAGCGTTGATCGGCCTTTCAGAAACCGGGCGTTAGAGTCACCTAGTTATTAGTTAGTTATAACTAACTGGCACTAGAGTCACCTAGTTTTAAGACGGTTCAAGATGGTCCTTGTGATTTTATTGAATAAATATATTTTGACTTCGACTTTGATACCTTTAAGAGATCCTTGTGATTTTATTTAATAAAATATATTTTGACTTTGACTGTGACTAAGGTCAATAGGTACGAAAAGTGCTGTGAAGAAATTGGCTGGCCGATAAATACATTAATCATCGTTAGCCTCAAAATCGATGTCGACCTCCCATAAACATTTCCAGGAAGAACGATTCCGAGCCCTCTCCATCCACCGACTTCCTTCGATCTTCTCGATGCCGTCAGTCCATCGGGTAGGAGGTGAATGTCCCTGTGATTAGGTCCCTGGTCAAAATCCGTGAGTCACAATACCAAAACATACTATCAAATGATTAATTGTTATGATAAATTGATAGAAATGTTGCAACGCCCGCCACCCACGCGGGGATTGCGGGCTGTTCAATGGACGCCGATGACAAGAAGACTGGTAATTTTGAAATTTTGATACGGGTCTTTGATTTATGATAGTTGCATTAGTGATCCTTGTGATTTTGTGGAATAAAAAATACCATTTGACTTTGACTTAGTGAATAAAACTAAGATGAAGGCCTGAGTATTTATACATAAATAAAATGTGTTTTTGTTAAAACCAAATTTTGCTCAGGCATGGTGTTATTCTCTTCCTGTTCAGCTTTTCCCTAGATGCTGACTAATTATCCATAAAACCCACTCAAAGTTTAGAAAATCGATTTAACGTATTATCGCTTCATTCGAAAGCTTCATAAAATGCCAATAGGTATCGTATTATAATGAGTTAGAAGTCGCCGTAAGTCGTATTTCCGTTTTATTTATCAGTAATATTAATTCATTATACCATAAGCATCGCATTTTTGCAAATAGCCTTGTATCAGAGTAATGCGAGTTATCACCGTTAAGGCGAAGCGTTTCCTGCGCAATTTCACTTTCCGAGTTAGCTCGCTTTCGTCGCGTTTCACTTTCGATACACTTACTACACTTTGTGACGTAATAATTTAAATGCATAACACGCGTAATAAATTCTAATGCGCGTAAAGTCGGATTTTTAAGAATAGAAACAAAAAAAATCGCTACATATACATAGCCTTTTCTTTTATATTATGTCTACTTTTGAATGTAGTCACACTCAAATGTAGAAATGAATCAGAAAAAGAGGACATAACTTTATTAATAAAAAGTAGAATACCTATATATAAATAATACCTACATCGATAGACTTTATATGCCTGCCTGACTTATATTACCGGCCTTAAAAAATAGATTTACATGGTTTTTTAATTGTTGCGCTACTTTAAGTTTATCCACCTACCTGAAAAAACTGAAACAGCTTCACGACTTTGATCCCCAGGCACGATAGATATCCCTTCAGATCTCCCAGTACCAAGTAGGTACTAATTCAAGATTCTTTGAGGATGTCTAAGGGGGGTAGTCAGAGGTACGTCCAAACATTACATTTGGCACATACCCACATTTTGCACCACCTACCTACATATTATAATTACTTAAAATTGTTCATAAAACTCTTTGACATTTGACACTTGAGCAGTGTGGATTGTCCAGCATTATTTATTTTAAGATCCACTTATATCCTCCATAAATGTTGAGAACTGGCAATATCGTAAGTCATTATAGACTTAATTTTGGTAATCATAAAAAGCTTTTCCTCAATTTAACCTAGGAAATGCATTCAAGGCTGGAACGCTTGAGGCTAACTTAATGAAAAGGTCAAGACTGAGAGATTAGCTGGTTAAAGATGATCAATTTCTACACACATTTAAATCAGTGTTTTATGAGAAATAGTGATGGAACAAGCAGACGCCTCACCTGATGTTGAGCAGCTACCCCTGTCTATGTCAACTCCAGTAACTCATAGGATGTCTTATAAAAATATACTAAAAATAAACGATTTATTACCACAATATACTCAATGGTTTTCTTAAGTATGTCAAATGCACTAAAAGTGTCAAGCTGACCCTTAAATGTCAAAAGTTCACAAAAACTGTATTAGTTAAAAAAACTCAGTAACAGAGAGCAAACGATAGGGTTAACGACCCGGAGGCGGGTTGTCCTTTAGTGCAGCTGAGACCTAGACCACAGATAATACAGTACTGCCTAGGTATAATAGTACTTATTGCCTAACGTCGAATATCAGATTGTACATCTGTTGCAAGGGTTAGCTTTTTATACAGAAATACCCTTGTTGACTATAATAAATGCAGAAATAATGTGTGTTGGGAATAAAAACAGTGGTTTGAATGGTATACCAAGTGAGTGGCTCTGGCTGTGACCGAGAGGTCATGGGTTCAAGAGTAACTCTCATTAGTCTTCTGAGCTCTGTTGAATAACTCAAAACCTCATTTTAATTCGATAATTATTGCCTTGCCCAATGATAAAGTTTAAATCCTGCATGCATTTGAAAAGGTTCAGAGTTAAGTAACAAATTAAACTCAAACAATGGCTGAGAAAGTCCTTCCATTTATACATATCCAAGATCGCATCACACCGTAAAAACTTAACATTTAATGCATTGCACAGCTTGCAAGCCTCACGAGCAATTCACATGCAACAATAGCCGTAGAGATGTGGCTTAGAACCACCTTTACCGTAGCACAATAGACACAATCACTTTTCGTTTCCATCCAGGCTCCAGTGCGTTCTAGACCACATTCTACACTTAATTTTGACACTTACGTAAATTTTGGCCGCCATAATTGGGGGGTTAAACTGTCACTTGTCACTCGCGACGCGGGCGCATGCGCGGGTAGAACGCACGGCGAATGCCGCCTGAGTCTCCGACTTCACTATATAACCTCCCCCCCAAACTATTATTATATTAATTACATTCGATGTTTTCGCTGAGCTATTGATTTAGATCAGTCTTCCTATACAGATAATCCCGGACTAGTACCTACCTAGCTTTAGTGGAGAAAGTATTGTTTCAGTGAGTTCCTCTATACTTCACACGATGTATTTTGCTTGATCTCAGATTGACGTCTTGGTTTCAATTAACATAATATTAATATGAATTATAGATATTGTAGTCTATTGCAGATAACAATAATAAAAGTAAGAAATAATTTGCTTTTCGAAGTACCTATTAGCTATAGGTATGTAGGTACACAGTCACGGATACAGATCAAGCTACACAAAGCCAAATAGGTAATGACTTTAACGGCCGCTTTCTGAAAGCTAGATCAAACTAATCGGCTAAGGCACTTGCTATCTCGCTTTCAAATGAAATAGAGATTGCAAGTAACTTGACAGCCGTCACAGCCGATTAGCTTTGATCGAGCTTTCAGAAAGCGGTCGTAACCATAATAATAAGATATATAAGTGAGCAATGTATCGCCTGATTCGTTACCGTATGTACACACAAGTACCTACTTGTTAGTTAATTAGCAGAAAAACTATTTTAGCATTTTCAGATCTCAGTGCCTGAAAGTTAACAAAGCTCGTTTCTTAGAAAAAAACTAAAGTACACCATAACAAAACAAGAATCCGAAAAGAACCCCACACATTATCTAATAGGGTAACGACAATTTTCTACGAAATTAATAACAACGCGTAACTTATAAAACCAGTCATAAAAATGACACTCAATAATTCATGAAAAAACATAATTGTTCAGCGATTAGCGATGTTATCGAATATAAACCTGATTTTCAATACGTAACGTTTTAATAAGTGTTACCTACACATCAATTTCAGTAACTAGGTCACCTGTAGAGTTTGTAAAACATGAGCCTATAAATATACTAGGTACATGCTGTCGTATTTGAGCAAATACGACGGCGTGTATAGTACGAAAAGCGATGTGACTGTCATCATTGAGCGGCGGCATCACCTCGCTATCCTATAATAATAAAATAATAATAAATAATAAATTGGTGGACTTTTCACACAGCACTATCTAGCCCCAAACTAAGCTTATGCTTGTAATATGGGAACCAGATAGCTGATATACTACTTATAATACTTTTTTTTTTTGTAAATACATACTTATAATATTATATAACACCCAGACAGAGAACAAACATTTATGTTCATCACACAAATGTTTGTTCACGGTGGGAATCGAACCCACGACCTACGGCGCAGAAGGCAGAGTTACTACCAACTGAGCTACGTAGGCTACTACTATAAACAAAAAAGTTTGTAAGTAAGTATGGATGGATGGATGGATGGTTGTTTGTTACTTTTTCACGCCGGAACTGCTGAACGGATCTGAATGAAACTTGGCAGAGAGACGGATTATAGTCTGGAATAGCACATAGGCTACTTTTTATCCCGTGGGAATACCGGGATTTATATCTGCGCGGGTGAAACCGCGGGGCACAACTAAGTCTGATATAAGGTCATGGGTTCAAATTGAATCCCATCCGAACCTAACTTGAGCCGTTTTATTTTTGTTTTCCAAATTCCTAGTCCGGGTTGTGTGTGTGTATTAAACTATTGTATTCGTCGCAAAAGCTTACAAGGCAGCAGCGCACCCAATAGAGGCGTATTTCGCGTCTCCAATACAAACCGCGGACTCAAAATACAGAAAGCCAGAAACTAAACTCAGATGTTGTGATTCCTAGAATGCCCCTACTCATACCCAATAGAATGACATATGAGTAGTAGAGCTGTACAGAGCTATGTGACTCGTCCGGAAGTACTAACACCATGCCGATTTTTAGCTTGGTGGTCCAGTGGTAGCAGCCCTTCAATCCTTAGGTCGTGGGTTCAAAACTGTTCATGCACCAATGACTTTTTCTGTACAAAACATTATGTGCACAATGACAGTACTATCAAACGGTGATGGAAAACATAGTGAGGAAACCGGCATGTTGTAAAACCGTGATAAAACCTAGTTCTATAACACGTGGCAAGTGCTCAAAAGAAGCCTCTTGAGGCGTTCAAAAATCTTTTCACCACACTTTATCGAAAGAGATTAGTGACACGACAAGAAGAAAAAGTGCTCGAAAGGAGCCTCTTGAGGCGCTTAAAAATCCTTCCAACACACTTTTTCGAAAGAGATTAGTGACACGACAATAATAAGAATCTGCATGCGTCAAGTTGATGGTCGCAGGGCAGTGTTATTAGAGCAAAGATTTTGATACAAACTTATATGAAATAGAACGTTTCAGTTAATGCTACGTCGTAAATTCCAATGGATCGGTAATTGGCAATCTGTGTGTGGTGTGCATACCAATGTGGTGCGGGGTACTGACGTCGAATAACAACTGCCGCCACCGCAGTCAGCAGTTGCAACACGGTAGCGCTGCGGTCAGGAGCCTTTACCTCAGGACTCGAAGATTAGCCTCAATCGTTGTCAAAGTCTAAATGTTCTTGTCTGTCTTGGCTTACAGTAGGTAATAAAGGAACATTTTAAGGGTCTAACTCGTAAGCATTACCTCAGTAAACTATACGCTTAGAGACTTTTTTGTGATCAGGTAGTTGTACATACCGTGGTACATTAGTACCGACACTGTAATGTAAACGCTTGTTGTAAGACTTTTCAAGACTGAGAAATTGTATGACGTATGTTTTTTAGGTTTATATTATAGGTTTATATTAGGTTTATATATATATAATATATATATATTTATATATATAAACTAAAACCTAAAAAACATACGTCATACAATTTCTCAGTCTTGAAAAGTCTTACAACAAGCGTTATATATATATATATATATTTTGATATGCATTATAGTTATATATTTGTTTTTAGGTTAACATTATTTGTCGCACGTCAATTCTAATTTGTACCACCACTTAGGGGGACTGGTAGAAAATGCTTGTGCATTAAGCCCTCTTTTTATATTTTGACTTTGTGTTTTGTTCAATAAATGATAAATAAATAATATTTCAATACTTAGTTTTCCTAATTTAACCCAATTTGAAAACACTAAAAATATTGCTATCTTCTTATAAGAGACCGAAACGACAAGGATGGCTATACTTTTAGAGCGTTAGTTTAGGATAATGCAATGACAGAATCGAAACCACTGTCAAAGTCAAAAGGTTCTAAGGTTCACAGCTAACGCTACTGCAGTATAATTATTAGCACGTTTATACTTTTTGTAGAAGTAATAATGTAAAATTGAAATTAATTTTGTTGTCTGGTATGTATATTGCTCACGGACACCGCTAAACATAGCGGTATTTAGCGGTCAGTTATATTGTGCGTAATGTAATATTATATCCGCATTTTGAATATATGGAGGTATAGTTATTGATAGTACCTATATCTTTACAAAAGCAGAGTAGGTAATAAATAAATAAACTAATTTATGTTGTAACGCTGACAATAATCTTTATTTTTTTATTGCCGAGAAAGATCATCCAAAAAGATCACTAATGAACACAAGTTCCCCTTATGTAATCGGTGCATTGGGGCATTCCTCGAACCGCACCTAAATGAACCGCACCTAGGCGAAGCGCACCCGCTTCGAAGAAGTACTTGGTGCGGTTTCACCCGCGCATATTTAAATCCCTGTATTCCCACGGGATAAAAAGTAGCCTATTTGCTATTCCAGACTATAATCTATCTCTCTGCCAAGTTCCATCCAGATCCGTTCTGCCGTTCTGGCGTGAAAGAGTAACAACCATCCATCCATACTTACAAACTTTCGCGTTTATAATATTAGTAGGATAGTAGGAAGGATGTCATTATGTCCTGCCTATTGCCACTTCAACTTGCCAAATCTAAGAGCTTTATTTAATTTTCTTTTAAAAATTTCGGTCTTGATATCAGGAATATTTATGTTCTCAAACCATAGTCTTATCTCGCTTTTAATAGTAGTAGTTATAATTTTTTAAAGCGACTACTAGTACTAGTAGTCGCTTTTATGTAAAACTAACATTTTCAATGGAGCGCGTTGATGTCTCTTGTATCACAATCAAATATCGGAAAAGTTAAAACAGTTATTTGATACTAAGATTTTAGCTCATTTCGAGTGGTTTTACTACCAAAAAAGTTTTGAATACTCATATAAGTTCTACAATTAGACGACCTGACCTCTGACGACCTGTGTGGCGCAGCGGGCGAGAGCCTGCCTGCGACGCAAGAGGTTGCGGGTTCGATTCCCGCCTTGGAACAAATTTGTGTACGATCTGCAGAAATTTGTTCCGATGGTCTGGGTGTTTTCTATGTATAATAAAAAATATCTATCTATGTAAGTATATAATGTATTATAAATATATCAGTTATCTAGTACCCATAACACAAGCTTTGAATAGCTTACTTTGGGGCTAGATAGTGCTGTGTGGATTGTCCGGCATTATTTATATTATATTATATTATATTAATTGGAATAGTTTGTGTCAATTACCTCCTTAAATGCTGATACTTTTAAGTTGTTTTCCTAAAATCCTACTAATAATATAAACGCGAAAGTTTGTAAGTATGGATGGATGGATGTTTGTTACTCTTTCACGCCGGAACGCCTGAGGCAGGGAGATAGATTATAGTCTGGAATAGCACATAGGCTACACTGGGAAAAATACACGGCTTTTACACACGGCTACGGTTTCAAGACGGTTCGGGGAGCCGTGTAAACGACTGTGACAGCCGTGTTTGTCAACCGTGTGAAAAGTCGTGTACACGGCTCCAGATTTACATGGCTACGTCAGCCATTAACGCGGGTGTGCTAGCTGGTAATACCGGCTACGTTAACAGTGTTCACTAGATTTTCACTAGTTTAAAATCCCTAACCGTGTTAAAATACACGGCTGCCCCCTTACACGGTTGTAGAAGCCGTGTCAGACACGGTACGATGGACCGTGAGCTTAATTTTGCCTGGCTATCTTAACCGTGTCATAAATTGACCACCCAAATATGGCTGTCGAAGCCGTTCTAGCCACGGTACGTTGGACCGTGTGCCTGACTTAGCCTGGCTACATTAGCCATGTCATAAATGAATCTCCCAGGCATGGCTGTCGAAGCCGTGTCAGACGTGGTACGATGGACCGTGTGCTTAACTTTGCCTGGCTATCTTAACCGTGTCATAAATTGACCACCAAAACATGGCTGTCGAAGCCGTTCTCAACACGGCACGATGGACCGTGTGCTTAACATAGCCTGACTACCTTAGCCGTGTCATAAATTAATCTCCCAGGCATGGCTGTCGAAGCCGTGTCAGACGTGGTACGATGGACCGTGTGCTTAACTATGGCTGGTTATCTTAACCGTGTCATAAATTGACCATCCAAACATGGCTGTCGAAGCCGTTCTCAACACGGCACAATGGACCGTGTGCTTAACATAGCCTGGCTACCTTAGCCGTGTCATAAATTAATCTCCCAGGCATGGCTATCGAAGCCGTGTTAGACGCGGTACGATGGACTGTTTGCTTAGCTTTGCCTGGCTATCTTAACCGTGTCATAAATTGACCACCCAATTATGGCTGTCGAAGCCGTTCTAGCCACGGTACGTTGGACCGTGTGCCTGACTTAGCCTGGCTACCTTAGCCATGTCATAAATGAATCTCTCAGGCATGGCTGTCGAAGCCATGTCAGACGTGGTACGATGGACCGTGTGCTTAACTTTGCCTGGCTATCTTAACCATGTCATAAATTGACCACCAACACATGGCTGTCGAAGCCGTTCTCAACACGGCACGATGGACCGTGTGCTTAACATAGCCTGACTACCTTAGCCGTGTCATAAATTAATCTCCCAGGCATGGCTGTCGAAGCCGTGTCAGACGTGGTACGATGGACCGTGTGCTTAACTTTGGCTGGCTATCTTAACCGTGTCATAAATGAGCCTCCCAGGCATGGCCACCGAAGCCGTTCCAGACATGGTACGTTGAACCGTGTGCTTAACATTGCCCGACTGCGTTAGCCGTGTCATAAATGAACCACCCAGACATTGCTTTTGAAGCCGTTCTAGACACGGCACGTTGAGCCATGTGCTTAATTTTGCTTGGCTATTTTAGCCGTGTCATAAATGAACCTCTCAGGCGTGGCTGTTGAAGCCGTTCTAGATACGGTACACAAGCCTTATGCATTACCTGACTATCTTAACCCTGTCATAAATGAAATGAAACTTCCGATCATGACTGACGAAGCCGTTCTCTGACACGGTACGTTGGGCCGTGTGCTTATCTCATTATCAAAGCTAAATAGGTACTGTACGTGGAAAAATCATACCTACTTAGCCAACAAACCACATATCAGCTTTTAGGTACATCGAAAGGTATATATGAATATATACAAATTCAAATTCAACCTAATCACACACAACATTACGACCATAGAGCCTTTTGCCAGCCGCGGCAGTCGGCACGGGAAGCGGCCTGCAGCTTTGGCGGGTTTCTCGTCGAGTAGGTAGATAGGTATGTTAAGTATATCGTTGACGATACTTAACATCATTTTTCAGCGAAACTGCAAATTTCAAATTTGTGTGCCGCGCTGTCCTAGTCTGTCATTTGAGAAAGTTGATGAACACACCATTTAGAATAAGCCAGTCAGAAGCTCTCTGACACGCTAATGAAATAATAAATACGCTTTATCATTCTAAATACTAAAAAATAAAAAGTCTCCTGTAAAGTTGTCAGCCTTGTGTACGTACTATTACAAATATTTAGTAAAATCGTCCAAATAAAATAATATCGTAAAATCGTCCGTCGCCAAATAATCGCTCAGATGGTTCCGAGTATAGGTATAGTAGGTACCTACCTGCCGACCTACCTGCTGGACGTAGGTCTGTACTCTGTGTAGGTCCATCAACCCAACACGGGTGTCTCCGGCTTTTCTGATCAAGAAAAAGTTTTTAGGTAGGTACTTAGGTACCTATATTTCGCAGACCGTGTCGTCGTCCTTCACTTAACCACCTTGCTTGAGGGCGTCACCTACCTAGCTAGCTAGGTCGCAGATGTAAACTGGTGTAGTGTAGACCTACACTAAGACCTACATCTAGGTAGGTAGGCCTTATTTTGTAAAAACACGGTTTTCGTGGTCTCGCGCACGAATCGCACGCAATCCGCGGCAAATTTGTCATAGTAACTATACTGTTATCTATAATTTAAGTTTACAAAAATATTGTTATCTCGGTCAAATATGCATAGATTTTAATCAAACATCTTATAATCAAGAGTGCATTGTTCAAAGAAACATTTAAGACGAAGACAAGAGCTAATGTGACTCTCGCTCGCAAGTTTTGACTTGTTGAAAGATATAACATCACTAAACCCATTTTCGAAAAATCGCAAACAACCATTTTGTGTGCAATCACATTACGCACAGTTTAGTAAAAAAATCATTTTGATCGATAAAAGTTTTCCTACTTAAAGTTTGCTTTTCTAGTTTTCATACTCAAGCAAACTTTTGAGTAGGAAAACTTGCATCAATCAAAATGAAATTTTTACCAAACTATGCGCAATGTGATTGCACACAAAATGGTTATTTGCAATCTTTCAAAATTTGAATTTGTGATTTTATATCTTCCAAAATGCCAAATCGTGCGAGCGAGAGAAATATTAGGTGCTGTCAACGCCTTTGAAGAAGGAGACTGTTTAGGCAAAAGATTTCAATCCAGTTATTGAAATCTTCAAGTCTGCCTCCTCCACACCGGACAATCCAACGCACTCCATTATTTTTTAAATATGTCAATATTGAAGATTGATTATATCGAAAAAAAATATCGTTGTTTCGATTGGTATAGGTATGTTTGTGATGTGTACCTATGGGTGTAAATATTTTTTTCAAGACGAGCGAAAAGTGCAAAAAAACAATATCATGGGAATGCAATAATTTTGTGACATTACACACATTATTGTTTTGTTAGTAAGCTATCTGCCTGCCCTCTGCCGCACAGCCAAACGGCTATCTTCACACTTGCTGAGATACTACGACTCAGCACGCCGTTCGCTTCGCTCTCGCTAGACGAAACTTATTACGAGTCGTTTAATGCGAATAACTTCGTACCTACTCAAAATTATTTTGGGTCCATAGGCCGCACTTTGACGACTGCTGAATTCTAGAGGGTCATATAGGTACCTAATGAGAGAAGCTAGATAGGTAGTTTTGCACTGGGGACGTAGTATTTATCTAAAAAACTAGAATACCGACAGTATTCTAGTCCTTGTCAATGTTACCCATAATTTACCTACATTATGTATTAGTATGTGTATTGTAAAAAAAATTAAGCATGGTGCTATGTTTGTAACAGTCGTTTGGTTTTCAATAAATTTCATTTCATTTTATTTCACTGTCTAATCATTTTATATCGGCAATAGGTAAACATCTACCAATTACCTAAAAAAACGATAGGTAGGACCAAATTAATTTTCTACTCAAAACACAGTTTTTCGATTGAATATCCACGTTTGATAATTATTTATAACATGCGTTTGAAGCACTGTTTTACGTCTCATTTGCCGAGCAACACCGCACCGGTTCGTTCGGCCATCTTTTCCCGCGCAATTTGTATGCGTGGTGCGGGCGGGGTGAGGGGCGGTGTGTGACGCCGCGCCAATCGCCGTTTTATTTTGTGGAAGTGACTGAACGAGCGTGAACGTAGCGGTCGATGCGTCTTATTTGTTGACTTTATTGGCCAAAACAGGCATTTTCTGATGTAAAATAACATATAGATTTCTTTAAATTGTCTCTCAGTGCTGTGAAAGCTATTATTGGTAAGTGAAAAGTCAATTTACAAACTTCTGTGTTGGCACGCCATGGCATGGCATGATGGTCTAATGAGTTGATTAAAAGCCCTATATAGTTTCTTATGTTTCACACCATACCTAGGTAGGTACCAAATTACTTTACCTATCATATTTTAAACCTAGGAAGTAGGATGTAGGAAGTAGTAGTGGTCTAGGTAAGGTAGTTAACTTTGGTTATCAAACCTTCCTAGGTTCTCCGCACGCGAGCATCATCATTTTGAAGGTTAGAATTGAATAGGCTACTAATAAAGCCAAATGTTCTATCTAGATTCAAGATACCTAGGTAAGTACCCCATGTTCGCATCATTGTTTTCCCGTAGGATTAAGAGGTTCTACTATAACCATAGTCCGGTAATAGTAAAACCTCTCAATCCTCGTTGGTAGGTAAAATGCGCGCCACACAAAAAGAGCGTCGGAAGGAGGGTGAAGGGGTGTGATGGCGCGAGTATTTTGTATGCGAAAACACATCCCCTCTACTGTTTTCCAACGTTATTTTTGGTTGACGCGCACTATACCTACCTACCTACACAGATTAGGTATAACATAGATAGCTATTTTTATATTTAAAGGGGAATGATCATCTAATCCAGCACTCTTTTCAGATAAAGGCACCTCTAAGGAACTAATAAGATATTATCTTGAACCATCAGTCGATAACTTAGCATAACTGAATTTGCCAACAATGCCTGGCTGGTCAACTGTGTGTCAAAAAACTGGATCATTGATTGAAAAAAAAGGTCAGGATTTCAATTATTTTAAATTCATTTATATGCCGTTGTAAATGTTTTAACCAACTTCAAAATAGGAGGAGGTTCTCAATTCGACTCTATTTATATGTTTGTTCTAAGTATGTAAATAAAAAAATACCTATTATAATTAAATAAGAATACGATACCTACCTATTACAATTAAATTAGATTACAATTACCTATGAAAATGGGACACTGTATATTTTAATTTTAAATATTTTTTATAAATTATTTTTTTTCATGTGTAGCTGTGTACTTTTTTTATCTCTGCATTGTAATAAAGGGAGGCTGTTAAGGTAGCCGTGTTTGCGCGGTTGCAGCAGCCATGTCGCTCAGCCGTATCTAACATCTTCCTATGTCCATATGTGTGGCTGGTGACCTGGCATGAAGCATGGAGTAGCTAGCCGAGTAAAGCGCCTGGGTCAGCCATTGCAACGTGGGTCTATGAACATGAATGTTTTTTCTAAGGGCAGGTATGGTTAAGGTTCAAAACCTAGTTGTGTGGTTTTTTTATCATGGAAAGTCAATGCATGGTTTTATGCAATTAATGCAGACCCACCTATTTATATTAATTTTTTTCTTTTTAATTGTAGGCTGATGAACATACCCATGTAATTGGAAACTCTTCTTTCTGTACCTGAATCCAACTGGATAGTTGGATCTAAATAGGTACCTAAGCAATACAGCTCGAGTTCAGAGCCAAGTGAAGTTGATGTGTAAGGTATGTGTTACTGTTTTATATGGTGTATTTTTATTGTTTCTTTTAGTGGGACATTATCATAATCAGCATGAAGAAAATTTGAAATTACATTTTATGGGTCAATGTTAAAGTTTTTACACATGCTATAGATCTACATTTTATTAATAATACTTGTATATTTTTTTGTAAATTCGTTTTTTTACTTTGATTACTTAGAACAATTAGAATTGAAACAATCCACCTTACACCTAGACAGAGAAGTAACATCTATGTTCACCTGGGTATATTTAACAAAACTAACTTTATTTTATCAATCTCTCAATCGTAGTTTTTACAATAAATTATATTAAAATTATTTTCATTGCAGCCCGTCTACTAAACGGCATCTTTCTCACGCTGGATCTTCCCATCACCACGCTCTGTTCACCAAGTGTTGGTCCACAGCTGGTAAGTTAAACTCTTTCATCAATATGTTCGTATGTTCAAGCACCACATTATTTTAATTTGGTATTTTTCTTTACAGATAACCATTGGCTCTCAACCCACAAGTTAATGTTTTAACGTTGTACAATGGGTTAAGAAAACATTCTTCTTTTATTGAGAATAAAGTACTGGCGAAGCCATTGAGAACTCAACAGTTTGCGACCGCCCCTATCCTATAGAAGGTGATCAAGAATGACATCACAGAGGTCGCTATGCTCACTTCTTCTGGGTTCTCTCTGCAGCTCAGTTCTCAGCAACTGTCCGGTTGCTGTAGATTTCTCTAATAAGTGTTTAAGGGGTTGGTGACCCTTTAGGATAAGTACCATAATGTTCATATTTTTTGATAGACTATGTCCTCAAGTCATGTTTATAGGTGTTATCAATAAATGTAATATTTAAGAATTAGATAGATATAGAAGTAGACTTTATGATACAATACTATGTTTTTTTTTTATTTTCTTAATAAAAATTTATCAGTAAACTTAAAATGATGTTATTCATTTACATTACAAATTAGCCTTCACCACATATAACCTAGGTATAATGAGCATAATTTTTTTTAAGAGATTTAGACTTCTATTTCTTGTAGTTTATGGATATTATATTGATTTTAAATCATACTGTATTATTTCAGCTGTTCCAGTATACCTGAGTTTTGTCTTCCTTCTTCCTGCACAGCTGGCAAACCTATGACATTCGTGTCAGTCAATACGACTACTTTTGCCATTTTTCGTGTGAAAATGTCACTAGTAGTCGTATTGGTACTGTCACGTCACACGGTTCCACCAGCTACGTCGGGAAGAATGTAAGCGGCTGCTAAAGCCGTGTGGACACGGTGTGAAATAGCCGTGCTAAGTGGCTGCTTCGGCCGTGTCAACACAGCTGTATCAGCCGTCTTCCTACGTCACTGTGCGGCTAACACAGTCGCGTAGCACGGCTATTTCATGCCGTGTCACACGGCTCTACCAGCCGCATAGGGACGTAGGAAGACGGCTGATACTGCCGCGTTGGCACGGCTGAAGCAGCCGCTTTTTACGGCTACTTTATGCCGCGTCACGCGGCTCTGCCAGCCGCATAGGGAGGTAGGAAGACGGCTGATACTGCCGTGTTTACACGACTGAAGCACCCGTTTGGTACGGCTACTTTATGCCGCGTCACACGGCTCTGCCAGCTGTATAGGGATGTAGGAAGACGGCTGATACTACCGTGTTGGCGCGGCTGAAGTATCCGCTTAACACGGTTATTTCATGCCGTGTCACACGGTTCTACCAGCCGCATAGTGACGTAGGAAGACGGCTGACACTGCCGTGTTGGCACGGCTGAAGCAGACGCTTTATGCGGCTACTTTATGCCGCGTCACACGGCTCTGCCAGCTGCATAGGGACGTAGGAAGATGACTGATACTGCCGTGTTTGCACGGCTCTGCCAGCCACATAGGGACGTAGATAAACGGCTGCAATAACCGTCTTTACGCGGTTGCAATAACCATTCAACACGGCTTCTCCAGGCGCGTTGTAGCCGTGTCTGACAATAGCCGTGTTGACGAATTGACACGGCTGCAACTGCAGTACCGTGTGCAAATCTAGCCGTGTCTGATCATAGCCGTGTTGAACAATTTACACGGCTGCAACTGCAGTACCGTGTGCAAATCTAACCGTGTCTGATCATAGCCGTGTTGAACAATTTACACGGCTGCAACTGCAGTACCGTGTGCAAATCTAACCGTGTCTGATCATAGCCGTGTTGAGCAATTTACACGGCTGCAACTGCAGTACCGTGTGTCAATTCTAGCCGAGTCACCCAACCCCGTACGGCGACACCACACAGCAAGCCACCCCTAGCCGTGTCAGCGACACACGGTAACAGTTGCCGTGTTAACACGGTTGCAACTGCAGTACCGGGTTTACACGGCTCTGCATAGCCGATAAATGACCCCTTTTTTCTCCCAGTGTACTTTATATCCCATGGGAATACCGGGATCTGCGCGATTGAAACCGCGGGGCGCAATTAGTCACTACATAGTATAAAACAATTAAAGTCGCTTTCTTGTCCCTATATCCCTATGTCCCTATGTATGCTTGAATCTTTAAAACTACGCAACGAATTTTGATGCGGTTTTTTTAATAGATAGAGTGATTCAAGAGGAAGGTTTATATGTATAATACATGCATGATATGTGCACCCGTGCGAAGCAGGGACGCGCGGGCGGTCGCTAGTAAATGTGTTCCCACACCTTCAACACAATCTAACGAAACTGTAACAGAAAACCTCAACAACTATGACACTATGAAATTCATCCACTCAAAACACAGTTGAATGAATATGTACGTACCTACCTCTTAGGTACATAGGTACGTGTATTGTATTCATTTCACTTTCGACTTGCCGGCCGTCGGACAGGTCAAGGTCGCTGTGTGGGAGCGCTAGTAGCGGAGCTGAGCTAGTGACCTTTGCTTAGTCGTGGGTTTGAATCCCGCTTTTGTCAATGGATCTTTCCACAGGAAAATGTACTTGAGATAATACTATTAGTCAAAGTTCAAGTCAAAGGGTGTTTGTTCCATTGAATCACAAGAATCAATTTCAACGTCTTAAACAATGCCTTGAAATAAACGACTTACGACTAATAGTAACCGCTTCCATCATCTGGGTCTGGACCAGGACCTATACATATTAATTGTGGTAGTTCTAAAGTAGGTACCTATCCTCCGATTTCTGAAAGCTCGGTCAACACCAATCGGCTGTCAAGTCACTTGCTATCTCTATCTTATTTGAAGTAAAAGCTGAAATAGCTAGTGACTTGACAGCCGATTAGTGAGGATCGAGCTTTCAGAAACCGGCCTGTCTCGTATAAAATTTACGGCTAAGGCACCGTAACTGTTGCTTAGGTTCAATTTGTACGCCTATATCCTTTCAATCTGTTTTCTAGAACTTTCATGGTGTTTAGTCAACGACAACCAACGAACACCTGAGCTACTCGTATAATGAAAACTGTAAATCATAGCAAATCGGCAATATTTTGTTCTCAAATGAGTACTTACCACTCACAGTAGGCGGGGTTTTGTGGCAGCAAGGTCGCTGCAATCCGGGTGTCTGTCTGTACTCTGTACGCCATGGTGTTTTCATATTACTGATACTAGGAATTCATTCCATTACATTTGTAAGCTAAACTGTATGAATTTATTATAATTTTCTAACCTTTTGTTGGCGATCCTAAAATAAATCATTTTATTAATTAGATTTTTTTTAAATCAATTTTTGAACGATTGACATGCTGTGAGATTGTAATAGGTACAGCAGCCAATAGGTTGGCTCGTTTAGCGTCTCCCAGGGGATACGTGTAGGGATGTATGTGGGAGTTCCCACACACGTGAGCAACGATCTTCCCCCACATCATAAAAGACTGTCCACTCACTGAATACGATGGCAACCCAGCAGACTTGCTCACCCTCGAAAACAACGGTATCCAATGGATACAGGAATCCTACTAATATTTTATATGCGAAAGTTTATAAGTACCTATGGATGGATGGATGGATGGATGGATGTTTGTTACTCTATAACTCCAGAACGGCTGAACGGATCTTGGTGAAAATTGGCACAGAGATATATTATAGTCTGGAATAACATATAAGCAATTTTTTTGTGGGAATACGGGGATTTAATTTATGTTTCTTGTGTTAATCGATGCACTTTCGCATCCTTTCGAATGCTTTTGATTCCTTCACATCCGTTCGCTTCCATCTCATCGCATCAGTCCACATTTTTTCGCATCTTATCGCATTTTATCGTATCCTTCCGCATCTTACCGCATCCTAAAGCAGCGTTCGTTTGATACTGGTTTCGGGAGTTTGTTAGTTCAAATAGAACTATAAAAAATAAGTTAAAAAAGCTATTAGCAGAAAAAGCATATTATTCGGTCAGCGAATTTATATGCAGCTGATATTAATAAAAAAAAAAAAATAATGTAAATTAATATTGAATGTTTAGTATGTAGGTAATGTAATATTATTTAAAATTCCACCATGACTTGTAAACTGTTTTTACCAATAAAGTATCTGTATCTGTATCTGTATACTGTCTATCTTTTTTCTGTGGCAAGGTCGCCTCAAGTCCGGGTGTCTATACGTCATAATAGTACCACTCAAGAGTTATTATTTACTTACCACGATTTTACACCAAAGTACCTACTACACCGGCTATACTTAAATAAGAATTGGATTGCGGATAAAAATTATCCCATTCTTCAATATAATTTCTGAGTATGGGCATGAAAAGAATTGTATTGTAAAGTGGCGATTGATTTTTTGTTCCGGTTTCATGGTGAAACAGCTAGGTAGGCACCTACTGGTCGTTTTTTTATCGATATGGCTTGATCTTAGTTGGAGGAGACGGTGGTAAAGTGTTTTTTTCGGTTCTTTATAGGCAGGTATCCAAACTTGTCAATCAACCAGGACTATAGTTTTATGTTAATAGCGCTAAGATGACGAATGATAGAGGAGAGTGGAAGAAGAAAACCTGTTGAGCCGGTCCCATTTAGCGTGGGCAGGAAGATGATGACGAGATTGACCGGAAGTTGTGTCTGAACTGAACATCTGTCTTGCCTTGCGTAGCGATGATTGTGCAAAAAAACATCGCAAAATATTTCCCGCCAAAACTGACGAACGCCATGACAGGTGTCAGTCTCCCGTAAGGCAAGCGGCGCATTGGTTATTCCACCAGAACATTCTTACGATACCTCCGTTCCGAAACCGAAGTGAATACCCAGCGCGCACCGCATCGTAAGTGCAAAGTTACAAAATAACTTCACCAGGAAAATAGGTGTTTTCAACTCTACGCAGTTGAAATAAGACATTATCTGACAGTTAATTAGATGTGTAATATGCCTGTGTTGCCTCAATCTAATACACCTACTGTTCCAGATATGTCAAGGACCCCGCGTTTTGCAAAAAACGTGCTTTCTTAACTTTTTAAAAATCAAATCAAATCAAATCAAAACATTTATTTGCAACTAATTATACAAAAGGCATAACAATAGGTTGAAGATAATCACTAAACTACGTTACGTGTCCGAGTGGAAAAAAATATACTTGCAACATATTCCACCATTCAATTGTTATTTATTTTATATTGGTTTCTATACAAATACTAGTAAACACTAGTTTGTTAAGTTCAATATTTCTTTTAAACTCCCACACATATATCGGTCTGTTGCACTAATAACGAGCGGACAAACAAAGTGCCTTCAATCAATGAGGTTTACGCCCACGCAACATTTTTCGGTTACAGCTCCAATTTCATTCTAAAATATAACTGATGTATGTACATGTTGGCAATAAATAAATCTAAATCTCTAAATCTAAAAGGCCGCTTGCAGTACTTAATGGAAAATCTTGTATTAATTTCGAGTCATTAATTTCATTTATGAAGCTAACATTGATTATATTTGTACAAGTGGCCCTATGATAATCATCATATCAAGGAATCATAGTATGATTCCTTCCAAAACGGTCTACAAACTCTATCAACCACATACAACCTAAAAACCAACAAACAAACCTTTTCAATTCAACCATCACAACTGACAATTTAAGGCATAGATTAACAAAAACTTCTATAAACTTAAAAATATGTGATCAAAACCTAAACAAACAAAATTAATATTAAATTTCAACCATGAACGTACTAAACTTTCTCTAAATAATATAACCACTATCCATTAAGTATGTGACCACTTTACAGTTCGTAATTACCTTAGCCATAATCTTCAAAACTGATAAAATGCCAAACAATGCAGATGAAGAACCTTCTTCCCAACCATGAGCAGAGGAAGAAGCTCCAAAGGTTTGTGAAGAAATGCCTTCACGTGGGCAAGCCTGAAGAGGTAATTATGACAAGTCGTTCAATATTCAACAATGACAATACGGCAAGTACCTACCTAAGTGTAAATATGACTCGGAACAGGAATAGAAACACCCCGTTATTATTTGTTCTGTGATGATATTTCTAGGGCCCTACCGCACCGAACTGTATGTCAGTTGCTTGCTGTGATTATCCTGGCATCTTCCTTTCTGCACTAATCGTGTGCAGTTTTATCACGGCAATGGCACAATGTGATGATCATCTAGGTAGGTATTATACGCCTAGATTTAGCATGAATGCTATGTCTGCTAACTGGTGCTCGTGCATCCATCGGATCCAATGCGTCCTTGGTGACGAATACATCTCGTGCTAGGAAATCAAAGCCCGTTGTTGCAAGGAGTGGACCGCATGGGAGCTGCAGCTGTGCGCGCTGGTGACGTGGATTGGCGCCATCGCGGTGACCGCTGTCGTGCTACGCTCGCTCTACCTGATGTACATCAAGCCTGAAAGAACCTGGTGAGTACTCACCGCTGTGGCTGGCTTATCTCAGCGAGTATGCACTTCCTTGCTGCTCTCCAGCAGAATTATCAAAGAATCGATCTCTGGCGCAACAGGTAGCGAATTCTGATAGCATTATGGGGAGTCCCAAGTCCTATTATATTTATTATTACTTTGTTCTTTCATTATTCAAGTGGATATTCAGTATGTCGCACATTTTTTTCAGAAAAAAAGAGGTAGTGGCCGTTCCTAACCTAAAATCATTTGCCGCCATTGGCCGAGCCATGATGGGAGGTTTCAATACCTTTCACTGCTGTTGCCTGGCAGCTTGTCTTCTTAAAACGGCTCTTTCTTTTGTAGCTGCCTATTTACCGATATTTAATCTTTCAGATCTAACATGAGCACCATATCCGCCTAAATGTTCAACCTACGGCCAAAACGCACCAAGTTATACCGGTTGAAGAAGTGCCGTACAATGCCTGTGAAAGCGTACACCTCTCAAATCAGCTACGTGATTGCCTTGACCGGGGTGATGTTCCTGATCTTGATACTTCTGAGAAGTTTATACCTGAAGTACAATGAGCCTTCGGAGTTCAGAAATTATCGGCGAATGCATTGATGTTTGGTGGAGTAAACGAATTCTTGCATAGTTTATCTTATTTTTTGTTTTTACGTAGGTATCATGTTTCAGCAGCTAAAACCAAATTCAGAGCCCATGTTCATGTGTTTTTTTCCCGGTGATCCTAGATCCTTCTTAGACTTCAATGAACAGTATTATCTGGCACCTAGTCTCTAGCCACGACGGTTTCCCTCACTGTTTTAGATCTTTCATACCATGAATATTGAGTAGGTCCGGTCTAGAAGTTGAAAAAGCATTTTTTCATACAAAGCCTGTGCTATTATTATTAGGGTTAAAATCTTTGTACCTAAGTACAAAAGTATTACAAAATGAATGAGACGTACAAAAAAAACAACAAAAAAATTTTGATCAGAAATTAACTTGTATTCAAATTCCTTGGAAATTAGATAGTTTTAAGAACCTAAACAAGCCGATGTCGATTGACTAATAAGTACGTACATACGTAGGTACAGCCGGACTGACATTCCAAGTGACCTTCTGCTATGGCGAGCTCTAAGATAACACGTCACGAAATAATTCTATTGAAACGTGTAGAGAAAGGAAGTGGAAGACATTGTTGTAGCTGTTATACAGTGCTGCGAACGAAATCTTAGCTAAAAAGACTCGAACTCGACTTTATAGGTACGAGTAGGTAAGATATACCGTCCACGACTGGTGGTGGTCCCATTCTATGAATAAACTCGAGATTATTATCATAGCCTTGAACTTTAGGTATCATACCATTTTGTCTTATTGGTGCTTAGTTATTGCCAGTAATTAAGTTAGGTACATTATAGGTAATTTATAATGCATCCGCAATAAAGCTAATCTTGATATTTCCTGCCTGCTCCCAACTATTTATTCTTCTTTGCTGCTGCTGCCTCTGTAAGGAATTTGTTTTACTTGCTGAGGATACAAGGATGGCCACCTGGTGGTAAGTAGTAACCATCACATACAATGAAGTTTTAACTCGTTAGTCACAAGTGTTAGGAACTGTATAGAATATTACAGCGGCTGCGACAGCGATGCCTGATGCTGCCACTTGTCTGCCACCCTCGTGGTGCTGCGTGACCGGCGCCGAATAACCCTTGGACTTGATAGGGTTGGGCTCATTGGCGGCGATCGCACACGATCATGCGTATTTTCCATGAGGTTGTACTGTAATTAATAAAAAAAAACACACGCACAGTAATTTTGTCAACGCTAATACAATAATTGAATGCATTATTACTAAGTTATATTAAACTGTTGGTTTTTCAATAAATAAATCATGTTTATGTTTATCTTAATAATAATATTTATGTACTTGAATATTAGTTTTTATTTAAAAGCACCCGAATCTAAAGTGCGTTTGATAAAGCTTCGCCTACACTACTCAATCACGCCATTAATCTATACAGGGTAATTGTGTTTATCGACTAAAATAAACTCAATTTATGTGATGCCCACTGCCATTCACATAAAAAGCAGGTTGTCGGTGCTTACTAGTGCTATTCCGTGAACAACTCAAGTGACCGCCGAATCGGTAGTGAAGACGGAGCTCGACTGCAAAATGAGCGAGTCGATTAATGAGCCCGCTAAAGCTAATTTTCATAGTTGTGGCTCGACCGCAGCAGAGGCTAGCGGAGCGGTCTGACTGAGCTAAAATGGGCGAAAAAGTCCTCGCTGTGTCATCGCGTTGCCGCAGGTGTCGGCTCCGCGGTACAGAGCTCGAGTATTCATACATTTTGAATTGTAACACAACCGCTTTGTATCAAATGCGTCGCAACACAGCTGGCAGCTATTTTAGGTCAGTTTGACAGCCTTCACAGCTCAGTGCTTTGGTGTAGCTCTGCCTTCTGTGCACTGACCACCATTTATCAGCGCTTCTGTGTTATTAGAGGTCAGCGCTTTTGTGCCGTGGCCGAGGCCGTGGGTTTGATCCCCACCGAGAACAAACATTTGTGTGATGAACAATAGATGTTGGTCCTCTGTCTCGGTGTTATATATCATCATAATTATGTATATATTAAAAAAAACCTGCCTATTTATAAGTAGGCATATCACCCATATCACAAGCTATGGCTTAGTTCGAGGCGAGATAGTGCTGTGTGTATATTATATGTCACAGCACTATCTCGAGAAATTTTCTCGCTTCCAAAACTGCTCATCTTTGTCCGTTCATTTCACGGTCGAGCTCTGGTTTGAGTCTTCCATGTGACTGTCATGGCTAGTGGAAATGCTATTGTGAGTGAGGCGAACCATGGGAGAACCTGATGGTGAGGTGAGCGCAGATCCACCAGGTGAAACCCCGTTTTTGTTGTGTTTAGAGAAATAGCACTCAGCAATACATGTGAGTGCGGTCTAATGGCTGTTACACGTTCGTCATAGGAAGTGGCCTCCTGCAGATCAGATAAAAGTCATTCGAGACAATGCGCGCGCCTTGACCGACGACCTTATGCTTGCTGAAACAATTACGGTTCGACGAAAGGCTGACCGTTTTGATTATAATAGGTAGTTTGAACTGTTTGGAATCACCAGAATTTACCAATGCTTCTACTACTACTACGTAGGTATCTATGGTGCGAAGAACGCTGGCAAACAGTGGAGGGGATGTGTTTGCGCATACGTACATAAATACCTAGTACTCAAGACTATTATAACTCCCTTTCTATCCTTTATGAATGAATTTCAATGTTTTAGAGTACTAAGCTAGCTAGCTAGCAATTGTGTGGCCCAGTGAAGTAGTTCACGACCTATTTCGACTAAGCCAAGCAAGCATTCCTCAACTCTTGCGCAAGTAATTAAATCACATTGAGTCCCTAAACATTATTGACGTAAGAAAGAAAGCTATGTCCTTAACCGGACTGCGCGCGCTGAATGATAAGGTCGAGTCGAGCGACCTGCGTGCTGGGATTTGATGAATAAAATGTTGGTCAAGCATGTGTGTAGGTATCCATTATGTACCAATCATGAATGTATAATAGGTATTAACATCTTCAACAGGTAACATTTTTGCCTACACCTAGGTGTAGGTAGACCATAGGCTTGCCTACGCGAAACTTGATACAAGCTAAACTCTGAAACAATGGTTACTTTTAGAGTATGGTAGCTGTTCAAGCAAAGATAAGCCAGACCAAGCGTACATGTCATATGTACAGGTAGGTACACGAGACGATCTCGATCTAAAAACCTAAGAAAAAGAAAAAAAATGTATGTAAATTCCTTGATCTCGTTATATACATCACTGCCCATCGAAGTGAGCTTATGGTCCCAGAAAACGAAAACTTAAAAGCTACAGGCAGGTCAGGCATCTAGAGTTAAAACAATAAACAAAACTGAAAAATAATATTTTTCATTTGGCAATATCTTAGAGAATTTATAACGGGAGTTGCCAAGCGCTACTTTTAGTACTAAAATCTTTCTGCCGGTTTTCGCGGGAGGCGAGGTAGTACGGTACACAACACATTTACATAATCACGCATACTAATGCAGAAAAATTAAGCGTCCCTATAAACGCACACGCAAGTAAAAGCTGTACACCAACACAAAAACAATAACACAAACAAAGAATTACTGTTGTTACACTTTTGTTTAGTTACACACTAACACAAAAAAGTAGTGATGGGTTGTAAAAAGACCGACAAAATGAATGATTTCATATGAATGAAATCAGGGTGGTTCAAAATCATATACTTTTCCTTTTTTTAGCCAAGATTAACAAACGTGTACCTGTCTAGCCTAGTAGGTATTACTAAGTAAATAGAGTGCTGGCACCGACTCCAAAAATATCAGTAATTATTATAATGTCATAATAATAAAATTATAAGATTTGTTGAAAAAATGGATACCTATTTGTAAGTAGATTGAAATATAAATCCATAATGCAATTATTTTTAACTTTTTAGTGTATTTTTCATAACAAATTGGATAGCAGTTTTGGAGTCGGTTTTTTTTTGTAAAAAATATTTTATTAAGAGTTTGTAGAGCGTAATCTCTAAAACTACTGAAACGATTTTAAAAATTATTTTACAAATAGAAAAGCTACACTGTTGTTGAGTAACTTTAAGCTATATTCTATTTTCGCAAGTAGTAAGTAATCTTTCAAGTAAGTAGTCTTTCATGAATGCATTTTTAGATAATTTTTTTGTTTCTTTATTGGTATGATGTGTCCAGCAGTGGACTTACATAGGCTGATGATGATGATTGGTATGACGGGGAAAGGTGATGAAAAATTGTGGCGACGATAAAAAAGTAGCCCATGTAGCTAACATACTACAGCTATACAAAAATCACGTTTATACGATTCTGCGTTCATAAAGTACAAAGAAAATAGCAATAAACCAACGACACAGCACAACTAATATTTTAAGGGAGCTCCATAAAGCGACGTATTGAAGGCAGAATGACAGAGACAGTTTTTGTAGAGTCCAATACTGAACCTCCTTTTTTAAATCGGTTAAATTTTAATATGGGTACAAAAAACACATCGCATTTTATTCTAATTTTACGTTCATTCCATCATTCATTCAATCGATTTCGCTCAACTAGTCCCCACACTACGCCTTCTACCAAGGAATATAAATTCACCGACACCTCCTACCAAGACGATGGCGTCGTATTAAAACTGTCGTAACTGGTATTCCATTAAACGTAATTACAAAACCAATTGACTAAAATATCACTTACTTGTGATAGGAAATACCGTGTTCCCTAAAGTTTGATGTCTCTGATCTCCTTTTACACCGAAATACCGCACAATTCACCATTTTTACTGAGCACTACTTCGCGACACGAAACGACAACTAATGGCCGCGGTGATGAGTGAAGTAGTTTTATATAACGTGCATGGCCAAATCGCGTCTTATGGCCGGCAGAGGGGTACGCCTTGCGTTAACATCTCCATTATAAATGCTCTAAGGGCAATATTGATCGAAATATCAAATTGACATTATTTCATGTCTGTCTGACTGACTGATCAGTCAGTGTCACGCATGCTTGCAAAATATCGATTGTTTTCATTGCCGTGTGTGCATTTTTTATATTATTTATTTCTAAAAATAAAGTCCAACCAAAGCCACTAGACTAGAAGGCTGAGTTAAAGTGTTCTCTAAAATATAAATATTTACTTTAGGAACGCTTGCGGAAGAAATATCATCCACAACGCAAAGGTATTCATTCTGCGGCCAAACTAGAACTTTTTAGTTTCAGTATTTATGATGTTATTGTTTGTGCTAAGCGGAAAACTGTCGGCAAACTAACTAAAACAGTGCATTATTAACCATTTAGGACTCAAGAATCAATTGGCCTCAAAATTCCATCGTCTGGAGTCTCGAAGTTTGAGGCACCATGTCGATGCCACATAGTAGTTCAAGCACCACCAGTTCTAGCACTAAGCGCAAGGAAATATACAAGTAAGCTCGATAAGTTCTACAAAATTATAACTAAAACCTATAAATCAAGTGTGTTACAGCTTAATTAATATATGCAGCTCAATTATTTATAACCCCTAATATTAGGTCAATCTAAAATGATATATTCAGGTACAGTGAGCCAAGAGGTATACTATTTTAGGTTTCGAGCTGGTTATATTCTAGTCAGCTTACTAAATTTTTTTATTGCTTGCACATAGTTTGGTTTAGGTACATAACTAGTTGTCATGTGTAAGTAAGTATAGACCCTGCAATAGCTTTATAACTTTAATAACTTTAGAGTTATACAGCTATGACTGCAAAATTTTATTTTATATAACTTTCACAATTAATGCACCTGCTGATGTGGTTGGCTGCATTATACATACTGCATTATACTCATCAATCAACACCAGTGTTTATAAAACACTAGCAACAATTAAAATAAGTTGTTAATTCAATAATTCTATGTAAGTATGTTATAGATAATCTACCTAATACCTTTTTTTTATACAACTAGCTGATGGAACAAGGAGGTGGCCCACCTGATGATAAGTGGTAACCATCACAAAGGTATAACAAAGCATTGCCTCATAAGTCATGCATGAAAGGAACATGCCCTATGATGCACTGCCCTGTGTCCATCAACTTGAGGCATACCGATGTTAAGCCTCATGTGTCTGTAATGACAGCGGCGACCACATTCTTCAAACCGAAACACCTTTTTTACAAGCAATGCTTGTATATTTATTTAACTAAAAATTTTCCTCTCCTGACATCTATTGGCGAGTATCAATACTATTATTTTTTTATCTACTTCAGTAGATGGCATAGTTAAGCAACCAAGCTAAGCTTGGTCACCCAGATGTTAATGTACCTATTTACTTAATCTTCACTGGTCTTAGTATAATTTTGCACTTTTCAGATACCAAGCCCCATGGCCTCTGTACTCCATGAACTGGTCTGTGAGACCTGACAAGAGATTTCGCCTCGCTTTAGGAAGTTTTGTTGAAGAGTACAACAATAAGGTATCTTCTACTATTTTCCTTGTTAGTTATGCAATGCACATCAAAAAAAATGTTGTGCATTGCATTAGAAATTATAAATATAATACTCTGTTAGCTGTGTTATCATCATCATATTATGATCCATAATTAGGTATTTTATTTATTAGGGATAACAAACAAATCTTTGTATTGTTTGCTAAAATGGTGCAAAAATTCTAGGTGCAAATCATATCATTAGATGAAGAAACAAGTGAGTTCAGTGCTAAGAGCATATTCGACCACCCTTACCCAACCACGAAGATCATGTGGATCCCCGACAGCAAGGGACTGTATCCTGACCTGATTGCCACCAGTGGTGAGTTCCTCAAGCAAATCAAAATACAAATGGGAACAAATATCCTTTATGTATTGGGTTTTTTATCTCCTTATGTATAAAACTGGTAATGAAACACTATAAAATGAATAAAAATAATTATAATATGTAGACCCCAAATTTTGGTACCGGTTCTCAGGTGAGATGACTAGAAACGATAATCCATACTCACACTAACTAACTTTTTATTTATAATATCAATAGGATAACATCCAGACAGTCCAGAAGGTAGAGCTACTACTTACCACTCTGTGAGGCATAATAAACTGAGCAGCTAAAACGCTGAGCGATCATTCAAACTTGTTCAAGGTGACTACCTCCGCATCTGGCGCGCCGGTGAACCATACACATTATTCGAGTGTGTTCTCAACAACAATAAGAACTCGGACTTCTGCGCGCCCCTGACTTCGTTCGACTGGAATGAGGTGGACCCGAACCTCATCGGTACATCCAGCATTGACACAACTTGTACCATTTGGGGCTTGGAGACGGGACAGGTGATGGGCCGGGTTAATGATGTATCGGGGCATGTGAAGACACAGCTTATTGCTCATGATAAGGTAAGTTGATATAAATATATTAATGATTATTAAATCATAATAATAAATAAATAATGCTGGACAATCCACACAGCACCATCTAGCCCCAAAGTAAGCTACTCAAAGCTTGTGCTATGGGTACTAGACGACTGATATATTTAATATATTATATACTTACAAAGATAGATATTTTTTATTATACATAAACACCCAGACCAACGGAACAAATTTCTGCAGATTGTACATAAATTTGTTCCGAGGCGGGAATCTAACCCGCAACCTCTTGCGTCGCAGGCGGACTCTCGCCCGCTGCGCCACTGAGGTCGTCAAGGTGTGTCAATCAAGGGCTGCAAGAGATGATATTGCTCCTATGCAAATCACCTAACAAAGCATTGCCTTTCAAGTCACACTCGATAAGAACATGCCGTACGATGCTCTGCCATGGGCCCATCAACTCGAAGCAATTCGATGTCAAGCCTTGTGTGCCTGTAATTTCACCGTCAACCACACCCATCAAACTGAAATATATCTTGCTGCTTTTCGGCAGAAATAGCCATGATAGTAGTACTTCCCCGGACAATAGCTCTATTTCATTCTTAGGCTCTTATTAATAATGATCTTTGAGCGCGCCAATAGCTTATCAGACCGATAAGTCTGTTGCTGTCCTTTTTTCGTTAGCATGAAAGTGATAGTCACAAGAATACTCTATTGAACCGCAATAAAATGGCACCGATTATGACTAAGAGGGTTACCATCTTATTCATATTCCCTTCTATTTTATAGCCGTTTAACGAAAAGAGACAGCAACAGACTTATCGGCTTATAACACACTAGCGATCCGCCCGCGCGTCCCTGCTTCGCACGGGTGCACATATCATGCATGTATTATACATATAAACCTTCCTCTTAAATCACTCTATCTATTAAAAACCCGCATCAAAATCCGTTGCGTAGTTTTAAAGATTTAAGCATACATAGGGACATGGGCATATAGGGACAGAGAAAGCGACTTTGTTTTATACTATGTAGTGATAGTGATGGTTGTGTATACAGGAGGTGTACGACATAGCCTTCAGCCGCGCGGGCGGCGGACGCGACATGTTCGCGAGCGTGGGCGCCGACGGCTCGGTGCGCATGTTTGACCTGCGCCATCTTGAACACTCCACCATCATATACGAGGTCAGTACATAATAATAATAAACCTTTTTTATTTCCTTATTAACTAAAATAACTTAGCAAAAATAAATTAATACAATTAATTTTTAAATACAATTTAATTATGATACATTTTTGATTAGATTTTGATTATAATTACGAAAAAAACATTTACGGTACTATTATTTGAATTTCCTTACCTAAATACATGCATTTATTAATTAATTTGAACAAACATTTGTGTGGTGAACATAAATGTTTGTTCTCTGTCTGGGTGTTATATAATATTATAAGTATGTATTTACAAAAAAAAAGTATTATAAGTAGTATATCAGCTATCTGGTTCTCCCATATTACAAGCATAAGCTTAGTTTGGGGCTAGATAGTGCTGTGTGGAAAGTCCACCAATATTTATTTATTTATTTATTTAATTAAATTTGAACTATGAGTAGGTCCTGCCTAATGTTAATAAGGACCTCTCAACGAGTAAAGGCATCCTCCATTTTGCTCCAAGAGTCTCTATCTTTTGCCTTATTCATCCAATCCTCTCCAGCCTCTTTATTTATCTCGTCCATCCATCTCTTTTGGTCTTCCCCGTTTCCTCCGAGGTCAGTACACATACACCATCTATTTATTTATGTATCGTGTTCGTGCCACCCTCGGGTCTCGTCTCAAAACCAGCGCTGCTTACCATCTATGGATGGTCAGCAGCAGTTCGCTGAGACTGGACTTTCTGCTTTGTCGCACTTGGCACGGAGGACTACTCTGCACCTTCTCTTTGTACCCGTGTGTAATGAAGAGACAAATAGAGGTTCTATTTGTCTCTTTATTAAGCTATACATGTGTATGTGTGACAAATAAATCCATATTCTTTCTTACTGTATATCTTTCTTTCTTAGTATCACTTGTTTATTATTTACTGGCGACCCGCCCGCGCGCCCCTGCTTCGCACGGGTGCAACTGCACATATCATGCATGTATTATACACATACATACAAGGGACATGAGGACATGGGGACAGAGAAAGCGACTTTGTTTTATACTATGTAGTGATGAACCTTGATCTCGACTTTGTGAGTCTCCCCTCCCACAGAAAGTGATTTTTTGTGGGAGGGGAGACTCGGCATTATTTAACTATTGTTTGAACTAACAGGACCCCCAGCACACGCCGCTGCTTCGCCTCGCGTGGAACAAACAGGACCCTAACTACCTCGCCACGGTCGCCATGGACGCTTGCGAGGTAGGTACCTAACCATTTATATCTAGGCTTAGTATTTTAGCAAGGGTCATACAAAATAACTCTTTTAACACACCGCACAACGGTAGGTAGGTCCTTTATTAGTGTAGGTTATAATTTTATTTTCTGTTAGTTTTAAGTAAGTACCTACTTGTATTGTGGGACGAAATAAATATATTTTCTTTCTTTCTTTCTTCTTTCTTTTAACACAGCTTCTAAAACTTAACAGAAAAATCCCAACCTGATTTATAACACAGCATTGCACAACAGCAAAACAAACAAAAATTGAATTGTCGATTTTAATTTGAGGGTTTAATGTTTAATGCTTTTTGGAAAGTGTAGCTTTTGATTTAAGATTAGTTCCAAACGCCAAACTGAATTGCACCACTGAAAAAATTAAGCAAAAAGCAATTAATGAAATATTTTAATTTAATTATTTGATTTTACGGCGGCAACAGAAATACATCGTCTGCGAAAATGTCAACTGTCTATCACGGTGCATGAGATGCAGCCTGGTGACAGACAGACAACGGTGCCTTAGTAATATGGTTCTCGTTTTACTCTTACGGTATGGAGTCCTACAAACAACCAAAAACCAACCCGGTATTGGTTGAATTCTTCTCAAGCGCCACCTATCGCGTCATTGGGAACTATCTAGTTTTTAAAGAAAACTCCATAGTGTGTCACCGGCAGGTAATAATCCTGGACGTGCGCGTGCCCTGCACTCCGGTCGCACGGCTGAACAACCACCGCGCGTGCGTCAACGGCATTGCGTGGGCGCCGCACTCATCGTGTCATATCTGCACCGCGGGCGACGACCATCAGGTACATGCAGTACACTCCTCATGTCATATCTGCACCGCGGCCGACGACCATCAGGTACATGCAGTACACTCCTCGTGTCATATCTGCACCGCGGGCGACGACCATCAGGTACACGCAGTACACTCCTCATGTCATATCTGCACCGCGGCCGACGACCATCAGGTACATGCAGTACACTCCTCATGTCATATCTGCACCGCGGCCGACGACCATCAGTTACACGCAGTACACTCCTCATGTCATATCTGCACCGCGGGCGACGACCATCAGGTACATGCAGTACACTCCTCATGTCATATCTGCACCGCGGCCGACGACCATCAGGTACATGCAGTACACTCCTCGTGTCATATCTGCACCGCGGGCGACGACCATCAGGTACACGCAGTACACTCCTCATGTCATATCTGCACCGCGGCCGACGACCATCAGGTACATGCAGTACACTCCTCGTGTCATATCTGCACCGCGGGCGACGACCATCAGGTACACGCAGTACACTCCTCGTGTCATATCTGCACCGCGGGCGACGACCATCAGGTACATGCAGTACACTCCTCGTGTCATATCTGCACCGCGGGCGACGACCATCAGGTACACGCAGTACACTCCTCGTGTCATATCTGCACCGCGGGCGACGACCATCAGGTACACGCAGTACACTCCTCGTGTCATATCTGCACCGCGGGCGACGACCATCAGGTACATGCAGTACACTCCTCGTGTCATATCTGCACCGCGGGCGACGACCATCAGGTACACGCAGTACACTCCTCGTGTCATATCTGCACCGCGGGCGACGACCATCAGGTACATGCAGTACACTCCTCGTGTCATATCTGCACCGCGGGCGACGACCATCAGGTACATGCAGTACACTCCTCATGTCATATCTGCACCGCGGGCGACGACCATCAGGTACACGCAGTACACTCCTCATGTCATATCTGTACCGCGGCCGACGACCATCAGGTACATGCAGTACACTCCTCGTGTCATATCTGCACCGCGGGCGACGACCATCAGGTACACGCAGTACACTCCTCGTGTCATATCTGCACCGCGGGCGACGACCATCAGGTACATGCAGTACACTCCTCGTGTCATATCTGCACCGCGGGCGACGACCATCAGGTACATGCAGTACACTCCTCATGTCATATCTGCACCGCGGGCGACGACCATCAGGTACATGCAGTGCACTCCTCGTGTCATATCTGCACCGCGGGCGACGACCATCAGGTACATGCAGTGCACTCCACTAATATTATAAACTTTCGCGTTTATAATATTAGTGGGATTTTAGAATAATGACAATTTATTTTATCCGATAACTTTTTACTTTTGATGATTCGAAAGCTAGTGCTTGTCATGTGGTCCATTTTAAATTGGAGTCCGATCTGACGAGTTGTTTTTGAGTTATAGTAGGATGAGAGTATTTTCCGGTGCATTTGAAGTCTGTTATTTGTTGTTCGAGTTGTGTGAGTAACAGTTTGAACATGTTGATTCCAGGCGCTGATCTGGGACATCCAGCAGATGCCGCGCGCCATCGAGGACCCGATCCTCGCGTACACGGCCGCCGAGGGCGAGGTCAACCAGATCCAGTGGGGCGCCACGCAGCCCGACTGGATAGCCATCTGCTACAACCGCCACACCGAGATCCTGCGCGTCTAGTAATCACCCGTCCTGTGTGCTGCCAGAGAGACGCTGGCAAACTCACGCTAGCTGGAGCCACTCTGTACATGTTGCCTGGCCAGCCGGAACAATATGCCCGAGATACATGAGGCTTGTTTTTCAAGCTTGGATAGCAAGCTAATGTCAGTAAGCTAGCAAGCTATTAATTCTCTAATGACGACCTCTGTGGCGCGGCAGGCGAGAGAGGTTGCGGGTTCGATTCCCGCCTCGGAACAAATTGTGTACGAGCTGCAGAAATTTGTTTCGTTGGTCTGGGTGATTTCTATGTATAATAAAAAAATATATATCTATGTAAGTATATAATGTATTAAATATATCAGTCATCTAGTACCCTAAAACCTTTGAGTAGCTTACTTGGGGCTAGATAGTGCTGTGTGGATTGTCCAGCATTATATATTTATTTACTCAGGCTTCGGTTTGCTGGCTTAGAAAGCTAATTTTGTCCACACGAAGCCAGACTGACATAAACTTGCTATCCTAGCTAGAAAAACTAACCTCGTGTGAACAGCATATCTGCCTTGCTATCGCTCGGTATCGCTCGCCTAGCTGGCAGAACAAAAGCAAGCGCCAACGTGTATAGAGTTCGAGTGTAGGCTGCCCGACTACACTTAACATTCACTGTTCGCGTTTTTATTAGCGTAGTCTTCATGCTCGTGAAAAAATACGAATACGCCAACACGAATAGCGATGTAAGTACCACCATGACAATGTGTGGGATAACCGATCCAACATTCATCTTGATCAGTAGGGCTATTTCAAAACAACAAAAGACTAAAGATAGCATAAGCTGATGTGAATGTGTGTCAGTGATTTTTAAAAACACTAGCGCAATCATAATTTAAATTCCGTGTCCTTAATCAAACGGTAAGGAATGGCTTAAAATGACTTGGCGCAGCCGTCGTGGATCGAATGTTCGATAATCTGTTTCAAGAGATATTGGTTAAACACATATTGTCAAAGGCAGTCCGGCAGGCCCGCAGTATACGACTACTAACATTGCCCTGGTATGTGACCCTTAAGATTTAAAACTACCCTCATAAATAGGAAAACGTCTAATACCCGCATCCTACACAAGGACTAGTAAGGACTGCTACGTTTATTCCTGCTCCCTAAACGTCCTATTATATTCGATTACTTGGCTGGTGTCGGCATCAGACAACTAAACGTCCTATTGTATTCAATTACTTGGCCGGTGTCGGCATCAGACAAGAATTATGCTTTGGATAAAAATAAAGCCAGAATGCATTATGCATTCTATGGAACTTGTTCGTTTTGAGTTCATTTTTGATTAAAATCTGTTCAGTAAACAAAATAGTACCTGCAGGCTGATCGCGTAACTTTTGTTAAATTCAAAATCCGGTTGCCGGTATGTAAATTTTGGCAAAAAATGTCGGATTTTGAATGCAACAAAAGTTACGTGATCAACCTGCTGGAGTAGGCCACTTAAAAATATTTTTTCAGTGAAAGGATCATTCGAAACATTCACAAAAAATTAAAATTGCAAAGCTAAGGTTAACTTCGGACCGGCCTAGTATCTAACGTAGTTTTTATCATAATGGACTACGGTATTTTATATCTTAAAAAAAAAAGACTCATGATTTGTATGAGTCATCTTCATCCAGCCCTTTGATACACGGAAATGAAAATGTAAATTCGCCTTTTTTTGTGAAACATATCGAACACAGGAATTATACTTTCGGTCGGGCTAAAAATTCCCGTCACTAGCTCATATGAGCTTAATGCAACCATTTCCGCGCGTTCACCATGCTCTTCACCAAAAAAGCCCCATTATGTTACTGCGGTATTCACTGAGTTATTCTTCTCATAAGGGTTAATGCGCGAAATATAGATGACATACCAGTGTCTCGAAATTGACGGAATATAGGACAACTGCATTTAAAATGTAGATAAGTTTAAGTGGTGACGGAAAGATGGAGAGGTATGTATAGCTCAATGTATGGGCGTTTGTGTACCGTGACTGATAACAATGTATGGGGTTTAGTTCGCAGAAATCGCGTGATTAAACGCTTTTAAGGCCTTCTGACACAAATACAACTTGATATCTCACTCAATCAAATGTGAGCTGTAGGTTTAAGAGTATTTTCCAAATATAAAACTAGTTGAGGACGCGTGGGCCGCTAACCCACTCACATTTGAATTGCATTACTTTTTTCAGTTGAGAAAGAATTGAGTTTGTGTAGGGTTGATAGAGAGAAATGTTATCTTTAGAGGGTCTCAAAATTATGTGTGAAAATTTCCAGGAATGTTTACTAGTTATTTATTACTTTAATCTTACATTAGACTTTCTTACAGAGCACCGGTGGCCTAGTGAAAGTGACCCCGCCTTCCGATCTAAGGTCGCAGGTTCGAATCCGGTCGTGCACCAATGGATTTTTCTATCGAAAAATTTATGTGTGCAATGCCAGTGCTCTTAAACGGTGAAAGAAAACATCGTGAGGAAACCAGTTAGTATTCTAACGCGGTGATGGGCTTGCAACCTGTCACGTATGGAATACTAACTACTGCAAAATGTGGGTATGTGCCAAATGTAATGTTTGGACGTACCTCTGACTACCCCCCTTAGACATCCTCAAAGAATCTTGAATTAGTACCTACTTGGTACTGGGAGATCTGAAGGGATATCTACCGTGCCTGGGGATCAAATGTCGTGAAGCTGTTTCAGTTTCAGTTTTAATCTTACATTTCCTCGTAGTTTTGTACCTTTTCTGATACATGTGTTTTTTTTCCTCGATGAGGTTTTCACTTCATATTTTCAGGTTTTGAATAATTACCATTGATCATAAGTGAATTCAAAATTTTTATAGGAAGACATTGTATAAAATGTATTTGAAAACTTTTTTTATATTTAAGGACTAGAGTTAATATTATTTATAAACATAGATTATGTAGTTGATAAGTATTTCTCAATGAATAAACAATACAATCTGTATAAACCTTCATTTGTATAAAATATTACATTTTTACCTACTGTTAACATTATTCTTATGACTATTGTAAGTTGAGTCTCATCCAGACTTCTGTCCCAAAGCAAATGTTTCATAAACCTTTAGCAAAGATGCTGGAGTTCTTGGCATGAAGTCTTTTAAGACATGTTCAAAGTGCTCCATGGTAACTGCAAGGCAGTCTAGATCTTTCTCTAGCGCCCTCAGCGCCGCTTCGTGGCAAAGAGCCTGCAACTCTGCGCCTGAAAAACCTTCCGAGTTTACAGCCAGAATGTGCGTGTTGACGTCATCACTTACGCTCATCTTTTCAAGCTTCAACTCAATAATCTGCAACCTCGTCTCGAAGTCTGGGAGAGGCACGTAGATAATTCTATCGAGACGCCCGGGTCTCAGCAACGCGCGATCCATCCTATCGGGCCGGTTAGTCGCCGCCAGAATCGTCACAGAGTTGAGAGGTACAACCCCGTCTAATTCCGTCAGTAATTGCGCTAACACTCTTTCGTGAACCCCTGCTTCCCCCGCCCCTCGCTCGCCCCCTATCGCGTCCATTTCATCGAAGAAAATAATAGATGGAGCTACTTGCCGCGCTTTTGTAAATAAGTCTCTAACAGCGCGCTCTGATTCGCCCACCCATTTAGAGAATAACTCTGGCCCTTTTATTGAGAGAAAATTGAGTCCACTTTCTGTGGCCAATGCCTTCGCTATCATGGTCTTGGAGCAGCCTGGAGGACCATACAGCAAGACACCTCCAGGAGGCTTAATTCCTAATCTTTTGAAGCTTGCTCCATGTTTCAGGGGCCATTCCACAGCCTGTCTTAATTTCATTTTCAGATCATCCTGACCACCTATGTCTGACCACCTGACATTAGGAATTTCTATCAATAACTCTCTCATAGCACTAGGTCTTACCAGTGTCAGTGCCGACATCAGGTCTACCTTCTCAAGAACATCACTGGACCGTTTTATACACTTCATGGATGCTTGTGTGCATAGATTTACCATATCCGCTGCTACATATCCGTGAGCCAAGTCTGAAATTGCCTCCATGTTTTGAGCAGACACTCTGTTGGGCAGATTTTTGAGCAAACTGTACAAAATTTCTTTCCTTCTAACTCTATCTGGTACAGGGACTTCTATCTCCTTATCAAGGCGTCCAAATCTTCGTAACATAGGATCTATTGTTTCTGGCTTCCGAGTAGTTGCTAATACAAACACTCTACTGTTGTCTCCATGCAAATTGTCCAAGAGAGATACAAAGGCAGATGTTACTCTTCTCTCCTGCTCTGTACTGCCTGATGTTCGCTTAGGGCAGATGGTCTCAATCTCATCTACCAAAATGATGCTAGGTTCATTCTGTATAGCTTTAGCAAATAAACTCTTCATAGTGTTTTCTGTTTCACCAAAGTATTTGCTAAAGATTGCGGGCCCATTGACTTCAATGTGAAAACAATTGAGATTTTCTATTAAGTATTTGCAGATTGCTGTCTTACCAATCCCCGAATGACCATACAGTAAAAGGCCTCTAGTTGGCTGAAAGTTGGCAGTCAGACCACTTTTATCAAATGAAATGTTTATGAATGTTTGTATCTCCTCAATAATATCACCAACACCTCCTAAATCTATAGGTTTCCTCTTTACTTTTTGAATGGCTTCTTTCTGCATATCCCAGACAGTATTTTCACATAGGACGAACCATGTTACATTAAAGCTATTCTCATGATTTTCTGTTTTAAGACAGACCACCTCGATCTCTAATTTCTTTCCAAAATAATAGTATGTAAGTACAGCACCTACTGACACAAAGTGGTTATAGAAATGCTCCTTGAGTATTCCACAGATATCTGCATCGGTCTTGTGATTCAAGATTTTAATAGTGATGTAGGAAGCATTTGGGATATTTTCTTTTATTACAGAGACTGTTATCATCTTGTTGTCATTGCTCCAAGCTTCAGATAAACCTAAAATAAAAGAAATTAAACTCTTACTAATTAGAGCCTAATTAGCCCTTAGGCAACAAGATGAGATCCTATGGACATTTAGTTTGAAAATAAACAATATTTCCTTCTGCTTTTGAACAGAAGCTATACAAACTACAATCAATAAAAAAAGAATGTTTAGATAAATTATTTTTTTTTTTATTATAAATTATGCTGGACAATCCACACAGCACTATCTATCCCCAAAGTAAGCTACTAAAGCTTGTGTTATGGGTACTAGATAACTGATATATTTAATACATTATATAATTACATAGATAGATATATTTTTATTATACATAGAAAACACCCAGACCAATGAACAAATTTCTGCAGATCGTACACAAATTTGTTCCGAGGCAGGAATCGAACCCGCAACCTCTGCGTCGCAGGCGGACTCTCGCCCGCTGCGCCACTGAGGTCGTCACAGATGCCTGACTTTACCTTACAAAACCTACTACCTATAGTGTATCAGAAAATTTCAACAAACAACTATTTATGGATTGTTATTGTGATTGTATGAACAGCTTACCAGCAGCAGGCAGTATAACAGCGGCAGGCGCCGAAGCTTTTGAAGGCCACATCCTCTTTACCATCAACGGAGCGCCCTCCCTGGTCAGCTCTAGCGGTGCACCGATCACAGCTCCAATAAGGGCACTTGCAGATGGATGTACCATGACGGCATCTTTAGGAGGCCCTTCAGGTAGCGGGCCAGTTCTCTGCAGCCAGGTATACAGCTTACCGTCTTCTACGTAAGGACATTTCACTTGATCTTTGGCGCAGTTCAACTCTACGTGACTGCTCTTATCGTTGGAGGTTATACTGCAGCCGCAGCGCTCGCAGTCCACCCATAATGTCTTTTTCTGTTTGGGTGGCATTGCTTTAGCATTGCATTGCAAACCTTCTTGAAAACGTACAACCAAGAGTATTAACGCGACCTACAAAATTGTATCTTCAGTCAATAAAAAAAGAAAATAAATTTTGTTTTGTTTTGATCAGTTTTGATGATTTTCTGTAACGTAGCCAGCCCAGCCATAGCCAAGGAGTAAAAAGCGTAGCCAAGGAAAGGAATATATTACTCTCTGTAGCGTAGTTATTCTTGGATTTTCTCAAGCAACTCTTGGATTTTCAGATTTTTCTGGCAAGGACTAAGGAGATATTCATCTTCTTTTATTTATTTTTCTGGCTGCATTCTGTCTGGCATTCATTGACGTTAAAGACGTCCGTCATATACTAGTGACGTTGATTGAAATGAAAAAAAATTAGGATGTCACCAAACAGTTGACAGTGATATAAAATGGTGCCATGACTTGACATTGAAAGAAAAGTGACTGATTATTTATTATGAAACTGCGAAGCAAAGCAAATCTATGCAAAATCTTAGCCTCTTCAATCGAAGAATATTTCGTTCAAGTTTTTCGTTTTATAATTTAGTGTATACCGGATCACAGTTTTTTAATAATCAGGCTAGATCAGTTAATCAGATCAAGCATTAGTTAATGCTCTGGCAAGATGACCCTCGCAGAGTTTTTTAGCTGTTCCCTGCTTGCCTTTGGGGCTCCGTTAGTCATGTTCGGTATGACGATAGCCCACGACTCCATTCGGATCATCATTATGCTAGTGGCGGCGTTTGGGTGGCTGCTGGCTTTTTTCCTCTCCTCGCTCGTATGGTTTGCGGTGGTGCCTATGAGGTCGTATCTGGCTTTCGGAATGGTATTCGCTGTTATATTTCAGGTTTGTAAATACCTTCGCCATCCATATCTGATCGATTATGAATTTATTTATTATAGTAGTATTTAGATAATTCTGTTATTCACATTGTAAGCTAATTATGTTATTATAGGAAGCTTTCCGCTACGGCATGTACCATCTGCTCAGGAAGACAGAGGCTGGCATGAAGGAGATATCGGAGAATCAGGACATTGGCAGCAACAAAGCTGAGATGGCATATGTCTCAGGACTCGGCTTTGGGATGATGAGTGGAGCCTTCGCACTTGTCAATGTCTTGGCTGATGCTGTAGGTATTCCTTTATATTATTTTACTTTCATTCATTTAAAAAAACTCCCTCAAAGCAATAGACAGGAAGACTAGTGATCAAATTCATCATTCATTTACTCTTGCCGTTTCACAAAAATTACTTTCATCCATTTAAGACTTAGAACGCTAACAGTGTCTTCAACAACAATTTTTTTTCTTTGCTATTTCAGGCTGGTCCAGGCACTCTGGGTCTAAGGAGTGGCACAGAGTTTTTCTTTGTAACAAGTGCAGCCATGACCCTGTGCATGATCCTTCTCAACACTTTCTGGAGCGTCATATTCAACAGTGGGTTAGATGAAAAGAACTACCTGAAAATCGGCTGGGTTATCGCCTCACACTTTTTAGTCTCTAGTCTTAGTTTACTGAATAGAAAAGAGATTTATGTCGCTACAATATTGCCATCATACATTATCCTAATCATAACAATGTTGCTGGCGTTCCAATCAGCAGGTGGCACAGCAAAAAGTTTTATACAAAGCTGTATCTGTACATCTAGGGATTAAATTAAGTTTATTCAATCTATTTGAGACTGAACATGACAATAACAGATTGTCTAGCTAGGTATAGCACTGCAGTAAGTGCATGTTTAGTAAGTTTAAGTAGAAGAATCACGGATCAATGTTGAGAAAGCTATCATACAATTTTCGCCACCATTGTTGCTTGATTAATATGTCAGTTTTTTATTTAAGAGCAGCAATTGCCTGTTTTACTTGTAAGCAACACAAGTAAAGTAGCATAAAGTACCAAAAGTACCTACTATGGAGCCCGTGTCCCTGTCAAGATTGGAGTGTCGATTCTGGGAGCCGATTTTAGGCCAGTGACTTTTTTGTCACGGTAGTAGATATCATTCAACAGGATATTTGACAGTAACTGTGATATATATCTACCGTGACAAAAAAAAAAGTCACTGGGCTAGAATCGGCCCCCTTCGATTTCGACAACTTGTTTACCATTTTTCTGATTACGTTTTGTTTTTCCAGCGGGGTTTGTTTGTAGACGCTGCCATATCGGGCGTGAAAAAACATTAGTTCTTAGCACGCTCGATATGGGCGCTTATTGCGTCCTGTAAAGTCGAATAGGCACTAAAAGCACTGGTCGAGTAAGCGAGTCCAGTAGCACCTTCATCCACGGTATTTTGGTGTTATCATGCCAACTAGTGACCATGGACGCGTGGTTGGAGGTGTTACTCGACTAATTGACCAGTGTGAAGTAAGTACCTCAAGTGCAAGTATTATTTTTCGTTTGACGACGCGATAAGAGCCCCTATCGGGCGTGCCAAAGCAGGCCTCACGAACTCACGATTTACCTTCACGAGCCAAACCAGGCCCATTTTTTTATCCTCTTAGGCTCAATAAAAGCCAAGAATTCTAAATAACTTGGACTTGAGTTACAGTTGGGTTTTATTTAAATAATATAAAATGTATATCTTAATTTATTTATGGTTGGTACATGTATTCATACTACCAGTGAGTTGGCCTCATATTAGAGCAAGAACACGATAAAGCCTTATTAAAAAGAAAGACTAAACAAACAAATAATGCATGGAGCTTATTTTTAACTTATTAATGTATCTAATTCTTAGCTTAAAACTACATAATGCTGCGGGCTGAAACCAAGCAGTCCAGTGACTAGGTACCTACTATAAGTTTTCCCAGGATACTCGCTAGGCGACGTCCTTGTTCTACTTATCGTGTCACAGTTATTGTAGCAGTAGTACCTGCTAAGGCTGCTAACGATCGAGCGTAGTCTGAATACTCATGGTAGACCTGCATAGGGTATATTATTCATTGTTACTACATAATCGTGCCTAAAATAAGCAATAAACTTTTTTATGTTATTATTGATTATTTTTGCAACTTCGTTTCTCCCAGTTTTGTATACAAAAACGCTCTAAACCATCTCAGCATTATTATGCTGGATGCGTGCTACTGACAACAGGCAATCAAGAGCAGCAATAGTGCCACTAAACCTAGACTGACAAGTCATCTAATAAACCTACACAGACTGAACCTCAGAACTATAGGATAGAACAGATAGGTACCTAGGTACTCACGGGCCCTGGAGAAAGAGTAGTAGAGCTCTGAAGGGCTCATGATCCGAAGGCCGGTGACATTTCAAGCACATGAGGTTTGACTGTATGCCTCTAGTTGATGGACGCAATGGTTTATCACTTAGCAGGACCTGCTGTGACCACCTGAGTTACTTATCTACTTGTCGCATCCGCAACTTGTAAAATAAAATTATAAAAAAAAACAGACTGAAGCTGACTATCTAAAATCACTACGAATTTATCTATCACTGAAAATCGAAGCTTCGTAATTTTAAGACATTTTACGGGTAAAATTTAGCCTCAATAAAAATGCCGTCTAAGCGGATAGCAAAGACAAAATAAGTAATAATTTTTATCAGTAAGTGAAATATATATATTATATTATTTATTTATTATAGATGTTTGAATTATAATATAATGAGGTAGGTTGTTAGGTGTGTTTGTCTTAGGTTTATAGGATAAACGTCACATAGGTAGGTAAGAATTAAAGCAATTTTTTTAAACTTCGGCGCCTTCTTTGTGTCAGCGTACTACAATATATTTCTTCTGTGGTTTTACATCGTGTCTCTATTCTATGGTGTTAAAGTTCTCCTGTGCTTTCCGGACTTTGCGGACTTTCCGGTGTGGATTTTAGATATAAAATCGAGGCTAGGTCGTCGCTGAGATTATGAAGATTCGGGTCGTTTTGTGGAACCGGTGGCGCTGACCGATCCATCCTCAGCAGAGAGTGGATATCCTCGGCACCGGACACCGGCTCGAACCTCTGTCGACAAAAATGAAGTCATAGGTATTATAGGTAGCTACTTTGCGTTCGCTACATAATCGGCAACTTCGCTGTCATACCTACGACTATACAAACATACGAAAAAAATACAGCCTAAGGTATGTACAATTAACTAGTTGCGCCCCGCGGTTTCATCCGCGCAGATTTAAATCCCGGTATTCCCACGGAATATAAAGTAGCCCATGTGCTATTCTAGACTATAATCTACCTCTCTGCCAAGTTTCATCCAGATCTGTTCAGCCGTTCCGGCGTGACAGAGTAACAAACATCCATACTTACAAACTTTCGCGTTTATAATATTAGTAGGATTGTCGACCTCTCTGGCACAGCGGGCGAGAGTCGCCTGCGACGCAAGAGGTTGCCTTTTGCGTCGCAGGCGGACTCTCGCCCGCTGCTTCGATTCCCGCCTCAGAACAAATTTGTGTACGATCTGCAGAAATTTGTTCCGCTGGTTTGGGTCTTTTCTATGTATAATAAAAAATATGCATATAAGTTTAATATAATGTATATACCTATCAGTTATCTAGTATCTACCCATAACACAAGCTTTGAGTAGCTTACTTTGGGGTTAGATGGTACTGTGTGGATTGTCCACCATTACTTATTTATTTAATTATTGACTGAAGGCTGCACTTTCAGCCATGATTATAATGGTGTCAATTCTGGGGGCCGATTCTAGCCCAGTGACTTTCTTGTCATGTTAGAACTATATTAACGGTAACTGTCAAATTTACTATTGAATTTTAACAGTTAGGTACCGTGATAAATATCTACAGTGACAAAAAAGTCACTGGGCTAGAATCGGGCCCCCTGTTGTTCAGTTTTCCTAATTTAACCTAATTTGACAGCACTAAAAATATTGACATCCCTTTCTAGAAGACCGAAGCGACAAGGGTGGCGAGCTGTCAGATTAAGTAAGCTTAGGATAATGCACCGGAATAAGAGCACCGGTGGTCTAGTGGGAGTGACCCCGCCTTCCGATCGTAAGGTCGCAGGTTCGAATCCGGTCGTGTACCAATGGATTTTTCTATCGAAAAATTTATGTGCGCAATGCCAGTGCTCTTAAACGGTGAAGGAAAACATCGTGAGGAAAACAGTTAGTATTCTAACAGCGGCGATGGGCTTGCAACCTGTCACGTATGGAATACTAACTACTGCAAAATGTGGGTATGTGCCAAATGTAATGTTTGGACGTACCTCTGGCTACCCCCCTTAGACATCCTCAAAGAATCTTGAATTAGTACCTACTTGGTACTGGGAGATCTGAAGGGATATCTACCGTACCTGGGGATCAAAGTCGTGAAGCTGTTTCAGTTTCAGGATAATGCAACAACAGAATCGACACCAATATGTGTGATGATCATTATATCATTATTAAATAAACTGTAGATTACACACCTGTTGATCTAGGAGTTGCTGTTGCAAGTCTAGCGCCGCGTCGCGCGAGCTCGCCGGAGTGAAGTGTGCGTTCGCGCCGGCATTGCTTGTTGTTGGATATGATGGACTCATGGGGAAACTCTGCCTCCGTTCTCTGCCGTCTGAAAATTGTTGCATCCGGACGAATTGGCCCTTCTCGGGGGAGGTTGGGAGATCTGGGGAGAACTGGGGAAATCCATCTGTATGGTAAGATATTGTGCCATTGTGTTGGAGATACTGCCCCATTTGATATGATTGATTCATTAGGGGAGATTGTCCCGATTGGAGAGCTTGTCCCATCTGGGGAGATTGTCTCATCTGAGGAGGTTGTCCCACATATGTTGATTGTTCCGTTTGAAGAGGTAGCCCCGCTTGTGGAGATTGTTTCATTTGGGGAGCCGGTCCCGTTTGGAGAGATGGTCCCATCTGAGTAGATTGTCTCACTTGAGGAGATTGCCCCACTTGAGGAGATTGATTAATTCGGCAAAAAGGTAGACCTGCTTGTGGAGATTGTTTCATTTGGGGAGCCGATCCCGTTTGGAGATATGGTCCCATCTGAGTAGATTGTCTCACTTGAGGAGATTGCCCCACTTGAGGAGATTGATTATCTCGGCAAGGTGGTACCGTTTGAAGAAAAAGTCCCATATGCGGAGATTGCCCCATATTAGGAGATTGTTTCATTAGAGGAGCATGACCCATTTGGGCAGATTGACCCGTCATGTCAGGTTGTCTTCTTTGGGGAGTTTGTTCGATTATTGGAGAACGTGCCCCGGTCGAGCTAGATTGGTTGCTGGAAGATACCCCGGAAGAGCTACATTGGCTTGGCTCAGAAGTACACGAGGCCTCCGAAAGTGAAACGCTGGTCTGCAAATAAAAATCTCGTAAAGATATTGAAATGAGATACTTAAAGTGATCGAAGAAGCAGATGCACTTGCACACATTAATTTTATTTTGTTGCACTATACTTAGGTTACGATTCAATTTTGATCCTTACATGAATTATGATCAATTGGCAAAAAAATATATTTTCGTAGGTACTTTAGTATTTTCATCGCTGACTTTTTTCCAAAATCTGTGAATGCAGTTCAGAATCTCTCCCGTCTCGAAAATTCATCCTGTACTTACCTTCATAGAAGAAAGTATTACTTACTAGATGCGCCCCGCGGTTTCACCCGCGCAGATTTAAATTCCGGTATTCCCACGGGATAAAAAGTAGCCTATGTCGTCCATTAGCGACGACAGTGTGACATCTCAAATTGTACGATTTTTCGTTTTGCTGATGTTCTGAGTCGAGATCTCGCGTTCTGTTGTCTTCGGGGACGGGATGTTCTTTTTGACTTATACAACAAATTTTGTTGTATATGTCGAAAAGAATATCCCGTTTTTGAAGATAGTGGAACGCGAGATCTCGATCGTGGAGCGAGGGATCGTGTAGTTTGAGATGTCACGCTGTCGTCGCAAATGGACGATGTGTTATTCCAGATTAATAGGTACATCTCTCTGCCAAGTTTCATCCCGATCCGTTCAGCCGTTCCAGCATGAAAGAGTAACAAACATCCATCCATCCATACATACTTACAAACTTTCGCGTTTATAATATTAGTAGGATTTACCTACCCCTTTCCGTTCTCCAACTTCTCGAAAGATTGACTCGACAGGAATGCCACTTGGTAATGAACCATCTGTAATCAATCATAACAAAAAACTTAATTATTTCGTAACTAGTAGCGCCCTGCGGTTTCACCCGCGTAGTTTTTAATCCCAATATTCCCACGGGATAAAAAGTAGCCTATGTGTTATTCCAGACTATAATATACCTCTGTGCCAATTTCCACCAAGATCCGTTCAGCCGTTCTGGAGCTATAGAGTAACAAAGATCCATCCATCCATACTTACAAACTTTCGCATTTATAATATTAGTAGGATGTCCGAATATCAAAGGTCCGAATTTATAATGATAATCTCCGAAACCTTGGTGTTTCGATTTTTCACTTGATTGGATATCATCATTTATGTAAAACTGTAATGCACTAACAGAAGACTTGATCAAACCAATGCGTGCTCAGTCGCTGCTTTGTCTTTAGAGCTAACCTACTCAAACAAAGTACTTTTGAAGTAGTTTGACCAATTTTATTCCTCGAGTTTGACAGTGTAAAGAGTAGGTAAACTTACACATTACATCTGATCCGCCAAACAGTGAGTCATCCAGCTCTTTCTCATCAACTCGCCGTTGTTTCGCCGTTGAACCTGTTAAATATCAACAACAGTTGAGTGAAATTATCTTTCCATTATTCTATTTGGGTGGGTTCTTTTGTGCTCCCTGGCTCATAAAGCGCATCACAGACGGCGAAGATACTATAAAATGTCATCTTAAGCTAATATATCGCTTCCTATACAATTACTGTGAGCCATCAGAGACTGTTAAGTTAATATATATTAACATATTACAGTATCTTAAGGGCCCGGTGACAGCGGCTCGCAGTTTCGAGGTGCGATTGGCTATTATTTCATTTCGGGGAGGTTGTTTGAAAGAATAACTATCCAGTGACACGCATAAATACTGTTCGAATACAAATAATATAAGGGAAATGTGCTTGAGGCAGAAATCATTTTGGTATTAGGTAAACGTAAGGCCAAAGTCAAAGTCAAAATATGTTTATTCAATAAAATCACAAGGACCATCTTGAACCGTCTTAAAACTAGGTGACTCTAGTGCCAGTTCCACGCGACCAACACCGAGAAGAACAGGCAACAAACATACTAATACCAAAATGATTTCTGATTCGGGCATGTTTCCCTTATATATTATTGTGTTATTTGTGTTCGAACAGTATTTATGCGTGTTTCTTTAGAGTTATTCTTTCAAACAACCTCCCCGAAATGAAATAAAATGAAATAATAGCCAATCGCACCTCGAAGTTGCGAGCCCCTGTCGCCGGAGCCTTAAGATACCGACCGATGGGGCGACTCGTATCTTAAGATGGCATCTTAAGATACGAGTATATCACACATAAAGGGTGTGCAGTTTGGTTAGAAACATGAAAACAATTATATGAAAATACTAGCTGAAACCGTGGCTTTGCTCGCGCACGTTCTCTTTGATTTTTTTGTACCTTTCTATATAGGAACCTACTTTACTAAATAGTCGGCGGGCCTTTCACTTTTGCCTTTTTTATTAGACTAGTTGCGCCCCGCGGTTTCACCTGCGCAGATTTAAATCCCGGTGTTCCCACGGGATAAAAAGTACCTTAGTGCTATTCCAGACTATAATCTATCCCTCTGCCATGTGTCATCCAGATCTGTTCAGCCGGAACTTTGGAAACCGCTGAAATACCTGGAGGGGTCGGTGAAGATAGTTGTTTAAGAGTCCTCGCCACCACTGAAGTCCGATAGACGCGGCGCTGCCATCGCAGAACTTATAGAACTCTGAACTCTATTTTCATTACAATATAATAAAAATTGAAAATTTACTAATTTAGTTCCCACTTTTGCCGTAAGACTTCAGTGGTGGCAATGACTCTAGTATTACTTGTGTCCGGTCCGGGTTCGATGAGTCGGTCACCTCTGCGTTAGCGGAGGTGACCGACTCATCTGGGTCACCTAAAACATGTCGGAGGGTACGAATAAGGCCCGTAGTCATATCTGTCTTTTCATAGCGGCTCTATAGAGTACCTACCACTTGTCACTTTCACGCCAACGAAATGAGACTGAAAAAGACTTATCTATAATATTTATAATTATTTTATGGTTTAGTTCGCCCCCTGACTGTGAATGTGTTAGCACCTTCCAAGCCTTGGTTGTTGCGGCGGCGGCGCGCTGCCGGCCGCCACTCGGGCTCGTACAGGAAGTACACCGGGCTGCTGCGGCTCGGCCACTCGATGTCCCCGCCTCCCGCCGGCCGCCAGCACAGTTCCAGCATCACCTGAAACCAGACATTTGTTTAACTATGAAGGTAAGTATAGGCGTATTCCAAGTTTTATCCAAATCTGTAAAATCGTTGCAGAGATACCTAAGTGGGAACAAATCTACACACACACCCTCACACAATCTCAAACTTTCTCATTAATTCATCACCAGCCTGAAGAGCCCTCCATTTACCAACTTTCCGCGATACGTACCTACCCCAAATCTGAGTTTTATTCGTTTTCCATATTGTCAGGCTTTTTTATGCAGAATTGGAGACACGCTTAGATCCTCTATCGGGCGTGTTGAGAACTCACGAGTTTTCATACAAAAACGGCCTGAAGAAACGAAAATTGTACCTACTGTATTTTGTGTGAAATGAAATAATTTATTTACGTGAAGTATGGTACATATTTTATGATTATTATGGTTAATGAACCTCACTCACACTTCGCCAGATAAACCTAGCATGCAAAATTATAGAGAAAATTATGAACATGTGTCAAAATAAACTATTCTATTCTAAAATCAAAACTCAGACCTGGGAGCCGATTCTAGCCCAGTAACTGTCAAAATTCACTAGGAAATTGACAGTTACCGTGATAAATATCTACCATGACAAAAAAGTCACTGGGCTACCTGAGCTAGAATCAGCCCCCTGCTTAGATAAAGATACAAACAAACTTAGGGTAGGTCATCAACTTAGGGGTAATCAGTGGTCGGTCAATGTCGAAATGAGGGCATCTCACGAATCTTCCATTAGTAGTAGGAATATTATATTGTTATTAGTAGAATAAGATATAAAATAGGAACCTCTGCCGGTTCCCTGGTGTCGGGGTCCCAGTATGGCGGTGTCTCCACCACCATGGCGCACATCTTGTGGATGAAGCGCGGCCGCACCTCCGCCGTCCAGTCGGATGCAGCCTCGCTGAACCGAACGGTCAGCAGCCCCTCTCGCGGCAACTGGACGCAGTCCAAAGGTTTTCAATCACAATAGTTATATCACAATTGGCGAGGGTAGAACCATACTGATCCATGTATCGTTTTCATCCTTTTGAGAAAATGAAAGAAACGCGTCTGATCTTGTTTTCAAAAATCCTAGTGATCTGTTTTAGTTTATTTTTGGAAATTAAGGCTCCCTAGCAGAATATGATGTTTTCTAACCTTGGATCAGTGTGGCATGAAAAAAATTAAAAAATCCGTGCCCATACTGCCAAAATCTCTTTTATTGAAAAAATGACACTTGGATCAGTATGGTTCTACCCTCGCCAATTATCCTCTAGAAACTTAATGAATCTAGGTGGAAAGTTCCACGCGACCAAGCCTAGAGAAACAGACAACGAGCTTACAATATTCTTCTTATTCTTCACTATTCTAGGCTATTATCTATCTCTCTGCCAAGTTTCATCCTGATCCATTCAGCCGTTCTGGCGTGAAAGAGTAACAAACATCCATCCATCCATCCGTCCACCCATACTCACAAATTTTTGCGTTTATAATAGTAAGGTAAGATTAAGGTACCTACCAATATTGATATGATACCTACACAAGCGAACACTTTTCAGTTCTCTGATTAGATTAGTAGTTAGTTACGTTATCTGTGAAGAGTGCAATGCAAGTGCCTCCTCGCGCGGAGCCCGACGCGTGCGAGACGTAGCTAAGCACGAGCTGCGGTGACGGCGCCGTCTCCAGCGCCGCCAGCGGCTCCGTCACCAGCACTGGCAGCGGCATGCGGAACCGGCCGCCAGCGTCGGGGAGGAACACCTCGATGGCGAGACACACGCTCTCGTAGTCGGAGGGGACGCAGTCGAAGCCGGCTGGAAATATGAAAGTTGATGCAGTGAGGATCCTACGAGGTAACTCGGTTTTGAGGTCATGAGTTTCTTAACTCATGAGGTAAGGATCCCAAAACTACTCCCCCGCGTCACGGAGGAACTCAGGGAACGCTGTAAAAGCCGGCTGCGCGGGAACTGAAGAGGTGAGGATCCTACCATTAGGTCTGCCGCCATTACTGCAGTTGAGAGCACTGTGTTGATCTATTGGGAACGGTCCCACCTTCCAATGTTCCGAAAAAAACTAGTGACCATGCTGGTGGTGTTAACAGTAAACACTCCCTAATATGAAAAAGAACTATGTCCGGCAGTGGCTCTATTCAAGCTTATGATGCTGGCCATGATGATCTGGCTAAAAAATAAGTAGTCCAAGCTGACGAACCAAGTGCATAAGATTCGCGAACGCTTCAAACAATTTCGCTCAGTAGCCCACGTGGCTCGTCAGACCGCGACGAACATCTTACTTGTCGCTTATTAGTCTTATTTATTACACAAACAGCAATGATGGTTAGGTATACATACTTCTGAAAGGGTCTACGTTCATCAATTTTCTGAGCGCCAGCGACTCTTTAGCTGCGCTCCTCTTCACGCGTTGTATGACGATCTCCTTAAACGCACACTCGCGACTGTCTTCCAATATCTGCGTCCGGGCCTTGTACACACCATCTTTGCAGAACTGGGATCCTACCAGCTTGTAAGGGTGCGGCCTAGGTAAGCAAGCGAACCGATATTAAAGAATAATCCTATACGTTCAAACAATGCCAGGTCAAGAGTACCCTAAACCGACGAGCATGTATGAAGAATGTTATGAGAGTGAATGAAGCGAAAGAGGTATGTCAGGATCGTAGCAAGTGGAAATCCGTGGTCTCTGCCTACCCCTATGGGAAATAGGCGTGATTTTATGTATGTATGTATGTATGTTCAAACAATGCACAAGATTTGTATAGGACTCATAACACCGTTTCTGAGCTATGACCACTGGCTGGCAAACAGATGCTTAAAGGTAAAGGACACGTGCTCAAAAATAAGCATGCTTATTTTGAGCATGCTCAAAAATCAACCGACGTACGACCAAATAAGCATGCTTATTTCTAAGCACGACTTGTTCACACGTGATTTTATTGAGCATGGCTCGAAAAAAGCATGCTTTGAGCTCGATAATAAGCGCGTGTGTTAGTATCTTTACAAGCACGAACATAGTGATGCTTTACATAAGGTTTTAGTTATTTTACGGCTCTACGGCCCTCTACAGATATCTAAAAAAAACAGTAAGTATGTCACGTTTCAAACGCATGGCGTTTGCGTATCCCTACGTGACAGTAGTATGCGTTCCACATGTGTGTATAATTTATTGAGGTCAGTGGTGTATACACATGTCGCTGCCATTGTGCCTACTCTTTGTTTAGAAGCTGTTTCTATCTCCCTGTCTTTATGTAGTTTGTACAGCAAAGAACAAGATAGCCGGTACCTGTGCGGTGCTTGTGCGCTGACACACGACATCCGTATTGCGACTGGTCCAACATAGTTGAGCACTCGTATAATCAGGTACGTCTTGTCTGTCCAGGTACTGTCGGCGCCAAGAATGAAACGGTTCTCAAAATACTCTTCCTCTTTGGACCTGAAAGATATGGTTTTTGTAACTAGATACCTAACTATTCATCATTAATAAAAAGTCGGCTTAAAAATGTAGATGCGCCATGAATCATGGCCCACGATAACGCTTGGGGACTAAAATAGATTGGTGTAGGTAACGAAATAACGACAACGATAATAACGAAATAATTCATTTTAACCAAATTGATAAGTGTGTGGGGCTACAACTCACACACAATCAAATTTCAAGGTGACGGACGTAAAGAATGGAAATCCACTTCTGTTCTCGGTTCAGAACATTTAAAATGTAAAATGGAGTATTTAGACCGTAAGGATATATCTGTTCTGTGATTTAGACTTTTCTCTATCCTGCCTACCCACTTTAGACCTTAGTTGGTGCTTGGTCAAAGAACCTGAGTTGATATGATACATAACTACCTACTTAGTGCTAAGAGTTCTGAGGGGATAACTTCAAAGCCTGATGATTAAAAACGTGTAAATAAATGTGTTTGTGACTAGCCGCTCAAGCTCAAGTTTTCTTCGAACCGATAACCCCCAGGTTATCATTAACATTTTGTCGTTTTGTTATTATTTCGGTAAGTATACAGCGCATTTTAATAAAATTAAACGACCTCGAATTTAATTACGACTTAGCTAGTGAAATAGTTTATGCAAAATATGGAGTCCTCACTACCGTCCATGGAAGGCTTTGAGGCTCGAAGACCTAAACATAAATTTTTGAAGCTGTGGATTATGTTTATTTATTTTATTTTATTTATTGAATAAAAAAAATATGTTAAATGAATAAATAAAATAAAATTTTAGCGCTGTTTAAAATTTTAGCGTTATTCAATTACAGTGCCACTAACTTACAATCAAATTTTTTATAGTAGGTACTGATGGCTGTCTCATCTTATTCTTGTTCCTCTTTTTTGTATCTGTATGGCGATGGGTTTGCAACCTGTCACGTATGGAATAACAACTACTGCGAAATGAGGGTAGTGCCAAATTTAATGTTTAGAAGTACCTTTGATTACCCCTAGACGTGCTCAAAGAATATGTAGTTCGTACTAGGTACTAGACTAGGTAACAGATCTGAGGTTGGTATATCGACCGTGCCTTTTGTATTCAATTTTTCGTTCCCTCAGGTGTGCACTCATGCACTCACTCACCGAGAATCCTCGTAGGGCTGCACCACTATTTTTGCAACAGGTTGTTTGCATTCCTTGTTGGGTTTCTCCATAGCCCTGTACTCTCTCGGTGAGATTGCTCCTTTGGATTATGATACCGCAACTCTCCTATGCCCAGTTTCTATAACAAACACAGCTTTCACAGCTCAGTTGGTAGCAGCTCTGTCTTTTACGCCCGTAGGCCGTGGGTTCGATTCCCGAGAACAAACATTTGATGAACAAAGATGTTTGATCTCTATGTTTGATCTGGGTTGGGAGTCATGGACGCAGGCACGACGTAGGACACGTTCCTGTCGTGCGTGACTTACGAGGCAACGCATTGTTATAGGTTGATGGATACCACTTAACAGCTAGTCGTATAAAAAAACTAGTTATTAAATTATAATAATTATAATTAAATCCTAACGTGATAGCGTCTCCAATACCTTGATTTGTGCAAACTATGACATTATAAACAAATAAGTACATAATATATACTTACCTTTTAAATTAGGTTTAATTAAAAATATTCTTCAGCTGTTTTAAGAACCACTTGGGTCGGCACACAAGTAGGCGAATCGAAGCGCCAATTCCACATAATCAAGCAATCAAGGGAACTTCGTCTTTGATTGAGAGTAAGTAGGTACTTAGACGTTGTGTAAGGAGAATGAACTTGGAGTGTTTAACATTCCTAAAGAAATCATCATCGACAGCAGAAGCCCAATATATTAGGTACCACCTATAAAGACACTTGCAAGTAAACTTGACAGTACGTTTATCCATATGATGCAGGTATAAGATGCAGGTACCTTGGTAGTTCTACTAGGCTTTTAACGTAGGTATTAAATTCGACAGTTCAAAGATGATTGATCTTTGTTTTCTATTGACTAACTCCACAGTCCGAATTAGATAACCTTTGAAGCAAAATAGTGAGGACGACAGCGACGGAAAATTTATACCGCGCGCGTGTGTCGTCAAGTCGCGCCGCGAATCAGGAACTGACTGAGGAATAAATGGATTTGAATTATTTTTAGAGTTCTGTATTGTTTCAGTACCTCAAAAGAAAAAAATGCGGCCCATTAGCACTGACCCTTTATAGTCCCTATCTCATGACATCGCTCGCAGAATTGAAAAACGAACACTTCGAGTGAGATTATTTCACGGTGGAGATGACGTCAATCTCGTTCGATAACAGACGTTGCATCTCGCATAAACTAAACGTGTAATCGCGTATCCCTTCAGGAGGCCGATTCTAGCTCAGTGACTTTAATGTCACGGTAGATATATATCACGGTAACTGTCAAAATTCTCTGAAATTGACAGTTACTGTTTTATATATCTATCGTGACAAAAAAGTCACTGGGCTAGAATCAGCCCCCAAATCACTCAGTACCAAGTACTAACTCAAGATTCTTTGAGGATTACATTTGGCACATACCCACATTTTGCAGTAGTTAGTATTCCATACGTGACAGGTTGCAAGCCCATCGCCGCTGTTTGAATACTAACTGGTTTCCTCACGATGCTTTCCTTCAACATTTAAGAGCACTGGCATTGCGCACATACATTTTTCGATAGAATAATTTATTCACTAGATATTCACTAGACCACCGGTGCTCATTAAGCGGTGGGAATGGGTATAAAGTTGTCACGAGTTATCGAACGAGGTATGACATCATATCCACCGTGAAATAATCTAGTTCCAAGTGAGAATAAAGCCCCTGCTGGGAACAAAGGTTCTCGAATGGCGACTGCGAATTGGGGTCTGATTCTAGCCCAGTGATTTTTTTGTCACGGTAGATACATATGACGGTAACTGTCAAAATTCCATAGAAAATTTGAGTTACGTGACGTTGACAGTTAGGTACGTGTTATATATCTACCGTGACAAAAAAGTCACTCACTGGGCTAGAATCGGCCCCCTGGAAGACGAAGCGTATGGCGTATCCCACACGAATGGACCGACATCATCGAAAATCGCGGGCTTTATGTCCAGTGTCAGAGTCCAGACCAGTGGACTACTACAGGCTGATGATGCTGATGATAGTAGGTATATTATAACTTGGGCTGTCTGCTTTAAAGGTGTGTGATTTTAATTAAATTAATTTTCTAAAATATCTAGCTAGATATTGACTGTAAGGAAACCTCCGAACGCAAGACTTACTCGCACTTGTCCATTTTATGCTACAAGTATGTCGCTATGGATTCATGGATGTGATGTGAAAATATTCAGCTCGTAGTTACTAGATAACGCATGTGACGTCACAGGCGCGAATAACATGCAGACAGGGCATCCGGACATTATATTTTTTGCTGGTACATTCAGCAACAAAAATAGATACTTATCTAACAGTTGTAGCGAAACTTGAGAAGTAGGTAGGTAGGTATATCTTATTTGTAGTCTGGGAGTTTTGGGAGTGTTCACAAAAATAAGAATATGTATAAGTAGGTAGGACTTATCGGTTCTCGTCGAGTTTATTCGTTACAAACAGGTAGGTACGTACAAATCTTTCCACTTATTATACCTATTTTGTGTAGAAGTGTTGATGAATGAATTTTTTTTGATGCAGGTACAGTCAGTACCTCAATCTACATCCGATAAAGTTATAGCAAGGTCATTTGACGACATGACGACCTCAGTGGCGCAGCGGGCGAGAGTCCGCCTGCGACGCAAGAGGTTGCGGGTTCGATTCCCGCTCCGAACAAATTTGTTTACGATCTGCAGAAATTTGTTCCGTTGGTCTGGGTGTTTATGTGTTAAAAAATATCTATGTAAGTATATATAATGTATTAAACATATCATTAACACAAGCTTTGAGTAGCTTACTTTGGGGCTAGATGATGCTGTGTGGATTGTCCAGCATTATTTATTTATTTACATTTAGTTTTTGCAAATAGAATTTTAGATAGGTGCTTGTACCTATAACGTGCCAGCGAATAACGATCGATGGATTGACCAGTTGACCACAGGCAAATAAATACATTTAATTTCATGAAATAATAGTAGGTGGTACCGCCCCTATAATAGGTACTATAATGCAAATAAACCTTAGGTAGGTACTTACTTATACACATATCTACTAGCTAGTGAGTGCCTGCCTACTCTACTCGGTAGGCAGTCTCGGGCTCGGTACTCGGCACAAAATTTCTGTTCCGTGGTAGAAGTACATTGTATATGTATAGGTATACGTAGGGTTTTCTCTATTCCGTGGGTATACTACCTACCATTCGTCGCGTACTTTATGTAGATACGGGAGGCCAACCACAAAGTCTAACCGACCCGCGCCCCCTCGCAGTGAGTCTAGTCTATTAGTCCTAACACTCCTAACTACTCATAACACACTATCACACTAGGTATTAGACTAGAGATTTGAATACTAGGTACGTCTAATTTAGACGTCGCGTCGCCGCGCCCATGAATTTGAATACTACGTAGTCTACGTACACGCGCCTGCCCCTGCGACGCAGTGCTGCCAGCTTAGAGCATTTATAACTAAGAGCAGTTATAAATGCTCTAAGGCTGCCAGCCAATGAAAATGTTTAGGCGGCCGCGCGCCGCCGTGCGTGTACATGAGATAAAATGGCAGCGTCTCGCGGGTCTCAAACTCGCTTGAATCCGCGAGATGGCACCTTCCGTTTTTAACTATGTATTTGTATTATGTAGTCATCAACTCGCGGTATCGTAAATATATGACGTATTCATGTACAAAAAAGTTACTTAGTACTTTTTAAATTTACCTACATAGAATAATAAAAATAGGTAAAAACGGGAGGTGCCATCTCGCGGATTCAAGCGAGTTTAAAACCCGCGAGATAACGAACGAGGCCGCCATATCACTGCTTAAAAAAAGGAAAAACGTTACAAATAACGTTTTTAACATTAGAAGCTTTTCAATAGCGTCATTTGGGTAATTTTGCAAACTTTCTCTATTTGTTTGAAAAAAATATTCAAATATTTTCTTAAAACTTCTCTAATCTTCTTTTTTGTCTTTAATTTTTTGGTATATAGGTACCTACATTGTACATCGAGGTTTAGGTGGTGAGATCTCTTAATCTCTTCAATTATTTTTGCTGTTGTTACTTTTTCACATTATAAGTGCCGTTCCTCTCGATCGCCTATTAATCGAAATTGGGGTGAGTGGGACGGCACTATACGACGCGACGGTCAAATTTTGTGCATTGCAGTAACTCTTCCTAGACCCCTTACCGTAGAATTTGCAAAAAGCCGTAGAATAGGCACCTCTACGCGTGGTCACGTGCTTATTATTATACCCGCCTCCATTTATACAATAATAATTATAATCATCTGCTGTCAAGTCACTTGCAAATTCAGCTTTTACTTCAAATGAGATATAGTAAGTGACTTGACAGCCGAATATTAGTGTTGATCGTGCTTTCTGAAACCGGGGATTAGAGGAATGTCATATTTTTTCGGTACGTCATGTGTCATGCATGTTAGTAGTACAGTCTTGTCAGCTGACAATTTTTAATCTGTTTTTTCTTTCACTTACAAATGTTGTTGTGTTGAGTTGAAGTGAAATCAATAAAAAATCAAGTTACTTGACTTACCTACCTTCTACAAATGTTGCTCACAATCCCCTCGATTGCTTGTGGTATTGCCGCGTTCACCAAGCAAGCGACCGCTCGAGCTTTCCATACTTCTCAGTTTGCCATGGCACCAATCAAGGTATGTAAAAATTTAATATTCTTCATTAAATTATGTAATGTTACACAGTAAAGCCGGCATTTATGGTTTCCTCATACTTCATAGGTCGGAGATAAACTTCCCTCTGTGGATTTGTTTGAAGATTCACCGGCTAACAAAGTAAACATTTGCGAGCTAGCGGCAGGAAAGAAGGTGATTCTCTTCGCGGTGCCCGGCGCTTTCACCCCGGGATGTTCCAAGACGCATTTACCAGGATATGTGCAGAGTGCGGATAAGCTGAAGTCGGAGGGTGTTGGAGAGATTGTTTGCGTTTCTGTGAATGATCCCTATGTAATGGCTGCTTGGGGAGCTCAGCACAATACCAAAGGAAAGGTCAGGGTATAAAATATACTTATATAAAACGAGGAACAATATTTATTTAAAAGTGCTAATAGGAGAACTTAACCATAAAATCTTTATGAAAACCATTGCATTGACTGTTTCAAATTTGCATTGAAAGTCAAAACCATGAAGCCTATAAAAAAGGGAATGGTGACCTCTAAATTTAACCTTGTTTTTTTTTAAATTATCTGCACTAATGAAATGTTCAGATTGTGATTGGATTTGGATATATTTATCAAAATCAAACAAGTGTGCATGGCAGATGTATGTATGTACACAACCTGGAAATTTCTGAGTGTGCAATATGCGAAATAAATAAATATTGTTACCTAAGTTGGTAAGGTATTTCTTTTGTTTCTAGAATGGTTTAGGTTATGATGATAGTAATTTATGCCAGGGAGCCTTAAACATATAATATACTTATTATACTACCTTTAATTGGCTTGGCAATACTCACATTGTTGACACAAATAATATCTTTATTTCTTATCAGCTTATTGACCTCACACAGTGACTTTGATTTACCAAGTTTAGAAGATAATGCAAAGTCATCCTTTTGGGTTATTTATACCTACCTTGTTTCTTCTATGATGGATGATACACTAAATTGTATAAATTATCATAGTTAAAAAAAAAAAGCTGTGTAAATGTTGCCTGTTCAATTTTCTTAGTTTTCAGAAGGATTTTGTACATTGGAGATTTTTTTTTATTGTATCCTGAGATTGAGTTTAATTTTTCATATTATAAAAATTATGAAAAGTTAAAATTAAACTCAAGCAAACTCATTAAAATTGGATTCATCCCTTAATGTTTTTTGTTCAAGTTCAATTATTGCTTCATTATTATTGGCGGCATATAGGTACCTAGTTAATTTAATTTTGATAAGGAATAATGTTTTTAAAACTACCTATTCAGTATCCAAGGCTCAGAAAATCAATACCTATTAGTGTCTGACCTTCAGACTTGACTTTCTATCTTACTGATACATTATGCAAACTCATTAATGAATTTCCATTAAAAAAGCAATAGCCAATGTTACTAACATTAACCCAAATTCAAATTTAGTTAAATGTGATTTATATTTTTTGTACCCTGCTATTGTTATGTTTGTGTAGGTACTTTATATTTTACTCACATATTTAACTTTATTTTTTTTAGCTTCGCTTACTGGCTGACCCTAGCGGTAACTTCATCAAGGCACTGGATCTCGGCACGAACCTGCCGCCGCTGGGTGGTTTCCGTTCCAAAAGATTCTCCATGGTTGTCAACGACGGCAAGGTTGAGGAGTTAAATGTTGAGCCTGATGGCACTGGCCTGTCATGCTCCCTTGCAGACAAAATTAAGATCAAGAAGTAATCTCACATAACAGCCCTGTTTAATGCTACTGCAGGCCAGTTCAAGACCACACGGAGTAGGTTTTTATTCATTGTCATCTGTAAAAACTAAATAACGAATGGTCTCACAATGCAGCAAACCTTTTACATGTTACACATCCTCCATATTCTCCCAACTTACTTAGTACTATGTTTCAAGACGTACTGAGGTCGTTTAAGGGGGTTAGTCAGAGCCTCGGAAGCATATAAACATTGCCAAGGCACTTGCCTAGCCAACCAATAACAAAATGTTGTACTAAGTATTTGTACAGTCAATGTACATTTTTGTGCAACGCGGCGGTTTCCAGCCCGCTCGCAACAATGTAATATCATCATTTTTCTATATAATAAAATTAGTTCACGTTTGTACACGGACTCGGGTGGTCTTATTTCATCCTTAACATACCTATCATTCAAGGTGTACGGTACGCAACCTTACATTTTTTTGGTCCTTCGAGCATTTTCGGTGCAAGGACACGTAATTCTTTGACCATAGTGCGTATGTGGTCATTGTTCGGGAAAAACATTCCTAAGTTACGTGGAGTGCATCGTCAATTTTGGATTGAAGTGTGGAGTATCATCAGCGTGAGCTCAAGCAGAGCTTACGTTATCATCATCATCGCTGACCAGGGTGGAGTACCTTGGTCAGAGTATCATCAGACCTAGGCTTGGCAAAGCCGGGTCATTTATCAACCTTGTTCCGGTCAGCATCGGATCATCAACGTATCATCATCATCATCAGCAATCATATCAGCGAGTATCATCGAGCAGCATTACCAAGTAAGACTGTTCTTTTTATTTGATCATGGAGGAGCTAATAGTTCACCAGACAAATACAATCGCACAATTTCAAATTATCAAAAGAAATTTTAAGAAAGACCCTGCGGTCAGAAAGACCGCGGAGTATATAAAAAAAAGGCTAGATTGTTTAGACAACCTCTGGGGAGAGTTCACTCAAAATCATGAGGATATTTCTAAGGGTACAGGTGAGTCGAAGAATAAATATCTTGAAGCAGAAACTTTCGAAACGGGAAGTGAATTGTATCATGAATTAAAACAAGTATTATCAACCTACGGTAAAAGTGCTGAAAAGGCAACAATGCCAGACGGAAAAATGGAAGAATTTCTGTCTCTTCAGCGTACTCAATTTAGGGCATTCAGTCGTCAAATCACGGGCATAAATTTAGAAAGCATAGCAGAAAAATGGGAAATTGAGGATGAGTTAAAGAACCTTCAGAAAAAATGGAAGGCAATTGACAATCTTCACATTCAGATAGATAACATTGTAGCAGGAGGAGATATAACTTATGAGGTTGAATTTCTCCATCACGAGGCAGAATACAAATCAATCAAGCGGGCTCTTAATCAAAAACTCGAATCAAATATTCACATGAAACAATGTACACCGACACTCGAAATTCCATCTTTTAGTGGAAAATACATTAATTGGCCAAATTTTTACGACCTTTTCACGGAAACTATCCACAGTAATCAAAATTTAACAAAGGCACAGAAATTTCAACACCTGAAAAGCAAAATAAAAGGCGAAGCAGAGCGTCTTATATCTCATCTTCATATCACTCCTGAAAACTACCAGACAGCATGGGATATTCTAGTGCATAGATACAGCAATTTGCACGTACTGTTTTCCAAAAATATTGAAATTCTTTTAAATCAGCATAACATCACCAAACAAACAGCATTCGAGCTGCGAAAATTGTACGACACCACCAACGAGTGCCTTCACGCTATCCACAATCTTGGCGTGGATACATTAGCGTGGGACCCACTGATTGTACATCTTTTGTGCAAAAAGCTGGACACTCAAACATACACGGATTTCAAAGAAAACAGAAAAGCACCCAGAGAGCTGCCTACTTATGATGAGTTCATGACCTTCTTGGAAAACAAGTTCATGGCTCTCGAACCTATATACAGAAAGGACAAGGAGGTACCATCAACAGCTACCTCTTCATCAACACAAAAGCCACGCACAAACCAATATCAATCAAAAACGCCATACAACAAACAACCTTATTTCCAAGCTGATAAGAACTATCAAGTCATGGCTTCTACTACTTCACGTTGTTTGCTATGTAAAATGGATCATGATTTGTTCGCATGCAAACAATTTATAGGTATGACACCTGAGGAACGTTTGAAAAGCGTTCTCACGCTTCAGGCTTGCAAAAATTGCCTGTATAAGCATAACGGGAAACCGTGCATTTCTACGAAGCGTTGCAAGGAGTGCAATGGTGAACATAATACAATGTTACATGATCCTGCACGTGCAAGTTCATCGGTTCCCACATCAAAAGCAAATCAAAAGAATGTTTACCATATTGGATCGGAGGTTAAGGAAACTCTTTTACCTACAACAATGGTTAATTTGAGGGCCGCCGATGGCACATTGGTAAAAGCCCGTGCACTTTTAGATCAAGCTGCGCAAGTCTCTCTCATATCAGAAAACCTCGTACAGGTACTGGGGCTTAAGCGGTATAACTCAAAGACATCATCTCCGATAACTGGCATAGATCTTTGCCAAAAGAAGTGCAACGGGGCAGTATCACTGGAGATAAAATCATTATATCAAGACTATCAATATAAAACAGAAGCACTCATAGTATCAAAGGTCGCCTATGACCTGCCTAACGTCTCTTTTAACCTTGAACCTATGCCACACCTTCAAGATCTATCATTGGCAGATCCAAGGTTCAACGTCTCCCAAAGAGTGGAATTGCTACTCGGCGCCGACGTGTATTGCGATGTCATTATGAAGGGTCTTCGCAAGGGCCATCCGGGAGCACCTATGGCACAGGAAACAAAGTTAGGATGGATCATATCAGGTGGTGTAAGTCCACTGTCATGCTACACAGTAGCGAAAAATATCAATCAAGAATCATTATCATTATCAAGGTCGACCGATTTATCCAAATATTGGGAAATCGAAGATATCAACACTTCCTCGCCTACGTTGACAGAGTCGGATAGGTATTGTGAGGAATTTTATCAGAAAACTACTCGGCGGTTAGAAAACGGTAGGTATGTTTTAGCGATACCTATGAAACCAGAGTATGAAAAACAATTGGGATCATCGAAGGCTAAGGCTGTTGCTCAGTTCAAGCAAATGGAAAACCGTCTTGCCAAAAAGTCATCATTTTCCGAGAGCTACAAGCAATTCATGCGAGAGTATCATGAATTAGGCCACATGCGTAAAGTTATCACGCCTCATGATCAAGCCCATTATATCCCTCATCATGGGGTATTAAGGTTAGATTCTGTGACTACTAAACTTCGTGTCGTATTCAACGCATCATCCAAAACAACTAGTGGAAAAAGCCTCAACGACTTGATGTACAGTGGCCCGAATCTTCAACAAGACCTTCAGGCTATCATTCTCAAATGGAGAACCTACAAATACGTAATCACAGCAGATATTGAGAAGATGTTCCGTCAGTTTCTTATCAGAGATCGCGATCAGCATCTTCAATGCATCTTATGGAGAGAGACATCTCAAGAATTACTTCAAGAATTTCAGTTATGTACGGTTTCATACGGTACAAAGGCGGCACCATGGTTGGCAATGCGAACGTTAAGACAACTCGCCAAAGACGAAGTCAAAAACTACCCCCTGGCCGCTGGTGTAATCGAAACCTCATGCTACACTGATGACATTTTGACCGGAAGTAACTCCCTGGAGCATGCGCAAAAACTACAACAAGAAATCATAAACATTTTCTTATCGGCAAAAATGAATTTACGAAAATGGAGCAGTAATAGCACGCAGCTGTTAGGAAACCTGTCTCCAGATCACCATAACAACCCATTGGAGTTTAAATCAACGGAGACCAGAAAAACTCTTGGCCTCAAGTGGAACCCTGCCACAGACAGCTTTACATATCAAAACCAAATCACACAAACCAGTGATAAATCGCTAACAAAAAGACAGCTGTTATCAGAAATATCAAGATTGTTTGACCCATTAGGCTGGTTATCACCACTATCAATTCGCGCTAAGCTCTTGTTCCAAGGTACATGGAGCAAAATTATGGCATGGGACGACAAGGTATCATCAGATATCCAAGATCAATGGAATCAACTACGTGGCGATCTTATGAACATCGAAAGATTCGAAATCCCTCGTCATTTAGGTAACACACAGCAAACGTGCTCCCTTCATGGGTTCTGTGATGCCTCGATAAATGCATATGCGGCTACTGTATACATAGTAACAACAAACGATAAGGGCGAACGCACATCGAGGCTGATTGCAGCAAAAACAAAATTAGCCCCTTTAACAAAAAAGGTATCATTGCCACGATTGGAGCTATTAGGAGCGCTTCTTCTATCAGAACTTACCAAAAAATGCTTACAATGTTTTTCGGGTATCAATATCAATTTAAATGCCTGGTCTGATTCAATGATTGTACTTGGCTGGCTTCATGGAGACGACGAACGCTGGAAGCAATTTGTTGCAAATCGAGTCAAACAAATATCAGAAGTTATTCCCCCCACATGCTGGCGGCACGTAAGGTCAGAGGATAACCCAGCTGATTGTGCCACTCGTGGACTAACAACAGCCCAATTAGAAAAGCACAAACTTTGGTGGGGGGGACCCGAATGGTTGCCTACGTACAAGGCCGACGAATCAAAAATCAATTATCAAAGTCCAAACATCGAAATCAAAAAGGCAAGTGTACACGCTACCTTACAAGGAAATAACATAAACATAATTACTGACTTACTATCACAATATCATTCAATGACGCGAGTTACCAAGGTACTCGGCTGGGTGTTACGTTTCATCAAGTGCACAAGAGACGACAACGACCTCTGTGGCGCAGCGGGCGAGAGCCTGCCTGCGACGCAAGAGGTTGCGGGTTCGATTCCCGCCTTGGAACAAATTTGTGTACGATCTGCAGAAATTTGTTCCGATGGTCTGGGTGTTTTCTATGTATAATAAAAAATATCTATCTATGTAAGTATATAATGTATTAAATATATCAGTTATCTTGTACCCATAACACAAGCTTTGAATAGCTTACTTTGGGGCTAGATAGTGCTGTGTGGATTGTCCAGCATTATTTATTTATTTATTTATTTATAACGTGCATCACACTCGCACGAGAATGTGCTGACTTCTTGTGAAATGAACAATGCACTGAATCTAATTATAAAGGAAGTTCAAGGACAGGACTTTACTGAAGATTTAGAGTATATCAAAGAGCATGGACATGTAAGTTCAAAAAGCAAAATCATATCATTAAACCCATACATTGACGACGAAGGTTTGCTAAGAGTCGGAGGAAGACTGCACAATGCAGATATCAGTAAATCAGCAAAGCATCCTATCATTTTATCATGTCACGGCCGACTCACAGATCTCGTCATTCATCAAGCTCACATCACAACCCTTCACGGCGGGCCAAGGCTGACCCTATCATACATCAGAGATCGATTTTGGATTATCAGTGGAATACGTACCGTAAAACGTCAGCTTAGGCAATGTGTACGCTGTCGAAGATTCAGCACCGATAAGAATCAACATATCATGGCAGATCTACCTCAGCCCAGGGTCACTCCCTCGCGCCCCTTTACACATACCGGGGTCGACTTCACTGGGTTCGTGGAACTGAAGATTAACAAAGGTCGAGGTATAAAAACTAGCAAGGGTTACATTGCGGTTTTTGTGTGCCTGTCTACCAAGGCTATACACCTTGAGTTGGTATCAGATTTAAGCACACCAACATTTTTGGCAGCATTTCGACGATTTTGTGCACGGCGTGGTGTTCCTGGTCACATGTACAGTGACAATGGGACAAACTTCATTGGAGCCGATCGTCTATTAAAGCAAGAATACAAGGAGATCATGCAAAATATCAATGCCGACTTTTTTAACAGCATCAATGATTTTAACATAGTATGGCATAAAAATGCACCATCATGGCCCTCAGCAGGCGGACTGTGGGAGTCTGCAGTCAAGAGCATGAAATACCATCTGAAACGCGTGCTAGGAGATCAGAAAATAACTTATGAAGAGTTCACAACGTTACTTCATCAGATCGAGGCATGTTTGAACTCAAGACCGCTGTGTCAACTCATTGAAAGTCCGGATGACGACTATCTTACTCCAGGACATTTCCTTGTCGGCGGCCCACTTCTATCACGACCACAGACAGAACCTGAATCTATCACTCTATCAAAACGCTGGCAGTTGGTCCAGGCTAGGAACAAGCAATTTTGGAAAAGATGGTCTGCTGAGTATCTGCAACAGTTACAGACCAGAACGAAATGGACAAGACATAACAAAAATCTAAAAATAGATGACGTCGTTCTTATCAAAGAGGACAATTTGCCTCCCGGCAAGTATTCTCTTGGTCGTGTTCAAGATCTACATCAAGGTCAAGATGGATGCGTCCGCGTAGTAACGTTAAAAACAAGTAACAATATCATCAAAAGGCCCGTCAGCAAACTAATTAAGCTACCTGTTGGAGAAGAAGAACAGAACTCTACGCAGCCTGCTACTCAACATCCTGATGACCAACCATCAACATCAGATCAAGGTCAAAGCCAACCCAACAGAATGCAGTTGTGACCTCGACAAAGAAACATAAACTACAAAAACTTTTTCATCACTATGCTTGTGATGTTTACAGCAATGATATCACCAAGTACTCAACTAACGGCTGATCAAGCAATTTTCAACATATCAACATTGAATGGAAGTCAGAATCTGTTTTTGATAAAATAACAGATTTACAATTTATCAAGGACGAATGGAAAATGGTTGTCTACTACAACATGACGTCTTACTGGCAAGGAATATCAAAAATATCAAGCTATATCAATCATATCAAGGAACTATCAAAGGGAGAAAAAATACAATATCAAAATATAATATCACAGCTGGAACACGAAATGAAAGAAGTTGAGCATTATAATAGGTTCTTGTACGATCGGAATGCCTCAAGACAACGAAGAGGATTAATAAACGGAATAGGGTATTTGGCTAACTCACTATTCGGAGTGTTAGACGATAGGTTTGCGGAGCAATACAAGCTGGATGTCGAAAAGATTGTTAACAATGAAAATCACCTTCAAGATCTTATGAAAAATCAAACATCTGTTCTGGAATCAGAATACAACATTTTAAAAAGGAATGAGAAAGCAATGGCGCGGCAGTTTAAAATCATCAAAGAGCAAATTCATAACGCATCATTGGCGGAAAATCGTATTCAGTACGATAGTGAAATTGGTCTTTACATCACATCAACAGCATTAGCAGCAAATATCATTTTATCAAATCTAAGAAGAATGCAACAAACTCTTATCAGCACAGTGACGGATATAAGTCACGGTCGTATCGACCCACACCTGTTGTCGCCCGAAGAGATGGAGAATCAGATGAATATCATATCAGGACAGCTCAAAGGAGACCTCATGCTGCCCGTGGATCAAACTAACATAAAGGACATGTACAAATTGTTAAAAGCAGCAGCTCGAATTTATCAAGGATATCTTTTGATTGAAGTCAAAATTCCACTGTTGAGTAGTGATGTATTCGAATTGAACAGAATTATCACTCTTCCGCAAAATAAGGAAAAAAAATCATTTTGCATCTCGCCAATTTTGCCTTTCATAGCATATAACTTGAAAAAAGATATTGCCTCATTTTTATCAGAAAACGATCTTCAAGAATGCATTCACTCTCCTAAAGAAAGAATACTATGCACTTTACAATTGCCCATTTATGATTTACAACTTAAACAATCACTATGCAGCATCAAGTTACTATCAACAAACAGCGAATCACCTTGTAAAACATTTGTTACTACCTGCCAAGATCGGTGGATCAAGTTACACAGACCTAATGACTGGCTGTACGCGTGCTGTTCAGAATGCCACGTGCGCATTCAGTGTCCAGCTGGCATCATTATCAAACAATTAAAGGGAACCGGGATGATAACGCTTGGTGACGATTGCAAACTCAAGGGTTCCGGTTATACTATTTATACCCACAACAACTTTTTCAGCAAAATCAATATAGATCCGAAATTTGATGTCCCAGAGGTGTCTGTCTTAAATAAAATCATAATATCATCAGCCTTATCATCAGACGAAAACTTTAATCAAGCCTCAGAGATGGAATGGGATGAGCTCATCAGTGAGATCAAACTTTTAAAAGAACAGTCCTCCTATCAACTTAACGTACATGACGTGCATCATTACGTCATGGTGTATGTCATCATATGTATGTTCGTGGTCGGTGTCATCATCGCCATTGGTTGGAGGTGGCGAAGGAATCGCAGCCTCACCATGGCGCGCCCGGAGCCTGCGGTCTCGTACGCGACGGCGGCAGCGGCGGCGCCACAACCGCGCCCGCGCTCACGGGCGAACAGTGCTAGTGCAGTGCATGTGTTAGAGGCTAGCGAGCCTAAGTGCAGTGTAGTGTGTGCGGGAACGTCCCCCGTAGTTTTTAAGAAACTGTCGTATTAGTGTAGATTTATGTATCAGTTACTAACCATTCATATCAATTATCACCTTTATATCACCTAAAATTCGTTTATATCATCCCTTAGACATCTTGACCGAGTGGCCAGGATGTACAGTCAATGTACATTTTTGTGCAACGCGGCGGTTTCCAGCCCGCTCGCAACAATGTAATATCATCATTTTTCTATATAATAAAATTAGTTCACGTTTGTACACGGACTCGGGTGGTCTTATTTCATCCTTAACTTAACATACCTATCACTCAAAGTGTAGGGAACGCATCCTTACAGTATTAGTAAAGGCAAGTTATGTGATCCTTTTATTGGCCTGCTAGTGCATGTCTCAGTGAGGCCTGTGGTAGCATTCACATGATTCTCATATCATTGTGATGTTGTAATGTAACACCTAGCTTAGCTTTATGCAGACCATAATAGACTGCAGCACCCACTTGTGATATAAATCAATTAATTATAAATATAATTTTATGGTGTCTCATAGTAGTTTTATTTTGAACTTGTTGCGCCCCACGGTTTCAACCGCGCAGATTCAAATCCCATTATTCAGACGGGATAAAAGTAGCCTATGTGCTATTCCAGACTATATCTATCTCTGCCAAGTTTTATCCAGATCTGTTAAGCCGTTCCGGCGTGAAAGAGTAACAAACATTCATGGATACTTACAAACTTTCGCGTTTATAATTTATTAGAGCGTAGCGTAATATACTACCTACTTTTGGATCAGTTGAGCTATCTATAGATCGTTTGCAACGGTCTGCAGATAGCTCAAATGTTTCATAATGTATTTTGTAAATACGACATAATTCATAATGTATTTTGTTGACGACCTCAGTGGCGCAGCGGGCGAGAGTCCGCCTGCGACGCAGAGGTTGCGGGTTCGATTCCCGCCTCGGAACAAATTTGTGTATGATCTGCAGAAATTTGTTTATTGGTCTGGGTGTTTTCTATGTATAATAAAAAATATCTATCTATGTAATTATATAATGTATTAAATATATCAGTTATCTAGTACCCATAACACAAGCTTTAGTAGCTTACTTTGGGGCTAGATAGTGCTGTGTGGATTGTCCAGCATTATTTATTTTTATTTATTTTTTTTTAATTAGGTACTTGTAATTTTCTTTGATTAAATTGAAATAAAATAATTGTTATAAAACTTTTGGATTAGGTAGTAGGATTGGTTGAAATCGTGAAGAAGCCGGTGGTTAACCTTCAGTAATCAGATTTGAAAGAGCGATTTATCAAATTCAATTTCAAAAGTATTGCCCCCGGTTTCTGAAAGCGCAATCAACACTAATCGGCTGTCAAGTCACTTGCTATTTCAGATTTTACTTCAAATTAGATAGCGACCTACCTGCCTATGAAATACGCAATGCTTCCCAAAATGCCAGCAAACGAATCTCCAATATTCTAGGATCAAGTTTAGAAAATCTAATGCTATTATGCTAGTCTAGGATCAAGCAAAGCAATATTGTTATTGTGTATGCTCTGTGGCAATATTCTTTTGCCATCTATACTTGACATATTGATTGTAGACTTGACATATTTGACAATGACATAAAATGAATTGTGCATAAACGTCACAACAAATAAATTCGTCCGGCCTCCAGTGTGACCGTTTTTGGTATTTTTGGTACTAAATTGGTATATTTGAGGCTCCGAAGAATGACTACAGTATATTTTTAGTATATTACTGAATATCAGTATAATATTGGTACAATTTTAACTTTTATGGTATTTTTTTGGTATATATACCTGGCAGCCCTGTAATAGACCGTAAAACATTTTCAAATGATTGATGATTCGGAACTCGCCCGGGGGTTTCCCAGTAGGTTCATGAAGTTTGGCTACTTTAGCTACTTTTTGAGGTAAAATATGGTGATCTGGCAACTTTCTGCGAAAGATCTAGCTACTGAGGTAATGGTACAGTTGGCAACAGTGTATTTTGGTCGGTTTGTGGTGGTTGCTTCAATATGAAGGAAGCGCAAATAAGAACAGAAATATAGATCGGAGTGGGAACAAAACCCGGAATTCTCTTCTTGGTTAACCAAAGATAAATATAGTAAAAATGGTATGTGGAGTGACGTTTTTAAGTAGAATCGCTACAATGTGTTTGCCTTTATCTAATGCTCAGTGTGAACGAATTTTTTTCCAAGTTAATATGATCAAAACTGTATACAGAAACAGGTTTACATCAAATCATATTTCTTCAATCTTACATGTAAAGCAAGGTTTGACTGACGGTTGTACTTCATTTGTTCCGACGACCGACATGATCAAAATAAATAAATTTAGTTATAATGATTATACTATAGATTTAGAATAAACAATTTTGATTAAAAATTATGTGTTTTATTTGCAATATTTCCATAATAATGAAGCAAATATTTTGGTAGTATTTTGGTATAATTGAGTGTTCTATTTAGTATTTTTTAGTAGATTTCAAAGATTCCGTTGGTAGGTTTACAAAATTAGAAACGGTCACACTGCCGGCCTCACCTCACCTTTCGCCTTCCACTATCAAAATAAAACAATTAAAAACAATGCTATTTCTTGAAGAAAATACACTGAAATAATGTGAGACTATAACGCTGAAATAATGTACAAACGAGTACATTATTTTGGTTCGATTATAATTTTGTTCTCGCTAATTTACGTTGTAAAAAATGTGTTTACTGAGATGTTCGAAGATGAGAGTGACGAAGTTGACGAATGGTTGGACCAAAACGATCTTGGGGATTACAAGAAGCTCTTCAGAGACTACGGTAGGTGGACTTTATGAAACGTTCAATTTCATATAAACTGCACATACACTAGCTAAGTCATTAAACAGTTTTTGGAATATAAATAAATCAATAATAATGCTGGACAATCCACACAGCACCACCTAGTCCCAAAGTAAGCTACTCAAAGCTTGTGTTATGGGGGCAAGCTACCTACGCCCCCCACTACCCTTAATTCAACGGCCGATAATGGAAATTTGTACCGTTATGGGTACTATATGACTGATATATTTAATACATTATATAGGTAGGTACTATATATTGTTATAGTCCCTAGTAGGTAACTATGTTCACTAAATAATAATAAATCTTTATTTCAGACCACTTCAGGTTCATAGTAGGTTTACCTAACAGCACAAAAACACAAATACCAAATAATAATCGGACAAAAAATACAGGATGTAATATAAAGTATGTATAATAAAATAAAACCAATCACAACTATTTCGCTGAATTAATAGTAATTTAACCATGTTAAACCAATGTATAAGACTCAAACTTATCTGTTAAGGCTCTAAGGATGCTGTTGTGTCTGCCTTTTCTCATTTTCTCAAATAAAACACTACTTAGATAGTTTGTCATTTGAAAACTAAGTCTAGCCAACAGCACATCCCGCACAAAGATTTCCCTACCTATTACAGATGCCTTATGTATACCTCTCTTCTGCCGAAAGGACTTAATTGCAATACAGCATCATGAAACACCCCTACAATGTTGTCCTAAATACTAAGTTTCATGCTATCACACTGTTGATCACTAGTCTCTGAACTCTTTGAGAAGTGAACACTGTGATGCCTTCATGTTGTTAAGCATAGTGTTAGTTATTATTGTGTGTGGAGTGCTAAACCATTATTAGAGGTTATTTAAAATGTATGCTGGAAAAAAGTGGAAGGGATGTGACTGAAGATACAAAACACTCGCGCCATCACACCCCCTCCCCCTTCTTCCAGCGTTCTTTTTACGTGACGCGACCTAGTCATTGGCAGGTATAGTTCGCGTCACTCAAAAATAAAAATTAACTCGAACAAAGCAATATGTAGTACTTATCCGCTGATCTAATCTCCTTAAGCTGGAATAAACTTAATTAGACTTCGACACGTGTTTCACTTCTCTACGAAGCATCTTCAGGAAATTGACCCGCTGTGCACCGAACGTGTTACCTCGTCGAGCACTGAGCTGAAAGTAACTCAAAAATAACACTGGAAGGACGGGTTTTGATGGCGCGAGTGTTTTGTATGCGCAATTACGTATACCTATATATCTGTGGATCTTTTTGATTAACGCGACATAATTTAAAAGTAGGTATATACCTGCATATCTACCTATTGACGACCTCTGTGGCGCAGCGGGCGAGAGCCTGCCTGCGACGCAAGAGGTTGCGGGTTCGATACCCTCCTTGGAACAAATTTGTGTACGATCTGCAGAAATTTGTTCCAATGGTCTGGGTGTTTTCTATGTATAATAAAAAAATATCTATCTATGTAAGTATATAATGTATAAAATATATCAGTTAAATAAGCCAAATTGCTATAGTTACCTACTAAGTTTTTACTCACTGTTATGACAAAATATGCTTTACTTTTTAATATAGGTAGGTACCTACTCTAAACTCTAGCTGAGTTTTCGTAAAAGAACAAAGTAATTCAAGGCAATAACCAGTCTTGTTGTAAAAAAGTAATGTTATTAAAAATTCCTCCATCTTCTACCTTTGAGAATTAGTATTATGATATTGATAGAGTTCTCCCGGGCTTTGTGCAGCGCGGGGGGTGGACTGGGCGGTATATATAACATAGCCCTCACCCCCATCCCACGCTCGCCTACCCGCAAACAAACACAAAGGCGGCGCGCGGCCCGCGGGCCCGAGATCAGTCAGTCGCGCTGCAGCCACCGCGCCGCGCGCACGTCTACACCGTCCCATGCATATCATCACATCACACATCACTATAATAATGCAGTTCAATTACATATAACACAAAATACTCGTAATTAAATTACTGGGCATTTAATTTCGAACATTCAAGTGTCGATAGTTTCGCGGTTTGTCTGAATTGTCAAAATGTGGCAGTTCGAGGATAACGAGATATGCTCCATCGGGATGGTGCATCCGTCCAACAGCCGCAATTCCGGGCTTTCGAGGCTCTCCAATATACCGCACTTCACAGGTAGGTAATCACTACATCATCACTACTTAGTATAAAACAAAGTCGCTTTCTCTGTCCCTATGTCCCCTTGTCCCTTTGTATGCTTAAATCTTTAAAACTACGCAACGGATTTTGATGCGTTTTTTTTAATAGATAGAATGATTCAAGAGGAAGGTTTATATGTATAATACATGCATGATATGTGCACCCGTGCGAAGCAGGGGCGCGCGGGCGGGTCGCTAGTTTCTATTATATTTTACTCGCTCTTCTTGGTTTAGTCATACTGCATTTCAGGATAGAAATAAAGTAGGCACTTAAATGATTATTAAATTAAATTTGACCGATGACGGTTGAATAAATGCGAGTGAACATGATACAAATAATTGTGACTTGGCAATGAAACGTAAAGCTCTTAGTTTCAGAATCTTCATGCGGCAAAGCTAAGTATTTACAGACTTACTCACCTTACGCCGCTATCCTGCCTTTATCGGTACAGAAAAAACCGAAGAATGCAAACAAAAGTGTTTCTCACGCTCTCTCTCTCTCTCAAAGTCAAAGTATATTTATTGCATAAATACATGTACATCTCATTCGCTTTTTGTTCCTACTCCGCATTATAAAGTACTAGCGACCCGCCCGCGCGCCCCTGCTTCGCACGGGTGCACATTGTTTTTCTACTATATCATGCATGTATTATACATATAAACCTTCGTCTTGAATTACTCTATCTAGTAAAAAAAACGCATCAAAATTCGTTTCGTAGTTCTAAAGATTTAAGCATATATGTATAGGGACAGAGAAAGCGACTTTGTTTTATACTATGTATGTAGTGAAGTGATATCCGCGACTGATCTTCATTACTAAGGTAGTTAATCTACGTCGCTTGCAATTCAGAGAGTGTAAAACTCTTGGGACTGCACCCAATTGCTGCACTCGGCCTTATGGAGTCTCTAAGGTCTAGCAAAAGATTCAAGAGCCAGCGGTTGCCTTAGCCCCCGTTGATTACTAATAGTAATTGTAGATATAATGTAGATTTCTATTTATTTCTGTGTATTTATTTTATTTAAATAGACTAAATAAAAAAGCCTTTTATTTCTACTACTTACTCTACATTATATCTATAACTAGCCCGCGCGCCCCTGCTTCGCAGGGGTGCACATATCATGCATGTATTATACATATAAACCTTCCTCTTGAATCACTCTATCTATAAAAAAAACCGCATCAAAATCTGTTGCGTAGTTTTAAAGATTTAAGCATACATAGGGACATTGGGAATTTAAATAGGGACAGAGAAAGCGACTTTGTTTTATACTATCTAGTGATTACTATTCTAAAATATTCTACAAAGGGTTTAGGCTGCTTACTATAGGCTTATTATTAAGTATTTATTTTTTGTACAATAACCATATAAACCGGTTACGTACCGTTGCCATTGCTTAGATTGACCAGTAGTTATCGGAAATACTGGTGACGTTAAAATGTTCCATTCTTTGAAATTTAGTAGGGTCCTAAGTACTAAGAGAAAGAATTGCTCTTTGTACGAAAATATGCCATTATGGGCAAGTGGCATATAAGTTAAACCTTCATGCGTGTTCTTCAACCTTCAATTGGGAGGTAAAATAACATATTTTATTTACTCTCATGTCATAAAATTCGAATTATAAACGTCAAAACGAATTCATATTGATATACTTTATAAACGCAATACCGTAACCAAATTAAAAAATTTAATTATGATACAGCTCCTCATACAAAGATAGTTGTATAAAATAACTTTTTTACCATAACGATAGTTCTTTTTCTTTTTGGAAAAGGCAAGGGTCTTGAAACCGTACAGCCAGAGTTTGATAGTCTGTGGCGACGGCGCGGCGGCGCAGCGCGCGCATGCGCTGTTATACGGTTGGTTTGGCGCCAATTGATACGTTTTGTTTCAGTCAACTGGATTTCTTAATAACTTTGATATTTTATTTATTAGGTTCAACACTAATGTATGGGAGTAGATAAAGTAGTGTATGAAACTGCACATAACTAGGTATTAAAACTCTCGTGGGATACTATTAAAAACCTCGCCTACGGCTCGGTTTTTAAACACCACCTCGAGTTTTAATACCCCTCATTATGCAAAAGTTTCATAAACTACTATATTCCGCTCGGTCCCATCAATTAGTCCCTACTACCTCTCCTGCGAGACTTGGAAATAATGTAAAAAGACTATGCCATAACGGTGCTTTCAAGTTACAGTCTTATAATCGTGGCGCTTGTTAGCAATCATTATTTTAGGTGTCCCACGCACCGTATCTTTAGGCCGGGTTCCCACTATGCCGGACCGGCAGATCTCCCGGTCAGGTAAAATTGCCGGAAGGCCTAGTGACGGTACAAATTGTATGAAGCTATTCACATGCTATTGCATGATGTTAATATCTCAATAAATAAATAAATAAATGATCCCGAGTCTGGCTTTTTTGCCGAGCCTGGCATTTTTACCGAGCGTTTTGTCACTACAAAATGCCGGCAAAATCACCGAACCGGAGTAATGTGAACTAGTTCCGGCCCGTGTTCCCCGCCCTCTGTTCTGGGCAAATACATTCTCTGAAACTTGTATTTCGTACCTACTCTTATGCCTGGTGAAAGTCGTCCCAGTAAATCGTCAAAAGTGGTTTTTGTCATTCGAAAATAATTGAAGAACTTTGATCCGTCACTTCTAAGATCAATGTTTCAAATGTCCCAAGTGAAAATCTTTCCCGTAAAATAGGATGTACCCAATATTTTCTTCTTTTATTTTGCCTTCTGTACCACCACCACCACCACAGCACAACAATTTCGTCGTCCGTTGTGGGCACAGGTCCAAATTTAACTGAGGTGCTGGTCCGATTTTCTTGTGGGATCCGATGTAATGTGAACACTCTGTCCGGTGTCCGCCCGGCAGATCTGCCGGTCTGGCATAGTAGGAACCCGGCCTTACCCTTGACAATACCCTGGTTGTGAAGCATGGGATTCATGCACAACGCATTTACAGCAGCGCCATAGAACTAAGAAAGCAAGCGAACCAATCTGGTTGAGAAGAGCGAGATTGGAAAAATTTTTGGGACATTATAAAATCGTACATAGTTGGTAAACTAATCAATGTTTGTATCACAGCTTTATCAATGGAACTACCGGACCCTCAGCCTCATAACTTTTTATACGAATTAACGATGCAAGAGGCAGTCTTCCATCTGCAGTAGCGCTTTGGAATTGCGCCAGGGAGCGTTGGCTTTTGCAAATATGCAGTCGGACCGCTAGACTACGTTAATTTCCTTGGGTCCATGGGAAAATGGCGATCAATAACCAGATCAATAGAGTCCAGAAGTAAAAATCACTTATAAACGAGACTTAAAATATAAGCAAAGCAAACTTTGAAGGAATAATAGTAATTTCATACAGGCTTTAAAAAATGAAGAGGTTCGATGTTCGACTGGTATTTTTTTATAATGTGCATCGATTTCTCCGTCAACCGATGATGACCAATTTAAAAATAATTCTTACTAACTACTACCTATCGGATTTTCAGTTTTTAACTCATGAAAATTACCTTAATACTTAATAACTAATAACTATCAGTTGGCCGGACAAAAAAGGTTTTCATAAAATCAAATGGACAGCTCAGGAATTGATAAGACTTTTTGAAGATTTTGGCTGATTTTGGCTTTTTGAAGATTTTGACTTTTTTAAGACTTTGGAAGATTTTGACCTTTTTGTGGTTTCTCTGACAAAGTTCACAGAAAGAGCATTGATGTCTATTAGTAGATAAGTTAAGTAATAGTTATTTGTTTGTGTATTTTAAATTGTTTTTAATGTCGATTTAGTATTTAGGTATTGTTATGGCATTGAAAAAAGAAATAAAATAAATAAATAAAATAAAATAAATAAATAAATAAAAATAATGCTCGTGAAAGGTTTTTCATTAGTAGCCGTAGGTAAGTACTTACCGGCAAGTTCTTTGTTCATAATTTTTGTTCCTTTGTGTGCCCTTATGTTTCCCTAAGTGCTGTGCTTAATTCATCCGGTAACCGCTGTAGGCGCAGTAGGGATGTACGCACTCGCTAATTTTAAGTAAGTTGCATTTCGAGATGCCAAATAAAAGGACAACTGTCGACTTAACAAACATAATAAACCCGATGCAGATCAAACAAATAGTAAAAGTTATGTTCCGACAAACACAACATTGATGCTTGTACTCCAATATTAAAAAATATTCTTTCGCTCGATGTAATATTTACCTATAGACCATGCATACTTTGACGACATGATTGAATACCCCGCTCATTTGGTCGGATTAAACTACTCAGGTTCAACCCTCCCATCAGTATCTGGAATTAGCATATCAACTGTATACCTGTCATGTATTAGTACACCTGTACTCCCCCGCCCCCGCAGGCCACCGGCCTGGTTCCCGCGTCCCAGTTTATCTCGCCCAGATAACCATATACCCGGATGCAACAAGTATAATGTTGATGCAATAATGTTACATCGTATGTTGCCATCTTGTAAACAGGCTGAAACATCTCATTTAGATGACTAAGTATCAGTCTCAGAGCCAACATCTTACACATGCCCCTAGTAGGCACTAAGTTATGTGGTACGAGTACCTACTTGGTATTGTAAAGATTCAATAGATCAAATCAAATATTTTATTTTGTATGAATTTTAGGTACATGGTAAATAAAGGTCTTCATAAAATTCTAAGTATCACTAAAATCCTACCATTACAGGCGTACAAAATCATTTAGATACCTACCTACCTGCTTGTGACGATTCCTCAAAATAGCACGGTAGGACCCTGTGTGACTGACTGACTGAATACACTAATGACACCACAAATATGCATCTATGCAGTCGTATACAATATTTAAATATTCTCAAAATGTTTATGAAGTAAGTTTTGACCGTACCTACGAACTTGTGGGCCTACACACGAAAGTCATGTTAAAAGTCAAAGGCTACGTGCATATCTGATCCGACCGCGAGTTTCCTGTCGATGTTTTCCTTTATTGTTACAGAATACGGTTGTTACTATCTTGACATGTATGTATGTAGGTAACTGATAGGTATAATTCTAGACACCGGAATAATCTCTGGTATATTGTCGGAGGTTCTGAAAATGTTTATATTCTAATGCTGCAATGAAATGCTATAACTTTCGCCGATTGCTATATCTACACTAATATTATAAAGAGGAAAACTTTGTATGTTTGTAAAAAATAATAGCCTAGTAAGTACTACCTACTAGCTTAATTTTGCAAGCTTCTTTTATTTCTCTAAGAAAATAGCTTCGACTCTGTAGACTAAAACATATCTCCAATAATATAAGTTAACCTTATTGTCTTTCGTGATTTTATTCCGTGCGAGCTTCAACCTTCGTGGAAAAATACCCATTACCATAACAACCAGCCCACATCGTTAATGGGAGACTGAGAATAATATTTATAGTTCATTATGGGTAAAAAAATCAATGTTCAATTTTTTCAGTCAATGTTTTTGCTTAGACATTTTCAATCCAGTTGAATCATCATTCGAAATCCATTTAGGTTATAGCATCAATCGAATCATTACGCAAATAAAGCTACAAAATTAAATGATTTGATTCCGAAGGCTTTCCAATAAAAATGAATAGGTAATTTACCACCGTTTGGAAATTAACTTGGCGTGTAGCTGAACTCTATCAAGATTGAACTTTAGGTTTTTTAAGCTGTGCAATGTAAAGATTTTCATCATTAGAAAGCTGTTCTTTGTAATATTCTACTGTGATAAACGGATCGCGGTACGTTCACCCCCATTGATCGACTTACCAGTAAAGTTCTAGATGTGGGAAGAACAGAGGCGGTTGACGTCAAAGTTTCTAATCTAGTTTGTAATAGGTCAAGGATAGTTGATCGCGTTCCAGAAGCCTGGATGTGTAATTTTGTGATGGTTATCCGCCATACTGCCAAGTTACACGAGTCGTCGCATCGCGTGACGCGCGCTGGCTTGCAATTTTAACTTTTCCACTTCGGCAACTTTGTTGATGGCGTGATGTTGATCTTTGTTTCAAATTAAGAGTAATTTTAGGCCAACTTTTTATTAAGTTTAAGTTGTAGGTACACAATAAATGTTGACACTGTTAACTTTGTTTGACTTTTAAATTAGGTTTGCTACAGATTCGAGATTCGATTAATCTCTGTTTGACGCAAAGTTTGACGCTTCCATATTACATTTGGGACCTGCAGGCCTATTGGCTATCTTTTACAGTGACCGTGACTAACTGGCTTCGGTTGTACACCGAACTTTGATGACAACTGAGAATTTCATAACATTGGTATTGCCTATCACATTGAGTGGATATCAAGTAACGGTGATTTACGGTGGGCGTGAACCGGGTTCCGGTGCTCTTCGCCACGCTTGAACATTCATTCATTCATTCACGACGATGTCATCGAATATTATACGGCTAAGTTTAGTAATACTTTTTGATTATTACAGTACTATATTTTAGGATACATTTTGTTTTAGGCGGTTTATTTATACTGACCTAAGGTTTGGCGGTAAATTCAAATTCATTTTATTTCAATGTATCGAGCGAGTGTACCTATTACTACTTAGTGAATTGTGTTTATCAAGTTCGTTTGTGTAAAAATATTGCTACATAAATCTACAATTAAAGGCAAGTACAACTAGCGTAAGTAACTTCGTAGACTCCCGGTAAAACGATAAAGATTTGTTTTTAGTGTGAATATGGTACTTAGCAAAGTTTTAGATCTTATTAGTTAGTTTTAAAAATGTAAATGTCCACGTTATTAAAATACTTTGTCAACTTACGTATAATATCTACTTTATAGATGCCACCAAGAATGTAAGTTGTTGGATACGACACAAGTTGAAAATCTGTCGCCAAGCACTTATGTAGGATATTTATAAATAAGCTGCACTTGAGACATTCCCTTGATGAGCTTACAAATACTCAAGTGGTCATGACACCGAATGACACGGGACTTTTTGTTGAAAAGAAAAAGTAGGTAAGTAAGTGGAACAACCAATTACCTACCTAAAAAACAAATTTTACTTTTAGGCCAAGGTCAGCGCTCCACTCTTACAGCTCGAAGGCAGAGGTCACAAAGACAAAGATATACTTAGTTAGGAATCGTAAGTATGTAAGAATTATAAATTTTAAATATTTTTTCTATATGCGGCGATACACTTACTAAATATCTGTAATCAAAATATGTGTAATCTGCCACTTATTGAATTCTTAACAAATTAAACAAGCAGATGGCCCACCTGATGTTAAGTGGTAAACATCACAAAGCAATGCCTCGTAAGTCACGCACGAAAGGATCGCGCCCTACGATGCACTGCCTTGCGTCCATCAGCTTGAGGCAAGGTACATGTGCCTGTAATAATGGTACCTACTATGATATGGAATTGTAAATAAAGTATTATAATATTAGATTTTATAGAACAAAATAAATAAATATATAATATTTTACTTAGTACATGCATGTTTTTTGTTTTTTTTACATTCTCAATATGTTCCAAAAGTACCCAACAAAGACACAGATATAACATTCAAATAGTAGGTAGGTACATAGATAAACTTTAAGCCTAAATATTTTTTTTATAAAATATAAAGTAAAATATGAATTCTATTCAATTATTAGGTACCTATGTACCTAATGTACCTATAAAACTAGCGCAGGCGGTGTCTCAATAATAAGAGCACGTCGTTTTCGCTCGTCTTCCAGCATATCCCAACAAAATAAGACGTGCCATACCTACCTACTTAACAACAAACACAAATCTCAACAACAGTCATCACTTTTACTAATTAAAATACCTATAACGGCTTCGGTGCCTATCAATAATATTCATTAAACACTGCCTCGGAGTAGTGTCTTTGACGAATAGGTAATGATCATCAATTTGTTGTCCACTATGCGTAGACAATCGCAATCTCTAGTCAAAATAGTGTTACGGTGACTAACAAATTGGGGTCGGTGACTATCGTCAATATCAAGTGCTCATGACGTCATTCTAGTTAGACACTGATGATAGCCAATACGAAACCAGCTGTTTGACAGCCGATTGTTGAACACTTTGGCGAGTGATCTTCACTAGGAGATATCCACCGAGATAGCCAATAGGCCTGCTGATAGAATAACGTACTTGGTTTACGAACGACAAAGTGGTCATATCTACATTAAAAAACTCGAAGATAACGCTTTATAGCATTAAATTCGCCTTTTTACTGTTATTTTTATGAACAATAAACTTTTTCAATCAATCAATCAGATAACTAGTATCTAATCACTAACTTATAGGATGATCAATCATCAGTTGCAGACTTCTAGACGAATATGATTCAAAATATGTAGGAATAACACCTACAATACAGGCAGGGTGGTACATGCTTGCACAATCATGTAAATAGAATCGTTATTTGTATAGAATTCCTTGAAAGATTTGATATTATATTTGTAAAACATAAGGAGAGGATTCCGTTCCGAAGATGGGCTCATATTCTATTTCCATCCTTTGAAGCACACAGATAGCTTATCGAGTTTTACTGTGTGACAAACGAAGTAGCACACACTATTAGGTCAAAAATTGTTCTGCAGATTTTTTCGATTTGTTCCTCTCCATTAGCTGGACCCTTGTGTCAAATTCGTTAAAATTAATCCATTAAGGCAGCCGTTTTTTATTGTATCTTGTGAATGTTGTTTAAGACGGTAATTCTAGGTACCATTAGCGGCGAGGTCAAGGTCAGGTGGTTTCTAAGCAACATGAACGACAACAAAGCAGGATAAATTATGACTTAATGCTTTCAGAACACGGTTTTGCGTTAAATATTACTAAGTTTAATAGTTCGCCTCGAGTCTTGTCATTTGAATTTGGTGAGCTGTAAAACATCTGTCCCGAGTTGGGCGCCAATTTCTGCGTACCTAGGCTTCTACTGTTTGTATCGAGTGTTTGGATTGTTCTAATGTAATGTATTACTATTAAGGGTTAAATTAAAAATGTCGCTAATGCTGCTGACAAACTTAGGATTTTGGCGCCCAACGTGGGGTACATGCATACGTGCTTTAGCAGACCTTGATGTATCTGTTTGGTTATAACATAGCTTGAATAACCCTATTATTGCGTCAAACATGTCATTCACCCAATTTATCAATTACTACGTTCACCTACCCAGCAGTGGACAGATTCGACAGATGTCTAGCCTTCTCAACAATCCGGAAGATTTTAGATTAATATTATAAACGCGAAAGTTTGTAAGTATGGATGGATCGATGTTTGTTACTCTTTTACGCCGTAACGACTGAACGAATCTGAATGAAACTTGGCAGAGAGATATATAGATTAATAGCACATAGGCTACTTTTATCCCGTGAGAATACCGGGATTTAAATCTGCGCGGGTGAAACCGCGGGGCGCCAACTAGCAGATACAATAAAATTATTCAAAACAAAGTTTACGTCTTATGAAGTAGGTACCTAGCACTATACACAAAAATATAAATAGTATGAGTATAATACCTAGACAGATAGGTAGGTGTGCCTTCACAGAAGTGCGTTACATTTCCTGACTATTAAAGAAGAAAGAAAAGAAAATACGTTTATTTGACATACTACAACAAGAAAAGAAATACATATAGAACGGACAGGTACTTAAGTAGGTATACATAATTACAGGTATAAACAGACAGACAAAACGAAAAAAGAAACATAGTACCAAAAAAACAAAAGAAAACATAATAGTACGCCAAAAAGGCCCTGACTCAACATTTGCTGCTTAAAGTAGGTAGGCTACCTTGCCAAGCAGCGCTGGTTTTCAGTCACTCTCACTATTGCAGGTATATCGACGCTGCCCAGCTGCGGCACCCCCGACACCATCGACAAGCTGCCGGAGCTGCCGGCGGCGGAGGAGAAGAGGCTGCGCCGCGCCGCGCACGTGCTGCAGCAGAGACTGGTGCTGCGGCAGTGGCTCTCCACGCAGCGCCTGCAGCACGCTTACTCCAAGTAGGCTCCACTCCACTTTGTCTTGTACAACTAGCTAATGAAACCAGCTGATGGCTCACCTGTTAAGGCGTTGACAACACCTAACATTTCTCTCGCTCGCACGATTAGACATTTTGATAGATATAAAATCACTAACCCCATTTTCGAAAAATCGCAAACAACCATTTTTTGTGCAATCACATTGCGCACAGTTTAGTAAAAAAATCATTTTGATCGGTACAAGTTTTCCTACTTAAAAGTTTGCTTTTCTAGTTTTCTTACATAAGCAAACTTTTGAGTAGGAAAACTTGCATCGATCAAAATCAAATTTTTACTAAACTGTGTGCAATGTAATTTCAGACAAAATGGTTGTTTGCGATTTTTCAAAATTGTACTTAGTGATTTTATATCTTTCAAAATCTCGAATCGTGCGAGCGAGAGGAATATTAGGTGTTGTCTTGTCAGAAAGCTTTGCCTCATAAGTCACGCACGATAGGAAAGGCACGTGCCCCACAGTACACTGCCCTGCGTCCATAAACTTGAGGCATAAAATAATTTAAATTTAACACAAGCGAGTTGTAATAAAATAAAAGTTTCATAAAAGTTTCCAAAACGTATCTAGTCATAAACTTTGCATAACTATTCGATAGCGAGCGAATCTGCTGAACTTGCAGTTTTATGAAAGCTGTAAATTTCACGAGGAGGATCCCCAAAGACCGTTTCAGACTTAGCAATTTATTCTTTGAAGTTTGTCTAGTTTCTATTCTACCGATATTTGTGGAATAGAAACTAGACGATTTCTAAGAATTGAATGGATGAATACTGAAATGATGTATGTGCAAACTTTATGCTTCTTGATTTTTCTATTTCCACGATGCTATTTTTTGACAGACCTGCCTTTATCAAAACAAAACAAAGTTACCCATCCGAGTTTCAAAATTAATTGCTCGACTTTGCTTCAGAAGAATTTCTTTGAATACGAAGCAAAACACTCGAGCGAGACTCTTGAACCTCCGTCGAGTGTTCAATCGAGTGTTTCCTCCAATCAAAGCTTAGAGAAATGGAAGTAATGGAAGCCAGACCCCAGCGAGAAAACATGTTTCGGATTTCTCTAAGAGTTTATATTCCTACAAAATTACGCGTTTCCGTCTAACGAACTTTATTTTAGTTGCTTCAAACGAAACGAAATTTAATGGTAAACGGTATTTAGAGTGAGTCTGTATCTCAGGAGACACCAACGTGAACTAACTTTTCTGATGCGGAACTTAGATTGGAAAGTTTGTATTTGGCCAGGATCATTTGCATACCTTTAATTAGTTCTAACTAGCTAGGTTCATATAAAAGAATAGTAACTTTTATTAGAACCTATAGTTAGAACTTAGTTTATTAGATTAAACCCAAAGCTGCAGAATAATGTAAATTAATGCTAAATCTAAATCTAACGTTATTCGCGGCTCGCTCGCTTTCTGGTTTGTTCCCCTTGTGACTTTAACGAGACGGGGTACGAGTTCCTCCAACGACTTTGAAATTATTTGGCGTCATTTATTTCTATCTAAGTAAGCTAGAGTAGCGAGAGCACTGGTGGTCTAGTGGGAGTGGCCCCGCCTTCCGATCCTAGGGTTGTGTTGATCCAAGCATCTTGATCCTAGGGTTCAAAATCGGCCGTGCACCAATGACTGCTTCTGTTCATTAGTTAATCACAATTCCCGTACTTTAATACGTATAGATGAAGGAATATCATCGCGAGGAAACTGCCATGACGAAGAAGCTAAAAAGTGTTCGAAGATAGTCTCTTTGAGACGCACTTAAAATCCTTACACCACATTTTTTAGAAGGAACTAGTGACATGACAACTAAGGACATTTATAATTTTTCAAATACGAAAAGTTGCAAAATTACCAAAGTAATCCGTGTTTATTCAAGTTGATATCATTGTGACAATACCGAAGCCTTAAACATTTATAGAAAAAGCAATCCAAGCTCGATGCTGTTGAACGAGCGGACACGTTTCCATATTCATACCCCTCCACCCCGTCTGCCAACAAAGGGTAGGTATTTACATTTTTATCTCTCTAACCCAGCCTCTTTTACTCAAAGCTAAAAAATTCTCATAGTGATATCGAGTGCTTATTTGGTTTCATCCTTTGTTATGGCTTTTCAACAAAAAACACGTAATAAAGTAAAAATTTAGATATCAAAATCAAATCAAAAAAATTATTCATTTGGAACTACGGAAGTGCTGTAACATTGAAAAACAAATTTTTAGAATTTTAGTGAAACATCACTATCACTACATAGTATAAAACAAAGTCGCTTTCTCTGTCCCTATATCCCCATGTCCCTATGTATGCTTAAATCTTTAAAACTACCCAACGGATTTTGATGTGGTTTTTTTTAATAGATAGAGTGATTCATAAGGAAGGTTTATATGTATAATGCATGCATGATATGTGCACCCGTGCGAAGCAGGGACGCGCGGGCGGGTCGCTAGTACTTTTATAAAGGTTGCAATAAACTTCGCAAACTGCGTAATTTTAAAGTGGAAAACATTAAAAGCTCCATAACTTTTATATTGGCTTTATTTTATAATATACCAAGCATTACTACTCGCTTTTTCATGTACTGTCACCAATAACGTAGGTATGGCGCTCGACCTAGGTATTATGTGGAAGTAGGTCAACAACTACCCTCTATACTCGTACACCTCCCTGTTTGATTGAACATGTCGAAAAAACTTTAAGACCTTTTTTAAATAGTTTTTTCTAAAGCTTTTAATCTCATTGCTTGGATTATTAATAAAAAAAACCAGTAAACTAAGCAGTACCTAATCGTGGGTTTGAGCTAGCATTGCATAATATTGAGCTAAAGTATTTTTAAATACTACTTTCTGATGGAACAAGAATTTAGGCCCAATTGATGTCAAGTGGTAACCATCACCTATAACAAGGCATTGCCTTGCAAGTCACGAACCATATGGACGTGCCTTAACACTATACTGCGTCTGTCAATTTAAGTTCAAATGTTTGCAAATGTGTCGATCCGAATTAAAGTCTGTTATGAATTGCTGAAAATCTTTCTCAATCCACTCACGTATTTCAGCGATTGAAATAATATTCGACGACCTCTGTGGCGCAGCGGGCGAGAGCCTGCCTGCTACGCAAGAGGTTGCGGGTTCGATTCCCGCCTTGGAACAAATTTGTGTACGATCTGCAGAAATTTGTTCCGATGGTCTGGGTGTTTTCTATGTATAATAAAAAATATCTATCTATGTAAGTATATAATGTATTAAATATATCAGTTATCTAGTACCCATAACACAAGCTTTGAATAGCTTACTTTGGGGCTAGATAGTGCTGTGTGGATTGTCCAGCATTATTTATTATTTTATTTATTTAATATTGTTATAATAGATGTGCTTGTGGATGGCTGGAAGGTAGTTGAAAAAATATGTCTCACATTTAGTGAGAAAGAAGTTATTTTTTAAGTAGATTTTTTGTTATTTTTTACCTGTATATTATACTGTTAATAATGTTTATTATTTTTCTTGAAGTGTCTATATTTTGTGGTTTAATTTTATTTATTTTTTGTTACTTTTTATATTAATGTTAGATTTCTAGTTTTAACGTATTAGATAAGTACATTTCTGTAAAGTTAGGAACTAGCTGTAAGTAAATAAATAAATAAATAAATAAAATGTTTTGCAGTGGCAGTATTTTGCGGCACTATGTCAGTGGAATATTTCTCCCCCTGCCTGTTATAAGTTAACGTCAAAAAATTCAATCTGATGTTAGTGAAAGCCCCGTAAACGACTTCATCGCGGCAATAATGGCGAAGGGTTCAGAAGGTTCCGATTTATTACCGTAGTGTTCTTATGGCTCCCATTTATCTCATGCAAGGGCCTAAAAGCGCGCGTATTTTCTTTGATGTATTACCTATATCTTCTGCTTCATTGATTTCAGCAGTTGGGGAAATGTTTTTGAGATTGTAGATCTACTCAACCCTGTTGAACTTCTCTCATAGATTTGTCTGGTTTTGGATGTTTATTTTGTCTCTGTTGGGAGGCTACTAGCTGTAGCTAAGCTATTATACTGCAACAAGGTATTGAACATTTGTAAATTTAATGCCGTACATGTAACTACATGTTTTTTTAAGGATCCCAGCTTTAATGTTTTTATTAGTAATTTTCCAGGACCGATGTTATAAACTGCTCTTAAATTCCTCTTCTACACACAAAATTATGTGGTGCTTATATCCGCAGCACAGCAAACAAAATACAGTACAGGCAGATTGTTTTTCATTGACAGATTAGTATGTTAGTTAGTATGAGATAGCAGTCTGATATTTAACCAAGTTCCAAAGGTGTTATGTAATTTGTTTTAGCACAAACACCTTGACCTTTGCCTCAAGCCAATAAATGAGCAAACCCGCTTCATTGTTATGTGGTTGTGAAATTAAAGCAAACTTGCCCCGTCTCAGTAGATAGGTATTGTTGTCGCCGAGACTCCAGCTTAAAACTTATTTCACTCGACCCTAGCTGTTGAATAGGCGGGTTGGTTTAAATTGGAACTTCTTTCATAAATATAAATAAATAAATATAAATATTGGTGGACTTTCCACACAGCACTATCTAGCCCCAAACTAAGCTTATGCTTGTAATATGGGAGAACCAGATAGCTGATATACTACTTAAAATACTTTTTTTTTTGTAAACACATACTTATAATATTATATAACACCCAGACAGAGAACAAACATTTATGTTCACCACACAAATGTTTGTTCACGGTGGGAATCGAACCCACGACCTACGGCGCAGAAGGCATAGCTACTACCAACTGAGCTACGTAGGCTGTCATAAATTACTTTCTTCTGCAATTTGTATTGTGCCACCTAGATTTTCACGGGCCTGTTTATAAAACTAATCAAATACTTATGAATAAATTTTGTAATAATAAAAAAGGATTAAACATAGGTACTTACACTTAGTAAAGTTTAAATATAGTTTTAAATGCCTTGGAATGGGTCTTCATGTTGTAGCATTCCGTTGTTTTTGTTGCTATTAGATAAACTGCCACAAATTGATTCATTTCCTTTGAGAAATCTAAAATATGAGTCGAAATTGACTTCTATATAGCAATTACCAAACGAGAACTTTCCACCCCATCGCCATTGTGTGCCATTATCTCGATAGCGTTTAAAGTCCCCATCAATTGCGCTACTTATCTAAGCGGTTAAAATAACACTTTGGCTCGTTTTACTGCCGTTTTAATAGTCTATTCAAATAAGGCGTTTAAGAGTCCGGTGACAGCGGCTCGCAATTTCAAGCTGCGATTGGCTATTATTTCATTTTATTTCATTTCGGGGAGGTTGTTTGAAACAATAACTCTAAAGAAACACGCATGAATACTGTTCGAACACAAATAATACAATAATATAAGGGAAATGTGCTTGAGTCAGAAATCATTTTGGTATTAGGTAAACGTAAGACCAAACATACTAATACCAAAATGATTTCTGATTCGAGCATGTTTCCCTTATATTATTGTATTATTTGTGTTCGAACAGTATTTATGCGTGTTTCTTTAGAGTTATTTTTTCAAACAACCTCCCCGAAATGAAATAAAATGAAATAATAGCCAATCGCACGTCGAAATTGTGAGCCGCTGTCACCGGAGCCTTAATATATCCCGCGGTTGAGAAACGGCCGTAAGCCCAGCAGTCTAGAGTAAAATTTGACCATGAAAGTTTAAAAACCCTATAAAAGAGAACACAATATAATGGAAATAAAAAAATGTTATAGTAACAAGGCCGTAAAGAGTAAAAAGTGGATAGGGAGGCCTATTCCCTGCAGTGAGACGAATGACGATGCAGGCTGAAATTATAAACACAAAATAACGAAATATAAATAACAAAATAATTGCTTTTGAGGTACACTTACACTTACTAATGTACAGTTAATTTTAGCCAACTATAAGTTTAGATGTGACGGCTAGACGTTAGTAGTTCTCATAAGCTTGGGCGCGTGGAACTGGCGGCACCTAGATTCAGTTCATAGTGATTTTTGTGATTCAATTAAAAACATTGACATAGACTTTGACTTGCCATTGATAGACATACTCTGATAAAACTTTGCGATAAAATATACCCAGACAGAGAATGTAAGCTTTTATCCTATCACACCTCGTTGTTTGGCTGATGAGCTTCTAAAGCTCATGTGTTAGAAGGTCTATAGACATTCCAAAATCCGATTGCTGCATTATTCTGAAACTGAAACAGCTTCACGACTTTGATCCCCAGGCACGGTAGATATCCCTTCAGATCTCACAGTACCAAGTACTAACTTTTTAGATTCTTTGAGGATGTCTAAGGGAGATAGTCAGAGGTACGTCCAAACATTACATTTGGCACATACCCACATTTTGCAGTAGTTAGTATTCCATACGTAACAGGTTGCAAGCCCATCGCCGCTGTTAGAATAAACTAACTGGTTTCCTCACGATGTTTTCCTTCTTTATTCTTTATTCTTTATTGTACACAGTGAAAATATACAGTAAACTTAAATAACAATACATGTACAAAGGCGAGCTTAATCCTAAAAAGAGTTCTCTTCCAGCAAACCTTGAAGGATTGTGAGAGATTGAAATTAGAGGTGGGTGTGTGTACAAAATGAGAGAGGATAAATAAATTATATTAATAACTACTACAACTATTAAAAAACAAGATAAAATAAATACCTAAATCTACACAAGACATATGTACTTAAACATACATATATTGTTTATACTTATATACAAAATATATAATATATATACCTACTTACGATATATATGATAAATATATACATATTATAATATACATACTCAAAGGGAAAGATAGTGCTCTTTGACTTTAGCTTTAAATATACCAAGCGAGGGACTAGCGCGGATAGAATAAGGGAGAGAATTCCACAATTTGACTGACTGGATAGTAAAAGAGCCACCATAGCGACTTGAAGAGTGAAGAGGTGTTTTTAGTAAAAGAGATTTGCATGTTCTGCAGGACTCACCATGTGGGATAAGGAAATCGAAACGCTCACGGAGATAAGAAGGAGAGAGAGGGTTGTTGGGTCCTTCACCGTTTAAGAGCACTGGCATTGCGCACATAAATTTTTCGATAGAAAAATACATTGGTGCACGACCGGATTCGAACCTGCGACCTTACGATCGGAAGGCGGGGTCACTCCCACTAGACCACCGGTGCTCTACATTATTCAGCTTGTTTAAAGTTGCCTATTCGTTACCAAAGTAGGCCAAGCCCAGCCAGATTACATCAGCACAGGCGTTCCGGAGCGAAACCAAATTGAGGGCTGCTAGTTCAAAACTAACGGTCACAGTCTTGAATGAAACTACTGGTTTGAGTGCTTGGAATGTAACTAAATTAATCAACCCCCCCCCAGAAAAGGGAGAGTGGCTCTAGGCAAGTTGCATTTCTCGTGCCCAATGTTATATGTAGAGCCTTTGGTTAGTATAGATACTCTCAAAGAATACTCTCATTGGCTATAAATAAATAAATAAATAAATAATGCTGGACAATCCACACAGCACCATCTAGCCCCAAAGTAAGCTACTCAAAGCTTGAGTTATGGGTACTAGATGACTGATATATTTAATACATTACATACTTACATAGATATTTTTTATTATACATAAAACACCCAGACCAACGGAACATATTTCTGCAGATCGTACACATATTTGTTCCGGGCCGGGAATCGAACCCATAACCTCTTGCGTCGCAGGCGGACTCGCCCGCTGCGCCACTGAGGTATGGGCTATACTTGCTTGCGATTCAATAGTCAACCGTCTTTAAAAATTAATAGTGGTTCGCACTGAAATCTTGTGATGCGATCTGAATACTCTAAAAATTAAAGTAGTAAGAGGTAAATCCTAACATTATATTATATTATAGCCCAACATACATATATATTAATAATTCCGTCAAGGGCTAGTGTACGGTGAACTCGATTAAAAACTTACCTGAAATATAACATAAAAAAATGAATTTTGTCTGCCATCTCACCTGATGGAAAGTGAGAAGGAGGTGATGATGCAGTCTGAGGTGGATCACGCTTGGCTATTTATCCACTTGTTTACTTTTGTCATAAAAATTACGTTCAATAATAATAACGTTCCGGAAATACCGACGACGGTAAAGAGTTCCACTCCTTGGCAGTTGTTCGCATGGATCGTTACCGTCATTCATTATTCACGCCCGGGTGCTACTTACCGGTAATCCTGGTTAATGGGTAGCTAGTGAGGCAGCTCGAATTTGCAAAATAGTTTCATTTTATAACGACGTCGTTAAAGTATCGCAGTTTTGAACAATTTTCAGCTCCGAAGAGTAGTAGAGCTCTTTGTGAAGGGCTCGTCCGGGGAAGTACTACCACCACGCCTTTTTCTGCCGCCAAGCAGCAACGCTGTGTTTCGGTTTGAAGAGTGAGGTCGCCGGTGTAATTACAGGCACATGAGGCTTAACATCTGTATGCCTCAAGTTGATGGACGCAGGGCAGTGCATCGTAGGGCACGTTCCTATTGTGCGTGACCTACGGGGCAATGTTTTGTTTATAGGTGATGGTTACCACTTAACATCAGGTGGGCCATCTGCTTGTTCCATCAGCTAGTTGTATAAAAAAAAAAGCTCCAGACTGATATTAACGCTATTGTTTGTAGTTGTAGCTTATGCTGCTCTCTACTAAGCTTTTTCACCTCAGATATCTGCGTTTTTCATATACTATCCTGCAAAAAAGTTGTAAGCTATTCTCATAATGTAATTCCATTATTCTATCATCTATTCCAAATAGGTGCATAACGATCTTGCATAATTTACATTTTGTTGGATAGCTATCAATAGAATTAAACTGCGGATCCTAAGTGTCTGATTGGTAGGTAGGCAGGTACATTCTGTCATTCGTTCGACGCGCGGGTTAACTGTGCGGTCGTTTGCTGCGGCATCGTTAACAAGTTTTGACAAATTGGACATGTTTGTGTTATGTTTTGGGATTATTTTGAATATTATGTATAGGTATAATTTATGTTTAACTAGCGACTTGCCCGCGTGCGCCCCGGCTTCGCACGGGTGCACATATCATGCATGTATTATACTTATAAACCTTCCTCTTGAATCACTCTATCTATTAAAAAAACCGCATCAAAATCCGTTGCGTAGTTCTAAAGATTTAAGCATACATAGGGATATAGGGACAGAGAAAGCGACTTTGTTTTATACTATGTACCTAGTGACAATGGAATTCCGCAGTCACGCCTGAATCAATTAAGTATTTATTATTTTTGGAATTGCTTCATGCCTGCAAAATCTTTATAATTTGGATTAGAACTAATGTTCTTACTGTCTACTTCAAGTCCTCAATTCAAAATTTCTGCTTCCTTCTGTCACTTCGACGGGCAACATACGCTTCTGTCAATTATATATTGCACACCAGTGCACACCACTCATTGCAAATCGCACTACGCCCAGTGAACATTTGAAGCTAATACGAGACAGTATTTTTTTAACTTTCGCGATCATAACACATAGTTTGAAATATTACATGGGTATTTTTAATACGAGACCACAGTGACCTCCACCCTCTGCCCTCGGAAAGAACCTCCACAGTATGTATGTTGTATTTTTATTCCTAATTTTATCCGCATATCCGTTAGTCGTTTATCAAATGCCGAACCATTAGCTGTGACCCGAGAAGCCTGTTCGCTCCTTCATCGACCCCAAAAGATAAAGGTCGCATAATAAACAAATGTAATGGGAATAGGAGATCGAAATCGGTTTATGTACTTATTCGTTTTTGCACGAGATTTGTATTTTATTCATTGTATTATTTTTACTTCAAACGGGGTATTTACCATGATTTATGAGTTTCATTGTTTCCCGATATTTCGGCATAGTTGCATGCGCCATGATCACGGGCCGAAATATCATCGGGAAACGATCAAAGTCAAATCATCGTAAATAACCCGTTTCAAGTGAGAATAATGTTCATACAATGATAGTTTCAAAAATTGTATTCATTGTAGCCGGTATCGTTTTATCAAAGTTATTTAACTATGTTAAAATTATGTGGGTATGTGCCAAATGTAATGTTTGGACGTACCTTAGACATCCTCAAAGAATTTCGAGTTAGTACTTGGTACTGCGAGCAGTAACAAGTACTAACTCAAAATTCTTCAAACACTTCAGATCTCTATCTGAAGGGATATCTACCGTGCCTGGGGATCAAAGTCGTGAAGCTGTTTTAGTTTCAGTTAAAATTATTGGCATGGTTTAACGTTAAAAGCAGACGCCCTATGTAAAGTGTTGTTCCAGACTCCTCAGTCTGGACGTATCCTCCATCGAGGATGTCTACTGGCTGGAGGACTCCACAGCGCGCCACGTCCTGGACCCGAAGGATTTCAATGCGTGGTCGGCGGCGCGCCAGAGCCTGCCGACGGGAAAGGATACCCTGCTTGCGCTGAAGGCAGACCTCTGGAACACTGTGGTCAAGAGCAGTAGGCATCAAGATGCTTGGACATGGGGTAAGCAAGGAACGGCATCCGCGCACCAACATACATTACTAACAGTAGCGCCCTGCGGTTTCACCCGCGCAGTGTTAAATCCCGGTATGTTTTATTCCAGACTATAGGTAGTATATCTTTGTGCCAATTTTCACCAGGATCTGTTCAGCCGTTCCGGAGTTATAGAGTAACAAACATCCATCCATACTCACAAACTTTCGCATTTATAATATTAGTAGGATTCTTGCGCAGCAGCAGTTATTTTTTGGTTTAGCGTGACAGACAACTATCATTATCTTCTTGCCCTCAGCATTCTTATAAACTTTAAATAAATAAGCTCATGGCTTATCTATGGTTTAGTATAAAATCTCAGATTTCTAGGTACTATGATCATTATTAATGTGTAGACGTTCCATAAAGATGAAAGTGTCCAAACTCAAAATATCATGTATTGTCTAGGTCTATGAGTGCCGTGTTATTTGGATCGAACTACGAACTACTATTTTAAGAATTCGTAGCTCGATACTCGATACCCAAGACCTGACCGATGTCCATAAAATACCTGACCAGCTTGCCTTATCAAACGCTCAGTATTTTTATGACTTTGAGTGCACCATCAGACTTTTGAAGTCATCATAATGACGACCTCAGTGGCGCAGTGGCCGAGAGTCCGCCTGCGACGCAAGAGGTTGCGGGTTCGACTCCCGCCTCGAAACATATTTGTGTACGATCTGCAGAAAGTTCCGTTGGTCTGGGTGTTTATGTATATATAAATATATATCTATGTAAGTTATTAAATATATCAGTCATCTAGTACACATAACAGAAGCTTTGAGTAGCTTACTTCTTCTTCTTATCGTGTCACTAGTTTCTTTCGAAACAGTGTGGTGAAAGGATGCTGTGTGGATTGTCCAGCATTATTTTATTTTTATTTTTAAGTACCGTGTGCCTTTGATTTGAAGGCGGCATGCTGGTGGTGTCCGTCTCAGTGTGCGGGCTGGTGACGCTGGCCGCGATGACGCAGCCCTCGCTGGCGCCCGAAGCGAAGCATTCGCTTCTACAGTACGTCACCGGGAAGTATTTGCACCCGGGCAGTTGTAAGGTGAATCTGTGACCAGACCTGGAACAAATTATTTTTATAATTCCAAAAGTTATTTTCCGAGCGGATTTCCGATTTGAACCTGCGACCTTCCCCTTGATACGGGGCTACGTTACCAACTGCGCCGTCGGAGTCCAATCACACTCGACGAATAACTCTTGGACATAATGCTACTGCGGTAATCACAAAGATTTTATAATGTCCCAAAAGTTATTCTCCGAGCGGGATCTGAACCCGCGACCTTCCCCTTGATACGGGGCTGCGCTACCAACTGCGCCACCGGAGCTTTAATCACACTCGACGAATAACTCCAGGACATGTTACTACGGTACTTATGCGACCGTGGTAGTGTAGTAATCACTATAAAAAAATACAAAATTGGAACTTATTGGTACAAACTGCGTTTATGTATATTTTTATCGTAATATTGGTAAAAAGCTAAATTACATTACTTATACGGGCATACTACAAAACATCCTTCAGAAAGTCTACGATGGAGTTAATTTTTTTTTGTTTAAAACCTTTTAGCGCTCCTTGCAGGCATTTTCGGACAAAACAGTCTACGATACAAATCCCATGATCGATATATTTAACGTACATATTGGGTTGTTATTTTTAACAACTTCAAACTCCTAGTATGAAATCGGTATGTCCTCTCAGGTGGAATGGGGTTGGGAAGAACCAGTGACGGTGGGAGAAACGATGTGCTTCACAGTGGTGTGCTTCCAACGCAACGGACAGCCATATCCCGTGTGCGATACCGATGGACTCTGTGTCGCCATCAGCCATGGGAACAGAAAGGTACATACATATCTACAGAGAGTAGTGGTGGTCTAGTGAAGAACCCTCGCCTTCCGATCCTCAAGTCTTGACTAAGTAAAGCAACTCGAATTCTACAGCATAAAAACACTAGCGCTAATATTACTAAGGTGTCTTAAATAGTTTATCCCTTCTTTCATTAATACAAATATTAAACAGTGTTGGTACTAGCAGTCTCCCTTGCGTAAGCCCGTTTGCAGTCAATAATGGTTGGATCTAAAGTTTGTTGTTGTAAATAATTTACCCGATCTTTCATTAATATAAATATTAAACAATGTTGGTGCTAGCACTCTCCCTTGCGTAAGCCAGTTTGCAATCAATAATGGTTGGATCTAAAGTTTGTTGTTATAATAATTTACCCGATCTTTCAACAATATAAATATCAAACAGTGTTGGTGCTAGCACTCTCCCTTGCGTAAGCCCGTTTGCAGTCAATAATGGTTGGATCTAAAGTTTGTTGTTTTGAAAGTGATTTTAGTGGGATTTTATTGTAATATCTGCAGCTGGTGAAACAGATAGCCGCAGTGACGGAGCTGGGGTCAGGGGATCCTGCACTAGCGCACACGGTGCGAGTCAAGTTCACTGTGCGTACTGCCGGCATCTACCTCGTCTCCATCACTATTGGTAAGTCAGTGTTATCTGTACTCATTATAAACGCGAAAGTTTGTAAGTATGGATGGATGTTTGTTACTTTTTGAACAAATTTCTGCAGATAGTACACAAAGTTCCTCTTGCGTCGCAGGCGGACTCTCGCCTGCTGCGCCACTGAAGTAAGAGAAGTGCATTGAGCGCTGTGGTTTGGTTGAAGGCGGCGTCGGTATCGGCGGGTCGCCGTTCCGCAAGTGGTTCGTGGCGGGCGGCGTGGAGGCGCGCCGGTCGCGGGTCGCGCGCGCGCACGCCGCGCTCGTGCTGGGCTGCGCGCGCGACCGCGCCCTGCATCTCTACCCGCGCGACCAGTTCGACAACCCGGCGCCGCTCGACCAGCCGCACGCGCCGGTACTACGCGCTGTGGTCTATCCCCACACATCAGTGCCGTGGTGCCGTCTCAGGGACGGGGCAGGTACTTCGTGGCTTCGTGCCGGCGCGGGCACGGACATGTGTGATCGAGCTCATAGACAATGTATGCAATTATATTTTTGTAGACTCCTGACGAAACACGTCCCTGCAGCAACCCTGACATGGCACTGATGTGTGGGGATAGACCTTTACTCATTAACATCATACTATTGCAGTCCAGTCACTGCTGGACATAACTCTCTCCAATGTTGCGCCACTGGGCCCAGTCGACTCTTCCCATCCAGTTGCTACCTGCCACTCTACGCAAGTCGTCGCTCAAGCTAGTCTGATACATAGCATTACAGCACTTCAATACATCCTGAGGGGAACACCTTCGAAGTAGAACAGTTTCCTTACTCTGCCCGACAAATCAGCTCCGGGCAGAGCAGCCATGTTTGTTTGTTCATGTAAGGTAGTTCCCAAGTTCTTTATTGCAAGACTGTATTGTCAATAGTACTACCGAAGTGCAGGCAAGAGAAATCGGCCCTTGCACAAGAGTTCATGCGCACAGTTCGGGAAGTGGGAGGACTGTCCACTTAGTTTTAGAGAAAGCAATGTGCTACGTTTTACTAACGTGCATGGTAACTAATGGTAAGTAAATTGTAGCGGTAATTCTAGGATTTCGTTAAATACAGTGTAAATAAAGTAGAATCCGGAACACTACCTTGTGAAACACCAAAAGTAATCGGAAACTGTGGACTTAGTTGACTATGTATTATCACATATTGCTTTCGGTTCATTAGAAAGTTCTTAAACCAGTCGAGGGTTACTTCCATAGATTGCAATTTCTTTAAAAGCATACTGACTGAGACCGTGTCGAAAGCTTTTGCTAAATCAATAAAGACTCCTACGCAACATTTACAGCTTTCGCTGTGTGGATGGAAGATTGGCAGAGCGTGACCTTGCTTTTCGTCTTCGGTCGATCAGTCCTTCCAAAAGCCATATAATATTGCTTATAAGAAACAAAGTAAAAATGCTCTAAATACGGAACCAAACGAGCTGACTCGACCTTTTCGTTCTGCGTAGCTCACGTGACTGTTTTTCTTTCAGGGTTTCAGCATAGAGATCAACACCCTAGGCGAGCCGGTAGACCAGGAATTGTCAAATAGCGTCAAGTTTGCGTACGACAATGTGAATCAACGCGTCACAATGACGCTGTGTTTCCCGATCCCAGGGGTCTACCATGCCACGGTGTACTACGAGGGCAGCATATTGCATGATGGACAATTTGAGTGCATTGTACTTACTGGTAAGATAATTTATGTTTTAGAACAGAAATAACATTGAAATCCTATAGAGCAGTTGTGACCTATATAGGTGATCCTAACTGAGATCTTTGGATGTCAGCGTTTTAGCCTAGAACCAATCCAAAATCAGTCATTGGATTCCCACTTCAATTTTGTGTTAGTACCGACTGTATATTGCTAATTATCGGTGAAGGAAAACATCGTTAAGGAAACCAGTTATGAATAAAATATTTTTTTATTTAACACAGTGAACGACTGCCACTGGTAAAAAGTAAAATTTTAAAAGAACATAATAACTTAAAATAAAATATTGGCACCACACTGTGACAGCATTTATCGCCCTGTGTGGCCAATGTTTCTCTTTCGTCGACGTCGGTTGTAAAACTATTTACTTTGTGATAATGTTTGCAGCGAGCGACATGGCAACAGTGCAACGCAACATATCGTCGAAGCGGCACAACATCTGCTACGAAGCCCGCCTGCTCTCTCCCGGCAAGCCGCGCCGAGTGCTGTGCTGCGTTAGTCCGCGACAGCTCACCATTAAAGACTATATTCTTAAAATTATACCAAAGAGAATCACTGCTTTTAGACTCTGCCCCTCAACTAAGGTAATTCATTGATCCTACCGGCTGCGCCAATTTTGAAGGCATGCTCCACATTGTTTTAATATTTTTACTGTATCTGGCTCAGGATTATGTAGACTAGTAGCGTCTCGCGGTTATAACTGCGTAGTTTTAAACGCCGGTATTCCCACGAGATAAAAAGTAGCCAATGTGTTATTTCAGACTATAAATAAATAAATAATATATATATATATGTGCCAATTTTCACCAAGATCCGTTCAGCCGTTCTGGAATTATAGAGTAACAAACATCCATCCATCCATACTTACAAACTTTCGCATTTATAATATTAGTAGGATATGACATGCCATAGGGAATAGGACAAGCTTTGGCTTAGTTTGGGGCGAGATAGTGCTGTGTGGACTGTTAACTAATATTTATATCAGCTATCCGGTTCCCGTATGACAAGCGTTATCTCAGTTCGGGGACAGCTGGTCCACCATTGATTGTGTCCGCAACTTGCAGTTGGTGCTGTCCCCGCGCGGACCGGACGCGCCGCCGCCGCCGGGCGGAGAGTTCACGGTGGAGGACGGCGCGCAGCCGGCGCTGCGGCTCGCGTCCGCGGAGCGCGACCTCATCGCCGCCACCTTCACCAGGCTGCTGCTGGCCAACTGCGGGGGAGAGGACACATTCAAGGTACCTACTAGTAAAATAAAATAAAAAGAGTTTTTTTCCTATAGGTACACTAATTACACAAAAGAAAAAAATAATCTAAATTATCCAAAAAAATATAAAAATTAACTTTAAACTGAGTTGTAGGTTAACTTAACTTTACTTAACAAGGTAACTAAGCTCGGATACATATTGCGATACCCGAAAAGGGAAGAAGATGATTAGATAAGATTGGAGAAAAAGTTTATCGTACTGCTACTACTAAGGATGAATGGATGAACGAATGGATGGACGTTTGAAACTCTTTCACGCCGGCACGGCTGAACAGATCTGGATTAAACATGGCAGAGAGATAGATTATAGTCTAAAATAGCACAGGCTACTTTTTATTCCGTGGGAATACCGGGATTTAAATCTGCATGGGTGAAACCGCGGGGCGCAACTAGTTCATCATATGGAAAAGGCTAAGCAAAGAAGGTTACAAAGCAATGCAATGCAACACTAACCGTGTTGCATTGCATTGCATTGTATTGCAACATGTCGATGGATAAAATACATGTTATCGGTAACAATTTAAGATTATTTTAAAGTTTCAAGCTAAGATAGTAAGCGCTTTGGTCTGCGTACTGTAAGCTCACTATCATTTATGTAATAAATAAATAAAATAAATAAATAAATTGCAGAACAAGCAGGAGTTCTTCTACAGCGAGGTGCGCCGCGCGCACGCGCGCCACGCGCACGACAAGCTGGGCGTGCGCGTGGCGCGCGCCGACCTCGTGGCCTCCAGCCTGCGCGCCACGCGCCACTTCTCCGTCGCCGACTGGTGCAAGAACTTCGACGTCTCCTTCCAGGGAGAGCAAGGCGAGCGAACCTTACACCTCTTACTCACATTCTCACCCAATGCTCTAGCGTAAGAGTATAGAGCTCTTTGTCAAGGGCTCGTCCGGGGAAGTACTACCACCACGCTTTTTTCTGCCGCCAAGCAGCAACGCTGTGTTCCGGTTTGAAGGGTGTGCTCGCCGGTGTGATTATAGGCACGTGGGGCTTAACATCTGTATGCCTCAAGTTGTTGGACGCAGGGCAGTGAATCATAGGGCACGTTCCTATCGTGCGTGACTTACGAGGCAATGCTTTGTTATAGGTGTTGGTTACCACAACATCAGGTGGGCCATCTGCTTGTTCCATCAACTAGTTGTGAAAACTAATCTAAAATGACGTCGCCTGGTCGCCCATCATTCAGAGTCAACGTCTAAATATATATTTATTCAATAAAAACACATGGATCACTTTGAAACGCGACCTAAGCTTAGAAGAACAAGCAACAAACTAGGCTCGGCTCCTGCCGCTATTCTGTATGATCCTCGTTACAATGTGATAAAATACTATCAGAGAAAGGAAAAATACACGCCTCCTTCATTTTTTCCACTAATATCACATTGTGGAGATTGTTCTTCCTGGAAATGTATAGGGCAGGCCTGATGAAGATGGATGTAGGTACCTAGTTGATTTGTCTGAGTTTAGAATGGGCGTCGTATATTTTTCAGAGGGTAACATTCAAAGCATTGGATGTCTATTACTCAATCACGCCAGAACGGCTGAAAGTACCGGAATGAAATTTGGTACAGAGATAAGATACTAGTGCGTTTCCTAGTATCTTATCTTTATAGGTACTTTTTGTCCCGTGGGGATACCGGGATTTAAAACTACGCGGGTGAAACCGCGGGGCGCAGCTAGTCCTTCCTACTCATATTATAAACGCGAAATTTGTAAGTATGGAGGGATGGATAGATGTTCGTAATTCAATAAAGTTAACTGAACGGATCTGGATGAAATTAGGCAGAGAGATAAATTATAGCTGGAATAGCACATAGGCTACTTTTTATTCCGTGGGAATACCGGGTGAAACCGTGGGGCGCAGCCAGTTTATATATTGGACTTAACTTTGTGTGCAGGGGTTTTTTTTAGCATCTCGAAATGCTCCATAATATAAACTGTTGCTATTTTATGCAACAATATTATCCCTCGTACTACAAAAGGGTGCCTAACTTCAAACAATGTCTAAAATAAGCGCTGTCTCTGTTTGCCATTACGCAATGGTAAGAGATGGCATCAGTTTAAGTATAGTTTATCGTTTGATTATTTTTTTGTAGTAAGGCCCTATAACTTCATGTGTTCATGTGTGCAGGGGTGGATTGGGGCGGCGTGCGTCGCGAGTGGTTCTCCCTGCTGTGCGCGCAGCTGTTCGACGCCAAGTACGGCCTGTTCGTCAGCTTCAACGAGTCCGCGGCGGGCCTCGTGCATCCGAATCCAGCCTCGCAACGGCCCCCGCATCTCAAGGTAACCAGCCCTGGAAACTCCACTGCTAGACATGCGGCCTTCAATTTTCTGTTTGTTTTTTCTTAGCTAGCTTAGCTTATTCCGTTTAAAGAACTTTATGAATTATTCATTTACAACTCATAAGAAGGACTTTTCAGCCCACTTATAATGAGTCTTAATACTATAAGTAGCTAGTAAGTTAGTTTTATTTCAGTGCATAATCTAAACCTATGCCAACCTTTTTCGAAATGTTACTGCGCATTTTGTTCAATGTACTGTCAGCACAGCAGTTCCTCTGCCTTTAAAACCCCTAATTATTTAAAGGGTCAGCAACGCGAGTGTGACACCTCTGGTGTTACAAACGTCCATAGGCTGCGGTATCCGCTTCCCACCAGGTGGGCCGTATGCTTGTTTATACCGTATGCTTGTTTATTACCTTGGTGGTATAAAAAAATATGTTATCGACAATTACACTATTAAGCAGTTTATTTTTTCAGTGGTGTTCCTCAAGGGTCAGTGCTTGGGCTCCTGCTTTTTATTATTTACTCTCTTGTGTAATTAGTTGTGATTGATTCAGGCATGTTTTCTAAAAAAAAAAAAATAATAACTATATATACACGAATCAATGAATTATATTTAAATTAGAATATTTTTTTTTTTTATACAACTAGCTGATGGAACAAGCGGATGGCCCACCTGATGTTAAGTGGTAACCATCACCTATAAACAAAACATTGCCCCGTAGTTTACGCACAATAGGAACGTGCCCTAAATTATTATTAGTGTGCGCGCGGAATATTATTATTATTAGTGTTAAAATCAATCGATTAATTTTATTTAGAATGTATAATAATAGAATGTATACCAATTGCATGTTATTTAAGTACTTTTTATGGGAAATAAACGGCTTTATTATTATTATTATTATGTTTTCTACACCGTTTTATTTTTATTATTTATTTTAGAATGGTAATTATTAAAACTCGTGTCTCTGTCCCCAGCTAAAGCACTTTGAGCTAGCAGGCAAGTTGTTTGGCAAGTGTTTGTACGAGAGTGCGCTGGGCGGGTCGCATCGACAGCTCGTGCGAGCCCGACTCACGCGTGCCTTCCTCGCGCAACTAATCGGCCTGCGCGTGCATTACAAGGTACACTACATTAATGCACGTGCATTACTAGACACGCTAAACTCGTATAGTCAAATCTAAAAAGTGTCTTAAATCTGTCGACATACCAAATGCTTTGCAGATCGGACTAATGCTTTGAATGTTATCCTTTGAAAAATACTGGGTACCTACCTCTATCTTCATCAGGCTGAAGAAATCCACTGCTGGATACAAGCCTCCCCTATACATTTCCAGGAAGAACAACCTCCACAATGTCGCCAGTCCATTAGGAAGGAGATACCTGCCTACCTGCCTACATTTACGACACTTACCCCCGGTTTCTGAGAGCGCAACAAACAAAATGTAAAGTCCTTCAGGGTAGGCAACGCACTGACAACGCCTCTGGTGTTGTTGTAGTCTATGGGTGACGGTGACCGCTTACCATCAAGTGGATCGTTAGCCTTTTTGTCAATCTTTTACATAAAAAAAGCGCGATCAACACTAATCGGCTGTCGGCTGTAAGTCACTTGCTATCTCTATCGAATTTGAAGTAAAAGATGAAATAGCAAATGACTAGCCGATTAGTGTTGATCAGCTTTCAGAAACGGGGGTAAAATTCTAACTTCTAAATTGTAAGAGTTTTGATATTGTTTGTTTATCCACACAGCATCATCTAGCCCCAAAGTAATGTCTTAACCCACAGCTATGAACAATCATGCCCCCTCGTGACACCGAAACAGGGAACAAACCGACACTGGTGGGGTCCTGAACTGCAAAGGCTACGCTGCAAAGTAAGGAAACTATTTAACAGAGCAATAAACACCCGAAACCTAATAGATTGGGATAAATACCAATCAACAAAAACAATCTACAAAAAAATGATACGCCTCAAACAACAGGAAAGCTGGAAACGTTTCTGTACCAACATAGACAACACCAGCCAGGCAACCAAAGTAAAAACCATACTATCCAGCGAACCAGCGCGCACTGTTGGATACCTCAAAAAACCTGACAACACTTACACAAAAACAGACGATGAAACCAGTGAACTACTACTAAAAACTCACTTTCCCGGGTGCCTAATAACGGACACCCACGAATGGGAAGCACACAGTGAACGTACAGCTAGTAGCCATGACTGGACCACAGCACAAAACCTTATCACGCGCGAGAAGGTACTTTGGGCTATCAACAGCTTCCTTCCCTTCAAATCTCCAGGACCAGATGGTATCTTTCCGGGCCTACTAAGATGGAGTTGCGAACTCCTGGCCGACCAACTAGTTAACATCTTTAGAGGCTGTATCGCCCACCGATACATACCACAGAAATGGAGAGAAGTGAAGGTTATATTCTTACCAAAACCAGGTAGAACAGACTATACAATGGCGAAATCCTTCCGGCCGATTAGCCTTACGTCGTTCCTCCTAAAAACCCTTGAAAGGTTATGCGACCAGGAGATAAGAACCAATACTCTCCGACGACAACCACTTCACCCACATCAACACGCCTATAGCCCAGGCAAATCTACTGAATCCGCCCTCCACAGCGTAGTCTCCAGGATTGGCGGCGGACTAACCACAAAGCAATCAACCCTAGGCGCCTTCATAGACATAGAAGGGGCTTTTGACAAAACTACCTTCACTAGTATGGATCTAGCACTAGCAAGATACGGTGTCGCGCCAACACTAGCAGAATGGATAAACAACATGCTCAGATACAGAGCAATACAACTAACAGTAAACACCACAACAAGAGGCATAGTGGCGAGAGGCTGCCCACAAGGTGGCGTACTATCGCCCCTACTATGGAACATAGTGGTGGACGAACTTATCCGAAAACTGAACGGGCGAGGTCTCTTCACAGTGGGTTATGCAGATGACCTCGCCATCCTCGCAACCGGATGCTTTGAGAGTGTACTATGCGACCTCATGAAATCAGCCATGAAAATAATAGAAAACTGGTGCACTTGTCACGGTTTATCAGTCAACCCCATAAAAACGGAACTAATACTGTTCACACAAAAAAGGAGTCTGGGCAACTTAAAATTGCCCAAGCTATTTAACACTGATCTGAAACTCACCAACGAAGTCAAGTATCTAGGAGTCATACTGGACAGTAAACTCCTATGGAACAAACACCTTGACTACAAACTAAAACGAGCGAGTGCCACATTCTTTCAATGCAGTAGAATGCTGGGAAAAACATGGGGGCTATCGCCAAAAATAACCTTATGGCTCTATACAGCCATAATAAGACCGGCAGTCACATACGGAGCAGTCGTATGGTGGAACAGAACCGAACTCAGCACCGTGATCAGGAAGCTACAAAGCTTCCAGAGAATAGCATGCTCTGCAATAACGGGTTGCATGAGAACAACACCAACGGCGGCCCTAGAGATCATCCTGGGCCTAAAACCACTTGACCTACACATACAACAAGAAGCAACGATGGCTGCTATCAGACTCAAACACTTGAACATATGGGGAACCACCAGAAGCCCACACGCATCTATTCTGGAAAGAGCGACATCACACGTACCGCTAATAGCGGCACCGTGCGACAGGATCCCCAAACAACAAATATTCCAGAAACACTACCACATAAAAACACACGAAAACCCAAGAGATCAATCGGGCATCAATGAAGTCCGAGTATACACCGACGGGTCAAAAACCGAGAAGGGAACAGGCGCCGGTGTGCACTCAATGGATCTCAACATAAACATAACTATGACACTAGGCGCACACAGCTCAATTTTCCAATGCGAATGTGCAGCCATAACCGAAGCTGCAACAGCTATCAACAGGAGAGGAATCGACAACTACAACATCCGCATCCTCTCAGATAGCGCGGCAACGCTCAGAGCCTTGGAGAGCCACAACTGCAACTCCTTGCTCATACACGAATGCCACCTTGCCCTAGAGAGCATTGCTACCAAAAACAAGGTGACTCTACAATGGATAAAAGGACACAGTGGATCCCTTGGAAATGACGCCGCTGACGAGCTGGCCAGAAGAGGATCGGAAACACTAACCGAAGGACCGGCACCTTTCCTCCCTCTGCCATTCTCGCAGCTACGCACATGGATGCGACAATACTACCAAAACCAACACGAACTACGCTGGACACGGACGACTGACTGCAGACAGTCAAGAGCAGCAATACCAGCAACCTCACCTAGGCTAACACGACGCCTAATAAACCTACAACGACGAGACCTAAGAACCATTGTGGGGACCATAACAGGTCACTGCCCACTGAACAAACACCTCTACAACATCGGAGCGACAGACAGTCCACTCTGCAGAGGCTGCCTATCCGAAGAAGAATCAGCTGCCCACGTAGTCCTGGAATGCGAGGGCGTAGCCTCCCAACGACAGCAAACCCTAGGAACCCCCAGGTCGCTCCTCCACGCCTGTGAAGCCCCCAGGAAGCTTCTGCGCTTTTGGGAGGAGCTAGGCTGGCTACAACTATAGCCAGATCACCCCTCACGCATAATGGACCACCTTAGAGTCTAAATGCGGATACAGGAGTCCAACACAAGTAACAAGTAACAAGCCCCAAAGTAAGCTACTCAAAGCTTGTGTTATGAGTACTAGATGACTGATATATTTAATACATTATATACTTACGTAGATAGTATATTTTTTTTATTATACATAACCGACCGACACCTGAAGGTTAGGTTTACGCTGAATAGCGCGACACAGTTTTTACTGCTGCGATTTTTCAGCGTTCGGCCATCTTTAACAACCGTGTAAACTGTACACTGTATAAACTGTTTAATAAAAATAATAAAATTGTTTAAGAAGTTCGATAAACAATTGATTAAGAACAGCATTGTATTGTTCCAGTATTTCGAACACGACGACCCCGAGCTGTACCTGTCCAAGATCAAGTACGTGCTGGAGACGGACCTGGAGGCGCCGGACTGCGTCGCCGAGCTGTACTTCTGCGACGACGTGTACTCCAGCTGCGGCCGCCTGCTGCAGACGCACGAGCTGATCCCCTCGGGAGCTTCCATCCGGGTGAGGAGCAACTAACTCTGCTACACTCTAATTCGTGTTGGGGGGATATGATCTGCACGGACGTACCGCAGTGGGGTGTATTGTGCATTATCCCGACTTAAGAGTAGTAGAGCTCTTTGTGAAGGGCTCGTCCGGGGAAGTACTACCACCACGCTTTTTTCTGCCGCCAAGCAGCAACGCTGTGTTTCGGTTTGAAGAGTGTGGTCGCCGGTGTAATTACAGGCACATGAGGCTTAACATCTGTACGCCACAAGTTGATGGCCGCAGGGCAGTGCATCGTAGGGCACGTTCCTATTGTGCGTGACCTACGGGGCAATGTTTTGTTTATAGGTGATGGTTACCACTTAACATCAGGTGGGCCATCTGCTTGTTCCATCAGCTAGTTGTATAAAAAAAAAATCCCCCTGCTAACCTCACCCCAGCCAGCCCAACTCCTTAAAGTAGCGGAGAACTACCTTGGGTTGGTGGCAGAAACTCTGCAACACTCTGATATTCGTGGATCTTTTTTTTTATACTACCAACTGATGGAACAAGCAGATGGCCCATCTGCTGTTAAGTAACAAACACCGATACTTGATCAAATATTAATGACATTTAATTAAAAATGCCTGTTCTCCATTTTCTTAACACTACGCAAAATATTGGACACTGATATTGGACAAGTGTAATGAGCGTCCTTCAAAGAAATTTTATCAAATATTGAACACATAATTGGACAAAGATATTTGATAAGTGTAATACCACCCTCACGCATGATAGGAATGTGCACTATACACTGCCCTGCGTCCATCAACTTGAGGCATACAGATGTTAAGCCTCATGTGCCTGTAATTACACCGGCGACCACACTCTTCAAAGAAAGGCGTGATGGTAGTCCATCCATTCTAACAAACTTTCGCGTTTATAATACAGATACAGATTCTTTATTGGTAAAAACAGTTTACAAGTCATGGGAAAATTTAAGGGACATTGTCACATTACATTATCATTTAACAAAACATAGACATTCAGTATTATTTTCATTATTATACATTAACTAGTTCGTAGTTATACGTTTTCCTCACCCGTGCACTACTGACACATCTTATGTCCACAATACACAAAGGTTATCTGGAAGATAAATATTAATATATGTTTCATAGTTATACTATGTATAATAAAAAAATATCTATCTATGTAAGTATATAATGTATTAAATATATCAGTTATCTAGTACCCATAACACAAGCTTTGAATAGCTTACTTTGGGGCTAGATAGTGCTGTGTGGATTGTCCAGCATTATTTATTTATTTATTATTTATAGTATGTAGGCATGGGTGATAGTGTATAGTGGGTACCTATAGTTTTTTATTTATATTATCTTCTTGTCAAATTACCTACCTTAGAAATTTGATTTTAATTAATGTGTAAAATGAGTCGTTTTCTATTTAATATTATTTTTATTATACCTACCTACAATACCCTAATTTTATGCTGTGTGTTCTTGTGGCCAATAAAATACTGTCTATGTCTATGTCTAAGATAATGCTTTATAGCATTAAGTTCGCTTTTGTAGTGTTATTTTTATGTGCAATAAAGTATTTTCAATCAATCAATCAAACTAGCGACCCGCCCGCGCGTCCCTGCTTCGCACGGGTGCACATATCATGCATGTATTATACATATAAACCTTCCTCTTAAATCACTCTATCTATTAAATAAACCGCATCAAAATCCGTTGCGTAGTTTTAAAGATACATAGGGGCATACATAGGGACATAGGGATTTAGGGACAGAGAAAGCGACTTTGTTTTATACTATGTAGTGATATTAGGAGGATTAAATATATGAAATATAAATTAACTTGAACAAAGCAACAAGCAATATGTAGTGTGTATGTGTGTTTGTCAACAAAGCAATATGTAGTACTAATCCGCTGATCTAGATCAGCGGATTAGTACTACATATTGCTTTGTTCAAGTTAATTTATATTTAACAATGGACTTCCGCAAAGTCACGCCTGAGTCAATTAACTATCTTAAATATATGAGTTCTCTAGTACCCATAACACATGGCTTACTTTGGAGCTAGATGGTGCTGCGTGGATTGTCCTGCATTATTTATTGACTGTCAGGTGAACAACAAGAACAAGATCCAGTACTTGGACAGCCTGGCGCAGTGGCGGCTGGCGACGCGCGGCCGCGCCGAGACCGACGCCTTCCTGCGCGGCCTTCAGCTGCTGGTGCCGGACAATCTGCTCGCCATCTTCGACGAGAACGAACTGGAGGTAACCCCGCACCACGCACCAGTGTTGCCAATCCAACCCGACCAACATCAACTATGCAATAAAAAAATTGCTCGTTTTGTTTTCTTTATCTGAATGTGACATCAAAGCAAAGAGTTTTGATGTAACTCACGTGTTTTATTGTTAAAAATAAATTGAATGAGAGATGTGATCGAGCCGCGAAGTTGTTGTGGACTATTTATGGATTAGCGCAGTCGCCCGGTTGCCGAGCGATTCCCGGAATATGCACATGTTGCAGTACTGTGTGAACTGTACGTCATTATCCTGAATACATCGTAATCGTAAATTATTCAAAAATTAAATTATTAGGGGAATCAACATAAAAAAAATTTGCTACACATTTTGTGTGTGTAGCAATTTTGAAATGGAGTGAAGCAAATAAAAATAAAATCAAAACATTAATAAATAGGTAGTGTGGTACTGCAGCAAATCAGTTCGTTGAGTATTCGGCGAGTTTTTTTTTTGGCTTCGTACTTTATGCACATTTGCCATATTCGGTGAGTTGATGTCTTAGTTAGTATACATTAAATGTGTGTGTGTGCAGCTACTGGCGTGCGGCACTGGCGAGGTGTGCGTGAGTGACTGGCGCGCGCACGCGTGCGTGGGCGGCGCGGGCCGCGAGTGGGAGCGCCTGCTGTCGTGGCTGTGGGCGGCGCTGGAAGCCTTTACCAACGAAGAGCGCGCCCGCCTGCTGCAGTTCACCACCGGCTGCTCGCAGCTGCCGCCGGGGGGGTTCCAGGTGGGTTGTTGGTGTGGAACCTTAGGGTTCTGTTATAGAACCGTCGGGTTCTATTATAAAACAAGGGTTATGGTTTTAAACCTTCAGTTTTATAGAACCTGCGCTGAAGTTGCGCTACGCGGTTTCACCCGCGCAGAATTGAATCCCAGTTTTTCCACAGGATAAAAAGTAGCATATGTGCTATTCCAGACTATAATCTATCTCTTCTAAGTTTCATTCATATCCGTTCAGCCGTTCCGATGTGAAAGAGCAACAAGCATCCATCCATCCATACTTACAAACTTTCACGCTTTTAATATTAGTATGATAGGGTTTGTTAGCATAAACGTTGATGTACCTTATTAAAACAAAATTTAGCGAACAGATTCGCAGACAAGAATGAGAGATAACTCACTGGACGAATCTCTCTTCACATGACAACTGAAACAGATGGAAAAATCGGACAGCATATTGGATTATTATTTCTGAAAACAGATTGCCAAGAAGCAGGATAAAAAAATAGTACATTGTTCACTGAGAGGAGAAAGTGACCGATTACCGTCGAGGGTGTCGTTTGAAGCCCGAGCCGTAGGCGAGAGCTTTAAAACACCCGAGATCGGGAATCGCACTTTCTCTCGAGTGATACATAGTGCTTTATATTACACCTACGAGGAAAATAACAACACACAAATTGAAAATGGCGCCAATGGCGTCTGCAATTTTCACATGTTCTTTTTTCAAATTGTTTATCCTGCCGCCGCAGGGTCGCACTGCCAGCCCGACACCATCCAACACACAGCTAGTGGCCAGTGTCATTTTGCGAACTTGGAGATAAAAACTCACTGTAAAAACTTTTTGGCTTTTGATATTTAGGTTACCGGCGCATAGTCTTACCCAAAATTAAAAAAGAAAAACCACGTAAGAAATGAATTTTCATACACGTTTCTCTCCCGCTCAGATGCGTTTTCTCCCCGCATATTTGTTCGATATGCAATGACGTACTTTCTACCGTAAATTTGATAAAGTATCAAGGTACTTTCCAAGCAGGTGTAGTATAAAAACTGTTTGTGTTGAACTTGTACACCTAATTTAAAAAAAACCTGTTTTCAGGAGCTGAACCCCCGGTTCCAGATAACCGCCGCGGCGACGTTCGGCGCTCTACCCACCGCGCACACGTGCTTCAACCAGCTCTGCCTGCCGGACTACGACTCCTACGAGCAGCTGGTGCATGCGCTGCTGTGGGCCATCAACGAAGGTGGCGAGGGGTTCGGTATGATCTGAGCTACTCAAACTGCATTCTTACATCGTTAGTTCAGTAGAACCCGAGGGTTTCAAAAAGAACCTTCGGGTTCCAGCTCTGTAGGTGAGATATTTGGCATGATACAATCGTCTATGGCCGCATTCCGAAATGGCTATAATCGATCACAGCGCTCACATCACCTCACAGGCGTTTCAAATTAGATATTGCGATTATGACAGCTCAGAGCTGTCAACAATTCGGAACGCTCGTAAGCGCACTCACAGAAATATCCTATGAATCATAACCTCAAACCCTGTGTAACAAACTAGGACTGCTTGGATATTTTCTGGATTTAACAATTTAAGATCGCAGAACATATTATACCCTAATAAGACTATAATGCGACTGAAAACATGTAACCTTATCACAAATAACAACAAAACACAAATGCACAACTGTCATTTTTGACAGCGCTCACGGTGATATTAGAATATTGCATGGTCGGCGTAATCGCAAGATGGCGCTTGTCATGACGTCATCTATGACGTTTCATGGGTCATCGTTATCGCGCTCACGCTAATTCGGTACGGGTTTGTGAGCGCTCAAATCGACTATGGCGTATTTCGGAACGCGGGGTATAATGGCCTATCCTACGTTTGTCACTTGGGTCAAAGGGATCCGGCCTTTGCTTGTATGATCGGAGTATTGATGTACAAATTGTACTAATTATTTATGCTGTACAAAGATTCGTCAGCATTTATATGCGTGCATTATATGATTTGAGCCTTTAGGAATATTGCGAAAGGAATTGATGCTAGATAGAATCCTGGATAGTACACGTTTACCTAGTGCGTTTTAGATGTCACAAAAAGTATTTTCTAATGTTTTAAGATAAACTTTACTAGTCAATACCTACTTGAGTAGGTCAAAGCAATATTCTTTAGTAGGTATATTGAGAGAGGCTTAACTCTAAGAGCACTTTCTGGTGAGACTGCGATTGCGGTCTAAAGTCAATAATAATATATTACCAAATATAATTTTCTAAGCATACATAAGACCATAAAGCTTTTGTCCACCTAGGGACACACAGCACGCAACAGATTTAAGGCTTAGGAGGCTGACAAAACACATGAGGTACGTAAAACGTATACGTATACGTTTATTGTTTAGGTTCGTACCGTTCGTATGTGCTTTAACTTTGTAATTCTGTTTTCCGTAACTTATTTTTACAATATTTCTCAAGTTCAATAATTTAAAATCTTAAGAAATATTGATATGTGGGTGAATCAACTTTTAAGGCACTCCTTTTGTGTCCCTGTCATGCAAAGAGCATAAAAATACTAATTTCCTTATAAAATATGTTTGTTTTGATGTTAACGTAAACTTAGATCCTTTCCTAACATGCTAGTTTCATAGTATTTTATAGTTAATAGGAAATTTTTTGACTTTATTATGGTAACTCAGCAGAACATTAGCACTATCCATACCAAAAACATGTGTCCCCAGGCCTAGATGACGATACAATTTAGGACGTATCTTAAAAAAAAGGTATGAATGCACAGCCTTTTTACCCAATATTATGATTCAGAAAAAGATAAACTTACGTTTAAAGTTAACATTTATAAAAGTTTGACAAATATTTTATATTTTTCGTGCATCCAAACTTTTGTCCCAAACTTTGATCAAAACATCAGTTCTACAGAGTTACCGATAAAAATTCATGACCGTTATCAAGAGATGACGCCTACCTTGGTGTCATCTAAGGCGATTATTGTCTAATATTTAGTTGGTATGATCAAAAAATCTCTACCTAGCTTTACCGCCCCCCCAGCCTAAATTAAGTTCTCAGCTGGTGCGCGTAGGTTTATTGTCGCTCTACAGCGTTGCAATGGATATTTATGAGGCACCCTCGTCACTTTTTCTAAAAAAACTCGTTAATATTAGCTTAGATGTCGTGCCCCACTGCAAAACCTAAAAATAGATAAACTTGTGCAAATGTTAACAGTATATTTTCATAATATTTCGATGATTTATTTTTTATTTTTAGTTGTTCATAATGTTGTCAAAGGAGTGTCTTAAAAGTTGATTCACCCATGTGCGAAGTGCTTGGACGACAGTCAGTAAGTATGACATTCTATAAACCGCTTCGGTGCTCTTGTATAGAAAGTCCTACGTTACTTTATTCGTGATACAATGTGAAAGCGCAGGAAATAAGCCATATGCGTGATAAGTCAAAAATGTTATACAAACAATAAAATAAGTGTTCATTAGCCTAATAACAAGAGTAGGTATACACGCCTCATTCTCATAGGTTAAGTTGAAAGAAATCCTGCCAATGTAGAAGTCCATCTTGCGAGAACGATTGACAATAACATCGATTAGACCATGGACAAATAATAAAACATACTGATGTTTGTGCCGTACCTACTGTGTTGCTATACATCAATAACGAAACATGGCTTATTGTTTTGCGGAGCAAATCTCCAGGATAAAAATGACATTAATTTAATAGAGGCTCACGCCAAACGAATGTAAAGGTGTGTACAAATTACGCGCGGCAAACCCTCGAACATCGGCGCGCTCGAACGTGCCGCGCGGCGATCCTCTCGGTGTCGGTTTTTGAGACCGCATCAAAGAGTACAAATTACTATACAATGTTCGACCGGAGAAATGTTCGAGGGTTTGCCGCGCGTAATTTGTATGCACCTTGTATAAACTGGTCTACTATAAAAATTCGACCAGTGGACACCTAGTATAAACTGTATATGTTAAGTAGCATTAAAAAACGCCTATATTCCTATAAAAATGATCTTTAGATATTTGAAAGCCTAAGAAAAACACTCATTTAATAGTTATTAAATACACTTAGAGCGTAGCTGTTAAATTGTTATTAGCGATTGTTTAAAAAAAATCAGACGTTAGAGTTTATATGACGCTAAATATAACTTATTTGTGATTTTTAAACTTATCCATTCTCTCTGCTTCGGTGTACACGAAAATAAAACGGTAAGAAAATCTTTCAATGTATGTCACTTATGGATATTTTTTTTGCAAAACTTAATAATATTTTTTTTTATTAAGCTTAGATCTAGTCCATTAAGAAGGTCTAAATTGATTGTTTTTATGAATCATATTAAAATGTTTCAAAAATGTTTTACAGTGAAGAACATTCTTAAAAAAATAATCAATGGCTTTCCATATTGTTGTACAAATTACCCAGAAAGGTCTAAATGACGGTAGTGAGCAATTGGGAGTTATGGGTATTCGAACAATATGTGAATACATTTAACATAATGTACGGCCTAGGTTTTTTTGACTGTTCCTTATTAAGTAGCGATCAAATTTTCAAATTAGTGTAAAAAGTGTTAGGCATAATATAAAAGTGTTTGTACGAGTTTATGTATTTTATGCAAATCATTCAAAAAGTCGGGTGAATTTACTTGCATTTCTTGTAGTAGTACTAGAGATACATAGGTGTGTCATTTGTTTACCAGTCCAACTTCTTAGTAGAACTATTGACACGGACGGAGGCAAACTAAATGCTGGCTAATAAAAAAAGTTAATAACACTATATAGTGTATTCGTATGACTCCTGTAGATGATCTTGCTATGAGGAATCTCTTTCAGACAGAAATTAGGTACTTTGCATGTTACCAACGCTATTCTTCACATACCTACGTATAATGAGATTTCGGTTTATTGTCATAATCCACCAGTGGGGATTATGACAATCTTCAAAAAACTTTTGGCGTTTTCCCCATCTTTTTTATTCTCGCCGATGGGGATTATGACATTTTTTTATTGTGGCCGGTAGGGTCTTAGTAACTTTGGATTTGTTTTTAAATTATATCCGAAACTATCTATGTACGTATGTAAAGAACTACGTTGGTAGGCGACTACAGAACTTATAGTTCTGTGTAGACGAATACTTGTGACTTATTAATCTATGTTATTTGCATGATGATTATGATGATAATGATGATTTAATTGTACCTACCTATGTAATGTAATTAGCTTTTCTAAGCACCAAAGTCTTTTGTAAGTAAATGTAACTATTCCAGTGAGTTCATTCCAAACTGTTTCTATTTTTTAGTTGAACTGATTATTTTTTTTTTTGTTAATTAGCAATGTAAGACTGAAATAAATTGACTCTAAAATAACTTTTTTTTTGTTTAAAAAAAACTGAATTTATAAATTAATAATTTTATTTAAATTGAACTATCTAATTAACAAAGTCACTTAAAAATTACTTACAATAGTTCTAAAAATATGTATTACATGATAAATATTAAATACCAACCTTATACAAACCTTAGAAAATATTCGTGTAAATCCTCATTACAAGTCGTCGTATTTAGTAAACTTTAAAACAAAAATGTGACCCTCCACTTTGGTATGATATGGACTTTATCATTGAAAAGTGTTAATTTTAAACCACAATTAAATTCATAAATAAGATTTTTATCCAAAACGGAGGGTAGTTTTGGCAACTTGTAGCGGCGCCCGCCACGAAGTGGGCTTGGAGGAACTATTAACTGTGTTCTCGCATATCTACGACGTGGCGGCACAAAACTAGCTCTGGGTAGTGTGGTGAGGATAGTGTGTGTGTGTTTACGTGAATTCAAATGAGGTAGAGTGTGTGTGTGAGGTGCGTAGCGCCGTGCGTGGGCGGCACGCAGCTCCAGAGGAACGCGGCGCGGAGGGAGCTCGGCCGGCCGACCCACCAGCGCATGGCGCCGATCCACCTGGTGCCAAAAACTAGCGTCAAAACACAACCAACTAGTTTTTGCTCTGTCCTCACTTTCAGTGATATATTAGCACTAAAAATTGTTAGCTATTTGATACTTTGGTTTAAAAAATACGGTAAAGAAACGCGCTCTGGAAAACGCAACACAACTGAATAGTGGTTCAAGTAAGCTCTTGTTCTTAAATTCAGAAGGTTTTAATTCGATAAAAATCACAAGGGTCATTTCGAAACGTCTTATTCACTAGTATAAGCTACGAGTTGATGCCAGTTCCACCCGACCAGTTATTATAAAGCTTAAAATAATTCTTTAAACTCCAAACACTGGCACATACACTCGTACTAACTCCAAACACTGGCACATACACTCATACTAACTCCAAACACTGGCACATACACTCATACTAACTCCAAACACTGGCACATACACTCATACTAACTCCAAACACTGGCACATACACTCATACTAACTCCAAACACTGGCACATACACTCATACTAACTCCAAACACTGGCACATACACTCATACTAACTCCCAACACTGGCACATACACTCATACTACCTACTGTAACTAAAAAACTACTCGATCTGACCGAAAAACTCAATAAATGGAACCTTCATCAATAAATGGAATCATCAAAACTCCAATAAAAAGTTATGAGATGATAAACATGAAAGATAAAAAAATTAAAATAAAACACTCAAATTGAAGACTTTCTTTTTTTGCAATAAATAATATGCAAGGAACTAGGTAATTATAATTATTCAAAAGAAAAACTCCCGCAAGAATGGAATGACCCGCTTAGCTGTGTAGCATACTATACTAACTTGGTGAGTGGTTTGGGCCACCAGTCCAGCTGTTCCTGCGTGCGCTGCAGCTGCGCGCGCAGCTCGGCGGCCGCGGCCCGCAGCGCCGCCGCCTCCGCGTCGCCGCGCGCCGCGCGCGCGCTCACGCCCGCCAACTCGAGCCCGCACGCCAGCCGCCCGCTGGACAACAACATACATGTTCAATCTCCGGCTGTCTGGTGTGCTTTCAAACACTGCGGTTCATTACAACTTAATCTCAAAATGTCTAGCTAATCAATACGACTGCATCTCATAATGATTGATGCGGTTTTTTAATAGATAGTGATTCAAGAGGAAGGTTTATAATAATATGTATAATACATGCATGATAAAGTAGAAAAACAATGTGCACCCGCGCGAAGCAGGGACGCGCGGGCGGGTCGCTAGTACTATTATAAACGCGATAGTTTGTAAGTATGGATGGATGGATGTTTGATACTCTTTCACGTCGGAACGGCTGAACGGATCTGTATGAAACTTGGTAGAGATAGATTAGTCTGGAATAGCACTTAAGTGCTATTCCAGACTTTTCAGACAGACCCGGTATTCCCACGGGATAAAAAGTAGCTTAAGGGGGGGAATACCGGGATTTGAATCTGCGCGGGTGAAACTGCGGAGCGCAACTAGTAGTACATAGTAGGTACATAGAGCAGGGTTTCCTAAATGGTGGTCCGTGGAACCCAGGGGTTCCGTGGAAGAGTCACAGGCGTTCCGCGAAACGTTCGTGGAAAATACTCATAACCGCGTCGCATCGCGTCGATGTTTTGCAATACTTATAACAATTAAGTATTTCTCATTTATAATTTGTTCTTCCTCCCGAGTCTACCCTGCATAATATTAAAACTACAAGATAAACTAAAAAAAACCGCCAGCAGGTTCCGCTAAAAAATGTATGATCAATTGAGGTTCCATGGCCAAATAAAATTGGGAACCCCTGACAGAGTACTGACTTCTGTTCGTGGTGCAGCTGCTGCGTGAGGGCGTCGCGGTCGCGGCGCGCGTCCGTCAGCTCCGTCCGCAGCGCGGCCGCCTCCTCCTCCGCCGACAACAGCTGCTCTTCCAGCTGCGACAGCTCTTCTTCCGCTGCGGATAGCTACGGAAACAAGCATACCATGTCATTACTCTATCCAATCAGCTACTGCAAAAATGTCTTTGTGCTAAAGCAATCTACGTTAGGTCTATATAAAATGGACAATTACACGAATAAATATAAAAAGACAGCTTACGGTGCACCAAAAGGTCATGCTAGTTTTTTCGTATGATGTTTGGGTTGAATAAAGCACCGTCGGAATGCCGTTGACTACCTCCGTAGACGGTGCTATATCCGATTCTTAACTCCTGTAACTCAGTAATAAGAATTACTGAGTTACAGGAGTTACGTAGTCTCATTGTGGTTCAAGCAAAGGCACGACCACTTAAAGGTTGACTTTTGATTGTGACGACTGATGAGGTTAACTATTGAGATTGAGAATGTCATTATTCAATTATAACTATGGGATAAACTACAAAGTCTGCGTTATCTGACAGATAGGTTACAGATGGTCATTCAGCTATAGTGCGCGTCAACCAATAAGAACGCTGGTAAACAGTGAAGGGGATGTGTTTGCGCATACAAAATTGACTCGCGCCATCAAACCCGCCCCCTCCTTCCGGCGTTCTTTTTTCGTGACGCGCACTATAGTTACAATGATGCAGCTGTAGGCGCTATGCTAGGTATCTATAGGCACCACAATAAACAGTAGAGGAGACAGGAGACTTGTACTATAGGTAGGTATCTACAGGCATCAGAGGGCCTATCACGAGTTCCGGTGCCGACCGCGATCGATCGTAGATCACGCCGATAGGTAGATACCGCATTTTAAGGAAATTCAATATTATATATTATTCTTATATTCATAATAAATTCTTATCATTATTCCTATTATAAATATTATATATTATTCGCATTCTTTGATAAGCTTCACTTAAGCTTCTCAAAGAATACGCTAGATGCCGTTGTTTAATTTCCTTGAATTTCGGTGTAGATCGTTGCGATCATCGATCGGCACCAAACTCATGATAACCCCTCTGTAATTATAAGGGGTGTGCATACCCTGGCGGCGGCGCGGGCGCGGTCGGCGCGCGCGTCGGCGGCGGCCGCGCGCTCGCGTACGAACGCGCGCTCGCAGGCCGCCGCCGCCGCGCGCACGCCCTCCAACTCATTGCGACAGTTGCGCCAACCTGCACAGTGCACGCACATATCTCAACCACTACGCAACGGCTCTTTAGTCGACTGGGCCCGAAAAGTAATAAATTAAAGGTATGGTCGACTGTTCCAGTAAGGCCAATTTTTTTCCGGGCCCAGTCGATTTTCTCACACTCGTAGACTCGATTTAAGAGTAGTACTCTTTGTGAAGGGCTCGTCCGGGGAAGTACTACCACTACCTACGTCTTTTTCTGCCGTCAAGCAGCAACACTGTGTTTTTCGGTTTGAAGAGTGTGGTCGCCGGTGTAATTACAGGCACATGAGGCTTAACATCTGTAGCCTCAAGTTGATGGATGCAGTGTTGTAGTGCATCGTAGGGCATGTTCCAATCGTGCGTGACTTGCTCGAGTAGAACCTGAACAAGATACTCAAGTACGGACTGATAATATAAGCAGAAACAGCAAGTGCAACCGTACCGATGCCCATCTCGGAAGCTCTATCTTCGGCAGCACAAACATCGTCTTCTAGAGCGATCTTTTCCTGAAAACAGAAACCAAGAGGAAACATTAAACTAGCTGCAAACTGGAACATTCAAAAGATTTAAGAGTAGTAGAGCTCTTTGTGTGTGGCTCGTCCATACACTACTGCTGCCGACAAACAGGGTTGGTGTGTTTCAGTTTGAAGAGGTGGTGGTGTTGTTGTAGGGACTGCCCTGAGTCCTTCAACCACCTACAACAACACACTGGTAATACACTGGTATAGGGCACATTCCTATCGTGCGTGACTTACGAGGCAATGCTTTGTCAGGTGGGCTATCTCTCCTTAATTTATAATCAAAAGTGTTGGTTCAGAGAGTGCTATCTCACCTTTTCCAAAAGCGCTTTCTCCTTATCCTTGTCCTTCACGAGCTGCTTGAGTCGCTCCAGCTCGCGCATCGCCATCCGCACCTTGGCGTTGTCCGAGTCCAGCAGAGACTTTAGGGCTACCACTTGCAGGCGAAGCCTTTCAGAACATGACACCTGCAATATGAAGTTGCCACCTCTAATAGTCCCAATCTTAATTTTTCCAACGTTTACTTCTCTAAATCTGCCCTCATTAAAACAGCAAACAGGTAATGGTTATAAGTAAGAAGTAACAAATAGTTTTTTTTGTCAACCTGAATGTGAACCGTTTCGGGGCAGTGGTCCAACTGCTCTGTCCAATTAGTTGGACTACGGGCCTTTACTAGGGGCCGTGGTTCAACTATCTTTGCAGTTGGACCACGACACCATAGTAGAGTTCCCAGGTCCAATTAAAACAATTTCAAATAATACAACTGCAAATGTAACGTGCTGCTAGGTGCCTAGTTGACGCTGAAATAACGTGTAAGTACGTGTGAAATGGGAGAGTTACTCTTCTTTGGTAAAGATCATTGGTGCATGCAGGCCATACAGACTCAACTTCCTACTTCGGTGGCCTCGACATCAGCACGGCACCGATAGTTCCATTACCTGGAATTCCAAGGTCTTCCTCAGACAGCGCACTTCATCGCGCCGCCTCCTCCAGGCGCACACCACCATGAACCTGGCAACGCGCGCCGCAGCAGCACCCGCGCCCGCGCCCCGCGACGACGGAGATCTGATCACTGGCAGCGTGTCGCTCCTAGGGCTGTGCGGAGCCAACGTTCATCACTCATATGATCCAAAGGGTACTTTACTATTAGTATTCTTTCTCAGTCAATGAATAAGGGTTTCAGTCTTCAGAGGACGAGTCGACTAGTCCACAAAGTTTTTGTAGGAAAACTTTTTATTGATATTCTTCATAACCATTTTGAAATGTGCGGGCGAGAAGTGGTATGAATTTTGTGTCTTAGATCTTAACGATATCTACTTGGAAGTCGCCAATAATTAGTAAAAAAACAAACAGTTTTACAACTTTGATCCCCAGGTACGGTAGATATCCCCTCATATCTCATAGTACTTCTATGCAGATTTTTACGTGACAGATTGCAAGCCCATCGTCGCTGTTAGAATAGGTCACTGATAGGGAGCACGAGAAATATCCATGGTGGCCACAACTGGATTCAAACCCTTGGCGACCTTACGATTAGAATCGCCGCGCCACTCTCTCTAGACTGGAGTGGAAGTCCATAACTTACTTGTCCCTCCTCATCCGCTTGGTCGGCGTGAGATCCTCCATCGAGCTGCACTTGGGCGGCATCTTCCGTGCGTGCGCGGCGGTGCTGGCGGCCGTCAGCTCCTCGAGGCAGCTGCGGATGCGAGCGAGGTGCGGCGTAGGGCACGCAGCGCCCGTGAACTTGCTCACGGGGGTGAAGAAAAGCTGCTTCTTCGGGTGCACCGGCTGCAGGCGACTGAAACATGCGATACGCCAAGTATTTCATAGGCTTGGATTCTTGCCTTTCCCTTCTCAAACTATCTTAGTATGCAAAGAGGTACCTACCTTAGGTACCTAGGTACTTAAATATAGCTGTGACGGACCCTACGTCATGTGCGTGTGTGAGTCACGCACGTCACCCTAAGGCACCCTTTAGGTACCTATAGCAACGACCTACCCTCACTTATTGAACCTAAAAACATGGTAATGGCATAAGTGGCATTTGTTGCATAATAAAGTGACCGAACCCTTGCTCCACGTAATCAAAGACTGGTACCTAGCGTGATTGCAACTAATTGCAAGGCGACCATCGCAGAACAGTTTATTATGTTGCGACCTTGTTGCGACAATCTTCCCGGTAAAATGCGATAACCTGCTTCAGGTAGGTAGGTACCTAGTTACAATTCATAGTATTTAAGCTTACATATTTTTATTTCTTTTTTATTTATATAACCAGTTGGTGGAACAAGCAGATGGCCCACCTGATGTTAAGTGGTAACCATCACCCATAACAAATCATTGCCTCGTAAGTCACGTACGATAGGAACGTGAACGATGCACTGCCCTGCGTGTATTCTTTTATCTGTGCCTGCGTCCATCAACTTAAGGCATACCTACAGATGCCTCATGTGCCTGTAATTACCACACTCTTCAAACCGAAACACAGCGTTGCTGCTTGGCGGCAGTAAAAGGCGTGGTGGTAGTACTTCCCCGGCCGAGCCCTTCACAAAGAGCTCTACTACTCTTATAATGTTTTCTATTCAGCAAACATAAAGGCTCAAATACCGACTGAATAATTAGTGTTTTAATTAGTTACCGGAGGTTACCACAAGACCATTAGTGCTAGTGCTATAAGATGATGATAAAGCAGGTAGAACTCACGCTGGTGGAGTGGACTGCAAGGTATGCCGCTCTCGCGACAGCTCCCGCTCCGAGATGTCCCCTGCGCCAGCCCGAGCCACCGGAGAGGCGCTCCGAGGCATCTTCAGAGCATTCTCAGGCATTTTCACTAAGGTTTATTAAATTGCTCAAAATTTTAATGGTGATGATGAAAGACGGCTTGTTATTAATTAACTTGATTGATGTTGGTTTGTGACATAAAAGATTTGAAATTAGAATTTTATACATTATTCAGTTTATAGCCGACATCCAAAAAGGAAGAGGTTCTATTTTAGTCTTATCTTTTCTTTGTGTACCTAATGTTTATCGATATATCCTAGTAGGTAGTCTGTGGATAGATCTATTTTAGTTCGAAAGGGTGTAGGTACCTATATAATCCCGAGGTGGAACTGAAGAAGCCAAAAAAATCAACGAAAAACTTACACAACGTATCAACGAAAATCTTCGAAAACGATCCGAAGGGATATCTACCGTGCCTGGGGATCAAAGCTGTTTCAGTTAACTTCTTTTTTACTAGACACTTAGACCTCATGTTTAGGCGCCAGAAATAAACAATGCAGTAGGTAATAGAGTGGTTGGGGTGTTTCAAACGCGCCGCCGCCGCGCCGCGCCATGTCGTCGCTAGGTCGCGCCCTAGGTCTCGCCGCGCGGTCGCCAGCCCAGCCATACGGGCGCCTCGCCCGCCCTGCGTGACGCATCCTGAATGGTAACCTACCCTAGCCAGTGGGGATAGCATCGCTAAACAACAATGTTAGGTACGTACATAAAGGTTCTTTGGGCATCCGTTGCAAGTTGAATAAGACGTTGCATATTATTAGTACTTACCTAAGTAGGTAGGTATGGTAAAAAACTGCTTTACACTAAATAGGTAAGTATTTTGTTTTCTGAACATTTTTGAATCGCAGTGAATAAACGGCCCCGGACCTACCTACCCGCCTGCCTGTAAGGTGGCGCCTCACGCAACATGCACGACTCGACTTTCAGCCGCCACCCGTCACGGAATAGAGTGAATTTACTGTGCGATTCGTGGTATGACTCATCCTGGTGGGTGTCATCAGCAGGTAGGTAGGTACTCGCACTTTCTATTTGGAGGAGGAAAATCATATAGGTAATACGAAAATTATTGAACGAAATCACGGCATAGGTACCTAGCCATATTGCTATGTAGTTAGCTCCTATTCCTATGGTGCTGGCGTCAGTAAGCGTAGGTTGACGCGTATCAAAATTCCCGGTAGAATATTTTGTAGGTAAAACGTTATGGCTAGGGTCTTACCTTCTTACTTGACTAGGTACATTGTACGTAAAACAATTCATACCCAATGAAGGTAGGTTGTGTAGCTGCAGATTACTTTTTGTATTTGTTAAGGGTAGATCTTCGAATACCTACCTACGAATACCTGTAGGGATAAAGCGCATCACAGACGGCGAAGATACTATAATATGTCATCTTAAGCTAAAATATCGCTCCCTATACAATTACTATGAGCCATCACAGACGGTTAAGTTAATATATACCTATTAACATATTACAGTATCTTATGATACCGACCGATAGGGCGACTCGTATCTTAAGATGCCATCTTAAGATACGAAATATATCGCACATACAGGGTGTGCAGTTTGGTTGGAAACATGAAAACAATTTATATGAAAATACTAGCTGAAACCGTGGCTTTGCTCGCGCACGTTCTCTTTGTTTTTTTTAACCTTTCTATATAGGAACCTACTTTAATAAATAATTTCTACATAGTCGGCGGGCCGCTCACTTTTGCCTTTTATATTAGACTAGTTGCGCCCCGCGGGTTTACCCACGCAGATTAAAATCCCGGTATTCCCACGGGACAAAAAGTACCTTAGTGCTATTCCAGACTATAATCTATCCCTCTGCCAAGTTTCATCCAGATCCGTTCAGCCGTTCCGGCGTGAAAGAGTAACAACCATCCATCCATCCATCCATATCTAAAAACTTTCGCGTTTATAATATTAGTAGGATTACGCTCTTAGAGGTTGAACTTTGGAAACCGCTGAAATACCTAACTCATTATTTTTGCCCTAGGTGGGTAGGTAAGGTACTCAATACATACGAAATTTCATGCAAATATGTCCAAAGAATAAAAAGTTTCATAAAATTTTCTATCCCCAATTAGACTCTTGCGGGTTGAATTTTGATAAATCCTTAGTGGACGCATCCATTATTTTGCACACCCTGTATATAAAATAAATAAAATAAATAAATAAATAATGCTGGACAATCCACACAGCACTATCTAGCCCCAAAGTAAGCTATTCAAAGCTTGTGTTATGGGTACTAGATAACTGATATATTTAATACATTATATACTAACATAGATAGATATTTTTTATTATACATAGAGAACACCCAGACCATCGGAACAAATTTCTGCAGATCGTACACAAATTTGTGAAAAAGCGGGAATCGAACCCGCAACCTCTTGCGTCGCAGGCAGGCTCTCGCCCGCTGCGCCACAGAGGTCGTCATATGGTGTTTAAATAAAAATATGTTTAAATATAAATTAACTCGAACAAAGCAATATGTAGTACTTATCCGCTGATCTAATCTCCTTAAGCTGGAATAAACTTAATTAGACTTCGACACGTGTTTCACTCACAAAGTAACAAGTACTTTCAGCTCAGCGCTCGACGAGGTAACACGTTCGGTGCACAGCGGGTCAATTTCCTGAAGATGCTTCGTAGAGAAGTGAAACACGTGTCGAAGTCTAATTAAGTTTATTCCAGCTTAAGGAGATTAGATCAGCGGATAAGTACTACATATTGCTTTTTTCGAGTTAATTTATATTTAACAATGGACTTCCGCAAAGTCACGCCTGAGTCAATTAACTTTAAAAATACGTTTGACAAATTCGGCGTTTTTCAACAGAATGAGACCTTAATATATATTAGCGTATCTTAACCGTGTGTGATACCTACTATAATATTTTATGTTACGATATCGTAACATGAAATATTATAGTATCTTCGCCGTCTGTGATGCGCTTTAAACAAGAAACATGTCTTTGAAAGGATACATTGTTTCTGCGGTAGCAAAATGTTTGCGGTGCAGTGCAGCTGTGTAGTGTGAATATTGGACGTATTAAAAATATACAGTGTAGATGGCGCTACTTGCAGTAAACGATTTTTTTGGCGTTTCGTTCAGGCATTTCAATAATGTATGTAATATTTCATATTTTAATTACCAATGTCCTATCTACATAATAAAAAAAATACATAAATCGTTTGCAAGTGCATTTTACGAGATGCCAGCCGCTTGCTCGCAACGCAACTTAGCGACATCTAGTGGCTGTGCGGGCTATTTTGCTTAGATTTGCGGGCAAAACAAAATAGCCCGAAGAATAGCCCGACTTAGGACGGGACCGTGTGGTAATAGTAAGATTTTTTTTATAGCCAGACAACCCTAGGAATGTCAGTTTGACGAGTAGGTACTTTCGACGACCTCTGTGGCGCAGCGGGCGTGAGCCTGCCTGCGACGCAAGAGGTTGCGGGTTCGATTCCCGTCGTGGAACAAATTTGTGTACGATCTGCAGAAATTTGTTCCGATGGTCTGGGTGTTTTCTATGTATAATAAAAAATATCTATCTATGTAAGTATATAATGTATTAAATATATCAGTTATCTAGTACCCATAACACAGGCTTTGAATAGCTTACTTTGGGGCTAGATAGTGCTGTGTGGATTGTCCAGCATTATTTATTTATTTATTTATTTATTACTAATCACTTTCATTCAGACGTGATGTGTGCAAAGACTGTACAAAGTCTTTGGATGTGTGTGACTTCGCGACTGCTGCACATGCGCGCTCTCACGCACACTGGCGCGTGTTGTGCCTTCCTTTCTTCTTCATTCATTCAATCAAGTTAGAGATGCGCGATCCAGATCATTGATCCGATTTTATGGATCAGATTGGATCGTAATGCGTCGATCCGATCCGCGGATTAGATCGCATGCCGTTGATCCGATATCAAGGAAATCAATCCGGATCGGATACAAATAAGCAAGACACCATTTTTGCATTTTTTTTAACCAATCATTTTACATACGAAATGTTCGCACATTTCTGAGATATTCAGAGACAACAACAAATAGGAACTCATCGAACCATACATAATAACTCGTACCTAGCTATATTTCTTACTTACATACGCACCCAGATTATTTAAAATGTACTAAAATGCTAGTGCATCTACTCGCAAAAGACGCTGCCGCCAAGTTTAGCACGTAACGTAAACAAAAGATTAAGTCCGGTCCTAAATCGTGAGTAGTTAATGTGGGTAAACCGCCATTCAATTCATACGATTCAAGCAATCCAATCTTCAAAGTTTTGTATCGATCTGCCAAAAAATCGTATGGTCTCGATCCGAACCAAAAATCGTCAGATCGTATGCTTTCGATCCGATTTTCCAAAAGATCGGATCGGATCAGCGCATCCCTAAATAAAGTTAACTTTTTTTGACGTTTCGCTCGCTGTCGTCGGTCGTGTCGTCTGTCCGTCCGTCCGCCCGAACGAAACTCGCTTCGCCTGGCGCCAATAAAAATAAAAAACTTCGATGGATTAATTTTTTTCGAATGAATAAGTTGTGTTACAAACTTACAAAGCGTTATCAGTTTAGTGCTACCGTGTGTGTTACAAAATCCAGTGTCAGAAAACGCGACATACATAACCTGTGTCGATTCTTGGAAGTTGTTGTTGATTACGACCGGACCGAGACGAGACCTTGATAACTTGTTCCTTGGACGACGACACCGCCGAGACAGTTTATTATAGGATCATTTATGCTGGAGGTACGTTTTTAGTTTACTTTTGGTGGAGTCCATCGCGTGTTTTCAATGCAGTACTAATAACCGAGAATAAGTTGTTCTAGAAGTGTTTTGAGTCAGTGCAGTATGCGGATACGTTCAAGAAGTGTTTACTCGATGGTGCTATGACGAAGCTACTTAGATGTGCGTTTTGATAATGTCGAGTGCGGAAAGACGACTGTGAAGTGTCCGCACCCTGTATTCCTTGCAAAGTGCCATGGACGTCGGCGGAGGTAAACAGTGAGAGAGCCATGCATGTTATGCCCATTCTCATAAACATTGACACCTAGTTGCGCCTAGCACTTTGCACGTGAATATTGTTATAGCTCTAAGAAAAAGGCTGTGATCAATCGGTCATTGGTTTGGGTGCACTTCTCCACATAATGTAAATAGAGCTTAATTCTTGTTGTTCTAGTTAGTTGGGTCGAGTGTAGTTCTATAAATATCTTTAAACTCACAGCCTGGAATAAATGTAGACTGTAGATTGCTTCTTACTTTGCGGCTGTAAATAGGTATTCATCTCATAAATTATTTGCTTTCATTATAAATCATATTTCTTTCTTCTCAACTTACTTAATAATTTACAGATTTGATGTGATGAAAATGTTTAAAACAACTAATTATCAAAATCATATAATAGGGATATATAATGACAGACTGAAATCATGGTTTTGTAGAACTGAAAGATTACATACATACCTACAGTCAAACGGGGTAACTTGAGCCAGCGGGTTACATGAGACTTTTGTAAAAAAATGATTTAAGACAACACTGCAGCACTGTGACCATTCATTCTTTGTCAGTCATTGTCAAAAGTTTCATATTCTGCTAATTGAATGGTCACAGTGTTGACATAGACCAAAGATAAAAAATGTTTACAAATGTCTCCAGTAACCCCGCAGGCTCATGTTACCCCATTTCATGGTACCTACTTTTATAATAACTATGTATTGACCCTAACAAAATAAAACCTAATGCAAGCCTAGAAGCTTATTGATATATTATTTTCACAGAGATTAAAAATTCAAATGTCTACTTAAAACAAAAGATAATACACCATAGATTTTGAGTAAGTCTACCATCAATATTTAAGTGTGGGCCTTAAATATTGATGGTACACATGCCACACACCAAGTAAATCTAAATAAATATTGGTGAACAATTCAGTCATCACTATGTAGTTTCAAAACTAAGTATAAAGCTTATTAAAGGTACCAGATAGCTAATATTTAATAACATTTTTTGTAAATACAAATGTAACACCCAGACATAACTAAACATACTTACTAGGTACCTATATTACTACAGAAATGTTTGTTATTGATGGGACTCAAAGCCACAGTTAACAGTTTAAAGGACAAAAGGTAGCAATTGATCTGTGCGGCCAGTGAATGTGAGCTACCATCATTATTCATATATTGAAAATCATACCTTATTATTTATTAGTCAGGTGCAGGATTGGAATTTCCATCCTCATCATACACAAATCTTACATTAGGGAAAAATTATTAAACAAAAGAAACTTGAACAGAGTAAATACAACATACCATCAATTAGATAAAACCTATCTAGTATCCAAAACATGTACATATACATCCAATACCGATTTCTAAATAACTACCTACTTATTGAGAAATATATGATGATGATGATGATGAATAGGTATACAATGAAACTACTATGGCCGCATTCCGAAATGGCTATAATCGATCACAGCGCTCACATCACCTCACAGGTGTTCCGAATTAGATATTACGATTATGACAGCTCAGAGCGGTCAACAATTCGGAACGCTCGTAAACGCACTCACAGAAACATCCTAGGAATCATAACCTCAAACCCTGTGTAACAAACTGGAACTGCTTGGATATTTTCTGGATTTGTTATTTTATGATCGCAGAACATATTAAACCCTATAACGACTATAATGCGACTGAAAACATGTAACTTCATCACAAATAACAACAAAACACAAATGCTCAACTGTCATTTTTGACAGCGCTCACAGTGATATTAGAATATTGCATGGTCGGCGTAATCGCAAGATGGCGCATGTCATGACGTCATCTATGACGTTTCATGGGTCATCGTTATCGCGCTCACGCTAATTCGGTACCGGTTTGTGAGCGCTCAAATCGATTATAGCGTACTAGCTGGTACCCGCGACTTCGTCTGCGTACTTTTAATCTCTTCATCTCTTTTTTTCGCAATAAAAGGTAGCCTATGTTCTTTCTCAGGGTCTAAAGATTGTCTGTGCCAAATTTCATCAAAATCGGTTGAGAGGTTTAAGCAGGAAAGCGTAACAGACAGACAGACAGAGTTACTTTCGCATTTATAATATTAGTTGGGATTAGTTGGGATTTCGGAACGCGGGGTATGTAAACTTAAGTTAAGGCTCCGGTGACAGCGGCTCGCAATTTCGAGGTGCGATTGGCTATTATTTCATTTCGGGGAGGTTGTTTGAAAGAATAACTCTAAAGAAACACGCATAAATACTGTTCGAACACAAATAATACAATAATATAAGGGAAACAGGCCCGAATCAGAAATCATTTTGGTATTAGTATGTTTGGTCTTACGTTTACCTAATACCAAAATGATTTCTGACTCAAGCACATTTCCCTTATATTATTGTATTATTAGTGTTCCAACAGTATTTATGCGTGTTTCTATAGAGTTATTCTTTCTAACAACCTCCCCGATATGAAATAAAATGAAATAATAGCCAATCGCACCTCGAAATTGCGAGCCCCTGTCACCGGACCCTTAAGTACATTGTTAAAGTTTTAGTAGGGAATCCTAATTTTTTCTAGTAATAAATACTTACCTATAGCCTTATGTTACTCAGGGATAATGTAGCATTCTAGTGGTGAAAGTAGAATTTGTGAAATCAGAAGTAGTTTTTTTGTTTAGAATGTACTTACATGCTAAAATACAAATCTTTCCTCTTTATAATATTAGTTAGTAGATGAATACAAGTACTTAGGTATATATTAAATACACATGAAAGAGTTCTGCTGATTGTTCAATAACTCACAGACTTATGTAAATTACAAGAAATGTCACAGTCAGAACCTACAACACATACCAACAAAAATTACTATGTTTAGGTACACGCAGAAATGCCAACAGTCAAAGAGGAAGTCAGTAAATACTCCTAAAGTATAAGCAAAGACTCGAAACCCACGCAATCAATCTACTCAACACCCAAGACAATGTGAATCGCCTAAAGAGATGGCAAATAGTAAACCTAGACCAGAGAGCCTAACCAGCTCTTCAAACGAAATGGTTTAGCTTCACTGGAACCACACCCCAACCGCATTCAAGAGAGTGATTACAGATATAACAAGGATAAAAAGAATGATCGGGTACTTACATAGAATTATTTAGGGAAAGTGTGTTTAAAATACAACATTAATTCCCGATGAGGATATCACCGAAAAATACATGACTATCAATTCTGAATTCTTACAGATAACTATTTATTATCCTCTTTGTTAAATAAGTGGTTTGCTACAAACATAAAGGTCCCGGCGACAGCGGCTCGCAGTTTCAAGGTGCGATTGGCTATTATTTCATTTCGGGGAGGTTGTTTGAAAGAATAACTATCCAGTGACACGCATAAATACTGTTTGAACACAAATAACACAATAATATAAGGGAAACATGCCCGAATCAGAAATCATTTTGGTATTAGTATGTTTGGTCTTACGTTTACCTAATACCAAGATGATTTCTGACTCAAGCACATTTCCCTTATATTATTGTATTCGAACAGTATTTATGCGTGTCACTGGATAGTTCTTTCAAACAACCTCCCCGAAATGAAATAAAATTAAATAATAGCCAATCGCACCTCGAAACTGCGAGCCGCTGTCGCCGGGCCCTTAATGCTTATACTTATCCTGTTGGAACTGAACCCACAATTTACAGCACATTGCGGGTTCACAAAAAACTGAGCTGCCAGGCCAGCTTTATTCACTCTTAACAAAATTGTCAACATTATTATTTATTTTAAAACACATACTTAAGTAATTTTGGTGCACTAAGCCTCAAAAGAGTAAGTAAAAATGCTTTTGCAGATTATGAAAAACTGAGCTTTGCTCGGTTGTTGAATCTAGACTAGCTTTATTTATTTATCGCCACAGAAAACACTGCATACTAAATTTTATGAAAATCGTTAGTCGGTTTTGAGATTCAGGTTATAACTATATAAATAAATAAATATACAATAAGTAATTGCTTGTTTAAAGGCAGGTAGAGCATTACACCTATTACCTACTTATAATTTTTGCATTTTCAAATAGTTAGATATTTACATGGAAGTTGTGTGAAATCTTCGAATAATATTTAGCCTCCACTAAAGTTATTCATTCAGATAATTTTCATAAACGAATCTAGGTCGTCCCACCATCTCAGTGTTGGTCTGCCGCGAGGTCGTTTGCCGTTGTTAGGGGCCCACTCCGTCGATGTTCTAGCACTTCTAGCCCACAGATCGTTCGGCATGCGGCAGACGTGCCCAGCCCAGTTCCACTTTAAACTAGCCGCTTTCTGAGTACCGTCGGCAATTTGAGTCTTGGAGCGCAGTATGGTGTTGCGTATTCGGTCAGTGAGCCTAATTCCGAAAATAGTGCGCTTCATGGCTCGCTCTCTCTCTCTTATCGTGTCACTAGTTTCTTACGAAACAGTGTGGTGAAAGGATGTAAGGTGCGCCTCAAGGAGGCTCCTTTCGAGCACTTGACACATGTTATAGAATTTTTTAGGTTCTATGACATGCCGGTTTCCTCACGATGTTTTTCTTAGGAGCACTGGCATTGCGCACATAAATTTTTCGATAGGAAAAATCCATCGGTGCACGACCGGATTCGAACCCACGACCTTACGATCGGAAGGCGGGGTCACTCCCACTAGACCACCGGTGCTCTCGCTGGCAAACCTCGAGCGACCTCTTTCTCTTGTCTCGTCTGAAAGGAGACTACTTGGCCGAGATACCTGGTATTGTGACTACAATACAGGTATCTCGGCCAAGTCGATGACTATCGACGTATGCAATCTCCTCGCCACCTTCCGCTATTTTTCTTTTTGCGCTTGTAGTCATTAACTTGGCCTTTGACATGTTCATTTTCAGCCTCTGACGCCGCTCGCGTATTCCACCCGAGATAAAACCCTAAATTAGTATATTTTTTGTAATTTATCTACTTTTACTTCTAGTTTCAAGTCAATCGCACTACGCGTACAAAAATTCTCGTACAAACTTTGACATCCCTTTGCACCCTTATTAAAGGTAGTTTACAAAAACTAAAAATGTCATTCTTAATTATTTATTTAGAAGTATATTTACTGTAAGTTTGAAATCAATCGAACCACTCGTTAAAAAACTCGCATACAAACTACAACACCCTTTTGCACCCTTATTGGGGGTAGTTCTCAAAAACTAAAAATGACATACTTAATTATTGAATTTAGGGTATCTGTCCTCTAAGTTTCAAGTTCCTAGGTTGAAAGAATACGATTTTTCATACAAACGTTTTCAACCCTTTTTACACCCTTAGGGGTTGAATTTTGAAAAATCCCTTCTTAGCACACGTCTACGCTGTAAGAACTATGTACTCCTCAAATTTCAAGTCTCTACGACCAGCGGTTTAGCACGGTTTTGCACATTACATTCCTCAAAAATTTACAAAATTAAATAGAAAAAACATCACATCACACACACACACACACACACACACACACAACATTTTGCATTATAGTTAGTTTTCAATACGTGACAGGCTGCAAGCGTTTAGTCGCTGTTATAATACTAACTGATAATTATCATCATGATGTTTTCCTTCACTGAATGAGAGCATCAGCATAATAATAAGCCTTAAATTAGAAATTAATAAAAATGCACTTAAAGACTTTCAGAAAACACCTTACACGACATTGATGTTGCGGGTGAGGGATGGGTGTCAGGTGAGAAGTAGTGGGGATGGGTATTTTCTACTTCTCTTCAACATTGATAGGTTTCTTTCAAAACTCTGAAATAGCTTTTGCTAAGGCAGTAAATAGCTCACTTTTAGTATGCTCGCGAGGTCTACAGCTCCCAGAGCCACTAGTCCTATTCTGTGCCACTCACTACACGGCATGTATGATTGGAGATCATCCGATACTCGCATGAAGTATTATTCTCGTATGTTACAGTCATTCGTTAAATTAAACCACGAGGATCGCTTTCAAACGTCTTAGAGCCGGCTTTTTGACTATGGGATGTATTTTTTTTAAACAACAAGCAGATGGTCCAGCTGATGTTAAGTGGTAACCATCACCTATAACAAATCATTGCCTCATAAGTCACGCACGATGGAACGTGCCCTACGATGCACTGCCCTGCGTCCATCAACTTGAGGCATACAGATGTTAAGCCTCATGTGCCTGTAATTACACCGGCGACCACACTCTTCAAACCGAAACACAACAACGCTGCTTGGCGGCAGAAAAAGGCGTGGTGGTAGTACTTCCCCGGCCGAGCCCTTCACAAAGAGCTCTATACTCTAAGAATAACACCCTCAAGATTATGATCACTGTTTTGACTGCTACTGTTTTGTTCTTTTTTGTCTACCTTACCCTAATTGTATGCTGTGTGTTATTGTGGCCAATAAATTACTGTCTATATGTCTATATTTTGGAACAGTCCCTTCGGTCACCACTGTGTCATCAATCCAATCGTTTCGATAAAGAACGTGATGACTCATCACGTTCTTTATCGAAACGGTTGAATTCTGAAATGGATAAAGCCGGCTTTTGACTATGAGATTTAATATAGGTAATATACCTACCCATCTTGAGATAATATAATAGTTTATCGCTCGTCATACATTTTGCACGAGACCGTTCACATTATGCTATAAATATCCATCATCAGTTCATCAGTCCGTATATTTTACACTAGCAACCCGCCCGCGCGCCCCTGCTTCGTACGGGTGCACATATCTTGCATGTATTATATATATAAACCTTCCTCTTGAATCACTATCTATTAAAATAAACCGCATCAAAATCCGTTTCGTAGTTTTAAAGATTTAAGCATACAAAGGGACATAGGGACAGAAAAAGCGACTTTGTTTTATACTATGTAGTGAAGCTGCGCCCCGCGGTACCCGCGATTAAAAGTCTGTACCCCCTCCCCGACGCCACCGCCCATCCCCCTAAGCTGCTCTCTCATCCATTACTCCGACAAGGTTCCATAATAATCTGCTCGCGCGCTGACTTTTGTTATGCTGCAAAAATAATTAAGTAAGATAACAATTATTATTAGACAAGAGTCAACCGATATAGTTTTTATAGCACATGCCGAGTAAGGATAGGGCGTTGGTTTCTTGTTTGACCCGTTAATACTTCAGTAAATAATAAAATGAACATTAGTGGACTTTTCCACACAGCGCTGTCTAGATCACAGCTAAGTAAAGCTTGTAACATGTTGCCTACTGTTTATTGTAAAAATACATAATTATGTTCAGCACACAAATGTTTGTTCTCGGTGGGGATCGAACACACGGCCTACAGCGCAGAAAGCAGAGCTTCTACCGACTGAGCTTCTACGCCACGGTTCTAAAAACATGTTTGGTCTGCAGGTGACCTCGGCTCCTTGCAGCTGACCCCTGAACAAAATGACGGAGAACAGCCGGAGAACGTGAATATCAGTGATGTCCGTGAGTATTTGCTTAAAAATTATGTCAGAACTGGAGAAAGATTGGTGGTAGGTCTGTCCATTGTGCCATAAGCCGTGAGCTCGATGCCCACCCAGAACAAACATTTGGGTGATGAATACAGATGTTTGGTCTATGTCAGGGTGTATATTAAAAGTATATTTATTCTATCTCACGATGGCGGGTGCGCAATATTTGTAGTTGTTTTTTTTTAAGTAGGTATGTGTGTTGTATGTGTATGACAGCTCGACAGCGATACCGAGGCTTCCGAGATTACGCACACAGAAAATATATACATGCATGTGCGTTTTCACACACAATTAGGACCAATCCGCCTTCGTGCGATGGAACAACTATACCTAGGTTGGGTGTCAATCATTCACTAAACTGAATAGGAAGTGAAACGTCATAGCTGGTGCTGCTCTACTCACTATGATGCCACTGAAAACTGACGTTTATCATTTGAAAACCGGCATTCAGCATTTGAAAACCGGCGTTCCGCATTTGCGTTCCCATACAGCAAATGCGTGTGGTGAGAATTTTTGTCGTCACAAGCTGTAAAAGTTTCTTTGTAGAGACAAAATATGGATATTACTAGTTGCGCCCCGCGGTTACCACGCAGATTTAAATCCCGGTATTCCCACGGGATAAAAAGTAGCCTTTGTGCTATTCCAGAATATAATCTCTCTCTGCCAAGTTTCATCCATCCATACTTACAAACTTCCGCGTTTATAATAGTAGTAGGATATTGTATTGTAATGTTAACATTTGTTGCAGTTGAGGCGATCACCCTTGCGGACCCGTTGTACGGCGGCGCAGACGCGGTAGCCATGGCGCGCCCAGCTCGCCGGCCCACAGTCGAGATCGAGGAACAGCCGGCCTCGAAGAAACTCAGGTCAGTCACTGACGTCGCTACATATACCACATTCGAAGGCCCTTATTCATAATCACTACACAATACAAAACAAAGTCGCTTTCTCTGTCCCTATATCCCTATGTCCCCATGTCCCTATTTATGCTTAAGAACCCGGTGACAGCGGCTCGCTGTTTCGAGGTGCGATTGGCTATTATTTCATTTCGGGGAGATTGTTTGAAAGAGTAACTATCCAGTGACACGCATAAGTACTGTTCGAATACAAATAATACAATAATATAATGGAAATGTGCTTGAGTCAGAAATCATTTTGGTATTAGGTAAACGTAAGGCCAAACATACTAATACCAAAATGATTTCTGATTCGGGCATGTTTCCCTTATAGGTATTATTGTATTATTTGTGTTCGAGTGGTATTTATGTGTATCACTGGATAGTAGTTTTTTCAAATGATTTCCCTGAAATGAAATAATAGCCAATCTCATTTTAAAATTGCGAGCTGCTGTCACCGGGCTCTTAAATCTTTAAAACTACGCAACGGATTTTGATGCGGTTTTTTTAAATAGATAGAGTGATTCAAGAGGAAGGTTTATATGTATAATACATGCATGATATGTGCACCCGTGCGAAGCAGGGGCGCGCGGGCGGTTCGCTAGTTAGATCTAAGTGGCTGCAAATAAATATGTTTTCTTTCTTTCTTGGTCTTTGAGCGCGCCAATAGCTATCTATATAGACAATCTTGCCAGTGTCAAGTGATAGAGATTATATGCTCTTTGATAAGTTTCTAGTCACGTCAGTCGAAAGTCGAGTCAGTTAATTGTTTTGAAGAAAATGGTGGCGGTTTCTTCAAAACATTTGAAACATTTTCGGTCAAATCACGATATCACATAATACACTTTCATTTTAAATGCTTACACTTTGTGCTAAGACCACAAGTAATGTTGGTTAAAATACCACCAAAATTACACAACACAACTCAAAATAACACTAGAAAAACAATTAAAATGAAAATGCTATGTTGCTTCGATAGATGACAGAAAACGACCGCGCCAATAGCTTATCAGACCGATAAGTCTGTTGCTGTCTTTTTTCGTTGACATGAAAGTGACAGTGACAAGAATTTTAACTTAATCGACCGTTCTTTATCTACGATCTCGCCTGGTGGTAAGCGACTGATGTAGCCGAAGATGGAACAGAACGGTCCAGAACGGTCTTTTATGTACTTCTGCAGCAACGCTCAGCGAATAACAAAAAAAGGCTCATCTCTTATAATAGGCACGATAGACATCTCAGATCATTGTGAGGTGGCCTTTTTTAATACCTGCATTGATAACTGTATAAATAATTACTACGTACTATTTAATTGTGGAAGTAAGTATGTACAACCACGGAATAAATAATAGTAGGCTTGTACTGCGTAATATTACCACAGGATATAAAAATTCTCTTGTTGTTTTTTTGTGATAAATTGTATTCGATTTTTTGATACAAATCAAATATGTTTATCTACTATTTAGCGAACAATTCGCTTAACCATTGTCGAAGGGCTGTACTGTACTTTTAGTAAATAAAGTAGGTATTTCGCACAGTTTCTATTTGTCAGTAGTACTTGACATCATGATACGTCACATCCCGCACCTCGACGCGCTTAAGGAAATACGGGCTCATTAATAAGTCCTTATGAAGTGCAATGACTGCCCCGCCACGGTGGCATATAGTAGCAACTTATAATTAAGGTGATGATTGCTGTCGATTCTTAATGTAATAACAGACTTCAAAAGAACGGGCAGGCTCCTAATTTGGTGCACATTTATGTCCGAAAAAATAACCTTGCGACTTTAATATGCGGTAGTCATCTTGTCAAATTCAGTCCATCCCAAGGTTGTCTGGAAGAGATCGCTTTTAGCGATAAGACCGCCCATCGTATACCTATCGCTCAAAAGTTTTTTGTTGTTCTGTGATGTGTAATTATTATGTGGTGTACTTACAATAAATTATATTATTATATCTTTGAAGATATCTAAGAGGCAAATCCTACTAATATTATTTAAACGCGAAAGTTTGTAAGTATGGATGGATGGATGGATGGATGAATGGATGGATGGATGGATGAATGGATGGATGGATGGATGGATGGATGGATGGATGAATGGATGGATGGATGTTTGTTACTCTTTCACGCCAGAACGGCTGAACGGGTCTGGATGAAACTTGGCAGAGAGTTAGATTATAGTGTGGAAATAACACATAGACAACTTTTTATCCCATGGGAAACCGGGATTTAAATCTGCGCGGGTGAAACCGCGGGGCGCAACTAGTACTTTCATAAAAAAACAGCATTTAAACGGAACTGATAATTTTCTGTGAGCTGACTAAATACATGCGTCTTGGTTTCCTTGCTATTTCCCTGTTTCGCTGCCAAATGCATCAAAGCTTGTTTCCTACCGGTGTGAACAAGCACCTACGAAAACGTAGTACAGAAGTGGTCGCGATCGTGCACGCAGCGGCGGACGCAGGTTGAACGCGTTGGTGTGCGCATCGCTTTATTCGTTTAGTGTATTGACGTCTGTTTTCGCAATCTGCCGCATACTTTCTCTCCTCGTTGGATCCGTGCCAAGCTTGACCACCGAACTCGGCTAGTGAGGCCTATTGTCTAATTTTATAGCGAGATCGAAGTAAAACTAACTAAATTTAAGGAAGATTTCACGATTCCGGAGACCCAGTAGGTAATACGACTGATGTGGCGCATATTGGCTTAACTAGACCGATCAAGTTCGAGTGGACCCGCTCATTGAGGGTTCCGTATCGATGTACGGCTATTTTTTAAAATATTATAGTTGCTACTTTATTCGTAGGTTGGTACACTATTTGATTGCTACTTACTACCTAGATTAAAAGTGGTGGCTTCAGGTCGGATAAAACAGTGCTCCTTGAAGCAATATCTTTTTTTTACGAGTACTTTTATAAATTCATTCATAGCTTCGTAAATAAGAAATGACAATTATTTAACACAATTTACAATATTTAACTGGGCAAATTTAAAATCGATCAAAATACTATTATATTAACTGTAATTTAAGCAACTAAATAATTAAATGATAGGTAGTTCCCCGCACGAAGGTCGCCCTAACCATAAAATACAAACAACCAGTGGAACCTGATTTGGAACTAGGTATACTCAAGTATAACGGTTCCTATGTAGATTATTTATTCTGTGGCATTCGCTCGCAAATAAATTATACACAACAGGCAAATTATACACCTTGTACGCAATCATTCCGATTAGTACCATGTTTAGAGAGCTAGGCCTACACCAACGAGCATGTTCTTCTTCTTGTGATATCTAATTATTTAGAAACAGTGTGGTGAAAGGATTTTGAACGGGCATGTGTACAAAGTTCTATGGGTGAATAAGAAAAAAGGTATGTCAGAATGATAGAATGTGGAAATATGTGGTCACTGCCTAGCCCTATGGAAAACAAGTGTGAATTTATGTATTACTAGCGACCCGCCCGCGCGCCCCTGCTTCGCACGGGTGCACATATCATGCATGTGTTATACATATAAAGCTTCCTCTTGAATCATTAAATCTATTAAAAAAAACCGCATCAAAATCCGTTGCGTAGTTTAAAATTTTTAAGCATACATAGGGACATGAGGATATACACTGAGAAAAATGTAAAGCTGAAAGTGCCGTCATTACGATCGATTTCGTAGGTTTGAAGGCTAAAAACCGACCAACAGTAATAACCAACATAAACGCCTTCTAGGCAGAAGACGTTATACGATTTACAGGGTAAGTAAATTTAAAAAGAAGGTATACCATGAATAAGCTTCTCCAAACTACGATTTAGTCTTAGTATTGAACATATCAGCTGTAACATAACTACGATAAACTCGGTAAATCAGACAAAGCTCGAGGTACTGACGGCGGCATTTAACTTCTGGTAAGGCGTTTTTAAAAATCAGTAAGGTAGATCAGCAAACACGCAAAGCTTTCCAAGGGCAATATTCGACGCATCTCAAGTCAGCAACGCCTTCTCGTAAGGCGTTTTATACCGTAATACAATAAAACCTAACCTTCAAGAATAAGGCATAATGTATGTACCAGCCAGACAAGAGCAGTGCTTAGAGGATAGGTAGCTAGCCACTAGCCATGGAATGGAATATAAAAATACTCTATGAGGAGGGCCACTAGCTAACTACCTAGTGGATACCTACCTATTACCTAGACCTAGATAGACAACAACAGCTAAGCTAGCGCACTAGCTAACTAGCTTTGCTATTAACGAGAGGTGGTGGAATAACTCAATGACATACTTATCACAATGTTTAGTAATTTTTTGCATCTCATCGTTTTTTGAGATATACAGTAAAGTGCGACCTTATACATATTTCCCGTGCGTTTTCGTCAGCGCGATCTAGGATTGTACCTTTTTAGTCGAGTCAGTCGCGAAGAAAGAACTTTTCGTTGAGTGAAAACGCACAGAAATTTAGGCCAGAAATTAACTTAACCAGTAACTTATTCACTTGCTAGCATAGGTAAATTGACCTTATGAGTAAAGCTGTAACGACCATCTATCATTTATGCGGTAGTAGTAAAAACTACTTTTTCGAGATACTTTTACACCTTCATATGTAACGAAAATATTCTTACGCGGTTTATATTAACCACCTGGCTACTTCCATTTAAAACTTAAGTATACGTTCGTTTTGTTCTAATTTAAAGTTTTTTTCTAAATACTAAATCATTTTTTAACTTTTCACAAAGCGGATAATGCCTTCTTTACGGCGACATGTGCCGAAAACTTACCGCCGTAAGCGAATAGTGTTTTTAACCGTCAGCACTGCGTTGATAACAAGATAAGATTCAATTCCTAAAATGCTTTACCATAAAGTTGATTTGGTTGTTTTGTGACCAGCTAATAGACGGTATCGTTTTAACACATTCACTTAGTTATGTCAAAACTAAGGTAAGCGTTACAAACTCGCCCTACGTAATTACAATATAACCGTGTAAGATTTTATTAACCTTACGCCAGAATTCCATTTTTCTCAGTGTAGCGACAGAGAAAGCGACTTTGTATTATACTATGTAGTGATAGTGATGCGAGACTGTGAAGACTGACTCAAGACTATTTTTACAAAATAAAGTATGCCTAAAATATAATCACAATAAATAATAAATAAATAATGCTGGACAATCCACACAGCACTATCTAGCCCCAAAGTAAGCTATTCAAAGCTTGTGTTATGGGTACTAGATAACTGATATATTTAATACATTATATATTTACATAGATAGATATTTTTTTTATTATACATAGAATTCTGGTTTCCTAGCTTTGCTTTGTTTTAGGATCTATAGAGCTGTGTGGGAAGTGCACCATATATTTACATTTCTAATTTTCTAATGTCTTCTATGGTCGAGTGTTCAACAATCACAGCCAATTGCATCGCAACGCTGAAAATGCGGCGCAAACGATTAACATCTTGGCATGCACCCAATTCGGCTGCGTTTCAAACACTACCAATATACACAGTAGGATAAAAAATAGTAGATTGTTAAGGCTCCGGTGACAGCGGCTCGCAATTTCGAGGTGCGATTGGCTATTATTTCATTTTATTTCATTTCGGGGAGGTTGTTTGAAAGAATAACTCTAAAGAAACACGCATAAGTACTGTTCGAACACAAATAATACAATAATATAAGGGAAATGTGCTTGAGTCAGAAATCATTTTGGTATTAGGTAAACGTAAGACCAAACATAATAATAATAATAATAATAATAATAAAAGTTTATTTTGGAACTAGAGTACAACATGAAACTAAAACTAGTGTAACGATACTGACTGCAAAAGTATAAAACTGTGTCGCAGCCAGTAACGCCCTCCCAATGGCAGGTTATTCCCAAATTTAAAATTAAATCAAAAGTAGGTACCTACACTAACTAGAAAATAAAAAGTAAACGAGTATGTAAAAAACATTAATAAACTAAAAATAAATCATTCATCTATAAGCACGTGCAGGTGTAAATTATTATTGTGATGGTGAGTGGGTGTGTATGTTTGTAGGTAGATGTAAGTGTAGGTAGGTAATGAATGAGTGATGTGAGTTTTGGTCCTCTTGAGAACACCAGTCTCTTAGGAGTCTGGGCAACAGGAGATACCGTGTGTGGTGGTTTAAGGTGAGTCATAAGAGGTGTGTGAGAGTGTGATTTGTGTGAAGGTGAGTGGATGTGTGAGGGTGAGTGGATGAATGTTCATAGGTGCTTCTGAAGACACCAGCCTCTTGAGAGTCTGGGCAACAGGAGCACCAAGTGTGAGTAAGGTGTTTGTGTGAAGTGTTTGTAAGCATATAAATTATACGTTTAATACTAGTAAATGTTCAGTATCTGCATAAGATAGGCTCTGAAGCCACGCAGATACCGTCAACTTAATTTTTTTTAAGGTCAGGGGATAAATGTCGAGTTCCTTATTAACTTTATTATAAAGCAAAGAGCTGATATGCGTAAAGTTTCTGCTGGCGATAGCAGTCCTACGTCCTTTAATTTGACACACTTTGTCACTACGTCGTTTCGTCTTTGACAAATTGGGGTTAAAGGGGACTTGAATATGTTTACGTAAAAGGGTGTTCAATATAAACAATTGTCTGACGGTTAGAACTTGGCAGAGAGAGTAGAGCTCGATGGTAGGGAATAGTCTAGGTTTTCTAGTAAGAACTTTAAGAACAGCTCTTTGTGCCCTTTCGAGACGTAGTAACCGTGTTTTAGGGGCACCTCCCCAAGCCGTTACGCAGTATGATACTATTGATTGACCAAGGGCATAGTAGACGGTTTTCAGACACTGAAAGTCAGCCGAGTTGCGAAGGTTCTTAAAAATATATATCAGCTTTCTGGTTTTGCTAACTGTTAACGTAATTTGTTCATCCCAAGATAGGAATCGGTCAATTTTGACACCAAGATATTTTATAGATGAAGTTTTTTCAACAAAAGGGCAGTTGCAAGATTTGGGAGGGGTACAGGAATGAGCGAACAGTTTAGTTATATGATGGGGTTGAGTAGATGAGTTAGCGGAGAAAGTAACAAATTTTGTTTTATTAACATTTAGGGTGAGGAGGTTAAAGGTTAGCCAGGTTATAATTTTAGTAAGACACAATTCTGCAATTTCCTGAGCTTCATTCCAAGAGTGACCGTGTATGAGCAGAGCTGTGTCATCAGCGTAAGCCAGAATTTTACAGTTTGGAAGATGGAGATTACATAAATCATTAACAAATATTAGGAAGAGGGTTGGCCCCAGGACACTACCTTGGGGTACACCGAAAGAGACTGATTCTTCGTTAGTGATGTGCCCATCGACAGTAACACACTGCGAACGAAGTGTTAGGTAACTTGAAAAGAGCTCCAGGACCGTGCCACGTATTCCTATTGCTTCAAGCTTTGAGATTAATAAGGAGATAGGGACTGTATCGAAAGCTTTTGAGAGGTCGAGGAAAATGCCTATAGTTTTAAGTTTTTTGTCAAAATTATTTGATATTGTATTTGTGAGATCTAGAACAGCATCCTCTGTCGACTTACCCCGTCTAAAGCCATATTGGTTGGGTGATAAAATATCATACGCATTGAGAAAACTAATCAACCTATTGTTTAAAATTTTTTCAAAAACCTTTGACAAGGCTGATAGAACAGATATAGGCCTGTAATTCGAGACATTGACCCTATCTCCAGACTTATAAATAGGGTGGACAACCGCCTTCTTGAAGACTTCGGGAAACACACCAGCTGCAATACTTACATTAAAAACGTGCCTTATAACCGGGATTAACACATGTCGAGCTGATTTAATAACTGAATTTGAGATTCCATCCCAGCCAGTGGCACATTTATCTTTAAGATTTGAAATAATCCGTTCCAATTCCTGATTATCAACATGAAATAGGGCCATTGAAGCACTTGGAGGTGAATGGGAAGGGGGTGAGAAAAAGTCGGGAGAGCAGACTTTGTAAGTGTCCGATTGAATGATAGCTGATGCTAAGGATTTACCAATATTGGCGAAGTAATTATTAACAGCGTTTACTGAAGCGCATGGAGAGTTGGCTATTGTTAACAGCTCTGTCGATAGAGATTGCTTAGATGGTATGTTGGAGATCTTTTTAATAAGGTTCCATGTCGCCTTTGGATTCCCTTTGACTTTCAAGAATTCATTTCGCTCATATTCTATTTTTAATTTTTTTATAAGATTGTTGCAAAAATTTCTATAACGTGTAAATGAGACTTCAAGTATTTTATTGTCTGGATCTTTTTTTGCATTACGATAAAGTTTGTCTTTATGTCGTATGCACCTCAGAATACCCGGAGTGATCCAGGGCTTAATGATTCTTTTACGGCTCGAAATTCTAGAAGTTATGGTGTGATTTATTACAGATGCTGATATTAAGTTAACTAACGTTTGAGAAGCTATGTTGGGGTCTGTGGACAGCATGACTGGTGTAAAGTCAACGTTTTCTAGTTCAGTGACAAGCGTTGTCAGGTTAAGGCGTTTAGCTGTTCGCATTGGTGCTTTTTGAATAGCTTTAGGCCCGTAACTTACAATGATTGGTGCATGATCAGTGATAAGTGAGCTAAGTACCAGTGTTGTAGCTTGATTCGGTGCACGAATCATCACATGATCCTACTATACTAATACCAAAATGATTTCTGATTCGGGCATGTTTCCCCTAAATTATTGTATTATTTGTGTTCGAACAGTATTTATGCGTGTCACTTTAGAGTTATTCTTTCAAACAACCTCCCCGAAATGAAATAAAATGAAATAATAGCCAATCGCACCTCGAAATTGCGAGCCGCTGTCACCGGGCCTTAACCCTGGGAGCAAGCAATTATTTTAAAGGCGAGAGTGTTTCTTTGAACCCAGTACGCGGGATTAAAAGTACGTCACTCTAGCTTAAAATAGTGTTGTTCCCGAGGTTGACGCTCTACTTTTAATCATATCTATGATTAAAATTAAATATGCAAGTGCAACTTATGAAAAATAATATAACGTTTATTTATTTACTTGTAATGAGTAGTAATAAGACACAACAGAAATGATTAGTTAGAGGCTAATCTTTGAACATTTTGAACAAATAGAATTATAATCATTGGTTATAGATTTGCTCACATGTGGTTTTTATCATACAGGCCATTACTGTTTATACAATGTTCTTGATTGATCTCTTTGGTGATTTGAACTTTTACTAACAACAACCACGTTCCAAAATCTTTCTGATGAAAATTTCTACATATTTTCATTTCAGTTCACGAACTATAAACTAACTGTTTGCGAATAGATGAGATAAAAAATACAATGCATTAATTAAATGTGTGCTCCCTAAAAATAATAATAGGTAAGTACATAAATCAGTACAACAACAGTAGGTATATATAAATAAATATTAAACAGTATGTTTACATATAAACAGTTAATAATAAAAAATAGCTATAAATTAACATTGAAATGAGCTGAACCCAAGCCTATACCTACCTGTAACATAGATTCCTTTGTGTCAGCTTTTAGTAAATTAGTTTATTTTCGAATATAAAAAAGAATTCGCAAATTATTGGAGCCATACAAGATAATGATCCATAACATAAACACACTCAAAGTTGTAAAAATCTCAAACGGCTGAATCATCGTGACTTGTTTGGGTTTTAAAATATGCTAAATTAAACCAAAACACAAATATTATGCCTATTTAGCCATTGACGTAGTAGATGTTCGGTAACCGCACGTTAGTCACTCGGATGAATGAGCTCACAAGGTAGCGATAGCGGACCTAGCGATCCATTTCACTTCGCCGATCTTTTAAAGCTTCGGTCACACACAGCGACTAATCGCTGCGAATGCCTAGGTATTCGCCGCAAGTATTCGCTGCGAATAGTCAGTCACCGCAAGCTGAATTCGGTTCCATTTTTTCCATATTCGCGAATAGGCATTCGCAGTGATTGGTCGCTGTGTGACCGAAGCATGACAGGGTTAGTCGTTGCGAATAGCCATTCCTACGCGCCGCTCTAGCTAGGATACACTGCATAGATACATTCTCGTCTTGAACTCGCTGTGTGTGACAGGTAGGCAGCGAATGCGGGCTCGTAGCGATTAGTCACTGTGTGTGAACGAAGCCTAACAGTCTGCTAATAATCAAATAACGACATCCTGATTACACAACTCGCGGTGAGTCTGCGACAAGCGTATATGTTATCTGCTCCGATTAGCATATAACAATCATCAAAATGTGATATTCGAAGGCGGCAGGTTGGTTTGGGGGGGAAGGAGAGTCGGAGAGGGGGGTCGATGGGAGATAGTCTGGAAAGGACATACTTTTTAATAGCGGGAGATACCCTGGGGCGCAGCTAGTCGATAATATTTACATGTCTTCAGTATGACAAGCAAAAAAATAATTAGGTAGAAGGTTTCCTTCAAGCTCATTCATTCCTCCCCGCTATCCTCGTCCATGTTTTTCCTGCAATGTATTTTAGCTCGTCTCACCATTTAGAGTCTTTAATTATACTTCTAGAACCAATTCATCAACATTCTGCTCCATTTCTCCTTAGCTTTCAGTTTCAGCGCTGTGTGGATAGTCCACCAATATTTATTTCATATTTTTATTTCACCTCTCATGTATGTCCTGTCCATCTTAATTCTTTTAAGCGCGTGAGGTGTTCAAGATTATAAACATTTTATTTACTGTCTATAATTTGGAGCAAACCGCAGAATCATTTAAACTCGTAAATATTTGCGTTACCATAAAAACTAACGCGCGATCCCGGTGATTTGGTTTACAGTGGCTCATATCGTTAGTTTGGATTGGATCCAAGTTATCGTCTCGTGACGGCATGCGCTAGTCGCGTCGCGGGAACCGAACGGTTCAAATAGATTAAATATACACTGCTAAAATATAAATGCGAAAGTTGGGGTGGCTGAACCGATCGGAATAAAACTAAGAACAAATGTAGCTCGTAACCTTGATTAGCATATCCTCCTTCTTTACCCGAAAAATTGCCGGGAATGGGGTAGAATTCACGAACGAACCGTAACGATCGAAACCGCAAGCAGCAGCAAGAATGTTTATATTAAAACTAGCGACCCGCCCGCGCGCCCCTGCTTCGCACGGGTGCACATATCATGCATGTATTATACATATAAACCTTCCTCTTGAATCACTCTATCTATTACAAAAAACCGCATCACAATCCGTTGCGTAGTTTTAAAGATATAAGCGTACATAGGGATATAGGGACAGAGAAAGCGACTTTGTTTTATACTATGTAGTGATAGTGAAGGGGAGATAATACGCGATTTGTTAACATTTTTGTGGTCTAACAAAGTCATTGTCATTTTATCTGAATTAAAGTGTAAAAAAAATAATTAAATGATTAACTATTAGTCATATAGAGCAAACATCTATCATAATTTTCATCACACAAAAGTTTGTTTTTGTGGGCATCGAACCCACGCCCTATAGCTTAGAAGGCCGAGCTACTGCTGCTGAGCTGAAGTCGGTAATGGAACCAATACATAAAAATTAGGTTTTTATTAAGTGTCTCTACAAATAAATACTATACCTGCCCTATGCCATACAGGAAAAAAATATAGGAAGTCAGCATTCAGACTAATGCTTAGAAAAATATATAAGTATGTACTACAAATTGTCAATAGTCGAGTGCTGTAATTGTTGCAATGAAATTGTCCATCGGCACGAGAGATGACTAAGCCGCATGTTTTCCTGTACGTATAATATAGTCAACAAACTCGACGATTGACCCGATTGGTGGCGACGACACGAATTCGACACATCGACACCTATTTCAAAGCCAATGTACTAAAATAGACATCATATATTTTGTAACCATGGTTTCATAATCACTAAACGCGGTAGATAATCTCAGATCTCAGTACCAACCAACTCAATATTCGTGTTTTTTTTGTTAGATTCATTTCAGAGTTGCGTCTAAATTTTAAATTTGGATCATAGGTGCCCACATTTTTCAGTTTATTAAAGAACTAGTAGCGCCCCGCGGTTATACCCGCGTAGTTTTAAATCCCTAATCCCGGTATTCCCACGAGATAAAAAGTAACGTATGTGTTATTCCAGACTATAATATATCTCTGTGCCAATTTTCACCAAAATCCGTTTAGCCGTTCTGGAGTTATAGAGTAACAAACATCCATCCATCCATCCATACATACAAATATTCACATTTATAATATTAGTAGGATATGGTTGGTACGTGACAAATGTAATATTTAGACGTACCCACCTCTGATGTCCCCTAGACATCCTCCAATAATCTTGAGTTGGTACATGGTACTAAGCTACGGGGATTTAAAGGGTTATCAATGTTTTTGTTTTCGATAAAGAACATGAAAAATTGCTAGCTATCATTTTTAACATTAGATTGTCATAGTGCTGGGACCATCAGCACCCTTTTAAGTAATTTGGCAAATAAATGTATTTTTATTAAAATATTGCTGGTACACAGCGTTTCTAAGTGATCCTTTCGAATGACCTTTGACTAGGTATTATAATGTAACAGGAAATTCATCCACTCTATCTATGAACATAGTCAATATTTATCTCGATATCGATGGGATATTATATTTTCATCTAACATAATATGTATGTATGTCACTGACCTCGAATAAACTACACGTATATGTACATAACATAATTTAAAAACCAGGCGGTTCGAAATAAATATTATTCAAATCTATTTGTCTGAACCAGAATAATATGATATGATAACAGAAGTTTTTATGTATAAACTAGTTGCGCCCCGCGGTTTTACCCGCGCAGATTTAAATCCCGGTATTCCCACGGGATAAAAAGTAAGCTATGTGCTATTCCAGACTATAATCTATCTCTCTGCCAAGTTCCATCCAGATCCGTTCAGCCGTACCGGCGTGAAAGAGTAACAAACATCCATCCATCCATCCATACTAAAAAACTTTCGCGTTTATAATAGTAGTAGGATACGACTACTAAGTACTATTTTAGTTTGACAGAATATTGGTAGACATGCAATGCAACATACACGTAAAAAAAACGTTTAAGGCGTTGACAACACCTAATATTTCTCTCGCTCGCACGATTCGACATTTTTAAAGATACAAAATCACAAATTCCAATTTTGAAAAATCGCAAACAACCATTTTGTTTGCAATCACATTGCGCAGTTTGGTAAAAATTTCATTTTGATTGATGCAAGTTTTCCTACTCAAAAGTTTGCTTGAGTACGAAAACTAGAAAAGCAAACTTTTAAGCAGGAAAACTTGTATCGATCAAAATGATTTTTTTACTAAACTGTGCGCAATGTGATTGCACACAAAATGGTTGTTTGCGATTTTTCGAAAATGGGTTTAGTGATTTTATATCTTTCAACAAGTCAAAACGTGCGAGCGAGAGTCACATTAGCTCTTGTCTTCGTCTTAACGACGAACGCTAAAGAGCTGATGAATGGCTGGTTATTGTGTTAATGACGTAGATTGGGGCCATTCGATATTTGCCTTATATTTTGTTCGATATGTGATTAATGCTAGAAATCAAAACGTTCTTTATTCAGTACAAGTAATCATTAGGGAATGCCACCAAAGCGAAAAACGCCAACATTACTTACGGCTTGAAAGCGATTGGCTTGGCTTTGAAGGCGCGGGTGGGAGGTAGAAAGGAGGTAAGCAACAATGTTACCTAGCTGTGATTTTACGATTTTACGTAGGTTTGGAATCTGGACTTTTGGATTTTACACGATGAGGGGATTTTGTCATTTGTCGTATACGCCTTGATTCATTTTTCATTACATTGTTTGATGAAATTATGCACAGTACAATAACAGCAATGTATTGGTGAACATTCCACACAGCACTATCTAGCCCCAAACTAAGTCAAAGCTTGTGATATGGGAACCAGATAGCTGATATAATACATAAATCCTTTTTTTTTGTAAATAAATACTTGCAAAATGTGGGTATGTGCCAAATGTAATGTTTGGACGTACCTCTGACTACCCCCCTTAGACATCCTCAAAGAATCTTGAATTAGTACCTACTTGGTACTGGGAGATCTGAAGGGATATCTGCCGTACATGGGGATCAAAGTCGTGAAGCTGTTTTCGTTTTTTTTTTTTTTTTTTTCAAATACTTGTAATATATAATTACACCCAAACAGAGAACAAACATCTATGTTCATCACACAAATGTTTGTTCTCGGTGGAGATCGAACCCACGATTACGGCGCAGAAGGCAGAGCTACTACCAACTGAGCCGTGAGACCTGTCAATGTCAATGTATTTTTAAAATTTGTAAAACGTTCGCTATGTAGGTTTTTTATGCCCGGTGCCACGCTCCTTGGCACTCAAATCTATTTACTAGTATTCGCCCGCGGGAGAGTCCTTTCCCGTGGTACCTAACCTAATAAAAAGTAGCCTATTCCAGGTTACGCACCATGAAAACTCCAAGTTTCATCCAATTCCGTGTAGTTGTTACGGAGATGAGTAGAAACAAACGTACAATTTTAATGTGTTTCAATTTCAGTCTTAAGGGTCCGGTGACAGCGGCTCGCAATTTCGAGGTGCGATTGGCTATTATTTCATTTTATTTCATTTCGAGGAGGTTTTTTGAAATAATAACTCTAAAGAAACACGCATAAATACTGTTCGAACACAAATAATACAATAATATAAGGGAAATGTGCTTGAGTCAGAAATCATTTTGGTATTAGGTAAACGTAAGACCAAACATACTAATACCAAAATGATTTCTGATTCGGGCATGTTTCCCTTATATTATTGTATTATTTGTGTTCGAACAGTATTTAGGCGTGTTTCTTTAGAGTTATTTTTTCAAACAACCTCCCCAAAATGAAATAAAATGAAATAATAGCCAATCGCACTTCGAAATTGCCAGCCGCTGTCACCGGAGCCTTTATGTGTTTTTTTTATAAATAAATAAATAATAATAATAAATAATACACTTTCGCAATGTGGTATGAGCGGAGCGCACACTCAGCACAACAGGCAGCATAACATTAAGATACCTATTAGTTTATCCCATAATAAATAAATAAATAATGCTGGACAATCCACACAGCATCATCTAGCCCCAAAGTAAGCTACTCAAAGCCTTTGTTATGGCTACTAGATCGCTTTTTTTTATTAACTTGTTGATGGAACGCAGGGCAGTGCATCGTAGGGCACGTTCCTATCGAGCGTCACTTGCGAACAACAATAATAATAAATTTATTTGGACACAAACTAGATGACTGATATATTTAATGTATACTTACATAGATAGATATTTTTTATTATATATAACACCCAGACCAACGGAACAAATTTCTGCAGATCGTACACAAATTTGTTCCGAGACGGGAATCGAACCCGCAACCTCTTGCGTCGTAGGCGGACTCTCGCCCGCTGCGCCACTGAGGTCGTCTAAATAATAATAAGTCTAATAATCCTCAATGTTTGACAGTACTCCTTGCTACGTAGAACACTCAAAGTCTATCTATATACGCACCCTCCAAATCCCACCCCGAGAAACCATATTGCATGACGACTCAATTCATTGCAGAAATATCGGTGGTTTTAACTCAGATAACATGTTTGTTAACAGGTTTCGCTATGAATGCGAAGGTCGGTCAGCGGGTTCCCTTCCCGGCGTCAGGAACACGGCGGAGAATAAGACGTACCCCACCCTGAAGATAAAGGACTACGTGGGGAATTGCACCATAGTCGTGTCATGCGTCACCAAGGACCCGCCTTATATGTAAGGAAACCTAGAGCTCATCGGCAGAAAAAGTTACACGAGCTTTTTGTGAAAATATGCTCGTCCGGGAAAGTTGTACCACCATGCCTTTTCTGTCCCTCGGTTACGTTTACACCATTGATTTGCCCCATTGATGGTGCAGACGGAACTGGTTAGTTATGTTTGCACCATTGATAGTGCAGACGTAACTGGTTAGTTATGTTTGCACCATTGTTAGTGCAGACGTAACTGGTTAGTTATGTTAGCACCATTGTTAGTGCAGACGTAACTGGTTAGTTATGTTTGCACCATTGTTAGTGCAGACGTAACTGGTTAGTTATGTTTGCACCATTGATAGTGCAGACGTAACTGGTTAGTTATGTTTGCACCATTGTTAGTGCAGACGTAACTGGTTAGTTATGTTAGCACCATTGTTAGTGCAGACGTAACTGGTTAGTTTTCTATTATATTATGCAGTCAGGCACAAAAATTTTTACTTTAACGTTGTATAAAAAAATTTGCACACATGGGATCAATGGGGACTTCAGGATTTCATGCAAGTAGTATCCCTTACGTGCCTGAAAATTTTCAGCTAGTTCTGAATTAAAGCAAAGATCAATGTTTATTTTGACCGGGCTATAAATGAAATTGCATATTTGCTGATTTATGTTTTCTGTGTATTGGAAGTCAGTTTTTGCAGAAAGTTATATTCATTTAATGTACATAATACAGTAATAATAATAATGCTGGACAATCCACACAGCACCATCCAGCCCCAACGTAAGCTACTCAAAGCTTCTGCAGATCGTACACAAATTTGTTCCGAGGCGGGAATCGAACCCGCAACCTCTTGCGTTGCAGGCGGACTCTCGCCCGCTGCGCCGCAGTAAATGAATATATGTAATGAGTATATGTATTCCCGCTTGGAAATCTGTGATATCCTTAAATGTAGTCCACTATAAATCTGATAAAACATATGTAATACATGTTGCGGCAGGCCGCATCCGCACAAGTTGGTGGGTCGCGACCGCTGCGACCGCGGCGTGTGTACCGTGCGTGCCACCATCTCGGAGGAGAGCGGGGGACTGGTGCCGTTCAAGAACCTCGGCATCCAGTGCGTCAAGAAGAAGGACATCGAGCGGTCCATCGAGGAGCGCGCCGAGCTGAAGGTTGACCCTTGCAGGAGTAAGTCAACATCACTTCACTATCACTACATAGTATAAAACAAAGTCGCTTTCTCTGTCGCTATATCCCTATGTCCCTATGTATGCTTAAATCTTTAAAACTACGCAACGGATTTTGATGCGGTTTTTTTTATAGATAGAGTGATTCAAAAGGAAGGTTTATATGTATAATACATGCATGATATAGTAGAAAAACAATGTGCCCCCGAATCAGGGGCGCGCGGGCGGGTCGCTAGTCTTTTTTATGCAACCAGCTGATAACAAGCAGATGGCCCACCTGATGTTGTGGTAACCATAACTAAGCATTGCCTCGCAAGTCCCACACGATAGGACCGCGCCCTACGATGCACTGCCCTGCGCCCATCAACTTGAGGCATACAGATGTTAATCCTTATGTGCCTGTAATTACACGGCGAGCAGACTCTTCAAACCAAAACACTTGCTGCTTAGCGGCGGAAAAAGGCGTGGTGGTAGTACTTTCCCGGAGGAGACACACACAAAGAGCTCTACTACTTTTAAAACGTTTGATACGTGTTATAAACTAAAGTGCTCTGCGTTGCTCAGATTTTGAGGTTTTTCCGTCCATAGACCTACCTCGGCCTTCACAATGCCCTATAAACCAGCTTCGAGCAGATTCGCTAAAAGCAAAGCTGGGTATATTTGGGTCAGCGCACCACTCGCTCCGTTTTAGATCAGCTGCAGTTACTGGAGCATAAGTTCTATTTATCGCCCAGATTGTAATTTATGTGCCAAACAATATCAGCAGCTCTGAGATAAAATAAATAATGCTGGACAATCCACACAGCATCATCTAGCCCCAAAGTAAGCTACTCAAAGCTTGTGTTATGGGTACTAGATAACTGATATATTTTATTTTATTTTATTATTCTTAGGAAAACTTACAGCTATGCACATTGATAATATCTTAATTTGCTATATGTGCGAAGCACATATTACATTGAAGGCCAATTACAAGTTTCCACATCTATGTAGAAAAAGTAAACTTATAAGTAAAACAATCGTAGACAACATAAAAGAAAACATGTGAACTAACAAAATTTAGACACTAAACTAAAATAAACAATTAACTTTAAAATAAATAATCAACTATCGAAGAATCTGCCACTGAGAAGGCGTTTTAGATTGCCTACAGATGAGTAAAAGAGGTCTAAATCTACGTTTGCCTTGGCCAAAGTGTTAAACGAGGAGCATGCTCTAATAATAAATGAGTTCTGCCTATAATTAGTTTTTGCTTGCGGAACGTGAAGAATTTTAGAATTTCTCAACCCAGCCACAGTGCGCAGTCCCACGAGCTCCAACAGCTCCGGACAGTCCACCGAACCATTTGCTATGCCCATGAGGTATGACAGATCTGAGATACGTCTACGTTCGTAAAGAGGAAGAAAATGAAATTTGCGACACCTTGTGTTATAGTCTGGGAGGTAGATTTTGGCACGAAACTGCAGGTAACGCAAAAACCTCTTTTGGATACTCTCCAGCCTAGTAACATAAGTATCGTAGCAAGGGTTCCAAACCTGGGAAGCGTATTCGAGATGACTACGAACGTACGCACAGTAAAGAATTTTGAAAGTTTTTACGTTAGTGAATTCGGAAGACATCCGAAGAACGAAACCAAGTGCACGAGATGCCTTAGATATGATACAATCAATATGGTCGTCGAAGAGGAGTTTGCTGTCGAAAGAGACTCCTAGATCTTTGATGGTGTTCAGTCGTGTTATTAATGTATTATGTAAACTATAATTAAATTTTAATGGAGTCTGTTTGCGCGTGTAAGAGCATACGTAGCATTTAGAAACATTAAGGTCCAGCTTATTCTGGGCACAATAGGTTTGGAACCTGATTAGGTCATCCTGCAGAAGCTGTGCATCACTAGTAGACTTTATTTGGAATAGAATCTTCATGTCGTCAGCATACAGAAGTATTTTTGCATGATGAAAGCAAGAAATTATGTCATTGACAAACAATGTAAAAAGCAGAGGACCTAATAAAGAACCCTGGGGAACTCCTGAGGGAATAAACATGGGTGACGAGGAGTATCCATTCAACACGACGGTCTGACATCTGTTATTGACATAAGAAATAAACCATCTGAAGAGATTACCTCGAATGCCTGCCCGTTGTAACTTCTTTAGTAAGATTTGGTGATCGATTCGATCGAAGCACTTACTATAGTCGGTGTAGATAATATCGACTTGCGATGGTTCAGACATTATACTAGTTAGGTACTCGGAACAAAGCAGAAGATTTGATGTGGTGGACCGACCTCTAAGAAAGCCATGCTGCTGCGGTATGAGGTTCTGTTTTACCGCGGGAAATAATTGTGAGTAAACTATTCTTTCCAGGACTTTTGCAAATAGACATAGTACATTAAATACACATTAAATACTTACATAAATAGATTTTTTTTACTATACATAGAGAACACCCAGACCAACGGAACAATTTTCTGCAGATCGTACACAAATTTGTTCCGAGGCGGGAATCGAACCCGCAACCTCTGCATCGCAGGCGGACTCTCGCCCGCTCAAATAAATTAATAATATTAAACGGCACCCCAAAAAAGTCGAGGATGTGGACTGGGTACGCGAATCGCGATACTTAAGTGGAGATGAGACGAAGATGGAGAGACAGACGAAGGTGGCTACAGAATTATTGTGACCAAGGTATGCTCTAAAAGGCAGACCGCCCGTTGGTCGAACGACATTGTAGTGAGTGCGGCGAATCAACGGATGAGGCTCGTGGAACCAGGAGAAGTAGCGTATTAACCTTTTCCATGCTGGGATTCCAGGCATGATAGAAATTTAGTAGATCTCGCGTGGATCTACGTTCTGGCATGTAAGAGGTTAATCCACTTAGTGCATGGTTCTTATGGATTTGTATAAAACGTACAATAAGTAATTATTTCTAAAAATAGAGCCTATTAAATGAACCCCTTAAAATAAATAAGGGTTAGAATAGGGTTGATAATATCTACTTCGACGTGACCCTCTCCCCCGACGGTAACCCTTTACTGAGACATCCGGGAAAGGGGAACAAGCACGAAATAATAATTTAGTTATTACAATCAATAAAATCACAGAAAATACAAGGGTCACTTACAAAACTCATCTAAATATATATAACTCAAAGGTGACTGATTGACATAGTGATCTATCAACGCACAGCCCAAACCACTGGACGGATCAGGCTGAAATTTGGCATGCAGGTAGATGTTTGGACGTAGGCATCCGCTAAGAAAGGATTTTGATCAATTCTACCCCCAAGAGGATGAAATAGGGGATGAAAGTTTGTATGAAATTTTGTCAATTTTTAACCGATCGGGCTGACTTTGCATGCTTAAAACTACTATGACGTAGGCATCCCCTAAGAAAGGATTTTGATAAATTCCACCCCTAAGGGGATAAAATAGGGATGAAAGTTTGTATAAATCTTCTTAGATTTTCGACTGATTGAACTGAAATTAAAGATTGGAGCTACAATGATGAAGACGTCCGCTTCAATAGGATTTTGATAAATTCAACCGCCTAATTTTTTACACACGCTTAACAAAAGTAAAGCCGCAAAAACTATGCCTAATTAATAATAATACTTCTAAACGCGAGCGAAGCCGCGGGCAAAAGCTAGTAGTTTAATAGTATGTAAGCTCAGTAGAATCATAGGCGCTGTTGCCTGTACCTCTAGGGTTGGTCGCGTGGAACCTAGACTCACCTAGCGTTCAGACGTTTCTAAGTGACCAGCGTGATTTAATTAATAAATAGCCTTAAATTTTCTACGACCTGGCCTAAAAGAACTGCAACAGCGCCATGATTCTACTAATATAATTCTTCAAAACTAAACTAATAATAAACTGGGTGTAAGTTCGGGTTAGGTTATTATTTCCTTCATCCTCTCCTAGCCTGCGAGTCTTTCTGAAGCTTTTATATTAAAGTCTGGATACAATTATATCCAAACTAGTTGCGCCCCGCGGTTTCACCCGCGCATATTTAATTCCTGTTATTCCCACGGGATAAAAAGTAGCCTATGTGTTATTCCAGATTATAATGTATCTCTCTGCCAAGTTTCATTCAGATCCGTTCAGCCGTTTCGGCGTGAAAGAGTAACAAAATCCATCCATCCATCCATCCAGCCTACTAATATTATAATCGTGAAAGTTTGTAAGTATGGATGGATGGATGTTTGTTACTCTTTCACGCCGGAACGGCTGAACGGATCTGGATGAAACTTGGCAGAGAGATACATTATAGTCTGGAATAGCACATAGGCTACTTTTTATCCCGTGGGAATACCGGGATTTAAATCTGCGCGGGTGAAACCGCGGGGCGCAACAAGTCCATCCATACTTACAAACTTTCACGTTTATAATATTAGTAGGATATAGCGTAGTGGACCGTAGATCTTAGTCTTAATTTATTTCTTAGGATCGCCAAGAGATAATACACAAAACTGTATACTAGACACAAACCAAATTAACATCCTGACCTGTGCTTATCTACCCAAAGGCAACAACAGCTAACAGCGTTTAATGCGGATATGGGAGTCTCTTATAATCAAATAAAAACCAACTCTAATGACGAAGTTTTTAAGGTCCTAAGCATGCATAGCACCAAACTCAAAATCGAATGGTATAGCCACCGATATCTCAACGTACCTTCAGGAAACTGATAAGGCCAGTAACAGTCGCCCAAAGTTAACAAAAGCTAAACATCTGTTGGCATGCGATGAGGTAACGCTCGGCCGCGTCGAACAAAGAGTTGTGGTACACTACGTTATATTTCCGTACGGTTATTTCGGGACCAACCGCGTCTGAGCTACACCGGGATTGCACGCTATACATATTATAAAATGCTTCCAAACGATATGTGGGCTGGACATTGCAAAATTTCAATTGTTCTTTTAATTCAATTGATTGCGAGTAAAAGTCGCGCCGAGCCGCTAGTTTATTGTAGTTAGGCGCCTGCATACATATTGAACAGGAAGAAGCTGACCTCAGCTGAGAATATATTTTTTCCTTTTATTCGGGTAACCAAACCGTAAAACAATACAAGGGTTTATCAGTTTAGGGTTAATAAATAAAATGTAATTGTGGCACCAATACCGATTTACCACTAAATTGTCGATACTCGGTCTCAATGGCTGGCACATTGGCGGTTATCTTCCGTATCAAGCGTAAGGTTATCGTTTATCCAAAGGTCACTTATGTAGGTCACATCACCTGCTGGTGAGTACTCTTGGGTATGCCGAAGATGCTTCATATACAATTTATTTATTTACTAGCGACCCGCCCGCGCGCCCCTGCTTCGCACGGGTGCACATTGGTTTTCTACTATACCATGCATGTATTATACATATAAACCTTCCTCTTGAATCACTCTATCTATAAAAAAAACGCATCAAAATCCGTTGCGTAGTCCGTGCGTGAGTTTTAAAGATTTAAGCATACATAGGGACATAGGGATATATGGACAGAGAAAGCGACTTTGTTTTATACTATGTAGTGATAGTGATGATAGTGATTTAACGGTTACCTTTGCAGCACTTCCAAAGTCCCGAGGTTCACTTTGAAACCTCTTAAAGCTGAAGGTCGGAAGGAATTTTGGTCTCAGTTTCATATGACTTGAAGAACAGGCAACTAACTTCCACCGTCCACTGGAGACGGGCCCTATGTGGCATTTTCTTGCGTTCATTACTCCGAGACGTAGAGACTGCGCTTCCATATTCGCAGGGTGATAGAGCGTTAGTATTAATGGCAGGTGCACCAGTTGACAATAACTCCACGATGTAACATTCCAGCCGGGTTCGACTTGCGCGCCTACTCGTCCATCGAGCTGAACTCGATCCGGCTCGCGTTCCAAGTGTTCGTGCCGGACGCGACCGGCAGGATGCGGCAGCCGCTGCCGACCGTCATCTCTGACGTCATCCACGACAAGAAGGCGGCCGGCGAACTCAACATCGTGCGCGCCTCGCACTGCTCCGGCACCGCGCGCGGACACACGCAGCTCATCCTGCTCACTGAGAAGGTATGCTATACACTGCCGCCCGCGGCCTGTGCCACCACTGCTCCGGCACCGCGCGCGGACACACGCAGCTCATCCTGCTCACTGAGAAGGTATGCTATACACTGCCGCCCGCAGCCGGCGCCTGCACTGCCGCCCGCGGCCTGTGCCACCACTGCTCCGGCACCGCGCGCGGACACACGCAGCTCATCCTGCTCACTGAGAAGGTATGCTATACACTGCCGCCCGCAGCCGGCGCCTGCACTGCCGCCCGCGGCCTGTGCCACCACTGCTCCGGCACCGCGCGCGGACACGCATTCTAATTCGTGTTGGGGGAATATGATCTGCACGGACGTCCCGCAGTGGGGTGTATTGTGCATTATTCCCCTGCTAACCTCACCTCAGCCAGCCCAACTCCTTAAAATAGTGGAGAACGACCTTGGGTTGGTGGCAGCAATGCTCAAGCTACCCCGGTGATGACCTGGATGCAGAGGAGAAAGACCCGATCAGCTCGTGCAGTCCAGTTTTGGATCTGGCTCCGTTAGTTGCTGAGCAATGCAGGACCACATGCTCCTGCGGTTCTGTTTCCTGAAGACAACCACGACAGAGGTCACTGTCTGTCGCTCCGATCTTAAAAAAATGGTAGTTGAGGTCGCAGTGGCCGGGATGATGCCTGATTTTAGCTTCAGCAAAGTATGCTATACACTGCCACCCTCGGCCACTACTCCGGCACTGCCCCCCCCCTGACAGTCAGTGTCAGTGACGGCCAATGAGGTAAGAAACCCAGCGAAGCAGCAAGGAGTTTCCTATGTCTGTGGTGACGACAAAGAGTTCTCTCTTGTCGTAATTTTGATAACTTTGATGGCAACACCATTTAATTTCTGTTTTGTTGGCTACCCTGCTAGCGCCTCAGTGGGCGGGGCGACCAATGACGCGTGACGCAAACTGGTTCGTGCTGGCATTTTTCTAGAATCTGCCTACCCGAGGTAACTTCTTACGGAACGTTCGGTGAGCAGCAGTTGGTGTCTGGAAGTCGTGAAGTTAGGACGTCTTAGGAGAAATAGTCATAGCCGTATTAAGTACTAAGTACCTCTTCTAGGTACAGTTGGTCTCGGAATAAATAAGTATAAAAGTGTTCATCTGCTGCATTTCATTTCATCTCAGAAGTGGTTTGAACCAAGGTATGTTAAATTTCATATGCTTATTTTATGATGATTCCATCCACATTATGATATTTTTATTTCGATTAAAAGAATTATTAGATTTGACAAATGTTTAACAGTATGAAACGTTTTGATAGCATGTATTTTTGGTCGAGATTTATTCGAGACTATCCGATCGTGCTAGCTTATACAGTTTAAAGTAAAGGTACCTGAAATGTTTTCATATAATTGAATCTTTGTTTGTGCGGTCCAGTCGGGATTGCCCCGAGACTAGCTGGCCGTACTAGCACTATTCAGTTTAGAAAAATAGTCAGTGCCTATGCTTGATACCCATGAACAATAAAGAGTTGAGTTGAGAATGCATCAGCAATATTTTTTTTCTTGTGAAATAAAGTGGGTGAAATCTTAAAAATTTTAATATTATCCGATCATTTTAACATTGAAGGATTGGCAGGTATATCTTATTTTATATCCGCATTTTTAATCGTTGCCTGCACAAACTGGTCTGTATTACACAGAGACTACCCAGTAGTGTTAGCACTTTTAATTTCGTGGATTTACCTGCCCATCGTTTAATTTTTTTGTGTATTTCAAATTATTCTGCTATTACCAATCTTCCAATTGCAATAGAAATTGGCTTATGTCAAGCACATATTGACGAAACTTGCCATTATGACCTGATGAACTGACGTAAAATTATTAATACCTACTGATGATCAAGCTTACCCTCTGATGTTAGTCTGCAGCAAATTTTACTAAAATAATCAATATTTAGAGAATAGGTAGGTACATGCTATCAATCCCAGAGTTTGGCTATTTAAAATTCAATTTTCTATCTTTATTATGTAAAAAAAGGCAAAAGTGATTGACTGATGACAACGCACACACCAAACCTCTGGGGCTAGAAACTTAAAATTTCGCACAAGTATTCCTTTTATAAGTTAGGCATCCACTGAGAAAGGTTTTTTTTTTCTCAAAATTCATTCCCAAGGAGGTCAAATAGGAGATAAATGTTTATATGAAACTTTGTATTCCTTCGAAATATTTGCAAGCAAATTCGTATGAATTGAGAACTGTAATAATGATGATGTTTAATATTTCAGCGTTATCTAAAATACAACCCTCATGAGGGTATCTAACATGAAAAACAAAAGTGAGCGGTCCACCGACCTAAGTAGGTTGCAAAGTAAACGTGAGCAAAGCCGCGGGTTCAGCTAGTAAAAATTCAAAACAACTTTGCAGACGGTTCCAATATCCATTTATTTATTTATTAATACTAAGATTCACAGTTATTCTTATTGTTTATTTTAATCTAATTGCTGCACACTGCACAGTAACCAAATTGAATCTACATTTTTCCATGGAACAATTTAAATTAAGCATTTACAAACAATATAAAGCAAAGAAAACATGAGATCAGAATATGTACAAGATGCTTAATATACAAAAACCCAAAATAATTAAAAACTAAAAAAAAAAAAAAAATCTAGTGAAGTAATAAAAAAATTGTAAAATAACAATATGCATTGTGCGCTATTCGGCAATTTATTATTGACATATTATGGGTTATGTATACCTATTTAATCAAAGCTAATGCTATGTATGCAGGTATAGGCTAAGTATGCCAGAGTTTAACAATAAGCGTTAGTAGTGAATTTATCATAAAAGATAACGGGTGATGTATACCTGTTTATACAAAGCTAATGCTATGTAAGCACGTACTGTCTGGCTAAGTATGCCAGAGTTTGACCATGAGCGCTATCAATTAATTAAAAATGGTTTATGTGTACCGGTTTGTTTAAAGTTGAAGTCAAGGTTAGACCTGAGGTTAAAGTTAAACTTAAAGTCAAACCTAAAGTTAAACCAAAAGTTAAACCAAAAGTTAAGCCAAGAGGTCAACCAAAAGTTAAACTAAAAGTTAAAGCTAAAGTTAAAACTAAAGTTAAACCTAAAGTAAACCTAAAGTTAAAACAAAAGTTAAACCTAAAGTTAAACCTAAAGTTAAACCTAAAGTTAAACCTAAAGTTAAACCTAAAGTTAAACCTAAAGTTAAACCTAAAGTTAAACCTAAAGTTAAACCTAAAGTTAAACCTAAAGTTAAACCTAAAGTTAAACCTAAAGTTAAACCTAAAGTTAAACCTAAAGTTAAACCTAAAGTTAAACCTAAAGTTAAACCTAAAGTTAACCCTAAATTAAACCTAAAGTTAAACCTGAAGTTAAACCTGAAGTTAAACCTGAAATTAAACCTGAAGTTAAACCTGAAGTTAAACTTGAAGTTAAACCTGAAGTATTATTTTACCTGAAGTTAAATCTGAAGTTAAATCTGAAGTGAAATCTGAAGTTAAATCTGAAGTTAAATCTGAAGTTAAATCTGAAGTTAAATCTAAAGTTAAATCTGAAGTTAAATCTGAAGTTAAATCTGAAGTTAAATCTGAAGTTAAATCTGAAGTTAAATCTGAAGTTAAATCTGAAGTTAAATCTGAAGTTAAATCTGAAGTTAAATCTGAAGTCAAATCTGAAGTCAAATCTGAAGTCAAATCTGAAGTCAAATCTGAAGTCAAATCTGAAGTTAAATCTGAAGTTAAATCTGAAGTTAAATCTGAAGTTAAATCTGAAGTTAAATCTGAAGTTAAATCTGAAGTTAAATCTGAAGTTAAATCTGAAGTTAAATCTGAAGTTAAATCTGAAGTTAAATCTGAAGTTAAATCTGAAGTTAAATCTGAAGTTAAATCTGAAGTTAAATCTGAAGTTAAATCTGAAGTTAAATCTGAAGTTAAATCTGAAGTTAAATCTGAAGTTAAATCTGAAGTTAAATCTGAAGTTAAATCTGAAGTTAAATCTAAAGTTAAATCTAAAGTTAAATCTAAAGTGAAACCTAAAGATAAAATAAAAGTTAAATCTGGATGTAAACTTTAAGATAAACCCGAAGTTAAACCAAAATTTAAGCTTAAAGTTGAACCTTAAGTTAAAGATGAACCTTAAGTTAAAGTTGAACCTCAAGTTAAAGTAAAACCTAAAGTTAACGATGAACCTAAAGTTAAAGTGAACCTAAAGAAGATGGTAAAGTTAATGGTAAAGTTAATGATATAGTTAATGGTATAGTTAATGGTATAGTTAATGGTATAGTTAATGGTATATTTAATGGTATAGTTAATGGTATAGTTAATGGTAAAGTTGATGTTAAGTTAATAGTAAAGTTTATGGTAAAGTTAATGGTGACGTTGGTAAAATCAAGAGTAAAGTTAAAGATAAAATCAGTCTGAGTCAGGGACAAAGGCAAAGGTGCGGTGTAGGGTACACCCACGAGTCTACATTAGGTTAACTCGCACAGATTAAAATAGCGGATTAGTACTACACATAACTTCAGTTAATTCATATTTAACAATGGAAATCCACAAAGTCACGCCTGGATCAATTAATTATGCTATAAATAGTTTGTTAGAAAATGAGTTTTTAAATATTTGGGTCCAGTCATTTTTCTCTTGTCTCCCACCAATAATTTTATTTATTACAGTAATATAAAGCAGTAAATTCAAATATATTTCTACTGAAATCATTTCTTATTATTTTTTATGAAACGAATAAAAAGTAAAGTATTTTATTGTATATAATATATTGAACATAGTTTCATCTAACAATTATTAATTGTTTGCTGAACATAATTTATTAAAGATATTTCGGTTAAGTAAACTTTTACATTTAGGTCTTAGCTCAAATTATAAGAACAAGAACAAAAAAAAATATTTTATTTGTGTACTTGATTATCCAGAATTAGAAATATTATAAATACAACCATGTTAAGATCATCATGAAACTGTTACTGTCGAAGTGATGTTTTATGTTTCAGTAAGGACAAGTGATTTCGCTAGATGACTGTTCTAGTACCTGCTTGAAGCTCCACTAGAAAGAGTGAAATTGATGGACGAGTTCTACTTCATCCTCATACGATGATGACGAGTCATCGTGCCAAGTTCCTGCATTTATTCATTGGGCTAAGTTTAACCTAATGACATTTTTGTTATTACAGTTAATTAATTTATCCTTCTTTTAGGTACATTACGGGAGAACATAGTAAAATTACCCAGTTATTCATAATCATTTATTTCCACTTTACTCAATCATGTAACATGTTCTTGGACAAGTCAATTGGCACAGTAATGATTTTCTTAAAAATAACTTAATATAATAGGTATAGAACGCAGCTTTTAATTAAATAATTATCACTATTTCTTACACAATAGTAAAATTCAATCAGGTTCGTCTGGTTTATTTCTAATTTCAATGGGAACCTTGTTATACAATTTAATGGACATGCACATGACGATATTTCATGTTTTTTTTCACTATCGTTTTTGTGTTTAGAGTTAAGATTTTTGTAATGAAAGTAAATATTTTCTATCGATTCACTATATTATTATTGCTTGAAGTAAATTACTTTTTCATTATCGTTTTAAATGATTTACTAAAAGTTCTTTTATAAATCGAGTGTTCATGTAAAATGGTTATTCAGATCATGTTTTAGAATTAGTAACGATATATTTACAGAATTGTAAGATTTTCTGACGAGTTTCAGATCTTACAGTCTCCTGGAAGACAACACAAACCTTTTAGTTACGCCACGGTCGAGTTGGATGAATCACGCTGCAAAAGGGTCGAAGTAGATTGCCCGATTTTGAGACAACTTTACGCGTCGCACCATCCCCAGAGATCGCTGCCATACCGCAGTTGGATGTGATACGCACTACACGTCACGCAAACACCATGATAAAATGACATGAAGTCCTTTCACTTTCCCTCCCTAAAAAGCTTAAATTATAATTTAAATGAGTTATTATTTAATCTCAAAAGAATTAATACTATGACTTTTGTATTGTTAAAATTCAACATAATTTTATATGAGAGAAAGATTTATATGTATGTGTTGAAAGTAGACTACGTGTTTCAAAATTTTATTTAATTTTGCAGTTTTATAGCTCTAACTCTTTACAAGGATTACTTTATTTGTTCAAATATTAAAAAAAAAAGATTTGTCGTTGCTAAACTGAAATTTATCTATTATGTTTTTTTAAGTAAAGTAATAATACTAAGTCTGGTGTGCGCAATTAACTGAATAGTTAGGTATCTCATTAGAACCATAACGTAAGTCGGCAAGAAAACAAAAACAAAACACGAATGTCGTAAATATTGAAATGAAATGCAGCAGATGAACACTTTTATACTTATTTATTCCGAGACCAACTGTACCTAGAAGAGGTACTTAGTACTTAATACGGCTATGACTATTTCTCCTAAGACGTCCTAACTTCACGACTTCCAGACACCAACTGCTGCTCACCGAACGTTCCGTAAGAAGTTACCTCGGGTAGGCAGATTCTAGAAAAATGCCAGCACGAACCAGTTTGCGTCACGCGTCATTGGTCGCCCCGCCCACTGAGGCGCTAGAAGGGTAGCCAACAAAACAGAAATTAAATGGTGTTGCCATCAAAGTTATCAAAATTACGACATTTGCTATTAAAATTATCAAAATTACGACATTCGGCCGTCCGTCACCGTACCACCTCCCGGGGTACGAAATTATCGGTAGCAGTCAAATTGTTATCATTATACAAAACTGTTTTTTTTTTGTATTTTTACAATCTCAAACTTAAAAAATTCATGTAACTACTTTGCCTTATATTACGAATTTTATTTATAAACTTAAAATGATTTAATTAAATTGTTCAATTTGACAAACTCTGTAAAAATTACATTCCGTGAGTACATAACCAAGTTACAGGACATTTAACTTGGCTAGCTAATGCTGAAACTGTTAAATTAAATTATTTTATCTGACAAACTCTGTAATATCACATTAGTGTAAAATTCCAACTTATAGACAATGTTAACTTTGCAAGCGAATGCTAATGAGAATAATGATATATCTGTATTAAATTTTAATAATTTTATACTTCATCAAAATGTCGTAATTTTGATAATTTTAATAGCAAATGTCGTAATTTTGATAACTTTGATGGCAACACCATTTAATTTCTGTTTTGTTGGCTACCCTTCTAGCGCCTCAGTGGGCGGGGCGACCAATGACGCGTGACGCAAACTGGTTCGTGCTGGCATTTTTCTAGAATCTGCCTACCCGAGGTAACTTCTTACGGAACGTTCGGTGAGCAGCAGTTGGTGTCTGGAAGTCGTGAAGTTAGGACGTCTTAGGAGAAATAGTCATAGCCGTATTAAGTACTAAGTACCTCTTCTAGGTACAGTTGGTCTCGGAATAAATAAGTATAAAAGTGTTCATCTGCTGCATTTCATTTCATCAATGTCGTAATTTTGATAACTTTGATGGCAACACCATTTAATTTCTGTTTTGTTGGCTACCCTTCTAGCGCCTCAGTGGGCGGGGCGACCAATGACGCGTGACGCAAACTGGTTCGTGCTGGCATTTTTCTAGAATCTGCCTACCAGAGGTAACTTTTTACGGAACGTTGGGTGAGCAGCCAGTTGGTGTCTGAAAGTCGTGAAGTTAAGACTTCTTAGGAGAAAAAGTCATAGCCGTATTAAGTACTAAGTACTTCTTCTATGTACAGTTGGTCTCGGAATAAATAAGTATAAAAGTGTCCATCTGCTGCATTTCATTTCATCTCAGAAGTGGTTTGAACCAAGGTATGTTAAATTTCATATGCTTATTTTATGATGATTCCACCCACATTATGATATTTTTATTTCGATTAAAAGAATTATTAGATTTGACAAATGTTTAACGGTATGAAACGTTTTGATAGCATGTATTTTTGGTCGAGATTTACTCGAGACTATCCGATCGTGCTAGCTTATACAGTTTAAAGGTACCTGAAATGTTTTTATTTAATTGAATCTTTGTTTGTGCGGTCCAGTCGGGATTGCCCCGAGACTAGCTGGCCGTACTAGCACTATTCAGTTTAGAAAAATTGTCAGTGCCTATGCTTGATTATGATGATGATGAACAATAAAGAGTTGAGTTGAGTATGCATCAGCAAAAATTTTTTTTTTTTCTTGTGAATTAAAGTGGGTGAAATCTTAAAAATTTTAATATTATCCGATCATTTTAACATTGAAGGATTGGCAGGTACCTATATCTTATTTTATATCCGCATTTTTAATAGTTGCCTGCACAAACTGGTCTGTATTACACAGAGACTACCCAGTAGTGTTAGCACTTTTAAATTCGTGGATTTACCTGCCCATCGTTTAATTTTTTTATGTGTATTTCAAATTTTTCTGCTATTACCAATCTTCCAATTGCAATAGAAATTGGCTTATGTCAAGCACATATTGACGAAACTTGCCATTATGACCTGATGAACTGACGTAAAATTATTAATACCTACTGATGATCAAGTTTACCCTCTGATGTTAGTCTGCAGCAAATTTTACTAAAATAATCAATATTTAGAGAATAGGTAGGTACATGCTATCAATCCCAGAGTTTGGCTATTTAAAATTCAATTTTCTATCTTTATTATGTAAAAAAAGGCAAAAGTGATTGACTGATGACAACGCACACACCAAACCTCTGGGGCTAGAAACTTAAAATTTCGCACAAGTATTCCTTTTATAAGTTAGGCATCCACTGAGAAAGGTTTTTTTTTTTCAAAATTCATTCCCAAGGAGGTCAAATAGGAGATAAATGTTTATATGAAACTTTGTATTCCTTCGAAATATTTGCAAGCAAATTCGTATGAATTGAGAACGGTAATAATGATGATGTTTAATATTTCAGCGTTATCTAAAATACAACCCTCATGAGGGTATCTAACATGAAAAACAAAAGTGAGCGGCCCACCGACCTCAGTAGGTTACAAAGTAAACGTGAGCAAAGCCGCGGGTTCAGCTAGTAAAAATTCAAAACAACTTTGCAGACGGTTCCAATATCCATTTATTTATTAATACTAAGATTCACAGTTATTCTTATTGTTTATTTTAATCTAATTGATGCACACTGCACAGTAACCAAATTGAATCTACATTTTTCCATGGAACAATTTAAATTAAGCATTTACAAACAATATAAAGCAAAGAAAACATGAGATCAGAATATGTACAAGATGCCTAATATACAAAAACCTAAAATAATTCAAAACTAAAAAAAAATCTAGTGAAGTAATAAAAAAGTTGTAAAATAACTTTATGCATTGTGCGCTATTCGGCAATTTATTATTGACATATTATGGGTTATGTATACCTACTTAATCAAAGCTAATGCTATGTATGCAGGTATAGGCTAAGTATGCCAGAGTTTAACAATAAGCGTTAGTAGTGAATTTATCATAAAAGATAATGGGTAATGTATACCTGTTTATACAAAGCTAATGCTATGTAAGCAGGTACAGGCTAAGTATGCCAGAGTTTGACCATGAGCGCTATCAATTAATTAAAAATGGTTTATGTGTACCGGTTTGTTTAAAGTTGAAGTCAAGGTTAGACCTGAGGTTAAAGTTAAACCTAAAGTTAAACCTAAAGTTAAACCAAAAGTTAAACCAAAAGTTAAGCCAAGAGGTCAACCAAAAGTTAAACTAAAAGTTAAAGCTAAAGTTAAAACTAAAGTTAAACCTAAAGTTAAACCTAAAGTTAAACCTAAAATTAAACCTAAAGTTAAACGAAAGTTAAACCTAACGTTAACCCTAAATTAACCCTAAATTAAACCTAAAGTTAAACCTAAAGTTAAACCTAAAGTTAAACCTAAAGTTAAACCTAAAGTTAAACCTAAAGTTAAACCTAAAGTTAAACCTAAAGTTAAACCTAAAGTTAAACCTAAAGTTAAACCTAAAGTTAAACCTAAAGTTAAACCTAAAGTTAAACCTAAAGTTAAACCTAAAGTTAAACCTAAAGTTAAACCTAAATTAAACCTAAAGTTAAACAAAAAGTCAAATCAAAATTCAAACATATAGTCAAACCTAAAGTCAAACTTAAAGTTAAACCTAAAGTTAAACCTAAAGTTAAACCTGAAGTTAAACCTGAAGTTAAACCTGAAGTTAAACCTGAAGTTAAACCTGAAGTATTATTTTATCTGAAGCCAAACCTGAAGTTAAATTGAAGTTAAATCTGAAGTTAAATCTGAAGTTAAATCTAAAGTTAAATCTAAAGTGAAACCTAAAGATAAAATAAAAGTTAAATCTGGATGTAAACCTTAAGATAAACCCGAAGTTAAACCAAAATTTAAGCTTAAAGTTGAACCTTAGGTTAAAGTTGAACCTTAAGTTAAAGTTGAACCTTAAGTTAAAGATGAACCTTAAGTTAAAGATGAACCTTAAGTTAAAGTTGAACCTTAAGTTAAAGTAAAAACCTAAAGTTAAAGTGAACCTAAAAAAGATGGTAAAGTTAAGGGTAAACTTAATGGTAAAGTTACTGGTAAAGTTAATGGTAAAGTTAATGGTATAGTTAATGGTATAGTTAATGGTATAGTTAATGGTATAGTTAATGGTATAGTTAATGGTATAGTTAATGGTATAGTTAATGGTATAGTTAATGGTATAGTTAATGGTATAGTTAATGGTATAGTTAATGGTATAGTTAATGGTATAGTTAATGGTATAGTTAATGGTATAGTTAATGGTATAGTTAATGGTATAGTTAATGGTAAAGTTGATGGTAAAGTTGATGTTAAGTTAATAGTAAAGTTTATGGTAAAGTTAATGGTGACGTTGGTAAAATCAAGAGTAAAGTTAAAGATAAAATCAGTCTGAGTCAGGGACAAAGGCAAAGGTGCGGTGTAGGGTACACCCACGAGTCTACATTAGGTTAACTTGCACAGATTAAAATAGCGGATTAGTACTACACATAACTTCAGTTAATTCATATTTAACAATGGAAATCCACAAAGTCACGCCTGGATCAATTAATTATGCTAAAAATAGTTTGTTAGAAAATGAGTTTTTAATTATTTGGGTCCAGTCATTTGTCTCTTGTCTCCTACCAATAATTTTATTTATTACAGTAATATAAAGCAGTAAATTCAAATATATTTCTACTGAAATCATTTCTTATTATTTTTTATGAAACGAATAAAAAGTAAAGTATTTTATTGTATATAATATATTGAACATAGTTTCATGTAACAATTATAATATGATGATATTTCGGTTAAGTAAACTTTTACATTTAGGTCTTAGCTCAAATTATAAGAACAAGAACAAAAAAATATTTTATTTGTGTACTTGATTATCCAGAATTATAAATATTATAAATACCACCATGTTAAGATCATCATGAAACTGTTACTGTCGAAGTGATGTTTTATGTTTCAGTAAGGACAAGTGATTTCGCTAGATGATTGTACTAGTACCTGCTTGAAGCTCCACTAGAAAGAGTGAAATTGATGGACGAGTTCTACTTCATCCTCATACGATGATGACGAGTCATCGTGCCAAGTTCCTGCATCTATTCATTGGACTAAGTTTAACCTAATGACATTTTTGTTATTACAGTTAATTAATTTATCCTTCTTTTAGGTACATTACGGGAGAACATAGTAAGATTACCCAGTTATTCATAATCATTTATTTCCACTTTACTCAATCATGTAACATGTTCTTGGACAAGTCAATTGGTACAGTAATGATTTTCTTAAAAATAACTTAATATAATAGGTATAGAACGTAGCTTTTAATTAATTAATTATCACTATTTCTTACACAATAGTAAAATTCAATCAGGTTCGTCTGGTTTATTTCTAATTTCAATGGGAACCTTGTTATACAATTTAATGGACATGCACATGACGATATTTCATGTTTTTTTTTCATTATCATTTTTTGTGTTCAGAGTTAAGATTTTTGTAATGAAAGTAAATATTTTCTATCGATTTACTATATTATTATTGTTTGAAGTAAATTACTTTTTCATTATCGTTTTAAATGATTTACTAAAAGTTCTTTTATAAATCGAGTGTTCATGTAAAATGGTTATTCAGATCATGTTTTAGAATTAGTAACGATATATTTACAGAATTGTAAAATTTTCTGACGAGTTTCAGATCTTAGAGTTACGCCACGGTCGAGTTGGATGAATCACGCTGCAAAAGGGTCGAAGTAGATTGCCCGATTTTGAGACAACTTTACGCGTCGCACCATCCCCAGAGATCGCTGCCATACCGCAGTTGGATGTGATACGCACTACACGTCACGCAAACACCATGATAAAAAAATGACATGAAGTCCTTTCACTTTCCCTCCCTAAAAAGCTTAAATTATAATTTAAATGAGTTATTATTTAATCTCAAAAGAATTAATACTATGACTTTTGTATAGTTAAAATTCAACATAATTTTATATGAGAGAAAGATTTATATGTATGTGTTGAAAGTAGACTACGTGTTTCAAAACTTTATTTAATTTTGCAGTTTTATAGCTCTAACTCTTTACAAGGATTACTTTATTTGTTCAAATATTAAAAAAAAAAGATTTGTCGTTGCTAAACTGAAATTTATCTATTATGTTTTTTCAATCAATCAATCAATTCATTTATTTGCATAAAAACATGGTACAGCAGATACAAAGATGTCAGTAGTTTTGAAGTTTCACATATTTTTACCATTCATAGGTGTGCAAAAATTTAAGGAGGTAGGAACATGCAATGTTGAGGTCAGTGCTTGATTTACATAAAATTAAATGTCAAACAATAAAAAAAATAACAAATATTTAAATAAATTAGTCATTACAATTGTCAAAAAAAAAATACATTAAAATTAAAATAACGAAACCAAGAAAGTTTAATATAAGTAGGTATGTCAAAAAATTTAACAACAGTTTAATATTTATTTTATAAGTAAAGTAATAATATTAAATCTGGTGTGCGCAATTAACTGAATAGTTAGAAGAACCATAATGTAAGTCAGCAGGAAAACAAAAACAAAACACGAATGTCGTAAATATGACGAAGTATAAAATTATTAAAATTTAATACAGATATATCATTATTCTCATTAGCATTCGCTTGCAAAGTTAACATTAGTTGGAATTTTACACTAATGTGATTTTACAGAGTTTGTCAGATAAAATAATTTAATTTAACAATTTCAGCATTAGCTAGCAAAGTTAAATGTCCTGTAAGTTGGTTATGTACTCACGGAATGTTATTTTTACAGAGTTTGTCAAATTGAACAATTTAATTAAATCATTTAAGTTTATAAATAAAATTCGTAATATAAGGCAAAGTAGTTACATGAATTTTCAAAGTTTGAGATTGTAAAAATACATGAAAAAAAAAACAGTTTTGTATAATGATAACAATTTGACTGCTACCGAGAATTTCGTACCCCGGGAGGTGGTACGGTGACGGACGGCCGAATGTCGTAATTTTGATAACTTTGATGGCAACACCATTTAATTTCTGTTTTGTTGGCTACCCTGCTAGCGCCTCAGTGGGCGGGGCGACCAATGACGCGTGACGCAAACTGGTTCGTGCTGGCATTTTTCTAGAATCTGCCTACCCGAGGTAACTTTTTACGGAACGTTGGGTGAGCAGCCAGTTGGTGTCTGAATGTCGTGAAGTTAGGACTTCTTAGGAGAAAAAGTCATAGCCGTATTAAGTACTAAGTACCTCTTCTATGTACAGTTGGTCTCGGAATAAATAAGTATAAAAGTGTTCATCTGCTGCATTTCATTTCACTCTGTCGGAACAGTTTTGCTTTAGCGGACGGAGCGTCGATAATTACAAAATGCCGATGGGGTGCGTCCACTGCATCCGGATTTTGCATCGGCAGTATTGGTATTTTCAAAGCAATTCAGAAATACCGGTCTCTGGCGCTGAAATGCCGATCCAGTGCACGCTGTATCATACAAATCAATACAAAGCAACAAATCCGTCCGCTCCTTACGCAGCGATGCGGATGCGGTCGACGCGTACCTCAATACCTACCAAAGTTGTCGTCGTAACAATAATTTTAAAACACGTAAGATTATCTGGCGACGTCACGCTCGCAGACACTTCCTTAAACGAGTAAATCTCGCGTAAACCTAATGCAATCTGATAAGGCTTATTAAGATAAGTCAGTGGATTCACTCATGACGTTCAAATAAAAGCCCAATTTCCCTAAATAAAATAAATGTTGTAATAAAACGATAGTTTTATATAAACAAGAACGTTTTATCCTAAATAAAATTATGCTATGAATGACAGTTAATAATAGATACCTAACTGACAGTCAGACATATTATACAAGAAGTATTTAGTACACCACATTCACCCCAGCTGTAAAAAACTCAACTAGAATTCGTAGTCTTGTAAACGAACAGGGATTCGTCGTTCTCTGGTTGACCTTCGAATAGTACTTCCTGGGATATCTTCTGGTACACTTCCTGGGATGTTTTCTGCTGCGTCCTCGAACTGTTCTTCAGGCTCTGAATCAGTCTCCATGTTAGGTGGTGGAAGAGGCGCTAGCTGTCTATTAGAAATAGTTGCTTCACGGCCATCTGCTAACCTAACATGGGAGTATGAAGGATTTGCTTCTAAAAGCTCAACTTCTTCACATTCCGAATCATATTTTGTGCGTCGATGATTGTTTCTCATTAGAACAGGACCTGGCTCCGAGAGCCACGTTGGCAGTGATTCTCCATTTGCTGTACGACGTGGATGATTAAATAATCTTTCATGTGGTGTAGCGTTAGTAGACGTACACAGTAAGGAACGAATTGAATGAAGTGCATTTAATAGCACATGCTCCCAGTTAGCTATCTCTAGCTCCCTAGTCCTCAGGCACAATCTTATCGTTTTCCATAGGGTGCCATTAAGACGCTCTACCTGACCGTTTCCTTGAGGATTATAAGGTGTGGTTCGGCTGCAAGCTACTCCATTTGATGCTAGAAAGGTACGTAATTCATTTAACATGAAGGCGGTTCCACGATCCGAATGTATGTACTGCGGGGCTCCGTAAGTTGAGAATAATTCTTTAAAACATTTGATAACGGTGCCAGCAGATAGATCCTTACATGGGTAAGCGAATGGGAATCTGGAATATTCATCTATGATTGTCAAGATGTAGCGATTCTGCGTATTAGTAGGTAGAGGTCCTTTGAAATCTATATTGAGTCTTTCGAATGGCTTTGTCGCTTTTATAAGATTTCCTTGCATTTTTGCATATCTTGGTTTAATTTCTGCGCAAATACGACAAGCTGATGTCATCTTCTTGATATCTTCAATAGAATAAGGCAGGTTCTTCGTCCTTACCCAGTGTGACATTCTTACGATACCAGGATGTCCCATTATTTTATGTAACTCATTCAGCTTGTTACCCGTATATATATTTGAACATACTCGGGAAAGGGTATCAGCCGTGACGTTATCTTTACCAGGGCGGTAAATTATGTCATATTTAAAATTTGATAGCTCTAGACGCCATCTTTCTATCTTCTCATTTTTAATCTTACTGTTATGAGATTGTTTAAACATGAACGAAACTGATCGCTGATCAGTTATTAGTTTGAAGTGCCTTCCTATAAGATAGTGTCGCCATTTTCTTAAAGATTCAACCACAGCACTCGCTTCTTTTTCAATAGCAGAATGGCGACGCTCGGAATCATTCAACGATCGAGAGAAGAAAGCCACTGGTCGACCGTTTTGAGTGAGAGCAGCCGCTATAGAGTGTTCAGAAGCATCGGTTTCTACAGTGAAAATTTCGTTTTGATTTATGACAGCTAGCACTGATTTCATGATATCGTTCTTTATATTTTGGAAACAATCAATCTCCTCGCTGATAAATTTTTTGTCGTCTTCGGTATACTTTCGCGTCTTCATAGCGATTGGTTTAACATTAGTAGACAGATTGGTAAAAAGTGAAACTGGGGGTACAGTAGCTTCCATAACATTGCAAATCTTGAGTGGTTTTGCTAGGCCTCCGAATTTGATCTCTAGCGTTGAGTGCAAGTTTAAGATATCATGGCCAATAATCACATCAGCACATAGATCTTGGAGAATGTACAAGGGCCTTCGAGTGTATTTGTGCTCATTCATCGTTATATTTGCATAACATAATCCATCAACGGATGTGGTCTGTTTCTTTGAAGCTAGAGTTATCGTTTCTTTCCAAGGATGACGTTTTAAATTTAACAAGTGAGCGAATTTTTGATCGATGAAGCTAGTCGAACTTCCGCTATCGATTAAGGCCTCGGCTCTATAATCATTTACATTGATGGAAACTATTGTTTTACGAAGACTCGCTGGTGAAGCTGCCGATATTGCTCCTGTATATTCCTCCACTTCTGCTGTAGCTGTAGTTTTGACTGCGTTCTGACTCCTACAAACCTTAGCGAAGTGTCCTTTCTTCTCGCAGGTTGTGCAGGTTGAGTGGAATGCTGGGCACTTTATCCTCTGGTGGATGTTTCCACCGCAGAAGAAACAACGTCTACGTGCCGGTGTTGCAGCCAGATTTTGATTACTAACGTTTCCATTGTCATTGTTTTCTATTTGACTAAGTAACCTTGTATGATTATCGTTGCTAAAGTCTCTTGAATTAATTTCAGCCATCTCTAGAGACAACGCCTGATTACTGGTCTCCTCCAGAGTTATTTCCAGGTTTTCAAGGAGTCTTTGTCGAATCTTTTGTGAATTTATACCAGCAATAAAAGCGTCGCGTATGTATTCATTTCTGTATATTTCGGCAGAAACAGCTTTGAAATCACACTCAAAAGAAAGTTGTTTTAGTGTTAGTAAATAATCTGCTATCGTCTGATCTGGCTTTTGCTTCGTTGAAGTGAGCATGAATCTGGCGTGTATTCTGTTTTTGGATTTGATATAAACTTTATCCAATGCACTTAAAGCTGTAGAATACGTTTTTTCTTCTCGAATAATTGAGTATATGATTGGTGATACGTTGTTCAGTAGTATTTTAAGCTTTGTATCATCACTTACTGTTGGCGACTCAATTGCTACAGAAACAAGAAAATTCTCGAACGTTTCCTTCCAGTGTCGGTACTTGAGTTCAGCCGTTGGAGTTCCTGGATCTGTATCAAATTTTTCTGGCCTTAGCAGTCGCGCTAGAGCCATGATTCCGCACGTTTTTATATTTAGGATAAATTGTTGTAATAAAACGATAGTTTTATATAAACAAGAACGTTTTATCCTAAATAAAATTATGCTATGAATGACAGTTAATAATAGATACCTAACTGACAGTCAGACATATTATACAAGAAGTATTTAGTACACCACAATAAATTTTCGTGTGCTGTGTACTCCACATTCCGAACTAAGTAAAACTTTCACTTTGCTTAGTTTTTGTTAGGTTGTGCTGACTGGTGAGTGGAATGTCCACCAATATCTATATTTTATTTGGCAGTTCTCTGTGTAAATGTGTGGGTTAGTAGGATTTGCTAGAATGTAAACAATATTAAATTAACAATGTGCTTTATATGCTCCGCATAAAGTTGAATGTACAATGCAGGTGGTCCGCGACGACGTGACGGTGATGTTCTACGACAAGAGCGGATGGGAGGCGCCCGCCACCCTGATCCAGGTGCACAAGCAGGTCGCGCTCGTCATCGAGACGCCGCCCTACCGGGACGGGAACACCACGGACCATGTCAATGTGAGCCAACATCGCCACACTAGATCTCATCGCCCTCTCTCTCTGTCTCACATTGAGGGGGGGCTCGCTAGGCAGGGTTGGATGGCTACGACAGGATGATTTTTGTTTTTAGATTATACTAGTTGTGCCCCGCGATTTCATCTGCGCAGATTTTAATCCTGGTATTCCCACGGGATAAAAAGTAGCCTATGTGCTATTCCTGACTCTAATCTATCTCTCTGCCAAGTTTAATCCAGATCCGTTCAGTTGTTCCGGCGTGAAAGAGTAACAAACATCCATCCATCCATCCATACTTACAAACTTTCGCGTTTATAATACTAGTAGGATGAGTGAGTGTGCGATCCGTCCGCAGGTGGAGTTCCGGCTGCAGCGCGGGCTGACGCTGACGGAGGACGACGTGAGCAAGCCGCATCCCTTCGAGTACATCCCCGAGTACTCAGGTACCGCGCGCCGCCGCAAGCCGCCGCCCGACCTCGCCGCGCTCGCCGCTCTGCTCGCGCACCCGCCCGCACCCGCCCCCTGGGCCCCCCGCGCGGAGCCTGTCTCCTCCTCCACGGACGCGTCGCCGTCGCCCCCGCCCCCGCCTCCGCGCACCCCCGACACCGTCGACGTCGAGATGCTCGATCCGACCGAGAAGAGCCTGAACGAGCTGCTCGATCAGGTCGCGGAGCTCGACGAGATCTATTCCGAGAACCGCACCAGATTAGAGAACGTCACCCTAAGCTCGACCGACGACGATCGCGAGGAGTTCGACGACGCGGGAACGTACACGAGCCTTCAGCTCGCGTTCCGCAACCCGGTCGACATCGCGGAGCCGCAGCCCGAGCCGGAGCCGGAGCCCTACGAGGACGTGCTAGTGCACTCGTTCCGCGGACCGATCATCGAGTTCACGCATCTGAAGCCCGAGTCGGACGACGCGCCGCCGCTGCCTCCGAAGCGCGTCCGCAAATCCTCCAACTCGCTCAGATCGAGCCAAACCTCCGTCGACAGCATCCTCAAACCCGGCAAACAGATCCCGGTCACGCGTAATCCCGTCCCGAACGATAAGGTCATAAGTGCCGCGAAGAGCGAGCCGGCCCTACCGCCGGTCAAGAAACGCTCGTTCTTCGACCGGATCTTCCGCAGGAAGCACAAGTCCCCCTCCAGCGTCGTATCGGAGGGCAAGGACGCCAAGATGAAACCTGTCGGTCGGTCCGTGAGCAGCGTCTCCGGCATCCGTCCCTCGAAGTTCAAATCGTCCGTGTCCCATACTTCGTTAAAGGACAACGCGTCCACGACGGGTCTCAGCTACGCGGACAGTATAACTCACATATCTCTCCACGCGGACGAGAACGACAAATCCGCGTCTCAGAACTCTCTCCGCAGGCCCGCGAGCTTGCACCCCATCCCGCCGACCGACGGCGACACTATCCTGGTCGCGGAGAGCGTGCTCGCGTTGGACGCGACTGCGTTCAAGAAGCTGCAGGACGATCTAGAGCTGACGGACGCGGAACATTACGCTCTGTATATGGCGGTGGCGCCGCACGCCACTGTCTCCGAGTTCGACGAAACTAGCTGCTACTACTCGCCGATAGATGGCAGCAAGTTTCAGAGCTAAATACAACCGGTTCGGATTTAGATTTCGATCAAAACCAAAGTATAACTGTAACTTGCAAGTATTAAATTTTGAGTACTTTTACAACTTTTCTAGTCTATTCTACGCCTGAGCGCTTCGTAGGGTACGTTCGGTTCCGGTTCTATCGGTTGCTAAGCCATGGCGGGGGCCTTAGGGCGGCCTTAAAACTCAGTTGTTGCTTTTTTAGTCTAAATATTCTACAAAGATTGAGGCGGTATTAACTACTCTGCGAAAATATAACCTGAACCTTTGACTAGAGTTACATTTGAAATGACAAATTATCTGAGCACATTTCAATAAGAAAATGTATTGTGTACATTTGAATGCACAAAATAATCTTCCTTATAAATCCTTATCCTAGTCAAACTACTCATACCAACGAAATATATTAAAGAGCGTGAGATACAAGAAATATGCAAGGATAACTATCTATCGTCTTGTTAGGACACTTTTAAACTTAGAAATCTGTTTACAAAAATATTTGTACGGAATAATCCGGAAAAGGTTCCATAGTAGTTTTGAAAACGTTCTTTAAATTTCATTGTAACTTTTTTAATGTTAGGGATTATTTCAAATATTAAAATTTGGAAACTATTTTTATTACATTCCTCAAACGTTCAAGTATCTTCCCGCGCTCTATAATATATTTTTATTTGATAATTGTATTTGTTAATATTTGACTGTAAAATAACTTGTACCTTGAATGTTCTAGTTGTTAAAAAACGGAAGACGTTAATACAGGAGCTAATAAATAACGAACGTGAAAGTAAGTATCAATCAACTATGTTCTCTGCGGCGTGGGAGGTGGAAAGGATAAACGTCTCTATGTCCATACGAACACGGTTTACTTTCCTGTGATAAATCATAGATATACGGATGAATTTCCTTTGCACTTGTTACAATGTGGATATAGTATACAATAATGTGTTACTATAACTAGGTTGAGATATTTTAGTCTGATTGCACGCCCTACAACTTTAGTCTAAGTGGAATGTTCTTTGTTTATTGGTATACAAAGCTCATTTTTGAATAGCAAATTTTTGAATATCTCTACTAAGTATATATTTTATATGGTGGTGTCGGATTGGTGAGGGATCTATGTAAACTTATTTAATTTTACTATTATCGTACTAACAACATAACATAGGTACATATTTTAAAACATTTAGGCCCTTATTCATAATGGTCTTTGACCGCGCGAATAGCTTATCAAACCAAAAGTCTGTAGCTGTCTCTTTCGTTGGTATAAAAGTTGGCATGAAGACAAGAATAGTCTATCTTTTGAGCCGCTGTAAAATGGCAGGGATTATGAATAAGAAAGTTAATAGTTATATCTGATGAACTTTGGCTATGTCGTTGTTTGTCCATGCTATACACTCATGGGAGCATGAGTGTATAGCATGCTCTTACATCTTTCTCTTTCTATCGCGATACGTGTGAGTGCGACCGAAGGTTACGCACACAAACACCGTGAGATAGAACACTGCTCCAAAAGAGTCTATAACTTAATTTTTACTATTATGCAATGGCGAATCGTTTGTGTGATTTATGTATGGAAGATCTTTTGATATTAACATCTATTTTCTTATAGCCGATAATAGAAAAGAGACTCTTTAATTTACAATCTATACTATACCAATGTATTATTTATAAGAATTTATTGTATGACACACGGTGTCATTTACCAACAGAATATGATGTAGGTATAAATAGTTATGTTATAAAAATAATATATTTAGGGCATTTTTCTATAGTCCATGCACGATAAAGACTAGCTGCGCTTACGAACGTCTCGACCGCTAATGAAACGGATTCGACACAGTTCGTCTCGACCGAAAAAGGCGAACGAAATGGAAATCCATTATGGAATAATAATTAATAGAATTTCACTTCTTAGGGAAATTTTTGTTTTTGAACAGATCTTTATCAAAGTGAGAGATCAATGACTCCTTTCCGTTAGGGGTCGAGACCCAGCTGGGTTTCGAGGACTATTAACAGATTAGTTTGTAACTTGTGTTGTTTTCATGTTCTGTGTATGTGTTACGAATATTTTGTTTATTTATTTTGTTATTGTTAAACTGTGAAATGTCTAATTGTGCTTTGTTACTATTTAATATTATCATGATGTTATATTATGTTATGCAGCTTGAATTGTTTTAGGCGCCGCGCAAACGTAGACACTGTTCTTTGTATTTTGTTTGAAGTTACTGCCTATACACAAACCGATCGCCGATCAACATGATCGGTGTAGCAAATAGAATAGTTTAGATGATAATTTGAACTTCACTTAACCCTCGTCTGCTTAAGGCTTCGGTGACAGCGGCTCGCAATTTCGAGGTGCGATTGGCTATTATTTCATTTTATTTCATTTCGGGGAGGTTGTTTGAAAAAATAACTCTAAAGAAACACGCATAAATACTGTTCGAACACAAATAATACAATAGTATAAGGGAAACATGCCCGAATCAGAAATCATTTTGGTATTAGTATGTTTGGTCTTACATTTACCTAATACCAAAATGATTTCTGACTCAAGCACATTTCCCTCATATTATTGTATTATTTGTGTTCGAACAGTATTTATGCGTGTTTCTTTAGAGTTATTCTTTCCAACAACCTCCCCGAAATGAAATAAAATGAAATAATAGCCAATCGCACCTTGAAATTGCGAGCCGCTGTCACCGGACCCTTAAATACAGATCTGATCGAGACACAATATCAACTATAGTGTCAGGAATCGGCGCAATCACGAGATATATTTAAATGAAATAAAACTGTAGATCTCATACAATAACCATCTATCATCAAACTAAAAAAGTTTATTATATGGGAACCAGTAAAAAGTAAGTGTATGCTCTTGAAATGCTGGGTGACTTTCTGTTGTCAACAGTTGTAACATCTCTTAATTTATAATCAGACAAAATTAAGATTTTTTTCTATTCTAGCTTTTTTGTAGTCTACGTTTGCACTTCGCTGTTTTTAAAAGTGAACACTGAGGAAACCCTATGTTATCATAGCGTATATTCTACGGTTAACTTAGGCTAATATGGATATGTGTGCTCGCTACTATTACTATAAGGATCTATGTAACAGAATTGTGCAACGAGGTTACTTGCGCCGAAAGTATAAGCTTGGTCTATACATAGTGTTTTTGCATGACAAAATGAAAGATTTATGCAAACGGTTCTATAGGATTGTTCGTATAAACTTTTTAGGCGCAATGCTTTGACAACGTGGAATGTGGAGGGAGATGTATTAAGAGGAATTATTGTTATAATAATTGATTTCTTGCATACATCTTGCGTTTAAAGTTTTATCCTGATCGACTTCCTAGCTCGTAATGTTGGTTCACATTAGCTCATCAGCTTTATTTATATCACTGTGGCTCTCAGTCTAGCCAATATGTGAGTGACTTTAATATCAAACGTTTTAAACCCAGGGGAGTTTGAACCTGCACCTCAAGTATTACGTCGATTGTGATTAAAAGCGGTGGCGAAGTTTAGTAAACGCACCCTCATATTAAGAGAAAACATCAGGGTATAACTTTTGAGATATCAATAACCTTTGTTTTCTTTATGTGTAGGAAAACACAAATAGAATAAAACATAGTTAGTATAAGATCTATGAGTGGCCTATTTATAAAGTTCATCTTTGTAAAAGTATTTTTAGTAGTGTGTAAATGCTAAAATGTTTTGATAAAAGTATTTAAAGAGTTTTATAAGTATTTTTGGTATGCTAATTATACTTATAAATGTAACTATTTATTATTCTTAAATTATTTATTAACATATCTTGATATTTTATTGGAAAGATTTTGGTAGAGTTTAGAAGAAATTGAATCGAAATTTTAAATATCGGCAAATATTTATATTGTGAGTTCCAATCTTGCCCAGCTCAGCTGATATAAATTTTATATAAAACGTATTTAAATTAAAATAATGCATTGATGTTGTATTTAAATAAATATTCCTTGAAATGTTCTCAGTTCTATTGAACTGGTTATAAAACTCAATTGTTATTTTAAGACTTTGTATCATCTACTTTCATGATATGGATGCAAAAGGCAGGTTGTCGATGTTTATCGGTATGATTTACGAGAAGTATGATATACTTACGAACTTATGCGTTACTGTTTATATTAACTTGAGCTTAGAACTAGGTATATATTATGTTATATTTCGTCGTGTGTGACGGCCGATGAGTTTACAAAGCAGTTAAGCCGTACTGTCATTTGAAGACAATCTGTATCTTGCTATCTATATCAGATTGGTAGTTAATACATCTCAGGAAGGCAAATCAGTACGAAAGTAAAACATTGGATTTTGATTCTTATTTTAACTGAATGAAGCTCTCTGGTTGCGCCTTCGCAAGATGAAACTATAAAATTTTACACTTTTGTATGGAAATTAAGTGTAGCCTAGCTTGAGTGATACGAAATTCTATATTAATGTGCTAATAAGACCGATCTTTTATTTACATCGCAGACTATTATATATTCTTAAATGTATCACATTATCATTATTATATATTTATTTTCTGTTATAGATATATAGATAGATGATTTTGTGATACGTTACATTATAATGCCGTTAGACAAAAGCATCCAAGCGTAACGCGAAAACGCTAACCTAATTTACTACTCAATTTCTACGCCTGTTAGAAAGGACTAAAAGGTTACTGATTTAATGTAGTCGAAAATATAAAGTAAAGACCTACTTGTGGACATTTTACACATCAAAACTAAGCAAAACTTGTCGTAACTGTAAATACATAATTACAGTGATCATCACATACATGGTTTTTCTCACCGGGGATCAAAGATAAATGTCCGCTAGAGGCGCTTATCGTGAATATTACTCACTCGCAAAATTAACTTGCATACAACTGGAAACTTGGACACTAAAGTCAGAGTTACCACTGACGGAGCGGTAACTCCGGTCCGACCCTAAATTATCGTTTTCGCAATACGCTAGCACTTGTCTTCAGGCCTAGGTCTCCCTATAGATATAATACCAAGAGAATTAAAAGGTACGAATCGTTTCTGTGGCATGGTTTTGTTAACTTATATTATTGTTGTTAATTTTTCTTTGTTCACACATATTCATGTTAGCTTAAAACTGTTATCAGTGTTAATATGCATGTTTTGAGTTGCCTATCACGATGCTGTAATGGAATTAGATTTAGTTTGAATATACATAAGGTTTAACAATTATAGAAAAGTTTAGATTTATGCTGAGAATTCAGTATAAAAAAGAGAAAGGCTTATGGCTCACTTGATGGTAAGTCGTCACCGTCGTCGCCCATAGACTTAACAAGATTGGGGACGTGAATGTTGTGAATATTGCAAGTTTAATGAAACGGTTCTTCTTAAGGCCTTTAAATGTAACTCCATTGCAGGTTGCAGCATGTTTTTATTTATTTGTTTTTGTTCACTGTAACATGCGTTTTAGATTTTTAGACATCATGAAAACATTGTTTTACACCGGTTCACATTAATCCAGTCAACTGGACTGGATTGATCACTGGAATGGGTACATTCCAATACTCCAGTGACAGCTTCACACTATTTCCGTGGCATTCCAGCGCTGGTCCGGAATGCTATGAACCGGTCGTGAGATTGATTAAGAAGCATGAATTATGTAGTTTAATCTTTAGTATTAATATATAACTATCGCACGTGTTGGTACACATGGATACAGATCAAGCTACCCATAGCCAAAGAAAAATGAAGCTTACTACAAAGATCTAAAAGCGAGAAGTGTATAGCTTGATCTGTATTGCATGTAAGGTTTATATCGTTTAATTAAAAAACTAGTAGGTATTAACAAGGCGGGGTTGCATAACTACAAGTCGCTTCTTCATAATTTTCTTAACGAATTTATTCTTTTTGTATTCATGTGTCGTAGAAGGCAGTACAGTAAGCATCAGAAGTTAATGAGTTATCAAAATTAGATATTTTGTTTATTATTTATTTAACCATACTATATCAGAATTTTCAAATGCATTTAGTAATCTTCTGTACTTGCTAAAACTACATTGAGAAGAAAAACTTAATTGGTAAAATTAAGTTTATGATAGTTTTTCTTCTCAATGTATATATAATGTATATATATATATATATACACATTATATATATATATATTGAACAATTTTATGATAGTTTTTCTTCTCAATGTATTTTAGCAAGTACAGAAGATTACTAAATGCATTTGAAAATTCTGATCGATCATCATTAACTTTTTATGCAAATATTAGCGTTTTTGTATGGGAATCGAATTATATAAATTTAGCTTTGTATGGGACCTGGCCTCTCACGTAGTTTTTGTCTGTCTGTTTGAAAAATGAAGTCTGTGTTTCTGTGTATCTTAGTTAATTGCTTCTTTAAATAAGTTTGTATTATGGGGTTGAATAACCTAAGCTTGCTTTAACTTTCAGGAACGTCCTTCCAACCCGACCAGAAGATTAAAAATGAACCAAGTGAGTAAACATAAACAACCTGCTGTCCGAGACTTCACTCGCGTGGTCGCTAACTTTTTAACCACTTTGCCTCCAGAGCCCATTCATAAAGTACTCAGTCATTTTTTTTTCATAAAAATTTGCTATTTAAACCACTATTTATTACTTTAATTTTACCAATTAACATCCAAATCGGTCCATGGTTGAACCACAAACATCCAAATATCATCTCATTTAAACCGTTGCATATAATAACTAATATATATTTTAAAATACTTCTGTCAGGCATGGCATTACTTTGGCATAGTTTAACTTGGTAAAAATTATAAACAGAGAGTGTATATACTTCGCATTGACAGATGAAAGTTGCTGATTTTTAATAAATGTTTCAGACCGGTCGCCGGCGCACCAAGTGACCAGTCCCCAACATCAGCATTTGTACTCTCCAGTATCGCCACCCTATGCAAACCAACAACAGGTATTTACGCTAGTTGGTTGCATGTTCTTCTAGGCTTGGTCGCGCGGAACTCGCACCTAGCATCAAGACGTTTCCGGTAATCAATGGCCCTGGATTGTGTGGACCTGGATATTCGACCACTGCGTAGACTAAAATTCTTCAAAATATGGTAGTAGACACTCAAAGTTCACACAGCGCCATACTTTTCACACTATTTACAAAATTTCCCAGGGCTTTGTGTATGCTTGAGTGTGGAATGTGCACCAATAATAATGAACTTATTATTCCCTGATCCAGCAGTGGATGTCCGAACTCGGAGCGGCGGGCGGAGGCGGCGGCTCCCTCAACCCATTCTCCGACAACCTGCAGTGGCATTACCCCGCGCAGCAGTACGCGCAGGCCGCGTCTCCCATGCAGCTGCACAACCTACAGCCCTCGCCCATGATGCACTCACCTGCCCTCAACCTGGGACAGTCTCCCGGACAGGTACAGTACAGTACAGCATTCTCCGACAACCTGCAGTGGCATTACCCCGCGCAGCAGTACGCGTACTTCTTAGTTTTGTATGTTAATATCGTTATTAAATGTTTGGTCCCGCGGCTGTTCACCCGATGTATCGATCGCGGGTAGTTGGAGAATAGAGAGCATCTGTTTAGCACAGAACACATTATAGAACTCTTCATGCAGCTCGACATACACATGGCCTTACACAGGTCTTCCTTATAGATTTAAAGCTGTCACATAAAGTTTTATTTTATTGGTTCTGATCCTCTTGTTGTACTTCACTCTCCTAAACAGAGTACCTAGTTATGCTCGTCATGCCGAGGCGATGGCATTTCATCTCAAAATGTCCGCAAAGCCACTGTTCGTACCAACTCTCTTAATTATGAATACTTTGAACATGTACAGATGGGGCACGTCTCGCCGGGCCTAGGGGTACAGATGGGGCACGTCTCGCCAGGATTAAGAGGGACGTTGTCGCCCGGACACGGTAGTCAAATGGGTCACGTGTCCCCAGGGCTGCAAGCACCGATGTCGCCTGGGCTTGGGGCTCAGATGGGACATGTGTCCCCGGTGCTACATGGGGCACTGTCTCCGGGGCTCGGGGGTCAGATGGGACACGTGTCTCCGGGGCTACAACACGCGCCGATGGATCACATCTCTCCCGGGCTGCAGCATCAACAGCAGAACTATCAACAGGTAAATACATTTGCAAATCTTTTGTTAATCGAGTTTATGTTTGAGATTTTATATTTGGACGTATTTCTGACTACCTCCCTCCTTTTAAATTTTCTCAAAATACTCTTGAGTACTAAAGATCTGAGAAGACACCCGCCGTGCGTGACGAAGTCGTGAGGCCATTCCTCGTTTTTCTCAATACTTATGTACATGTTTGATAATCAGCAGATGCCAGATCAGCAAGCGATGGATACAGGCACGCCCTCCATCTCAGGACTGCTGAACGCGGACGCCGGCCTGCCTCAGCTCGGCCTCAACTCCGGAGAACTGTTCAACCTGTCCTCCATGGCCGACCACCAGCAGCTTAGCGACAGCCTCACGAGGCTCTCTACCAGCGAGCTGCAGCAGCTGCAGTTCTAGACCTGGACAGCTCCTCGACTTGTCCTAAGCCAAGCCTCTGGAGAACTCGACTCGACTACGAGGCCTGCAGGCCACGGGGAACTTGTTGTCACGTCAGCATCAGCTCTGCCTCGCGACCAGCTGCAGTTCTCAAACTTTGGAAACCTTGCAATGCCCTTCATGGCTCACCCCACATTAGAACCCAGGTAGACTATCAAATGTATCAGTAACTAACAGCAAGTGAATTTGTGCCTAATGTAATTCTTTGACGTGAATCTAACACCTGAACGATCAGGAGATCAAGTTCCAAGGAACCTACCGTGCCGTGCCTGGAGATTAGAGAGATTCTTCCGTCATTTCACTGTCGTCAGAAAGCAGAACACGGCTGTACCGTTTGTTACGAATCGTCGAGTGACATGTGTTCTAGAATCTAATGTCGTATCAACGGGATCACCATCAGTATAGAAGGTAAAGCTGTTGATGACAAATATGACAATGACCAGAAGTAATGAGGATTATGATGAACATACCAGAGTCAAACTTGTTTGTTATAGTTAACTGTCATTATAATTTAAGTGGACAATGATTCGACGCTATGTGTTATGTAGTTATTAGTGTGTGGAGTGGACTACTCCTATAGCTCTTGCTGTCCATAAAAATACTAAATATACTTCGAACATCTCGACAAATGTACTTCATATTATTATTTTGTTTGTAAGGTCGTGAACTAAAGGACCTTCCTTGTGCACAAACGCGTCTTCAGTGTGAACAATGCTTGATGATAACAGTATTTTGGTATTATAGGTATAATATTATTTTTGTCAATGAAAATTTCGCTACAAATATAAAAAAGGTCATAAAAGTTTGGATGTGTATTGATATTTTTTTGTTATTTAAAACCTTTTACCCACAATTCTCTTCGATGAGACTTAGACTGTGTACAAGACCTTCAATAAAGTAATGATAAGATGTTCATAGGTCAAATCAATCATAGACATTAAATAAGATGTTCATAGACATAACTCCATTATTATTTTAAACAAGCTGACCCAGCAGACTTTGTACTGCCTCAATCGAATGTTATCAATCTACAAGTTGTTTATCAATCTACATAAAAAAAATATTCAATTACGAGCATTTTCATGTTGATTCACCTTTAAAACCTTCTCTGGACTTCAACAAATAATTCAAGGCCAAAATTATCCAAATCGAATCAGCCGCTCGCAAAAATATCTATCTATGTAAGTATATAATGTATGAAATATATCAGTCATCTAGTACCCATAACACAAGCTTTGAGTAGCTTACTTTGGGGCTAGATGGTGCTGTGTGGATTGTCCAGCATTATTTGTTTATTTATTTTTATTTATTAATATGGGAACCAGTTAGCTGATTTATTACCTACATAAATACTTTTTTTTGTAAATACATATAATTGATTGAGTGAGCGAAGCGAACGAAGATCTTACAAACAACTTGGGCGATTTGGCATTTTATGTGTGTATGTATGTATGTTTGAATGTTTGTCCGACGATAACTTGAGAACCGTTTATCCGATCTGCATGAAATTTGGTAAGTCGATAGCTTGTACTTGAGAAATTTACTGGTAAGTATAATATGAGTAAAATCAGATAAGGGGTTACTAAAATATAGGGGATTTTAAGGGGGCGAAAATTAAAAAAGTTACACAAAAAATAAAGTGATATGTTATATGAAAGGGCTTGGTTTGGACATTCCAAAATCATTTTAAATTTTTTTCTAGGTAGCCCAGTTTTTGAGATACAACAAAAAAGTTAAATTAAGATAACCAACGACCCAAGAGCTCTCATTTCTAAGTTTCGTTGGCATCAAGGTTTTTCTACTGGTCGGTCAGTTCCTTTACATTTTCAAATATTTTTTTCTGAAAATAAATTAATAAGGTACTTGGTTCTCATTAAATGGTGATAGCGACCTGTTCTGATGATGGAGCCAAGGTCTGTTCAACAGAACTCTTCAATAAATAGGCCAATTCAGTTGAAACTTGGTTACCATACTTAGTTAGTAGGTGGCAGCCAGAGACAAGTCCAAACACAATGTTTGGACTTGCCTCTGATTACCACTTATATTTTCAGAGCGTTCGCGTCGCGTCACGAAATCTCAGTTCGGGGCGAACTACTAGTATTATCAACACCCAGACAGAACAAACGTTCTCGGTGGGGGTTGAACCCACGGCATACGGCGCAGAAGTCAGATTGCTACCAACTGAGCTGTCAATCAGAGTTGCAGTACGAAATGCAGTGTACCTACATGCATGGGCTTGTATCTTGTTACCGAATTTAGTGTTTTTAAGTTTATTGAGGAAAAATCGTTGCAGTAAAGTCACATCACTAAGTTTAGTTATTAGTTATAGTTAAAGTGGTTATTGTTGCTTATAGTACATAAAATATTAATTACCTATTATGGGCAGATAAAAAAAAATGTCTATAAAAATAGCAATAATTACCGCGTTGTCTGTAGGTTGCAAATATACGTAAATAAATAAATAAATATAAGCCGACCATTACACGGCGGCGTCATCGTAAAATAATGTCAAGTTTACGAAACTTCATCTTTATTTCTTACAATGAGCTTCGATTTGTAAACCTTGAAATGAACGATGTTATGTGTAATTTCATGTACCTACATTCGGATCCCGGAGGCTAGACAAGACTCATTTTTTGTTTGCGGAACACCTACTCGTGAGTTCTAAGCTCGCCCGATACAGGCGCTGCTCGAGCCCCGTCTTAACAAAAAAACGGCCTAACGATATGGAAAACGAAAAACAAACACAGTGAAGGACTTTTTTTTTTCAAAAAAAGAATTTTATTTAAACAGTTAAAAAAAGTCCCAAATGCGTGTATGGAAATAGAAAGCGGGCAGTTAGTTACCGCAAAAGCATAAAAAAACTTATTCTGTTTTATAGTAATTAAGTGGTGTTATCAATTAACCTAATTTTAATTGATTTATAGATCTCAGTTTATGAAACTGTTTAAGATAAGAACAGTTCGAAAACGATTTAAAATCCAAATGTTGATATTGTCAAAATGCTTCTCAATACCATTTCTACCTGTTAGAAATGACTTTTTGAGTTTAGTTTTAATACCTACGGCGTGAGACATTACCACGCTTCTAAGTTTTGCTAATTATTCATCAAAACGATTTATAATTTTCAATTATGTAAAAAAATTGCATAATGAAAATTTTAAATTGAGTAAATTTTCTACATCTAGGTAAAATGAAAATGATCTTATGAATCGTGGCCTTTTGAAATAACTTATAATAAAACACAGTTAAATGTTAGTACGTACCTACAACATACCTACATTGTAAATGTAAATGCAAGAGGGGATGTTACAACGTTGTCTTGAATTTATGATCAAACGTAAATTACTTGAGCATCGATGTTTGGCCCTGCAAGACAGGTGTAAATTATCCTGATGGTAAATTGAGTTTTTGCACATAGGTAATTAGTCAAGTACGTAATTAAGAAACGTGTCCTCCCCTTTCTTGTTACATAAGTACATAAAGTGTTATCTATAGCTTAGCTACATTGTAATCACAAGACGCAGCCTCTCGGCAAACGTGCAATAGAACGCATTGTAAATGTGAAAGAAAAAAATATTTTTGTTATAATTTTTTATTATGATAATAAATTTTTATAAAAAAAATTAGGTTTTTTTTACCACCCCTGGGTCCTTTCTCCAATACATACAATACCCACAATACCTACAACAACAAAAAAAAGTATATTCCTACCTATATATACAATATGAAAGACGTACTATTAGGCCAGGAATAAAGTTTCGTCTATTTTAAGTACAAAGGTTACCTATTACATACTACTGACTGTATGTACGTTCATACCCAGTATGATTTTGAAGAAACCGCCACCAAACGTGGCAGCCCATGAGCCCACATAGTAGGGATGCTACGCATCGTGGTGAACCCTACGACTTACATACATATCTATGCAAATATGTCTCACATTTAGTGAGAAAGAAGTTGATTTTAATATTCTAGTTGTTATTTTTTACCTGTATTAATATACTGCTAATAATGTTGATTACTTTTGTCTTGAAGTGTGAAAAAAATATTTTTATTTTTTTTTAGTTTTTTGTTAATTTCTAGTATTAACGTCACAGATTTATAAGTATAGTGTTCTTTCTTCTTTTTATGGCTCCTGTCATAGACAACTTATAAATCTGTGATAGACAATCTTGCCAATGTCAAGTGATTCAGAGATTATACTCTTTGTAGTTATGTTTCTAGTCACGTCCGTCAGTCCAATCCAAAGTCGAGTCAGTCAATTGTTTTGAAGAAAATGGTGGCGGGTTTCTTCAAAACATTTGAAACATTAGCGGTCAAATCACGATATCACATAATACACTTTCATTTCAAATGCTTACACTTTGTGCTAAGATCACAAGAAATGTTGGTTAAAATACCACCAAAATTACACAACACAACTCAAAATAACACTAGAAAAACAATTAAATTGAAAATGCTATGTTGCTTCGTTAGATGACAGCTAGACTAGAAACTAGAAATTACAACAGGGTCCCAGACGGGGTACACAGGGTCTTCCTAGAGGAAGATGGGGGAATGCCGATCACCTGAGAGTAAAATGCTCTATTTGTTTTTACATTTGTCTTAATTATTATGTTAGTTTTGAGGTTTTATAGACTGCCTGCTAAAGGCAGGCAAGGCAAGGGTCACACACAACCCCTGTGCTGCAGCGTGCTCGCTGTGTTTTAAGGCATCTTATTAATAAGTTATTGGAGTAAGCGGTATTACCCGACACGAGCGCCATTACCCCTGCTTCCCCTATTAGCTAAGTACCTATCTGTAAAGTTAGAACTAGGTGTAAGTAAATAAATAAATAAATAATAAGTAAAGTGTTTACGCGCTTTTGGATGTTATGTGTATACTCTTTGTAGGTATCTAATCTATGGATCATTGCAACAACAGGAGGGGGGGGGGGATTCCAAGATACAAGGCGCGCGTTCCGAAATACTCCATAATCGATTTGAGTGCTCACAAACCCGTACCGAATTAGCGTGAGCGCGATAACGATGACCCATGAGACGTCAAGGTGACGTCATGACATGCGCCATCTTGCGATTACGCCGACCATGCCATATTCTAATATCACCGTGAGCGCTGTCAAAAATTACATATGTGCATTTGTGTTTTGTTGTTTTTTGTGTTAGGGTTACATGTTTTCAGTCGCATTATAGTCTAATCAGGGTATAATATGTTCTGCGATCTTATATTGTTAAATCCAGAAAATATCCAAGCAGTCCTAGTTTGTTACGCAGGGTTTGAGGTTATGATTCATAGGATATTTTCTATGAGTGCGATAACGAGCGTTCCGAATTGTTGACAGCTCTAAGCTGTCATAATCGCAATATCTAATTCAATATCAATAACAATTTATAAATGATTTATAATATGGCATGGTCGGCGTAATCGCAAGATGGCGCATGTCATGACGTCATCTATGACGTTTTATGGGTCATCGTCATCGCGCTTACGCTAATGCTGTACGCGTTTGAGAAAAATCGCGCGCTCAAATCGATTATAGCCTATTTCGGAACGCGGGGATCAATTCGGAACGCCTTGCGCCGCCTATGAGATATGAGTGCTGTGATGTGAGCAATAATATCCAATTCGGAATGCGGCCATTTGTTTTACCGTTCCGCGTCGTGTTGACAAAACAAACGTGCGTGGCGTGGTGCATGCGACGTTACCGTAAACAAACGGAACGGCAAGCTTGAATTAACTGCAATGAATGAATCGATATCTAATAAGATGCCGGAACCGAAGAAAGTAGGCGTGTGGGCTGAAGGAACACGAATTGAAGCTAAGTAAGAAATAGGTCGTAGAAATAGCGTCTTTGCTTTTGATCCTTGAGAGTCGTGGGTTCGAATCTGGTAGTGGACGTAAACGATTTTTCTTTTTGAATAAACGCCGCCAGTCAACAAATGAAGGAATTTATTGTGAGGAAGCAGTTAGTATCAGCAGTGTAGGGCTAGTAACCTGCCTTCAAGATTTTTCTTAATAGCAGTTTTGTACCTACAGGCACTTACCTATTTCATTTATTACACCTTGCTGAGCTAGAGTCAAGCAAGGTTGCAGAGGGTAGGGGGAAGAGATTACAATGTAGGTACACACCGTACACATAACTATTTACCTATTTAAAAACACACAAAACAATGTAGTGTTAACCACATTGTCTACCAGTCTTCCTGCGCGTGCAAAAAGATGATTTGGTATATTTTCAGAGAATTTGTTATTCCGAAAAAATCACCAGACTCCAGTGATGACATACCAACAATACCTGATTTGGATGATTTACAAGATATTCTTGAAAAGGAGATATGTGTGCCACCACCTGCTGTGTAAGTGTTATATAAACCTATAGTACCTTCCTGAAAATAAACTAAACAATCACACATCTAAAGGACCTCTAATTTTCATTGTTTACAGCAGTGATGGCAAAGATTCAGAAACAGCAAATGCTTTAGCAGAAGTTGGTGGAGGTATTTCAGGGAGAGCCGATAGCATTGAGGCTGTGCTGCAGGTGCTCAAATCCTACATTCCGGATGAGGAGGTGGACACTGCTGACTCAGTGTGGACTGTAGACTCCCTTCTTACACAGCTGGCCGATGAATGTCTAGATAATGTGGAATACTGAGAAAATATGTTTTTTAAATCTAAGTCATAGTGATACTATTTATTCCAGGGTATATAATTTTTATTTGTTGTGTTCGTATCTGCGATCAGTTTCTAGGCTTTTATTGTGTGTGCTGGAGTTTTTCCAAGGGAACTTCTCCAATGAGCCTTTCCCCTTTCTTATTTGATCATGGGTATAGATCCATGATGTGTTGTCGTTTCAGCCTCCTAGGGTAGCTTATGGCAGTCAGCTGTGATGCCAAGTGCTTGGGGTGGTTGCTTAGGCGCTGCTTATATTTGGACGAGTAGTTCCGAGGTATATAAATATAAAAAAGCTACCTAGGACAAAGTGAAAGTTTTGTCAAATAATGATTCTTCAATTTAATATTTTTTGTTCAAGAAGTAATGTTTTTAGGCTAAAGATACATTTGTTTTATTTAATATCTGCTAAATACATAGTAACTTAAAACAATTAAGTAGGCAGGTACTGTAGACAGGCAAGCTATTCTTTTCTAATCTCTATTGCACATTGAGGAACTGGTAGTAGGTATAGTTACTATGCTAAAATGCTGGCATCACGTCTTGATTTAACTTTGTACAAAGCATGGCTCTAATTTGGAATGGCCAATAGGTATTGAACCAAACTTTCACTGTTCAAGATTGATCTGAACATTGGTGTATTGGGTCCAACAGCATAACTTGAGAGTCAATATACCTACCCCTTGTGAGACAACTGCAAAAAATAACAAATACATGTATACAAATAACATAATATTATTTATTGTTGACCAATATAATAACATGGTTAAACTATAACTACCCTGGTACCTGAGTTGAGGGTTGGGGATAGGGGGAAAGCATGTGGGGGTAGATGGCAAGTCTTTCCCTATAGTTCTTTTTTCTAGGAAATGAAAAAAAAATTCCAAAAAATTTCCTTCAAATTACTTCACTTAAAAAAAAAAAAAATAACCCTAACCTAATGAGAATTCCTTCCCTTGAGTCTTTTTGTCATAGAGATGAAATATTACTAGCAATTTTTTTCATATAAAAAAAAAATAAACCCTAACCTAACTACCTAGTAACTTACCTGAAAAATTAAATTATTTTTTTTCATTTCCTAGAAAAAAGGACTCAAGGGGAAGACTTGCCATCTACCCCCACTTGCATCCCCCCTATCCCCAACCCTCAACTCAGGTACAAGGATTGCTATAGCCAACCCAATAACACAGTCCTAAAATCTATAATAATTTAACATAAATTCTTATAAAGAACAGGGAATGACTAGATTTTTTTTAGATGTACTCATGTTTTTAGATGTACGCAAGTTTGTAGATGAAAATTTTTAAAAAGTACCTACCTATAGGGTCTCAGAAGTCCATTGTCATCAAGCCAGGGTGTTTTTTTAATCCATTGTACATAAGTATGGAGATTGGTTTTTAAATTAAATGCGGAAACTCCTGAATGTTAAATAAAAGCTCTTGACTAAAGTCTTGGTAGTTCCACCTGCAGATCTGAATGCTAGCAATATAGAAATGCACAGAATAACAAAAGTGGGTAAAATCGTAGCTGCATATATTTCTTTTCTATTCAGCAAGCTCAAACCAGAAACTAAAAAGTGTGAGGCAATGACCCAAACAACTTTCAGATAGTTCTTTTCATCTAATCCGCTGTTGAATATGACACTCCAGAAAGTATTAAGAAGGATCATGCAGAGGGCCATCCCTGCACTTGTTGAGAAGAAGAATTCTGAACCACCCTTAAGCCCCAAGGTTCCAGGCCCAACCTGAAATTAAAGAAGAATAAGGGCATATATCACACTAGATGTACTAAGGATATATTATAACATATTTAGTAAAATATGAGTTTTGAAACTGCTACGCCTCTTACAGAATCGGCAAGAACATTGATAATTGCAAAAGCTCCACTCATTGTTCCAAAGCCAAGTCCTGACACATATGCCATATCAATTTTGTTGCTGCCAATGCTGTGTGGACCTATAACCTCCTTTAATCCAGCCTCCGCTTTCTTCATTAGAAGGTATAATCCATAACGGAAGGCTTCCTGAAAAAAAAAACAATCATTCATGACTCGCAAACTTGCCACACTCCTAAGTACTTACTTTGTAATAGGAGAACTTAAGGGTCCGGTGACAGCGGCTCGCAATTTCGAGGTGCGGTTGGCTATTATTTCATTTAATTTCATTTCGGGGAGGTTGTTTGAAAAAATAACTCTAAAGAAACACGCATAAATACTGTTCGAACACAAATAATACAATAATATAAGGGAAACATGCCCGAATCAGAAATCATTTTGGTATTAGTATGTTTGGTCTTACATTTACCTAATACCAAAATGATTTCTGACTCAAGCACATTTCCCTTATATTATTGTATTATTTGTGTTCGAACAATATTTATGCGTGTTTCTTTAGAGTTATTTTTTCAAACAACCTCCCCGAAATTAAATAAAATGAAATAATAGCCAATCGCACCTCGAAATTGCGAGCCGCTGTCACCGGAGCCTTAACAAACCTGGAAAATAACTGCAAGCACCATACCGAAAGTCAAATAAGATCTCAGAGGCACCACTGCAAACCAGACGATTGAGGAGAGAAGAAACGCTAGCAGCCATCCAAACGCCGCCACTAGCATGATGATGATGCGGATGGGGTCGTAGACTATCGTCATAGCGATCATTATAAAAGGAGCCCCAAAGGCAAGCAGAGAACAGCTGAAAAGCTCTACGAGTGTCATCTTTGTAAACTTATACGAGACTGTTAATTTTGTTATTATTTGTATTGTACGAGTACGAGTCGAGTTGTCCTCAGTCAGCAGCCACAAAGAGAATGTAAAACTACGCCAGCTGTATGTTTTTTTTAAACTGTATAGACCGTCCTTTCCTTTTACTACAATCGCACTGATGTATGTGACCTTTATTTATGTGAGTTTATGTAGTTTTAGTGCTGCCAGATGAGAATTGAAAATTGCGTTAGCCGTGCTTCAAAAACGCGGATTTTCTTTTCAACACAAAAAGCGGAATTTCTCATTCACACAGATTTTTCCATCTCGATTCGTGTACTTATTAATGTACGCGCAATTAATATTTTATACCAAACCAACCTGAATTTACCCAGCTGTAGAGCATAGCGTCCGTAGGTGGAAACACATCAGTATTGCCATGTAAAATGTTACGAAAAAAAAAATGCCAGTGTCTACTTTGAACTTTCGTTTGACAGACTAGTGATAGCATCGTTTCGCGCCTAAACGGTTTGTTTTTGTTTACGACTTTGAAAGCTATTTTATTTTATAACCAGTCTCGCTATCCTATCTCTAAGAGAAGTTTAACTATGAAGTTTGCAATCCCAGAAATTTCGTGGCACAATAGGGATCCCGTGTTGAGTGTAGATTTCCAACCAAAAACTGATGAAAACGCCCAATTGCGACTAGCCACTGGAGGAACTGACTCTCATGTCTTGGTACGTACCTACTGTTTCGATACATTAACTACATGTTTAGTTTTCATACATGACAGGCTAATCCTTATTGTAATAATGACTTCATCAGATCTGGTATGTTTCCACCACGGATACTGGATCTGCGACCGTGGAAGTGGCCGCTGATCTGACGCGGCATCAGAAGGCTGTGAACGTGGTGCGATGGGCGCCGAACGGGCAACTCCTGGCTTCAGGAGATGACGAATCTATTATATTCATTTGGAAACAAAAAACTGAGAAAGAATCCCTGCCCATACAGAATTTAGAGGGTGAAGAGCAGTATAAGGAAGCATGGGTAATTCATAAGGTGAGTTAGCTTGATTACTGATGGTACCAACAAATATTTATTGCAGTACATTAGGTTATATTATCTACCTATCTTGCTGTTATAGGGTCATACTTATGTTGGTAATATGGCTAAACTATAGCAATCCTTGTACCTGGGTTGAGGGTTGGGGATAGGAGGGTGGCAAGTGGGGGAAGATGGCAAGTCCTTCCCTTGAGTCCTTTTGTCCATGTTGTTGTTTTACACACATTATTAAGGTGTCTACACATCAAGCCCGCCGGCCCGCCAGCTTTTCTGGTTTTGTATGTTTTTGGGCATCCACACCAAACCCGCCGGGTAAAGCTGGCTTGCCGGCGGCTTTTGGTGCTAGACACCTTTATGTACCTATTTACTTATTTCTTTTAATAGAATGTGATAGTGATCAATAAAACTGGTTGCAGACCCTGAGAGGCCATATGGAAGATGTGCTGGACTTATCCTGGAGTGCAGACTCGGCGCACCTGGCATCGGGCTCCGTGGACAACAAGCTGCTCCTGTGGGATGTGGCCAAGGGCAAGTACACCTGCATCTTGGCGGACCACAAGGGGTTTGTGCAGGGGGTCGCTTGGGATCCTAAAGGACAGTACATAGCAAGTGCTAGCACTGACAGGTGAGATTTATTATAAATAAATATTGATGGATGTTCCCTGCAGCACTATGTATCCTAAAACTATTCAAATCATGTACTACCAACCAAATAGCTGACTTATATACTTTTTTTTTGCAAAACATACTTTGTGATACTTTATTATTAGGCAGTTAATTATGAAAGGGAATGAACCAAGGAAAAACTGATCAAGATTCTTGATTGATTTCAGAACCTTCAGAATATTTGACATAGCCACAAAAAAAGTGGTATCCCGAAGCAGCAAAGCCATCCTTCCCTTTCCTACTGACCATAGCCTGCACAATGTCCGGATCCGGCTGTACCATGATGACACCCTGCAGACTTTCTACCGGAGGCTGCAGTTCAGTCCCGATGGACTGTTGATTGCTGTGCCAGCTGGACGGATCGAGCCAGAGGACAAAACAGAGGGGAAGCCAATGAATGCCGTTTATATCTACACCAGATATTCCTTGAAAGTGTATGTTTTGCGGAGTAATTTCAATATGTTTTAGTCAGTTATTTCAGATATTCAGAGTACTTTATAAAAAGTTTTTATAATTGAACTAAAGGCCCGCGTGCGTCCTGCCTTGCGGCGAGCCGGCGCTGGCGGTGCGCTGGAGCCCGCTGCGCTACCGGCTGCGCGAGGCGGGCCCGCGCGCCGCGCTGCCGGCGCCGCACCGCCAGCTGCTGGCCGTCGGCACGCGCCGCGCGCTGCTGCTCTACGACACGCAGCAGCGCGCGCCGCTCGCGCTCATCTCCAACATGCACTACACCAGGTCAGCACACACGCATTCCTCACACCAGGTCAGGGCACTCGCTCATACCCTACACCACGGTAGGGCACTAACTTATACCCTACAACAGGTCAGGTCACATACACTAAACCAGGCCAAATATTCACAATTCGTACTACAATTTGGGCCTCTTCAAGGCACGAGTGAATCGGTGTCTTCTAGACCGGTGTGCTCCATCGTCCGCGACGTCTGAACGCGCGATCAGGGTTTGTCTTATTGTAACATGCAACGTAAATGTAGGTGTCATTTACGTTTTACATCGCGTTACAATAGGACAAACCAGCGCGATCTGGTTGGTCCAGACGCGCCTGTGTGCGGGAGGCCTTAAGCTTAGGCGGTTCCACGCGACCAACCTTAAAACAGTGAACACCGTTGTTCGTATTCAGAGTGACGGACCTGACGTGGAGCGCTGACGGCGGCGCGCTGGTCGCGAGCAGCACTGACGGCTTCTGCTCCGTCGTGACCTTCGCGCGCGGGGAGCTGGGCGACGCGCTGCGGGGGCAGCCCTCGCCCGAACACGCGCCAGGTAACTTACACTTAGCCATTCATAGTGTACTCCTAGTCGTGCCACTTCTCTCTTTCGAAACAATGGGCTGAAAGTATTTTAAGTGCGCCTCAGAGGCTCCGCATCAGGTGGTTCATCTGCTTGTTTTGTATAAAAGAGTGTTTATAACTATTAGTGATTTGTGCTTGATTACTGCTTGTTAATAAGTATTTTTTTTGTCAATATATAGAAGCAAGAGATGTCCAAGCAGAAAAACCAGTAGACACTCCAAAAGAACCCGAAGCGCCTAAAGAAAAACCTGAAGCCAAATCCTCATCCTCTAAAATAGACTCCTACATCAAATTCAAGGCTCCAGCCAGATCCCCCAAGAAGAAACCCGTAGCCCAGCCTAAGACTCCCGTCAAAATAGACGTTCTAGAAGAAGTGGCTATGCCTTCGTGGTCTGACAATAGCAGCAACGAAATCATCCGACCGAAAGAAACGGAACAGATGGACATAGACAAGCCAGATATAATGATAATCGAAGACAGTGAAGACATGAAACTGGTCTATGAGGAAACAGTAGAACTAAAGTCAGCTGAGCCCTCTCCGAAGAATTCTCCCAAAGAATCTTCTCCAAAGACGAGTAACTCCGCATCTGAGAACACTTTCTTCAGGCAAGCCAAGGTGACAGACGCTAAGACGATGCCGCAGACCGTTCAAAGTCCAAAAGCGCCGAGAAGAGTTAATTTCGTAACTCTATCCAGTCCTAAGAATAAGAAGAAGTAAATAACTTACACCAACTAATAAAATTCAACGAAATTTGTGACTTCTCGTGCCGTTACGGCTGGACCGATTCGGACGAGACATGGAATACATAATCCAAAACACGGCCATATTGGCTACATTTTGACCGCGCACAGCCGCGGGCGAAAGTTTTTGTGTTAAACTGAAGGACACCTACCTACATATTTTGACGGATTTTTACAACAGGGATTTAGTTAGATAATAAGCCGAGCTAGCTGGTGTCTATTTGGCGGATTAGTTTGCCGTAGGCCTTGAATCGGGGACCGATAAATGTTGTATTATATTATAGTGTTATTATCAAAATAAACATTCATATTTAATAAAAAAAAATTGTTTATGTCCTCCGATCATCCTCTTACATAGAGAGCTATCGACGAACACGCTGTCCTAAGGCCCTCTAGGATTTTGATAAACTGAAACAGGAAAACCTACGTAAAAAAGATCGAAAAGAAATGGGATTGCGTAAAGAAAAGTTTTAAAAGTAAACATTTTTAATAAATATTTACAATTGCGTACCTTTATTATCACATTTAAATAAAAGTGAGTAAAATATAACAAAATATAGATGTTTTCAAAAGAAAAGTTAGGATCACCTAGCTATGTACTTGTTCTGTTCTGGGCCATGTCGGATGTCTATTTTACACAAATAAAAACACACAAAAGAAAAGAAACAAATTGTCAATTAAAACGAAACTATGTTAATATCTAAGCATACGGCCCGGTATCCACGTACGCAAAGCAGATCCATTTCTAAAGCGCTGCGCTGCGCAGACGCAGCTCAGCAACGCATTACTTGCGTCCTCGGCGGCGTGCAAGGTCATCGACCATGTTGATGCCTACAAACAGCTGATCGCCACCGTGCAAACCACGAGGACGGCGGTTATACTTTTAAAAACTTTGACAAAATTCCATCAAATCTATCTTATTGCTTGTCTCGCCATCCGCCCAGCTTAGGTCGATACCGGCCCTAATGATTGGTTGATAAAAATCTGTTACGTACTACGTACCTCAGCACTAGCTAATATAAACACTACGAGATGTCTCATTATGTGTATTCATTTAATACGTCGACTGAACATTACCTTGAATTAAAGAGAGTATTGTCATTATAGACAAATTTACACTTTTACAATAGTGACATCGAACATTGTAGAATCTAATAATCGGATTAAAACAAAAAGGTGATAAGCTTTACCAGCTTCTTGACAAGTTTTCACTAAACCAAAATTTACCATGATAAGTACTTTTATTATTTTTGCATGTCTGGCTTTTCAAAATTTTATTATTTATGTATGTGTATGAAGTCTATCTGGGATATAAAATTAAATGCAAGCAATTTTGTAATGAAAGTACCATTTTCCACAAGTGGTAAATACTCAGTTTTTAGTGAAAACCGTGTTCATAAACATAAGTTTAAAAATTTTAATACTTAACAAATTTTCTTAACTAACTAGGCTCACAAACATACATGCAATGCAATGCACTCTTTATAATCATCATTTCTACTGCATACTACTGAAGGTTATAATTAGGTATACCAAAGTAATTTATTTATAGAAGTTATAAAATTAATTAATCAGTATTTATCCTCTGATTCTTGTCGTGTCACTAGTTTATTTCAAAACAGTGTGGCATTATTGACATGACGATGGCTTACAAGAAATACAGCTTGTCAAAAACAGTATTGAAAATAATACAGGCGCCACATACTTTCCACACATTTTCTTTGTTCACTCACACACATCTTGCTCGCACAACACTATGCGAAACACCCACATGTCAAATTAGTTGCGTTGATAAGACTTTTTTGCCAGGCTGTACCTTACTAAATTATGTCAGGTCACAAAGAGATAAAACTTTATCCTGATGAGAACTAAGTGAATCTGGAGCGACAGTATGCTGTATTCCACTAAATTATATTCCGCGATGGATTAACTAAAATGCAGCAGCATGATTAAATAAAATAAGACTGGACCTTTCAAAGCGTGCGGATTACATAGTAGTGATGGATATAACGTAAAAGAACGAAACAGTTTCAGTTAAATAAATAGGCACCAATCAACTTGTAATGATGGATAGATTTTTGCTCGCATGGCTCTATCTATTTCGCTTATTTTAGTTACAATATAACCTGTACAAAACTACCTAGTAGCTACAGCTAATCTTACATTACTGAGCATGAGCATAGCATGTTCTCTTAATGTTTCAATTGTCACATTACATTAGTTTATCTATTAAATGTTTATCGTCGGTTAAAATAATCCTATATATCTCCCAGCGGTTGATGATGATAATTATTGCTTTATTAGACCAGGAAATCCAATATCATAAATTGATTTGACTTGAGATTAAAGTTGAGGCGTGAGTTGGCAACACTACCATAGCGGGTCAGATTTAGGGTGCGTTTCAACTGACGCGGAAAGGGGCGATGCAGAATCGAAACGACTAAAATTATATAATTTGAAATGAAATATACAGCTCTCGTCTAAATTCCAGTATCTGATTGGTCGCCTTAACTTCGCATCGGCCTCTTCCGCGTCAGTGAAAATCTACTTGCATCATAACGCATAGTAATTATACTGGGGCATTCCTCGAATGAACCGCACCTAGGCGAAGCGCACCCAAGTACTTCTTCGAAGCGGGTGCGCTTCGCCTAGGTGCGGTTCGAGGAATGCCCCATGATGCTAACTCATGATTAGACATGAGACATATATTATGAGAAGGCGTATTTGTATCGTAGTCATAAATTCAAATTCAGAATGAAAGATTTTATGAAAGAGTTCCGTCCTGTAAGTTTAGTATTCCAGCCCCATTTGTAACATGTTTAAGCTTTTCTGGAAGTCAAGAACATAGAGTATTAGGTTTGAGTGTAGTACTTGTTAGTTGCCACAAGAGGTGAGAGCACATGGGGCCATACTCTAGGAAACTCTGCGAGTCTATCTGAAGAGCCGTGCGAAGTCTCGGAGCAATCGCGTTAGTTCTTTTATCTTGTCAGCCCTGAAAAAAAAGAACCAAGGGTAAAATAACTTCTATATATTTCACAAGACTTGACATCACTTGTAAAAAATCTAGTTTTACTATTTAGATTCCACCTTTAACCACCAGTGACGAACCCTCACCTGACATCAAGTTTTAGCAATCTTGGTGTTACGGCAATGGCCATGCGAAAACTGGATGTGCCTAAGTTAGTGCTCTCACCGCCGAATAAAAACATATCGAGACGTCTCAGTCAGCTCCAGCAGCACCTCGGCCACGTCGGGCAGCATGTGCGCGTTACCTGAGGGCTCGCTGGTGGAAGTGGCAGCACTGGTGCTGCGTGGGCGCGGCGACGCGCGCGGCGGGCAGGCGGCGCAGCGCGGCCAGCAGCCAGTCGGCGGGCACGCGGCGCTGCAGCTGCAGCAGCTCCAGCAGCACCTCGGCCACGTCGCCCAGCATGTACGCGTGCAGGTGCAGCGCGCTCGCCTCCAGCAGGCAGTACGTCAGCTCCTCGCCCGCGTTCAACATTATCTCGGACGCCAGCGCTGCAACACCAACACACAAACTGTATCATCACTCACTGCCCTACACGAGTCCGTCATCCTCACACTACCCTATCCCCTCGATGGTATAGGTGTCTGTGTGCAGATTCCCCCTACTACTTTTTGATCATAAAGCTGACTCTATGCAGTTGATATAAGACATTGACATAAAAGTAATATTAAAGACAAGAATGCTTCAAGAGCTGGTGGTACGGGTCCAGGTTGTTTAGATAGTAATCCCGGGTGGAGTAGGGACGTGGCGTACCTTGCACGTCGCGCTTGTCGGGCTGGGTGTGGGCGGCCGCGCGCGCCACGTCGTGCAGCAGCTTCATGACGGAGGCGTTGGCCTCGCGGTGGTCGAGCGCGGCCGCCACGCAGCCCATGCGCACGGCGCCCGCGCCCGCGCCCGACATCAGGAACTGCAGCGGGATGCGCTGCAGGAACCTGTTACGTGAACCGACAACATAACTAACTACTCACTTGTCGTGTGATACTACTGAGCGAGTGATACATATAGAAAGATAGATATAAAATCTTTAATTGCACACAACTTAAGGATACAACAAAAAACAAACCTAAAACTAAAAGTACAATGGGCGGCCTTATAGCTAAGAAGCGATCTCTACCAGACAACCTACTTTTATCCCGTGGGAGGAATCTATCTATCTATCTAATCAGCTTACATTCACCCACTGCTGGGTATAGGCCTCCTCCTTAGCACGCCACTCTTTCCGGTCCTGCGCCAACCGCATCCACTCGACTCCCACTGTCCCAACTATGTCATCAGACCATCTGGCCGGTGGTCTGCCTCGTGGTCTATGACTCTCGCGTGGCCACCACTCAGTCACTCTCTTTGTCCATCTACCGTCTTCCCGCCTAGCCAAGTGGCCTGCCCATTTCCACTTCAACTGGTGTATCCTCCTACCCACGTCCACGACCTTAGTTCTCTGTCGAATTTCGACGTTGGGTATTCAGTCAACCAGTGTGATGCCTAGCATGGCGCGCTCCATGTTTCTCTGGGCTACTTTGATTTTGTGCACGTGCTCATTTGTTAGTGGCCATGTTTCGGCACCATATGTAAGGATCGGCAGGACACATTGGTTGTAAACCTTGGTCTTAAGGCATTGTGGGATTTTAGACTTAAAGACGGTTCCTAGATTTCCAAAGGCAGCCCATCCCAGCTGTACTCGTCTAGTTATTTCTTTCATCTGCGAGCCAGAACCAAATGATAAACAATACCCAAGATAGACGTAATCTTTTACAAGTTCCAGTTGCTGGTTACCTACGATTATGTTAGGTACTTTTTTCGAAAGATTCGTCATGATCTTAGTCTTAGGAGGAATACTGGGATTTAAATCTGCGCGGGTGAAACCGCGGAGCGCAACTAGTAATACATAATTAAATAAATGCATTTACCTGTAAAACATTTCTCACTATGCCAATTTTTTTCAGCCCATGTCGTTATGGAAAATGTTGAAGACTGATCCTGTTTACAAATACTGTGTAACAGCCTAATATGCAATTTGCTGGGTACTAAAACTTTAATCACAGCCAAGTCTACCTGATGCAGAGTCGGAACAGGTCATCCACCGTGTCGGGGTTGTCTCTCAGTCCGTTTTCCTCCTGAAGCAGTTGGAAGGCTCGCGGCATCAGTTCCTGCAGGAGTCCTATCAGCTCCGGGACGCATTCCTCCTTCGAAGCCAGCTCATCAACCTACAACAACAAAATAGTATAAATGCAAATGGTACAATGTTTGATACGATGAATAACCCAGTCGATTGAGACGTTTCTGAACTAATTTATTATATTAAACTAATATTATTTTAATCGAATATAATTCGTAACTACCTACATCTCTTAATTTTTTTAGTTTGTCACGCGAGGATTTGATTAGTGGATTACAAATTGAAACACATCTAAATCTTACATTTACAGTGTGTTATCAATTCTCTAGATGACAAATTAAAATCTACTAGGTGTCTTCTAGATCGTTATGCTCCAACGTAGGGTACATCGTCGCTTACCATCAGGTGAGATTATAGCCAAAAGACAGTCCATTTGGTTTAAAAAAAACGAAGAGACTTAATGCGTTGTGCACACGGCGCGCTCTGGCGGATCGAGAACTAGACTCACCAGCACACTCGCGAGGTAGAGCACGCAGCTGTGCGCGTGCCTTGCGTACAGGGCACGCATGGCGTGTGCCAGCGCGGGCAGCAGGTCCGCGCAGGCCGCGCTCAGGCAGCGGATGGCGAACCGCAGGCATCGGCACAAGCGCTCCATCACGCGCCCGTCGCCTCCAAACCTGCCACAACACACCGCGTCACTCAACCGGAGCCGCCGCCGCCACAACTGCTGACGAGTGGGAGGAGATGGAAAGGTCCGCACATCAAGACGACCTCAGTGGCGCAGCGGGCGAGTCCGCCTGCGACGCAAGAGGTTGCGGGTTCGATTCGCGCCACGGAACAAATTTGTGTACGATCTGCAGAAATTTTTTCCGTTGGTCGGGGTGTTTATGTATAATAAAAAATATATATCTATGTAAGTATACATATAATGTATTAAATACATCAGTCATCTAGTACCCATAAAAACCTTTAAGTAGCTTATTTTGGGGCTGGATGATGCTGTGTGGATTGTCCAGCATTATTTATTTATTACCTCCATCTCCTCCCTTGGATGGGCAACGGCATCCTTTGAGTAATACCATCAACTCAGCCGAGGGTGGCGACCAAGGCGAACCTCCAAATGATTAGCTAAATCTATGGAAAAGCCTATTTCTAGACCGTGGACTTGTTCAGGCTGCGAAGCGATAATAAAAATCAACCACCGCTTGACGAAGTTGCGAACATCGAAGAAGTAGGTGGGTGGAACAGGCTCATGATCGTTTTTCCCAAAATCCTCATGTCAATATCTTCAGGCTGATGAAGATATTGAACTAAGACCGAGCGGTCTCTATCCTGTCGGTCTAAAGTTTATGGGTAAATTGAGTTTTTATTATAATTGGGATGAAATACTTTTGCATCCATGAATTTTTCATGATATCACAGTGGTAGGAACATATAAACATATATTAGTTAGGAAGTAGAGATGTCTTTACCTACCTGCCTACTCCTTAAACAGTAGGATTACAATACCTTTCCATAGCTTCTCTCAGCACAGGCCAGGCATCACTCAACGCAGGCAAAACTGGATGCAGTTCTGAGTCGGATGTGGTAGACTTCGGCACGTCTACATCCCTGAACAAGGCAGCCAGTCTGTCTAGCCATACCACAGGGTCGTTTACAGAGTTCTTTTGGAAATCACCGGTCGATTTGATGGCTGCGGTTAGTCCATTTGTTTGGACGAATGTGGCTTCTCTCATGGCTTCGGATAGCTGTCGAGTGAAGTGGTTCCGTTTTAAGTCTGTGTTACTACATTTCGCCCTGGGGGATTCTCGGGTATAAGACTACTCCCGAAAACTTGAACAGGCCGTTCAAACCATGCTTCTTGATAATGTAGGAGACAGTGTAAATGTGAAGCTTCAAAACAGTTTTGCCATAGCATGTGCAGTGTAAGTAACAAACATTCGTTTTTATTAGTAGGATTGCTTCGATCTAGTTCGATCTACGTATGGTTTCAACAATGTGTAGTGAAGGTACAGTAAGGCGGGACCAGGTTCTAGTTTTAAAAACGAATACAAACTGCTTTGGTCTCAATAAGGAAACTAGATGGCAGCACTAGTAAACTTAAATTCAAAATATCGCGGAATAGTACTTATAAAATGATATCAACTAACAATTTGTCATCACTGGCTTACACAGCATATGTTTTCGTTACAACTGGTAAGATAATTAAAATCTAACCCGAATTGCGTCAACCAAGCTTAACATTTAACTCAAATTAAAGCAATTTCGGACCTTAAATATTCAACAGTCAAAAATGCCTGATACTAATCTACTCGTAAGTTCAAGAAATATTAACATCTGCACCTCTCAAAATGCTTAGCATAATTTATTTAAGGTGTTCTAAGATTTTCACTCATGAGGATTGGATTTTTTTTTATGTCTATTTGATATTCTAGATTGGAATCAATAATTTATTTTGATCTGACAAAGTGCTGATTTAACTCAGTTATAATGCGAACCTTGGTTTTCGCGGGTCAGCCGTGTCGATCGATGAACATGTAGACTCCACGTCAAAAGCAGAAGAAAAGGATATCATTTCATTGTAAGACGTTAGTTCATAACATTTATAAGACGTACATCGATAAGTACAACTCGCTGCACCAAGGTTACCCACAGCTTGGTAATATAGAAAGTAAGAGAAAGTACAAATGAATTGGAAAGATATTAGTATACTCATAACATCAGCAATTTTTATAAGTATGGGGATTAATTATGTCAATTTAAACGCATAGGTGACTGGTGTAGCTTACTGTACCTATGAATGTTGAAAACATAATTGCATAATAAACAAAATTTTCACTAAAAAAAGTACTTACGTAAACTCATAAATTCCAACAGTTTTATTCACAATCGCATCATAACATCATGTTAGTTATCAGACGTTTACGGTGTACATTTTCTAGTTTTATATATAAGAAAACAGAAGACATTTTTAGATAAAACATCTGACAAGAAACCAATGGCGTCACCGAGCGATTATGAACAATTATAATTTCGATTTCAGGCAAAATATTCTACGCAAATACATGTCGACAACACATCGCCCTAACAACAATCATTTCTTTAACATTAGACAGCTCAATTTTAGTGAAAATTATGCAAAATGACCCACCAGAGAGTTATCGAGAACGCTCAGATATCCTTTCCCCCTGCTCTAGGCGCGCGTTGCGCAGCGCAGTACCCACCTGTTGTCGCGCGTATAGGTAATGGAGTGGAGAGGTGTATGCGACCACCGTTAAGTATGTATGTAGTAACCTGGTGGGACGGCAGACAGCCGATGGCGGCCGCCACGGCGCGCACCAGCGCCGCCTGCGCGCCGCCCTCCGCCTGCCGCGACGCCGCCAGCAGCAGCCCCGCGTGCCGCCGCGCGTGCTCGCGACACGCGCGGCAGATGTTCTGCAACACCACATCACTCATTGCAGCGCGGCACCAGCACGGGCCATCATGCGCAATCACACCACTCTTCACGATCAAGAAAGAGGGACTAGCAACTGGTGGCACTCACTGGTGGCGTCCAGCTCGTCCCACTATCGACTGTGTTTGAGCCACAGCAACTCGTCATTTAAAACAATGGGAGGAGGGTCGGTTAAATGTCCAGAAAAGAGTAACTAAATAAATAAAAAGTACTGCTACTACTGCAGAGCAGGAACTGCAGCGCGGCCTCCAGGCACTCCGGGTGCTGCTCGATCCCCTCGCGCAGCAGGACAAGTGAGGAGGGGGTACCTGCAGCGCAGTGGCCGCTGCGTGCGCCAGCAGCCTGCACGGCAGCGCGCAGAGCAGGAACTGCAGCGCGGGCTCCAGGCACTCCGGGTGCTGCTCGATCCCCTCGCGCAGCAGGACAAGTGAGGAGGGGGTACCTGCAGCGCAGTGGCCGCTGCGTGCGCCAGCAGCCTGCACGGCAGCGCGCAGAGCAGGAACTGCAGCGCGGGCTCCAGGCACTCCGGGTGCTGCTCGATCCACTCGCAGAGCTCTCCCAGCAGCAGGATGCAGATCTTGCGCACCGCGATGTGAGTGCCCTCGGCCGGCAGCGACAGAATCGCCTCCACCACTTTGGGGACGTACTCGTATTCTTCGCTGTGGAAGGGAAGATAGGATATTCGTTAGCGTGTCCTGAGAGTGTTCGCCAGTAGGTTTGACTGTCAATACATGAACCATTGCTGTATGGTTCATGTAATGACAAACAAAAATAAACTCAGGTAGGGGGTTTTCAATAATTTTTTGTGATAATATATAATAATTTGTAGGTATTGAATATATGACATTATAAGACTAACATTACTTTTTAAGTTTTTATTTGTTTGTGTACTAACAAATTGGACTTGGATGGTCTTAGAATAAATGATTTGAATTTTTTTTTTTAATTTGTTAGCAGCACCAAAGGAAAGTCTGCTGGACATATGACATAGTTTCCAGCGAAATTTTAATTAAGTGTACATTTACATACGTCGTCCAAACTTCGTAACTTTCGCATTTGTATTAGTAAGAAGTACGAAAATGGATTTGATTGGAAGTAGGATAGGATGGACCAAATACTATCAGTATATTTATTGCATTATTATGAACTAGCGATCCGCCCGCGCGCCCCTGCTTCGCACGGATGCATATATCATGCATGTATTACACATAATATAACCCTTCCTATCACTGTATCTATAAAAAAAAACCGCATCAAAATCCCTTGCGTAGTTTTATAGTAGTTTATGAAACTGTTGCATAATGAGGGGAACTCGAGGGGGTGTTTAAAAACCGAGCCGTAGGCGAGGTTTTTAATAGTATCCCACGAGAGTTTTAATACCTAGTTATGTGCAGTTTCATACACTACTTTATCTACTCTCATACATTAGTGTTGAACCTAATAAATAAAATATCAAAGTTAGTAAGAAATCCAGTTGACTGAAACAAAACGTATCAATTGGCGCCAAACCAACCGTATAACAGCGCATGCGCGCGCTGCGCCGCCGCCGCCGCGCCGCGCCGTCGCCACAGACTATCAAACTCTGGCTGTACGGTTTCAAGACCCTTGCCTTTTCCAAAAAGAAAAAGAACTGTATCGTTATGGTAAAAAAGTTATTTTATACAACTATCTTTGTATGAGGAGCTGTATCATAATTAAATTTTTTAATTTGGTTACGGTATTGCGTTCATAAAGTATATCAATATGAATTCGTTTTGACGTTTATAATTCGAATTTTATGACATGAGAGTAGATAAAAGATTTAAGCATACATAGGGACAGAGAAAGTGACTTTGTTTTATACTATGTAGATTTTGCGTTGGGTGGGAGTGGGAGTGGTTGTGACGTGTACTCACGGCAGGATATTCTTGGCGACGCACTGCATGACGAAGAGCGCGGCCTCCGTCTGCTCCCAGGGCCCGTCCGCGCGCAGCGTCGCGAACATCTGCCGGAACACGGCGCTCGAGCCCACCACGAACACCACGTCCTTGATCAGGCTTGACACTTTGTGCCGGAACTCCTGTACACGCATACATTACATATCATACTATGCCTGAGTGTGGAATTACAGTGGCAGCGGGCCGGGAAGCCAAATCCGCTGGCGGGTAACGCAAACATAAAAACTCTTTACCTTCGTCGGTGTTTCCGGAACGTTATAACTTGGAAAACATCGTTAGGAAACCAGTTAGTATTCTAACAGCGGCGATGGGCTTGCAACCTGTCACGCATGGAATACTAACTACTGCAAAATGTGGGTATGTGCCAAATGTAATGTTTGGACGTACCTCTGACTACCCCCCTTAGACATCCTCAAAGAATCTTGAATTAGTACCTACTTGGTACTGGGAGGCCCCACTGTAATCGCACACTTATATTACACACCTTAAAAACTTACAAAATAGGACAAATTATAACAATTAGAGAAAAACAAATATACAATTTCTTATCGCGATCTCTTCTAGACAACCCTTGGATGGAGAGTAGCCTAGAGTGATATGGTTTCTGTTGCTTTTGCTTCAGTTTGAAGATTGTGGAGTCAGTGAAATAACATGCACATGAGACTTAACATCTGTATGTAGTGTGCATCGTCGGGTATGATTGGTGGATTTTCCATAGCACTATCTAGCCCCAAAAAACCAATATGGCAACCAGATAGCTAATAACTAAAAATTATATAACTATTTTAGCCAGGCAAAAAAGAAACATCTATGTTCATAGGAATAAAATATTCCAACTATTTCTTTATTCAGAATAATTCCGATCACAAATGTCAAGCAATACAACTTCTACAATAACATGATTTATCCGAGTAAATACTTTTTTATCCTCATCCTATATTACCATACAATCTAGTTGGTATGGTAATATAGGATGAAAATAATCAAAAAAACCAAGTAATATAGTGTACTCACATAGAAATCATCTCCCTCTTCAGGTAGTTCACTCTGGTCAGGCTCGCATTGACAATGTCTTGCAAGTGCCTCAATCAGCCTTTCTACATGCGGCTTGAATGTATCATTCAGGGGCTGGTAGTCTCTTTGGTACAGGTCTTCTGATAGCCGGTACCAAAGGTTGAAGGTTATTTCTGCCACCTGCCATCATATTACAAGAATGAATGCAAATTCTTACTCACAAAATAATGTAAAATGGCTCAAAATCAAATCTAAACAGTCTTTATACAGTACAATCACAGGGATCACTTAGAAACGTCTTACTAGGTGAATCTACCGCCAGTTCGTCGCGACCAAAGCCTAGAAGAACTGCCAACAAACTAAGCTTAGTTCCTAGCGTTTTTTTGTATCATCCTCTTTACAAAATAATATGGCTTTTGTTATGTTGGAGCATTGTCTGTTCTAATTAGTAATTACTTGGACAATGATCTATTCAAGTCTTTTAACATTGATGTTATTTTAATTAACATAAGAGATCATTAGTTGATGATGTGATGAGCTTAATAACAGTGATGCTAAGCTGGTTCTGTTTATCAATTATGATTTTTTGCTATAAATCAAGAAATATTTACATCAATGATAAACAACACTACTAGTCTGAATTATTTGTTGTCTATCCTGCCGTGGCAGCTTTGTGTCAATTTTATTTAATTTACCTCATAATCATGATGTCCGACACACACAAGTGCCAATTCCAAGCTCCTCATAGCAAAGTGTGTATTACCGCTGGCCGTGCAAGCTATGATCTTCTCTAGGAAAGCTTCCCCCAACTCTGTGAACACTCTTGCATAGCTGGCAGCCTTCTCCTCTTCTTCATGAGCCACAGCCAGATGATAGCTCTCTTCTAATGATGCTATACTCTCAAACAATAGCCGTTCTATGTTCTCATTATTGTTATTCTCCTCAAAGCAATGCAACAACACACAGACACAATCTGCAGCAGCATCGTGAAGTGTGTTTATAGAATTGTGATCTCTCAAAACCTGCAAACAAAACCCTAATACTGCATTCTGTGGCACCTCCTGTATATTTATAGCCTTCACATGAATCCATGAAGTCATGCACTTTACTATTTTCAATGCTACTTGTGAGTTCTGGGAGGTTGTGATACTCTCTTTCAAAAACATAGAAACCATATCAGTGTTGCTTCTTAATTCCATTTTTATTTCTTCTCTCCTATTCTCACCTAGCCTCAAGCTTGTGGAGTCAATTTCTTGTGGTAGCACTGTCAATATTTCTAATAATGCATAGGCATTTTTGGCTGAGAACGATTTTATGAGGTCATTTATGCAGTTCTGCCAGGTTGGCATCTGTAGGGCTAGGTCAGCCAATGCAAGGCACAGCTGGGTCAATATGGCAGAGCTGGTTTCTGGAGTTGTGCGTTCCAAGTGTGCTACCAGAGAATCTCTCAATGATATCAGAGACTCAGAAGGCAGTTCGGAGAGACTATGTTGTACCTTCGATCGCATCGTTTGTGCCGCAAAGTAGCACGAATGAATATCCTTCTTCTGCTGTAGAAGTTCATCAGCTATCTTCCATGAGTGAATCTGAAATTACCATGTTATTTTAGCTGTATATCTACAACCACTTACCAAAGACGTAAATACTTGTATATTTGGTAATAAAATGGTAGCGAACTTACAGATTTCTGCATATCTCCCAACCATAGCGAAGCCTTTTCTTTTTCATTAGCATTGGGGTTATCGTACAACGCGCCGATGGCCTGGTAAACAGTCTCCATTGAGGGGCATTCCATCGTGATAGATTTACACTAGTGTATAATCTTAAAGCTTCAGTTTTGTAACTAATAACTCATACAAGAGCATAGTAAAATTACCAAAACGACCTAAAATTTTAAACAACAAGCGAGTGGTCTGAGGAGACAAATTCAGTGAATAGATTATTTTATTTTCGTTTCGTTTCGTACTGTCCTGTCAACAGTGTTGCCAATGAAAATTTTTAGGCGGCCGTGTACATGAAGTGAAAAAGCCGTGTTTCTAAGGAAATTGACCAAAAGTGGGCCGTAGCACTGCTTAAAAAAAAGTTTTAATTTACTTTTTTAAAAACCTTAAAACAGCGACGTTTGGGAAATGTTTGGAAATTTTCTGAATTTGTTTAAATATGCATATATTTTCTTAAAACCTCCCCAATCTTAAATTTTTTGAAGTACATTGAGGGTTAGGTGGTGGGTTCTCTGCAATCATTTTTGCAGTTGTTACTTTTCGACATTATAGTGCCGTTCCTCTCGCATTCCCTGTCTCAAAAAATATTTGGGTGAGTGGGATGGCACTATCTGGTGAGGTGGTGGTGAGTTGGATGGAAATAACTAATTACCGTAGAATAAAAGCCGTAGATTCTGCTACGGACACAAGGATGCAGCGCGGCGCTGCGCCGCACCGTAGGCTGTAGACTTTGTGATTCTTTGGCCTGAAAGCCGTAGAACACGGCAATTGCCGTAGCATTGGCAGCACTGCGTCAAAACGGCACGGCACAGAATTTGACATGAATTTGACGTACATCCCTACTAGTCTGTGATTTGACCAAGGAATTTGAATTTATTTATTTATTTCAACATTACATCTATTATTACAGGTAAGACCTAATACAATAGAGTAGTCCTAAAAAATAATTATTTAAAATAAAACAGTAGGTTCAAGTAAGAATGTCACGCATAAATAAAAATCAAAATCAGTCAAATATTAATCAAATTATTTACGTTATTATTTATTCAAATTCCTTGGTTGGGGCCAAGGAATTTGAATACTAGCAGTTGGGGCAAGAAATCTCCTGTCATAGAGAATAATGCCCCTGCCCTATGTAATAATAAGAGATCGGAGTAGGTAGAATGATTTTACGTACTTGCATCAAGGTTTCATAGCATGGATATGGCTTTTTTTCCGATATTTACCGGAAAGTTACGATAGATAGATAGAATATTCTTTATTGCACATAAACAAAATGTATCGTACATAGGCGAACTTAATGCTAGAGAGCATTCTCTTCCAGTTAACCTTTGTGTAGTTTTGAAAAAATCGAAAGGGCAGTGCACACACATGGATGATGGGAGTTTTTTTTAATAATAACTAAACAAAAATAGGTATTAAATATTTGATATAGGATTATATATTAAAAGAAGTATACATACATAATAAATAATAAAAAAAGGTACATAATAAACACATAATACATTATATTACTATGAATACATACGGTAGGTAGGTACTAACAAATGCATACTATTATAAATAATTATGAAATAAAGTCAAAACACTAATCACTCAAGATACCTCTGAATTTGTACTCATTGATCATGAGGCAAAGATAGTAGTTATGCACTTTTGATCTGAAGACATCGACGGAAGACACTTCACTTCCGATATTTACCGGATTAAATGAAATATTATATTAAAAGCAGTATTTAGTAACTACAACATTTGAAATTTAAAGGAAACGATTGTTAAGGCTCCGGTGACAGCGGCTCGCAATTTCGAAGTGAGATTGGCTATTATTTCATTTTATTTCATTTCGGGGAGGTTGTTCTAAAAAATAACTCTAAAGAAACACGCATAAATACTGTTCGAACACAAATAATACAATAATATAAGGGAAACATGCCCGAATCAGAAATCATTTTGGTATTAGTATGTTTGGTCTTACGTTTACCTAATACCAAAATGATTTCTGACTCAAGCACATTTCCCTTATATTATTGTATTATTTGTGTTCGAACAGTATTTATGCGTGTTTCTTTAGAGTTATTATTTCAAACAACATCCCCGAAATGAAATAAAATGAAATAATAGCCAATCGCACCTCGAAATTGCGAGCCGCCGTCACCGGACCCTTAATCGTTTATAGGTAAATTAATTTTTATTAACCAATTGAATATTTGTTTTTATAAAATATAAATAATAGTAGAATAAGTAAATAATGTAAAAAAATGTTTTCTACGCATTTAATCACGGGAAACACGTTTCCCACATAAAATGTTTAGCACTACTTTGCTAAATAAAGTTGACAGTTCGCTTGAGTTTTGTATAGGAACTGTTATTTATTTAGGGGCTTTGTGGATAAAAATACCTACGTTTGAAAATTTACTCATCATTTTGTTTTTACTATGTTGTTGTAAGACTGTGGAGATTGGCAGACGCTAAGGGAGGCCAACAGGGAGGGAGCCTAACCTAGTAGTGGGTGAAGTTAGGCTGTGGATGATGATGATATTAATGCGTTTCTTTCTTTATGCCTCCACGTAAAATTTATGAAATGACGGAAAAAATGTCTTGATAATTTTAAAATACCGGAATTCCGGAGGCATATCCATACTCACTTATCATTTGAGGTCATTGATCCTAAATCATTCTACCTACTCCGATCCCTGGTAATAATAATTGATACATTTTATCCATGGATAGATAATAGTTCAATTAATAGAAATTGTTTAAAGATGGCTTTAAGATTACGTTCCGGGCACATTCCGGCAAACAAGTTTGCGTTTCTGATGAAGAAAGTGCCATCACCGAACTGTGCTGAATGCAGTACATTAGAAGACGTACAACATGTTTTGCTGGAATGTGTTCGTAACAATGCATTTAGACTAACAGCCTTACTTATAAACGCAATTTAAAAGTTAAACCACTCTTAAACCGTTACTTAAGGATTTTCTTACTTATAAACACATAATAGGGCTAAACAGCCTCTAAAACCAATGTTTAGAGAGCTGTCAAATTAAACAACCTCGACCCCAGGTTTAGCGAGCCTAAGTAGCTGATTTTTAATCTACGGTCCAAGAAGAAGAAGATATATACCGTGTTTGTGTGCCATGATTATCTTGTTTACCAACTGAGAATATTTTTTTCCTAAAAAAGGAGGACTTGAACGATGTACCTACGCGTTTTTCGCGACAAGGTCGGGGATACTGTCTTCGGCCTAAACTTAATCCAGCAGTGGAGGCCCAGAGAGTTCAGAGAAAGGTGGGATACGCTTGTTGAACTCTCTGAAGAGGACTTCAGAGGGAGGTACCAATTCTCAAAAGAAAATATGCTGAGGATCATTGAAATTCTTCGCCATGACTTGACCGAAGACAGCCGTGGAGGAGACATACCGGTTGAAATACAAGTCATGGCGGTTATAAGATACTGGGGCGACATAAGATACAACAAGACCGCGCAGATCAGATATTCATGGCATCAGCCAGCAAGCAATAACGCCTGTGCGTTAGAGTGGCCATCGCACCGGCATCACAATGCTCCATGATTACATCAACAGTGCGGGAGAAAACAGAAGCTGCAGAGTGATTTCGGTCTTTTAGCGGATTTCCGTAAATCATCATCACCTATCAACGTAGTGTGTGGAGTGGAGGTGCTGTGTTTGTTCGACTTTGTTAAATGAAATGAAATTCAATAAATACACAAGTTGTTTTCAGGAATGTCCTTCAACTTTTCAATTCAGCTTCCTTACAATAAAGATAGGTAGGTAGATGCGTTAGCATACCTACTAGTTAGTGGTAGGTAGAAAGGTGGTACTAGGTATTTGCGGAATTTGAAACAAGTTCAGCAAACCGTTTCTAAATTCTTTGGACAAACCCTAAGAAGAATTAAACAAGTATCCAAATTCTTTGGGCAAACCCATGATAAATCCTACTAATACACCACTAAATAGAGTGGATCAATTTAAATACCTCGGGCATTTAGTTACTTCTGACCTGAAGGATGATGTGGATATAGAGAGAGAACGGAGGGCCTTGTCTGTTAGAGCGAATATGATAGCCCGCAGGTTTGCTCGTTGCTCCACTGATGTCAAAATTACACTTTTCCGAGCTTACTGTACCAGTTTCTACACGAGCAGCCTGTGGGCTGACTATGCTCAAAAACAATACAATGCTCTTCACGTTCAATTTAATAACGCGTTCAGAGTGTTGGTGGGGCTGCCTCGCTTCTGCAGCGCGTCTGGGATGTTTGCCGACGCGCGAGTGGACTGCTTCCACAGCAGTATGCGCAAGCGCTGCACGTTTCTGCTGCGCCGGGTGCGCGCCAGCTCCAACACCATCCTGAGCGTGTTCGCCAGTAGGTTTGACTGTCATTATATGAACCATTGCTGTATGGTTCATGTAATGACAAACAAAAATAAACTCAGGTAAGGGGTTTTCAATATTCTTTTTGTGATAATATATAATAATTTGTAGGTATTGAATATATGACATTATAAGACTAACATTAGTTTTTAAGTTTTTATTTGTGTGTGTACTAACAAATTGGACTTGGATGGTCTGAGAATAAATGATTTGAATTTGAATAGGTATTGGAAACGCGAAAGTTTGTACTTTCGCGCCGGAACGGCTGAACATCCGTTCAGAGTTCAGCCATTCCGGCGTGAAAGTACAAACTTTCGCAGAGTATGGATGAAACTCGTCAGAGGGATAAATTATAGTCTGGAATAGCACATAGGCTACTTTTTATTCCGTGGGAATACCGGGATTTAAATCTGCGCGGGTGAAACTGCGGGGCGCAACTAGTGTCGTGAATTGTAGTAACGTCACCAAGGAATATAGATAAGACACTTGTATTCAAATTCCTTGGATAAGACACCTGTACTTGTATTCAAATTCCTTGAACGTCACCGTCGTGTCAACTTTACTTTTCTTTGGTGCAAAATGTGGCCAGTATCAGAAAAATGATGCAAAACTGATCATTTCCATAGACAAGGAGAGCTCAACCAATACTTTGCTAATCGTTGCTTATATATTTTTTATAAGTAAGAAATATTAAAGTAGTACTAAAGGCGCTAAACACCTCTTAACTAAACAATACTAACAGCCTTACTTATAAAAACTGCTTAAATAGGAGTTTTAGCATTGTTTAGTTAAGAGGTGTTTAGCGCCTTTAGTACTACTTTAATATTTCTTACTTATAAAAAATATTTAAGCAACGATTAGCAAAGTATTGGTTGAGCTATCCTTGTCTATGGAAATGATCAGTTTTGCATCATTTTTCTGATACTGGCCACATTTTGCACCAAAGAAAAGTAAAGTTGACACGACGGTGACGTTCAAGGAATTTGAATACAAGTACAGGTGTCTTATCCAAGGAATTTGAATACAAGTGTCTTATCTATATTCCTTGGTGACGTTACTACAATTCACGACACTAGTTGCGCCCCGCAGTTTCACCCGCGCAGATTTAAATCCCGGTATTCCCACGGAATAAAAAGTAGCCTATGTGCTATTCCAGACTATAATTTATCCCTCTGACGAGTTTCATCCATACTCTGCGAAAGTTTGTACTTTCACGCCGGAATGGCTGAACTCTGAACGGATGTTCAGCCGTTCCGGCGCGAAAGTACAAACTTTCGCGTTTCCAATACCTATTCAAATTCAAATCATTTATTCTCAGACCATCCAAGTCCAATTTGTTAGTACACACACAAATAAAAACTTAAAAACTAATGTTAGTCTTATAATGTCATATATTCAATACCTACAAATTATTATATATTATCACAAAAAGAATATTGAAAACCCCTTACCTGAGTTTATTTTTGTTTGTCATTACATGAACCATACAGCAATGGTTCATATAATGACAGTCAAACCTACTGGCAAACACGCTCAGGATGGTGTTGGAGCTGGCGCGCACCCGGCGCAGCAGAAACGTGCAGCGCTTGCGCATACTGCTGTGGAAGCAGTCCCCTCGCGCGTCGGCAAACATCCCAGACGCGCTGCAGAAGCGAGGCAGCCCCACCAACACTCTGAACGCGTTATTAAATTGAACGCGAAGGGCATTGTATTGTTTTTGAGCATAGTCAGCCCACAGGCTGCTCGTGTAGAAATTGGTACAGTAAGCTCGGAAAAGTGTAATTTTGACATCAGTGGAGCAACGAGCAAACCTGCGGGCTATCATATTCGCTCTAACAGACAAGGCCCTCCGTTCTCTCTCTATATCCACATCATCCTTCAGGTCAGAAGTAACTAAATGTCCGAGGTATTTAAATTGATCCACTCTATTTAGTGGTGTATTAGTAGGATTTATCATGGGTTTGCCCAAAGAATTTGGATACTTGTTTATTCTTCTTAGGGTTTGTCCAAAGAATTTAGAAACGGTTTGCTGAACTTGTTTCAAATTCCGCAAATACCTAGTACCACCTTTCTACCTACCACTAACTAGTAGGTATGCTAACGCATCTACCTACCTATCTTTATTGTAAGGAAGCTGAATTGAAAAGTTGAAGGACATTCCTGAAAACAACTTGTGTATTTATTGAATTTCATTTCATTTAACAAAGTCTAACAAACACAGCACCTCCACTCCACACACTACGTTGATAGGTGATGATGATTTACGGAAATCCGCTAAAAGACCGAAATCACTCTGCAGCTTCTGTTTTCTCCCGCATTGTTGATGTAATCATGGAGCATTGTGATGCCGGTGCGATGGCCACTCTAACGTACAGGCGTGTTATTGCTTGCTGGCTGATGCCATGAATATCTGATCTGCGCGGTCTTGTTGTATCTTATGTCGCCCCAGTATCTTATAACCTTCATGACTTGTATTTCAACCGGTATGTCTCCTCCACGGCTGTCTTCGGTCAAGTCATGGCGAAGAATTTCAATGATCCTCAGCATATTTTCTTTTGAGAATTGGTACCTCCCTCTGAAGTCCTCTTCAGAGAGTTCAACAAGCGTATCCCACCTTTCTCTGAACTCTCTGGGCCTCCACTGCTGGATTAAGTTTAGGCCGAAGACAGTATCCCCGACCCTGATGCGAAAAACGCGTAGGTACATCGTTCAAGTCCTCCTTTTTTAGGAAAAAATATTCTCAGTTGGTAAACAAGATAATCATGGCACACAAACACGGTATATATCTTCTTCTTCTTGGACCGCAGATTAAAAATCAGCTACTTAGGCTCGCTAAACCTGGGGTCGAGGTTGTTTAATTTGACAGCTCTCTAAACATTGGTTTTAGAGGCTGTTTAGCCCTATTATGTGTTTATAAGTAAGAAAATCCTTAAGTAACGGTTTAAGCGTGGTTTAACTTTTAAATTGCGTTTATAAGTAAGGCTGTAAAACTCCTATTTAAGCAGTTTTTATAAGTAAGGCTGTAAGTTGTTTTGGAAGGCGATGTATGAATGTTGGTATGGTTAAAGCATTTTGGTTAATCCCCTGTCGGGTCAAGCCAAGATGCTATATAGGTTGGCAGAATTAGGGTTAAGTATGTAGACTGACAGCCTTACTTATAAACGCAATTTAAAAGTTAAACCACGCTTAAACCGTTACTTAAGGATTTTCTTACTTATAAACACATAATAGGGCTAAACAGCCTCTAAAACCAATGTTTAGAGAGCTGTCAAATTAAACAACCTCGACCCCAGGTTTAGCGAGCCTAAGTAGCTGATTTTTAATCTGCGGTCCAAGAAGAAGAAGATATATACCGTGTTTGTGTGCCATGATTATCTTGTTTACCAACTGAGAATATTTTTTTCCTAAAAAAGGAGGACTTGAACGATGTACCTACGCGTTTTTCGCATCAAGGTCGGGGATACTGTCTTCGGCCTAAACTTAATCCAGCAGTGGAGGCCCAGAGAGCAGAGAAAGGTGGGATACGCTTGTTGAACTCTCTGAAGAGGACTTCAGAGGGAGGTACCAATTCTCAAAAGAAAATATGCTGAGGATCATTGAAATTCTTCGCCATGACTTGACCGAAGACAGCCGTGGAGGAGACATACCGGTTGAAATACAAGTCATCGAGGTTATAAGATACTGGGGCGACATAAGATACAACAAGACCGCGCAGATCAGATATTCATGGCATCAGCCAGCAAGCAATAACACGCCTGTACGTTAGAGTGGCCATCGCACCGGCATCACAATGCTCCATGATTACATCAACAGTGCGGGAGAAAACAGAAGCTGCAGAGTGATTTCGGTCTTTTAGCGGATTTCCGTAAATCATCATCACCTATCAACGTAGTGTGTGGAGTGGAGGTGCTGTGTTTGTTAGACTTTGTTAAATGAAATGAAATTCAATAAATACACAAGTTGTTTTCAGGAATGTCCTTCAACTTTTCAATTCAGCTTCCTTACAATAAAGATAGGTAGGTAGATGCGTTAGCATACCTACTAGTTAGTGGTAGGTAGAAAGGTGGTACTAGGTATTCGCGGAATTTGAAACAAGTTCGGCAAACCGTTTCTAAATTCTTTGGACAAACCCTAAGAAGAATAAACAAGTATCCAAATTCTTTGGGCAAACCCATGATAAATCCTACTAATACACCACTAAATAGAGTGGATCAATTTAAATACCTCGGGCATTTAGTTACTTCTGACCTGAAGGATGATGTGGATATAGAGAGAGAACGGAGGGCCTTGTCTGTTAGAGCGAATATGATAGCCCGCAGGTTTGCTCGTTGCTCCACTGATGTCAAAATTACACTTTTCCGAGCTTACTGTACCAGTTTCTACACCAGCAGCCTGTGGGCTGACTATGCTCAAAAACAATACAATGCCCTTCGCGTTCAATTTAATAACGCGTTCAGAGTGTTGGTGGGGCTGCCTCGCTTCTGCAGCGCGTCTGGGATGTTTGCCGACGCGCGAGTGGACTGCTTCCACAGCAGTATGCGCAAGCGCTGCACGTTTCTGCTGCGCCGGGTGCGCGCCAGCTCCAACACCATCCTGAGCGTGTTCGCCAGTAGGTTTGACTGTCATTATATGAACCATTGCTGTATGGTTCATGTAATGACAAACAAAAATAAACTCAGGTAAGGGGTTTTCAATATTCTTTTTGTGATAATATATAATAATTTGTAGGTATTGAATATATGACATTATAAGACTAACATTAGTTTTTAAGTTTTTATTTGTGTGTGTACTAACAAATTGGACTTGGATGGTCTGAGAATAAATGATTTGAATTTGAATAGGTATTGGAAACGCGAAAGTTTGTACTTTCGCGCCGGAACGGCTGAACATCCGTTCAGAGTTCAGCCATTCCGGCGTGAAAGTACAAACTTTCGCAGAGTATGGATGAAACTCGTCAGAGGGATAAATTATAGTCTGGAATAGCACATAGGCTACTTTTTATTCCGTGGGAATACCGGGATTTAAATCTGCGCGGGTGAAACTGCGGGGCGCAACTAGTGTCGTGAATTGTAGTAACGTCACCAAGGAATATAGATAAGACACTTGTATTCAAATTCCTTGGATAAGACACCTGTACTTGTATTCAAATTCCTTGAACGTCACCGTCGTGTCAACTTTACTTTTCTTTGGTGCAAAATGTGGCCAGTATCAGAAAAATGATGCAAAACTGATCATTTCCATAGACAAGGAGAGCTCAACCAATACTTTGCTAATCGTTGCTTATATATTTTTTATAAGTAAGAAATATTAAAGTAGTACAAAAGGCGCTAAACACCTCTTAACTAAACAATGCTAAAACTCCTATTTAAGCAGTTTTTATAAGTAAGGCTGTCAGGTTTGATATGTGTATTTGTATTTTGCAGCCTTACTTATAAACGCAATTTAAAAGTTAAACCACGCTTAAACCGTTACTTAAGGATTTTCTTACTTATAAACACATAATAGGGCTAAACAGCCTCTAAAACCAATGTTTAGAGAGCTGTCAAATTAAACAACCTCGACCCCAGGTTTAGCGAGCCTAAGTAGCTGATTTTTAATCTACGGTCCAAGAAGAAGAAGATATATACCGTGTTTGTGTGCCATGATTATCTTGTTTACCAACTGAGAAAAAAAGGAGGACTTGAACGATGTACCTACGCGTTTTTCGCGACACGGTCGGGGATACTGTCTTGGGCCTAAACTTAATCCAGCAGTGGAGGCCCAGAGAGTTCAGAGAAAGGTGGGATACGCTTGTTGAACTCTCTGAAGAGGACTTCAGAGGGAGGTACTGTGGTAATTTAATATAAACTCCTTGGTCAATATTTAACGTAATTTTTTTTATTTAATTTTATTTAAATTTTTTCTCGAGAAGCCTTCATAGTAGCGAGCGGAATCATCCAGCCATAGAGAAGGAGGCCGCAGCTATAGTCGAATGTCTTCGGAAATGGAGACAATTCCTCATTGGGCGAGAGTTTAAGTTGATAACTGACCAAAAATCGGTCGCATTTATGTTCAATCAGCAGCATTCATCAAGAATTAAAAATGACAAAATACAACGTTGGCGATTAGAACTTTCTGAATACAATTTTGACATAATTTATCGCCCTGGAAAGGAAAATATTGCAGCTGATGCTTTATCAAGAGCCAATGCACCATTAGTAGCATCTGTACACAGTTCAGAAAATGCACTGAAAGAACTGCATACGACCTTGTGTCATCCTGGAGTAACGAGAATGCTCCATTGGGTTCGAAACAAAAATTTAGCTTACTCCACTGAAGATATAAAGCGTATTACTGCGAATTGTCCTATATGTGCAGAAGTAAAGCCTCGTTTTCAACAAAACATGGGAAAACTAATAAAAGCAATGGCCCCATTTGAGAGAATATCGATAGATTTTAAAGGTCCACTACCCTCAGATGGCACTGGCAAAAATCGATATATTCTTACTATTGTAGACGAATTTTCTCGATTCCCTTTTGCATATCCCTGTCCAGACTTGAGTACAAACACGGTAATTAATAAACTAACTGACTTATTTTCTATATTTGGAATGCCAACTTACGTACACTCAGATCGTGGTACTTCTTTTCTTTCAAAAGAGATGAAAGACTTTCTTCACCAGAAGGGCATTGCTACAAGCTACACTACACCGTACAACCCTCAGGGTAATGGACAAACGGAGAGATACAACGGAATTATTTGGCGAACAGTACAATTGGCTCTGAAAAGCCATGATCTGCCTATAACCAAATGGGAATCAGTTCTAACTCAGGCTCTGCATTCTGTAAGATCACTTCTTTGCACTGCTACAAACAGTACACCTCATGAGCGGATGTTCTCTCACGCCAGGAGATCCTCGAGTGGTCAATCGATGCCTACATGGTTAAACGTCCCAGGGAAAGTACTAATGCGAAACCATAATCGAACTAGTAAATATGATCCATTGGTTGAAGAAGTAGAGACTCTAGAAAGTAATCCTCAACATTCTCGTGTGCGTTTGAGTAGTGGTAGAGAAGTTGTCGTTTCTAATCGACACCTAGCTCCTGCTGGGGAATCTTCTTCTGAAACGGATGAAGCTGATGATGACGACGAGTTCATCGATGCAGTCGATGGCGATAACACAAATGGCCAGCGAGATTCCCAACATGAGATGGTCATTCCACAGAACATCACGACAGAGACTCTGCGTCGTTCTGAAAGAGTACGACACCCGCCTGCTTATCTAACTGACTATGTGACACAATAAAAGCCCAGGAGAATGTGGTAATTTAATATAAACTCCTCGGTCAATATTTAACGTAATATGTAAAGAAGAAACGGAGTTGTCAGGATGGATTGTGTCAGTCTAGAATTAGTTGAATTTTGTTAAATAAAACCTACTATTTACGGGTATATTCTTTACTACAGGTACCAATTCTCAAAAGAAAATATGCTGAGGATCATTGAAATTCTTCTCCATGACTTGACCGAAGACAGCCGTGGAGGAGACATACCGGTTGAAATTGAAATACAAGTCATGGCGGTTATAAGATACTGGGACGACATAGGATACAACAAGACCGCGCAGATCAGATATTCATGGCATGAGCCAGCAAGCAATAACACGCCTGTGCGTTAGAGTGGCCATCGCACCGGCATCACAATGCTCCATCATTACATCAACAATGCGGGAGAAAACAGAAGCTGCAGAGTGATTTCGGTCTTTTAGAGGATTTCCGTAAATCATCGGCGCCGTAGATGGCACCCACATAGAGATCATCACCTATCAACGTAGTGTGTGGAGTGGAGGTGCTGTGTTTGTTAGACTTTGATAAATGAAATGAAATTCAATAAATACACAAGTTGTTTTCAGGAATGTCCTTCAACTTTTCAATTCAGCTTCCTTACGGTAGAAAGGTGGTACTAGGTATTTGCGGAATTTGAAACAAGTTCGGCAAACCGTTTCTAAATTCCTTGGACAAACCCTAAGAAGAATAAACAAGTATCCAAATTCTTTGGGCAAACCCATGATAAATCCTACTAATAGGTATTGTAAACGCGAAAGTTTGTATTTTCACAGAGTTTGGATGAAACTCGTCAGAGGGATAATTAATTATAGTCTGGAATAGCACATAGGCTACTTTTTATTCCGTGGGAATACCGGGATTTAAATCTGCGCGGGTGAAACTGCGGGGCGCAACTAGTGTCGTGAATTGTAGTAACGTCACCAAGGAATATAGATAAGACACTTGTATTCAAATTCCTTGGATAAAACACCTGTACTTGTATTCAAATTCCTTGAACGTCACCGTCTCAGTGTCAACTTTTCTTTTCTTGGTGCAAAATGTGGCCAGTATCAGAAAAATGATGCAAATCTGATCATTTCCATAGACAAGGGGAGCTCAACCAATACTTTGCTAATCGTTGCTTAAATATTTTTTATAAGTAAGAAATATTAAAGTAGTACTAAAGGCGCTAAACACCTCTTAACTAAACAATGCTAAAACTCCTATTTAAGCAGTTTTTATAAGTAAGGCTGCTAATGTTTTATTATAGGGTAGTGTGGTCGCCCAGCGACGAATCCCTTTAAATAAAAAAAAATGATACTTATATTTAGTTTATTTTTGTAAATATAATGACCTATAATCTATGTGTACACAATATATCCTTACCTTGTATAATTTTACTGATCCTGTCCTAATCCTTCCGAGTCAATTGAATCACTGTTTCCCAAATTTTTGATTATTTAAAAAAAAACGTAAAATGGCATATGTACATAAAGTACGACGCAAAAAAAAAAAAAAACTTGATCCCATGATCCCAAGGGATATCTGCATCTTGCACCCACAGACTATAGTAGGGATGCTAACTAGGAATCTATACTCTCTGACGAGGTGCTAACGCTTACTCTCAAACTACGCGAAACACCGTTTTATAAAAGAAATCTCTTGGTTTCTCGACACTAGTACCGTACCACCGTAAATAATCATAAAATTCTAGGCTCCCTAATCCGTACATTGTGTAGGTACCTAAATCATTGATCCAAATTCCTTGATCCTAGCTATGATCCTAGCGTAGCGATCAATCTGTCATTGTCAAATTTTCTATCTGTCAGTCATGTCATGCTTCTGCCTCATTAATTTCATTCGTTTTCGTTCTTGGCTCTTTCTTGCTTGCTTGTTTGTATTGTAATTCCGATTTCATTCTTTTTTGACGTTTTCGATATCGTGCCTACCAGACGCAAAAATGGTTGGTGTTTTTCGTGATTTTTATCGTAACAAATCTATTTAATTGCTGTGTGAAATACAGAAAACAGCTGTGAAGATCGTAGGCCGTGTAATGTTACATCGAGTGCCCCTTGTATTTCAACATCGACTTGGAAATTTCAGGTGAACGTACCCAAACAGCGCAGGACTTACTGCAAAAAATGCAAATGTCACAAAACACACAAGGTTTCACAGTACAAGAAGTCAAAGGAAAGGCACGCTGCCCAGGGTAGAAGACGTTACGATCGCAAACAGCAGGGTTACGGTGGACAGTCCAAACCTATCTTCAAAAAGAAGGTACGTAAACTAACCTCTACCGGCAAAAACTATTGAATTGCATCCATTAATTTGTGTGTAGGTACAGATGGCAAATACAGACTACAATACATTTTAAGTGTGTCCTGAAAAAGCGACAAAACAGGTCCAAGTAAAAAAAGAATATCATGAATTTGTTTATGTTTCATCAATCACCATCTGACTGCCTTTTCAATGCGGTCTCAACCTATGATGAGTTTGGTTGGCACTTGTTAACAAGCTAGTTCTTCATGTGCATAGATTTTGGGTAACATTTCACAGTACCAAATATGATAAACAGTAAAAATGTTAGGGTATCCTATTTTCTTCAAATATTTAGGTAGGCAGAATGTGAATATTTAGGGCTCAATCTATTTTTTTAGTAGGTATGAGTTATAAAAATAAAATTATTTCTAAACAGAAAAATATCATACATTGTATTCATTTCTCAAACCTACCTATTCAGATATTTGAATCCTTATTTAAAAATAATACAGTATAATTATCACCTAAAATGTTTCTCTTAATTGTGAGGGTGGCTGCTTGCAGCTAGAAATTGCTACATGCCATTATAAGTACCTTGAATGCTCTAACAATATTATCACAATTATAATAAATATTAATTACAGTACCTTTTGTTTTAGGCGAAAACTACCAAAAAGATTGTGCTCAGACTAGAATGTGGTGACTGCAAGATCAGGTCCCAGGTTGCACTCAAGCGTTGCAAGCACTTTGAGCTTGGTGGAGACAAGAAGAGAAAGGGACAGATGATTCAGTTCTAGGCTGGATAATAAATAAGACTACCATCTATGTTTGTTTTATTTATAGGGGATTTGTTCCATGACCACTGGTGGTCTAGTGGGGGTGACCTAGCCTTCCGATCGTAAGGTCGCAGGTTCGAATCTGGCCGTGCACCAATGGATTTTTCTATAGAAAAATTTATGTGTGCAATGCCAGTGCTCTTAAACGGTGAAGGATAACATCATGAGGAAACCAGTTAGTATTCTAACAGGGGCTTGCAACCTGTCACATATGGAATACTAACTACAGCAAAATGTGGGTATGTGCAAAATGTAATGTTTGGACGTACCTCTGACTACCCCCCTTAGACATCCTCAAAGAATCTTGAGTTAGTACTTGATATTGAGAGATCTGAAGGGATATCTACCGTGCTTGGGGATCAAAGTCGTGAAGCTGTTTCCGTTTTTTGTTCCATGAGCTATGCAGTTTTTAGATTTTTGTAACTTACTAGAGCAGGTAACTTTTAGAATAGGTGTCTAACCACAGAATATTAGTATGTAGATGGGTAAACTTTGTTATGAATTGCAATACCTACATAGGTACATATCATTTGATTGATGGTACCCTAGAACCATAGGTCATATGAGGTAAATTTTTGCCCTCATATTGCTCATTTGCAACAAGAATGTGACATCTGCCTAATAAACCGTTATTGAATAATAATGTAGAAAGATCCGCCAAATCAAGCTCTTGTTGTTTGTTTCATGTTTTTTAGTTTTTTACAACATTTTTAAGCTAGTGTTTTTGTTTAAGATAGAAAAATCTACCCATGCTAAAGGCCCAATAGGTAACCCATAAAAATACCACAAAATCACACATAATTGGCAGTGGTCTGAATTTAAACAAAACATATTTTGCAAAATATGAGATCTATATTTTTTTGTTACAAAACTTAAATGTATAAATCATTCAATCCTATTAACAATGTTTTTTGTGTTATATCCTTATGATTTAGTTAGAGTATAGACATAATATTTTTTGTAATGGAGATTCTCTTCGAAGCCAAGTAGGTAACTATAAATTCATCAGCTTTTATGCACTTCCACTAAAGAACCAACCAGGCACAGATAATCCTCTGAATATTGGCACAAAATGACTACTTCCCTAAGATTTCTGCTAAAATATCAGGATTTAAACCTTCCAAAGAACACTTTAACTTGGCTGCTTGTAGTGGCACTCCAACCTGCACCATTTTTACAAATCTGTCATACTCTGCCTTTGATTCGACAGTGTTGTCTGGGCTACCTTGAGCAGTATCACTAGGGTCTTCTATGCTTTGGGAAATGGTGCTAGGTACTTTGTTTGGTGGGTCCTCATTTATAGGCTCTAATACTGGGGCTTTGGTCTCCTTTACCTCCGACATTAATGCACTCACTTCTGGAACCGAGAGAAGCTGCAACATATACAAGTAAATGATTATTACTAAGCAACTCAACTAGCGTGTAAATGGTAAAAACTGTGTGGTGTAAAAATACCTTTGATTCAAGAAGGACCATAGCTGCATCCACTCTGTCGAGTTTCCTCTCGAACAGCATCAGTTTCTCCTCGCAGACCTGCATGAAGTTGTTAAGGCATTGTACATTCGTAATCACACAGTGGTTCACGAAAGCCAGAGTTCGTTTTTGCTGCAAAGCTTGCATCTGAAAGAAAATTATTATAATAATTTGGTAGGTAAGACGTGAGACTGAAGTGGTGTACCTTTGTGTGGCCCATAGAGGAATCCTACGGGGTACCCTGTTTTGTTTTCGGTACCTTAGCAAGGTCTGCTTGTGAAGGTTCGGGGGTCATAGTGCCGGTCTAGAAGTCTTTCAGAATTTGACAATTCTAAAGTATTTGCCTGCCCGCAATTTGCCTATTAAAGACTGATTTATGAATAAAACGTAGATCGCTCAGAATAAAGAAAAATAAAATAAAAAATTTCTTGTTTTGATTGAACATCGATTTTCCCACAGGCTGACGCATGATTTTCCGTTCTTGTTTCTTTTATTTCTTTCTTCTTCTTTTGTTCCATCCATTTGTGACATGACAATTTGACAAACAGTTAGTGTCAATCAAGTAATAGATTGACTCTTGACATTGGCAGATTTGTGGCAAGCCACTGAGACGAGCCACAAATAAAAGAAGTAGGTACAAAAAAAAGAGAGCCAAAAATTCCTTGAGCGAAGCTAACAAAAATAAACAAGCATTCTAAATTAAATTATTATAAACACTTTTTGTCTTTGTTTGTACTGTATTAAACTCATTGGTAAACCCTGATAAAGAAAACTCACGCACCGCGTTCCACTCGGTACTCCGTTTTTATTAGCGAAGAGAAAAAAAACTAAAGTGAGACCGTAAAAAAACACTGCGTTTAATATTATGGCCGGAGAAGTTGTAGTAGACGCATTACCGTACATAGATCAAGGTTACGATGACCCAGGAGTCAGGGAAGCGGTAAGTACTCAAATTGTTACTTAGACCTTGTGGTAGTAAGTTATGTACTATAAATAAAAGTTTCGCCTTACTTAAGGGCGCATTTCCTGTGAGCGAGATACCGATACCCCGCTGTGCACCCGCATTGCGAACGCAACAGCTTGTCAAACGAATCTGTTTCAAAGTGGTGAGGCGGAAATTTTGTCGATGTGCATTGTAATAAATTGCGCTTATATGCTGTTCTATGGCGTTCATTCTAGGCCTTGGCGATGGTAGAAGAGGAATGCAGAAGATACAGACCTACTAAAAACTATTTAGAAAATGCTGGGCCTGAACCGAGTACTGCATTTGAAACTGCTGCACTGCAGAGAGAGATGGAAAGGGTACAGCAAAGACTGCCTATGGAACCTTTGTCTATGAAAAGGTATTCTTTTTGTGTTTTGTGCTTTTATATTAATACCTACGGTTATGACTAAACTATTATTTTCTTTATGGACCAGAAATGTTTATTGCTGTCTGCATATTTTACTGAAAATAATAAACAAAATCTGGTTTTTTCTTAAAAATAATAAGTACTTAGTAAAGTGTAATCATCTTGTTGAAACTGCTAATGCTTTACAATTTCAGATATGAGCTGCCTCCGCCTCCGGCCGGCCGGCTTGGAGAGCCGGCTGCCTGGGCCGAGTCTGTCGACAACTCCCATGCTCAGCTGTCTCACCAAGCCATCAGAGTCCTCAATTTGGAGCTCCAGTTACAGTTTGGCACAGAGGCCTGGAAATCCTACCTCAATACACTTCAGAACTTGGTCACCAAATCACAGAACACACATGGTGGGCTAAGGTGGGTGTTGTTGTCAGCAGTTGAAGTTTTGAGTTTGATTTTCCACTCAGTATCATATCCCTTGTAATAGTAAATACATTCTGAAGAGTGGACTAAAGGTAAAAAACGATTAACCGGAAACTTACTTAAGAAAAACCAAAATTTTATCAACCAACATGGAACAAGACACAAATTACATGATTTTTAAATGTCTATTCATGGGGATTGAAATTGAACCCACTGCCTTCAGTGCAGGAGGCAGAGCTACTACCAACTGCTGAGGCTGCCCTTCTGAGGAGTTGCTAAGTATTTCTGCACAAGCACAATACCATTCATTGCAATGGCATGGCAGTCACAGGGCAGCCTTCACAGCTAAGCCCTCTGCACTGCAGGTTTTGGGTTTGATTTTCTCTCACTCAAAACACACATTTGCCTATGGGACATAATGTTTTGTCTGTGTTTTAAAACATTATGTTCATATGTGGTAATTATCTACTCTTATATTAGGTCCAAAAGGCCTTTTTAAGGTATCTGTACAAGAGATGCTTTGAATACTATCCATTCATGTTTCCCACCAAATTTCTTCTTGGTTGTTTGGGTTACAACTCGCTAGAGGTTCGGTGTGCAAAAGAGCAATTAACAACGGCCTGCAAAGTGTTCCGAGGTAAAATTGACGCATCTGATTTGAGTGACGGGCTGTGTCGGTTCTTTGTACCAAATAGCTACTGCAGGATCCGGCAGCACAAGTTATTTGCAGTGCCGCCATCGCGCACAGTTGCCCGGGCGAACTCGCCGCTACCACGCTCTCTCGCTGCACTCAACGCTCTCCTGAATGCCAATCCTGAGACTGATTTGTTTGCGGACGCATGGTCGAAGCTCCTTAGGGATTGTCTCAGGTTCTGTGAGCGACAAGTTTAACTTCATGTAATTTCATCTCATTTATTTATTAATTATTTTACGTTAATGTTTTATGTAACTATTTTGACATTTTATTCTCCAGTTTATAATGACATTATAGTATATTGACATTAGTAGGCATTTTGACATTTTATAATCAGTATGTTATGTAGGTTGTAATTTGTAGTTTAGGTATATAATTGTTTTTGAAATTTGTTATTTAATTGATGTAATTGGTGTGCAACCATTTTGATTAAATGTTTTAAATAAATAAATAGAAGTAAAGAAATTTTTAATACATTCCAGAAAGCAAATAGCAGCAGTGAACTGGGAACGCAAACGGTCTCAGACAGCGAGCGGGGCGCGACTGCGCGCGCTGCGGCGGCGCTGGGCGCAGCTGGTGTCCGACAACTACCGCACTGAGCGAGCCCTCATGCAACTGCAGACACAGCTGCAAAAGGTGCTATTAAAAAAACAAGTATTTTTATTTTTGAGCTGTACATATTATCTAATCTATTTATTACTGATGCTGGACAATCCACACAGCACCATCTAGCCCCAAAGTAAGCTACTAGCTTGTGTTATGGGTACTAGATGACTGATATATACTTACATAGATAATGGTAGCATCCAACATTATTTGCCGCTAAGGTGGCTCTTCACATCGCTATTCTTTAGCGTATTTGTCTGATTTTCCCAAATACGACGATGTGTACATATAGAATAATGTGTTGCCTTCAATCAAAAATTTGGTACAAACTAAGGGGGGGCTATTACCTAGCACAGCAGTAGCAGTCGGGCTGTGAATGATGATGATGGTATTTTTTAACAGGCGAAGGGGGAAAAGCCCGCTATTGACGACGGCGAACCGGCGGACTTGGACTCCGTCAAAGACCTGCCTGATAAACTCAATTCAGAGACCGAGAAAGAAGTGCAGAAGAAAATTGAAGATATGTTTGCTGATTAACGACTTCTTACATGAGAGTACTTCTTGACTTAATTTATTATGAGTTGTGTAAGACGAGTACACCTATACAGATTAAGTATGTTATAAGAAATTGTTGTTTTAATGAACAAAAAAGTGTTGTAAGTTAGGTACATACATAAAATTATATTTAGATTTATTTTATTGCCCATATCATCTTGGCTTGCTTGTATTGAACATCTTGGTAAGATAATTATAATATTGCTGGACAATCCACACAGTCAAGTCAAGTCAAGTCAAAATATGTTTAGTCAATAAAATCACAAGGACCATCTTGAACCGTCTTAAAACTAGGTGACTCTAGTGCACGCCTGAGTCAATTAACTGACTCTAGTGCCAGTTCCACGCGTCCAACACCGAGAAGAACAGGCAACAAACTCGGCTTGGTATCTATCGCTCTTTTGTATGATCCTCGTTACAATGTAATAAAATACCTACACTATTGAAGCTATATAATACATTAAGTAATCTAACAGAAAAAGGAAAAGTAAACAGATTCATAAAAGAACACACGCTTCAAACTAATAATACTAATGCATAAGTAAGAAGTGGAGTAAGTGAAACAATGATAAAAAAATAAATTTCTTTTTTTAAATAACATAATAGTAAAGACATTGCAGATATGTTAGCTGTCGATGGGCAGAGCGAGCGGGACATCGGGCCACGCACTTTTATCATTAATATAACTATCTACAGTATCACAGCACCATCTAGCCCCAAAGTAAGCTACTCAAAGCTTTGTTATGGTTACTAGATAACTGATATATCACTACATAGTATAAAACAAAGTCGCTTTCTCTGTCCCTATGTCCCCTTGTCCCTTTGTATGCTTAAATCTTTAAAATTACGCAACATATTTTGATGCGGCTTTTTTTAAATAGATAGAGTGATTCAAGAGGAAGGTTTATATGTATAATACATGCATAATATGTGCACCCGTGCGAAGCAGGGGCGCGCGGGCGGGTCGCTAGTTTAACACATAGTGTACTCACATAGATATTTTTTTATTATACCTACATAGAAAACACCCAGACCAAACGGAACAAATTTCTGTAAATCGTACACAAATTTGTTCCGAGGCGGAAATCGAACCCGCAACTTCTGCGCTGCGTCGCAGGCGGACGCTCGCCCGCTGCTGTCTCGTAGTTTTACATTCTCTTTGGCCCGCTGCGCCACTGAGGTCATCAAAAGATGTTGCTGGATACCCCAAGTAGGTAAGCTTGAAATGGGACTTTATATTTTTCAATTTTTTTTTGTATGAAAACATGCTTGAATCAAAATTTCATTTTCTCTAAATCGTTGTGCCTACCTTATTGCCACTTACGGCCAAATACTCAAACGCTACTAGATTTGTTTGAGCACGTCTCAAGAGACGAGTTTTTGACAGATTTTCATTAAAAACTGTCAAAAAACCGCGACTTGAGACGTTTAATTAAGCACGTCTCAAGTCGCGGTTTTTTTGACATCTGCGTTACGTTTGAGTATTCGGCCGTTACATAACTAGTTGAGTTGATGGAGAGATTGAGTGGTTATATTATACCCTATTTACAAATTTCAATTTTGCGTGCAAGATTGAAAGATAGGTCTTTGTGAAGGGCTCGTCCAGGGAAGTACTACCACCACGTCTTTTTCTGCTGCCATTGCCAAGCAGCACCGCTGTGTTTCGGTCTGAAGAGTGTGGTCGCCGGTGTAATTACAGGCATATGAGGCTTAACTATGTATGCTTCAAGTTGATGGACGCAGGTCAGTGCATCATAATGGCACGTTCCTATCGTGCGTTACTTACGAGGCAATACTTTGTTATAGGTGATGATTACCACTTAACATCAGGTGGGCCATCTGCATGTTCCATCAGCTAGTTGTTTAAAAAAAAAGTGGCGTGCCGTATGCTGCCCCATATGTAGACCATAAACCAAACGCTATTATGCGATAGGTACCTACAAGTTCGGTGTCTGCCATGCTTGGATGGGCCTTGCATATAACTTGTATTCAAATTCCTTGGGCCTAACCACGGATGAAGGAAATGTCTATGGGCATAGCTATCCACAAGGAATTTGAATATCTATATTCCTTGGATATCCACAAAAGCAAGGAATACCTAGTATTCAAATTCCTTGCACAAAAGTTCCGCTTAACCATGGCTTTACCATTGTACTTCAAATTCAATTTATTGAATAACTGTATAACATTACAGACAACCGCGTCAAATTCGTTATACAAGTTAAATTAAAACTATTTACATAAATTAAAATGAGATCAAAACTACTTATACCTACTAAAAATAAACTTTGCAACAAAAAACACATTTTTACACAACTTTAAATAACTTCATCCAAGGCTCTAACCTTTTTGACAACACTCATTCACAAGCGAGGTGCATGGAACTCAAGGAATAGCAAAGTCGCGCACTTTAGATTCTAAATAGACATGGAGTGTTGTTTGTTCTAAAGTTTAGATCAAACAACACTCCATGTCTTATCTATATTCCTTGTCTAGATTCCTTGTTTATCATGTTCTAGGGTGGAACTACATGTTATTGTATACCACATGCTACATAGAAACGACTTTCAAATGTCTACCGAGATTTGTGGAAACTCGGGTTGGGCCAATTTTGTTTGGAGCAAATAAGTAGAAGAAATACAGCAGAAACATTGCTGCATTTTTTTATAGGTCCATTCGTCATTCGTGTTGCCGAGCAATAATTATTCAATAAATTGCTCGTGTAAACGCACCTTTGACCGCCTGGCTGCGCCACAGAATATGATTTCTCTTCTCAAGGCAATCTCAAGGTTGTCGAATCTTTTTTTTTTAGTTTTTTTTTTCAAATGCAGGCAATGCAGCATTGTTTGATCTGTTTGATGCATCCTATAACCAAACGTGGATTTTTAGTTCGATTGTCATTTGTTGTCCTGTCTTTGTTTGTCAAACGAACGTCAGTCAGTCAAATTACAAATAGTCAATTCAATTTTTATTTTAAAATGGCGGACGATGCATCTAGTAGCAGTAGTTGTGCCGGCAACAATGAAAGCTCGATAAATCAAGACGAGTTGATCATGAAGCAGCAGCGAGAGATAGAAAAAGAGGTAATCTTTCCTTCTACTAATATATTGTATAGCTCTAAAGAGTCATGATTAGCGCAAAAACAATTTTGCAATGGTGACTTAAAATTTTTGTTTGTTTTTTTTAGATATCCGAGTCTATACCCCTTGTTGGAGGACTTGAACCATTGTCTTCTTTAGAAAACGAATATAATGAGGACCCTATATATCTGCTGAAAGTAAAAGATTTGTCTTCTAAATACAAGGAAATTAGAAGAACTCGGCCGGATGGAAACTGCTTTTTTCGGGCTTTTTCCTACGCCTATTTAGAGCAATTACTCACTGATAAGACAGAATATGATAAATTCTACGAGATCGCAAAGAATTCGAAAGAAATTTTAATCAATTTAGGGTTCTCACAGTTTACAGTGGAAGATTTCTATGAGACGGTGAGTTGGAGGTTCTTGTTGTTTCTAAACTCCATTGTCATTGTTTGTGTTATTATCACTATGGTTTATTTGAAGGACACTGCAGATTTCCTAACTGTGGTATCAATTAGTGCAATCGCAATGAAATACTTATTAGTGCATGAACAAAAAATTACTTTAATTTAATTACTACCTATGTGTTATTTTGTAAACTATGTAGCTCTATCTATAAAGACAATCGTAACTAGTTCTATGGTTATTTATAGTGCTTTTCATCCCTCAGTAATGGAATAGTCTAATTTGGAAAGTTTTTTTGGATAGTGCTACCTTCACCATCTCTAGACTCCCCATGTTGTTATTATACATGACATACTGACAGCACAAGTTTTTGTATACCTACTAATTAAGAAAAATCATTTACAGTTTATGGAAGTGGTCGAACGGGTAGGTGAACAAGCCAATGGCTGCCTAGAGAACCTACAACCAGTCCATGATGAGATTCATGATAAGTTCAATAAACAGGGCTACTCTGACTATATTGTAGTGTACCTACGCCTGGTGACATCAGGGCAGCTGCAGACGGACCATGAGTTCTACCAAAATTTTATTGAAGGACCCCGCACTGTTACTGAATTTTGTAGACAGGTACATATTTCTACTTGATTGTTTTTCTACCCTGAATGCTAAGTGGTCAACTTTTATTCCTAGTGCCTTTTATTTTTAATCCAATGATCACCTGAGATAAAATTTTAAATGTATTCTGACTTGCCCAGCACCTATACTATCTTCTAAGCCTGGGGACTAATTATCTAATTCACTGGTAGTCGCACAGATGAGTGAATACCTATGAAGTATCTTAATGTCACAGATGAACTTGATATGTAGTACAGAAAGTTTGACACTTGAAACCCAGTATATTGCCATGGTAATAAATAAAAAATAAATAAATAATGCTGGACAATCCACACAGCACTATCTAGCCTTAAAGTAATCTATTCAAAGCTTGTGTTATGGGTACTAGATAACTGATATATTTAATACATTATATACTTACATAGATAGATATTTTTTATTATACATAGAAAACACCCAGATCATAATGGGCTTCAAGTTAGACAATAAGGCCTCTGGTCTACCTTATTTATAGAATACCCAAAATATACTGGGAAGATACACAAGCAAGCCCCAAATTTGATTGTAGTTTTATTAAATGTTTGCACAAACTACTTAGTGTTTCCCATGATCATAGTGCACAGCCTAATTTAAACATAAAATAATTGTGTGTTCAGGAAGTGGAGCCTATGTACAAGGAGTCCGACCACATCCACATAATAGCGCTCTGCAATGCACTGAAAGTTGGTGTTCGCGTCAGATACATGGACCGGGGAGAAGGCAGTGAGGTGAGATTTGTTTCTACATTAATTACCTTGTGATTTTAGAACCTTGCACACTTTGAAACTGAAATGCTATTTAAAAATACTCAAATAAATATTGGTGGACTTTCCACACATCACTATCTAGGGAACTGGATAGGTAATATGTACATAAATACTTGTTTTTTTTTTTTTTTTTATACTACTAGCTGATGGAACAAGCAGATGGTCCACCTGATGTTAAGTGGTAACCATCACCTATAAACAAAACATTGCCCCGTAGGTCACGCACAATAGGAACGTGCCCTACGATGCACTGCCCTGCGTCCATCAACTTGAGGCATACAGATGTTAAGCCTCATGTGCCTGTAATTACACCGGCGACCACACTCTTCAAACCGAAACACAGCGTTGCTGCTTGGCGGCAGAAAATGGCGTGGTGGTAGTACTTCCCCGGACGAACCCTTCACAAAGAGCTCTACTACTCTTACTCTTGCACTTGTGTTGTAAATACAAATACATACTCATACTCTGCGTAGCATAAACAATTCCTATAATAATTTTTTCTATAAATGGTTTATAAAGTCAAAAGGTAGATATTTATTCAATCATTACAAGGATCACTATGAAACATCTTAAAGCTACCAAGCCCAGAAGAACAGGCTTTTTCCTCATGGCCTATTTCGCCTGAACAGGCAACAACGGCTTGGTTCCTAAATTTGTTTTGTATGATTGGTTGTTTTGTTTGCCTTGTTACAATACTTAGTATGAAACGCCATAAAGAGCTGCTCTACTCTTTATGGTGCCACTGAAAACCAGCGCTGTATGGGCTTGAGCTCATACAGCAAATGCTGAGTGGTGGCCTTTTTTGTCATCAAACAAATTGTAAAAGTGTTAACTCCACTGTGGTAGAAGCTTAGTTTATAAAGGTGTATTATTCCCCAGGTGCAGGCTCACGACTTCCCCGACGGCACTGAGCCACTGGTACACCTGCTGTACCGGCCAGGCCACTACGACATCCTGTATGATTGATTGTGTGAACCTTCAAGTTTAATAAACATACCATCTTCCACTACCACTGAGGTTTTATTTTGAGGCCTTGTATACCTTTCTACCCACATTAACCCATAGGTATTTTTTTCTACAAAAAATCTAGGTATGATGATTTGTTTGTAATACTAATGCAAAGGCTTTTCTGCTAGTCAATATGTATGTGTGGTATGAAATGAAGAGATTTGTATACTTAGATAGGCTAAAGACCTAGCCACAACCGTCCGCCCATATTCTAGTATGGTAGGTAGCTGTAATAATAGGTAGTGATCGTAACATCTGCGCGTTATGGCTAACGATTTCCTGCAATCGCTCAGAGGCCTCTAATCACGAACGAGTTCGACGTTAGCCACGAAAACTTATTGTATTCCTAACAACAAAATTATTTATTTATTGAGAAATTAACATTACAGGTTTTTTTTTAATAATATCATAGATAACACTATTTACATTTAAACATTTTCAATGACATGCTGTGCCATTTCCATGGCTTTCGGCAGGTTATGGTAAAAATATCTACGCTGTTTTGGGACAGAATATATAGGAAATAAATAGTGAGTGACATGGGGGCAAACTTAAATAGGTTGGTCCTACAAGTGGGCACCTCCAGCATGGCGGGGCGGCGGCGCTGGTGGCAGGTAGTCGTAGGGCGCGCGCAGCCGCAGCGCCGCCAGCGCCGCCGGGTGGTGCAGCTCCCCGCGCACCATGTACTTCACCAGCGCCACGTCTTTTGTCGAATACTAAGAATAAGGTCGAATATATCGCTAGGATATGTCCTAGGATACCGCTAATGTCAACTCATTTAGGAAGACAGGTGTTAAACTTTCTTAATTAGGTACCTACCTCCATGATAACATGCTCAGTGGTACTCCTACCGCTACATACCTTGTGCATAGATCAGTTTATTATTGATTTTATTTGAATTTTTTAGCATATGTACAGCAGTTGAAGATTATCGACGACGTCTGTGGCGCAGAGGGCGAGAGCCTGCCTGCGACGCAAGAGGTTGCGGGTTCGATTCCCGCCTTGGAACAAATTTGTGTACGATCTGCAGAAATTTGTTCCGATGGTCTGGGTGTTTTCTATGTTTAATAAAAAATATCTATCTATGTAAGTATATAATGTATTAAATATATCAGTTATCTAGTACCCATAACACAAGCTTTGAATAGCTTACTTTGGGGCTAGATAGTGCTGTGTGGATTGTCCAGCATTATTTATTTATTTATTTATTATGATAGATAGATTATGATTATGTAAAGTTAAAGCTTGTGAACAGCAAATACACCTAGAAGATTAAACTACCTTATACAGCGGTTGGGAACATGGTAAAGATCATAAAATAAAACCAAAAATAATAATGAAAAGGTAATAATAGAATGAAACTTCAGTAGCTATGAAATAACTGGCAATGCTAAAATGAATGAATACAAATTAAAATTAGGGTTACATCTTATTCTAATGAATCTTAATCCTATCCGCAGAAGTAAACTCCATCAGTACGCTTCTCAGGCTTCATTCCAGCAAAGAATGTCTTAATGTCATGTTCTGTGACAATTTCCTTTTTGTCTTTGAAACTCTGCAAGAAAGTAAGTAACTTGTCTCTCATTTTGTTGTACTCTGTCAGGGCATCTATTTGTTGAATCCTGCCAAGTGAGCACAATGCTTCCATTCCCTTTTCATACTGGTTTGGTTTTCCTGCTGTTCTTTCTTTGCCCAAAGTTTCGTAGGCAAACACTGTGTCTTCCATATCTGTTAGGAACAGAACACTCAGATCTTTGTACATAGAAATGCAGTCATTACATGTACAAAGTTTCTGACGGAATGTTGCAGGCCAAAATGTTGCACCCTTATAGATTTTTTTAACACCTTTTGGTCTTAGACATTTATTATCATCTAACTTGGGTTTCTTTATGGAAATATCATCTGAAACATCTTCAGTGGACATTTTTCTCTTATTTTCCGTACTAGTTAATTGAGGCACTTTATTTTCATTGCTTTCAGATTCAATTTTATTTGTGCTATCACTTTCTTTAGAATCACCATTTTCAGCTTTATCAATTTTGCTAGTATCCTGGGCTGGACTACTTTCAGACACTATTTTATCACCTGTTTCTTGGCTAATGTCATTCATTTCTTCATCTGCATTCTTGGCTAGACTACCTTCCCACTCAATTTTATCTTCAGTTTTTGGGCCAATGTCATTCATTTCCTCATCTTTATTCTCGGCTAGACTACCTTCAGACTCTATTTTATCTACTGTTTCTGGGCTGATGTCATTCATTTCTTTATCTTGTGATGTTTCACCTTTCTCAGAGAAGTGTTCATTGGTTTCTGCACTACATTTGTCAGTTTCTTTGTCTGCAGAGATATTTTTATCTACTTCCTCTTTCGAAGAATTAATATTTTCTTCATTTTCTGTGACCTGGTTTTCATTAGTATCCACATTGCCACTAGGCACTTCTGAAACTTCTGAAGTCTTCTCTGTTTCAGAATTCACTTGAGAAAAAATATCATTTTTTTCTCTAGATGATTCAGATTCATATACATTTTCACCAACAGATTTTGCAGTCTTTTCTTCACTGGAATCTGTTGTTTTGTCTGCCAATGCTGCAATATCATCTTCTGGTTTATGTTCAGAGGATACACTAGGTTCTTCTTTATTCACTGCAGTAGTTGCACTTGATTGTTCTGTTATGTCTTCAGTCACTACACTATCTACTTTTTCTTCAGAAGGAACATTACCTTCTGTTTTCTTTTCAGTAGTTTCTAGTTTATTTTCAGAACTTATTTCAGGTATTACTTCAGCTGCCTTGTAAGTTTCCTCTGTGTCTGTAGGTGCACCATCAGATTTACTTTTATCTGATTTATCTGGATCCACCACTTCATTCTCTAATTTCTCAGGCTCTATGCTTTCTTTTTCAATGGAGTTTGAGTTAGAAATATCTTCTTTTGTAACATCTGTGGCATCAGTTTCCATGTTACCATTACTAGCTGAGGCCTCTTCAATGCCATTAGTTAGTTTCTCATCAGTAGCACCACCATTTGTAAGTTTTTCATCAGACAAAGAATCATTAACAATTTTTTCAGCTGCCTCAATGCCATCATCTCCATTTACTCTAAGAACTTCAACATCCCTGGTTTCATTGACAGCAAAGTCACTGTAGTCATGTAAGAATTCATTTTTAGCCATGCATAACTTGCAGATCATTTCTGCATAGTGATCGGGGGGCGGGAGCACAGCATCCAAATGTGTAGAGTGCCACCAGTCTTCACAAACAACACATTGAATCATTTCATCATCTAAGGTAGACTCTTGGTCACCATAAGGCTTGCTGCAGATGCAGTAGAGCCCAATAAAGTTTTGGTTGTAAACATTTTCATCATTGAGTTCCAGTTTATTTGGAGTGAATTGACAAGATGTCTTGAACTTTGGGTTGCCACAATCACATCGGAAGTTCCTTTTAGTGTACAGTTCTACAAGGTCATGGTTCTCATGGCAGGTGAGGCTGCATGCAAGACAAAAACCAGCTCGCTTTGTAGGGTCATCTTTAGACTCAGGACAGCATGTCACACAGGCATAAATGGCCTGTCTTTTGATGTAGCCCTGAAAACAATTGATAGGTAGGTATTTACTCATGATTCTACATAATTCAAAGCAATTGAATATTAACACCTAGGTTTATAGGTTCATGTAAGAACATGAACATTCCAAAATACATTGGAATCGCCATTGTTGTGACGTCTTTGAACTCTAAACTAGGTAGTTATTTCAATAAACAATTAATTTACCTTCGAGTAGGTGCACTCTTTATCGTCAGAGCCGCCGAGGACAGCATTGGCGTCGTCTTCAAAATCTTGTTGTTCCTTCAAGACATCCATCATTGTAACAACTTTTTCTCCATCACATTCCGCCATTTCTGCATCGGCTGCCGGAATTTCACCGTTCGTGGCCATTCCAACACCAGCAAAATGTCTTCCGATTATTTTTGGTGCTCTCCAGGCCAAACGCAGAGCAAGAGGACACAACACAAAGAAATATTTACAGCGGCAGGTAACAAAGCCGGTAAGAGAATAGCGCGAACGCGAACGAAGGATTTTTTTTTTTGCGAAGTTGCGACTTGCGGTTAGGATATTATGTTCTGTGGACTTGCGAGTAACAGAGTGACAGACAGACAGCCAAGCCAACCAAAGAGTATACAGAACCACAGACACAGGAGAACACAACTCAGTTTATAGATTTAATCAGACTACAAAAAGATGTAAGTCAGACACTGACCTCAATATATTACAACCAATTAAAACCTATTAAATCCATTTAACCGATTTCAAAAAGAGGAGGTTCTTAAATTGACTCTTTTTTGTGTTTGTTACCTCATAACTTTTTACTGAGTATTTGAATTGAAGTGTCCGGGGGTAGGGTAGCCGCCGTCCGGGGCTACCCCCCCTTCCCCTACCTACCTACACTCGCTGTAATCATTTTCAAATGATGTGGACGCCGTCGCTAGTCATCCTAAGCCCTGCCTGCTTATGCTTAGTAGGTAACTGTATGAATTACCGACAGGTCCTCTTACGTCCTTACGGCTATCATAATTATAGAAAAAAAAGTACTAGGTAACCTAACCTTTTTATTTGCACCGAGCTACAATAAGAAAGGCACATCAAGGTTCTTGCGTCCGTTACCGACGTACAAAAACCCTGAATCTGGTGTCTTCACCTTATGGAAGTACATCATCCCAGGCCAGTAGAGACTTTTCAAGTACGCGACACTACCAGCCTGTTCAAGAGACAAGTTCCAGCATCCGTTAGGCATATCCTGATCGATGGAATCCAAAAAGTCCATGCTGTAGTTGTAATCTTGCCTCGTGAGAAGGTTGGTGTTCCAGCGTTGCTGGGCCGGCCTGATGTGAAGATACGACTTCAGATGTTTCGCTTCAGCAGCCGACAGACCGTAGAAGTTGGGATTGATGACGACAGTGCCGTCCGGTTGCTTGAGCAGCTGCCCTCTCGCGCAGATTTCGGCCTCGTCACAAATGTTGCTGATCGTTGCTGCCAAGCGACTTTCCTCCTTCATAAACTGGCATCTCTCCGGATGGGTCTCTTCCAACGCTTCGTCCAGGACTTTGATTTTTAAGGACGGATCTCCACGGAACGGGAAAGTAGTTAGCAGAGACAACAGCTTGTATTTCTTCTTGGCTTTGGGAAGCAGGCCCCAGAACTTGAAGTCCGTGGTGTAGAAGTATTTTCTATCGGCCATTGCATCGTTGCCTATCCCAACAGCGATATGGTAATCAAAATCTACCGCGTAGATTTGTCCCCAATACTGGACATGGTCGAAATGGTTCTCCACTTGGAGCAGTGTCATGGAGTTTTGGAGCAAGGACATGAGCTCACTCGTAAGCATCATGCCGTTCACGTTAACGTACTCTTTGTACTCCCATAGTTTGTGGACGTTCATCTTGTGGAAATTCAACAAGGACCAAAATTATTTACTTTTTGACATACAAGGCGTCAAAAATCTAGCACATAACAACGTAGGTACCTACCCGTAGTACCTATCCAAATTGAATATGGAAAAAAAAATATGAAAAAAGTGCTGGCGAAGACAAGAACTATTAGGTACCTCTCGCTTGCACAATTCCTGAATTATGTAGTTTTACGAAGTAGATAGACGTGGTGGTGATGAGTAGATCCCAAATTCAAGGGCGAAACATTCTTTCCCCACACACAAGGGACATCGTCCGTCGTAAATGGAGATGCCATCTCGTGTGACAATTACCGAAGTCAAATATTTGCTACCCTGGGCCCTCTGTTGGTCGTTATTCGTAACCTGACCGAAAAAATAACCAGCATTACAAGATCTCTGTTAGACAAACGCTCGTTTCGTAAAGCAGGCCATGGTAAGCTGGGTTGCGAAATAACTAGGCAATTTTCTTATTTTCAAGATTACAGACGATCATGTTGCTTGTTTGCAGACTCACGGGTCACATTCGGGAAAAATATTAGCTATCGAAGGTGTAAGAAAATGAAAGTCGATGTCTAAAACACAATTTTTTTTAGATTCATATATGATTCACAAAACTTAATACCTAACAAAAGCTATAAAATGTTAGAGCACAACAACATAATTTAAATCCTACTAGGTAACCTACTTTTGTAAACGCGAAAGTTTGTTAGTATGGATGGATGGATGGATGAATGTTTGTTACTCTTTCACGCCGGAACGGCTGAACGGATCTGGATAAAACTTGGCAGAGAGATAGATCATAGTCTGGAATAGCACCTCGGCTACTTTTTATCCCGTGGGAACACCGGAAATATAAATCTGCGCGAGTGAAACTGCAGGGCGCAACTAGTGTGACATAATGCTACTCTACTCGCCGCTAGATGGCGCAGTCTCAGCTCCTAGTACAAACATATGTTTGAACAAACACAGATGGCGTTAGTTACCTGACCATGCCTTAGAAGAAGAATATCCAAGGACCATGCAAATACATCAAAGAAATAGAGATGTGCCAACTCGGAATAAACGCGACTCCAGTTAACTCGAGTTGAAATTCAGTTAGCTCGAATTGAGCTCGAGTTAGCAGGAAGAAACTAAGTGTATGATTTTTAAGCCCCCTCCACATTCTACTTACAGACATGGGAAGTAAGTAATCACTATTTAAAGTTCTCAAATAAAACGATTAACTCATAGTTTTCTTTGCCTCATAGATAACTATTTATTATGTAAGTTTTGTGTTTTAATAGCACCTATACCTACTACGTACCATCGCCTGCAACACATGATGAAAACCACACAATAAGATGTTTTCAGTAAAATAGAACACCTTAGGTATCTATTACATCCGTACCTGAATTTCTTGGCATCCTTGGCCCATTCATTGTATTTTCTACCTAGGTATCTATTAAAATCCTCTAAAAGTGTAAGCGATTTCAAGAATTTTCTGTTCACCCATCCCATTTCGAGATGATGATAACCGCTGTTTGCTATTGTTGGCTAACGTGCTCTTCCATAGACAACACGTGCTTCATTAGCCTCTCGATGCCACTTGTCTATGGTAGTCGGTAGCGATTCGGCACGTGCTGCCCTCTTCATTATGCTGGTCGTTACGTTGTTTTTAGCACACGTGTCGAGCCGATGGAAATAAAAAAATCAAGAGTGCTGGAGGTAAAGAGTTGGGCAGGTGGACTCTTTAACCAAAAAGGGGTAAATTTAATATCTATTTGGCAGAGCAAAGTACTCTGTGCGGCAGAGGCACGCGTGCTGATCTATAGTAGTAGTAGTAGTAGTAGATGCTATATAGTCTAATTACCTAAAAAAAAAAAAACAGCATCACGACTTTGATCCCCAGGTACGGTAGATATCCCTTCAGATCTCCCAGTACCAAGTAGGTACTAATTCAAGATTCTTTGAGGATGTCTAAGGGGGTTAGTCAGAGGTACGTCCAAACATTACATTTGGCACATACGCACATTTTGCAGTAGTTAGTATTCCATACGTGACAGGTTGCAAGCCCATCGCCGCTGTTAGAATACTAACTGGTTTCCTCACGATGTTTTCCTTCACCGTTTAAGAGCACTGGCATTGCGCACATAAATTTTTCGATAGAAAAATCCATTGGTGCACGACCGGATTCGAACCTGCGACCTTACGATCGGAAGGCGGGGTCACTCCCACTAGACCACCGGTGCTAATTACCTAACATGGCACATAAAAGAACAATAATTAAAGGAAGTAAAAAGAGTGAGAAAGGTTACATACTCGGTACACAGAAGTTATTACAAATGACTCTTAATATCTCCCTCACAGTAGGTACTTCAAAGAAAATCTTATTCAAATGATATATAATTTATCCACAAAAGCGTCAGTGTCGGGATGCATAGCGTTGAGATGGAATTGTGCACGGTAGAGCGGTGATTCTTGACATGCGGAAGTTTTTTTTATACACAATGTAGACAAACAAGCTTACGGCCCGCCTGATGGGAAGCGGTTACCATAGCCTATGAACGCCTGCAGTAACAGAGGAATCACAACCTCAGTGCGCGCAGGTTTAACACTTCCTAGTCTTTCATTATTCTGTAGGTCTCCGAACAGTGGGTGTGTGCAAAACTTTGTTTAGTAATGGTATCTTGCCAGAGTCCAACACATCGACTAGGATCTCTGAGTACCTACCTACCTACATATTCCATCTACCTACCCAGACAATCCATCGATAGGTAGGTAAGTTTGTCTGTTTTGGACTCAGTCAAAATGAAATTTTTACTTGCCTGACTGAAGTAGGTACCTACCTATGATCAAAATTAACGATCAATTCCCCCTCGCAATCAGTCCATTGAAGCCCAGTCAATCCAACCTCACATCAAATCACAGTCAAACAATAATTACGCCATGTGGTTAAAAACCGCGAATTTCATCTCAGCTAGTCTGAGGGGACACCTCTGACTGAACGAATGACTGAATTCAAAAAGCGAATCAAGCCTAAAACAATACCTTTAACAATAAGCTGGTTCCCACAGCCGTGCCCGGGGCTGACCTAACTGAACCCTATTTTTTTCTTTTTATAATGTTTAATTGTTTTCAAAAGAGGTTGGCAGCTCTGCCCCGGGGCGGTAAACTACACCGTTGCATCAACATGCTTCATTTGAATGAAATGTTGCAGTTTGTTTTCGGATTGGTGTGCTTTGTGTAGACTTATAATAATATTGAGCAAATTTGGAAATAAAAGATGTTGTTATATTCAAATGGTTGAATTTATAGGTAGGTACTATCAGCAAATTAGGCAGCCTTCACAGCTCAGTGGGTAGCATCTCTGCCTTCTGTGCAAATAATGTTCAAACGTTTCAGTGAAGTACAATGGGCGGTCTTATCGCTGAGAGCGATCTCTTCGAGACAACCTTTGGATTGTCATACAGACAGACTACGCTAATTTGTATAGAGTACCAAATAAAATTTAATTACCTATGTTTTTTGTTAAGTACTTATCCTAAAATCAATTGCCAGTTACATATCGTGTTTGATTTTTAAATTAAAATACTTATAGGTACCTAGTTAACTAGCTAGCTATTTGTTAGCCATTTTTAGAAACGACTTCAAATTACAAAATCAATTAAAACTAAAAAAAATTGCTTCATTTTAATGACCATCGAAAACACAATAATTATGATGTTGAGAATTCTCACAATTGAATAAATTGCAAATATTCAAGTGTTCCCACAATTGCAAGAAAAGAAAAGGTAAAATCGGTGAGCGGTCGAGTGGCGATTCGAAATTGGAACACACGGTGACAAAGGGCGGGAACGAATGGGAATCGCTGGCTCAATGGGTGTTCAATCGCGGGTGAACGTCAAACAGGGGCATAATGGCGAGAATTTCCAGATTAAGGTTATTTGTATTAAACACGTAGCCATTGTGATTGCTCGCATGCTCGGCCGCTCATTCTGGTGTCGATTATCGATTGTTCAAATTGTTATTAAGATTCACTGGTTTCTGTAGAGCAAGATTTTTGCCTAATAAGCCTGAGAAAGAACGATTCGCTGATCGAACCACTTTATACTCGTTTCGCTTGAACTTATGCTTTGGATTACAATTGGTTGGGAAAGTATGTAAGTTGCCTTCGCTGCATTGAGTGCATAGGTACTTCTGTTTCATACAATTTATGTAAAACAATTCATCATGAAAGGATAAAAAACCGGTATGATAACATTATTCGTTTAACAATGGAACTGATTGTTCTTATCTCCCCATGTTTTTCCAAAGCCATAACAAACATAATGGGCAAAATTGTATCATCAATCTCATCTAGTGTTTTTCGAAAAAACGAATATCCCAGAGAGTCGCGTGCCGAACAGCGGTTCGCACGCGACTGACCAGCCGATGATAAACGAGTAACTGTGTTGCCAATGCGAATAATCAACGCGTGATGGGGTTGCCAGTGAAAATAATTGGCACCCCGCTGTTGGACGCGCGCTAATGTTTTGATAATGACGAGTACCATTGTAGGGATTAATGTTTTTATTTTGGCAATTTGTGTGCTCGTTGGACGCGGGCGAGAACAAATAACGGGAGTTTGATAAACAAATAAATAATGAGACATCTTTTTTTAAACTGTATGTACGTGGATTGAATAGATAGCTATTGAATTGATAGGACGACTGATCATAAAAAATATCTGCTGACACTGATCAAGCATTTGGGTGTCCGTGCCTTAGCAGTTCAGTCAGTGTTCGATCGTCGAACAAGATTATAAAATCGAAATCACTGACGACAAAGTAAGACATACAAAGGAGTGTATAAATATGTACAGCAATCCTGACATACCTACCTACATAAGGGTCCGGTGACAGCGGCTCGGAATTTCAAGGTGCGATTGGCTATTATTTCATTTTATTTCATTTCGGGGAGGTTGTTTGAAATAATAACTCTAAAGAAACACGCATAAATACTGTTCGAACACAAATAATACAATAATATAAGGGAAATGTGCTTGAGTTAGAAATCATTTTGGTATTAGGTAAACGTAAGACCAAACATACTAATACCAAAATGATTTCTGATTCGGGCATGTTTCCCTTATATTATTGTATTATTTGTGTTCGAACAGTATTTATGCGTGTTTCTTTAGAGTTATTTTTTCAAACAACCTCCCCGAAATGAAATAAAATGAAATAATAGCCAATCGCACTTCGAAATTGCGAGCCGCTGTCACCGGAGCCGTTCCAATGGGGCTATTGACAGACAAACAGACTGCATGATTAGTTGTTTTGGGCCTTTTCTCAATCTTGGTTTATTTTTTGCATTGTCGCAGTAGAGAAAACTTATCCAAATAAGGTTAGGGGAGAGTTGGGTATTACCGCGCGTTTGATAATAATTCCGTGTCGTCAATCTCCCGCCAACTAGGTACGTACGCATATGTAGCAACTGCTTGGCGTGCTAACAATATTGTAGCGCAACACATTAGCCTCCCTGCGCACCACAGCAGTTCGCTCCGAGTAGCACTAAGAGAAGGAGCACATGCGTTTCAAGATTTTACCTATTTAACATACTCGCTATATTTTTTGGCGGTTTTTGATAAGAGATAATTACTTTCACACATGTTGTTATTATTGAAATCCACTACTATGTTGAAAATATTGTTATTCTAAGCTATATTGTTGTTATTGTTAAATTTAATATTAAAATATAGCATAAATATATCATCACTACCGAGAATTTTATATATGCGTGGTATTACCAAACTCTAACACGGTAATAATGAACCTTATCATTATCTCACAACTATTTTCTTTGAATCCTTTGAATAAGCTAAGTTATAGGCATTCTCGCTTAGGGGCGCGGTACCACCCGACTCTCCCCTACAGCGACCCTAAGCAAGTGTGGCATAGGTACCTAGCTAGGTAATGAAAACCACGCGCTAAAAAGCCAACCATCTGAAAACAAGAAGGCCTATTATACCAGGCAACGTTTTTGTAAATACCCCATAGGGTAACTCTAGGATAGATGCCGCATTGCATTGGGATAGGTGCTGCGATATCAAAAAACCCAACTTCCCGAAATCGCAACAAAGAATTAATAGGTAAACATAGAGCGTTGACACATCACAAACCTCATCCCCCACACGGTTGTGCAGAGCAGACGTGTTACCCTCGTAATGCAAGATAAAATATAAGAGGTTTTTAAAAAAGTGGGGCATCTATCCTGGGGTTACCCTACTTATTGGTCATTAGATTAATCATGATTAGATCAGTCATGATTTTGGTCTATTCATTAGACTTAGATGGACAAAAATCAAGACAGATTTATGTGGTTTATGGATTTATGCGATATTTTGCAAGAAGATAACACAAAAATCTAATATTTGACAAATTATCTAACTAAAGGTTATCTGATTGCTCAGATACCTATTCAATCTTCTAATTTCTTAGAAGAATAGTTATCTATGTTTGTGTGCCTGTTTAGGTGTAGTAGGCTGGTTGGTGATCTTGGACCGCAGAACTTAAAATGGCAAACACTGAGTTGAACTTTCAAACTATTTTATTATGTATCGCACAAGATGGATGGCAAGAGAGTTGTTACAGAAGATTTTTATAAAGCGACACGTCTCACACTCGAGCGTGAACCATAGACAATATCTTATGGTTTTTTTTTTATTTATAATATATATGATCTATGTTGGGATGCCAACATGCTGGGGGCGGCGGCAAAGACTATTACAATATAACGCCCAATAAAACTTATTGAATTGAATACATGTTTCTTTTACACCCTTTCCTTAGAAGTAAGATACAAAATATTGCAAAGAAAACATAATTTCTTTTGTTACACCTTTTCCTTTACAAGGTGGGAAAGTTAGTTTTTACATTAGGTAATTTTATGAAAGTAAAAAAAACTAATATTACATTTTTTCTAATCAACAAATTAAACAGAAAATATTTCCTTCTGAAATAATGTGCATAACAACTATTTTAACTTTTTACTTAACTAACATCATGTAGGTGAGAATGGATTAACCATTTTCGCAATCTATACTTTATCACACATAATAAATATAGCTTGAATTTGTTTTGGAAAGAATAACACACATAGAAGTATTCTATAAAATAGGTAAGTAAAACAATTTAATACATTTAAAGGATAGTACACATAGTTTAATACTTATTCTAAAGGTAGCACACTATTGCTTATTCTAATGGCAGTACACATATACCACTTAGTGATCTTTTATATACCTTCTTGTTGGGTGTGATGACCTCTACCACACGAATTTTGTCATCACTACCTGGATATACCTTTACAATCCTAGCCATGGGCCATGTTAAAGGAGGTGAGTTAGACTCCCTCAGTATAACTAAGGCTCCTACTTGTACATCGGGTACACTGTCACGCCACTTTGGACGAGACTGAAGCACATTTAAATAATATTTATGCCAGATATTCCAAAAATGAGATTTGACCTTATTACACAACTCCCAAAACTTTAACCTATTGACAGGGACATCTGTAACATTTTTTTCAGGGAAAGTAGTTAATGCACATCCTATTAGCCAGTGTCCTGGGGTCAGGTAGCTGAAATCATTTATATCTTGAGCTGTTACAGGTAACAAAGGCCTAGAATTTAATACAGCTTCTATCTGACATAATATTGTATTTATTTGCTCGTATGTAAGTACATAGTTTTGCATTATGCGTTTTAGATGATACTTCATGCTTTTTACAGCTGCTTCGGCAAGTCCAGCAAACACGGGTGAGTAACTAGGCGTAAAATGGAAAGAAATACCTTGTTGCGTTACATAATTTTGCACTTGTGTTTGGTGATCTTGTGAAGACTGAAGTTCATATAACCGAACTAATTCGTTCCTTGCGCCCTTGAAGCAACCGCCGTTATCGCAAAACACGTCGGTGGGTAAGCCACGTCGCGCTATGAAGCGTTTGAAACACGCAAGGAAACATTCAGTACTTATATCTGATGAAAGCTCTAGATGCACGGCTTTTGTGACAAAGCATACGAATACACATATGTATCCTTTTGTCTGTATAGCTCGTCTTACTCGCGAATTTTTGACAGTAATGGGACCCGCAAAATCGATGCCTATTTTTTGAAACGGTCGGCAAGCTGTTACTCTTTCAGGCGGCAAGGAACCCATTAGTTGTTTAGCGCAGTCGGCTTTCATTCTAAAACAAAGTAAACATTTATGTATTATCTTTTTTACATGTTTGTAACTATTTAAAATCCAGTATTTCTGGTTTAAGCTAGATAATAATAATCTAGGTGCAGCATGTAACAGTCTGATATGTTCATGGTTTACAATAAGATCAGTGATTCGAGATTCTTTAGGCAGTATGATAGGGTGTTTTTGCGAGAATGTTACTGATGCATGCTCGATTCTACCTCCTACTCTTAGCATACCTTTGCCGTCCAGAAACGGATGCAAGGGTTTCAATGAACCTTTGACATTATCACAATTATTTGTTAAATTACTTATCTCCTCCTTGAAATGAATGCTCTGCTCATGTTGAATAATTTTATGTAAAGCGGTTTGTAATTCGAGAGAGGCTAATGACGTTCCTGAATATCGCGCAGTTTTGTTTTTTAAATTATGACAAAACCTAAGTACGTATGCCATAATGCGTGTCATTTTATTGAGATCCGAGTACTTATCGAAAAATTGATAAAAATCTTTTTTCGTTTGAGCTACAAGAGATACCTTAGCGTCAGAGACCGTGAGGCTCTTCTTCAGTTCGGGCAAGTTATCTGTGGAGAATGGCTGAGTAATAGCCTTAAAATCGTACTTACGGTCCCTTAGAAACTGTGGACCCATCCACCACAACTCGCAGTGAATCAATTCATCTGGATCAGCTCCTCTGCTTACATAGTCGGCAGGGTTCTCCTTCGTAGACACGTACAGCCAGCGCCATCTAGATGTTTGCTCTCGAATCAACCTGGCTCTGTTCGCAACATAAGCATTAAGTTTCATGGGCTCTGTGGCTATCCATGCAAGAGAGATCTGTGAATCGGAGAATAGATAGACATCATCTATTTTTATTTTGAGGCTCAGAGTATCGTGTACTCTATTCGTGAGCTTAGTTAGCAGAAGCATAGCATTTAATTCTAATCGCGGTATGGTGAGTGCCTTATTATCGCGGGGGTTGATTCGAGATTTAGAGCAGAGTAAAGAAATTGCAGCTTCACCCGAGTCGTCGACCACCCGTAGGTATACACAACAGCCATAACCAGTAGTGCTTGAAGCATCAGCAAAGCCAATGAGTTGCACCGCAACAACATTGATAGGAATCTGTATGTTTCGTTCTATAGTAAGAGGTTGCATAGCAGATAATTTCATGGCAAAGGAAAACCATTCAGACTGTAGTGATTGCGGTAAAACTTCGTTCCAGCCGATTTTTTCGCACCACAGCCTTTGCATGAAAGCCTTTGCTTTCATTATAACAGGAGACATGAAACCAAGAGGATCATAAAACTTTGAGATATAGCTCAATACTTGCCTTTTGGTCGGTGACTCATTTTCAAATGTTTCAGGACGAGAAAACACAAAGCTATCTTTAGATACATTGAGTGTAAGACCTAGAGTTTTCATGTACAAATTATTCTTTTGTAAATCTAAATCGTCAAATTGCTGTTCTGCTGGGGATATTCCCGCTAAAATATCTTGACAATTTGATGCCCACTTGTGGGTGTGAAAACTACCTTTACCTAATAATTCACACAATTGTCGCTTCGCCTCGATTACGACGTTAATATCCGAGTGCGAAAAGCATGCGTCATCAACGTAAGTACAGTTCCTTATAATATAAGCAGCCAAGGGAAATTCTAGCTCGTACCTTGTAGCGAGTTCGTATAAGCATCGTGTAGCGAGAAAGCTCGAACTTTTTTGGCCATAGGTTACCGTATCTAACCGTATACACTTAATATTATCATTCTCGTTGCTTCTCCAAAGTATGTTCTGCAAGCTAGCGTGCGAAGTGTTTATGCGCACACAGCGAAACATGCGGCGTATGTCAGTGGAGATGGTGTACTCACCAAAGCGAAATAATAGCATAATATCAAACAGTTCCTTTTGCACCTGAGGACCATTCAGTAATAGATCGTTAAGCGAAACTTTCTTATCAGTTTGCATAGAAGCATCGAAAACCACGCGTGTTTTTGTACTTTTGCTATTTTCATTAATGACAGCATGATGCGGCATGAAATACAAAGGTTCTTTTTTAAATTCTAATGAGTTTATATCGATATAGTGCCCATGTCCTAGGTCAATGTATTCATTAATAAATTTTTCGTATTCGGAAAGCAAGTCAAGATTTTTTTGTAACTTTCTTTCAAGACTAAGGAACCTATAGTAGGCAAACTCAAATGAGTTACCAAGAGAATCGTTAATTTCGTTCAATGGTAATTTTAATGGCAAATGTACTTGAAATTTGTTGTTTTCGAGCACAGTTGTGCTTTCAAAAATATTTTCACATAACTCATGTTCAGATATTTTTTCAGAATAAGTTTCAGGAACTTTTTCAGTTTCAAAAAACTGTTGCAAGGTATTATCGAGATCTGACCTACAATCTAGACATAGAAGTGAGACCTTACTTGTATTTTTATTTTTTGTTTGCTGTGGCAAAGCCCCAGCAATGACATGTCCAAACCTAGTGTTGACGAAGCATGGCTGCTGGCTCTGCTTCTCAGTAGATCGCGAAGCAGGCTGCCGTTTAGAAGCTGGTTGCTCCGGAAGTAGCACCTGGAAAAATATATCGGCTCCAATCAACATATTGATCTCTGACGGGATGTGAAAATCATCATCAGCTAATGTCAGTTCTGAAGGAATGGTTAGGGATGTCATATCTACTTTATATTGTGGAATTTTGCATGTTATTTTGTCTAACACATGACAATTAATCGTTACCCTATAGGGTGTGGACAGCGAAAAAACTTCCAGGGGCACAGAATATTTTGCTATATTATTATTGTTGCTGACCCCCACAATGTTTGTGCCATCTTTGTTTGGAGTGATACCTAGAACCTCTATCACCTTACTTGTTACTAAGGATACCTGTGATGCGGAGTCCAAAATTGCCTTTACATGAACTTCAGTGCCATTCTGAGAATAAAGCTTTATTTTTACAGTGGGTAGTAAAACCTTGTCAGTCTGTACATTTGAAATCAGTGCTACCTGCGTAGATGGTGCATCCTCATGAAGCAGTGTGTTGTGAGCTTCTTTGCAAACATTGCATTTAAAATGAAACTTGCATTTGCCAAGATGAATGTTGAGACACACATTGCACAGATTTTTTTCTTTTGAAAACTTTACTCTTTCTGCTGATGGCAGAACTTTGAATTTATTGCATGCAAATAATTTATGATCGTTGGACTTACAGTATGCACAGGAACGTGCTTTGGACGTTGTAGCGACGTTCACCACTGCCTTGGTAGGCTTGCCCGTTGTCAGCGGCTCAGCATTCTCTAACGCTAAGGCTCTCTTCTCCATGAACATCAAAAAATCCAACACCGTTGGATCTGTGTCAGTGCTCCGCTCTAGTTGGTAAGCCCGGGATGTATATGGATCTAATTTGCGGAACAAAATAGACAATATAATAGGATCCCAAGTTTCAGTATTTACCTGAAGATTTGTTAGGCTAGCTAAACATTGTTTAACAAGTGATACAAACTCTCTCAAATTACTCGGAGAAGATTTGACCAGAGCAGTCATGTCAAGGAGCGAATTAATGTGTTCATTGATAATTTTGAATCTATGATTGTATCTTTCATCGAGAAGCCTTAAAGCTTCCTCATAACTACCTGATTCTAGAGGGAGATTTTTGATGAGATCAAAAGGCTCATTTTGTAAAAAGGATCTGAGGTAATATAACTTTTGAATGTTGTCAATTGACCTGTCTTTATGAATAATTGCCTTGTAAAGGTTGATAAATGGGGTGTATTCCCTGTATTTACCATCAAAAGTTTGGATTTCAATTCTAGGTAATTTTGTACGGAACGCTGGATTTCCGGCGTCCGAACTCGGAGTCGATTTGAATTTTATGGCTTCATTTAGTACTGACAGTATGAAAAAGTATTTGGATTCGCAGTCAGTAACATCCTCGCAATCTTGGTCGTCTATTGCTAATATTTGTTTGTTATAACTCTCATATTCGCTGAAGATCTCCGAAACCCGTGATCTCTTTGCTTGCAATAATGATAACGTACTTATTTCTACGTCTTGCGCATTGCGACTAAATTGATGAAGTCTAGTAAGGGATGCCTTTGCATAACCTCTTGCGGCTTTTAATTGTTTTATTGTCCTTTCTTCGGACATCGTAAAGTTACACAGCACTTTATATTTTGCACTATATTGAAATTGAATGCTAATAACTTCGCAATATAACTTATTGTAGCGAAACTAAATTTAGAAACACTTTGTAAATGAATTTTCACTGGAATCGAAATATTGATTGAACAACACGTAAATCCAAAATGGAGTCCCCCGCTTGCTTGAGTTGCCTGTTTGACGAACCATAGAGTTTCGTGGCGTAGTCGGCGGAAGTCGCACGTTGTCCAATTTGGCTCCAGATGACGCGGATCGCGCGTCGCGTCTTGCGTCTCGCTCGTTCTTCGCTTGCTTGCAAGTAACCACTTTATTTTCTGTCTTGCTCTGGTTGATGCCTTGATGACAGCAAGTCAGGCAGCACGTTGTTGAGTTGATTGAATTGAAAAAATGGATGACTAAACAAGAGTTTGGTTATAAAAATTTTGATCGAACCAAACCGTAGTAGAACGAGACTAATGACGATACGTATAGACGTATTTACATCACAAAAGTGATGAATCGTTGAACTTCTTGCCTTGCTCGTAACGAGAATTGCTTGTGATTTTCGATAGGTGAAGTCCACTCACTTGGCAGGCTGCAAACCTGAGCTCCCCGGCGTTCCTGGAGAAGGAATCTTTCCCTCCTCGAATCGCAGGACGTATCGTAGGAAGCGCGTCGCAGGTTCCAGCACCGTTCGCCTTGTCGGGAGGCCGTTTTGCAGGTTACGTAACCTGAGCCTCACCGACACCGTGATGAAGTTCTGAATCCTACCGGAATCGAAGGACCAATTTGTTTGTGTGCCTGTTTAGGTGTAGTAGGCTGGTTGGTGATCTTGGACCGCAGAACTTAAAATGGCAAACACTGAGTTGAACTTTCAAACTATTTTATTATGTATCGCACAAGATGGATGGCAAGAGAGTTGTTACAGAAGATTTTTATAAAGCGACACGTCTCACACTCGAGCGTGAACCATAGACAATATCTTATGGTTTTTTTTTTATTTATAATATATATGATCTATGTTGGGATGCCAACAATCTATGTAGGTATAGGTAGGTATCATACCGACTTTTTCATTTACCTACCGTTTTTTAAACGATAAATGAAAAAGCGGCTCTAGAAAGATGGTTCAAAGAAGTTGTCAACCACTGTGACCAAATGATTTATCTAATTTCACAAAGAATTGGTTGTAACAACTTAATTGTACATGTCGCGGGATCCTTTACATCCTAAACGTCAAAAGATTTACAAGCACACCTACCTACTGATGCTATAATGTTAAACAATGTATTAGAATCACAAAGGGTGCGATGTGACATCTGCGAGAGAAGAAGTCGATCAATTATCGGTATTGTGGAACTCACAATACTTTCTTAGCACGTCGCGTTGCGCCGTAGAACTGCTGTGTAGCTATTGAAGCAAACTGGGAGCTATGAAACAGCTTCACGACTTTGATCCCCAGGCACGGTAGATATCCCTTCAGATCTCCCAGTACCAAGTAGGTACTAATTCAAGATTCTTTGAGGATGTCTAAGGGGGGTAGTCAGAGGTACGTCCAAACATTACATTTGGCACATACCCACATTTTGCAGTAGTTAGTATTTCATACGTGACAGGTTGCAAGCCCATCGCCGCTGTTAGAATACTAACTGGTTTCCTCACGATGTTTTCCTTCACCGTTTAAGAGCACTGGCATTGCGCACATAAATTTTTCGATAGAAAAATCCATTGGTGCACGACCGGATTCGAACCTGCGACCTTACGATCGGAAGGCGGGGTCACTCCCACTAGACCACCAGTGCTCAGCTAGACTGGGAGCTATGCTATGTTATATTTAGATAGAACCACAAATGTATTTGGTAGCTGTATAATAGTAGGTATACCTACCCTTGGTAACTTGGCTTGGTCTGAGAATTTCAGCGTTGTGTCCTTACAAAGAAAAAAATCGCCCATTAAAATTGTTATCATATAAACTCATATAATTTTTCACTTTTTCTTAGTCTGTAAGAATATCATTATAATAATATTCTATAGTGGATAACTGCCCTTACTATTTTGCAGCGTTTGATTTGCCATTCAAATTTAATTCCTAGATATTGCATCTCTAGAACCAAATTCATATCGTCGAGAGCCGTTGACAGGTGCGTTCAGAATCCGTCCCATACCTCCCACTGCTTGTCAACAATGCGATCCACAAAGCAAGGCGCAGGCACCGCCATTCAGCCACACGTGTCAAATCGTAAAGACTTAATTAGATCGTATATTTGTTACCTACATAGGTACGTGGGCAGATGATTACTTGCATTATTAGGTTGGCATGGCATGTCTCTGGAGGCTTGTTGAACAAGGAACTTGAGCGAAATCATCTTTTGAGAATAGCTTGGAAAATGATTCTCACGGTTTATTTTAAATAAGTCAGATAACAACGAAATTCGATCCTTCTATTAATATAACCATCTTACAGGCTTCAGCAGTTCATCATTGGGTATTGTCAGAGCTATTTAATTTTGTTTTTGTAACTATTACCTTTAAAAAATTATCACCGCGTCATCACGTCATCTCACTAGGACCTAGTGAGATGACGCGATGACGCGGTGATCGTGATGAAACGGGTAAAATGGGTAAAGCTAACCTAGTGACTAGGTTAGCTTTACCCATTTTACCCGTACAGGAGCCTAAGGCCCTTCGCTCATGGAGCTACTTAAAAATTACGGAACCAATCAGTAATTACAATTACAAACCAATTAGAAACTGTTCCTCTCACACGACGCTATAATACTCAAGTTGAACGGCTTCAGTCACTTCTGTTATTTCTGTTCACAAAAGCACACGGATAACAAGGGGAAATATTAGGAACTTTGGTAACCAGTAGCGTGGCGACCGACACGACGGTTCCTTCGTGATCAATTACTAACGCGTTACTGACCGGTTGGTGACTAGTAACATCGTGTACGAACCCAATGAGAATGTATGTGTGGTGACGCTCAAGCAACTCGTTAGTAATTTGAGTTTGTAATTAGCTATTTTTGAGTAGCTCCATGAGCGAAGGGCCTTATTCACTATGACCATTTGCACCGCGATCACAGCTAAGACAAGGCAGCCGGTGTCATACGGTCAGGGCAAAGTATCTTCTATGTCATAAAGAATAAAGCCCAACATCAAGTTTTGACGTTTCACGGTTTGGGACAAGGAATCTCCTATTTTCATAGTGAATAATGCCCCAGATCAAGACATACCTATCCCTTTTACATAATAATATGTGGTAAGTTTTTCATTCATAACAACCTATTGTCGGTTTTCTCTAATCTCTTTTGCCGCTCACACGTCCTTTCTAATAGACAGCCCTGTAATCGCAAAAGCATCGCATTCGGACAATCAAAGAGCAAAAACGTGCAATAACATTAACAAAAATGTAAGGCGATTGTTAGAGCCACAGAGCAGACCCCCCGCCGGCAAAGCGGATCGACTTGTCGTTGCAAAAGGAGTGCAAAAAAAAAAACAAAACGAACTGCACGTAGAATGGATGGACGTGGCCACGCACGACAGATGCTAGAAAAAAAAATTAGGTGCGTTCGGAATCTCATTACTGGCGATTTGGAGGGTGGTAGGAGGGGGGGCGATTGTTTCATAAAGTGGAATCAGTAAAGGGGTGATATGACGTCATTGCATTGTAGTTGATCAATTTGCTGGAATGTTTCATTTTATTGTTATTGTAGAGCGGTGATGGGTGTTTTATTGGCTTAGTTAGAATATTCTAGTAGTTATGACGAGTTTACTGCTGTTTCTTTGAAGTCGGTAAAAAAATATTTCAATTAGGTATAAAAATATTTAATTTTCTATTAATTTCACATAATCAGGTTGTTGTTAATTTTGTATCGTTTGTAAGTCAGCCATTTCTACCTAGGTATTTAAACACCTCAAAAATAAAAATAAATATCCTTTTTCCTCCTTACATAAATAATTACAGCCATCACGTCGCATCTCGCGCGCGCGTTGTCTTGCGCGTATAGTATTCGAGCGAGTACCTATTCCACGATCGCAGCGGCGCGGGCGTGCGGCGCGGCGCGTAGCTACCGAGAAGGGCTAGACAGTGTAACGGGGCCCCAACTCAGGCAGGAGCCCTTGGACCATCAACTTCATATTGAACCATAGGTAGTATAGGTAGGGAGGAAGAAAAATAGGTAGTAAAAGAAAGCTCTACTAAAGTTGGAAACAGTTTTTACCTGGGTTAATAATCACATTTCATTATTCATATAATAATTTGAAATCGAAGGGCCTACCGACCTCTGATGCCTATGTTATAAAAGCAAGTACCTAGAGTTATGTATTAGAAACTATTCTTCGAATTTCTGTTTCGGGCTTATACCACGGCGCCACGCCCGCCGTGCTCCAAGATGTCGTAACATTGTATGGTATGCATAGACAGTAATTATTTCTCAAAAATCACCCATTTTAAGTAACCTTTATCATCACGGACAGAGCTGTCAACAAAACCGTCTCTACGTGCCTCTCCATATGAATATTAGAATCAGCTGCCCCGTTTTGTGAAATAACATTTAAAGGACAATGCAGTACTAATGGTTTTCAAATAAGTTATTTCAGTAGACTGGAATACCAGCGGGGAGCTGAACTTTCATGCGATTTGTAAATCGGAAAACCTTTTTTTTGTAATGATTACCTTGTGTTTTCTAATGGTTCGCGTAATGGTTGTACGTATATCGTTTCTATCGTATTCTAAATTCAAAAATTTACTTTCCGTAACGAATCCGATACCAAATGAATCATAAAAACCCCCGGGACAATTTTTCTATTTTCAAACATTCAAATAGTTTCCGGTCGGAAAAAATTCTGCCAGGAAAGACAGTAGAGACGTATTCAAATTCCTTGGTAGAGACCAAGGAATTTTGTCTATATTCCTTGGTAGAGACTATACTGTTGTTTTTTACGTTGTACCTAGGTTATAAATATCGAGAATTTTTTTTTACGGAATAACCTTCGTCCGTGCCTATTAGTCGGTGCGGTCGCCATAACTGTGTCCAAGCGACAACGTCCGCAGGCATCCCTAGTTGTTTGTTTCCGAGTATGTACGGTAGGTACCGCGCATTGTGTGCACTTGCCAGCCAGGTGCATACTACAATGGCGCGCTTAAACTTCGAACGCCGCCACTTGAATTTCGAACACGTACCAAACCTATTTTTTATTTTTAAAATAACCGATTGCTACCTCTCTGCGATAAAAACTGACCATAATAGAAGGTGATAAAGTTCTAACTCCCTTGTAAAACATTCTAAATACTCTCGTTATTTATGTATGTACTTACACTTACCAAAATGTTCTTCTAGATTAATAGCCAGTCGTTTATGTATTGTAGTTCAAGGAGTTCACGGCGCGTTCATTTGTTTTAAACACATTGCTCAATTGAGCGTTTAAATGTTGGTTTAATATTTTTCATTGTTTTCAAAATTGAATTATTTTTTAAAGGTATTTTTGAGGGCTCTTGCGGAACAAAGGGGATGAAAGTATCTATTCTGAGCCGGAACGAACGTTATCGAGGGCGCGGCTTCCGCTCTCATGTCGCATCCGCGGTGAAGTGCCAATCCAAGATGGCGACAATATTAATCAATGTTTCAACAACAGCGAAGGCAGCCGGCCCTGAAGTACTCCTCAAGATGAAACGTCTACTTTGCTGAGTAGGATTTTAAGGTTGCTTTATTTCGGGAAATGCCTCAATATTTGACGGAAGGGTCTACTTACTAACTTCCGGTATATTTTCCGTTTGCTTTCAAAATTACCTGCTTATAGAGTTGTTTTATCAACACCTCAAACCACTTAGCTTTCGTTCTCGATTGCATATTTTAACCTGTGAACACGAAATAAGCTATTCTTAAAAGCTCGTGACGTAATTTAATTGTCCTGTAACCGAAGTTCAGAATCATTCTGCATGGCTATCGTTTGGTTGGGTGACCGCTAGTGCCATACATCTTCGTGCATCCGTGCTTGCTTTGGAGCAGGACAGTCGCTCTTGCCTGACTCTAGCAGTCCACGCCATGACATGACGGAGTACAAATACAAACATTTTATCTGAAGAGGTTTGTTTATTTTTCGTCCGAAGCAATTCTAATTGGAACTTGGGTTGGCTTCATTTTATTTGTCTCATGTTGAGGGCCAATAAAGGGCTACTATGTATTTTTAGAAAATTCACAGTGTTATTCGTTTTGATAAGTGAATGTTTGTTTAAATGGGGCTTCCTTTCATTGTTAGGTAGATAGTAAGGATTTGGAAATAAGTTTTTAGATTTTACGTTAAGTAATAGGTACCTATATACTTACCTACAATTTATACATGTAGGTCCTTTGGAGCTGTAAAGAAATAAAACTTCTGAGCCAAAGGCCAACAAAAGTTCGCATTTATAATATTAGTGTTGGGATTACCTTTATTATTTTCCCGACGTTTCCGGCTATGTTGCAATAGCCGCGGTCGCGGGCAGAACGTGCGGTAAAACGAGATAAATACCCGTGTAATATTTTTAATTAGAAGTGTAATATTCGCAAAAGCAAACGCAACATCATGCTGAGCTGGACACCATTTTATGACGTGGACGTATGTACCTTGGTATGTACGGTATTGAGAGACACACTCCCCCCCCCCCCCAATTTGTTTCTTGTAAGTTTAGTATAGGTTTGTTTAAAATATCTGCTGTTTATTTTTATTATTAGTGTGTCGCTTTGTTGTTATGTGTGTGCGTGTGTGTTGTCGTCATAAATAAAAACTTTTTCTTTCTTTCTTTCTTTCTTTCTTTCAAAAGTTTAAAAAATTCTAACTTAAAGCGCAATGAAATGAAAAATTGCGAAAAGCATAAATTTTTAGTTATATTTTAAATATTTTTAATAATTTTACCTACAGGTATGTACGGAACCCTTGGAGCGCGAGTTTGACTCGCACTTGGCCGCTTTTATTTTAATATACCTAGGCGTCGAAATGAACGTGGCGTGGCAGTCACAAAAACCTACCATTTTGTAAACTCACATTATTAACGCGAAACAACTTCGGAAAACGCTTTCCACGCGATTTTACAACTAAATATTTTGCTCATCGACAAGTGACTAAAGAAAACGAAAATGAATTTCTAACCTCTACTGTTCCTTAAGTCTGGTCGCTTTGAGTGTTCGCGCTTTACATTTTTTTATACAACCAGGTGAAGAAACAAGCATGATGGCCCACCTGATGTTAAGTGGTAACCATCACCTATAACAAAGCATTGTCTCGTAAGTCACGCACGATAGGAACGAGCCCTACGATTCATGTGACGGTATTTACAGTAGGCCTGTATTTAATATACAGTAGCATTTGTAGAACTGTCTATTTTAATTCGTTTTTATGGTGTTTACTATACACGGATGACATTCATAAGGAAATCACAAAGATTTTATAATGACTTTAATTATTCTTCGAGCGGTATTTGACCCGCGACCACTTTTGATAGTAACAAGTCAGACCGGCGGCCCGATTACGCTAATGTCTGGCTATCGAGATGGCTTTCAGTTTGACACTTGATCAAGGAATACAATATTCTCTGACGAGAGCATTTGATTCCCTTAGTAATAGCAACATATGGATTGATCTATTATTTAAATTCTTTGTTATGGATGCTAAATTCCTTGGATGGATGGGAATCAAATGTCAAACTGAAAGCCATCTTGATAGCCAGACATTAGCGTAATCGGGCCGCTTTACATGGAGCCACGGTCGCATTGGTACCGTACTATACCATGTCCCTCAGTTATTCGTCGAGCGTAGTTAGTTTTTTTTAAATTACAGGCACTTGAGTCTTAACATCTATATGCCTCAAGTTGATGGACGCAGGGCAGTGCATCTTAGGGCACGTTTCTATCGTGCGTGACCTACGGGGCAATGTTTTGTTTATAGGTGATGGTAACCACTTAGCATCAGGTGGGCCATCTGCTTGTTCCATCAGCTAGTTGTATAAAAAAATCGTTTGGAGGCAGAATTGGCGAGCTGTCTACGGCGATTCGTTCGGAGGCAGGATTGGCCCAATCGCTCGAGAAACACGCGCTAACTCGTATTTATTTATTTACTTTGTATTTACTGGGCAACAGTAGCGAGACGCCTCGGGCGGTCGTGCGGAAACTTTGTCACTTTGTCGCATTATTCGGCCCTTTTTAATGGTATTGCGATTTGCAGTTTGAGACCACTGGTTGGTAGCGGCTGTGTATTCAAATACGGTCGTGGTCGACCACCAATGACTTATGTTCAAAAATATATGTAAAGTACTCTAAAACGGTGAAGAAAAACATCGCGCCTCATAGATGCTCATTTCGAAACCTCTTTGAGGCGCACTCTAAATCCTTTCACCACACTGTTTCGAAAGAACTGGTGACATTACAAGAAGAATGTATTATGTATGTTGTTAATGTACAAGACCAATAACGTACAGCGTTTACACTAAGCTCAAATGCACAGGGACATAGGCAGGCGTCATTGGCAATGCGCGTGCGGTAACGCGAGAGAGAGAGAGAGAGAGTGAGCGTTGACATTCGCGTTGCCACGGACATGAGCTGAGAGTAAACGTCGCATTATGTTTCTGGTATACAATCAAGCAAAAAATAATTCATGATTAACTCTCCTATTTCCACTGAGGTTTCGTCATAATCTCGTAAAGAATGAAGGCGCATTACGTCATATCCAAGTACGTAGGTATAGTACTTACCTACCCGTGAAGATACGTAAAGCTAGCCACAAACAAGCAGTCGTAGTCGGCTCAGTATTGCACGACCGCGGCGCGTGTTTTATGGACGATTGAGCCAATCCATGAGCTGGAGAGTGGCCATGAGGTTGTAGAAATGAGGATTTTGGCTTATAATCATGTTACACAGGTATTTCTAAGAGGTATGTATACAATATTTAAACACATTCATAGATTAATGCGGGCCTAGGCGTCAAAATATCTAAGATGCCGGAGTTTTAACTTATTTACCGATGTAAAATATGTCCACTTGTAAGTTAGGAACTAGGGTTTGACAAACTATTTTTTTTTCAGAGATTGATTTTAAATTCTATTGGAGCATGGTCTGCGGACTTCTGGAGGTCTTTAAAATTTCCTTAAGGATGTATTTTTGTAAGCACACGCCACCTAAATTCACCTGTTTTAAGACGTTTCAAAGTTTTAAAGAGATCCCTGTGAAACTGAATAAATACCTTCTTGACTTTGACACACGGTAGAAAACTAATCCTAAAGCTTATTATCCCGTTTACACTTTTTAGCACAGCTCAAACTAAGTTATGCTAAAAATTTAGGTCAGTGTAAAATTACTCTTTAGATATGTAGTGTAATTATAAAACGTTGTAAAGTACGCTATAAAAAAAACAGCTCAAATTCGCATGGACATGGGGGCAGCTATACGGGTAATGCGCGAAAGGCAACGCGTGCGGTAACGTGAGAGAGAGAGAGAGCGTTGACGTTTTGCGTTGCCACGGACATGAGCTGAGTGTAAGCGCTGTATACAGATTCATTTGCAGTGGTTTCCGGGACTGTCCGGGAAGCTCGAGAGCGGTGGCCACAGTAGCGACGTGCTTGGAGGCAGCTCAGCGCACCGTGTTTAGGCATGCCCGGACAAATATTTAACAAGCATCATATACATGCTATACGGTGTTGGTAGTATTTGCAGACTAGTGGCATGGTGCGGGTTTGTTTGGCATGTCATTGCATGCAATTGAATCAGATCATTAGTAAGCGTAGGCACAAGAAAGAAGTCAGGTATATAATTTTTTTCAACGCTACCTATGTAATTTAATTTTTTTTAACGATATCTTGTCTGAGAATTACATAAGTTGATAAGTGTGCGAAATATTTGGCAGTCTCACACACACACTAATAAAAATTATGTTGTTAAGTGTAATGATGTATTTACGCAATTTTTTAATTTATAAATTCAGAAAATATTTGGCAGCGTCACATCATACAATTTCATGATAAAAATATTATGAGAGTAAGTGATCTTTTCATTTATATAGATAACTAGTTGCGCCCCGCGGTTTCAACTACGAAAAAGTAGCCTATGTGTTATTCCAGACTATAATATATCTCTGTGACAATTTTCACCAAGATCCGTTCAGCCGTTCTGGAGTTATAGAGTAACAAACATCCTCCATCCATCTATCCATATCCATCCATACTTACAAACTTTTGCATTTATAGGTAGTATTAGTAGGATAGATTTTCTTGTGTCATTGAAGTTAAACTTGTGTGTGAACGCTTCCTTGTCGTATTTTTTGTTTAGGAAGGACTGTAATTTTATTAGATTTCAGCACTTGTATAGTTATTTCTGTTCTATAAACTTTCCTAAAGCGTAGGTACGACTTAAAGAAAAACCTCCTTACCCCACGTATTTAGTGGTAGGTAGGTATACTTACTCACTAAGTAAAAACAGTAAAAGGTACCCAAGTTCGAAAGTGCTTGTTGAGTGCAAACATAGAATAAACAAAAGACGCGGGGGCGTGGCGCGTTGTGTGGGCGTTCCCGAAATTTGCGAAAGTAGGAAAGTGGAAAGCAAGTACCTATCTAATAAGTAATCTAGGTATCTTCCTAACCTTTGTGGAGATTTGCTAGACACCTTACTTACATATTTAATTAAAAAAAATTGGTTTATGTTTTCAACCTAGATCTCATAATACCGAGTAGGTACTATTGTGTCTCTTTTATCAAATACATTTCTAAAAACAAAGCAAAACAAGGCAAGGAACCGTCTTACTATCCCATAAATTAGGCAATTATTAATACCATTAACATTATACATTATCAACGCAACAACCAATTCCATAATTTGTCAACTTTTACAACATAATTTACAGCTGAATCAGACCATCTGCTGTGATGTTTAAAAACACCATTAATAATTACGACAAGCTCACACTAAATAACTTCTAAACAACGCGTGAAGAATTACAAAAAACTGTTTACACGCCATGACTGATCTTGTTAATTTCGGTTTTTTAACCCCAGCGCAACCCTATCGATGTTGCACTTTTGATAAAACGGCGCTGGATAGTATGCAAGTAAAAATCTGTCTTAACTTTACATGCATAAAGTGCATTAATGGAGAGCAGAGTTATAGATACCGTTGGTTATTTATGAGCATCGAGGTAGGGAGGGGTTTGGGGCTAGGCGGCGCCTGCGGGCGTGGCCTCGCGCGGAGAATCGCCGTCTCCTTAGTCAGCCGCCGGCGGCTCGCGATGCCGCATCGCCATGCCGCCTCCGCACAGCTTCGCCATCCGAGACCTGCTGCCCGAGGCGTCCTCGCGCTCTCCGTCGCCGTCGGACGTCGAGCTTGACGTCACCGGCACAGAGACCCCGCCGCCGGGCGTCTCCACGCAGATCGACAAGAAAAACGAAAAGCCAGCCTACTCCTACAACGCTCTCATCATGATGGCGATCCGAAGCAGCCCTGAGAAACGCCTCACGCTGAACGGCATCTACGAATACATCATGAAGAACTTCCCGTACTACAAGGAGAACAAGCAAGGCTGGCAGAACTCTATCCGACACAACCTCAGCTTGAACAAGTGCTTCGTGAAAGTCCCCCGGCACTACGACGACCCGGGCAAAGGCAACTACTGGATGTTAGATCCGTCGTCAGATGACGTGTTTATAGGTGGGACGACGGGGAAGTTGCGGAGGAGATCCACGGCTGCTTCTAGGTCCCGACTGGCGGCGTTCAAGAGAGGAGCGTTGCTGCATCCAATGTTCGGCAACCCGTACGCATCTCTGGTCGGTCTGTATCCGCCGCTGCTGTCGGTGTATGGTCGCTACGGCCTGCCCGGTCCGCTGCTGCGGCTGCCTCCGCCGCCGAACCCGTACCACCAGCTGTACCGGCGGCTGCACGGGCTGGACCCGCCGGGGAGTCCGCCGCCGCCGGATCACCTCATGAAGCACAGTTGAGGACGGTGCACGAATCATGCCGTGGACCAAGACTGTAGAAAGACTGTGATAGTGAAAGTGTACAGAACTAAAGTTGTATAAGTGATATCGCTATTTATTATTATCGTAAGATTCGAATGAATTTAATTTAAGAGGCTTAATTTAAGTTATATAATGCAATAAAGGATGCTCGAAAGTTAGATACAAACTGTATTTTATTGTTTGTATTATTTTTTCACTATAGGCCTAAATGTACAGACATTATTTCTGTGATGGTCAGTGTAAATTGTCTTACACGCAGATTTAATACGTGAGTGTAGCGAGTTTTTTTTTGCATCTAAACTTTAAAACCACTCTTTCATATATTTTATGAAAAAAATATTGATAAACAATTTAAAAATCCGGCCGCGTGCGAGTATGATTCGCGCACAAATGATACGGTTTAAAAAAATTATTCCGTGCCATTATCCACAAAAACGAGGAAGAAATCACGTTTGCTGTATGGCCTTAAATATTTATTTTATTCTGTTTTTTAGTATTTGTTGTGCAGCAACAGAAATAAATCACCTGTGAAATTTTCAACTGTCTATAACTAGTAGTTCGCCCCGAACTGAGATCTCGTGATGCGATCCGAAAGCTCCGAAAATTTAAGTACATAGATGGTAGTAATCAGAAACAATTAATTTGTCCGTTATACCAAACACAATGCTTGGACTTGCGTCTGTCTACCACTGACCGCTGTTACCGCTTTTTTTTGTGTAACTGTAACCCCTGACTGCAACTTTGTATGGTAAAGAAGTTTTAACTCAATTGGCCGATTTATTGAAGAGTTCCGTTGAACAGACCTTGGCTCCATCATCAGACCAGGTCGCTGTCAACATTTTATGAGAACTGAGAACTTTTTTAATTTATTTCAATAATTTTTTTTATTAAAAAGCAAGGGAACTGGCGACCAGTAGAAAAACCTTGATACCAACGAAACTCTTAGAAATGGGAGCTCTTAGTTCGTTGGTTATTTTAATTTAACTTTTTTGTTGTAACTCTAAAAGCAGGCATCCTAGAAAAAAATAAAAACGGTTTTGGAATGTCCAAACCAAGCCCTTTCATATTACATGTAACTTTATTTTTTTGTGTAACTTTTTTAATTTTTGCCCCCTTAAAAAACCCCATATTTTAATAACCCCTTATCCGATTTTACTCATATACTTACCAGTAAATTTCTCAAGTACAAGCTATCCACTTACCAAATTTCATGCAGATCGGATAAGCGGTTCTCAAGTTATCGTCGGACAAACATACATACATACATAAAATGCCAAATCGCCCAAGTTGATTGTAAGATCTTCGTTCGCTTCGCTCACTCGATCAATAAATCAGAACATTACCTACTTCAGGAATGCAATTATGATTGAACCTGAAATTTTCAGGTTCTCTTGATTATTTTCCTTATTAGCTTCACTAGAAATAAAATTTATCAATGCTTTGGAATTACTTTTAAATTTTTCGCAAATTAGGTGTCATTCCGCGTGACAAAATCTTGAAGAACGGGCAACAAACCTGGTTAACTACGGAACCATAGTTTGGTTCCGTACCGGTCTTTTGAATGATTAATAGATCAGGTTTCTTAGGAATGTCTATGCTATTATGCTTTGGGAGTGCAGCCGTAATCTCTATTATTTTTCGTATCATACAATATATGAGAAAAAAAATCTAAAAAAATTGGATCCTGACTGACTGACGTCCAATGCAAACCCTAAACCACAAGTCCTAGAAGCATTCAACTAGGAAGTCATCTTTCTGTTGTAGTGCAAGGGGGCACTATGGGTTGTGTTTCGTATTTTTTTTTATTAACGAAACTCAACCCCTAAAAGGATGCGGCGGCAGGGCGAACAAGTTTTTTTACGAGTTCGCAAGGGATCCCATAATAAGTAATGTTTTAAACTTTGTGATGTCATTTTATTATAAGTATTATGGCTGCCTGTATACCAGTTTAGCACCAATAACACTAATTAGAATCTAGTAACGGTTTGCTATTTCTAATAAAAACATTCTTAATGATGTTGACAGACCATCAAAGTTTTTGTATCGTTCTATTCTCGTCTCGTTAGATTCGGTCCGCCATTAGATTCGAACAAATGTGTTTTTAAATGTCAACCGAAGTCAATTAATTACGTAATACAATATTAAACTGTTCCTATTTCTATCAAAATTCCACCGCGAAACGATTAACAATTAAAAAAATATTTGTTTTAGCGCGGGTTATTTATAACAATACCGATTGGCATTTAGAGTGTTAAATATTGAATCGTAAATGTTAACGAGCGCAGCGGTGTCACCGTCTGAACACTTCGGTATTTATTTACGAATCGACAGATTGGTTCTGTGACTGTGAGTGTCACAGCGCAAGCGCAGACGACAGCTAACTGTCATGCTGGGACGACAACCTCTATCTTCGCGAACACGGCCAACAAAAACATTATTGTCTCTGAGAAACGCAACACTATAATCCTACAAACACGAGCCATATCTCATCCGTCCGACACAAAACATCTTGCACTGAAACTGAAACCATAACTTATAAATCTTCGGCCATCTTGTTCCCGCACTTTTTCCCGACCACAGACAATTAGGCGGTCGACAGGACCATAAACAAGGAGTGTGCTAATCCGCGGATTATCGTGAGCAGAGACAAGCGGTGTGCATCCACCATTTCTTGTAAATAATTGTAAATCTATGTCAAAACGCAACGACACGTACATCTGTTAGGGGATTATTGGGCCGAGATTAACCCGTTGGAGACGCTCGAGTTTATGCGGCGCGATCGGTTCCAAAGTGACGACTTCCCGCCAAAACCCGCCTTAAGCTCTCCTTAAATATGTTACGGTTTTGGGAAATACGTTCTAAATAGAGATGTGGCTGTTTGTTTTTGTGTTTCTAATCCTGCAATGAAAAACAAATCTTTATTGAGCACACTTTCGGAAGATAGACTCTTAAGTCGAAAAATTCACAAGATTGTTGTTCAAGAGATCATCAAGAAGTTAAATGCCCCATATCCACACCTACTTTAAAAAGTTAGACCAAATGCAGCCTCTGGATGTGCCTCAAAAGTTAAACTTATGGCTTGCAAACTTAGAACAGCCGCGTGAATAAAATTTCAATTCACATATTTTATTCATCGAATTGACCAAAATGAGACCTTTCTTCTGACATTCATGTTGACCGAAGCAAGAAACAGATTTAAAATGGCAATTCATTCCTAATCCGTTTCATAGAAAAATAATCCACAAAAATATTTTTATGGAATTTGTGCCTTTTTTTCTCAACTCGGACACAAAAAGGGACAATCGGTTATTTATAGTAAATTCTACTTGTGTATTGTTGTTTGTCCACATTTAGTTTATTTGCTCACATTTCGTAAGCGAATTAACCCTTTGGAGCGGATGTTTTTCTAACGACATTGTCGGAGTCGAACATAATGGGGTTTAGTTATGAAAAATAAAGATTTGGTGTAGCATAAAAAAAGTAATGTGTGGCTACTGAATAGATTTCATTCATATTATGTATTTGGAGAATGACAATAATTTAACCTTAAGAAAAGAAACAAAATTCAATATCGTAATAGTTCTCGTTAGATTTTTTTTTTAGAAACCGAAAACATCACAAGTTACGCATTTTCTTGTAGGATAGGTATTAGTGGTATTTTCTAAATATTATCTGAGAAAAATAGTAGTTTTTCGAATAAATTAAAAAAATAAAGGAAGAGACACAAATACGACCTGAATAAATATGTTTTGGCTTTGACTTTGACGTGACTAAAATATCAGGTGCGTAGAATTGTTAGTATCAGATCAGTGTAATTCTGAAGTACCTTCCTAAAGGGTAATTATTTATATTCTCTACTACTAGTACCTACTTGGTACTGGGAGATCTGAAGGGATATCTACCGTATCTGGGGATCAAAGTCGTGAAGCTGTTTCATTTTCAGTTTCTCTATACTAGTGTGGATTTTCCTGCGCTTCCATGGTGTTAGCCAAACAGGATCGTTGTCAATAGGTGATGGTCACCGGCGGCATACTTAGTAAAAAAAATATTATAATTCGCTTTTTTTATTTCCAAAAGGGCTCCAAATTCTTGTGTGCCCTAGGGCCCCAGCCTAGTTTAAGACGGCCCCGCTTACCATTTTTTATTATTTAATAGCAATTAAATATCTTAAAAAAAGTGTTAAAGTGACCCTTATGATTGAGCTAAATAGATACCGTTTTGATTTGATCAGGTCAACCGAGTCCGTTTACAAAATTATAAAAACGCGTAACGCCTGATGTCTTTTCAGGAAAATTCTTACTTCAGGAAATCACAAAAATGTTTAGGTACTACGAGAACCATGAGTAATGAACTATGCCAACGATGACTGTCGGTATTTTTTAACAGTACTTACCTATAGAAACTTTCAGTAACTACATAAACTTTTTTATATAACTGGCTGATGTAACAAGCAGATGGCCGACCTGATGTGAAGTGGTAACAATCTCCTGTAACAAAGCATTGTCACGTAAGTCACGCAAGATATGAACGTACCCTACGATGCATTAACCTGCGTCCATCAACTTGCGGTATTTAGATGTTAAGCCTCATGTGCCTGTCATTAGACCGCAACAATACTACTAGTAACAATACTCTTCAAACCGAAACACAGCACAGACCAACGTTGCTTGCATGGCGATTGGCGGCTGATTTAGACTAGATCCGGGGAAGTATACCCGGATGAGCACTTCACAAAGAGCTCTACTACTCTTAAAATAGTTTTCAAATTTGAATATTTTTTCTGAATGACCATAGGATTTCTTTGAAGATACACAGCATCATCTAGCCCCAAAGTAAGTTACTCAAAGCTTGTGTTATGGGTACAAGATGCATATATATGTATACTATACTTACATAGATTGATATTTTTATTATACATAGAAAACACCCAGACCAACGGAACAAATTTCTGCAGATCGTACACAAATTTGTTCCGAGGCGGGAATCGAATTCGCAACCTTTTGCGTCGCAGGCGGACTCTCGCCCCAGAGGTCGTCATCTCTCCACGTACCATAGTTCCACTAGTTTGTTATAGCTTCCATCATATTGTTATACCACAGATCTCTCTGCGCTGTGTACGCTGAGTTATGAACTCTTCGAGCAATGTTGTTTAATAACATTAGACCAGCGTTCTCGGAACTTTTGTTTTAGTGTGTTTATCTGATGTTTCAGTAGGTACTAAAGCGCCTTCACACGGTGCTCTGTCCTCGGTTTGTAACGATGGAAAAAGAATAAATACATTTATTTATCACGCATACTGCATACGTGGGACAAAATTTTCAGATGTGGGAAAACGCTTAGGTATACTAATACTTTTTATTTTATCGAATAAAAGTATTTATTTAAAAAAAAAACATTTATTTCCGTAAGAGCTAGTCAGATCTCTATGTACTAGAGAGATATCTCTAGGTACTTGACGCAAGTACATCAACTACCTAGAGATATTCCAGCTTATTTTACACACAATTTTTTTTACTGCTTTTCATTTCAAGTTTTAAATACATTTTACTTCCGCCGACAAATCACGGGATGACAGCGATGGGGAAGGCGCATAATCATTCTTACTATATGTCGCGTTTTCCGTCTGATGATGATGACTGAAGCATATCTGAAGAAACACGATAACTCGATTTTTCCTGAATCCCCGTGTTTACCGTATTCTTCTAACAGGAACCAGTACCGCGGCGTCTTCAAACGGCGGCGGCAAGATCAAACGCCGGAGGTGAGCGTTTGATGTACTCTATTAGATTGTAAAGATTATTTATTGATTTCTTTATTGAACTAGCTGCGGCTCCCGGGTCCGCTTCGATGCCTCTATTAGCGATTATAATGGTAATAAGGCGGTGGACCTATCACGTTGTATACATAAATTTATTATCTGTGAAAGTTTATCGCCTGGTTCCTCTATGTTTGGTCGTGTGGAACTGGCAACTAAGATTCACCTAGCTTTAAGTGGTTTCAAAGTTATGCCTTTGGACTTTGACCTTTTAGTGGATGATTTGGCGAAAACGAGAAAGGGTGGGTTCGATGAATTTTGCCTAATTTATGATATTGACGAGTTTACAGTTAGGGGACAGTTCTATTTAATCCGTCTTTTTACAAGGATACATATGCCTACTCAAATAATGACCATAAAAAAACGTAAAATGAAATAATTTTGAGAATATTGTCGCTGGCAACTACTCTTTCAAAACTTAGAAAATATAAATGAAATAATTTTGAGAATACCGTCGCCGGCAACTAGGTACTTTTTCAAAACTTGAAAAAATATTATCTACTCAGACTCAGTAGTGTGGAATGAGGGGGGATTGTTTATTTTGAAATATCTATTTCATCCAAACATTTGAAAGTGAAATTCAATACATCTAGATTTTTTTTTAAATTATGGCATTTTACCCCAAAATAAAGTGCTTTCAAAACAGAAAACAAAATCAGATAAGTGTCATTGTTTGCAGTAATTATAGTATCGGCAATGCCGTGTCACGTTACACTTTATGTTTTATTTTATTTGAAGGTAACTTTCTGCCAGCGGCTTTGCTTGCGCCTTGTTCAAAAAACATAGATGTTTTTAACTTGGGTACACAGACTAGGTGGTCTAGACAGTATTCACTTTTTGTTTGCGGACCAAGTCTGCGGAAAGATAATTTGTAAGATATTAATTACTTTAGCTGCGTAGTTATAAAGATTTAAGCATACATAGGGACATAGGGGTATAGGGACAGAGAAAGCGACTTTGTTTTATACTATGTAGTGATTCTTGTTCTTAGCGTGTTTCTTAAATAGATTTTCAGTATATAATCGTTTTGTGGAATCGCTGCGGTCGAGAGAATACGGATTTAAAAAAATAAGACCGTGTCAGCATCGCCAACTTTTGCATTATTCAATACAGAGTGAGTAGAGAGGGCGTAGCATGGACATCCTCATTGGCCTTTTACACCTATAAAAGATGATTTAAGCAGCGTCTGTTAGCGAGGTGCGGCGCTTACGGAAATGGCTGGTAATGCCGATACGGAGCGACAGCTACGGCCGCATATTTGGCAGACAAATTGTGTATGAGGTGACGACGATGGAGGAATAGCGGCGCATCGGTGACGTAGTTCAGCATGGGACAGATAAGTTAACAAATGCCAACTAAGTGCTAACTACTGTACTGTGCTTGCCAGTGCGGTGAATGTCAGTCAGTCAGTAACAGCGACATTGTATGTAGTCAGGTATACTTGTTTGTACGGTACGCAATACAAAGAGTAACCCGATATTTTCCGTACAACTATTTACGGGTAATTATGCGAGTGACGGTCTCAATCTTGGGGGAGATAGTGGACCAGGTACTTATAGGTCTGAGATTAGAAGATTGCTTGAGTTTGTACACTCAATAGGCTTTTATTTATTAAAATAACAAGGATCTTTTGATTCGCCTCGGTTGGTAAATTATCTCATAACTCTACTATCCTACTAAATATTGTAAACGCGAAAGTTTGAAAGATGGATGGATGTTTGTTACTCTTTCACGCCGGAACGGCTGAACGGATCTGGATGGAACTTGTCAGAGAGGTTATAGTCTGGAATAGTACATAGACTACTTTTTATCCCGTGCGAATACCGGGATTTAAATCTACGTGGGTGAAACCGCGGGGCGCAACTAGTTTGATATGGTTTCCTCAGCGTAAATTTTCTCTCTCTCAAATAAGTTAGTACGTACTGAGATGGAGAGCTTCTTGTGTGGGGTTCGTTTTGGGGAAATGCTAGTACTTCTAAGTAGATTGGTAGTACACATAGGTATCCATTATGTCAAGGCACGGTCTCAGACGAGGGTTATTGAATTAGATTGTGGCCGCGCGGAGGTTAACTAACGCAATTGGACCTCTAGCCGGCCTGAGTGGCTGGGGCAACAGTTCATACTCTATGAGTAATGTCACATCAATTGATATTAGTTTCATTTCTTGACTCTTCAATATACAGGGTTCCTATTACTTGGTGATCTGACTTGAACTCCAATAGGCTTACATACCCTAGACATTAAGCTTTTTGCGGGACGGGTTTTTTCAACTACAAAGATTATATAATGTTCCAAAAGTTATTTTCCCAGCGGGATTTAAACCCGCGACCTTCCCCTTGATACGGGGCTGCGCTACCAACTAGTTGATAGAACAAGCATGTTATGTTATAATCATCACCTATGACTAAGCACTACTTCGCAAGTCACGTTAGAAACGTGTCCTACGATGCACTACCCTGCGTCCATCAACTTGAGATATTCAGATGAAAGCTTCATATGTCTGTAATTTCAATGGAAAACACATCCTACAAACCGAAATACAGGAACGCTGCTTGGCGGCAGAAAAGGCATGAACGCAGCAGAAAAGCTCTACCTAATATTACTCAGGAGCCATACACAACATACAATACACAATGGTAATGTATATCCAGTAACCTGAAGGCCAGTACTTATGGCATATTTATCTATCTAGTATAGACTCGATGGACTGACGACATTGTTAGGACCGCAAGAAGTCGGTGGATGGAAAGGTCTCAGAATAGTTCTTCCTCGAAACGGGAGGCCTACGTCCAGCAGTGGACTTCTCTAGGCTTATGATGATGATGACATAGTACAGATCCATACCATCTTTGTTAATTTTGAACGGTCATCATGATGGTGACAACGATTGCGAGCACATTTGTTGGTCAATATTCATAATTGGATGGTTTTGGGCACTCATAGCGATTAGCACCCCACGGGAAGGGGTGCTCAACATTAGGAGCATCGTGTTAAGGGTGGTTAGTTTACGACTCATTGAAAACTTAGTTTTAAGTAGGGATTCAATATAGGGTATTTTATTTATGCCTACTTCAATGTAAGTAACATCTTGAATAACCATTAGGTGAGTTCGTTGTCAAAGACTTCTTTGAAAAATCATGGGAGAGAGCTTGATTTTAGTTTGAAATTCAAAAACTAAATAAAAAGAAAACTGTACAAAAGCTTAGATACTATAAAATATATGTTTTTTATGACTCAAAAAAGCTAGGAACTAAGGCTACGAATGAATAAAAAAACGCTAGGAACCAAACCGTTAGTTTCTTGCCATGTCTTCTATTCCAGGCTTTGGTCGCGACAAACGTCGTTTCAAAGTGATTCTTGAGATTGTACTGAATAAAGATTGTTTTGATTTTTATTTGAATGTGAAAAACTGAGTTTGAGTGATTTGAATTTTCAGTAAATGTGATCCAAAGTTGGTGACCCCTGCACTGACCGACAGAGGCCCGCATCCCGGCACATCTAATATAGCAATTATAATAACTCAGTCACGCTGTCCGTTTGTATGTTACCACTTACCCACACCCCGCCACCCTGTGAAGTTTCTACTTAAGAGGCTGACAGCCGTCAAGTGCAAAAGATATACTTGGTTTGCTTTAACTGTTGTGGTCATACGCCGTCTGTCTATTTAATATAAACTTCCATCAGAAGAAATTCTTACGCACTGGCGATGTAGACTACCGCTAATGTATTTCTCGCGAGCACATTTCAACAATTTTGAAGATATAAAATGAAAAATATAAAAACAAAATGACGTCATAAATCCTAAAACACCTAATAAAAAGGTTCAGCAAAAATTTAATTTTGATCCAAACAATGTGCGAGTGAGAAGGTGACGGCATCTTCATCGGTTATTGACCTAAACAGAGACCAAGAGAGAACAAATGACGGACGAATCAAGCTTAAGATATTATAAAAGAAACTTAAAAATTGACAAACTTCGTCACGCCACCTTTAAATTACATAAAACGTTGAACCCTTCATAAATTAAGGGTTCCACCAAATATTTCTACTTCAAACCTGATTTTAATAATATTTTGTTATAGTTATGACGTTATCGTAAAAGTGTTTTATGCTTGCTCGTTAACACAAGTTTCTGATGCTGTCATGCCAGTCCAACAATGACAATAAAAACTAACGCTTAATAACCGCACTACATCAGCAGTGCAAGTACCGTTCTTATCGATCGTTTAATTGACATTTAGAATCATCAAAAATTATAAACGTGAAAGTTTGTAAGTATGGATGGATGGATGTTTGTTTGTCTTTCACGCCGGAACGGCTAAACGAATCTGAATGAAACTTGGCAAAGAGATACATTATAGTCTGGAATAACACATAGGCTACTTTTTATCCCGTAGAAATACCGGGATTTAAATGTGTGCGGATGAAACCGCGGGGTGCAACTAGACATCAAAAATTCGTTAAAAATGGTTTCAACTATGGATAAACCATATTTAACGAATTTTGACGATTCTAAATGTCAAATTAAGCGATCGATAAGAACGGTACTTGCACTACTGATGGGCGTAGCTGGTCAGATACCTCTTTGTCTCCACACCACGCAGCATGGATATCAGCGTAGAGATCTAGTACCTTCCTTATAATTTTTTTACTTTATTCATTCAATTTCTGTCACAATTTAATGACGACTTAGCCAATTTAAAAGTAGTGCTACGGGTGCTGGTGCCCTTAGAAGATTGGTCACAGTGGCCGCGTCTAGAGCAGACGGTGGAGGTCGTAGGGTTATCTACTGATCCCATAGGGACCAAGAAGATTGACTCTATAGCGATAAGTACTATAGCTTTATTCCAACAGTATAAACTGTCTATTTTCATACTACGACTTATAATACTATCATTGGTGGATATAGGAAATGAGCCTTTTTATTGTACTCGTAAGCACTCGCACTGAAAACTTGACAAGTATGAAAGCCAACCTTGACAAAAAAATATGTGGGTTGCCAAATGTACGATAGCCATCCGGGCTATCGTATTAGTGTTTTATATACCCTTGTATTGGTGTTTCATTGACTAGCTAAAGTATCCCACGTACCATACCTACGAAATATAATGCAACAAAGATGCACTACGAGGTGGCAGTACGGTGGCCTTACGGCTCAGTAGCGATCTCTTCCAGTAGGTACATGACAGAAGAGCCTGGGTATCGAAGTCGTGAAGTTGTTTTTCTGTTTGCGTATTAAATTGAGAAGTGTGGTCGCCGGTGTAATTACAGGCGCATGAGACTTAAAATCGGTATGCCTTAAGATTATGGACGCAGGGCAGTGCATCGTAGGACACGTTCCTATCGTGCGTGAACGAGGCAATGCTTTGTTATAGGCGATGGTTACCATTTAACATCAGGTGGGCCATTCGTTCCATCAGCTAGTTGTATAAAAATCTGTGATTGTATTACTGAACAGTAACCCTTCATCGCGCGGGTCAATTGTGGCGTCCGCGCGGGTCGGCCGGCAATTAATAACAATCACTTAGAGCACCAGAAAAATCAATATCACTTTAAACTACATTTAGGGTTTTGGAAATATTGTCGCTGATAGCACTTGTCTAGTGGTAGCGCCTCTGCCTTCTGATCGTGGTCGTAGGATCGGATCCAGTCGTGCGTTCTACACTAGTCCGAGTCCGACTAAAAAGAATAAGCTCTATAGGTCGCGTCACGTAAAAAGAACGCTGGGAGGAGGGAGAGGGAGTGTTTTGTATGGGCAAACACATTTATCCCCTTCACTGGTTTCCGGCGTTCTTTTTAAATGCCGCGAGATCTTTGATGCGGTGAGCGAGATCGCGTTGTCCAAAAAGTTCATCAAATGTGCGTTCAGTCAACGGTAGATCAGATATCAGTTGTGGAACAGCAAAGGCCTCTTTCGCTTATCGCAAGCCGAGTTTGTTGCCTATTCTTCTCGGTGTTGGTCGCGTGGAACTGGCACTAGAGTCCTAGTTTTTAAGACGTTTCAAGATGATCCTTTTGACTTTATTAAATAAATATATTTTGAATTTGAATATCTAGACAGAACTAGACATAGTACGGCGCGAGCGAAATCACCTGACAATCAGTGCCCACAGCCAGTACATCTCTGAGGCCAAACAAGCAGTGCTGCTCGATACGGGACCATTGGCTCCAATTGGTCCACAATACCTTCAATTGACGGCATTGTGCTTCCAGTCTATTGTGCGCTACTGTTGCCCACTTATCCGTATTCTTCCATCCTTTGTGGTCTGCGATCTGATGTGGAATTGGCACTCGTTTGTATGAAGTCGATGACTTGCTCGGCTGTTTCCCACCAAGTACAGGATAGCATGCAGGCCAGTGCTGACGAAGGGATACTTCTCTTGTATCAGTTGGGAGAGTGGATTGTGTTGCGGGTTCGATTACCGCCTTGGAAAAAATTATGTACGATCTGCAGAAGTTTGTTGCGTGGTTTGGGTGTTTTCTATGTATAATAAAAAATATCTATCTATGTAAGTATATAATGTATTAAATATATCAGTTATCTAGTACTCATAACACAAGCTTTGAATAGCTTACTTTGGGGCTGGATGATGCTGTGTTGATTGTCCAGCATTATTTATGTTTATTTATTATCAATGGATAAGGAGATGAAAGGAATGATTACTGAAATAACACATGAAAGCGGAAAGAAAAAAATGTTGTGCCAAAACCCCACTTATAGCGCGATAAGGACAGAAAGATGTCAAAATCAAAGTCAAAAGGTATTTATTCGAATAAATTACAAGGATCACTCTGTTAAATACGATGACAATGCCAAACCGTTTTGTGTACCCTACAAAGTATACAACGGAACTTTTCAGATTGCATCAAACAACTGAAAATCCCATTTGTGCGCATAGGAAATACTAAGTGGAAGCCTTTTTTGTCGTCAGTCATCACATAAAAGGTCCTTTAAAAAGATACAAAATAAAGTTTTTTCTATATTTCAACTGAAGTGTGAGGACGGTCTTCGATGTCTTAGCGTCCATCGAATTACTTCGTTATGTGCTTCGAAGCTGCGAGTGCGGGCGTCCACTCGGAACTATGACAAAGTGACTCATAATAGTATAATTTGTATTTATAGCCGGTGCCCTCTCTGACCCTCCGGCCTCCCGCATGGAGCGGACATGAAGACGATTCTGGAGACACTTTATAATATTTTTTTATAATGCTGGACCTTCCTCACAGCACCATCTAGCCCCAAAGTAAGCTACTCAAAGCTTGTGTTATGGGTAATAGATAACTGATATATTTCATACAATATATACTTACATGGATAGATGTTTTTTTATTATACATAGAAAACACCCAGACCAACGGAGCAAATTTCTGCAGATCATACACAAATTTGTTCCGCGGCGGGAATCGAACCCGCAACCTCTTGCGTTGCAGGCGGACTCTCGCCCGCTGCGCCACTGAGGTCGCCAATTGTCGTATGACTGGAGGAAAGTAGTGAAGTAATGTAACAGGGAAGTAAGAGGGTTTGTTGTGGATCTATTTTGATAAGACTGGTTTTTTTACTTTTTAGAAAATCAGTAAGATGAAGCAAACAAAAACTGCAACTGTATATGTCTGTGTATGTTATCTGTATATGCCAGGCAAGAGACATATGATTCTACAGAAATACAATCCCAAGTTGAACCATGAACGCAATCATTTCATTCTCAAGATTATGAAGTATCCCTTTGTATTACAACAATGTCTATTAAACTCATCTTGTTTCCAAAATGTGGGAATCGGGACAAATGGAGGCGGTTCGATTCCGATCTTGTAACAATTCTGTTCAATTCCGTCTATTGTGGTTTATTATGCGGGGTGTTTGTCTGTGTGTTTACTTCAGTTTGGGTTATTTTGTGGCTAATAGAGGGAATGGCGATTTGTTGGCCCTGATTTAGCGTTGATGGCTTTCAATTGATATTAGTTTGTCCATTGGATTTAGTTTTGTGTTTTCTAGGGGAGATCGTTACGAGACTTTCTTGGTAAGTATTCAATATTTTTTTATATTTTAGATAGAACTTTATTGTAACGGTACAAGATAACTATGCCTTTCGTATTTTTTCTCAATTAATTGTAGCTTAGTAGGCTTCGCTTAACTTAGTAGGCTAGGTATGTACCTAGCCTACCAAGCTATACTCATAGGAGTATGAGATTGATTGGTCATTCATAACCAATAGTCTAACAGCCGGTTTCTGCAAGCTCGATTAAACGCAATCGGACGTTACTTGCTATTTCAGCTATCACATCAAATTATATAGAGATAGCAAGTGACTTGAAATCCGATTACGTTTGATCGAGCTTTCAGAAGCCGACCTTAAATTATGCAACACACGCGGTCACAACTTAGATGGGTGACAGCTAGAATTATTTACAGCACTTCTATATTTACTTGCACTTTCCATTGGAGGTGATTTTCATAGGTTATTACGTCGCGGTGGCCACCCGATTCCTTCCACGGCCATCTTTCTGAGGGTATTTAAATCCTCACGGTCATTAACACACGGACCATCGTAAAGGCCAACGCCTTTACGATGGTCCGTGTGTAAGAAATATTAGGTGTTGTCAACACAACACCTAAAATTTCTTTCGCTCGCACGATTTGTCATTTTGAAACATATAAAATCACAAATTCCAATTTCAAAAAATCGCAAACAACCATTTGCTTGAGTACAAAAACTAGAAAAGCAAACTTTTAAGTAGGAAAACTTGTATTGGTTAAAATACTTTTTTTACTAAACTGTGCGCAATGTGATTGCACACAAAATGGTTGTTTGCGATTTTTAAAAATTGGAATTTGTGATTTTATATCTTTCAAAATGTCGAATCGTGCGAGCGAGAGTCACAAGCTCTTGTCGTCGTCTTAAAACTATGATGGCTCAACGTCGGGGGAATCACGACCCTCAGTGATGAGGAATACGACGCGGGGAGGAGAAGCATGTTTACTTGCATACTTTTGGCTTGTTTACTTGCATTGAGGCTGATAATGACGATGATTATATAAGTTTCCTGACCTTGATTTTATAAAAAAAACTAGCGACCCGCTCGCGCGCCTCTGCTTCGCACGGGTGCACATTGTTTTTTTTTACTATATCATGCATGTATTATACATATAAACCTTTCTCTTGAATCATTCTATCTATTAAAAAAACCGCATTAAAATCCGTTGCGTAGTTTTAAAGATTTAAGCAGACATAGAGACATAGGGACAGAGAAAGCGACTTTGTTTTATACTATGTAGTGATGATACAGAAACTATGTAAAAGGTAATCTATTCCTCATAACACACGACATGAATCCTCCCCCCTTGGCATGAATTCCTGTCAGACCTCTTAGTACCAGTATTAACTAAAGACAACAGTCAACAGTATCAAAACTGTGGAACTGTGTAACAAAATGTGGGATACTTACCGCAACCTATCTTTGACAAGTGAGGACACCCACTCGCTGTGTGCGTTCCTCCGTGTGTATTTATCCTATTTCCTCCTTCGTTGCCCCAACGGGAAGATTACCCAGCGCTGTCTAATTGCCCTAATTGCATTAAACGATGAACTTGATCAGTCGGCCCACCACCGTGGTGTAAGTAGGTAATGCTGCTTGTGTTGTTGGAAGCTAAACTAATAAATATACGGTGCGGTTTGGGTCAGATTAAAGCCAGCAGTAGGTACTTGTTACTCATTATTGAAGATATCTGTGTTTTAGGTAGCTTTCAGTCATCGTTACTAAACTATATCTACAATTACATCTTCAATAAAATAAAAATAAAATAAAGAGATGACCGACCCCAACCGGCTTGCCTTTGGGGTTGTTAAAATTGCGGTCGATGACCTCTTGATGGTCGGCTGATAACTGAGTGCATTGAACGACGTACAATACAGTTCGTACACTGTATGTATTTACTCAGACAGAAGATGATTTTTATAAAACTGTGATAAAAATTAATTCGCTTAATTATAAAATATTTGAGCTTTTAGCAAAAACCACAGTGTTAGTGGTTAGAAAATAATAGTTATTTGTTATACAAGAGTGCAAAGTTGCTTTTTAACCGCGTGTTCAATTTTGATGACCGAGCAAGCGAAGGATTCTAAAATTTAATCACGAGCGCAGCGAGTGATTCAAAATTAGAATCCTGAGCGTTAGCGAGGGAATCAAAAGAGCACGAGGTGAAAAATCTTTGCACTCGAGTGCAACACGTAACTTTTCATTCCACCTCAGCGAGGAAATGACTAAATGCAAAAAAAACGTTTACAATCACATGTTGGCGTCAAACAAACTTCCTCGTCGCTAGAATCACTCATTTTAGTTTTTTCACTTGTTTTCAAGTTTCTTGTTTTTAATATAAGGTTTAACAATGACGTGAAAAAATGCCGCGTAAAGAACCGCGTACAAAGCAAATTGAAAAAAAGAACACCAAGAAGGTGTTCCATGATGCTGAGTTTTTAACAAATAAAAAAAAAGTTGTATGATATATTCGGCACCATAGAGGTAGCAGTAAATAGGTTTAATGTTTTTTTAAATTCACAAACTTAATGCACACGATGTTCTAAATTCAATTTACTTTATCCTCTAGAGAATAAAAACGGCTTTTGCACTCAGATATTGAAGAGCAAAAATACTCTTTCCGAGATGGTGGGATGAAATAGTTATTTGTTATACAAGAGTGCAAAGTTGCTTTTTAACCGCGTGTTCAATTTTGATGACCGAGCAAGCGAAGGATTCTAAAATTTAATCACGAGCGCAGCGAGTGATTCAAAATTAGAATCCTGAGCGTTAGCGAGGGAATCAAAAAAGCACGAGGTGAAAAATCTTTGCACTCGAGTGCAACACGTAACTTTTCATTCCACCTCAGCGAGGAAATGATTAAATGCAAAAAAAAAGTTTACAATCACAAGATAGGTACTTTTATTTCAGTTTAGGTATTAACTACTACATTATGACAGGTAAAGTTTTTTCACTTGTTTTCAAGTTTCTTGTTTTTAATATAAGGTTTAACAATGACGTGAAAAAATTCCGCGTAAAGAACCGCGTACAAAGCAAATTGGAAAAAGAACACCAAGAAGGTTCCGAGTCTGAGTTTTTAACAAATTAAAAAAAAGTTGTATGATATTTTCGGCACCATAGAGGTAGCAGTAAATAGGTTTAATGTTTTTTTTAATTCACAAACTTAGTGCACAAGATGTTCTAAATTCAATTTACTTTATCCTCTAGAGAATATAAACGGCTTTTGCACTCAGATATTGAAGAGCAAAAATACTCTTTCCGAGATGGTGGGATGAATAGTTATTTGTTATACAAGAGTGCAAAGTTCCTTTTTAACCGCGTGTTCAATTTTGATGACCGAGCAAGCGAAGGATTCTAAAATTTAATCACGAGCGCAGCGAGTGATTTAAAATTAGAATCCTGAGCGTTAGCGAGGGAATCAAAAGAGCACGAGGTGAAAAATCTTTGAACTCGAGTGCAACACGTAACTTTTCATTCCACCTCAGCGAGGAAATGACTAAATGCAAAAAAAACGTTTACAATCACAAAATAGGTACTCTTATTTCAGTTTAGGTATTAACTACTACATTATGACAGGTAAAGTTTTTTCACTTGTTTTCAAGTTTCTTGTTTTTATATAAGGTTTAACAATGATGTGAAAAAATGCCGCGTAAACCAAGAAGGTTCCGAGTCTGAGTTTTTAACAAATTAAAAAAAAGTTGTATGATATATTCGGCACCATAGAGGTAGCAGTAAATAGGTTTAATGTTTTTTTTAATTCACAAACTTAGTGCACACGATGTTCTAAATTCAATTTACTTTATCCTCTAGAGAATAAAAACGGCTTTTGCACTCAGATATTGAAGAGCAAAAATACTCTTTCCGAGATGGTGGGATGAAATAGTTATTTGTTATACAAGAGTGCAAAGTTGCTTTTTAACCGCGTGTTCAATTTTGATGACCGAGCAAGCGAAGGATTCTAAAATTTAATCACGAGCGCAGCGAGTGATTCAAAATTAGAATCCTGAGCGTTAGCGAGGGAATCAAAAGAGCACGAGGTGAAAAATCTTTGCACTCGAGTGCAACACGTAACTTTTCATTCCACCTCAGCGAGGAAATGACTAAATGCAAAAAAAACGTTTACAATCACATGTTGTCGTCAAACAAACTTCCTCGTCGCTAGAATCACTCATTTTAGTTTTTTCACTTGTTTTCAAGTTTCTTGTTTTTAATATAAGGTTTAACAATGACGTGAAAAAATGCCGCGTAAAGAACCGCGTACAAAGCAAATTGAAAAAAAGAACACCAAGAAGGTGTTCCATGATGCTGAGTTTTATGAAAAAATTATTTTCATCCCACCATCTCGGAAAGAGTATTTTTGCTCTTCCATATCTGAGTGCAAAAGCCGTTTTTATTCTCTAGAGGATAAAGTAAATTGAATTTAGAACATCGTGTGCATTAAGTTTGTGAATTAAAAAAAACATTAAACCTATTTACTGCTACCTCTATGGTGCCGAATATATCATACAACTTTTTTTTTATTTGTTAAAAACTCAGACTCGGAACCTTCTTGGTTTACGCGGCATTTTTTCACATCATTGTTAAACCTTATATAAAAACAAGAAACTTGAAAACAAGTGAAAAAACTTTACCTGTCATAATGTAGTAGTTAATACCTAAACTGAAATAAGAGTACCTATTTTGTGATTGTAAACGTTTTTTTTTGCATTTAGTCATTTCCTCGCTGAGGTGGAATGAAAAGTTACGTGTTGCACTCGAGTGCAAAGATTTTTCACCTCGTGCTCCTTTGATTCCCTCGCTAACGCTCAGGATTCTAATTTTAAATCACTCGCTGCGCTCGTGATTAAATTTTAGAATCCTTCGCTTGCTCGGTCATCAAAATTGAACACGCGGTTAAAAAGGAACTTTGCACTCTTGTATAACAAATAACTATTCATCCCACCATCTCGGAAAGAGTATTTTTGCTCTTCAATATCTGAGTGCAAAAGCCGTTTATATTCTCTAGAGGATAAAGTAAATTGAATTTAGAACATCTTGTGCACTAAGTTTGTGAATTAAAAAAAACATTAAACCTATTTACTGCTACCTCTATGGTGCCGAAAATATCATACAACTTTTTTTTAATTTGTTAAAAACTCAGACTCGGAACCTTCTTGGTGTTCTTTTTCCAATTTGCTTTGTACGCGGTTCTTTAACGTCCTTCCGCATCCCTTGTTGTAGTTTGGGCATAAAAATCTTCGCACATTTTCTCTTCTTCCGTTAGCATTCTTTTCTCTTCATAGACTGATTCCGCTTCTAATTCCCAAAACCTTTTTAAAATTTCATTTTCATCAGTAAATGTTCCATGCATTACAATAGCAGTTTTATTGAGTTCCCTTTGAGAAGAACCTACTATTCCCGACACTATCCAGCCAAACAATGTTGCCTGGGCTACTAACAACCCACTTGGATCCTTACGGACTCCTTCTTTTAATATCTGACAAAATATGTCTGCGCCTAATAGAATGTCTATTTTATTAGGAGTACAAAAGTCCGGGTCTGCCAATTGGATGCCAGATGATTTTAACCAGGGTACTTCGTCAACTGGTTTTCCCGGAAGGAAAGATGTAATAGCTTTTAATACATGTGCTTTAACTTGTATGCTCTCATGAGGTTCAACTTTAGATTTAAGGTTAATATGAACCACATAGTTTGATTGAACCGTTTTTGCTCCACCTACCCCAGATATCGTACCTCGTGCTGGCGTCTTTTTTAGCTTTAAAAGCTGCACTACTGCTTCAGTCACAAAAGAGGCCTGCGACCCCTGGTCGAGTAGAGCCCTTACCGTTAGGTATGATCCATTTTTAGATTTAGCGTTTACTAAAGCTGTAGCTAGTAACACAGATTTATTTTGTACCGAAGCTGTATTTGCTTGTATTTCCTCAGTCGGTTCTTCCAGTGACTCCTCCGCCTGTTCTTCCCCTGAGTCTTCAGTCACAATGGCAGTCGTTATTTTTTCTTTACTTACTGTTTTCGGATGTAGGAGTGTGTTGTGATGGCGTCTACAAATTCGACATTTTATAGGATTTTTACAAGACTTGGCAGAATGATTTACCCCCAAGCAATTGAAACAAATTCCATTATCCAGCACATATTTTCGACGAGTGTCACTATCCTGAGCTTGAAACTTCTTACATAGATACAATTTATGGTTTTCAGAACAGAACGGACATTGGTAGACCACATCAGACTGTGCAGCATGCATTGATCGACTAACAACTTTGTTACTAGCCTTTTGTCCGATAAACTCCAGTGCCCTAAATCGATTTGTCATAAAGTTTTTAAATTGCCCAAAAGTTGGTAGTGTATCAGATGCAATGCTACTAGTTACATGTAGTTCCCACTGTTTTCGCGTTTCGGCGTCCAACTTCAATGTAAGTATATGTATCACAATGATGTCCCAAGTCGACACATCCACTCCTAAATTTTCCAATGCGCTTAGACAATCTGAGGTAGTGTCTATTAAATCTTTTAATCCTTGTGCAGACTCAACTACCTGACTTTTTTGACTAAACAATCTTTTCAATATGCAATTGGATAAATACTGTTTATTATCGTATCGAGCTACCAACAAATTCCAACATTTATCATAATTATCCCCCGCAATGGGAATTTGCCTCAGTAACTGTTCTGCTTCACCTGATAAGTACCCTTTTAAGTAATGCATTTTTTGCACCCTATCTAAACTTTCATTTTTGTGAACGAGGGATAAAAATAAATCTCTAAATGTCACCCATTCCTCATACTTCCCTGAAAACGTTGGAATAACAATTTTTGGTAGTACAAATTTTGAAACTGAGGGTGCTAAGATCCCCCCTTCATGGCTGATGGCTGAAGTTTCAGTTAAAGCTGGTTTTATAAAATCCTTTAAAATAGTTTTTAACTCCGTTTTGTAATCAAGATATAGCTCTTCAGCCTGATCATATATGTCCTTGGTGATATAATCGTGGCTCTTAAGTTCCACGCCATATGTTTCAATCAACAGTCGGTGAGTTGTCACAAAAGTAGACCATAATTGCTCCAACGCTTCCAACCGTACTTGGACATAAGTTTCTGTTATTCTATCCTTAGGAGATTTTTTAAAATTTCTCCTAGCTTTAGATAAGTTATTACAATTATCAGTCTGTAATACAATTTTGTCATCCATTTTACACAATTTTTTACAAAGTTCCAATCAGTAGGTAATTTTTACTTTATTTTTTTTTTTCAAAAATTATTCTAAGTGTTTGACAGAATAAAAAAATCAAAAATCGGGCATGGATTCCCCGTCTAAACCAATTTCTTAAAACTATCCTAAGTCCTAAACTTTACGTTCATGCATTAACTCTTATACCAAAATAACGACTATTGGAAAAAGTCCAAATCTAATCTTCAAGTCTTGAATAATGTTTTTAAAAGTACTCACAGTTTGTCCAGGCTCACGATTACTATTTCACTAACCACTTCTATACACAACAGCACAACCAGACGACAATCGCACCCATACAAGCGATTGTAGCCAGCGCATGCATGCGCCCCTCCTCCGCAGCTATCGGGATGTCTTCCGTCAAGGCCGGTGGCCGTTAAGACCAGGCGGCGTCTCTGGACAGCCTCGTCCTGGGCGGGCAGCGTCTTCAAAGGCGGGCGTTGTCCCAGGGCAGGCAGCGTCTCAGGGCGGGCGGCGTTTAGGGCGGGCGGCGTCTAGGCGGGCGGCAGCCGCTCAGTACAGCAACCCACAACAGAACGCTTTGGCCGGCTGATCTACGCAACGCACCCGAGCAGCGAACCACTACTCCTTTCAGGCGCGGGGTTAACGTAGTTCCGTCAATTTGAGGAACTACCCAAAAATACTTCCTAGTTCCTGCCTCCTTTGGTATCAATCTATATCCGGTTTCGAAGGACCAATGAACGTAGCGTCAGATAGGATACCCCAAGGATGGCGAGTAATAAAACGCAACAATAATATGAAGGTATATATATTACTCAAGTATGGGCAAAAAACACTTAATACGATTGCTGCTGTCACTCATTGCCCAAAACGCAACGATAGCGCGTTCTAATCTTTCCTGTGGCGACATCTAGTTATTACTTAGGAACTAATTACAGCTAAATCCAATAAAATGCAAAACATCTGCCAACAGTTATTAAATATAAATTAACTCGAACAAAGCAATATGTAGTACTTATCCGCTGATCTAATCTCCTTAAGCTGGAATAAACTTAATTAGACTTCGACACGTGTTTCACTTCTCTACGAAGCATCTTCAGGAAATTGACCCGCTGTGCACCGAACGTGTTACCTCGTCGAGCGCTGAGCTGAAAGTGAGTCAATACTCGCCCGCCCCACTATTTATACCTGCGCCGCCAGGTAGCCGACGATTAGTGATAGTGACTCGTTGTTGGTGAGTCATCGGACGGTCGATCGTTGTTTACAGCACCGTTCGAAAAAATACGTAACAACGGTGATCTTGTGAATGTGTTTTGCTCATTCAACAGTGTGTAGTTTTGTGTATTGTGTTTTGTAATTTCTAAACATTCCAAAACAGACATCCTAAAGCCTTTATCGCAGGTATGTAATATTTTATAAGTGTGATTGTTATTTAGTGAATGAGAGGATTCGATTAGATGTTTTGCAAAATGAGATCTTTCGGGACAATTGCCTCTGTAAGCCGCCATGTGCTCCTTGTATCTGGTTTGGAAATTACGACCGGTTTGAACTATGTTTACATAGGTCAAACCGGTCGTAATTTCCAAACCAGATACAAGGAGCACATGGCGGCTTACAGAGGCAATTGTCCCGAAAGATCTCATTTTGCAAAACATCTAATCGAATCCTCTCATTCACTAAATAACAATCACACTTATAAAATATTACATACCTGCGATAAAGGCTTTAGGATGTCTGTTTTGGAATGTTTAGAAATTACAAAACACAATACACAAAACTACACACTGTTGAATGAGCAAAACACATTCACAAGATCACCGTTGTTACGTATTTTTTCGAACGGTGCTGTAAACAACGATCGACCGTCCGATGACTCACCAACAACGAGTCACTATCACTAATCGTCGGCTACCTGGCGGCGCAGGTATAAATAGTGGGGCGGGCGAGTATTGACTCACTTTCAGCTCAGCGCTCGACGAGGTAACACGTTCGGTGCACAGCGGGTCAATTTCCTGAAGATGCTTCGTAGAGAAGTGAAACACGTGTCGAAGTCTAATTAAGTTTATTCCAGCTTAAGGAGATTAGATCAGCGGATAAGTACTACATATTGCTTTGTTCGAGTTAATTTATATTTAACAATGGACTTCCGCAAAGTCACGCCTGAGTCAATTAACCAACAGTTATTATTAAATGAATATCTCAAATGAAGAATTAAATATTTCTACAATACTGTAAATATCTCCGACTGGACTTACGAGTACATTGGTGATCATTCAAATGTTTACACCTCACTTCTGCTACTCCTCACCATTTTGACAGATCACACCAACAAACCACGCTTTCAAACGAACATACCATTACATGCGTAGCACTTAGTAATCAACTTTAAAACAATACGCTTAAAGCTCAAAGTACCTGTTGATGACAGATATTATTTGACGTTTCAAAACAAAAAACCATCACAGTCGTTCCATTCTTAAAAAGCTTAAGTCGCAACTTTTACGCAAGCGATTTGAGCTTGGTTTTGAGAGATATAGAGTTGGTTTTGGCTTGTTCTTATTGTTTTTGAGTGAGAAGTATTTTAAAATCAAAGCAATATAAGTAAAGGGCGCGCGATCAGAAGATCAAAGTGTTTGATCAGTCCGCCGATGTGTACTCGACCGAAAACTGTGGGTTTTGATCGTTTTAGTTTAATTTTTATTTTTAAGCCTGAACAAATCATTACATTATGTGTTAAGGTCTTATAGTTAGGTAAATCAAGGCTAGCAATGAAGCATTTATTCAATTTAATCACAATCAAGCTTTGTAAAACCGTTAGCAAAATTACGGTTAGGTTAGGTTCCTATCATTATCGTGAAAGGGACAAAGTTGAAATGCACTCCAGGTGCTCACTAAGTTATTTATGCTACTTTTTTTATGTAAAAGATAGACAAACGAGCTAACGGCCCACCTGATGGTAAGCGGACATCGTCGCCCACAGACGTTAACAACACCAGAGGTGTTGTCAGTGCGTGGCCTACGTTTAACACGGTCGTTTTTAGATGGGTGACCTAGTGGCGTAGCGAGTGCTTCCGTGCGCAGATGGCACGATAAGCTAGTAGATGCAAGCTCTAGGTCGTTAAGCTATGACGAAGCTAAAAGCTTTAGCACCAGAACCATCAGCTCAGAAGAACTTATCACAATAAAGTCAGACGACCTCGGTGGCGCAGCGGGCGAGAGTCCGCCTGCGACGCAAGAGGTTGCGGGTTCGATTCTCGCCTCGGAACAAATTTGTGTACGATCTGCAGAAATTTGTTCCGTTGATCTGGGTGTTTATGTATAATAAAAAATATCTATCTATGTAAGTATATAATGTATTAAATATATCAGTCATCTAGTACCCATAACACAAGCTTTGAGTAGCTTACTTTGGGGCTAGATGATGCTGTGTGGATTGTCCAGCATTATTATTATTATTAGGTAATTAGAAAATTGTCTTTCAATGACCAAGAATGTTCCACCCGTGAGAGTCTCTCTCTTTGATGTGGTCGATGTTTACGCGAAGCGCGCGTCTGTGTTCTATTAAACAAACAGGTCGCGCCAACGGCACCGCGGGGCCAATGTTATGATTGAAAATAAATTGCACACATCTGCAGGAAAAACAAGGGATTAGGAAAAAACGGAGAGTGCCCGCAGCCTTGGGCCTCTCTGTGGGCACTTCAGAACTGAAGATCGTAATCACGTCTTGAAGATTATTTTCCTGTGCTGAAGCGAGCTGCTTCTCTCCAGGGCTTTCTATTAGTGGCTATTCGGATGTTGGATGAAGCAGTCGGCCTGCTTCCCAGTCGCGCTAGTTTTAGCTCTTTATGCTGGCAACAATCTTGTGAACTACAGATTGTGTGTAGTCAGCAGGCTTAACATCTGTATGCCTCAAGTTGATGGACGCAGGGCAGTGCATCGTAGGGCACGCTCCTATTGTGCGTGACCTACGGGGCAATGTTTTGTTTATAGGTGATGGTTACCACTTAACATCAGGTGGGCCATCTGCTTGTTCCATCAGCTAGTTGTATAAAAAAAAAAAAAAAAGGACGTCCGTGCATTATGGTGATGATGATTAGTCAAATCATTCTTCAAAAGGAAGCAATTTTCGGGCAAATAATGAGAGGAAGAGTCGCACAAAGATAATGCCCAATCTGCTTCCATTAACCCAAAGTCCTTCTCCACTACTTATTTGAGGATTTGGGCAGGCTAGCAGGGGATAATGTACAATACATTCCATTGAGGGACGTCAGTGCAGATCTTATTTCCTCACCATGCATGAGAATTGGAATGCCAAACCTTCATCTTCATACTTCATTGATAGGCCTCTCACATCTTCCAGGACGATTTCAGGCATTATCAATCAATCCATCGATTCCCAGGTAACTTCACAATATCGACGGGCGAAGATCGATATTGTTGTTATGGGTCTTACGTTTTGTTTTCCAGTTCAAGAACAATTTTTTATACAGCTAGCAGATGGAACAAGTATACAGCCCACCTGATGCTAAATGGTAGCCATCACCTATAGCAAAGCATTGCCTCGTAAGTCACGCACGCTTGGAACGTGCCCTACGATGCACTGCCCTGCGTCCATCAACTTGAGGCACACTGATGTTAAGCCTCATGTGCCTGTAATTACACCGGCGACCACACTCTTCAAACCTTTGTCAATGTTCTATTTATTCCCCAGTAGTCGTCGGTCCATGATTAAAATTCTGAGAGCTAAGGCGGTGACCTAGGTTGTTCTAGATTGCTTCCTAAAAACAGTTAATCGAAATTTTTTTATGATTTACACCTACATAGTTGCTCTGTATCTCCTTTTCTAAGCTGTGGCCAGTTGGATTTTTTATGAGTTTCACCTATTTGCTCTTCATCTCCTTTCTGCCTAAGCTGTGGCCAGTTGGCTGTACCTACGCGGCGTGGGTCGCCCTCGGTGTTTATTACAGCTTTAGGTTGGTTTGGCCAATGAGCGATATTGTATGTAAACATGATGATTCGGTTTCTAAGCTCATCACTGGTCTAAGGTAGGAGAGCAAGCGGATAGTACAAAATGTTCTGTGTACAAAATGAAATCAGTGGAACTATTGATTGTGTTGGTACCACTTTTTTATAGAAATTGAATTATTTCGAACTAGCGACCCGCCCGCGCGCCCCTGCTTCGCACGCGTGCATATATCATGCATGTATTATACATATGAACCTTCCGCTTGAATTATTCTATCTATTAAAAAAACAGCATCAAAATCCGTGGCGTAGTTTTAAAGATTTAAGCATACATAGGGACATGGGGACATAGGGATATAGGGACAGAGAAAGCGACTTTGTTTTATACTATGTAGTGATTAAACAAGAGTGAAAGATGGCCCCTACTAATGGGTTGGCTAAAATGATAGGATAATCAAAAATGGTTACTAAAATGGTGGTGTATGAACGCAGGACATCGTAGCGCACACGGATAGGAGAAAACCCTATAGTAGCGCACTTCGCTTTCGAAACTTGCGACGCAATGCTTTTTTAAAGGGCAGTATATGGTGTGCCGCAACATCAACAAATGAACATTTTTGAAGATATAAAATCACTAAATGTATTTATGTAAAATCGCAATCAGTTAAGTTGTGGTCAATAGCATCATAGGGATTGAAGATGAAAAGTTTTTTTTAATCCAAACAAGTTTTCGTACATAAAAATTAGAAAGATATAAAATCCCATTTTGAAGCCTGATAACTTGATGGTATCAATATTTTTTTTTCACTAAAACTTTATTGCTATTGACCACAACTTAACCGATTGCAATTAACTACATTCAGTGATTTTATATTTTCAAAAATGTTCGTTTGTGCGAGCGAGGTAGCGGCGCGCCGTATGCTGCCCCTTAAGAGTTAAAGACTTCTTAACATCAGATCAACTGCTTTTTCCATCATCTGTATAAAAAAAGGGATAACCCAATCTCTAATATCTCGTTATATGGACCACGTCGGCTCTCTGTACTCCACTTTGAAGTGCTTTCTGGTTATTTACGTACTGTTTGTTTATTTTCGGTTTGCGGTGGCCCAGAACATCGGCTACTTATGAACTCGCCGACGCAACATCATTTAACTTTAATTTTAGTTTGACAATAACATGTGCTTGTGTGCGGATGTCTCCGGAAGTGAATGGATGATGATGTGTCGCTCAGAACTCTTGAAAATTCACAGATATGTTGATTACAACTTGTTGGATGTACGTACGTATACATACTTTTGGCTTTTAATTCGAAGTTTGGTCTGAATTATGTAATCATTTTGATTGGCTCACTTAAAAAACATACGAATGTGTAATATAAGCTATTAGCTTATTTATTCACAACTGCCAGGATTTCTTATTTGAAACGATTTATTAGGAATTTAATTCGAAGTTTTGGCTCCAAGGTCAGAGTTATGCGATAAATATGATGATGGATGAATCACATCAAAGAATATTATAGAATTATTTAATTCTGAGCTTCTTTCCTTTTAGACTTTTCACATAATGATGATGATGGCCTCCTGAACGTATCCGTCAAAGGCGAAGAAATAAGACTTTTCACATAGTGAAGCCGATGGTCAGTCGTCACAATTCATAATTATTCACACGATAGAAACGTGCTCTACGTGCACTGCCATCCGTCCATCAACTTAAATATACTTTTTCGTATGAATTATTATAAGAATATTTCGTAAGATATAATACCATGCATCGGTTATTTGCGTTAGAAGTTAAATGCTATTTAGGTCATAAATATAAGTAAAATAAAATAAATAAATAAATAATGCTGGACAATCCACACAGCACTATCTAGCCCCAAAGTAAGCTATTCAAAGCTTGTGTTATTACACACACATATACTTACATAGATAGATATTTTTTATTATACATAGAAAACACCCAGACCATCGGAACAAATTTCTGCAGATCGTACACAAATTAGTTCCAAGGCGGGAATCGAACCCGGAACCTCTTGCGTCGCAGGCAGGCTCTCGCCCGCTGCGCCACAGAGGTCGTCAAGTGGCTGAATAAATTTGCTTATTAATATGGATTATGGAAATTCAGTGTTATAAGGCTTCGAGAAACCTAAGAATCGGTGGATTTGTCCAATATTGAATTAACTTCATGGGCAGCTACGTTGGTACTATACGATTTTTGCATTTATCGGGTATATGGTACAGTCACCTGCAATAAAACAAATGTACAATTCATACATTTCAAAACTATATGCCACTTTATTTTATTATGGATTGTCCCATTCAATGCTATCTGAATATAGGTGCCATTTCCCCGCGTTTTACCTATCATGCTTCAATGAAGGATCGTAGGAACCACGGTGACGGGCTTGCGACCTGTCATATCGAAAGAATATCAACTACTGTAAATTGTGAGTATACTGAGTACGTGCCAAATGTTTGAGAGTATATCTGACTAGACATTCTTAAAAAACATTAGTAGTCAAAGAGATCCCATGGGATACTAGGTACTTAAGAATGAAAATCGTAAGCCAGTGTTTTCCCTATTCACCTTTGGTAGAATCTGTCATTACTTTTGTATCACGTCAGGCAAATGATAAGACGCTTGACGTGATAATAAAATAATTTTGATAATTGTTGTGTTCATTATTGTAGTATAGTGTGTTGGTAATGCATTACAGTCGACTGTACCTACTTAATATTGTTAAGAAGGAAGGCTCTATAGCTTAACAAGCTCTTAGAACTTTACAAGTGGGTATTTCTTTCCAGATACTTATTCGTTTCAAGTTTCTTTTAAAAACAATAAATATGTTTCCAAGATGTTTTATTATTACAAACTGAACACTGAAATAAAATCTTTAATTTCTTGTTTATCAGATATTAAAAGGCAATGTTTACAACCATCTAAAAATATATCTATAATATATCTAAAAATATATTTTAACTTCTAAAGTTGCCAAGTTTATTATCCCAGTTTATGAAACAGAAACCGCCATCGTTCGAAATCTTTTAAATCATATTTCAAAGCTTAACGTAAAAATAATAATGTTTTAATGTATATTTCTGATACTGGTATCGTAAATGTGTCAATACAGATTCGTGTATAGACATGATGGATGTTTCCATGTGGATGGCTGTGTGGATCAAAGGGGAGGCCGGATGTTGAGGAATTCGCGTTCGATGGTCGACAGCGCAGATGTTGGGTTTTTCTTTATGTACACAGTAGGTAAACAAGCCTTTTACCTCTATGGTAGATGATTTACGCATCGTCTTTTCATCTTTGGTTCCATCCGCTGTCGTGACGCTGTGCTTCATAGGCACTGACCTCAATAAATTCACTTATTGAGATCGGTGTTCATGGGACATGGGCTTAGATTTAAAAGAGCAGCGCTCGGACCATCATTGCATGGCTAAAGCTGACCCATTTGGATGTAGTGTGACGTTAGTGGCGCAGATCATAAAAAAATCGGTAGAAATCATAAGACAAGATAAGATAAGAAAATTCTTTATCGCACATAAATGAAGTGCATTAGGCGAACTTAATGCTGATTAGCATTTTCTTCCAGTTAACCTTTGGGTTTTGTGGAGTGAATCATACCGTAAGTTTGTTGTCTATTCTATTATAATAGGCTTGGTCGAATGGAACTTTCATCTAGATTAACTTAGTTTTAAGATATTTTAAAGTTATCCTTGTGATTTGAATAAATACATTTTGACTTTGATGGCTGCTCCGAACCGGCATGAATATTGAAATCCCATAGCATAATGGTCACTTCGTATTGTAGAAGAAACGGATGACGCATTTCCCGGAAAAACAAAATGAATTTTATACAAAACCGCTTGCATATCCTCTGTTTACGACTCCTAATCAATATAACGAAAGATTAATTCCACCCGGAAGGAAACATTACAGTTTACAGGTGTAATTACGGCAGGAAGTGACCGGTGCCGTTTACACTGGGTGGCTTTGATCGGTTAGTGGTTATGTTTTACTTTATCTATCGACGGTTTTACATCGAGTGTAGGTTAGTGGGTGTATATCCCATACTGACAAAATCAAAGTCCAAGGGCATTGATTGTAAGCCCTCAGTAGCAGCTCAGTTGGTAGTAGTTTTATTTCTGCGCTGAAGACCGTGGGTTCGATCCCCACGCAGAACAAACATTTGCGTGATGAACATAGATGTTGTCATACTGTGCTTATGCAACCTAGGTGAATCTAGATCCAAGTTTCACCTAGAAGAACAAGCTACTAACAGTGTATAGGTCGCCTCAACCAAAAAGAACGCTGGAAAACCGTGGAGGGGGTGTGTTTGCGCATACAAAATATCACACCCCCTCCCCTTCCTTCCGGCGTTCTTTTTGCGTGACGTGCACTATACCTACCTGTAATCCTATAAAAAATTATAAGCTTGAATTATTACGGTTCTTATAAAAGTCGCATCGCTCAATCACAATATTAATATATATTTGTTCCCGAATTCCCGAATATAAAAAAGTAAATACATTTAGTTTTTTACATAAGTTCCCATAACGTGACAGGCGTCAGTATTTCTGCGCCAGTGCGCGCTACTGACGTGACACCCACTTGACAAGGGTAACTCTTCATTCTGCTTGACTTCAATTTGAATAAAAAATAAATCGTTTGTAATTATGGTGTTCGGTACTTGGTATAACCAGCAACTTCGTCGGTCGACTTTTATGGATAAAGAATTTTGGCCGAAAGGTGTCTACAGATGCTTCTTAGGGCGACGGCGAGACACCTTGATACTCAGAAATACAGATAATATTAATGTTCACCACCCCCAGTTTAAAAATCTTTTACTAAAGGTGCTTGCTTATTTTCGAGCTAAAAGCATGCTTGCTCAATAAAAGCACGCGTGAACAGGTCGTGCTTATTAATAATCATGCTTATTTGATCGTACGTCGGTTGATTTTTGAGCATGCTCAAAAGAAGCATGCTTATTTTTGAGCACGTGTGTCAGTCCCTAAATGGACATTGCACAGTTTTTGTGACATTTTTCCAATAAGCACAGATCGACTTATTCTAGATTGCGTCATTATGACCTTAATTAAATAGCTTTGAAATGTGCTTAGACCTAAGTTTATTTGTGCCTTTCACAATGTAATGTCCTAAATACCGGCGGGCGTACAATAGTTCATTACAAGTCAACTATTTGTAGATGGTGCGATAAGTTGCACGGAAGTGTTTCATACATTTCATACATAAATATTTTCTTGGCACGTTGATGGATCATTCCACTTCTAATCAGGCTGTTTATCAATATTTTACATTATATTTGGTGGTTTGATGTTTTTTGGTGGTGTTAGAGTGGTTATACACTATTTTATACGCGCGTTACGTAGCGTACGCGCGATTCAAATTAGCGGTAAGTAGGAGGTACTGTCTAAAAATATAAATAAACGCATCATTTTGATTTGCTTCTCATAGCTCGTATGTACATTATTATACTTGTGCAATAAAGAATTCTCTATCTATCTATAGAAACAAAGTTATAATAAGTCATATCACTGTAAAAAATCTGCCCATTTTTTTATTATGAGACTAGCCAGCGGAAAAAGCAGATGGCCCATCTGATGTTAAGTGGTAACCATCACCTATAAAAAAGCATTGCCCCGTAAGTCACGATAGGAACGTGCAACTACGATGCTCTGCCCTGTGTCCATCAACTTGGGGTACACAGATGTTAGCCTCATGCGCCTGTAATGACACCGACCACACTCTTTAAACCCAAACGCACCAACACTGCTTAATTGGCGGCAGGAAAAGGTGTGGCATATGTCTACCCAATCTTTGGGGCGAAAAGCAAAAGGGAAAAGCTTCAGTTTTCCCATCCATTGAAGTCTGTTTTTTTCTTGAGAATTATTTTATGTTTGTTATCTCACAACTTTTTACTGAGTGTACCGACTTTTTTGAAGTAGGTTACAAAAGGCCTGGCGTTACGAAAAACAAACAACAAACTCAGACTTGGGCTACATGCAGTATGTTCTGCTGTACCCAAGAACTCCTGTACTCTAAAGAATCGCTTTACCTGTTCAATGACTAAAACTTTTGCTATAATTAAAGTTTATTTTTCCGGCATTGTTGGGAATCGATCATAGTTATGTCGATGGTTATCATGACGAATGGTGGATGCTCTGTGATCGACAAACCGTGTAGCACTATCTAAAAGTTATTTAAACATCTGTCTTTACACGGTCCTTTAAAATTGTTTGGATACGAAATTGCAAAGAGGAACGAAGTCCTAATAAAACCTACAATAATTTTATATTTTAATGTACTTAAACAAAAAATACGGTTGTGGTCTCAATCGGTTAAGGACAGCATCGTGAAGAAACCAGGAAGTTTAGCAGCGGTGACAGGCTTGCAACCAATCACGTTTGGAATACCAAATACTGCAAAATGAAAATAAGTGCCAAAGTATCTGATACCTACACAATACATAATAATAAGAATCTAGTTAGAAATATTCGTTCTGAACATTTCTACACTATTCACATGAAAAAACCACACCTTATTATAAAAATATGCAAATACATTTCAACAACAGACTTCTGTATCACAAATAAACCAAATAAGAATATTCCAGTTGGACAATAGAGAGGAACGCAACGCCTGGTGGTTCGACAACTCATTACATTAGTAAGCCAAAAACAATACCGTCTGCCTAACCGTATTAGCCATTGGCATTCAAATCAGTAGCCGCGCTTTATTTTGAATTTCGAACGAGTTTTGGACAAAAGAGGAACAAATGGCAGTTGGAGCAACAGTTGATCTCTGCACAGTGGCGCCGAGGACGCGCACGCTCATCTGTCAAAATTAGACAGCATATTTGAGAGACAATGATGGCAGAAGGAATTTTTCTAGTGTAAATGACCAGCCGCAAACGACTGTACAACCATTTTATAATCTTCGAAACAGGTATTGATGTGAACCTCAACAGTATAAAAAACAGAAAGAACAGACTGCGCAGCAAAAATAAATAAAGAGTAATGTCTTGTGTTCGTGTCGCGCGCCTACAAATCGAGCGCACGCGGCGAATCATTATGCGCGTGATATATCGCTGCTGATTGCGAATATAATTGATGTTTTGGGGAAATTGAGAGAAAACATTTAGCAATTCAATAGTATGTTACGTTTATATTGTAAAAATATATTTTTCACAAAAGACGTGTTCTACTTTAGTCTGTTAATTCAATCGATTTAAAAAATAAAAATGATTAAAAATAACTCGTTTGCTTATTAAAATTTAGGTAAATGAGCTTAATAAATCTCTAGTAGGATATGCAACTGTCAAGCAGACATTTCAGTTCCAATTATATGAAACATTCCTGCCTATTTTGTATCCCAGAACGCTAACAAATGCTAGTCTTTTCATTTCGTTCATATATTACTAACAAATAACAATATATCTCTATAACTCACTGCACACGAAGCGTAGCGAATGCCTTTGATTTAGAGTTGACGATAATTTTTGGCTGTGACTGATGCCTTTGTCCCACGATGCGTTTCAGATAAACGTTACAATTTTACAACAGATGACGCTACTGTACTCATAATTTAAAACTGTATAAAACTTCACTTTATTTTGGAACTTACATAATTAATTTCAAGTTTATTTATAAAAAAAAAATTGTTTAACATTTCAGCAGTAGTCAGATCATTAGTTAGGTAGGTTTCAAATAAAAAATCTTGATGATATTTTCGGGCCTAATCTGCAAAAATATACACTTGATAGAAAATGTTTTATTGTGTAGGTATTATAATCATGATGATGATCATCACCATCATCACCATTATAATCATTAGATTTATTACTGCTTCGTTCACCGTTAAACGACTAGGATTACATTGTTTTGAAAGCTGCCAAAAGTTTTATCATCCCGTGTGTTCCCAATTCGTCACAAATTCCTGATTCGGTCCGCTACTACTTCTTGGGTGTCTTCGCTAATTCATTTCACGGTATTAACGTACATTTGTGCTTTCAAATTTTTGCTCTAATATGCCTTTTCAGAGCTTATTGTGCTACTTTATTGCTTCTGTTTTTGTACAGCACATATACTCTTTCGTCTTTGGTTGAACAACAAGAAAACAACGAATTTATCTAGAAGGTTTTTCTTAAACTCGTAACGCATAACGAGTAAGAAAAGAAGGGAATTTGAATCAATTATGAAACTATTGTTTGTGATTTCAATAGCTTCTGTGCAGGAGGTTGTGTTGTCAAGTTTGGCGAGTTCTAGAGTTCCGCCCAAAATAGTGACCAGGTCTGAAATAACCTGATCGTTAAAGCCGTCTTATAGCATCCACATGAATTATCACCCACATGATCTCATTATTGTTATGAATTCTCCTTAGTTTTTGTATGTAAGCTATTTATTTATTTCATAACTGCACAAAACACTTCGTAACCACAAATTCTAACCAAAGTATTTTGTACTTCTAAAAGCATTGATAAAACAGTAATTGACCGAGCGAGCGAAGCGTCTCAGTTTCCACATTGGCGAAAAATGCGTTTGTCCGGATGTCTGTCTGTCTGTCTGTTCTCCTCTACAGGTCGCATTTTTCAACCGATCTGGACGAAACTTGGTACACAGGTTATATGACTTATTAGAATTTTTTTGTCGTCAGGGATTTTTGATTGGAGGGGTACTTTCCCCAAAAAAAGGGCAAAAAGAGGGCTATTTAATATACTGGATATCTCCACCAAATGAGATCCGATTTCGATTATTCTTTTTTTATTTGAAAGGTAGTAACTATAAGTTGGTCTCATAAAAGTTTGGCGAAGATCTGATAAGGATCTTCAGCATGATGAACAGGATAGCTCATCAAACAATCGATGGTTTTCAATCAAATTTGAGAGAAACACAAAGGACCTCATTCTACACAAGATGATGCAAAAAAATCAAAAAGATCAAAAAAATCACAAAACGGAAAATGCACTTGCACATTACATTCCTCAAATATCTCACTTTTAGTATGCTCGCGAGGTCTACAGCTCCCAGAGCCACTAGTATATTAATTGATACATCAATTAGTACAAACATAAATAGGTAAAGGTTGGAGCTGGGACTGCAGGAATTGATTGGGTATTTTTCCTCTGCATCCATATCACCACCGGGGATGCTTGAATATTGCTGCCATAAATTCAAAGCCAAAGAAATATGACGCTTACTGCAAGGACATCAGCGAGCAGTAGCCTAGCCTGATTCAGGTATACATATATCCATATAGGTATATCTGAAACTAAAGACATCTGCAAACTGATGGGCTCAGTCAGACGGCTGCCCAGCATGCGCCAAGAACAGCTGTCAAGAAAGATAAAACTTTCATCATTACATCCGCATACAAAACAAACAATTACGGACGAAAACATTTCCAAAAATCGACTTTCGAGTTCCAATTTACTCGGTTGATTTATGCTGCCCCCCACTGGACTCACTAATAACCCTCCTGCGCCTCCATTATGCAACGACACTACTTTGACAGTGACATTTAGTTTCTTTTTTATATTTTAACCGTTGCAGGGGCATACTACTGTTCGGTTTCCGTTCTGCCTTTTGTCTATGCGTCTGCTGTTCGTGGAAGAGTGTTGGAGCTTGTTGGAGAGACATGTCACGTGAATCTATCGTTAAGTAGGAGTGTACATTTTAATAGTTTTGCAGCTTCAAATGCAATAGTTTAGCAAAAGCATGCCGATGCGACAAAAGTACCTCTACTTAATGCAGTTGTTTTCCATTATTGAAACCCAACCAAATCCAATATTGAATAAATGGGCTGGAGTGGGTAGGAATGTGGCATGGAAATTAAAACACCTCATAACATAATTGGTGTAGCTATATATTCCCAATGCGTGATGAAGAGAGAAATTTTAATAGCAACTTATCAAATCATAGTAAATATATTTATTTAAATTACATCCTTAAATGAGAGAAATTACTCTGATTTAAAGAGGCCTTTCAAGTACGTAGAGCAGCAATAATAAGGAAGGAAAATCGTTGTTCATTCTCAAGTTACAGATATTTTAGTCGTGGACCAGCCTGACCAACATTAAATTGTCATCAATCGTAATTTCTCCCCATTTCTCTAAGTTTCGTCTAGATATTTGAATTTAAAAGTAAAGTTCCTTCAATTTATTAGACAATTTATTAGCAACCCTGTCGTTTTTATTTATTGGAATCGAAATAAAAGTAACAAACGAGGAATTTTAAAGGGTTTTTTAATCGATTTCTCAACTATAACAGCAATAATAGCAAATGTAACTGCATGGTTCGACTAGAAGAGGCTGATATAAATATCTGAAGATAATCAAGCATTGTCTATGGCCTGTCCACTTGCCCCTGATTAATGGCTGCTCCGACGGAAGCCAAAATACTCGAAAAAGTCATAGTGCCGATTAGATAATTACTTACCAACACTTTGTCGGCATTTAAAGTTTCTAGGAAGCAGACTTGCATTTCAACAATACTAAACATTAGGCATGCGTATGCGCCGACTTTGCGAAAAAATCCACAAACAACGTTCGATCCCGAACAAAAATAATAAAAACATCACAGTCAAAATATATGTTTGCGTTATTAGAAAAAAATAAAAGAAACTTTCTGTCTACTTTTTGACGTCGCCGCCGACCAACTACGCTCTACTACCTACAACCCTAAGCTCTTCACATAAGGTCTAGGTTTGTTCTCAAAAACAATTTTCGGTGTCGGATCGTAACGAGGGCGTGGCTAGTCCCAGATGGAAACATTTGCCAATATTATCATGAAAGGACTGAACAGATGAAATAATTTATTTCCCGATGTCGCTTTGTGTCCAAAACTGACTGCTTTTGTTAGTTTTTTGTGATCCCTCTGCGCCCCGGTGTGGCACCGACAACTCTATTTATCCCTTCGGGGCAAAGGATACCGACTTTTGACTTTATAACTTTAAAATCAACCTTATTTCCTAAATCAAAAATGCTAGCTGCTCTTTTCGAGATGTGCCGTTTCGTTCTCGGTGGGACTTTGACGTGTTTAGTAGATGCGTGTTGATCACAATAGAATTAGAGTGTCGGTAAGCGATCGGTTGTGCAAGCCGCCGCCGGAAGGCTTTGAAGGTGACATTGGATATAATGATTTACGTTAAAAACCCGTGAATAGAAATGTCTTTTAAGTGGCGATAAAGGAAAGGAGTCAAAAGACGCGCTTTGGCTGGGAAGGTCTACTTAGGTACGGAACATTTAGATGGTTCAAAATGAAAATTGTTACAAAGTTTTGATGTATTTATTTGACTATACTAGCGGCATAACATCAAAAATCTTTATTTACATTCCTATTTTAAAAAACATTTTTGACAGAAACATGCGTTGTTCAGAAGCAAAGTGCAAAGTAATGAGGCAAGCATTAAGCAAAGCTCCTCAGGGATCATCTTAGACTTTTGTTCTTTAGTCGTCAGCTAACTGTCGCCTCCGGGGACCAACGCTATTTGTCATCGAAGTCATAACGGTTGAGGCGGCCGGCCGCCGCAAAGAACTCTGAAATGAAATTGTCATATTTATTATTCAATAGTTTTCTTCTTCTTTTTGCTAGACAATATTGCCAGTGAAGTGAAACAGTTTATGCTTTTTAGTCAAGTCGGTCCATAGTAGTCGGCCGTCATTTATTTAAAAGAAAATGCTGGAGGTTTTCTTTAAAACTTTTGAAACATTTCAAGATATTATTGTCACCTATCCTTCATTCCATTCCTCTATCCTTCATTCCAAATCTTTGCCCTTTGTGCTAAGATTTAGTAATGTTGTGTTGACAACACATAATGTACCTGTCGCTCGCACGATTCGCCATTTTGAAGGATATAAAATCACTATTTCCAATTTTTTTTGCAATGTGATTGCACACAAAATTGTTGTTTGCGATTATTTGCTTATTATTAACAATGTCATACAATTAAATAGATAAATAAAACTGGTTTCAATAGCTTACAGAACAATCTATTCAGCTTTCACAGAGTGTTTTGCGTATTGAAGGAATTGATTTAAAGTTTCTGGAACTCCGCAGTGAATAAATTGTCAGTCCTAATGCCGCTAGTGTGCACGCGGCGCTAACTGTTCTTGTTTTTCTCTTTTCTCCAGAGCTTCGAAGCAATAAATTAATTTTAGCCACAACGTTACGCTCGTAACGATCTTTCGAATTTTTAAGGCTAACCACAGACGTGCGCCCCACTGTTCTTCATAAACTAATAAAGGTCCTTTATTTGTCTCAAAGCAACTGATAAATGACGTTTATTACTTGAAATAGGATGAATACAGCTCGTCATCGCATCCAAAGCTCACTTGAATGCATCTTTAATACCATCAGCCTGCGACCATGACTAACCACCTCGCATGGGGTCCGACAATGCCCCGAACCACCAACACTGTAAACAATCGTCTTATTTATTGTTTTACAGCAGTCGTATAACTTCGTCACTCACAGAATGAGAGCCCAATAATTCTCAAAATGCACCCGCAATAAACCCATCATGGACTGGACAGTGAGACGAACGAACGCGTCCGACAAAAAGCGCAACGAGCAAGCTCTATAGATTTGGCACGCTCTGAACCCGGCGGTTTTATATCGTGATGATGAATGCGGAAGTCAAAAATCCTTTACAACTTAATAATAACGATAAACAGCGGTCCCCTATTTAAATAAATGGTTCGCAACATTAGCGCGGCCATTTTGGTGAAGCTGCGCATACGCATTTGTACAAACATCGAGCGTGGATTAGCGGAATGTTTGCCAAACTCATTCATTGCACTGACGATGATAAATTGGCTGGGATGCTGTAAATATGTTGATTCAATTTAAAGCTTAACGTATTATCGGAGTTACTACAGTATTAAAAGATTTTGTGATCTTTGTTTATTCTTGCAATCGCCGTGTTTACATTATCAAAATGACCTTTCGTCATAAATTTAGCTTTTTATATTCATTGTTCCATTACAATGTTGTTGTGCTTTCAATTCTTACATTTTTATATTTCAGCGAAGATAATAAAACATTTTAAAACTACTCTGTTTTATTTTCACCCAAACATTTCAATTATGCATTCCTTGGTTACAACAAACGCTTCTAATTTTAAAAAATTGTGGGCAAAGCGGTCTAAATTGTATTATTATTACGTTTTATCAGGAGTAGTAGAGCTCTTTGTGAAGGGCTCATCCGGGGAAGTACTACCACCACGCCTTTTTCTGCCGCCAAGCAGCAACGCTGTGTTTCGGTTTGAAGAGTGTGATCGCCGATGTAATTACAGGCACATGATGCTTAACATCAGTATGCCTCAAGTTGATGGACGCAGGGCAGTGCATCGTACGGCACGTTCCTATCGTGCGTGACTTACAAGGCATTGTTTTGTTTATAGGTGATGGTTACCACTTAACATCAGGTGGGCCATCCGCTTGTTTCATCAGCTAGTTGTATAAAAAAATCAAGATCGGCGCAGCTTGTTTGACGCTGCAAGTACATTTACAAAGATTTTTCCCAAAGATTTACGACACGTCGCGACAAATAAACCGTAACGTGCAGATGTCATCGCTTGATTATTAATAATGGTAACGCCGACGTTTACCACAATAACCACTATTGCAATAACAAACACATCTATATGATAAATGATAATATTTTATGGCATTCGCCCTCAATACATGACGCTTATGTCTTTATTTTGGCAAACAATATTACTGGATCTCCGCGAAGGGCGACCTTATATCGTGCAAGTTAGGGTTGAGTTTCAGTTGGGTGTTATACAGCCGTTATAAGTTGAGCATAGGGTGTACAAATCGCATTGATGCTGTTCAATCGCACGTAGCAAATTGTCGATATTCGTTCAAGTCATTAATGGAGCGTTTTTGTCGGGACGCGGGTCGGCGCGGCCCACTGTGCGGCGCGCACGCATCTCAACGCTTTTTTAAAACGCACTCGACTGTACCGAACCTCGGTTTTGTGTGAATCGTAAAGCCGTGCATTAGATATTGTCCGTATAAACCTTAGAATTTATTTATGATACGTTTTGTGAGCTTTATCTCCATTAAAAGTAACCATGTTTTATTTAGGAGACAAGTTTATAAGCGAAATGTCGTCGGAGTAATTTAAGGGTAATAAAGTCTCGTATAACATTACAAAGTATCACCAAAAACTATCAGGTGGTATTTACGAGAGGAAACATTCGTGGCAGTTATTGCCGATAAACAACAAGGTTTTGAAAACACATTTGATATTTACATTCGAAATGTGATCGCGTCGCCGAGTGATAAATCTCGATTAAATTGAAAACGTCGTGTTCCCACATGTCCTGTGAATTGCAAACATGATCATGCTGTTTTATACGTCAATATTTTTCTAGCCAACTTTATTAGGCCCTAACGTATACCTTATTATCAATATCCTAAGAGTCAAATTGGCTTGTTTTGAACCTGTGTAAGTTTGTGGTTGAACCGCACAGTGGGACGCACAAAGGACCAACCCTCATTGTACGCACAATCGGGCTAATATTTATAGATAATATTGTTACAACATTGCTCGAAACTCACTCCGCTAGTAAATGTAGGGCAACATCCCAACATCTGCATCTGCTGATTTTGATGCACATTTCTTGTGATAAATATAAGAACCTAGCTATTACCTATTTACCGGCAAAGATATAGTATAATATAGTTAAAGTAATAGCTAAGGTTGTTGCAACATCTCAATAAGCATAATAATATGCAAGTTTAGTAAAAAATTAAAATGAATATTAAAAGTGGGAAATTCTTCTTCCTGGAAATGTATAGCGGAAGCCAGTAGTGGACTTCTACAGGCGGTTCGTAGGGCACGTTTAGCTAGCAATCACAGCTCAAGCAATCGCTAGGCCGGGACAGAGGCCAAAACTTACGTCAACAGCCACTTACTCGTACAAACTTACTTACTTTTAGGTCTCTTTGTTTTCACGGTTATTTTACTTTTCAAGTCTTGTTTATTCGGTTTTTTACATCTTCTTTAGATCATTATAAAACGCGCCCGCATCAAACTCGAAAACCCCGCTCATTGTATAGCGTTCTGTTATTTCAGTAAACTGTATCTATAATTGTCCAGCCGAGCCTGCAGGCCACCGGCATCGCTAATCCCGCCTAAAACACCGGATTTCTCGCATATTTAGCTTCACCGATGTCGAACTAGAGAAGTTTTCAAAATACTTTGAGCCTCAAATGCGCCGCGGACGCATGAAAAAGATCGCACGCAACACTGCATGTTTATTGTAAACAGACCACATTCAAACTGACATTTCTACTTTTATATTAGGGATTTATTATTTACAGTTGTTGTGAGACGTAGTGGAGTGCCACAGTGCGTTTTGCAAAAGAACCAGATAGACGGTATCAAAATGGTAAACTTCATCATTGAATATTTTATGTAGGTATTCCGATAGTAGGATTTAAAACTTACCTAAAAAAAACATTGTTCTATCAAGGAGTTACGATTTTCCAAACATAATACTAAAATATTAGTCGTAAAGCTGCAATTGATGATTTAGTTAGAACCATCACCTGTCATACGAACACGTTAGGTTTCTAGGTATACTTATTACAGACCGCCAATTCACAGACCTAGGCTGATATCGTAGAGTTGGACCACTTTAGTCAATAACCTGATTTGACTCCATCGGACCTCTATTATCAGGTCAATTCGTATTATACTGAAGAGGTCAGTCACCCAGTATGTAAATAATATTTAATTATGTCGATTCGGACACCAATATTTATTAATAGAACAGCCGAGTCGATTTAGTTGATGATAATTATTGCAAACCCAAACCTAGGTGATTCTATAAAGCTAGTTAGCTAAGGTTTTTAATAGAAAATACTTTATTGCACATTCTTCTTTGTCTCGTGTCCAGTTTCTTTCGTGTGGTAAAAGGGTATTAAGTGCGCCTCAGAGGCTCCTTTCAAGCACTCGACAAAAAACCTTTTGTTTATTGCAAAATAATATAATAGAACAAAGGTGAATTTATATTTTAATGCTTGCATTATCTTCCAGATATTAACTGATGGCCCAACCTGATGTTGATGAACTAAAAACTGATGGCCCAACCCGATCTTGATGAACTAAAAACTGATGGCCCAACCCGATGTTGATGAACTAAAAACTGATGGCCCAACCCGATCTTGATGAACTAAAAACTGATGGCCCAACCCGATGTTGATGAACTAAACACTGATGGCCCAACCCGATGTTGATGAACTAAAAACTGATGGCCCAACCCGATCTTGATGAACTAAAAACTGATGGCCCAACCCGATGTTGATGAACTAAAAAATGTATACTTTATATTGTTATTTTTTAATCAGTATCTTTTAATTTATATCTTTTTTATCCTATTGTTGTTTTATATTTTTTGTTAATGGAGTATAAGTGTTATTAAATAATGGTAAATATACTACCACGCTATCGTATTGGAAGCTCCTGTAAGGATAGAGTGGTGATTATAAGTAATAAATAAATGTTAAATGGAATACATCACCTATACAAAGCATTGACGTTCAAGTCACGCACGATAGGAACATGCCCTACGATGTTCTACCCTGCGTCCATTGTTAAGCCTCATGTGACTGTGATTTCACCAGGCATCCATCAAACCGAATCACCACAACGTTCCTTGGCGACAGAAATAAGCATGGTGGTAGTCCTCCCTTGGAAAAGCCATACAAAAAGAGCTCTACCATTCAAAATAAAAAAGGTGATATTAGGTTAAAGATAGTGCTGAATTTGGGAAATACTGGCCAGGACTTCATGCTCATCTTTAAGAAACCACAAGAACATTATTGAATGCACGTTGCTTTTTCTCGAGTCGGCAAAAAGCTTTTTTAGCTCCCACCCTACGCACACAGATGCCGCAGATAAGGCTCAGCTGTCAGTTGAAGTTAAACACCAATTAACTGGCTGAGACAAAATAGCATGGGCCCGATTATAGGCGCCGTGTTTTGGGTAAATTATCGCTAAAAAACAAAACCACCCACGTCACCACCCTGACTTGATTTAAGTAGTGTTTGTGTTGGCTTAATAAGGTTCCTTTCCTTATAAATTACGTTTCACCTTTATTTTAGATGTGCAACGATTATTCAGAAATGAACACTACCTTTTTATAGGATAAAATATGTAATACTAGTAGTGACCCGCGGTTTCACCCGCGTAGTTCTAAATCCCGGTATTCCCACGGGATAAAAAGTAGCCTATGTGTTATTCCAGACTATAATATATCTCTGTGCCAATTTTTACCAAGATCCGTTCAGCCGTTTAGTTTTCAAGCAGTGCAGTGCAGTGCTAGTGTGGCTCTCATGCTTGAAAATACTGTTTAAATTAGAATAAAATTAGTCTTCTCTGTTTGTCTGTGTGTTTAGCCAATAGTACTATATTTTAATTTAATAATAATAATAATAAATAAATAAATAATGCTGGACAATCACCATCTAGCCCCAAAGTAAGCTACTCAAATAAATAATAATAGGTAAGTATTTTTTGAATAAATAAGAAAATTCCATGATAGGTGAGCTAAAAAGTGATAACCATTCACATGAAGACCCACGGACCCCCAAAGGTCAAATAAGGATGTCTACAACGCCGCAACACTTAGCAAAACGTCTGCGTGTTATCTCTACGAGGCAAGCTGGGTGGCATCGCTAGTCAAGTGGGCTCGTAAATTTGGGTTAACTAGATAATGGTTATTAAATTAATGGGTTTGACTGGCACATGTTAAGCTTGTTAGCAAAAATGTGGTCATGAAATGTTTATATGTATTTAAAAACCGACATATATGTGAAAAAATAAATGTACATAATTTATGTATTTACTAAGAAGATTGCAATGCACAAAAAAAGAAAGAATGAAAGAAAATACATTTATTTGACATACAAAAACAAGAAATACATATAGAACGGACAAGTACTTAAGTAGTTATACGTCATAATTACAGATATAACAGACTGACAAAACGAAAGAAGTTCTTCTCGGCGTTGGTCGCGTGCACAGGGTTTTCTCTATTCCGTGGTCGCGTGGAACTGGCACTAGAGTCACCTAGTTTTAAGACGTTTCAAGATGATCCTTGTGATTTTATTGAATAAACATATTTTGAATTTGAATTTGAAGAAACAGTACCAAGAAACAAAAGAATTGTACGCCAAAAAAGCCCTGACTCAGCTTTTGCTGCTTAACAAAGTAAAGAAATGCAGGCTAAATGCTTGCATTTTGCTTATGGGGTATATACCATACGCGCAAGCGCATCGCTTCTGCTTTAGTTCATGCATGCTTCTCCACGGATTCGCGAGATTTTAATTGGTTTTGTTTGGTGCAATAAATAATTTTCTGGAACTTACTGACTGCAGTGCGTAAATTAAGTAGCATTTCTATCTATCTCACTGAATGAGGAATAGTTTTAGACCTCATTAGCACCTTATGATGGAGCGACGCGCCACGTTGGGAGGTCGACTTCAAAGTCGTTGACAAATTACACGACAATACCAACACGTGTTCTTGTAACACACCCGTTTGTTGCTCAAAATAACACTTTACAGGTAGATCAACTATACTTTACTTTTCGTAGATCAACTATTTCATTAATGTACATTTTGTAAATACCTAGATACTTGTTTTTTTTAATTCTTCTTTTTGACCACAGGCGCGTTCTGCGATTGCGTTTTTGTGACCTGTTTTCTCTAAATTTATTACTATTAGGACGCGCACGAAGTTACACACTGCTGCGATAAGAATGCGCGTTTTGATGTAGGAAATCCGAACGCGTGTTATCATCTTGCCTGTTGGGGAGAGCCTTTAGCCATGTCTCTGATTATTCTCAAGGCTTTGCAGCCAATCATAATCTAACTAAAAGGTTAGGTATCTAGATAGAGGTTACAGTAGCATGTATTTTTAATTAAAAAAATGCTTTATAAACTGGAAAGCAAATTATTTGTATTAGTAGCATTGTCTTGAACAGTGAAAATGTTCAAAAGAAAGCGTTCACGGCTTGGCGACTGTTCTAATTAGGTGATGGCATCTTCGCCTCATGATGGATCGTTTGCCAGGAATGCGTGCGCATAGCTGGGAAGTGTTCGGGCGGGGTTAACTATGCTAATTTTGGAACTTTCTGAAGAGGAAGGAAAGGGCACTCCCTGGAACTTGAAGCTAAAATACGCCTCTGAAATTACCTACACCAATTTCGATGGTTCAATGACCAAATTCGGATGACGCAAATATTACGAGTAAGTCAAAGAAGGTAAATAGGTCTTTGTATGTGTTTTATAATTTAAATACAGTGAGGGTTATATGTAGAATTAATATGCTTTTAATGAAAAATTAATCGATTTTTAAAAAGGCTTTATTTCAGCACTTATTATGTCTTTGTTTAATTCTAACTGCTGGTGGAACAAGCGATACAAACGTGCGTTACGATGGTCCATCAGTTTGAGACAACTCATCGTATTACAATAAAATTGTTCCTTATCACAAATACTAATATGCTCCAATATATAATAATATAATATATAAAAACTGAAAAAAAACTGAAACAGCTTCACGACTTTGATCCCCAGGTACTGTAGATATCCCTTCAGATCTCTCAGTACCAAGTAGGTACTAAATTCAAGATTCTTTTCTATTTTTTACCTGTCACGTATGGAATACTAATTACTGCAAAATGTGGGTATGTGCCAAATGTAATGTTTGGACGTACCTCTGACTACCCCCCTTAATATATAATAATGCGGGATATTTCCCGAAACCACCACGGCGGCGCTCTCTTATGGGCCACAGGAGTAGCACCATTATGTCAGTTTCATCACAAAAACTGCCGACAGTATAATGGTATAACAGCAACTGTTAATGCTTGCTTCAATACCTCTTTACCAGCGATGCGTTCACCGCCAATTACCTCCGTCACGCTCTGTCAGGGCACTGCCACTTCCTCCCGTTCTACCACCTTGAAGCAAGCTAATAGTCGAGCTACCCTGAAGTTGCCAGGAAGCTGGCCTCGTAGACATCCTGGCAATGTCAGCGACCATTCTATGACAGTGACAGACCATAATTAATTGAGTTAAGCAAAGTTAGTATTTTAGAACTTTAGAAGCAGCATAGAGGTTTGTTTCCTTTGTATTGTTTTAGTGTGATTTTTAATTGAGTCTTGTATTTTGGGTTAGCAAGACGGCGACGTAGAAGGCCCAGAAGAGATGGAGAGATGAGCTTGACTGCCACTTAAGCTCATGGCCTGTAGCTGCGTCAAATCGCGAAGAGTGGAAACAAGGAAGGGAGGCCTTTGCCCTGCAGTGGGACCAGAACAGCTAAATAATAATAATTTTGGGTGGTGTTAACTATTTTCAGCTACGTTAAAATACGTCAATAATAAGGTTGACCAATCTTGATAAATGGCAGCAGTCTTTTGGTTTTTTGTCATAATATCCGTAGACTGCTCGTCTATCTCATGTTCCTCTGTAGCGTTATCGATTTCACTGTAACATTAAAAAAGAATAGAATATAAGTTTATTTGACAAAAACACACAGAAGAAGCATACAGACAAGAAAGAACATAAAAAAAAGGAACGAATTCTATGGCCAAGAGAAAGAAAGAAAGAAAGAAAGAAAATAAGAGGGCACTAAAGGTAACCAAATTGAGGAAGGCTGTGAAATTCCCCATAAGCAACGAGAAGTCACCAGCGCTACGATGGTGCTCAAAGGAAGCGGAGCATGTCTGCATTCCTAGAGGCTGTCATTTGTTAATGTGGACGTAGAGGTGCCGCTTGAAGTGGGTGGTAACATTCGTTGATGCTGGTATTCAGGGATATCTATTAGCAAGAAGGCAAGGTATTTTGAACCCGAATGGCGCACCTGGTTGGCTGATGGGTACTTTCTTGAACATTCTTTATTAAGAGTTTCTGACGTCATCAAGCAGGGTTTTGCTACAAAAAAAAACTGATTATAGTTACAGTGCTACAAGAAAAAACTGATACAGTTGCACCTTTAGATTTATGTAATTTTCAACTGATTATGGTACACTTACTATATATATGGTATACTTGTTGATGGTATAAGCAGTGCATACCTGATGTTAAGTGGTAACCATCACCTATTCCCATACGTTTGTCCTTACTATAGAATTGTGCTTTTCGCGTGAAGAAACCAGTTGGTTAGTTCTTACAGCGGCGACGGGGTTGTAACTTGCAAAATGTACTTATATGTGCCAAATGTATTGTTTGGACGTATACTTCTGAATACCCCACTTAGACGTCCTCAAAGAATCCCGATGTTTGGCACTAAAAGATTTGAGGGAATATCTATCGTGCCTGGGGATCAATGTCGTGACGTGAATCTGTTTTAGTCTTTTTTTTTTAATTTTGTCAATAGGTAATGTCTACCCTTCATCAGAAGACGTTGATTAGGATCACCACTTTGTCTTTGCGACTTTATCGCCAAATAGGCATGTCTTGTGATGTCAATCTGTTGTCGATGACATCTCAATCTCCCAGTCGATGACAGTAGAGATGTCCCTCGAGTGACGGGTGGCGGGTGGCGGGGCGACGCGGGTGGCACCTATTAGTGACGGGATGAAACGCACCGCGCCGCCCGGGGGATGCTGCCATCATGTACAGATTTGCAACACTTGAGATGGTCCGATAACATGGTTCTTTGTCGCTGGGGTTGAGAGAAGGCTGATCGGATTGCATGTATGCGAAGTTTTTAGCTAAAGTGATAATTAGGCGAAGACAAAAGCTAACCTCTCGCTCGCACGTTTGGACTTGCTGAAAGATATAAAATCACTTCACTCATTTTCGAAAAATCGTATGCAACCAATTTTTGTAAAACAACATTGCACACAGTTTAGTAGCAGCTTGCTTCTAGCTTTTCCGGCTAACAAATGTTTGTTTAACAATATTTATGTATTTTATATCCTACTTCCTACTAATATTATAAATGCGAAAGTTTGTGAGTATGGATGGATGTTTTTTACTTTTTCACGCCGGAACGGCCAAACGGATCTGGATGAAATTTGGTAGAGAGTTTGATTATAGTCTGGAATAACACATAGGCTACTTTTCATCCCGTGGGAAAGCCGGGATTTAAATCTGCGTGGGTAAAACCGCGAGGCGCAACTAGTTGTATTATAAGAACACCCAGTCCATAAAATAAAGGCCTTTGCATAATTTGTAGAAATATTTTCAATCATGCCACTAGGTACGACACGCTGCATAGCAAATAAACATTGGACATTCCACACAATACTAATCAGCTGCAAAGTTTGTAATATGAAAAGCAGATGGATTTTTATTAGTATTTTTGCAGTTATTTGCTCTCTACTTGTACATGCTTGGTTAGAGCTCGTTTTGAAGAGATCGCCCGGGAAAGCCGCCAAGCAGCGTTGCCGCCAAGCTGCATTGCTGGTGTTTCGGTTTGAAGAGTGTGGTGCCGGTGTAACTACAGGCACTGAGGCTTAATATATGTATGCCTCAATATAAATGCGAAAGTTTGTGAGTATGGATGGATGTTTTTTACTTTTTCACGCCGGAACGGCCAAACGGATCTGGATGAAATTTGGTAGAGAGTTTGATTATAGTCTGGAATAACACATAGGCTACTTTTCATCCCGTGGGAAAGCCGGGATTTAAATCTGCGTGGGTAAAACCGCGAGGCGCAACAAGTTGTATTATAAGAACACCCAGTCCATAAAATAAAGGCCTTTGCATAATTTGTAGAAATATTTTCAATCATGCCACTAGGTACGACACGCTGCATAGCAAATAAACATTGGACATTCCACACAATACTAATCAGCTGCAAAGTTTGTAATATGAAAAGCAGATGGATTTTTATTAGTATTTTTGCAGTTATTTGCTCTCTACTTGTACATGCTTGGTTAGAGCTCGTTTTGAAGAGATCGCCCGGGAAAGCCGCCAAGCAGCGTTGCCGCCAAGCTGCATTGCTGGTGTTTCGGTTTGAAGAGTGTGGTGCCGGTGTAACTACAGGCACTGAGGCTTAATATATGTATGCCTCAAGTTGATGGACGCAGGGCAGTGCATTGCAGGACACGTTCCTATCGTGCGTGACTTACGAAGAAATGCTTTTTTATAGGTGATGGTTAACACTTAACATCAGGTGGGCTATCAGCTTGTTGTTGGAAAGTAGTATTAAAAAAAGATATATGCTAAGGGGCTGAATAAAATGTCTTTTGTCAGTAAACCTGAAGCCAGGCGTCTCAAGACTCGGACCTCGGACCCGGCGTCTCATCCATGAGTGGCTGCTTTGAGGGTCAGTCACGGATGTAATCGGGCAGTCTCTCAAAGCGTCCGCAACATTATCTACACGACACTAGAGTACACCCGGTAAGTGTGCACGGTGCATTACACACTTGTTTGTTATGTTTTTGTATGTTTAAAGCCTGTAATACAATATTGTGTGTTTTATCACTCGTGAGTAATGAGTTTATCTGTGTAGTTCTTTCTTTATCTGGAGGTGAATCTGAAAACCAATATCTTACCTATGCTTGGCTGGCGTCCAGTTGCACTTAGCTTTAAGAAGTTTGTTAATAATCCTTGTGATTCAACTGAATATTACCTTACTTCTTTTTTAAAATGAGTAACAAACATCCAGCCTTTCACATTTAGAATAGAATATAGAATAGAATATATATGTTTATTTGACGACAACACACAGAAGAAACATACAGACAAGAAAGAACAGAAAAAAAGGCAGTAGGTAGAGAATATACAGTAGGTAGATTAACAAACACTTAAAACATTTATGATGAGTGGGATAAAGTGTAGAAAGTAGGTTTCTAATTTAGCTATGCTAGTAGTCGAGCCTGTACCGTACAACTCGATAAACCTAACTTATCCTCTTAAAATGTTTCTAAACTGCAATTACTAGAGAAACACTTATTTAAGTCGACAAGTGTAACCACTTCTCAGTAGTTAAGGAAACCCACCCCAAGTTTCACAAAAGACGAAATTAATTCAGCGATCTGTGACGCACTTCACCCCATTGGCACGAGGGTAAGATTATTGCAATCGGAAAGAGGGATGATATCATAATTGATAGAGGGTTGAGGGTGAGGGCTCAGGTGCGGGCGGGTAATCGGTGTTTAGACGCATCGTTACGTGCTCGAGTGTGGATCGCCAACCAGATTTCAATGTGCTTTGTCAATCGTTTTCTTAAAGGGGGAGTAAAGCCACTTTTGAACTGAAGCGGGAAAACGCACCAGTGACTGTCAGAAAGTTGCCAATAACTGATGTAAACTGAGCCAGGGACCTGTCAACTCCTAATTACACCACGCAGGATCTGGTTTTTTCTATTAGGTATTTTTAATCATTTTTTTTTGTGTGCATGTATTTTTTATTGTACTTTTTTGCATTGGGTTAGTAAATAATAATAATAATAATAAATAATGCTGGACAATCCACACAGCACTATCTAGCCCCAAAGTAAGCTATTCAAAGCTTGTGTTATGGGTACTAGATTACTGATATATTTAATACATTATATACTTACATATATAGATATTTTTTTATTATACATAGAAAACACCCAGACCATCGGAACAAATTTCTGCAGATCGTACACAAATTTGTTCCACGGCGGGAATCGAACCCGCAACCTCTTGCGTCGCAGGCAGGCTCTCGCCCGCTGCGCCACAGAGGTCGTCTTCTTATAAAAATAAATAATCTTAATAAAAAGGAGTAAATAATCTTTCTTTATTTCTTCTTTCTTTCTATGAATTGTTTTGTTACAGTACATAATTATTGACTCGTGTACCTACAATTGTAATTTCATCTACATTTCAAACCGTAACACATTAAAACCATAACATAAAACAAAGCGACCAACCCCGACGTTTCAATAGTAGGTACGAGCATAACCTAGTACTACCTACATCCACATTAAGTATACACAGCTCGAGCCCAGACGTTGCAGCGTTGTGGCCGTAAAAATCTATAATAAGATTCCAGAAAAAATTAAAGCCCTAGAAAACTATAACACATTTGTAAACAACCTAAAGGATATACTATTACAAAAATCTTATTATACACTAGAAGAATACTTAAATGACTATGATGCATGTCTTTAGCGTTAAATAAATTTGGATGATTGTTCATATTGGTCCGCTTCTCTCTATTGCAACACCCTAACGGGGTACATTATGTATTGATCTAACATTATTTAGTCATAAGTCCTGACAATGTAAAATCTACATACATACATACATACATACATACATAATGCAATAAATATACTGAATACTGAAACCGATTGACGGTGAAATAGCCTCATTGCAGGCTTCACTAAAATCTCTACTACTTTTAAAAGTTGAATATTATATGACATCAAATAGGTAGATATAAAGTACCAGATTAACCACCTCAGGCATTGCAAGCCAAACACGGAAGACAGTGTTTTTTTCCAAAAGAGCTGTGAACATGCATGTGGTTCACCCAGAACGACTTGCCACCTAATAAAACGTCTAACTCTATACTAATAAAACCCACGTGTCTGCCTGTCGTTCTGTCTCGTAGCCCTCGCGTCACGTGGTAACACTCGGGCTTCGACCAGGCGGGACCGTTTCTCTAGAACATGGAGGGAGACTTGGGGTGGTCCTTGTGATTTTATTGAATAAACATATTTTGACTTTGACTTTGAATATCTAACTGACATAAGTAATATTTTTTTAATTATATAATTTATTAATAATATTTTTTTAATAATAAACCTCTAGCTATCTTACAATGAATAATAAAAAATATATAATTATATGAATATTATAAGTATGTATATACAAAAAGAAGTATATAAGTAGTATATCAGTTATCTGGTTCCCATAACACAAGCTTAGGCTTAGTTTGGGGCTAGATAAAGCTGTGTGGAAAAAAAAAAGAATATAATATTGTAATATTTTAACAAAAATACAAAAGAACCAATCCGCGAGTTAAAATGTATGACATGTTATTCTAGGCTTGGTCTTGGTTCCAAAGTGGTGCAGATGATCCAATTGAATTAATTTATTTTTGAAAAAAATTAATGAATTCAATGTTCAGCTCTTTATGTGCATATTTACATTTGTAACATACAGAAAATAGCGGATTTTCATTTTTATAACAAGAAACATAACAAAAGTTGAAGACACAAATAAATAAATACACACGATAAAATGCCTTTTGACTTTGACTTAAAGTATTTTGTGGTAGTAGTGCTGGTTATAATAACATCTCAATAACACACGGCAGGAATGAGAGGTATCTAATGACGCCGCGCAGCGGATTAAGGTGCGAAGCAAGCGTGACCAATCGCACCTGTCTTCGCCCCTTGCACGGATTATTTATAACTTTATTAGTGTTACAGATTTATTTTAAATCTGTTTTATAATTTATATAAATACTAGTGACCCGCCCGCGCGCCCCTGCTTCGCACGGGTGCACATTGTTTTTCTACTATATCATGCATATAAACCTTCCTCTTGAATCTCTCTATCTATTAAAAAAAACCGCATCAAAATCCGTTGCGCAGTTTTTAAGATTTAAGAATACATAGGGATATAGGGACAGAGAAAGTGACTTTGTTTTATAGTGATAGAAATAAACGTTGGAAAAAGCTCTGCTTTAGTTAAAGAGAATACTAGCCATGTAGCCATACTTCTAAATGATTGGTCATCTTCTACGACATAACTGCGTTCTAAAGAACGTCGTTGAAGTAAAGCGAGGAAGAAGAAGGCCAATAATGAGTAACGTGAACCAGATAAAAGAGAAACTTGTCATGTCGTTTATGGAAGTCTGGAAGCTGCATCAGAATGACTCAATTGGAAAAAGCTGCATCAGAAACCCGACAAAAGCTAAGCTCTTTAATTCAAGAAGAAGAAACGAAGTGATCTGTGCGATTGAACGGAATAAAGACACATCCAGTCATGTGGAAGATAAACAAGCTAATGCGCCGTATGCCGAGTAAGTGAAGTCCAACTGTGTGGCCAAACTAAAAGGCGTATCTACCCAGGGGGACTGTGATTATGATGAACCATGTAGATACCACAGGTGCAAAACCAAACACAAGCTAGCATAATACCTCAGTAGGTATAGGCTGAGCAGTGCGGTGTAACATAAACCTCAAAGAGTACGGAACTAAATTGAAAGGTTGTGAAACACAACACCGCCCGCTGCGGGCCCACAATTACGTAGGATATTATTATATTAATATTGTGTTAGAAATTATTTTAGATTACTCAATTATTTGCGGCTCAGCTTATTAGTGCGAATGACGTGTTACTACGGAACATAGAGTATAGAAAGGTAATAGATAAGGCTTTATAATTTGTAAAAAGGAGTGTTCGAAAAAAGCCTCTTTGAGCACATACCTACTTAGAATCCTTTCACCACACTGTTTTGAATTACGACAAGAAAAAGATGAAGTCGAAGTTTGTCAAAGACAGCGAGTATTATGATCCTCTGGTAACAGTTATTGCGTTTTGTTTGATTTATTTTTTGAGTCAGATTTAATTGAAGGAACTTTTAGTAGAATATAATTAGAATATAATAGCGAGAGGTAATTCTCTCTCTTTAAAAGATTATTTTGAGAACATGATAACATCCGAGCGTGACAATTTTTTATATGATATTTGATTATGTGCCGTGTGTACCTCTCGCACAGTTTAATTTTACGGATCTACGAAAATCCAACAACAAAGATGGTATACAACTTTTTCTTTAGATCAAAAGGTGTTATAATTTCAGAGTTAGAGAGTGTTCACATTGTCGGTAAGCTGTCATTAGTGGTTCGAGTGGCACCACGCCCTAGCCACGCCGTCGCACCGCTGCCTCTAATAAACATATCAACTTCACACTCCTCGGAACGAAACAATACGCTTTTTGTCCGCTAATAAGGCATATATTTTAAACAACAATAGAGTATGATTGTACGAATTTTGTGTGAAAATACACCGACTCGGACGTTCGTTATTTTCTTTTTTATTTCTCCATCTCAAGCGGAAAGTCCGCTCGAACGTGACTCTTTCTTAAGATAATCTATTGACGGCTATCGATTTCTGTTTACGTAGATTTGTATTGAAAGTGAAAACAGCGTTGACAGACAACAAAAGGGTTATTATAAAGAATAATAGATCAGTGTCGCAAAAGTTCCTCGCCCACCCACGAGACACCTAATTATCTCAAAGACAGATGTCGATGAAAGTGAACGTTTCCTCTCAAAAAATCCTCGAAACATCAAAACTAAGCGCCGACGGATTACGAGACATGGATTGAGACGCGAACAGAGTACACGCGATAATGCACTCTATCTCTTTGCAGTTACCGTGCATCTGCGCTGAGTTGCATCTCATGCATTGGCAATGTATTTCTGCAAATGAATTTGTCACTTTCTTTACTATCTTCGTTAAAATAAAGTTCAAACTCGCTTGATTTTTTAGGAGTCGGTGCAGGTAAAACGTTGTGCATTTTTTCATTGGCAAAACTTGTCAATAGACAATACGTCACGATGACAAAGCGGCTGATCCGAGTTATTTATTCATGGCGGATTATATTCGGGGGATTTATTTATTTATCCGTCGGCGAAAGGACAACGCCAAACACGGCACGCATCGGCTCGTAATCACTTTATTTTGGGCCGAAATGGCTTGAATATCTTTTTGTTGATGTCATTTATTCCAGGGCATTGTTGGGGTTTAAATTGTCCATGAAGTTCTGTTGTATCCGTAAATAAGTACTCGAGTCTGTCCGATTTAGACCACCATGGCTAGGTTTTGGCAGCTGCTATTCAAAGTCCGTATGACGAACTGTCAGATTTGCGACATCTGCTTTCTTGGTGAGTTTAATTAGGCTCATCTCCTTTATTACTTGGAAGCCCTCTGAATTTGAAGGAACATATGATTTTTTGGTCTTGAGTTTTATTTCAAGACCCGTATTCAATGAGATACGGTCTAAAAAACTAACTAAATTAGTTGCATGAATTTTGGTTCAGCACATTTTTAAAAATGGGTTCTTAATTAATTGTTTCGCTGGGAGTTTTGCAGGGTTACGTAGCTTTTCTTACAGACTTAATTATAATTTTACTTTATTATACAGATTATTATATTGTATAGAGTTGTTTCAGAGTCAACGCGGCTCAGAACTCTTTATGCGTATTGAAACAATAAAATAAAGGCTTAGACACTTCATATATTCATTACATATTTTAGGGTAGCATATAACAGTATAACTTTTATAGTGTTTTTTAATATAACTCTTGATCTTTTATAAACTTAATGAGATGGCCCCAGCGTCGTATATTGTAATAATGAGTACAATATCATTTAATTTTTGTCGCTAAGCGTGCCTTGATGTAATCTTTAGTGGGTGGATGTAGGGAGACCATGTTAATAAAAAATGAAAATACATCCCTTCGTAATGCTTTGCATTGTGAGTTTGTGAGGTATCCAATTATTAAAAAAAAAATATTTTTTAAGATGAAAATAAATGAGTTGTTTTTATTAACAATGCATTCGAAGCAATATGGAAATGGAGAGAAAACAGGAGTAATAGGTTTTATCATTTCTACATAGATATATTTAAATTCAAACCAATTGTATATTTGTATCTTGAATGATAGTAAACCGTTCAATAATCTAATGAAATGAATAATTTGGCACAATATTGATTTTTTAGTTTTATTAAAGTTTAAAAAAAATATTATTTAAATAAATTGAATAAATAAATTAAAATGATAAGTTAATTGTAGTACCAGTGCTAAGGAGAGAGTGGTGTGGTCACCCGAAGGCGGTACATCAAAGGGCCGCGAAGGGACACCGCCTGATTACGATTATCGCGCGCCGTCGTCGCCTGTTACTGTCGCCTTATAAATTGAGGTAAAGCTGTAAAGCTGCCATTTATGAAGCGATTTTATTGATAGTTTGACGTAAAATCTAAAAAAATTAGATTGCAATCTACTTTTTTACCGCCGGTTTCTGAATGTTTGATCAAAGCCAACCGGCTGTCAAGTCACTTGCTATCTCTATCTAACTTGAAATAAAAGCTGAAATAGCAAGTGACTTGACAGCTTTCATCGAGCTTTCAGAAAGCGGCGGGCCTTTGTTGTCTAGAATTATTTCTATTTCAGTTTAAGTCAAGCAGTCAAATTGTTGGACAACCTGTTTACTTTGTTATATTTTACCTGCTTGTTTAATTAACTGTTTGAAATGGCACAGCTGGAAGATAAAACATATGAAATTTATTTGGATCACCGCGCGAGCTAAATCATTGACAGAAGCTAGGTTTTTACATAAAACTGTTATAATAACTCTCGTAGCAGTCTTCTACGGGCGTAGCGGCATCGTAGCTAAGTTGTTACGCTGTTTGGGTGACAATTAACTGATTCAGGCGTGACTTTTTTATTTTAAAAAATAGATAACCCCCAGACCACGAAACAAATTTCTGTAGATCGTACACAAATTTGTTCCGAGGTGGGAATCGAACCCGCAACCTCTGCGTCGCAGGCGGACTCTCGCCATATGCGCCACTGAGGTCGTCTTAAAGCCTAAAAGGCGTTCAATTTTACATTCAACAGGCGATCTACGTCAACTGTGTCGCGTCGTGAATGGCTGCCTTTACTTTCAGCGTCGGTTTTATAAAACTGTTCTTTATGCCTTTTATCGAGATTGAAATTAAGATGTTCTAATGTGTTACATTACAAGTCGAGGATTTTACGCTACTCAGTCGCTTAATTGAGGATCATTCGGTATCGTCATGGATCGAATGGTTAAAGTAAGTTTGTTATGAGTTAGTAGACGACTTTAAGATGTTTTTAGGCTGCTTTAAGGAAAGAGAAGAAAAAAGAAATGTCGAATGAATGCTAAAATATAAATCAGTTGAAAAAGTTTATACAGTTCAATACAAAGATCACCTAGAAAAAAATTGCCTAAAATTGCTAAATAAATAAAATTGAGAAGTAGATCGGTAATCTATCTCAGTGTAGTGAAATCCTATTGTGCGTGACATGCGAGGCAAAGCCTGTCATAGGAGACGATTACCACTTAACATCAGGTGGGTTATCAGTTGTTATATCAGCAAAAAGTATAAATGAGTGTTAGAGAGCTCAAACAGATCTTGACTGCGCCTCCCCATGTTTCAAATGATTAACATAGTTCACATAAGTAATCTAATCTACACGCATGAATGACATTTGTGAACATTTGAAAATATTTTGAATGAACAATGGCACCCTTATCGGAGTCTAACTGCATGTTATTAAGTTATCTGTTTATGTCACTGTCAAAGTTAAAGTCAAAATATATTTATTCATTAAAATCATAAGGATCACTTTGGAAACGTAGTAGTAGTAGTAGAAGAAGAAGAAGAAGAAGAAGAAGAAACGTAGTAAAGTAGGAAACGTATTAAAACGAAAGTCTAGGCAGTGTCTAACGTTTGCCTATTTTTTTGTAGTAAGGCCCTAGGTGACTCATGGAGTCAGTTCCACGCGACCAATGTCTTGTTTGAATCAGTTTGTATCACAGCAACTTTCGAATTGATAGTATCACTCTGACTATCTACAACTTTGAGAGATTTGGTGAAGATAAATCTTTGGTGCTAATACTATAAACTTCATTTCGGACGCCTACTAGTCACTAAATATTTTGCTGTATAATAAATACCTGCCTTAAATATTGCTTGCATTATTATTCCCATTCCTAACTATCAGTTTTCATTCATTCAGTTTTTATTTATTTTTTCTGGCACTGACTTGGATCAGTTGAGCTATCTATAGATCGTTTGCAACGGTCTGCAGATAGTCTGTCTCATATGTATTTTGTATATTTTGTAAATAATTAATTAATACATTTAAATACAAATTATTAAATATATTTTTTTTTCATAATCAATAAAGTGGATCTAAGCAAAGTATTGAAATTTTCTAAAGGTAAATAAATCTCTTAAAGTAATGTTTGTTTCTGACTCGACTATTCAAAGTATCTGAATCATTTATACATCATAATAAATGCATTTCAAACTTTGACAGTGGCACAAAGAAGCGATGCACTCCACCGCTAATGTGTGGGTTTGTGATGTCGCGCGGAAGTCAAAATTGTTGTCACCCTATACAATTACAGTTCACACGAGATTCAACTATGTCAACGTATAATTAGTGCTCAAAATTCCATGTGTAGTTTATGTGGTAAGGGTGTGATTTTGATTTTTACAGTAAATTTTCGTATTGTATTGAATAAAAGCGAGAGACCGTAAGGAATTAGTTCACATTGATGTCAGTCTATTGTCTGTCTGTCGCTTGGACGTTTATATCAAGTTATGAATAAAATATTTTTATATTATTTTGTAGGACTTCTTCCTGGACTTTTAAGATGTCTTAACTGGTATGAAATATTAAAAATGTTGCTAGTTACATTTTATTTAATCGATAGCTTTATGTAATTATTCAGCCATTTTAATCATGAACCTGTAAAAACCAGTTTCTAGGTAAAACAATTTTGAGCTTTCTACTAAGTACAACACATAATAATTAACACTACGTTTTTAATAATTTATTGTGTAAACGAGTTTATTTAACTAACGATTTCCGCATTTAAAGACTAGTTTTAATTCCGCACTTAAAAATTATTAATGACAACTAAACGAATTAAAATGCCAAGATAAGTTAATTAGTAATTAAGTAGGTGCGAGTGAGACCACTCTTTTAATTAACTGTTGCGTGTGGAGGGACTGTTATTATAGTTTCTATTGCTTTTTAAGTGTAAACGACATTACTTTGTTGTGTCCAAAATCTTTCCCTAAAAGTTAAAATGGTTTAAAAAACCAATTCTAAGGATTTAATATCCAACTTTTAAAGGAAAGGGCTTCTACTCTTTTCAAAGCTAGAAATTAAAATCTAAACTTACTTTAGTGGTTCGCCCCAAACTGAGAACTCGCGATGCGACCGGAACGCTCCGAAAATTAAAGTAGGGAGTAGTATATAGGAAATCTAAGAAACTGACTGAATACATTTCTCAAAAGTCGACCAATATTTATTTATTAATTTACTCGCCAAGAATCGTCTTCTATCGAGAAGACGATACTTGGTGATCCTTGTGTTTCTAAAATTGATTTGATTCGATCGGAACGGATCTAAACTTTATCGAGAATAATCTAATAAAGTTTTTTGTACTTACTAATTTTTTTTTGTAATAATATTTAAAAATATTGACAGCCCTAAATTTAAAATTTCATAGTTGTAAATCTACCCTCAGGGCTGTAAAAATCCCTTTAATTCCCCGCAACTAACTGTTATAAAACAGCTACAATGGTACCTACCTAAGCATTATTGTAAGCATGTGTGCAAACATAATTCGATCTACATCGGCTCAGATTAGGGTGCGCACAATACGCCTAATTGTGGAGCATTAAGGCATGAGCTGTAGCGGGAGCGGACGCTTGGATAACATAAAAAAATATTTATTTACTAAGTAAGATAAAATTTTGAGCTGAGGTTTTGGTCCAGTGGACCTCTTCAGGCTAACGATGATGATATTAATATACAAGATGAACAAAACCATCCACTACTAAATAATCGACGAAAACACTAGTAAACCCTCTACAAAATTCATAAATAAGTCTGTCTATGTCTTGTCTGTCTATGATTAAAATAATAATAATAATAATTAAATTTTAAAAAATTTACCTAGGCATAATTTGTGGGGCACATCCTAAAACAACATTATATAAAAATATAATGTACATCAGAATAAAATTCGTATTGTGTCATCGATATGATAAAATTTTACAGAAATTCTACATAAATTTGAATAACAAACGTAACGTGTGTAACTTGCCCAATTTTATCGTATCGATGATCCATGCTCAAATGGCTACTGCTAAAGCTTACCAATTGCACCATTTGCCAGAATATGATCCTGTAGATCCGTGCTGTGAAATACAACATTTACAAATATTTGTAGGACGCGGCTCGCGGCGCAAGCGCAACGCTCCCGAGGGGCGCACGCGCACCGAGCCGCTCGAGAAGACTCCTCCTAAAACGTGCCAAGGTGAACAATAAGAATACCTACTGAATTTGAAAGCTACTATTTATTGAAATAAAAAAAAAGGTTTTTTTATAGATGATTTTTCCTTACACTCTTTGTTAAGTTTTTTATTTATTTATATAACTAGAACGGTTAAGACCAATAACTCAAATTATAAATTAAATTCTGGCTACTAAAATTACACATTAAAAATAATAAAGAAAAAATATAAACAATAAAGTATGTCAAATTACACAAGTTATAACTTTTCAGTTTGTTTTTAATCAAATAAAGCGGAATTAATGTTAACATGCATCTATTTGATCACAATGAATACTTACAGGCATTTGAAAAATACACAGGAAACAGTTAAGAGATCTGGAGATGATGGCGTTAGCTCAAATGATCCATATTAGCGCCATAGTAGTAGCGGCGACCGCAGTGGCGCAGCGGGCGAGCGGCCGCCTGCGACGCAAGAGGTTGCGGGTTCGATTCCCGCTTCGGAACAAATTTGTGTATGATCTGCAGAAATTTGTTCCGTTGGTCGGGGTGTTTATGTATAATAAAAATTATCTATCTATGTAAGTATATAATGTATTAAATATATCAATCATCTAGTACCCATAACACAAGCTTTGAGTAGCTTACTTTGAGGCTAGATGATGCTGTGTGGATTGTCCAGCATTATTTATTTATTTATTTTTTATTTATAGTAAGTACACTGTTAATTTTTTTAAGACGTTGCATTCAATCTTGTTCTAAAAAACTGTGTGTCCGCAAAAAGCCAAAATCTAAAATATCGAAACAGGTTACTTCACGGTTTACTAGATTTTATTCGCGGACTTAAATCGAGTCCTATTTAAACATGTCAAAACATATATCGCTTCGAAAACCGGTCCTATTTGACATGGTCGCAACGCTAGCAATAAACATAGAAATTAGAATATTTTTTGTTCAATTCAGTTACGCTTTACAAAAACAGTTCTGCTACACATGTGTGCGTAAACTTTGTAGCGAATAATGGCTGCGTACACGCATCAAAAGGGTGAAAAATATGGCCGCAGAAAATAATATTTTAAAACGAGTGAAATGTATTGTTAGTAATGAAATAAAAATAATTCACATTGTAAGTACGAGGGGCCTGCCCTCCGGTTGTTGTGGCAGGAGCCATGTTGGAGAACATCGCCAGCCGTAACTTTTTTTTTTGTAGCCTGAAAATATTATATTTTTTTCCATTTTAAATTTCAGGCCAGTTATTTAGTTGTGAGAACTAATGAATTCTCACTGCTTTACTGTTGGGCTAATAAACATAATTGAAACGTCGTCGTGGCCCAGGCATGGTCGATATCTTTAGATCTCTTAATACTGAAAAACTGAACCAGTTTCTTGAGTTTGATCCCCATGGTATATCCCTTTAGTTCGCTTGGTACCACGTACCTAAAACTTTAGATTATTTTGAGGACGAGAGAAAATATTAAGACAGACTTAGATCGTAGAAGGTCTAATTCTGTCTTAATATTTTTATTGTAATTGTGGTTCTTTTATTTGATGACCTCAGTGGCGCAGCGGGCGAGAGTCCGCCTGCGACGCAAGAGGTTGCGGGTTCGATTCGCGCCTCGGAACAAATTTGTGTACGATCTGCAGAAATTTGTTCCGTTGGTCTGGGTGTTTTCTATGTATAATAAAAAATATCTATCTATGTAAGTATATAATGTATCAAATATATCAGTCATCTAGTACCCTAACACAAGCTTTGAGTAGCTTACTTTGAGGCTAGATGGTGCTGTGTGGGTTGTCCAGCATTATTTATTTATATTCAAATTGTTCAAACAAAACATAAAACTCGAGCTGAATGTTTTTAAACTTTGGAGGCAATGATGCTTCATTTAGCCTTTTTTTACAATCTACGCAGCATCCTGGGAATTAAACGAACAGATCGCGTCCGCAACACCATTCTGCGCTCCAATATTAAAATTTCTGACGTGGGACATAAAGCCGCTAGGCTGAAGTGGGACTGGGCCGGTCATGTCTGTCGCATGCCGGATGACCTGTGGGCTAAAACCACTACCGAGTGGTGCCCTGACACAGCGAGGCGGCGTCGCGGCAGGCCGCGCATGAGATGGCGGACGAGCTGGACGCCTATGAGAGGGACTGGCGGATAAATGCTCGTGATCGTAGTGACAGGCGGAAATGGGGGGAGGCCTTGGCCCAATAATATGACACCATGGGCTAAAGTAATAGTAAAGTAATAATAGGATAAAAGTTTGACCGCAATCTCACCTGATGTTAAGTGATGATGCGGTCTACAGTGTAGCCTTTACTACAGTGTTTAATTTTCGTTCTATTCGTGCCGTGCCTTTGGTAAAAGAGAACTTAACCTTTTTTGAGTGAGGTAAACAACTTAAAGCACGTACTAGATGAGCTGTAGGCACCATCTGATTTTAGTGTTTTAAGTTTACTGTATGTTCTAATTGTGTGCAATAAAGAATAAAGAAAGAATAAAGAATTAGTGAGTGTGGTGTATCGGAGGGTAGGTATTAAGGAAACGACCTTTCTAGTGCAAGGCAAGTTTATTACTGAACCACAAACAAGGTAGCGAGTATACGTATATACAGAACGCATAGGTAGGTAGACTAGATAGTAATGCTACGTTCATACACATCACTCCTTCCGTCCTAATTTGAAAACCTGGCGACAATAGAAAACATAAGTTATAACTTTTAAAACAAACATTATTCCTTATAATTAATAACAACATGTGATCGAGGTCTTAAGTTGTAGTGGTGACTAGCGGCATTCCCGATATGAGACGCAGACGGCTGCGCTTGCACTGACGGTGCCGACGGCGACGGTGCCGGCGGCGACGTCATAGAACGGCGCTGTGATCGCGAGCACCCGGGCTGCGGGCTGAGCTCCGTCTCCGCTACAACTCGGCTAGCTCGGCGCGGCGGCGATGCAATGCTACCCGAATCAGACTCCATCTCACTAATACGAGTAGGAGAAACGTTATGAGCCGGATTTGCGGTGAAACCTCCTCTCGACCCATTTGACGATAGGAGACGAGATGGCGTCTGAAACGCTACATGTGCCTCATCGCCCTCCCTTATCGAAAACCGTAACAGCTGATCGACATGCCTTCTATGTGTACCAAGACCTTCGATAGCAACACTGTACATTCTGTTGCCCAGACTACAGATAATTCTGCCTATCTTCCAAAAGGGTCTTCTTCCTTGATAACATCTTGCCCATACTTTTTGACCTTCATTAAATATTCTACTACTGTTCAACTCCAGAGCGGCACTGGCAGAAGCCGAACTCCTCATCGGTGGCAACACTAGATCCAAGCGACATCGCAACTCTCGATTAAACATGAGCTTTGCCGGGGTTTCGCTAGTGCTACAATGGGGGGTAGTACGGTATTCAAACAAGAACGATAATAACTTATCTGTAATCTGAGCACAAGACAGACTATTTTCAACATTTTGTAGAATACATTTAATCATCTTTTTACAAGTCTTAACCGAATTTTCGGCCTGACCGTTACTACAAGGATGGTATATTGGAGAAGTTAAATGCTTTATGCCCGCGTTTTTACAGAACCCAATAAACTCCTCATTACATATCTTTGGATCATTATCGGATACAATGACTTTGGGTAGGCCGAATGTAGAAAATAAAATTTTTAATTTTTGAATTAGGCATTTCGTATTTAAACCATTACCCATTATTAGGCACTCCAACCATTTACTGTAAGCATCGACCACGACCAGGAAAACCATTTGCCCGACCTGCATATAGTCGATGTGGACGCGCTCCCAGCTCGCGAGCGGGCGCGGCCACGGCGCGGGTGGCGCGCGCGGCGGCGACGCCTGCAACGCGCTGCACGTTGCGCAAGCGCGCACTAAGCCTTCAATATCGCTGTCTATTCCGGGCCACCACATCCTACTACGAGCCAAACATTTTGTTTTTACCATGCCGAAATGGCCCTTATGCAATTCTCTTAGCATCATTTCACGAAGTGAAAACGGAATTATTATTCTGTGACCTCTCATTAAGCATCCATCATCTACCTGCAAGTCTGTTTTACAATAGAAATACGGTTGAATATTCCTACAAGTAATTTTACGTGGCCAACCATTACGCACGTACTTCATGACTGTTTGCAAAGTTCGGTCGGACGCCACAGCAGCTTGTACCTTCTCATAGGAAATGGGTAAATTAGCTTCATTCAAAAAATTTATATAAGAAGCGCTTTCATCGATTTCTAACTCTATGTTATCGTCGCATACAGGAGCCCGAGAGAAATAGTCTGCTATCGCGTTATTTTCGCTTGTAATATAATCAATTTCGTAATTGTAAGCCGACAAATAAATAGCATAACGCTGTAGTCTCGAGGCTGCCATCACGGATACACCGTTCTTCTTACCGAAAATAGCTAACAACGGTCGGTGATCCGTCTTAAGTATAAATGGATTTTCCCTTCCATATAAATATTGGTGAAAATGTTTGACACCAAACACAATAGCAGCGGCCTCTTTATGAATTTGGCTATAATTACGCTCGCTTACGGTGAGTGACCTTGACGCATAGGCAACCGGTCGCTCAGCGCCCTTCTCACCCTGATGCAGCACGGCCCCGAGGCCTGATGGGCTCGCATCTACGCACAGCACGAGTCTCGCGGCGGGGTCAAAATGCACCAACACGCGCATAGACGCTAACTCACACTTAACTGTCTTAAATGCAGCTTCTTGACTTTTACCCCATACCCAAGTGGCGTCATTGCGAAGCAACTCATTTAATGGGGTCAGTAACGTAGATGCCTGGGGAATAAAATTTCTATAATAATTTATAACGCCCAAAAACCGTTTAACTTCTAACACATTAGTAGGACGCGGTGCCTCTGTAATCGCCCGTACCTTGTTAGGGCATGATCTAAGACCGGTTTTATCAATAACAAAACCAAGGTACGTAACACTCTCTTTGAAAAACTCGCATTTTTCGCGCTGTAATTTTAAACCAGCGTCTTTTAACCTATCCAATACCTCGCGAAGTCTGGCCATGTGAAGCTCTGTTGTGGGGCCCGTAATGCAAACATCATCGAGCCAGCAACTTACCCCTTCTATACCTACCAACAGCGTCTCCATAGTCCTCTGGAAAATAGCGGGTGCGTTTGCTAAGCCATAGACTAATCGAGAATATTTTAGGAGGCCGCGATGTGTACTTATAGTAGTAAGCAACTGTGACTCATCGTCCAGCTCGAACTGATTATATGCATTACTCAGATCAATCTTAGTAAAAGTCTCCCCACCCCCTAGCCTAGCAAATACTTCCTCGATACGGGGCATAGGATACTTATCGATGTGTAAGTCTTTATTTAACGTAATTGAGTAATCGCCTGCAATTTTAACCTTTCCGTTATCTTTTAATACGGGTACAATGGGGGTAGCGTAATCTGAGTACTTTACCGGCACTAAAATACCTAACCCTATTAATCGATCAATCTCTGCGTCAACTCTGCTTTTTAATGCAAACGGTACTGATCGTGGCTTAAAAAACTTTGGATTAGCGCCTTCTTTTAATGATAATTTTACTTTAAACTTATTAAACCTCCCTAAGTCATCCGTCCATAGATCCTCATAAGATTTCACTAACCTCTCAGTTTCGGTTTTGTACTCTCTTTTATCTACACATATATTTTTGATGTCTGTAGAAGTTAAATTTAATTTAAACTTGTACATAAAATCACGCCCTAGGAGTGGCGCTCCGCCATTTTCAATAACAAAGAATTTAATTTTTTCCTTCACATTGTTGTAAACCACGTCTTTCATAAAAAATCCAAGTGGCATGATTTTGTGTCCATCATAAAAACACATCCTAAGCTTACAGTTAGTCAAACGATTTGTTGCAAAGTACTGTCTATAAAACTGTTCTGAGATAACGGATACCCCTGCGCCTGAATCTAATTCCATAGGAATAACCCTCCTGTCAATGCTTACACGTACAATAATCGGTTTATAATTATCGTACCTTATATTATACAGGCTACACTCCTGGCAGTTCTCGCATTCCTGGATACTGGAGTCATCTTCGACGTTTATGTTATTCACTCGCGCCTTACAGACTTTTTTTAAATGACCCTTCACTCCACAAACACGACACGTATAATTTTTAAAACGGCATTTTTCGACACTATGATTTTTTAATCCGCACACTGGACATCTCTGAGTTGCCGCGGCGCCAGCGCCAGCGATCTCCTCGCGCCCGGCGGCGGCGGCCGGCTGACGACGGCAGGCGGCGGCGGCCGCGCTGCCTCCAGCCGCGCCCGCTGCGCTGCCGCGCCCGGCGACGCCCGCAGCGCCTGGTCCTCGCTCCCTTGCGCTTGCGCCTCCGGTCCACATACGATAAATCGGTTCTTCTTTCACGTCGCTGGCCATTACTACTGTAACGGATTCCTTCCCCTGACGAGCGCTTGCCGCTTGCTCGGCCAATTCTAACGCACGTGCCATGGTCAATTGCGCCGCATCTCTTTCAAAAAGCTTATCGCGCTCCGGTCCAGTCGCCAGACCCAGGACAAAACGGTCTCGAAGGACAGTTTCCAGGGAGGTACCAAAGTCGCAATGAATTGCTAGACCTCTTAGTCGTGCCGCCCATTCTCCCAAAGTTTCGTCTGACGCCTTCATGGCGCTATAGAATTTCGCCCGATCGGCAAAAGAACAACGCCTCGGCTTGAAATGCGCATTAAATTTCTTCACCAAATCAGCATAGGGAAGCGTATCCAACTCAGTAGGAAACACAAGATTTCGCAGAAGACGGTAGGATTCGTCGGTTAAATGCGTTATCAAAATTGCACTTTTGTTCGCTTCTTCCACTGCGTTTACTTTGAAAAACTGATCAAGGCGTCCTAAATATACCGACCAGTCTCCCGTCTTGTGATCGAAATCCGAAATACTTCCTAAGTAATTAGTCATTTTCGACATCACCAAACTTCACGCGCGGGTAACCACCTCGTTGCCAAATGGTGTATCGGAGGGTAGGTATTAAGGAAACGACCTTTCTAGTGCAAGGCAAGTTTATTACTGAACCACAAACAAGGTAGCGAGTATACGTATATACAGAACGCATAGGTAGGTAGACTAGATAGTAATGCTACGTTCATACACATCAGAGTGTGATTCCCAAGCGCAGTACATATTCCCAGAAGGCCAGCGGCATGAAACTTTCACACGGCATTTTTAGCCCCAAACAGTGAATCGGGGGATACGTTTATTGTTTCAGTGTAAATCTGTTCAAAAACAAATACTACTAGGTAGGTACCTACTTAAAGTCTTGTAGAGCATAGGATTAGAAGGATAAGCCAGGATTTCACGAGTTATCACCAAAATAGGACATTTTATAACTACTGAGATATTTTATTGAAATGGATTTATACAACGTGTTTTTTTGGATATCCCATAACTCTAGGGTTATATTCTGTAGGTAAAAAAAATACTAAAACTCCTAGAATAGGTGGTCCCAAAATGCATAGTTTCGGACATATCATCAATCATAATTAGATTCCTCAATGTGTCTAGGTGTCCAAGTTTCATTGAAAAATACGAGTTCATTTTTATTCAAACCATATTTAAAGCTAAGAAAATTTTGTCATATTTCACGTAAGGGTCATATTACATTAATAATTGTGACTTTATCGAATTATTTTGTATGAAAAATGAAAAAAAAAAGATGATTGAAACATAATTCATAATGCCAGTTGATTCTTTGATATAGTCTCAATCATACCCTGGAGTTATGGGATATATAAAAAAACACGTTGTATATATAGCTATGTTCAGTTGTGTTTTAAAAAAGTTTTTTATAGTTTTTTTGTTAACGAAGAGATGGCCCACCTCATGTTAAGTGGTAACTATCAAATATAAGCAAGCATTGCCTCGCAAGTCGCTATGAACGTGCCCTACGACGCTCCCCCTGTGTCCATCAACTTGAAGCCTGTAATTTCATTTCACCGGCAACACACACGCAACGCTTGAAACCGTAACACAGACGCAGAAATAAGCTCGTAAATAAAGTATAAAGATGTCAAAAATAGCCAAGTCACTGCTCTACTTCCGACCACACATTCATACAACCTCGTACAGTTTAATACACCACAATACATTAACGGTTTCATTCGAGAAATCAATTCACGCGAGTGGCGGGTATTATGTGCAGCAGGTACAGGTAGCGACAAAAGTAGGCGGAACATTTCCAGTTCAATTTCATCAAGTTTAAATTGTCCTGTTTAATAGTTATAATTACAAGGTTAGCTTACTAAATACTAGTAGCGCCCTGCGGTTTCACCCGCGTAGTTTTAAATTCCGGCATTCCCACGGGATAAAAGTCTATTTATTCCAGACTAATCTCTGTGCCAATTTTCACTAAGATCCGTTCAGCCGTGCTGGAGTTATAGAGTAACAAACATCCATCCTTCCATACTTACAAACATTCGCATTTATAATTTTAGTAGGATAGCATTATAATCAAACAGGTATTATTTAACTATAATGCTTTTCAATTAAACGATATTTTTTTGCAATACCTACTGACAATTTATACTGTATAATATGAGACTTAAAAAAGTAGTAAACATTTATGAATAAGGCCAAAATTAAATATCGTCAAATTAAAAAGCTGACTGTACAATTGATTGTAACATTTGTAACAGTGGTGTTATACTAAGGGTTGGTCCACACACGTCTACGGAAACATGGTGATTTATTTAATGGCGTGTACACACGGGCGGCTTTGTGCGGACAGACAATACCCCTAAATTGAGATGTCACATTTGCTACGCATTCTGGTCGGCGATTCGTTCAAATCTGTGGGATCGATAACAAAAACCTTAGTAATAGATAAATAAAGTCAAATAACACAGGCGAAATATACACATAACCATTAAAAAATCTTTAGACTTTATTGCTGTCGAAATAAGGGTGAGTTTTGGTTCAAGAAATGGTAAAGAGGCGGTTGTATTTTTGACCATAAATCATTACAGTTTTTCGCTAAGGGTTGCCGCCGATGTGTGCCTACCCTAAAATGGCTATATCGTTTTTGATGTGGTATAACTTATGTTTTATTAACAATAAAAACATGCAATAAATTAAGTTTTACTCGACGGTTCACTTTGAAAACTGTAGTTCAAAAAGTCGTGGTACAAATTAAAATAAATTACGAATAACAACAAAATGTTGTAGGAAGGATTTTTTTCGGTTTATGTATTCTACATAATATTTAAAAAGGTATCATCATCATTTCAGCCTGTTTGCACCACTTTAGTACGCCACTCTTTCCGGTCCCTTGCAAGTCTCATCCATCCATTTCCAGCACTTGCTACAATGTCATTTGACCAACGGGCGGGTGGTCTGCCTCTAGGTCTTTGAGCATCCCTTAGCCAGCATTCCGTTGTCGCCTTCGTCCATCTCCCGTCGTCCCTTCTTGCCAAGTGTCCTGCCCACCTCCACTTCAGTTTCGCGATTCGCGTCATCCTCCAGTGCTTCTTTGAAAAAAACGGGTCTTGATCAAACATTGAGTAAATCAATCAGATTTATTTTATCATGCACTTGCCCAGTCCATCTTAGGATACTGAGTTGTGTCTTGGGGCGGTACCAAACGTATACCCTGTTTTTAACTTACAGGGTATAAGTTTGCAAGCACAACGCTCACTTGTACTTGCTTCTTATTTTTTCTATATCCTGCTGGATTTTAGAAGCTTATCGTTTCAAAAGAACATAGCTCTTAGAAGAGCAGTAGCTGGTAGAATCAACAGCTGCTAGTGATGGACAATACAGTATCTTGAATGGCGACCACACACCAGAAGATGAATCGTAGGAAGCTAAGGAAATTCGCGGTAAGTCTAGAGTAGTATGAGAAGGTAATTTATAGTCTCAAAAATAAGTGTAATAGTGTATAGGCACTGCACTTCAGACTTATTCACTCTTTTTGGCGTGTTTCTTGGGAGAACATTTGGAGAAGCCTGTTTTAGGCTGATCATGATGATCGTAAAACTTCTAATACATTTTAACATAATCTAAATAGCCTAACTTTCTATAACTCAATAAACATTCAAAATAACGATCCAATCCGCACGGCTACTAGAGAGCCGTAAGCTCTTTTCATTTGAACATAAACAGAGGCCATAGACCATAAACTGTATAAAGAGCCCGAATTCCATTACTAATTTAATCGAATGATTATAGAATCTCGTTAACAAAACGATTCTACGTCTGGTACGTCACTAGTGTTGGGACATCACTAGCTTTTGTATCTTAATCGGTACTTAAACGATAAGGTACCGTATTTATTACAGTAAATGATGATGATGCCGTGTTCTTTGGGAGCGGTAGCGCTATTCTACACTGGTGAGATTCGCGTGACTTTGATCGCATTATTTTACAGCTTTACTTACATAGTAATAACCATTCTAGTTTATAATAATGTAGCTTAAAGCCAAGGAGAACTTAAAAACGGTAAATTCAGAGAATAATATTATGTCAATTTAATAAGATAAAGATAATAATATAAAAAGAAATGTTAATATTTAGTGGAACGGAAGATAGACCGACGTTTTTTATGAACAACTTTATAAATCAAAATTAATCTATTTATTTTTAAAAAATAATATTTAAAATACTTATGTACCTTACTTTGTCAATTTTCAATTTAGCAATCGACGTATCAAACTTTGTCCTGTTTTTTTTTCGGTACCTATTAAGAAAGATTAAACTTATCTAATTAACGAGATTAACTACCTATTAAATTTAATTTAAAACCTCGGCCTACCTCCGTGTGGCTACCCCCTATCTACCTCCGTGTGGCTACCCCCTATCTACCTCCATGTGGCTACCCCCTATGCAGGGTTCAAGTGATACTCACCGCACACCTAACAACTATGTATGTACGTAAACTAAACCATGTGTAAGCAATAAAATATTGAATTGAATTAAATTGAAAAAGCTTATTCATTTTCATCTCTCTTTTTCACTCGTCTAAGAGAGTATATAAAACCTGTTTGCTCCTGTCCGTCATTTTTTCAGAAAACTAGCCAGTGTCAAGTAGAACAACAATGTTTGTGTATTCGTTTTCTGTCATCTATCGAAGCAACATAGCATTTTCAATTTAATTGTTTTTCTAGTGTTTTTTTGAGTTGTATTGTGTAATTTTGGTGGTATTTTAACCAACATTACTTGTGGTCTTAGCACAAAGTGTAAGCATTTGAAATGAAAGTATATTATATGATATCGTGATTTGACCGAAAATGTTTCAAATGTCTTGAAGAAACCGCCACCATTTTCTTCAAAACAATTGACTGACTCGACTGACGTGACTAGAAACATAGCAAAGAGCATATAATCTCTATCACTTGACACTGGCAAGATTGTCGATAGACAGGAGCCATAAAGATGTTTGTGTCTAAACGTATCTATATCTAAATTCCTTGGCTTGTGTAGCCTGCCAAAATATTTCTTACTACGCCATCCGACGGTAAAAAATAAACTTATTCAGGTAATTTATTCCAATGTTTAGGTGGTGTAGTTAAGATAACCTTAAAATTGCTTCCAAACGTCCAAATACAGAATGGAAAACCACTTGATTTAATCCAAAACGCCTCAACATCATTTGGGGCCTATACCATGCAACCTTAAAAGTATAGACACAAAAAAATACACTACAATAGGCACTGAACTCGGCTTGTCTTGCGTAGTAGCTATTCAATTCAATTCAATACTTTTATTTCAGATAGTAGGTAAGTAGGTACATACATACGTCCATAAACAAATAAATAGTAAAACATAAAATATATAACTACAAAATTAAATAACCACAACACATAAGTACACACAATTAATCATGCGAACCGCATATGCGCTCGCGTCCAATACTCCATAAAGAGGCATGCGGTGTCTAGCCTCTCTGCAATGATATGTAGGTAACTGTTGGAGCTATCGCGCACCCGCCGCGTCAGGGACGCTGATCTTTTGCGCATTACCGCCGCGAATCCATCCACTTGTGCGTCAGCAAACATTCCCGATGCGTTGCAGAGGCGCGGTAGCCCCATCAGCACCCTAAACGCATTGTTGTTGATACGCACGGCATCCCAGGACTTTTTCGTATGCTTAACCCATAGGCTACACGTATAAAACGATTGGCAGTATGCCCTGAACAATGTCGCTATGATGCTATTCTAGTCCATGTCTATATGTGTTCAAAGTGATCCTAGTGATTCAATTAAATACAAACTGTTTAATTTGGTGCCCGCTGCTGAACTTCACCATCGCACCACACGCCGCAAAACAAAATTCCATCCTTACCACCTGGATGGCTGGTTCTCCTCAACTACTTTTTCTACCTTTTACGCCTTTTTCTGCCGCCAAGCAGCAACGCTGTGTTTCGGTTTGAAGAGTGTGGTCGCCGGTGTAATTACAGGCACATGAGGCTTAACATATGTATGCCTCAAGTTGATGGACGCAGGGCAGTGCATCGTAGGGCACGTTCCTATTGTGCGTGACCTACGGGGCAATGTTTTGTTTTTAGGTGATGGTTACCACTTAACATCAGGTGGGCCATCTGCTTGTTCCATCAGCTAGTTGTATAAAAAAAAACTACTCGTTTCTCACGGTCATTTTTACCTCGAACGAGTAAGTTGTGGAATGAACTTCCCCCTGCAGTGTCCCTCGGAGTTACGACATGGGGTCCTTCAAAAGGCGGGTTTATCACTTCTTAAAAGGCCGGCAGCGCATCAGCAACGCCTCTGGTGATGCAGGTGTCCATGGGCGACGGTGACCACTTCCCATCAGGTGGCCCGTGTGCTCGTCTGCCTGCTTTGGCATAAAATATTTCAAAATGTGGGTATGTGAAAATGTCATGTCTACTCGTACCTCTGACTACCACCTTTAGACGTCCTCAAAGAATCTGGAGTTGGTACTTAGTCTAAAATATCTGATTTGAGGGGATAATCATCTACTGTGTCAGGGGATTCAAGTCTTCATGCTGTTTCAGATTCAGTTTTTTTAATTTTTGCAACGAACGTAATTACTTGGCTGCAAAATTCATAATATTATAAATTTTGTATTTATTGTAGAAGCATAATCCTACTAATATCATAAACTCCAAAGTTTGTAACTATGGATGGATGGATGGATGTTTGTTACTCTTTCACGCCGGAAAGGCTGAACGGATCTGGATTAAACTTGGCAGAGAGATAGATTATTGTCTGACAAGCTATTTTTTATCCCGTGGGAATACCGGGATTTATATCTGCGCGGGTGAAACCGCGGGGCGCAACTAGTTTATTATAGAAGCATAACTTGTTAATAAATAATGTTTACTTACACATACATATATTACTACACACTACATATATTATGAATAGCTATACTATAACAGAACATCTAAATTTATTTTCATTTTTCTTTCACACAAAATGATGAAATATGACTAACATACGAGTACAACAAAGTCGAGACAATAAACTACCATTTGCGTTTAACTGTAACGGGGCCCTCGCTGTCTCAACCTGATCCCATAAAAATAACTTGAAGATCCAATGAGGAACAGAATACCGCGCTGGTGTCGCCGGGATATATTGCTAATGAAGCTGTGGTACGCATTAGCTACCTACATGTACGCCACTTTATTGGGGAGACAAAAAGTGACCATTGTTGAAGACGGTACGAGATTTTTATTCCTTGATATCGTTACGCCGATTAGACCTTTTCGAGACTCTCCTAGATTTAAAATATATATACCTATTTTAATTAAACTCTTATATTAACATACAATGACCCTTTTTAGACCTTCCATTTACAAAAGCCAAATGTGTCTGATTGTCTCTGACTTACAATGTTGTACGCCGAGACTTAACGAAGAAATCATGAATCTGGCTTTTTTAAATAACAATAACGCTATTGAGTTACTGCTTAAAAAAAAGGAATCGTTTCCGTGTTCAACGTAACATAACTCCTGGCTGCTACACAAACTTACTAGAATATTTCAAACTTTCGTTTACAAAAAAAAATAACAACCAGACATCGTAAACATGTTTAAGAATTTTTGCTACTACAAAAATAATGAAATGTTTACGACACTTCGCGAGCGTAGTGGGGAAAACATACGATAGACTCACACTAAACTTTAGGACAAGATTACCTATGCAAATTCGTAAAACAATGGAAACAGTGTCCGCCCAACAGTCGGCCGCTAATAGCCGCTCCCGTCAACGGCTCGATGCGACAATTAATATTCAAATTAATATGTGTTTGAGACGTTACTCCAAATAGTGCGGTTGTCCACAGGCGCGGTGTCGTCGAAATCGACACGGCTTTATGAATAGATGTTGCCGATATCACGTCTCTGGAAAAACAGTTGCTGGTGTAGGATACTTCTTCTGTATTTATGAAAATCTTATAGATCATGAGGATCAAAAATCGTGACGTCGCGTCGCGACGTTTATTACTGACATCATTGTTTTTTCATCGATGATTTTTTCATATATAGCTTAATTTTAATATTAAAATGTAATATAATTAATGCATAATGGTTCAGACAGACATACCATTTTATTTTTTAGCTATTTTTTATTCTTTACCTGTAAATTTACTGCCAATAAATTAGGTATTAGGTAGGTTTAACTTCAAGATTTAGACCAAGTCACCAAGACTTAGAAATGGTAATCAAAAACTCTTGAAACATTGAACATGGAGCCTTGAGATCGGTTCCTGTGGACAATCGCCCGACTTATCTCATCGAAGTGATGGCCCGTTTCAAACGTTATGTTTACGATACACTCAGCTAACGAACTGTTAATGCTGAACCAAGTTGTTTTGTTTTCATAACAAGGTAGATTTCTAAGAGTAGTAGAGCTCTTTGTCAAGGGCTCGTCCGGGAAAGTACTACCACCACCCCTTTCTCTGCGCCAAGGAGCAACGCTGTGTTTCGGTTTGAAGAGTGTGGTCACTGGTGTAAACAGGTTACAGCCTCATGCCTCAAGTTGATGAACGCAGGGCAGTGCATCGTAGAACAGCCTATCGTGCGTGACTTACGAGGCAATGTTTTGTTATAGTTTAGTTTTCTACAACATATAGGTAAAACGTTTGACCGCAATCTCACCTGATGTTAAGTGATGATGCGGTCGACGATGTGGCATGTTTACCTAGAAAATACCTGTTCACTCTTCTCTATCAGCAATAGCTATATTATTAGCTATTGCAATAGCAATAGCTCTTCTCTATAGTTATCTATTAGCTTTAGCAAGTCTATTCTCGTTTGGATCTAAGTCACCTCGAAAAGGTGCTAGCCTTGATGCACCCTTCACCAAACACACACACCTTCACAGATCAAACAATGGGCCCGAAAAGACGCACCTGTTCCAGCCAGCTCCACTAATTGGGGCGGGGCTAATGAGCGTGACTAGGTTTTTAGTCTGTGCCTTTGTTCGGCCCGTGACGTGCCCTGTCATTGTGCTACCGACGACGCGGGTACTGGAAGTGAACGTTGTAAAAAGCTACGTAGCTCACTCCTTCACTGTGAGCTCAGTATCTCGACACAGAGGTAATTTTTAGTTTTTTTCGTGTTCTCGTATTTCTCGTCTCGTAGTTCTCCAGATCCTCCTATACATATTATAGCCCCTTATCAAATCTCCATATGATACAGGTTGCATGCTGATTTTTTAGGCCATGAAAACCTTGACAGGCTTTAGGACTACAAAACCAGGCAGCCAACGACGGCTTGACGTGTCTTCCGAGGCACGGAAACCCTCAAATGAGAATACCACTATGTCAGCCATCCTACAAGCAACCTACCACAAGCACTTTGGATATTACTTAAGGCACATAGGTATACTACTAGGAAAGCAAACTTTTCAGTAAGAAAACTTGTATCGATTAAAATGAAATGATTAATAAACTGTGTGCAATTTGTTTGCACACAACTTGGTTGATTGTGATTTTTCAAAAATGAGTTCAGTGATTTTATATCTTACATAATTATAAATGCGAGCGAGAGGTACGTTAGCGGATGTCTTCGCCTTAAGTTAAAAATACAGTTGATATATTAATTTACTTAGTTCCTTTCCCTCCGAACAAACATAATCACTATAACTAGGTACACGTAACAATACACTGAGTAATACCTCTAACGGCTGTGTAAAGAGATCTCACTCAAACAACTATTTGCATGCATACAAAGAAATATTTTGTCGGTCATTCCGTTATTATGTTATAGTCCTTCTACACGTGCTGGCCAGTCCTGCCAGCAGTTAACCATCAAATTTATCAAAAGGTATCTAAATATATATAACTCAAAGGTGACTGACTGACTGACTGACATAGTGATCTATCAACGCACAGCCCAAACCACTGGACAGATCGGGCTGAAATTTGGCATGCAGGTAGATGTTATGACGTAGGCATTCGCTAAGAAAGGATTTTGATCAATTCTACCCCCAAGGGGATAAAATAGGGGATGAAAGTTTGTATGAGATTTTCAAAGTAAACAAGCGCGAGCAAAGCCGCGGGATCAGCTAGTTTATTGGATAAAATTACAAGTATCAATTTGAAACGTCTTAAGGTGAAGACAAGAGCTAATGTGACTCTCGCTCGCACGTTTTGACTTATTGAAGGATATAAAATCACAAAACCAATTTTCGAAAAATCACAAACAACCATTTTATGTGCAATCACATTGCGCACAGTTTAGTAAAAAAATTATTTTGATCGGTACAAGTTTTCCTACTTCAAAGTTTGCTTTTCTATTTTCGTACATAAGCAAACTTTTGAGTAGGAAAACTTGCATCGATCAAAATCAAATTTTTACTAAACTGTGTGCAATGTGATTGCACATAAAATGGTTGCTTGCGATTTTTCAAAATTGTATTTAGTAATTTTATATCTTTCAAAATGTAGAATCATGCGAGCTAGAGGAATATTAGGTGTTGTCAACGCCTTAAAGCTAAGGTGAATCTAGGCGCCAGTTCCGCGCGACCAAAGCCTGGGCAGCAAACTTACCTACGGTTTGGTTGGGGTCACACTGAGTCAACTTTGAAGACAGGCTACCAAAGTTAAGTTGAATTAATTTGGGTGAACTTCTATTAGCATACAAAAAAACTGGTGAATTGACTTGTGATTTACTTTCTCTGTGGTCGGCACTTCATAGCTGAAGATCGTGGTCACTTAAAGATGTCTTTCCTGTACTGGAGTGGACTGCTTGTCTCCAGCGCTTTTGATTAGTGGCCATTCGGACCACATCGCAGAACTGGTATCTCCCTTCTTTAAGCTGGTCCGTCCATCTGTGATTTACTTTACTTGTTATTTACCGTGATTGTATTTATGTATGTAATCTACTTGTATTTTTTGTAGTAGTATACTAGAGATACAAAAGTGTTTCATTTGTACTACCAGTTGAACTTCTTAGTGGAACTGGTGACACGGAGACCGTTGGCCGTTTTTACCTCTAAGTAACGGAACCCTTAAAACATAAAAGTGCTGAATAATATTGTGTAATAATATTGTTGTGTTAGGTATCTATAACAAAAGATAAAACACCAAAATGAATTATTGTTTACGTAAAACATAAAATAATCTTGTTATCGATAGCTTAGGCCGTGATAGGTATCTGCTAGCTTATCAATTGTTTATCTGGATTAAATCATATCCGTAAGTTACTGGCGAAACATATAGTTCTTTCGAGTATTCGGAATAACTAGACAATAATAAAAATGTCCGAAAATAGGCATTTTTGATGTTGACTAGAAAATTCAATTCATATGAAGAATTTTTGTGTAGGTAGGTACTTACTGTAAAACGAATAAAAACGCAATATACAGCTACTTATGCAAGTATTTACAAAATGTTAATTTAGACTTGTTAAAAACTTTGTTACTCGCTTTGTAAGACGTTATAAAGTAATCCTTGTGACTCAATTAAATAAATATACCAATAGAATTTCACTTTGAACTGGATGTTTTTTAATACAAAAATATTGTGACTGTTTTACTAAGCGGCAGTTAATCCATATTTTATGTTAAAATAATTCTTTTCATAGAAATTACAGACAGGAGCGACAAAATGGTGACAAATAAGGAGAAGAAGAAGTGAGGTGGCAGTGTGCACCTTGATAAGCACAGAATGTCGGCGCCTCACATGGGCTATGTTGGCTCCAGTTGTACTGTTGGATCCAACTCTTCAATGTGTGGATTGATCTCGGAGAGTTATTAGACATACTACAGATGGCTCAACCAAATTAGAGCGAAGCTTGGGCGCAAAGTTGAATCCAATGTGTGGCGCCGGCATAACAGGCTAACATTCAATTAAACGTCCAAAACATGTAAAATGACAGTTGCATAGTTTCGTAAGTAATTTGTGTTCTGTGTCCATATCTCCAAAATCGAAAGCAAACCACCATTGTATAGGAAATATAATATTGTCACATTAGCCGTCACAAAAGTCCATATCTGGCATCATCGTTACAACAATGCAGCGAAGGTACAAAAGAAATCATATTGTAACGGCGTGCAATTGCACTCAAAGCTTTATAAACTATGTATGAATCTGTTGCTATGCGTGCGAATTTGACCCCTATGTCAATATCTTCTAAAGCCTCCTAATATGAATTGCATATTTTGTAAAATATCATTTTTTATTGAAAATGTTTTAGAGAATACTAAAATTATTGTAGTGATTATAAAATTCAAAATACATAATATTTAAATCACTAATTTGAAACGTCTGAAAGCTATGTGAATCTAGGTGGCATGACAGTTCTACCAAGCCTGGAAGAACAGGCATCAAACTCTATGGCTTGGTTCCTACCGTTCTTTTGTATGATTGGGGGTTCAAATTCCGGTGTTTTCATTGGATCCATACTGTATACCTTTCTCCAGCGCAATAAAGCATATATTACCCTGACGCTGGTCTTAGGGTGACATAGAGCGACCCAATCTAGGGAATATCGTTATAATAAAACGATCGTATTTCCCCTGATAACATCTCTGTGGGGTAACCAAATAATTGATAATCCTATTCAGTGTTTGGGAAATATGGAATAAAAGATTTTTTTCGATAAATAAAGTTCTCAAATGACTCAAACGTGTCATCTTCCGCGGTTGTTTCATGTCCGGCCGGCGTTTTAGTTGGCCATTGTAAAAATAATTACGAATAAAAAATTACTAAAATTTATAAACTGCCTACAAGCGTCTTCAGTGAGTCTTGCGACTTTGGGGCTTCCGTATTCGGCTAGATAATATATTTTATTGACTTCAAAAACTTCGAAAACATCCAAAAATTATTAATCAACTCATTACGAGCGCCTTTTTCTTCCAACTTCTCATTTCAGGAGTCCATATAGTCAAATATAATACTTCTTTTATTTTGTGTCAGAAATGTTGCTTCAAGAATCATAAATGTTCTACGAATAAATAATAATAATATTTATAAAATTCTTATCTCACGGCAATGTTGCGCAATTACAATATAAAGATAACAATCGGAGTCCAAAGGACAACAATATGTGAAGTTGAGTGAAAAATAATATGTTTTAAGATTGTTATCTGTTTGTCGCTATCATTCAGCCTTTGCAGCGATTTGGTGTCAAGTTACCTTACATTTGTTATAGTTACTATTACTTTTAAATAACAACTTTATACTCGCTTTTTGGAATTAATTCAAAATGAATAACAAAAGAACATGTTTCATCATAAATAATTTTGAAATGGATTGGTAAATGTACGTATAATGACTGTGTCTAATGTCTAATTCATTTTTTTAGAATCTAGCTCTCTAGCTGGAGGATTGTATAGCTTTATAGAAGTTAATGGCGGGACAGAAGCAAAACATTAATCTAGAAAATATATTGAAGAATTTACAGTCCTGATTACCTATTCAGGTTATTGTTAAGAACACCTGAAGTTAAGTGGTGGCCAACTATATTATTTTATTTGAACTTTCATCCGGACACTTCATCAGACTACCTACGAACTACTCTTCATTAAAAGCTTGGGACTGAACTATGCTCCAACTCATTACAAAATAAACAATTATGTAGGTCCATATTACTTTGTAGAGGATCATACAAAAAAAACGCTAGAAACCAAGCTTAGTTTCGTGCCAGTTCTAGGCTGTGGTCTCGACGAACTGCCGGTAGATTCACCTGGTATAGAAGACGTTTCAAAGTGATCCCTGTGATGTACTGAATAAAGATCATTTTGATTTTGATTACTTATTAAGTCAACGCGTATAATAATTATCTCTGATAACATTTAGTTCGCCCGTGTCGTTGTTATCATACAATTATTTAACTAATCTCGAATTAGGCAGTTTATTTCTTGTCGTGTCTTATTTTTACGTTACGTTTATTTTCCTCATTTCAAGCATTTGTCAAATGTTTTAGAACTTTTTAGATTCTGCGATATGTTGGTTTCCTCACGAAGTTTTGGAAACCTCCAGGAAGAGGCCTACATAATATAATACTAGTTGCGCCCCACGAATTTCACGCTGCGCGGATTTCACCCGCGCAGCTTTGAATCCCGGCATTCCCACTGGATAAAAAGTAGCAAATGTGCTATTCCAGACTAAAATCTATCTCTCTGCCAAGTTTCATTCTGATACGTTCAGCCGTTCCTTAATTACAAACTTTCGCGTTTATAATAGTCGTAGGATTCAGGACAGAGGCTGACTGTGACGTTGGTTGTGATTCATACATGTTATAATAATGTAAAGTACAATATTTAAATACAAACTGATTACTTTGTAAGACGCTGCATAACCCGCTCCTTTAAAGCGGGGTAGATAATGCGTATTATCTATAGGTACATATTATCTACTTACAAACATAGGTACAGTCATGACATGAGGTAAGTAGACCGTACAGTACTGTACACGTACACAGTCGGACTGAGTTCCGAACAGACAGATGTGGAGATAGGATGTCCATCTGACAGTGACAGGTAACGCACCAGTTTTGACACTTGACCTGCGGTGACCATGATATAGGAACGTTTGAAAAACATTCGACAGAATGCATAATAATTTTATCTTGTATCATTCTGCTAATATAATCTTTGTTCTGAAATTATATGGACAATTGGTTACTGCAGTCATCTAAGAGCACACGAAAGGCAAATGAATACATAAGCAGAAACAATATCGCCGTAGCCGAAGCCGGCATGGATGACATCATATCATCATACGCCAAAGTCATCATCGTTCACCGCTGTTCGGCTCGAAATTTTGAGGGTACCTATATTTTCTCTTGACTAAGAAAGAAGTTCTTTAATTTCAACAGGGGCTGTAGCACCGTCATTATAAGCAGTCTGAAGAAGTCTTTGTCAATCCATTTTTACAATGTCGTCGGTCCCACTGTGGCAAGTATCTCGCTCGCCACCACCGATGTCGAATAGTACGTGTAAGTCCTACATTCGTAAATATCCTCGTCACTCTACTTGACCTCCTACCACGCGGCAACGCAAAGCACATCTATGCTTGACCGCCAACAATTCTAAGCACGCCAAAACCACCTCTATTTACACACACCAGCGGGTGTATCGGGTGATATTCCTCTGAAGACGATGCCGATATGGAGCTGTCAGGTAGATAATTTTGACAGGTTTTTGACAGTTCACGCGCGCTCGGCTACTGAAGGATGGTAGTCGGCGGCACCGGAGAGCCTGCCACTCATAGTTTGTTTTGGTATTTGACTGCAATGAAAAATAATTTAAAATAGACATACCTAGACATTTTATTTATTTTCATTTATTTAACTAAAGTCGAGACGTGAGCTAATTCTACAAGTCATCATGTTTTGTTATTTGTTTATTGTGTATTAAGTAGGTACACAAAACATGTGATAGTGGAATAGATACGTAAGTAGGTACATGAAAACACAAACTCACAATAGAGTAATAAAACATGACGTATTAGGCGCGACATAGACGCGAGAACACCGCAACTGTTCTAGCGATTTCGTTCTATGTATGAACGTTCTCTAGGTATGTTATTTATGTGTGTTGGTACATCCAGCCGAAATAGCACGAATGACTTTTTGCTACTCTGGGAAGACCACGAAAGGACCACGTCATTTAAATAGCATAGAACGTTCGTACGTAGGTACTCTACGTGTTGAGTACGTAAGTAGGTTCGTAGTTTTTTTTTCTTATCGCTGAATTTACTGATCACTAAGTACTCAGTACAGGATCCCAGAGAATATTTTTGAGGTAAAAATGCGCCTCATCAAGACAGGAAAATTCAAACCAGCTAAAAAAATATATCGTTATCACTCTTATGCCGTAACCAGCAAAATTGTCTCTAGTAAGTTGGAATCACACGAAAACAACCCATGAGTTTAAATTGCTAAGGTTGAAAATGACTCCTGCAATTTTTTTCAGGCGGTATTGCACAATATGCTAACATTGAATCAAGTTTATTACGAAATAAGCCAATGTTTGGACGTGAAGCTGATAACCTGAACAAGCAATCATTGTTTTCTGTCTCAGAACTGTCTTGTAGTTAGATGGCTTCAACTAGGCTTCAACCAACTTCAATCGAATTTTTAAGGAAAACTCGTTCGAGTCAAATTTTTGCTGAACTGTGTGTATGGTTGATTTCCATTTTTCATAAATAAGCTCAGTTTCAAGTTTTTTTATGTTGAAATGCGCTTTGACAGCCTCCCCCCTTTTTTAAATTTTACAATCATCCGACGGTGACAAAAATACTATCTGATATAAACGTTTTTATATCTATGAGTACTAACTTATATCTTTGACGTGATAGTCGTAGGGTATCTTACCTACCTAGCATAACATTCGCTTATTTTATGCCGTGTCATGCATGATAGTCTAATAACTATTGTGACTGCATGCACGTATCACATTAGTCTTTACGTGCTTAAAGATTTTTTTATAGATATAATATACCAGGCCTAGTTGTAAAACTCTTATCAATGTGGACCTCTGTGGCGCAGCGGGCGAGAGTCCGCCTGCGACACTAGAGGTTGCGGGTTCGATTCCCGCCTCGGAACAAATTTGTGTACGATCTGCAGAAATTTGTTCCGTTGGTCTGGGGTGTTTTGTAAGTATATAATGTATTAAATATATCAGTCACCTAGTACCCATAACACAAGCTTTGAGTAGCTTACTTTGGGGCTAGATGGTGCTGTGTGGATTGTCCAGCATTATTTATTTATTATTTTTTATTATACTGAAGAATTGCAATTTTCGTTAACTTGTTAATATAATTCACATTTAAACACTTCTTATCATCGACAAGTACAGTGCGCGTCACGCAAAAAATACGCCGAAAGGAGAGGGAGGGGGTGTGATGAAGGGGGTTGGCACGACCTCGACCTATAATATTAAAATATTATATATCTACCTACAACACTTACACAGCTTCACGACTTTTACCCCAGGCATGTTAGATATCTCCTAAATTCTCTTATTACGCAGTCAAGATTATTTGAGGATATCTGAGAAAGGTAGTCACGGGGTACGTCCAATTATGACCCACAAGCATTCGTAGGTATTCCATCAAGATTCCATCCGAGCCTATCTCCACTGCTAGAATACTAACGGGTATCCTCGTGGTGTTTATCTTCACCGTTTGGGAGCATAAGCATTGGGTAGTAGTACCTATTTAATTCATGTATATGGTACTGGATATGCCACCGTACGGGCGTGTCGGCCATCAAACATACTGGATATGCCACCGTACGGGCGTGTCGGCCATCAAACATACTGGATATGCCACCGTACGGGCGTGTCTGCCATCAAACATACTGGATATGCCACCGTACGGGCGTGTCTGCCATCAAACATACTGGATATGCCACCGTACGGGCGTGTCTGCCATCAAACATACTGGATATGCCACCGTACGGGCGTGTCGGCCATCAAACATACTGGATATGCCACCGTACGGGCGTGTCTGCCATCAAACATACTGGATATGCCACCGTACGGGCGTGTCGGCCATCAAACATACATAGCTCCTCAATATTACCTATAATTCCACCATTTAATAGTAGTCCATAATTATGGTGTCTTCGAATTTAAGTGTCGTTCAGGACTTCAGGACAAACCAATTTTGATTAAATATTGATGTATTTGTAATATTGGACTGTAAATGTTTCTAAAACTGTTATTTTGAACTGTTTTTTTAAATAAAGCATCCTATCTGCTATGCTGAGGTTAGAATGGTATGGATATGATATGGAAAAATGCCAGTGTTTTTTTTTATACTACCAGCTGTTGGAACAAGCAGATGGCCCATCTGATGTTAAGTGGTAACCATCACCTATAACAAAGCTTTGCCTCTTAACTCACGATAGGAACGTGCACTACGCTGCACTGCCCTGCGTCCATGGACTTGAGGCATGGTGATGTTAAGCATTATTTGCCTGTAGGTGTAGTGTCGAAAGTAAATTGGGAGAAAAATATGGATGAATTGTGCGAAAAATAGTGTACCTACTATGATTGTGTTGCTGTAGATAGAGATAGTGACTGATGAGCTCAACGGAGAATGAGCAAGCTACTTCAATCACAAAATAATCTGTGATAAGAGCAAAATGTGGACTCACCCCAGCAACGCTAAGATAACTTATCAGTAGACAAATAATAAATAGTCTGCTTGACATTAGCTTCTCATAATATACCTATCGTGCCAGATTCTAGCAGGTTGACGCGTTCTTTCTACCCGAACATCTTTCGCAGATCATTTCTACACAAGAAGGTCATCCTTCACTAGAAAAAAACGCCGAGAACTGCTGGTTGTTATCTAATTTACATATCGTATGAACGGCCCACTGCACAAAACATGCAAAGACCATGTCAATGAAGGAAGTTGTGACGTGTAAGTTCTTTATTGGCGAATGTCGGTGAGAACACAGCTCTTGCGGTGCAAGCTATAGTTATTGATCGCCAAGGCATGGCTACCAGGTGTATGTTTTTCATATATTCCGTGAAAGTCACAAAATATGACTAAGGGACTGCACCAAAGTAAAAACAGAAGCATCTGCTGGGTACATCCATATTGCACCAATGATCCGGTCGCCAATCCGCTTGCCAAGCGTGGTGGCACCAGCAACACTCCAAATATGGGAGATACCGATGTCAAACAGTAGACAGTAGAGGCTCATGATGAGTAAGTATTAAACCACTAAGCCCTCCGACAGGCCTCAGAAAACAGCATGTGTTCACTCACATAACAATAACCCTCTAAAACATTGGAAAACATTTTCCATAACTTCCATAATAGCCGTGTATAATTAAGTGATGTTTTAGTGATGAGGGTAATGATCGAGCTGCGACCACAACAACCTCTTGATCGGGGAAGGTCGGTCGGGGGGGGGGGGGCAGCTGGTGGACTTCCCAGGACCCCTTCGCGGAGGGAGTTCTTGGAAGATTTACATGCGTTCCATTGCTGGGTTTATGCTTCACTTTTTAGAGTATAGCATGCATCTATCTATTGTACAAGTTATGCAGCGCAAGACAAGTAGGTAGTATGCTCTATTTAATTTGTTTTTTATTGAAAGGTGCCCCAGACATTCCATAAATGTTTAAAATAATCAGTGTTATGTATAGGTTATAGTAACTTAATAGTAAGTAAGTAACCTAGATTTTCATCGCCTTAGGGCGATTGGCTATTATTTCATTTTATTTCATTTCGGGGAGGTTGTTTGAAAGAATAACTCTAAAGTGACACGCATAAATACTGTTCGAACAAAAATAATACAAGGGAAACATGCCCGAATCAGAAATCATTTTGGTATTAGTATGTTTGGTCTTACGTTGGCCTATGACTTTACATTGACTATGTAATATAATAATGCTTGCAATTTTATTTAAAATCATGTTCCATAAAAACCTACCTAGGTACCGTCTACAGTATCTCGTTACTAAGATCATGGAGCTTTATAAATCCGTAAAGAAGTAAAAGTTGGTACTAAATAATTTCACTATAAAAGCAAGCAATGTACGACTCCCGATACAATAGGCCCACCACCCACCATAGCATTTGAACTTGTCATGGTATTAGAAGGTAGAATCCCTAATAGAATATGCAAACGATTAAACGTAGTGCGTACCAGTGGTTCGGTAATGGCACAGCATACGACACAAAACTGTTATTTAGTACCGGGGACTGACGCCCTGAATATTTGATTGGTACAGTACGCGGCAGATGGCAATGCAGATGGTAAGTACTGCTGAAAACTGTGGAATGTGTGAGTGGAGAACGTTCTAAGCTTGACATTGACATTTCTGTCATTTTGAAGTGACGTAAATATGGTAGTTCATTACAGAAAATTGTAGATGTTTCTTTGTTGTTTTTACGTGATTAAAATGTAAAAAATTAATGTGGTAGCTCCGGGAGGTCACATTCTTCTGTAAGATGTGTAGAAGTAGTATGCATGCATGATCGTTGTTTTTGGCATATTTCGAATTGAGCAACGCGCGTTCAGTTCAAACGTCAAACCCGTTTGATAGAGCGTATGGGGACCCCACTGTACTTTATGGGCCCTAGCCGAATGAGGGGTAATGTTGCATGGGTAAGTGGCGCGCACTGTACAAATTTTATGTAGGTACAGGATACCTTAAATTTTCTAGGAAGGGTGGTGGCCATGGCTAGGACGAGCTAAGGTGCCATTATATAATTTCTGAATTGATGCCAGACATCGCAAGTACTTGATATAGTATTGGGATGGAATATGAGTATTTTTTTAAATAAACAGACACATGACTAAAATTGTACAAGGTATCACTTTGAATAAAAATCATTTGACAAAGTTTGAAGGAATGTATTGAATTTAAATATGAATACAAAAATTATATAAGTCCTGCCCCTTGTCTCCCTGTAGTAATAATAAAATAAAATGTTACAGTTTATTATATGTCAACAAAAAATGAGTTTCTACAATTTAGATTTTTCTCACAAATCTCGTTCAAAACATGGAATAGGTTGTCAAGCGTTGCAAATGAAACACTCAAGTGTGTATTGAGCTGAGGACCTCGACTTCTTGTGACTACCCCCTGTGACGTCATAGGTACTCAAGCAGCTGTGACAAAGTGCTTGTGTGAGAAAAAGATTAGTTTAGCATGGTTTTTTTTCTTATTAATTTGTCTTTAATTTTTTCATGGTCGGTCCTGGGTGACTTTCGCTTTTTATTGCACAATAATGAAACATTATTTATTAATTGTCTATCTCCTATAGCAGCGATGTGTTTGCCAAAAAAATGTTTGTTAAGACATCCGAAGATCCGGGAACTTGGTACTAAGATCTAAGAGATCTGAGGAGATATCTATCGTGATTGGGAGATCAGTGTTGAAGCTGTTTCTCCTTATAATATCCTAACATATTCCGATTTCTTTACGAACTTTTTCTACTTTCAATTTTTAAGTTTCGAACATGCGGCTATGTATGGCATATCATATGTGTCTGTATCTATTTGTATGTATTTATCTACGCGATTTTATGCCAAAAAAATATGTTATTATTGTAACAATTTACCGTAAAATACCAAATAGTACAACAAACTTTAATATTCAAGTTATTAAATATTATGCGTCCCCTCGATACAGGGCAATCAAATCAAAACGTGTACTTAGACAATTTAGTATCATTCCGACAGGTGGCGCTTCTCACGGCCAACCACAGATTAAATATAGGGTAAGTCGTAAAGGCATGTTTAGAATGATATTTATAAATGACGTTGAATAACACAGCTATTTATGACGTATTACCTTATTAATTTCGACGACGTTTTTAGAAAATAATATAAATTTATGGCCCGTTTTTTTATGACTTTTTTAATTTAAAACTGAAACTGAAAAACTGAAACAGCTTCACGACTTTGATCCCCAGTCACGGTAGATATCCCCTCAGATCTCTCAGTACCAAGTACTAACTCAAGATTCTTTGAGGATGTCTAAGGGTAGTCAGAGGTACGTCCAAACATTACATTTGGCACATACCCACATTTTGCAGTAGTTAGTATTCCATACGTGACAGGTTGCAAGCCCATCGCCGCTGTTAGAATACTAACTGGTTTCCTCACGATGTTTTCCTTCACCGTTTAAGAGCACTGGCATTGCGCACATAAATTTTTCGATAGAAAAATCCATTGATGCACGACCGGATTCGAACCTGCGACCTTAAGATCGGAAGGCGGGGTCACTTCCACTAGACCACCGGTGCTCTAAATTTAATTTTAATTTAATCAATAAATAAAATAAAATAAAATCTACTCTACTCGTTTCATCAACAAGTAGGTATATGTAGTAGGTTTCTGGCACCAGGCAACGATGCTGTGTTTCGGTTTGAAGGGCGTGGTCGCCGGTGTAATTACAGCTGTATACCTCGAGTTGATGGACGCAGGGCAGTGCATCATTCCTATCGTGCGTGACTTGCGAGGCAATGCTTTGTTATAGGTGATGGTTACCACTTAACATCAGGTGGGCCATCTGCTTGTTCCATCAGCTAGTTGCATAGATAAAAAGTATAGTAGTATTTGAGTACCAGTCGGTCGGGTCGCCTAATGCGTTCGAGCTCTAAGAAAACAATCTGAAATCCAATTTCCGGGCCCACTGTGACCACCAACCAACCACCGGGCACTTGCATCAAAACGAAACTTATAATGCGTATCCGTGTCTTATTCAACCTTTAGGGTTCCTTTGCGAAAATGTTAAATCAGAATCTCTATTCTAAGACTTCACTGTTGTTCTTTTAATTTATACCTACAGATCATATTTTTTTTAATGAATGTTCATTAAAACCACGTGGATCTTTTTGAAATGACCAGTTAATTATAAATTATTAACCCCCGGTTTCTGAAAGTTCGATCAACACTAATCGGCAGTTAAGTCACTTGCTATTTCAGCTTTTACTTCTTATAAGATAGAGATAGCAAGTGACTTGACAGCCGATTAGTGTTGATCGAGCTTTCAGAAACCGGAGGTATGTTTTGTAAAAGAGTAAGTGTGCTGCATATTTTCCTGAGCAACAGCTGTCTTAGAAATGTTAGTTTCTTCATCTTCATAAGGTTACGAACTAGAAACAGAAAAAAAAATTATAATCTAAAAAATTACATACAGTTGTAAGTATAAAACACCTTTCTGTTTTAGCTTTCGCTGTGTTACACGAAGACGACGAAGTAACGCCTTTCTCAACATTACATGTAGGTACTTATAGGAATACAGGTACTTACAGGAACTATAAACTAAAACATAAAGAAAATAGAAAAGAAACGAACTATATAGAATAAGAATAAGAATAATTTATTTCAGACAGGAATTACAAGTTGATGGTAAACAGTTCATAACAATGGTTTCTTAGTAGATAAAATTATAATTAACGGCGAGGCCCAAACTAGGCGAAAAGCCTGTATCTTGGGTCTCAGGAGTACGAGGTATCATGGTAGGTATTATTTAATTTTTACAGTTGCAATTGGGTGAATACCTATTAGCGAAATATGTTAAGGCGAGTAGTTAATCTAAGTATGAGTTAACAAGCAAATATATAATATGTTTAATGGCAATCAAATTAAAAGAAAAAGAAATGGAGGATGGCAATTAGCGTGTTTTTGTGTGGTTGTGTTTGGTTCCTATATGTATGAGTTTGTAGTGAGTGTGTGTATTGTGTGTGTGTGTGTGTGTGTGTGTGTGTGTGTGTTTAGGTTGCGTGAGTGAGAATTCTGTGCGTTTATGCGTAACATGATAATTTAAAATGGATAGTACCTATTTTTATTCTATCGTCTGAATCAATTCTTCAACTTCTTTATACGAAAGCTTAAGCAGCCATTCTTTTACAATTTTTTTACAGGTAAATATAGGTTTACCCTTGATGTCACATACCCTACTAACTTTATTATAAACATTTGGTAGTGAGAAACCAGAACTTCGTCTGGCCATTTCAGACTGAGTTTTGGGAATAGGAATTCTGTACGCACGTCTATCCATTATATCCTGATAATCTTTGCGTGACCGGATGTTTTTATGTGTTTTAGTGGTGGCACTAAGAACAAAGAGATGGCGAACCCGAAGCACATTAAATTCCTCATAAAGGTTGTCAGTTGGGAAACGAAACGGTTTGTTCAGCATTACTTTAATTAATGCCCTCTGAGATCTCTCCACCTGAATAAGGAAACTTTTCCCGGCATTGCCCCATATTGTAATGCAGTATTGAATTATGGACTGGCAGAGGGCCATGTAGACCATTTTTAGAATTTCGGGAGGAGTACAGTCTCTAAGTTTTTTCATAACGTGAATTAGTCTCCTCACCCGCCCAGCCAGATCTGAAAGATGTTTTTTGTAATTTAGGTTTTCGTCAATAGTTACTCCCAGGTATTTTAGGAAAGGCTTTCTGTTAATGAGGTTACATAAGCAGTTTCCATGAGAGCCAATAAGAGCCTGAGAGCATGTATGTAGTTTCAGTGTTAGGTCAGTGGGTGGACTCCCAACTGTTGTTTTGGAGAAGGCTATGAACTGTGTTTTTTTTATATTAAGAGTTAAGAGATTGTCATTCAAAGACTTGCCAACCTCAGCAAGTCCGGCCTCTGCACAGCTTTGCACATGCTTCCAGTCAGTGCCATGAAAAAGTATCGCCGTATCGTCCGCATACGCTACAACTTCAGCATTTTTCATAGACATTTGGAGTAGGTCATTTATGTACAGTGTGAATAACGTTGGCCCATTCAAATATACCTTCTTTTATTTAAATTGCATTATACAATTTGATATATTATACCATAAATATAAATCAGTTAGTTTCTTAACAAATAAAAAACAGTTTTTGCTTAATCTAGAACCTTGGCCGCTCTCCTCAAAAAAAACTCTGACTTGGCTTTATTTATTACAACATTGGTTGTGTCATTGCAGCCTCAACGACCTCGCGTCTAAACATAAAGTACTTTAAAGTAAGTATTAAACACTGAAGTTGTATTAAAACTTCACAATCTGAGTGTAGCGAGTCCTTTTGACAATTTTAATTTCTTTTCGCGCGACTTAAAAATTAAATGTCACAGTTGCGTGAAACTGGCGGCGGCAGCCGGCGTGTGCGCAGTTAAATGCGAAGTTTGCGGCCAGAACTCTAATTATTTTTATTGTTTGAATTATGTTGTGAAATTATATCTCAAACAAAATAGAAAGATTTTGCGACTTCTTATTTTAAAACTCGATTCTTCCGTTTCGTGGTTTGTCTAAAATATTATGAAGGTTCTTCATTTCATTTCAGCTTCAAATTAAAAAACATATTCTGATAAAGCTCTTATTTTTGATAAGTATTCCACCGTTACTCGTTATTAATGTTATGTTTCTGCGCGAATTAACACCTCGCGATATTTTCTGTTACAAAGTGAATATGAATGCGCGCGCGCATACATCGTAGCTGTCGCGCGCGACACGCTCATGCATAAAATTATTTTGTCCAGAAATTATGCGCAACATATCCACTATCAATTCCACTTTTAAAACTATTAACTTTAAAAACGATTAAAAATATTGTGTAATTTTGCGATACTGACAACTTTATCGTAAAATACATAAATAAATAAATATTTGTGTAAGTTAGTCATAAAACCGTCAGTCTACTTTTTGCTCTCACATTTAAATTCTTGAATCAAAAAATCAAAATCAAAACGGTCCTTATTCTGCAATCACTAGGATCACTTTGAATAATGATTGTAGTTGCGAAACATTGCAGTCAACCGGATTATGATTTTTTGTTGAAGATTGAATTATAATTATAGACTAAATTGCTGAAACAACCTTGGTAAGTGGTAACCAAATAATGATGTGTTACATAAATAAAAAAAAATATTTTTCAACACACTTGCTCATAAAGTGGCTCTACGGTTACCGCAATCAGGCACAGAATGACACCCATAATCAAAATGTGACTTTTTCATTGCTATAGATTTTTTTTTAATTGTAGTGGTTGAGTTGTTTTGTTCCCAAAAAAGTTTTTATTTAAAAAAAATATGGTGTTCAATAGAACAAATAAATTAATGTTCCTATTGCTTGCTCATTTCATGCACCTTCTAAATAGATAATATTAACTCGTACGTGTTTAATAAGTAAAACATTGACTCAAATATAACTTTTGTTTTCTCTGTAATAAAAGAAAACTTATATTCCCCATTTTGTACGTGGCAGAATAGGCGCAAACCCTATGCGCGGAAAATAAAAAAAAACCTCATCCCTTTAGTCTGTGGTCGATCGCAATGCGCGCGCCTATGAAAACTGATTAATTTTTCCCGCCGTAGCGAAAACTCATTTTCACTGTTGAAATTATAATTATTTATTAATTATTCACAGCTAATCAAATCAAATCAAATCAAATCAAATCAATTTTATTGCAAGAAATACATGTTTTACACACCACCGCTAATACACCACATTCAGGTTCACCCAGTACATTTTGCATTCTCGCGGCATCCATTACGAGTTTTCTATTTTCAGCCGCTTTCATTTACCACTATTCCAGTTATTGCAATAAGGAACTGCTTCATCTGATTGGCTCTGGTGGTTTTTGGACTCTATGGGATGCCCTCTGTACCGCAGCGCTAGTGCTAGTTTGAATCCCAGGGCAAAATAAATTTTGCATGATGTATGAAAACGCGACTGTATTCTGAAATTTAACACGTACTGTCAGCAGTGTCAGCCACAGAAGCCACAGTAGTTGATGACTTTTTCAGAATTATTCTGTTCGTTTATTCTTTATTGCACACAGTAAAAACATACGGCAAACCATGTACAAGGGCGAACTTAACTCTAAAAAGAGTTCTCTTCCAGCAAACCTTGAAGGATTGTCAGAAATTGAATTATGTTTTTTTATCATTGCTACTATGATAAAAGTTATCATGGTTTTATATCATACCTTGTAGGTTAAACTTTCTCGTTTTTGAAATCTTAGTTTTACTTTTATGGTGACATGCTGACGGTGGAGTCACATTAGCAGTGCGAAGTCAGAGTGGGATGCTAGTTAATAATGAGAAACAACTTCATCTGTAGCGTCGGGCGAGTTGTAATGGCTACCGTGGGTCCCCACTGAGAGGTCAATTAACATAACTCGCTCTCAGACTTGAGAAGTATACCTACCCACGAGACTGAGGTGGCTCTAGGTACCATCGCCTATTTTGCGCACAAATGGTAACTTCGTTAATTTTGGCCCTCATAACGGTCTTTGTGCGCGCCAATAACTTATCAAACCGATAAGTGTTTTGCGCGGTCTCTTTTCGTCGGCATGAAAGTGACAGTGACAGGTATACTCTATACCTATATAGAGCCGCTATCAAATGGCTGGGATTATGAATAAGACGGGGTCTTTAGCGTGAGTGCGATTGATTCCTACTGTTTGGTGTGATTACAGGCACTAAGGCTTAACATCTGTATAACCGTCTGTGACTTACGAGCAATACCTATTTTAATACAAGGTACATGTACTCGCTTATTAGCTACCTTAGACCTAAGCTATAATATAACTGATGTATGTACATGTTGGCAATAAATAAATCTAAATCTAAATCTAATAAAGGTCATCTTTATAGCCATCGCTAGGTACCACTTAACACCAGGTGGGCCGCCTGCTAGTTCCATCAGCCAAGTTGTATAACAAACGTCTAAGTTTCAAGTACCAACTCAAGATTTTGAGGATGTGTAAGGGGGTAGTCAGAGGTACGTTAAAATAGGTAGGTAAAATAGGTTCAAAAATGTATCTAAATAAAAAAACACCTGGTTTTTGAATTTAATCAACTGACGCACTTAAATGTAAGTACTGTATAATGCTGACGTCACAGTATCCTGGTAGTCAATAAGAAAGTGGACTGGATGGTCAGCTTGTGGTCCAAATAAGGAAGTGGTGGACACATCGTCCTCAGCGTCAGCCAGCGATGCTGTGATCTAATTAGCTCAATGAAGGAGCCCCTACTATGGACTCTTCAAAATCAAATCAAACAAACGGTTTATGTTACAAAAACTCAAATACTCCTAAAATATCGCTAATTGTATGCTGTGTGTTCTTGTGGCCAATAAATTACTGTCTATGTCTATTTATATGTCTACTTCTTTCGAAGTCTCAAACTCTCGACACATGTTCTAGATTTTTTATGAACTCTAACAAGCTCGATTCATTAAACTCCCCTCTCGATTCTTATCTGCTCAAATCATGCAAGTTTTGAGGTAAGTAAATCAAACTTTGTAATTTTTTAAAAATAATAATATTATAGAAAATATTCTCAAAAATATAAATGTTTCCAAGCCATATTTGGAAATATATATCTCGAAATTCCAAAAAAAGGATTTACGATTAACGTTGATATGTTTTTATAAAAATGTAGAGTAAATAATAGGTACCTTCTAGGTATCACGGTCGTGATGCTATTTCAAATAGAGTTTCGATCGAGAACCATTAGTTCGACCCCTCTTTGTGTGCCACAGCCGCCCACGCTGACCCGACTTATAATTCAATTTCATACACTGCGTACACATCGCTGTATCGTGCCAGAGGAGAGCTGGGACAATCACCTTGATGGTATGGTTGACATTAAAAAAAACTGAAACCGCTTACGACTTATTCCCCAGGCACGGTAGGTATCCCCGCAAATTTCTTAGTACCAAGTACTCGCAGATTCTATAAGGACGTGTAAGAACCCCCTTTGAGTCAGAGTCAGAGATCCTACGTCCAAACATTATATTTGGCAGATACCCGCGGGCAGCGGCATTTAGCAGTACTTAGTAATTAAAGTAGGTAAAAACGTGTTTTATTGACATAATAAAATAGGCAGTTTTTTTTTATACAACTAGCTGATGGAACAAGCAGATGGCCCACCTGATGTTAAGTGGTAACCATCACCTATAAACAAAACATTGCCCCGTAGGCCACGCACAATAGGAACGTGCCCTACGGTGCACTGCCCTGCGTCCATCAACTTGAGGCGTACAGATGTTAAGCCTCATGTGCCTGTAATTACACCGGCGACCACACTCTTCAAACCGAAACACAGCGTTGCTGCTTGGCGGCAGAAAAAGGCGTGGTGGTAGTACTTCCCCGGACGAGCCCTTCACAAAGAGTTCTACTACTCTTTGTTTATTGTGACTGCCTAAGGATTTTTCATATCCATTTTAGTTTCTTCATAATTATTTTAGTTTTTACTTTCTTGGGGAGTTTTTGGGGTTACTAATTCTCATTCTGGTCCTCACGATAAAATGGTGGTAAGAAGTGGAGCCTCTCTAGCTCCATTGACCCGAGTGGGCATCAATTAGTTAACCTTACTTAAGGTGCGGGTCGCAAACACCGCGCGACAATGCACCAATTGACGACCGTCTCATCTGACTCACAATCACTACGCCTTAAGATGCTGACAACCGTCAAACAACTTCTCACACACACATAGTGAGATATAGGCACATTGTTTGACGGTTGTCAGCCGCTTAAATCATTTTGCAATGCAAATTATGGTTTTTGTTTCTTAATCAGCACTTCACTAAGAATGAAATGGCTAGGTTTTTTCCAAAATACAAGCTATCATTGTGACAAATGTTACTCCGATCAGTTTAATAATTGAGCAGTTGCAAAATCACAACAAACTGAAAAAAATGCATTTATTTATATGTAACGCCAGTTATTAGGTTTGAGGTTAACTTGCTTTACCATAGGTACCTACTAAAGATAGATAAACACACATTTTTTATAAAACAAAAAATATATGTGACGGGGCGCTTTACATCCTTATTTGGTAGGTACGCGAAGATGGGGGAATGCCGGTCAACTGAGAGAAAAATGCTCTATTTGTTTTTTCATTTGTCTTATGTTAGTTTTGAGGTATAAACTGCCTGCTCAAGCGGGCACCTGATTTATTAAGTTATTGGAGTGAGCGGTATTACCCGACATGTTTGCCATTACCCCTGCTTCCCCTAAGTATTCACTTTTTTATGTAACAATAACGTAACAACAGTAACAATAAATATAAATAGATATACCTAAGAACCTAATCATCTTGTTACGTATTAGATTTAAATTTGAAAAAAAATTGAAGATAGACAAATCAACCGGACAAAGTTAAGTCTAAATAAATGTATTTATTTGAATAACAGGATCTGGGAGGACTGTAAATTGAAGTAAAGTGACTCTATGTGCCACTTACACGACATGTGCCACTTACACGACCAAGCCTAGAAGGAAAGGCCAGACCACGAACAGCGATGTAGAATGCCCCCATTACACAGTATTATGAAAGTTACGGCGATACGATACATAACGTCAGAGGTGTCCTATGTAATCCTAATATCTGACTAGATAGTGATAGTGCCTGTATCAGTATCTACTGTTCTAGTTCAAAGCAGTTTTTATTACTGGTTTTGTGATACCCAGGCCGCTGGGTTCTGTATACTTAAATCTTATTAATATTCATTTATTAGATCTCAAGAGTAGTAGAGAGCTCTTTGTGAAGGGCTCGTCCGGGGAAGTACTACCACCACGCCTTTTTCTGCCGCCAAGCAGCAACGCTGTGTTTCGGTTTGAAGAGTGTGGTCGCCGGTGTAATTACAGGCACATGAGGCTTAACATCTGTATGCCTCAAGTTGATGGACGCAGGGCAGTGCATCGTAGGGCACGTTCCTATCGTGCGTGACTTACGAGGCGATGCTTTGCTATATGTGTTTCCACTTAGCATAAGGTGGGTCATCTGCTTGTTCCATCAGCCAGTTGTCTATAAAAAAGATAGCTCAGATGATCCAAATCAGTTCAATAATTGCCAAAGTGGCTTTGGTTTCATTTAGCTATGATAGGAGTGTCACGTCTCCCCGTGATTTCCCTGTGAGGGCGCAGCAATTTTGTTTGAGTTTTAATTCTAAATACTTTAATTTAATTATACATATTTATTTATTACATTTTGATGTGACGTACGTAAACATTGTCAGGACTGAGTCCGATTTTAAAAATCATGCAAATTTTTAAAGTAAAAAAATCAAAATGGTCTTTATTCAGTACAATCACGGGGATCACATTGAAAGATTAAAGATTTGAAACGTATGAAACTTATTTAAATGTATTTACTGTAGTTTAGTAGTAGTAGTTTTCAGCAGTGTAGTGTGTTTCAGTACTATCGTGTGTGGCTTGTCCGGGGAAATACTACCAACCTTATACTATTCCTGTTCTGCCGCCAAGCAGCGTTGCTGTACTTCGGTTTGAAGAGATGAGGCCTTTCCTCTAGTTGATGGATGCAGGGCATCGTAGGTCACGTTCCTACCGTGACGTGCGAGGCAATGCTTTGTTGTTATAGGTGATAGCTACCACTTAACATCAGGTGGGCCATCTGCTTCTTCTATCAGCAAGTTGTATAAAAAAGGTCGGCCATTTGCTTATTCCTTCAGAACGTAGTTTAAAAAAAAATACCACACAGAATTTTTTTGATTGGAAAAATTCATTGGTGGACAACCGGATTCGAACCCACGACCGAAGGCGGGGTCACTTCCACTAACTACTTAGACCACCTCACCACTCAATACGATTTACCAGGCAATGTTATAAAAAACTTCTTATATTGAAATGAAATGAAACGAAATAATTTATTTACGTGAAGGTACAAGCTAGATTATATATACGTATGGGTAATGAGCCTCACACGGGCCGGATTACATGATTATGTAACGAGTTAATAGTATGCACATAAATTGTAATAAAACATATAACCTCAGTAGACATTGAACTTGTAAGTACTTATTAAGAAACAGTGTGGTGAAAGGATTTTAAGTTCGTCTCAAAGACGCTCCTTTCGAGCACTCTGCACATACCTAATTCGCAACTTTTAGTGCTATGACGTGCCGGTGTCTTTACGATGTTTTTCTTCGAAGATTACCTACTACTGATACTACCCACAAGGGGGGCCACTACCCACTAGACCACCACTGCTTTTAAATTAAAAGCAGTTATAAAACTGTCATAAATTTGGCCGGTTTGCATAATAAAATTAACAAGCTAATATTATGTATAAACCTACGTAAATGATAGTACATTTACATACAATATCATTACACTTGAACTTGAACTTATTATGTAATGTGCCGGCTACAAAACATTTTATAAAAATAATATATTCTAGGGTTCCGTTGATTACTTAAAAAACCTTAAATTATTTTTACGTCACCCTTCTTTTGATTATCTCTGAGTACACAGGAATGCATAATTGAAGATACACAAAGCCATAGTAAAATGGCTGAACTGATGCGTACCTATTTGTTTGTACCTATACAGTACCTAAAATATGTTATATAACAAATGATATTGTCTTTATTCGGTCCATTCACAAGGAGGCAGTAGTAGAACCTCCTTTCTGGGTACACTGTGGTATCATTTTAAAATACTTAGCCCTGGTTCCTGAAAGCGCGATCAACACTATCACCTGTCAAGTCCCTTGCTATCTTTATCTAATTTGAAGTTAAATCTGAAATAGCAAGTGACTTGACAGCCGATTAGTGTTGATCGCGCTTTCAGACCCCAGGGGTTAGTGCCAATTTCATCGTACCTCTGATCTTCCTGAGACATTCTTGAGATCTTAGGGGATCTTCTTAGCCTGGGGATCACAGTATTGGTGGAATAATAAATATTGGTCGGAACACACACCACTATCTATATCCAACCAAGCAAAGCTTCATGGGAAACTGATAGCTGTGTTAAAACATTTTCTTGGTTACATACCTATTTCCCAATTCAAACGCACTTTAACAGACAAACTACTACAAGCAAGGTCTTTTATCACAGCAGTGATAACAGAAATCCAAGGCAAAGAACAACTCAGCAAAACTTCGAATCATTGATCCGTATTTTTATCAGCTTATCTATAACAAGTGTTTGTTTTTCCCTACAAGATTTCAGTAACCGTGACATGAAAAATAACTGTAAGCATGTTTGTTGAAAAGTTTCGACTTTTCAATGAAACATGCTTACAGTTATTTTTCTCCAAAGCCGTTACAACATGGAACGTATATAGGAACACTCACGAGGTAAAACTCACTCATAGGTAGGTAGGTATATTTATTCCCAATGACAAAAAAATTTGAAGTTTTTAAATAATTTAAATATAATGATAGATTTACATGTAGAGACATGCAAATTAACCCAACCTTAACCTTATTAACCCAAAATGCTTCCTGTTGCGTCCATAGGATGTGGTGAGTCTTCTTCTTCTTCAGGAAAAGAGAAGAGTGTGTACTGAGTAAGTTAAAACAACTACAAAAAATTAGGAAGTTCTTAGTTTGAAGAATACAAGGAATTACCTATATAAATCTAATAGGCGAAACTAACAATGTTAAATGGATGGTCTTACAGCTCGAGGCGATTTACTCCGGGCACCTTAGGATGGAGAGTAGTTGAATAGAGTGGCAATGGCGGTGAATCGGTGAACTTAAAAAATCAAAAACTGCTGGAGCTTTTACACTTCTAGGACAGAATTTTTCGTTATTTTTCTCTTATTACAATGAAATAATCCCATCATAATACTGAGTTCTTTCGCATTTTTTTTATGACCCATTTTATAGCCACGCCTTTTTCTGCCGCCAAGCAGCAACGCTGTGTTCCGGTTTGAAGAGTGTGGTCGCCGGTGTAATTACAGGCACATGAGGCTTAACATCTGTATGCCTCAAGTTGATGGACGCAGGGCAGTGCATCGTAGGGCACGCTCCTATTGTGCGTGACCTACGAGGCAATGTTTTGTTTATAGGTGATGGTTACCACTTAACATCAGGTGGGCCATCTGCTTGTTCCATCAGCTAGTTGTATAAAAAAAAAAAAAAAAAAAAAGCTAAATTGGCGCTTTACAAAAGATTACTAAATCAAAATTGTTTTAAGACCGTTTTTTTCTATTGTTGCGGATTTACAAACACACACACAAATACTATTTATAGGACCATAATTACAGAACGACACGAGAGATAATACATTGATAGAGTATAGAGTAGGGTGATCTAAATAAATGTTTTAACTTCGTAAAAGTAGCAATCAAAACATACCTACCAGTCCAATTCCTACCGGCACAGTGTTCCGCAGCCGCTCAGCTTTCCCACTTAACGACATCGACACTATAAAAGGAAGTAGGTACCGTGCAATGTACGGCTGTTTCAAGGCTGAGTTCTCAGATGTCCTTAGAGAAAAGGCATTGAGGAGGAATATAGGTACTCACCTTTTAAGATAGTTGAGAAAGGGATTAAAAAAAATGAGCAGGTACTAATTATGGGAAGACACTGTACCTAATTGACCATCTCTGAAATATCCCGAACAAAAATAGAACCTCATTTTTTTAAGTCGATGAAATTCAACTGCAAGCTTTGAACTAATACTAAGTAGGTACGCATGTGCTTAGCCGTTTTTGTGAGACACAAGTACCTACCTACCTACGTACCGTTGTTCGAATTTGATAGAAAACATAGTACCTAGACCCCAGCTCTCTTTATCTTTGCTGTCGCAACCAGATAAATTAGGTATTCACGTTCTGTATTATAGAGTTTTGTTTCGCAGAATAATCTTTATTGCAAAAGTAATTCCAGCTATTTGTTTATTGGTGCATTCTAAATTTTAGTAAAATACGATATAAAATGAACATACATCCTGTTTTAAATAGTTTTATAACGCTTTTAATCAAACAACGCATTACGATCGATTAATCGTGGTGCAGCGCTCGCATAGCGCACTATAAATATTGCGATGCGACGTGCGCCCCGGCACTCTACTACGCCGAGTGCACAGGACAGAGACGGCGCGGCTTCAGGAGGGGAGCTTCCCGGCCCGAGGGCGTGGCACTATGTATGAAAGCTCGCTCACCCATTGGTCGAAGCGAGCGCTCAAAGCTGCCGGGGGCGGCGCCGCCCTCTCTGCTATAAATATCGGCGCCCGCCTCCGCGCACGCCAGTCCACTCGCCACTCGCAGTGACAGCGCACGCGCTCTACTTTATCGCAGTGTTATAAGTGTATCAATCATGGTGAAGTTCGCAGGAGATTTCAGTATCAACTCTATACTGAATAACAACGCTAAGCCGCCGCTGTCGCCGACGCCGTCGTCGTCCGCGTCGTGCGCGTCGCCCTCCGAGGCGGAGGCGGAGGCGGAGCTCAGCGATGCGGAGCTGGACGTGACGGGCACCGAGCCCGTCGACTGCTCCAAGCCCAAGCACGTCGACAACAACGACAAGAAGCACGAGAAGCCCGCCTACAGCTACAACGCTCTCATCATGATGGCGATCCGCAATACTCCCGAGAAGCGACTCACGCTGAACGGCATCTACGAGTACATCATGACTAACTTCCCGTACTACAGGGAGAACCGGCAAGGCTGGCAGAACTCGATCCGGCACAACCTCAGCTTGAACAAGTGCTTCGTGAAAGTGCCCCGGCACTACGACGACCCTGGCAAGGGCAACTACTGGATGCTGGACGCTTCGGCGGAAGACGTGTTCATCGGCGGCACGACGGGCAAGCTGCGGCGGCGCTCGGCGCTGAACGGGCGCTCGCGGCTTGCCTGCTTCAAGCGGCCCTTGTTCCCCGGGGCGGCCTTGCCCGGCGCCTACCCGCCGGCCACCTACTCGCAACTGGTAGGTCTGTATTCGCAACTGCTGTACCAACGCTACGCGCCGATGCAGATGAAGACTCCCCCGCTGGCCCCCAGTGCCGTGCACCCGGCGTTCCGCGGCGACGTGGCATACGGCGGCGTGCCCTACTCGCCGATGTACGAGCGCATGCCGGCCGCGTTCCTGAGCCCGCAGCCGCTGGGCGCTCCGCTGCCGCCGTCGCCGCCCGCGCTGCCGTCGCCGCCGCCCGGGGGCGCCTGCAGCCCCGACCTGCCCTCCCCCAGCCCCTCACCCTCGCACCACCCCCTCTCGCCGCACATCTACAAGCCCCTGGCGGTGCTGACGCGGCACTGAACCCCATCACCGAATGAGTACTCGGAGACTGCTTGAGACTTTCGTTTTGTCTGTGATTTAGTTTTAGTGAAGGACCAGTGACGTGAGAGGATCAATCTCATTGTGTTGCATGATGTTAGAAGCACTGAATAGGTATTGCAATATTAGACGCACTTGTTATTATATAAACTCTATGTAAGTAGCATTCCGCTATACCTAATGAAGTATGATTGTAGCAATTCTGCTGTTTTGTGTAAATAATTCCAAAGTTGTAGAAAAATAAGTATATTTATTAATTTAGTGTAAGGGTTATAGGATAAAAGATTATAATAAACAAATTATTGTTCTCCTTTAACTTTACTTTTATTTGTTGATCTTGCAACGCCGTTCATTCTGAGAACGCTGTATCCCCGCCCCCCGCAGGTAGGTAGGCCTAACCCATCAATCTCGTATTTAACTGTTCCAATAGTTAACGCCACTAAGCCAGGCCTACCTAAGCCAGGTTTAAATAACCAAAATTCATAGCAAAGTCTAAGATAAAAAGAAAGGATGATTAGTTAGAGACGATTTCAACAATATCCTAAAGTTATTCACTAAATTGATACGCGAAACTTTACAGATCCAAATTGGCATCAGAGCTTAAAATAGGTTACTTTTCCAAAATTTAATAAGATTACAAATCCCAGCGAGTTGCTTTAATTAGTATTTTAAAACAGAGAAGTAAGATAAATAGGCTGCACTAGGTATTTCTAATATAATTTTAATAAAACATAATTATCTTCCTGCACGTATCACGCTAAGGGGGGTCGGCGCAACAAGTTTTACTACGACTATAATTTTACTAAAAATGATTTGATAATTTAATATACCTACTTAATTGAAAATTATTGACTATGCAATGTGATAAAAAATAAACATCTCTTCCTTATACTACCAATAAATAAAAACATAGATGTTATCTTCAGATAAGCCAATAATAAGGTAGGCCTAAACCGGTGCGCACTCACAGAATTATTGTCGCTGGTGACGACAGCGTGATATCTTTCCAAAATTGCTTGGATTAGATAGCAAAAATACTTGGTTTATTAATAGACTACTCGGTAAAGAGTAAAGACAAAAAATATAACATTATTATTAAAATTATTAGTGCATGACAAAATCTACTGCTTTTGTACTGTTATTTTTATGTGCAATAAACTATTTTCAATCAATCAATCTAGCCCCAAACAAACAAATCTACAATGGGTACCAGATTCGAGTCTTCTACCAGTATACTGATAGATAGATAAAACTACCGGATACCTATAATACTTTGAAACATAGATGGATTATGTGATAGATTAGGTGGAAAGGAATCACACTGACCTTGTATATACCTCCGACTGCCACCATTGCCATCATCATAAAATATTGAGTTGGTACTTGGTACTAGAGGGTCTGAGAGAATGTCTACCTGAGGATGAGGAAGTTTCTGTTTGTGTGATACCTACCCACTGAGATGACGGCAGTTGGAGGAAGTTATAGAAATAAAATAGATCAAGGTATTATCTAAGAAGTACCTACCAAACAGTCTGGCTAGATTCACCTGAGTGTGCTGTTTAAACTATAGTTTTTGTATTTATGCAAACTTTTTAGTAGGTAACATGTTTAAATTATATTCACATTTTTGCCGAAAACAGCACCGGTGGTCTAGTGGAATTGACCCCGCCTTACGATCGTAAGGTCGCAGGTTCGAATCCGGTCGTGCACCAATGGATTTTCCCCTCGAAAAATTTATGTGCGCAATGCCAGTGCTCTTAAAGGAAAACATTGTGAGGAAACCAGTTAGTATTCTATCTAACATCGGCGATGGGCTTGCTACCTATAAAATAAATTACGCAATTTAGTTTGTTTGCTAAAGAACTCAGTACGTTGGCGACGTATTGTATTCTCGTAGTCCAGAATCTATAACTTTTTATAGTAGATAACAGCGACACGAAAGAAGAAGCAGAAGAACACGCCGGGCCGGGCCGCAAACCTTATACCTATAAATACAAATACAAAATAATATTTTTTTTTTACTTACTTTATTGACATAAATAGAGCGCATCCATCTATATATAACACCTAGTAATAAGTCGGCCACTTAGTTTAGTATTAAAGAAAGAACAGAAACAGATTCACCACATTGATCCGTATAGGCAGCGGGGCAGCGAGGCAGCTAGGCAGGGTAGATATCCATCAGATGTCTTAGCAAAGCAAATGAATAAATTTGCGATAACTGCTTTACCTAATAATAGTGCTGTCTTCCGCTACACCTCTATTCTCGCACCCCACTCCACATTTACTTACCTGAGTATTTGAATAAAATCAAACAAACAAACAGACAATCACGCACGCTGTCAGTAAGAAGCCATCATCCATCATCCAGCACTGGAGCTCCAGAGTTCCTGAGATTTCACTTGTTTCCGTCGACATTGTGGCCAAATCAAAGACAACACAGAATAGTAACACTTTTCAACCAGGAAAGTTGTACCAGAAACCATTTGTAGACTTCCTTTAATTTAACCTTGATTTTAAACATTATTGAAATAAAAAAATTGAGATTCCAGACTATTTTAACAAACAATGAAATTAGCATTAAATTATTACAATCATCGTCATAAGACCCATCGTATTTATTGATTGAGTGAGCGAACGAACGAAAATCTTACAAACAACTTGGGCGATTTGGCATTTTATGTGTGTATGTATGTATGTTTGTATGTTTGTCCGACGATAACTTGAGAACCGTTTATCCGATCTGCATGAAATTTGGTAAGTCGATAGCTTGTACTTAAGAAATTTACTGGTAAGTATATGAGTTCAATCGGATAAGGGGTTACTAAAATATGGGGGTTTTAAGGGGGCGAAAATTTAAAAAGTTACACTAAAAAATAAAGTTATATGTCACATGAAAGGGCTTGGTTTGGACATTCCAAAACCATTTTATTTTTTTTCTAGGTAGCCCAGTTTTTGAGATACAACAAAAAAGTTAAATTAAGGCGTTGACAACACCTAATTTTCCTCTCGCTCGCACGATTCTACATTTTGAGTGATATTAAATCACTAATCCCAATTTTTAAAAATCGTAAACAACCATTTTGTGTGTATTCACATAGCACACAGTTTGGTAAATATTTCATTCTGATCGATGCAAGTTTTCCTGCTCAAAAGTTTGCTTATGTACTAAAACTAGTAAAGCTAACTTTTGAGTAGGTAAACTTGTATCTATCAAAATTATTTTTTACTAAACTGTGCGCAATGTAATTGCACACAAAATGGTAGTTTGCGATTTTTCAAAAATTGATTTATTTAATTTAGATCTTTTAACATGTCGAATCGTGCGAGCGAGAGTTACATTAGCTCTTGTCTTCACCTTAAGATAACCAACGACCCAAGAGCTCTCATTTCTAAGAGTTTCGTTGGCATCAAGGTTTTTCTACTGGTCGGTCAGTTCCTTTGCTTTTTCAAATATTTTTCTGAAATAAATTAATAAGGTGCATGGTTCTCATTAAATGGTGATAGCGACCTGTTCTGATGATGGAGCCAAGGTCTATTCAACGGAACTCTTCAATAAATAGGCCAATTCAGTTGAAACTTGGTTACCATAGTTAGGTGGCAGCCAGAGAGTCCAAACACAAAGTTTGGACTTGCCTCTGACTACTACTTATATTATATTTTCGGAGCGTTCGCGTTGCGTCACGAAATCTCAGTTCGGTGCGAACTACTAGTTAAGGTGCCAATAAGGTATGTACCTCATTGGCAAGTTCGGTTACGGCAGTGAAACCGCGGTACGTACTAGTACCTACGTGAATAAATAAATAAAATTAGTCAATCTTCTCTCAGTGGATTTCTTTAACGATGAAGTGCCCTAGTTTTCTAAGAAGAAAACTTTTTGGTATCCGTTTTAACTCCACACCTACCTAGCGTGACCTACCTAGCTGACTTAACATCAGGTGGGCCATCTGCTTGTTCCATCAGCTAGTTGTATAAAAAAAGACACCTACTGTTATTTTAAAGTAAACTTTGATGAAGTAACTGTTTACAATGATGTAAGGTTATTTGAATTAACCTGTAGTGTAATGGAAGAAAGGCATACTTGATTGGTAATATTTTGACTAAAAATGCGTCAGTCATATACCTAGTTAGAGGTTTAGTGGAACAGCACTGTGGCAGTAAGTTCAGAGATAGTTTCTAAAAAGAGTATGAATACGGTTTTGGGTTTAACAGGGATCTTCGATATCTTTTCACGGCTAAGGGTCGTGACATTTATGTACGACCTTACTTCAAACCATTTTCCTCCAACAACGAACGTAGGAACCATGCCAGGCCTATGCTCTACCAGGCTCTGAGCATCACTTTGGAAAATCTTACCTCAGTTGAATATTTTCGTACCAGTTCCGTGCGAGCAAGCGTTGACACACTTCTTTAATGTGTGTGTGGGATGTGTTTAATAAGGTGTACAATAAAGCATTTTCATTGATTCATTCATTCATTCTTTTTATCCATATTTAAAAAAAATTGTTAATCTTCCAACAGAGGGCCAACCGCGAACTCTTGAAGCATTCTTATTTCAATATTACTTTTATGTCAATGTCTTATATCAACTGCATGGAGTCAGCTTTATGATCAAAAAGTATAGTAATATTGAATTAAGTATGCTTCAAGAGATCGCGGTTGGCCCTCTGGATTGAGTAACTTAGTAGGGTACCAAGTTTGAACACAATCGCCATAATATTTCTAACAATATTTGTTCGAAATATTGGCCAAAGATCTATCAAGAAGACATTTATCATGAGCTGTTCAAGGTTAGGACAGCCATGTCCAAAGCTTTGTATGCCGATTCGTGGCATAGCATCCTCAGTTTCAGCAGTTGACGGATCAGCCTTTTGGGATATCTGTCAAGGTCAACGGACTCCCAATGAAGCATTTAAAGAAACATTTTTCACTACTGAGCATTGTTCAGTCTTGCCACCACGTTGCTACCGACACGTGAAACAGAGCGATCGGTCTCTTGGGAGCTTCCATGACGTTGGGTGGTAAATGGTAGCCAATTGAAGCCAGCTTTCTGTCAGTTATGAATTGACTTTGATAGTTTTTTTGTTTGGTATTAGATTATATTTCAGAGGTGGTCCTATATAAGTTTTATCGAAATTGATTAGCGCTTGTAAGAGTTACGTTCATTTGCTTCTTCATAAAATATATATTTTGTAATAAACTCAGATGATACTAAATTCTTATAATTTATGGTGACAACGACCTGGTCTGATGATGGAGCCAAGGTCAGTTCAACAAAACTTTAGCAAAACTTCAATTAATAGCCCAATAGAAATGAGACTTAGTTACCACAACAAGTTAGTAAGCGGTAGTCAGAAGAGAGTCTGAATACAATAATGTTTAATCTTGCCTCTGAATACCACCTACTTCAATGTTCGGAGCGTTTTAATCGCATCACGAGACACGAGTTCGGGGCGACGCTGGTAGCGGTACCTGGTAAATGATTCATGGAAAGGTACGTGGATTTCCGGTGATACATAAATAGATGATTAAATTAATTATTAATAAATTAACCTTACTAATAAGGTAATTAAAATATCAATAATGAAAACAAGGAAAAAAAAAGGTTTATTATATAGGTATGGATGAAATTGAGACAGGTCTTAATTTAAAAGTGGCATTCTGATGTATAATTAGTTAGAGGATAACGTTGAACAAATTATAAATTATGAAAGTGTCATCAGCTTAGGCAAGCCGACATCGCGCAGAGACCTCGAAAGCTATTGCTGGGAGTTTCAGAACAGAACAGAAACAGCTACGACTTTGATCCCCAGGCACGGTAGATATACTCTCCTGATCTGTTACTACCGACCGAGTACCAAATAAAGATTAATTTAAAAAAAGTCCGTAGAGGGTATAGTATTCTCTTATTTGTGGTCGTCGTATTCAGAATACAATGATATGTATGTTCAAATACTATATAGGTCACGTCAACCAAAAAAACGCTGAAAACAGTGGATGGGATGTGTTTGAGCATACAAAATACTCGCGCCATCACACCCCTCTGATCTCTCCCTCTCCCTCCAGCGTTCTTTTTGCATGACGTGCACTAGGTATACATTTGGCACATACCTACATGCCCACATTTTGCAGTTGGCAAACCATGTAGGTACCCATCATTGCATCAACTGGATTCCGTTGCGCACGTAAACTTGTTGAAAGGAAAATCCATTGGTGCACGACCGGATTCGAACTCACAGCCAGAAACTTAAAGTCAAGGTCAAAAAGCATTTATTCAATTGAATCACAAGGATCACATAGAAACGGCCAGATTCGTAGTCGGTGTCGAGCGGGGAGCCCGGAAACTATACCTTCCCGAGTGTTGGTTCGCCCCAAACCGCGGCCCGATTACGCTAATGGGCCCAATTCTGCTGTTTAACTTTCCTAACTTAACCTATGTAATTTGACAGCACTAAAAATATTGCCATCCCTTTCTAAAAGACCGAAACAACAAAGACGGCTATAATTTTAGAGCTGTCAGATTATGTTAGTTTAGGATAATGCAACAACAGAATCGACACCAATGTCTGGCAATCGAGATGGCTTTCAGTTTGGCAGTTGGTTCCCATCCATCCTATGTAATTGCTACTACACTATGGAAATCAAATGTGGAACTAAAAGCCATCTCGATAGCTAGGCATTAGCGTAATCGGGCAGCTGATCTAGTGATGTCCGCCCATAGCCTCGCATTGAGCTGGTGAATCCAGGTGGCAGTACTACGTGACCTAGCCCAGAATAATGGGAGAGGCCACTCCCAACAGACCTTGGCTAAATGATATAGCGATGTATCATCTAGGTTTTAGTCGTGTGGAATTGGCATCTAGATACACCTAGTTTTAATAATAAAATATTGGTGGACATTCCACACAGCACCGTCTCGACCCAAACTAAGCGAAAACTTGGGATATGGGAACCAGATGGCTGATATACTACTTATATACTTTTGTTGTAAATCCATACTTATTTACACCCAGACAGAGAACAACCAAGATCCTTGTGATTTTATTGAATATGTATTATACCATTTGACTTTGACTATGACTGATAAAATTAAAACGACAAATATTGGTGACAAAATAGGTGCTCAGTTACCCCAAAAAATCGTAACAATGACATTGTTTTTTATTTTACCGCGTATTGGTATGACGTCACGATACTAATTAAGTAATCTAAGGTCACGATATTTGACAAGTCAAACAGCATTTTATATTGTTTTGCTTCGATTTTTTACTATAATATAATTGAATAATTGACGACTTCCAATGAAAAAACCACGTGACATGCCTAAGAATATAGAATTGCTAATTCAATACTACGGTTTCCAGGCATAGACTATATGGTACCTATAGTCCACAATAGTCCGACGCGTACCATCATCTATTGAAGTATTCTTATTTCAATATTAGGTACTTTTATGTAAATGTCTTATGTCAACTGCATAGCGTCTCTCCTCCAAAGAGAAACCAAATGACCCTCCAAGAAGATCTGTGAATCACTTGACACTGGCAAGATTGTCTTTAGACAGGGGCCATAAAAAATAAGAAAGAAAGATGATCAAAAAGTAAAGTGGTGGTACGTGCCCAGTTCAGCGCAGAACTACACTAAATCAGGCAAAAGACATTGGTGCCAATTCTGTTCTTTAATTTTCCTAATTTGACAGCACTAAAAATATTGCCATCTCTTTCTAAAAGACCGAGACAACAAGGACGGCTATAATTTTAGAGCTGTCAGATTAGGTTAGTTAAGGATAATGCAACAACAGAATCGACACCATTATCTCCAAGTTATAAGCAATTTCAATGTAGTAGATAGTGTTGTTTCTAATTATAATTTTAAGAAATGTAGTTTTTATCTAGAGCCTTAGTAAAACTAACTGATCATAATTCGTGGATATCATAATTAAAAATAATATTTTTTATACTTTGTTTGTTTACATGTTATCTTGTTGATAAAGTTACCGATAAGTTATTATAATTTGTTCACGGTTACTGACGAGAAAATAATAATATAAAAATAAATATATATTATAATAATATAAAAATAATAATAAAAGTGCGCAATTGTTCGAGCGAGCAAAGCGAAAGAAAAACTAAAAACATTGTACTATGGGAACCAAAAAGCTCATGTAATACTTACTTATTCTCTATATAACTAACTCAGTTTTATAAACTCAGTTGTATACTTATACAGGGTGTGGCGTAAAGAGTGGATAATCCTTTACCTACGTGTAGGGGGTATCATAACTGTTCAGAAAATTGAAATTTTGTTGAATAAATTATTTACGGTTTTCGAGTTAATGGAGTTTTTCGAAATTTTAAAAAATTTTCACCCTTGTCCATTCTTTTAGATGCCAAGATCACAAATCAAGCTATTTTCTCAATCTGTTTTTTTATAGCATTCTTGGATAACTGCGCTATCAAATACCAATTGCCATTGGTGTGTCAAAGTAACAGATTTTTTTAGAAAATTTTTAAACTAAAAAAAATATTAGTTGATATTTTTACCAAAAGTTTGACCTCCTGTGTAGCAAAAAATATACACTTTCACCTGAGTGACCAACTAATAAAAAACTTGGCCACTTCAATGAGATTCCGAAATGGTATGAACTTGGTATTTCCAGCTTTTAATTTAAAGAATATTCTCGTAAAGATTCACCAAGGCCTGTTTTCTGAACATGCTTTTTTCCACAAAATTAATTATTTTAATTCTTTCGATAGTCTTTTACCTACTTGTAGGGGATATAATAGCTATTCAGAAAAAAGAATAAAATTACCCAGCAAAAATTTCACGATTTTTGAGTTATTAAATATTTTAGAAATTTTAATATTTTTTTACCCTTTTAGATGCCAAGATCACAAATCAAGGTATTTTGTCAATCTGGTTTTTTGTAGAATTCTGAGGTATCTGCGCTATCAAATTCTAACTATCATTTGTGTTTTTTGAAAAAAAAAATTTTTTTTATGGTAAACATTTTTCTTACAAAAATTTTTTCCATTGACACATTAGTATATTTTTTTGTTATTTATCTACTTTTACTTTTAGTTTCAAGTCAATCGCACTACGCGCACACAAATTCTCGTACAAACTTTGACATCTCTTTGCACCCCTATTAAGGGTAGTTTACAAAAACTAAAAATGTCGTTCTTAATTATTTATTTAGAAGTATATTTACTCCAAGTTTGAAATCAATCGAACCACTCGTTAAAAACTCCCATACAAATTACAACAGCCCTTTGCACCCTTATTGGGGGTAGTTCTCAAAAACTAAAAATTACAAACTTAATTATTGACTTCGGGGTCTTCTATATGGACTATTTTGTTGTCTGAATTAAAAATTTTATTTATTTATTTATTTATATGTCCTCTAAGTTTCAAGTTCCTAGGTTGATATGAATATGATTTTTCATTCAAACGTTTTCAACCCTTTTTACACCCTCAGGGGTTGAATCTTGAAAAGTCCCTTCTTAGTACACGTCTACGCTGTAAGAACTATGTACTCCTAAAATTGCAAGTCTCTACGACCAGCGGTTTAGGCGGTGCGTTGTCTATATGTCAGTCAGTCAGGACTTTGATTCTTATAGTTATATAGAAGATAGATAAATAGAGAGAAAATACTTTATTGCACAAAACTTATGGATGTAACAAAAAACTCACTTAAAACTACAAAGTACAATAACGTACAATCTCTACCAGACAACCAGATCATAATTTCTAATATAACAGTAGATAAATTAGAAATAAATTAATGTTTGATAATAACCATTTAATTAAATGATCATGAAATTAAGTAATTTGGAAATAAATATTACCGAGTTGGTTTGCAAACTGTGTAGGTATCTAATAATAAGAAAATAATCGGTTGTTCCATAGAATCACTTCATGATAACTGCTGATGTTGATTGATTTATTTTCTGTTACATAATTTTTTTCTGTCTTCCTGTAATACTTTTATATTGTTTTTAGTCTTATAATTTTGTCATTCTTTCCTTTTCAACTATACGACAATATAAAGAACTATAAGACAAAATAAAGAATTTTCTATTCTATTCTATTCTTTTTGCTTTATATTACTTTTACTGATAATTTAGTTCAATGTTTCTTTTTTGCTTTATTGTTTGCCTAACATTTTTATTGTACATAATTTATTTATTTATTTATTAATACTAAGATTCACAGTTATTCTTATTGTCTATTTTAATTTAATTGATGCACACTGCACAGTGTTAGTTAGTTTATTCAGTAATTGCTTTACATTCTACTGTTTAAAGTCCCATTTCTCTGGAGGAGGGCGTTGATATCTGCGACACAGTTTTACACTTCTGCAGATATCATCGATCCCGACTTTGTGCTATCTTCTTGTTTCCATAATAAACATTTTTGATTTGATTTTGATTTGATGTAAATTTTCTCAATTAAAATACTTCAATTATTCATTTCGTTTCAGGAAATAAAAGTTGTTAGCCAAGCAGTGTTTCTGTGTTGCTGTTTTAAGATATGGTTGCCGGTGAAATTACAGGCACATGAGTTTTAACATCTGTATGCCATTGGTTCTGTGGGCCATCTAGTATAATCCAATTCTTATAAAATACATTTTAAGCTGACAAGATTTTAAATTACTTAACTTATTTTGTTTTTATAATGTATTAAATTATTAATTCAATAAAGTCACTGTGAATCTTAGGTCCCAGTACCACGCGAGCAAAGCCCAGAACAGTAGCCCCTCTGATGGAATCCTCTGTGCACTGATGGAATCTCCCCCTTCAGAAAGAGCTATACCTAGGCATTCTAAGCTGCTAACCATCCCCTGGTGCAATTCTTTGGGATGAAAAGGAAAAGTCCTATTTCATGCTGAGCCCACCACAGGCTAAGAATCCACTTGCTTTCAAGACAGATCGATAGCAAAGGAAACAGTCACGTATTTGCCAACTTTTCCCTAAAAACTGCAGATATATGAACGTTTAAACATCAATGAGGCCAAATATTAAGGAAAAACATCGTGTGAAAACAAACAAATTAACAACATAATTAAATTGGAATCTCGTCCCAAAATAACTAATTTATAGATAATTGGAATCGAATAGGCTATGTTAATGCAATGGATTGTCTGGTCACCTTTCGTGTCGCCGGTCACGTACGCTCCGGACCTTAATGATCTAATAATCACTATCCAATCATTGATAGAACGAGCAAAGCGAGCGAAGATCTTAAATAAGTAAATAAAAGTCTACAAGAAATACAAAAAATTTGGTCACAATACATAATTTAGTTGAATTTTATCTACCAGTATTTACCTTAAATTATATGGTAATAATTAATATTAAAAAAAAGAAATAAGGAAGGAAGGAATTAATTATGTAGAATTAGTTTTAAATGTTTGATAACCTAACTTTCAAGTATTTACCGTATTTCATAGTTTATTTATTTGTTTATTTTTATTGCAATAAACTTAAGCATGTAAAAAATGCGTTGGAAGATGTAACGTTACATTTTCCCGGAAGGGGGAACATGTATCTTCCTAACTGGGGGAGTAACAGCAAAAGAAAATGAAAGATGAAACAATATACAAATTTATTTAAATAAACCTATTAGGCCCAGTAGGTGTTAGTGGACCTAACTGTCAGATATAAGCAACGGGAACCAGGGAGAAGTAGATATAGGGTATCCAAGTGGAGAGGTCCAGGGATTAGACATCCAAGACGCCGATCTCAGAGGGGCGGACTGTTTTGAAAGTACACAAAGAGAAATACAGGCAAAGGGCAAGAGCTCGGCGCCTCTGCCGCGGCAAGACGCGCTCCTCCGCTGATGAGGATGTGGTCACTTGCGCGCAATTGTTGGCGGGCACTCCTGTCCAGCGCTAGCTGAGAAACCAGACGCTCAAACTGTTTCATTCATATATAAAAATACTTTTTTTTACATACTATAGGTAAAACGTTTGTCCGCTATCTCACCTGAGGGTAAGTGACGATGCGGTCTACGGTGAAGCACGCTTACCTAGAAGATACCTATTCACTCGTCTCTTGAAGACATCCAAATTATAGGCATCTGGAAAAACAGACGCCGGCAAGGAGTTCCACTCTTTGGCAGTCCGCATTATAAGTGGAAGCAAAGCGCTTCCTTCTTATTCATAATCCCTGCCATTTTATAGCGGCTGAATAGAGTATACTTGTCACTGTCATTTTCATGCCAACGAAAAGAGACAGTAACAGAATTATCGGTAGTAATAATAATTTCTTTATTGAGGACCAAAAACATTTAAAAATATGCACTAATCAATACATAAAACTTAGTTCATAGTTATTTATTGGTAATACATTATTATATAGTCCTAGCAATCCTAGCAAGTCGCCTCGTTCTAGTAGTCTATAGTCCTGTCTTTCCTCATGATGTCTTGCCCCTACCACGCTAGGCTCAACAACAACAACAGGCTACATAGCTCAGTTAGTAGAGCTCTGCCTTCTGCGCCGTAGGTCGTGGGTTCGATTCCCACAGTTAACAAAGATTTGTGTGATGAACATAGATGTTTGTTCTCTGTTTAATAATATTTTACGTATGTATTTACAAAAAAAGAATATAACTGGTATATCAGCTATCTGGTTCCCATAACACAAGCTTAGGCTTAGTTTGGGGCTAGATATTGCTGTGTGGAATGTCCACCAATATTTATTTATTTACCTTTTTTCTCCATGACCCGCGTCATGGCTCCGTAGTTGAGAGCCGCTGGTCTGCTCTGAGGATATGAAGGTAATACGTGTCAGTCAACAACTGTGTTCCGCGTCGCATTGCCCGCGCTTCACAATCACTACTATTTCTATAACTATAAATAGGGCTGACGCTTCTATATTAAGCAGTTCGCCTCGTTAATTTCATATACAAAAAACTTAATCATGGTGGTACGTACACGACAACCAAAAATAACGCGGAGGTAATGTGTTTTCGCATGCAAAACACTCGCGCCATCACACCTCCCCCTCCTTCCGGCGTTCTTTTTGCGTGACGTGACCTAGGAATATGAATAGGTCACAAATTCACATCAAGTCAAGTCATCAAATGATGAAAGTAAGCCTTCGTTATGCCTATGAATAAAAAGTCACTATAATAATTAATTAACTAAGCGTTATTTATCTGTGTTCTACAAAAGTCCATATGGTTTGAAATAAATGAATATGATTTATGACCTGACCTCAGTGGCGCAGCGTGCGAGAGTCCGCCTGCGACGCAAGAGGTTGCGGGTTCGATTCCCGCCTCGGAACAAATTTGTGTACGATCTGCAGAAATTTGTTCCATTGGTCTGGGTGTTTATGTATAATAAAAAATATCTATCTATGTAAGTATATAATGTATTAAATATATCAGTCATCTAGTACCCATAACACAAGCTTTGAGTAGCTTACTTTGGGGCTAGAAGATGCTGTGTGGATTGTCCAGCATTATTTATTTATTTATTTATTTTATTTATACAGGGTGACCAAAAATTCGTGGATCAAACGAATCTATGGGCTAGATGGGGTCATCAGCTGAAAAAAGTTGTTCTACGGGAGGCCTTTAAGGTCAATCCCTGCAGAGTTATAATTTATTTTGTGTTTTTAAGGAGCTGATGACCCCATCTGACCCCTAGTTGCATTTGATCCACGACTTTTTGACCACCCTGTATAGGTACGGATTGTCTTGGCATACTTCGAATCTTTTCGCCATACTGTTTTGAAAGAATCTAGTGATACGACAAGAAGAGTTGTCAAATACACACTTTTATTTTAATAGGCAGCCCTCACTTTTATATGCAAAGGAATAGCGTTCGTCCGTCTGTATGCATCTTACATCTCAGTCTCCGGATGTGAGCCATCTCCGAGCGATGCATCTATTATGATTGCAGAAGGGGTTACATAAACACTGTCCCTGGCTTCCTGTAACTTGTTGGTTGTACCAATGGTCTTAATAAATAAAATAAATATTGGTGGACTTTCCACAGCACTATCGAACTAAGCAGAACTTGTAATAAGGGAAACAGAATATGAAAAAAATATACAATTGGAATGACAGTTGTACAGCTCAAACTAAAGAAGCTTCTGATTTAAATTCAATTTAGAATACAGCTTCAGCGAAAGTGCAAACTAAGAAAGGGTTTTTGTAGGTTTTTAGAAAAATTTTGATATAATTTTTGTCGGACAATCGCGGATTCAGATCGTTAAGTCCGTCGTTTTTGCCAACTTCAACTATAACCTTCTGACCCACACTTTATGAGTAAAGATCTCCTGAAAGTTATTTTGGGATTTGAACCCACAACCTTTCCCTTGATACCGCGGCCGCGCTACCACCTGCGCCATCCGCACTAATCGCACTCGACGAATAACTCAGGGACTGCTACTACGGTACTTCAATATTGTAGTTAAGCCGACGAAAACAAAAATGGAGGAGGTTCTATTCGACGCGTAATTTTTTTTTCTATAATAGGTACATTAGTATAATGTATACGCATAGGTACATAGTTTTTCAGCCAAGTTCTCTCTCTTCCATGCATACATCTCCAGGAGCATTATTCTCTATGACAGAAGATTCCTTGCCCGAAACTATGTAACGTCCAAACGTAATCTCGGACTTTATTGTTTATGACATAAGAGATTCATTGCCAAAACCGTGTGACGTCACAACGTGATTTAAACGCAAACGCGATTGGATTGGTCATAGTGAACAACGCTCCAGCACGCATTAATCAGACACTCGGCGGGCTCATTGAGTGCGCGTGCGCCGCTCGACCGCTGACCTGCAGCTTGCGCAGAATGCACGGCCAGTGTTTGATTCGATTATAAATCTAGTTAGCTCAGCTGAATCTCTGGTACAGTCATCGGCGAGGTAGAAGAACGATTTTTGTTTGTTAAGGCTAAGACAGATGCTAATAAATCTCTCGCTTGCCGATTTCATCATTTCGAATGATGTAAAATACAAAAAGTACGAAAACTAGGCAAACTTTTGAGTAAGGCAACTTGTACCTATCGAAATTAAATTTTTACTAAACTTATGCAATGTGATTGCACACATTTTACTTGATTGATTGCAATTTTGGGACGGGGGTCAACAAAAATATCATCCTGCTTTAAATAGCCTTCGTAAGTTCTAAAGCTGCAAGTTCTTTTTTTTAATTAAATTTGGCTTTTCCATACCGTCTCAGTAATAGATAGTTACATAAAAAAAATATGAGAACTAGCCAAGTCAGACTTTAGGCACCAATTTATATCTAATTTCTTTTGTTGTTGAATTCAACAACTAAGGCCAATATATATATATATATCATGGCCCAAGTTTACAATTTAAACGTGCACTAAGTATTCTAGGAACGCTGTATTCATACCCCATGACCTAAATAGCATTACCATTGACTTATTAATGGAATGTGGAAAACCCGTGAATCGCCAGCTGGGTAATTGGCAACTTTCCTGCCCTCCTACAAATTATTGCTAATTACAGATACATACAAAAGGCATGTAGAATTATTAAAAAGTTTTTTATTTATTTAATTTTTTTTTTATTTATGCAAAGAACATTTTTTTTTCTAATAACAGACCTACTGCCATAACCTGGAAGCGTACTTTCTGATCTACAAATTTTTAATCAAAATAAAAATGAAACCAAACGTTCTTTATTCAGAAGTATTTTATCAATTAAAACAATAATAATTGTTCAACAATAATTCCACTTGAAACACTCGAGTAATTATAAATTCTCAAAGGAAACAATTAGTGTGTCATCAAATATTGAATCCGCATTCCTTACCAACGCCTTTCAGTGCAGAAGGACTGCACTTATTAATCGAATGTACCCTGAATTATTTAGATCAACCCTTATTGAAGGGTGGTTTGCGATCAGTAGTTATTTGTAAACGTGGCCAGGCTGGGCCATACCCACACTAGTCAATATTAATGGTTTGCAAAGTAATTACTAACATACTGCGGATCCCATAGTATGTCACAGCATGGAAAAAACATTGCCTGCTCGTACTATATCGTATTATAAAGAAAAAAAAAATTATGTGCGCAATGCCAGTGCTCTTAAACGGTGAAGGAAAACATCGTGAGGAAACCAGTTAGTATTCTAACAGCGGCGATGGGCTTGCAACCTGTCACGTATGGAATACTAACTACTGCAAAATGTGGGTATGTGCCAAATGTTATGTTTGGACGTACCTCTGACTACCCCCTTAGACATCCTCAAAGAATCTTGAATTAGTACCTACTTGGTACTGGGAGATCTGAAGGGATATCTACCGTGCCGCTTTTTTTTTTTTTTTTTATACACACTCACTTTAACAATTAATTCTTTCTTTGAGTCAAGTCAGGCAATTGAATCACAAGAATTTCTTTGAAGCTGTGAATCTAGGCGCCGCCAGTTCCACGCGGACAAATTATAATTACTATACACCTGGTAACGAGGGAAGTGTCAATGAATTGCTGATGGAAGAACGTATTCGTTAAATCATACAACGTTTTAGGCAATAAATTGATAATAAATAATGCTGGACAATCCACACAGCACCATCTAGCCCCAAAGTAAGCTACTCAAAGCTTGTGTTATGGGTACTAGATAACTGATATATTTAATACATAACTTCGATATAAACACGAAGAGAAAAAAAGTCATAGATTTCTATATCCTTATAAGTAGGTAGGTACGTACTGAAGTCCGTTATGTTTGTTTGCGCATTTGTTTCTCATCTCATCTATTCTGTAACCATACGTGAGGACCGCTAATTGGCTTCTCTGATAACCTATATTAATTAGAATTTAAGTTTTTGATAAGCTGTTGGTCTTCCTTAAGTAAATAAATAAATAAATAAATACATTATATACTTACATAGATAGATATTTTATTCTACATAGAAAACATCCAGACCATCAACGGAACAAATTTCTGCAGATCGTACTCAAATTTGTTTCGAGGCGAGAATCGAACCCGCAACCTCTTGCGTCACAGGCGGACTCTCGCCCGCTGCGCCACTGAGGTCGTTATGTGCAAATTATAAATTTCACGGTAAAATTATAGATAAATTAAATTTTTCCTTCTAATAACTGACCGTATAAGGTTATTAATAGAAACATAGTCTGATCGAGGATACTTGAGTTTATCATGCATCAAATTATTGTATCATTCATCTCTCTATCGACCAATCTTACTTCAACCCTACATTGCCCGTCTAATCCTTGTTATCTTCTCCAAGCCATCGCCTTTGGGCGACAATGCCACTTCACACATACATTAGCACTACAGATCCAATATCACACTAATGTACCAACAAAGAAACCTAAATAAAAAACTGAAGATGTCCTACACATCACGCAACTGACAAATTTTCGACAACAATACACATTGAATGATATAAGGGTTAAATACCTCACAGTCCACTGTCAGGTTAGCGTTGAGCCTAGTAACATCGACCCTCGCAAAGATTGGAACTTCCATAAGTGTGACTATAGTCTCCTGTTTAACTTACTTTCTGAAACCTCTTGGTGTGATGTACTTCAATCTAACGACGTACAATCAAGTACTGAGCGATTTTATGACATTATTTATAATTTATTTGACATCTGCATCCCTCGTAAGCGTCGAAAAACGTTTTGCAATAAGCTCTATCCAGTATGGTTCACAAGTGAGATCATTAAGGACTTAAAGTACAAACTGAAACTGCACTCATCTTGGAAGCGGGACGCTTGTGAGGAATCTTACAGGGCCTTTTCTGAACTCAGAGCTTCACTCAAGGTTCGTATCTTATCAGCGCATGATGACTATTTGGTAAGAATTGAGAACAACATTATCTCTGACCCTAAAGGGTTCTGGCGGCATGTCTCGAATTTAAGGTCTAAGGGTGGTTTCGAGCCGTGTATAACTTACAACGGTAAAACCTTCAGCGGTGTGGAGGCCTCTGATGCCTTTGCTGGGTTCTTTTCTAGTGTTTTTCTCCCAGAGGCTCCACAACTGGATGCCGACATCGCAAATATGAGTGATAAACGTCATTCTAGCTGCTATGTGAACATCTTAGGGTTTAGTTTAATCGATGTTGCAACTGGAATAAAAGGTCTTAAGCCCGGCAGTTCTATCGGACCCGATAACATCCCTCCGTGGTTCCTTAAGCAGGGCCTAGAGTATCTCGTGCACCCGCTTTGTCATATCTTCAATCTGGCGTTAGCCACCGGAGTTTACCCTGCGCAGTGGAAGCTGACTAGGGTGACACCTATTCCTAAAGGTACAGACAGGTCCTCGGTTGAAGATTACAGGCCCATTGCTATACTGTCGTCTCCAGCAAAGGTCTTCGAACGTGTGCTCCAAAAAGAAATTTATAAGCAAGTGGAACAGTACCTGTGCAATGAGCAACATGGCTTTAGAAGGAAAAGATCAGTTAACACGAATCTTCTATCGGTCGTCGACTACATTTCAGCTAGGCTGGACCACGGGAGGCAAGTTGACGTTCTTTACTTTGACTTTCGTAAGGCTTTCGACCGTGTCAATAATGACATTCTTCTTGCAAAGTTGAGCGTGTTGGGTTTTGCACCTGGACTGCTTAGGTTACTTGCGAACTACCTCAAGGATCGGCAGCAATATGTTAGATTGGGTTTGTATGAATCGAGCCCGTACCACACGCGATCTGGGGTCAGTCAGGGATCTATTCTCGGGCCTCTCCTCTTTATCCTGATGGTCAATGACATCCCTACTGTCATAAAGCACGCTAAATGTCTTCTATATGCGGATGACTTAAAACTTTTTTTAGAAATCAATTCCGTGGATGACTGCCTTAACCTTCAGCGTGATGTTGACGCAATTTATTATTGGAGCATAGCAAATAGAATGGAGTTTAATGCATCTAAATGCTATATAATGACCTTCGGCCGCATGTGGCACCCAATACAGTTTCAATATAAGCTTGGTTGTGATCCTATCGTGAGGTCCACTGCTATTAGGGATCTGGGTGTCACATTCGACCGAAGGATGACTTTTCATGACCACATCATTAAAGTGGCCAAAGAATCTTTCCGTAGGCTGGGTTTCGTGCTTAGGAATGTACGCGACTTCCGGGGTAACCATGTTGTAAAATTGATTTTTCACGCCCTGGTTCGCAGTAAGCTTGAGGCTAGCTCTTGTGTTTGGCACCCACATGAAAGTACTTACGCATTATTGCTGGAAAAGGTACAAAAGGCTTTTCTTAGATTTCTGTACAGGCGCCAGTATGGGTACTACCCTTACATGTACCCGACTAAATTTCTCCTGGGATGTTTAGGTTATAATAGTTTAGAGGTAAGAAGAGCCAATGATCAGTTAAAAACCGTTCTTAAAGTCCTTCACGGAAAGATTGATGCTCCAGACCTTCATAACGTGCTTTTGCGGTTGTATGTCCCGGACAATTACTGCCGCAGCAGGAAACGCAAGTTGTTTGCTGAGCCGTATTGCCGTACGGTTGCGCACGCCCAGTCTCCCATACCACGTACCCTGAATGCACTCAACGCCCTCCTGAACTATATACCTGACTGTGATGTGTTTGCGAATGGGTGGAATGTTACGTTGTCGGACTGCCTAGGTTTTTGTGAGATGAATGTGATTTAATTTTTTTATTTTGTTGACATTGTATGTATTATTCGTTTTACGTTTATTTTTTAATTTATGCGAATTTATTGTTTTCATTATTTATGGTTCTTTTTAGTTTTTCTGACATAGTTATCATTATTCTCTCTATGTGCATAATGTTTGCTATATGTATTTTAAATTCCTGCTTTTTGTGTTTTTGAAATTGTTTTTTTTTTCCTTTGATTATTTCCTGTTATTTTATATTCTATTACTATTTCTTAATCTTAGTGTCTATTTTTAATTAGTGTAAATGGCTGTGCCGTTCTGATTAAATAAATAAAATAAATAAATAAATAAATAAATAAATAAACAAGAATACTTTTGCTTCGTCAAATTAACCGCCAAACGAAAACCAACTTTATGTTTAACCCGTTAAAGGCCCTGCGAGATGTGTTACCGAGATTAGGACGAATGTGTAGTTGTCGATACGTAGCGGTCTATAGAAAAGCGGCGCGTTTGAAGGCAGGTCGGATGTCTCAATCGAGGCTTTGCGCCCGCGCCGCGGTTACTCCCACGTAAGGTTGTATTCTGGATTTTTTATGTATTTCTGTTTACAATAGACTGAGTTATGACGTCCGCAAAAAAGATAATCGAGTATGATCATTCATCAAGTTGTGATAGATCTTTATCATAGGATGGCATATTTAAAGAAATATTATTTTTTCTATATAACTATGAAATTTAATACAAGCAATGTAACTACTAATAAGAAACAAAATAAAATTGTGTGTATTCCTACATAGCATAAAACAAAGTCGCTTTCCCTGTCCCTATATCCCTATGTATGCTTAAGTCTTTAAAAGTGCGTAACGGATTTTGATGCGGTTTTTTTTAATAGATAGAGTGATTCAAGAGGAAGATTTATATGTATAATACATGCATTATATGTGCACCCGTGCGAAGCAGGGGCGCGCGGGCGGGTCGCTAGTTTAACATAAACAGGTACCGTAATTTAAGTTTTATTATAAAATTATCCATTCCCTAATGATAATTATGGTTATTGTTTATTCATTTATTTATATTTCAGTGTTCAGAATACGTACAATGTACCTAAACAGTTTGTAAAACAGAACGCATGTAACCGAGGCGTTGTCGTTCGCGGCACGGAGAGTCATTGCTGGCTATAAATCAAGGACGGTGTTGAAAGGGTTAATTCGGTGACGACAATATTGTACCCTTTAGCCTATTCAACATCACTCACAGAACTTTCAACACTAATCCCATTAGAAGAGAGATCTAATTCAGTTGTGCGGTCTCCATTGCTTTGGAATTTTAAATTAGATTTATTGTATCGAAATACGGATGTAATTTCTTAGGTAACAATAATTTTATTGATGTCATTGATATGACTATCTTTGTGATGTTTTGAAAAGGACAGACATCTTAATTTGAGGCATCTATTTCGAACGCGACTTTATCTTTTTTTGTTTTACGTAAACGAACTTTGAAAATTAAAGTTCGTTTATGTTTCCTTTTTTTAGAAAAGTCATCACTGTAAAATTTTAAATATAAATAAACTTCATTATTTGATAAAATTACAAGGATTATTTTATATCGTCTTCAGTGTAGAGTACCCATCCATAAGACTTGCCTAAGTAATTGAACACGATAAAAATATGAAAGGAACAAAGAATCAACTGATAACCGTCAGTCATTCATTTCGTATCAGTTTTTTCGCAAATTAACATTTAACCCTTAACATGTAAGGTACTACTTGAGTGCAAATCTACCTCGACGCATTCATTAAACCGGAAAGCCGATTTAACAACAAAGACATAACACATCTGCGCCTCTTCAGCCGACAGTTGCTGAGCGATTGAAATCCTTATGGCAACGTGATAGGGACCAGTGGTGAGATAACTAGATTTATTGATATAAGATATGTTTAATAAGTGCAAAAGGACGCGGCCATGCGGACCAATCCGGCTTGAGTGTCGTAGGGTTACCATGTATCAAAACTGCTGTAATATATTAAATGTAGCCTAATATGGCAACACTGAGAACGACGGAGCCAGTAAAAGATTTAAGACGGTTTCTAGAACATACTCAGCAAATCATAGTAACATCTAGGCACACAGAACAAATGTTACGTACCTGTTATTTGTTATAAGTAACCAGTCCAGTAAATAACCTAAACAGACCAAAAAAGGTAAAAATACCAATACCTAAAATAGGCATAAAAGGCATAGCTCAAACGTTTGGTGAAGCTAGTCAATTTTAAGAAGAAAGGCTATTTTTATATAGCTTTTAATAATCTCGTAGACTCTGTAAGAAAAATAAGCAGCAGCACGAAATAAACGTTTTTCGAATGGGAGCCAGTCTTTTAAACTTCATTCCGGTTAGTACAATGGCTAGGGCGGAATTAAGCTAAAACCACCCAAATATCGTAACTTTCGCTATAGGTGACCAAAGCAGATAAGAATTATGATTATCCCATCCCAACTAACTAACTCTGTTGTGTAACTCTGTCTGTCTGTCTGTCTGTTACGCTTTCCCGCTTAAACCTCTCAACCAATTTTGATGAAATTTGGCACAGACAATCTTTAGATCCTGAGAAAGAACATAGGCTACCTTTTATTGCGAAAAAAAATAGATGAAGAGATTAAAAGTACGCAGACGAAGTCGTGGGTACCAGCTAGTTTTCACATAAAACGGAATATTTACCATGATTTATTATGAGTGAAAATAATGTTCATAACCATGATAGTTAAAAAAAAGAATTAACATGACATCCAAGTGGATGGAGAAGACACAAAATCGAGTCCTAAAAATGAGTGAGGTAAATGTGGTCAAAACCAGCAATGGACTTCAAGCCACCGATGCGATGTTTTATAATATACTAAATTTAAATTTAATTTATTAATACGTCTGTCTTCAGGCTATCTTACCTGATGGTAAAGCCGACGTCCGAGCAGAGTAGTCTATAAGTCAATTGCCGTAAAGTGAAGGCACCCTACAAATATTGCAATACTGATTCATAATTAAACCCGCGGCCGAAATCCAACATTGTACAGCGTATCAAATACAACTTAGAAAACATACGTCTCGCCAATGTTAACGCGCCATTTCACATACTCTTTCTATCATTCTAGGGAAGGTATCTATAGATCGGTGAGATGTGAGTTGGACTCGATTCAGAAGAGTTCCGTGGCGTTGTCATCGATCAAAGTGTTCGACTTCATTTTATAACTAAAAAAGGTACTGACACACGTGCTTATTTTCGAGCTAAAAGCATGCTTTTTTCGAGCGTTGCTCAATAAAAGCACGTGTGATTTGGTCGTACGACGGTTAATTTTTGAGCATGCTCAAAATAAGCATGTCAATTTTTGAGCACGTGTGTCAACCTTCAAGTTTATATATTTGAATGTGCTCACAGCTCAATTGGCTCGTCTCTGTCTTCTGGCAGAACTTCTGGCCGTGGGTTCGATCACCACCGAGAACTATCATTTTAAGAATTATATCATTTAACTAATAAAAGCTTTTAAGATTAATTTAATTTACTTAAGAAAAATTTAAGTCTGCAAGTTTAGACATAACTAATAAAACCTACTCACATAATTAAAAAACAATCCCTCGTAAAGAACTCTAAAAAGGCTTCAAAACGATTTATTTCCCAAAAGCTCGCACAGTATCCGGATTATAAATACAATGAAGTCATTGTAAAAACTTAAAATATTATGTCTGTTAAAAAATTAAAAGATTATAAATATATTTGTTTTCACTACATTGGTTTTGTAAGGGTTGTATGATATCTACTGCAGACTAAACATAATCGGATATCGATAAGTGCTTTTGAGAGTCGTTCTTTTAATCGCTATCTAAAGGATTTCAATGTTCTCGAAAACGGACAAAGAAAATATCAGATGACTTTGAAGCTGTTTAGTAAGTGGGTGGAGAATAAGACGGAGGGTTAAAAGGGTAAATGTTGAGGGGTGGTTTAAAATCAATTTTGTAAGGTAGCTCGCTTCATTGGTTTATCTGGAAATCCTTCTTTCGTTGCAGGCAAGCCTACGAATGTTCAAGTCAGAGTTTCGTTAAAAAAGATAAGATCCATCATTCTATATCCACATCGCCGCTAGATAGACGACCTCTGTGGCGCAGCGGGCGAGAGCCTGCCTGCGACGCAAGAGGTTGCGGGTTCGATTCCCGCCTTGGAACAAATTTGTGTACGATCTGCAGAAATTTGTTCCGATGGTCTGGGTGTTCTCTATGTATAATAAAAAATATCTATCTATGTAAGTATATAATGTATTAAATATATCAGTTATCTAGTACCCATAACACAAGCTTTGAATAGCTTACTTTGGGGCTAGATAGTGCTGTGTGGATTGTCCAGCATTATTTATTTATTTATTTATTATAGCTAGATTTAAAAAATAAAACACGACAAGACATTCAAATATTAAAAATTTAGTTTTTCTTCTCCGTTGCAATGGCATTTTTGTTATTTAAACATAATATTATAATGTATATTGCAACCTTAATAAAAAAACTTATTGTATGTGGCTCTATAAAAATAAATATAATTATTATAATTATTTATTTATTATTAAAGTTTATTAATCTTGTACCAAACCGAACAAGTGACTGATTGCCGATTTCGACAAAAAACCCATGAGTTATTACATTATAAAACCACTTATAAAGGCATCATCATAAGCTAAGAATCATACTATCCTCAATATTGGAAGTATTCAAATTAAGTAATTGATATGACTAAGTACCTCAAACGGCACTGACCGAAACACAAAATAACATCAAGCGTACAGTTTGCGACATAAATTTAATAAATACTAAACCCTTTTAATTTCATTGCTCCAGGCTGCCTGCAACCACTGCTCACTTAGCAGGAACGCTCGAAAAAAAAAAGGTAAAACACGAATACCTATTACCCTTGTATTACCTTTTTTGTTTGAATTATTGTTTTATATTTATTTGCATTATAATTACAACAACACAATACAAATATGTATATGCAGAATAGTTTGTATCCACAATAGTTGAAATTGAAAAAGCGTTCAAAACTCATTTGTCCGTCACACTTGTATAGCTGTCTGTACATAATTTAAGCACCAGCAAATAAAAGTTAATCTCTTCATAATGGTATCGGACGATGACGGCCGCATGTTTGTATATCGATTAATTAATAAATCGAGTCCGCATCGAGACATCGAGATGCCACGATACACGCCGCCTCTCTAATTGAGGCAAGCCGCTACAAAAGATAAATAAATTACAACCTTTTGATTGCGATTGTACAACAAACGCATAAACAATTGAAACCCTTATGTGCAAGACAATAAGGCTTATATTTATGTAGATAAATGGAATAAGTTAGTCGAAAAAAAAAAAAGACGATCACTAAATGCCACGCATTTACTCGTGTCTGTCAAAGTTAAAAAAAACATAGTGTATTGGGAATTGATACATTTTTTGATTAATGGAGGTTAAAGCAGATTATGTTGTTGACGAACAACGAAAGATTGATGTATTTTGTTGTTTTTTTGCGATAAAAAGGTACCGAAAAGTAAGAAAAAGCTAATATTAAATTCGTAACACTATCGCACCCGCATCGCTCTAAAAGCAAAGCTTTGTGTCACAATTGATACACAAAAGGTATCAAATATGCACAATGGTTATTTAGCCATTTTGGAGAAAAAAACTGGCAAATTTTCTTCACCCGTTCGCACCTGTACTTGTTCTCACGAAGAACTTGCGATTATTCATAGGCCGGAGCTTTTGACACACAAAACCGTCGAAACGCGATACACAGCGCACAATAGGCAATCTGCAAATCCTTAGATATACAATTTTATTGAGCGGGCGTGTAATCGAACTTATTTATAATCTAACCTAGCCTATTAAGGCATTGACAACACCTAATGTACCTCTCGCTTGCACGATTCGACATTTTGAAAGATATAAAATCACTAAGCCCAATTCTAAAAAATCGCAAACAACCATTTTGCGTGTAATCACATTGCACACAGAATGGTAAAAATTTCATTTTGATCGACGCAAGTTTTCCTACTTAAAAGTTTGCTTAAGTACGAAAACTAGAAAAGTAAACTTTTAGGTAGGAAAACATGTATCGACCAAAATGAAATTTTTACTAAACTGTGCACAATGTGATTGCACACAAAATGGTTGTTTGCGATATTTCGAAAATGGGTTCAGTAATTTTATATCCTTCAACAAGTCAAAAAGTGCGAGCGAGAGTCACATTAGCTCTTGTCTTCACCTTAATATGTTGGTAAGAGCTGGCTTGATTTTTTTCGTGATTTCACTCGCGTAGTTTTTTAATAAACATATATACCTATATACTCAATACAATATAGTGTACACGTTAAATTTCAAACGTCAAATACATTAACGTTGTGTTTGCATAACAAACAAAAATAGATTAGAATTAAATCTACATACTCGTACATCAAGTTCTTACTAACTTTTTATGACGTCGCGTCGGCGATGATAGAGTTTATTAATTATTTAAAGATAATTTTACAATCTCTAAGTTCAAAAAGGGAAAATATTAGTAGCTGTATTTTTAGATTTAATCTAGCTTTAATCTAGGTATTGCGGAGGAGGGCGTTGATATTCGCGAAACAGGTTTTTAACTCCTGCGGATATCATCCGTTTTTTATTTCTGTATTTCCGTTTGTTGTTCCAAATAAATACTTTTTTTGAGCTTTGACTAAAATTCGAGATAAACCCTATTTAGCTGATTTAATAAATCCTACATAAATAATAATAGTAACTCGACTTACCTACAAGCACAGTACAAATAGCCTAAGACGAGGGACGACGAGAAAATTAATAATATAAAAAAACTGAAATAAATACAAGTATATCCGCTTAACCCTGAACACTGAGCGCAAAAAGTTAGCAGGCACGTCTTAAACCTGTAAGCTAATACTTTATCTGTAAGACTGAAAAGGGCTTTTGTGCGTCGGGTTACTTGCTAGGATTAGCTATAGCGAGGGGTTAACGGTTGCTCTCAGGTTAAGTTGGAGTGTACCTCTGAAATAATATACATCCTACTCATATTATAAACGCGAAAGTTTGTAAGTAAGGATGGATGGATGGATGGATGGATGTTTGTTACTCTTTCACGCCAGAACGGCTGAACGGATCTGGATGAAACTTGGCAGAGAGATAGGTTATAGTCTGGAATAACACATAGGCTACTTTTTATCCCGTGTGAATACTGGGATTTAAATCTGCGCGGATGAAACCGCGGGGCGCAACTAGTATAATAATAATAAAAACTTTTCTTTTCTCTCAAAAAACAAGTAAACAATCATAGGTCAGTAGAACGGAATACAGAAGAAAGAAAAGAAAGAAAAGAAAAGAATTAAGAGTAGTAGAGCTCTTTGTGAAGGGCTCGTCCGGGGTAGTACTAAAGGGTGGTTAAATTGTAAGGGCCGATGTTGAATGTGAACCACACCTAAACGCCAAGTTTTTTTCCGAATTTTATTTGACATTTCTCTATTTCAGACTTACTCAATTTGAACCATGGAGAGATACACAATCCAACAACGTGTTAAAGTTATCCAGACTTATTATGAAAATGGGCGTTCAAATCAAAATGCATATCGTGCACTTCGTGATTTTTTTGGTCAATTTGATCGTCCAAATGTGCGTACAATCGCAAAAATCGTGGAAAAATTCGAGCAAACCGGGTCTGTAGAAGATGTGAGAACACCAGTGCATGCTCGTGCAGCTCGTACTGCAGAAAATATTGCTGCTGTTCGCGATAGTGTGGCTGAAGAGCCGTCCACCTCAACTCGTCGTCGTGCCCAACAATTGCACCTCTCACGCTCGTCGTTGATGAACATTATGCATAAAGACTTGCATTTACACGCTTACAAGGTGCAATTGGCTCAAGAACTAAAGCCTCTTGACCATTCCAAACGTCGTGAATGGGCAGAATGGTGGCAAGAAATGGCAACAGTGGATGATCAATTTTCGAAGAAAATCATCTTCAGTGATGAGGCACATTTTCACCTCAGTGGATTCGTCAATAAACAGAATTGCCGCATTTGGGCGAATGAGAATCCAAGAGTGATTGTCGAAAAACCAATGCACCCACAAAGAGTGACTGTTTGGTGCGGTTTATGGGCTGGCGGCATCATCGGGCCGTATTTTTTCCAAAATGAGGCCGGTCAGGCAGTTACTGTGAATGGTGTTCGCTATCGTGAGATGATAACAAACTTTTTATGGCCCGAATTGGAAGATATGGATGTGGACGATATGTGGTTTCAGCAGGACGGTGCCACTTGCCACACAGCTAACGAAACAATGGCTCTTTTGCGCAACAAATTCAATGGCCGTGTTATCTCACGTAATGGCGATGTCAATTGGCCGCCAAGATCATGTGATTTGACACCGTTGGACTTTTTTCTTTGGGGTTATTTGAAAGAAAAGGTGTACGTCGATAAGCCAGCAACAATTCAAGAGCTAAAGGATGAGATAATTCGGCACATTAACGGCATAGAACCTCCATTATGCCTCAGGGTCATCGAAAATTTGGACCATCGGATGGAGGTGTGCCGCCGTGGTCGCGGCGCCCATTTGGCCGATATTTTATTCCATACATAATTGAGTAATACCAATATATCATAATAAAATAAAATTACAATAATTTCCTAAATAGTTTGTGTTTTATTCAAAATCAACATCGGCCCTTGAAATTTAACCACCCGTTACCACCACGCCTTTTTCTGCCGCCAAGCAGCAACGCTGTGTTTCGGTTTGAAGAGTGTGGTCGCCGGTGGAATTACAGGCACATGAGGCTTAACATCTGTATGCCTCAAGTTGATGGACGCAGGGCAGTGCATCGTAGGGCACGTTCCTATTGTGCGTGACCTACGGAGCAATGTTTTGTTTATAGGTGATGGTTACCACTTAACATCAGGTGGACCATCTGCTTGTTCCATCAGCTAGTTGTATAAAAAAAAATACAGAAATGTGCGTTGCTATGAGTTTTCACAAATACTCGCTAGTGAGTAGAATATTATCTAGTTCATGTAGGTCACAGTCAGTAAAGATGCCTACTCGTATTGATTCTATTAAAACACACGAATCACTTTGCAACGACGCCAAGCTAATGGCCATAGGTCATAGTCTATGACCTATGGCCATTTAGCACATCTATGACTCATAGATACTAGTTGAACGCTACCAGCCAAGCCTGTAGGTAGTACAAGTACCATTCTTATCGATCGCTTAATTGACATTTAGAATCGTCAAAAATTCGATATAAATGGTTTTATCCATTGTTGGATTCTAAATGTCAAATTAAGCTATCGATAAGAACAGTACTTGCACTGCTGGATGGACAGGCGACAAACTTAGGACTGTTGGTAACACTGACGATAGTACAGAAACTGATACTACACAGATAACTAGATAAAAATCTATCTATGTAAGTATATAAAGTACCTATTAAATATATCAGTCATCTAGTACCCATAACACAAGCTTTGAGTAGCTTACTTTAGGGCTAGATGGTGCTGTGTGGATTGTCCAGCATTATTTATTTTAATTATTTACTTATTTTATATAGGTACCTACCCTTAGATCGTTTACTATTATGTATCAACTTAAGATTATTTGAGGATGTCTTAGGGGGGTATTCAGAGGGACGTCTAAATATTTATATTATTACCTCATACTTTATTTTAGATATACAAAGATAATGATTGCATTCAAATGATAAAATAACCGTATTCATTGCATTTACCTGTTATTAATATCTTAAAAGAGCTTTGATGGTAACACACACAGTATCAAAATCCTGCCTCTCCACAAACGTACAAATAAATAATGTTATGTTTGTGAGTCGGCGCCGACTGAAGCCGCATGTTCGCGCGTGGCTGCGCGTCTCCGATATTGACATGTCACTTTGACAACTCATTTACACGATATACGCTAGGAAAGGGTGCACGCCACTTTATTTAACAGTAGTACAGCTCTTTGTGAGCTCGTTGGTCAGATCAGGAAGGCATCTGACACCCTAAACTGGATGGAAGTGGCAGAAGACTGCGACCAATGAAGAGCTGGAAGAGGCCTTATCTCAGAGGGATCCTTGATCCTTAGCAGCTTACTTATGTTAATATTTAGAGTTCAAAGGGCTCATCCAGGGAAGTACTACGACTATGCCTATTTCTGCCGACAAGCAGAGTTGCTGTATTTCAGTTAAAAAAGTACCAGGCAAATAATTAGGCCTAACTTCTGTTGGTCTTAAGTTGATGGACACAGGGCTGTGCATCGTTCATATGTTGCGTTGACTTGCTTTGTTAAAGTGATGAATGAATGAATGAATGGATGAAAAATTATTTATACTACACCTACTTGGAAAGTACCTTGATACTTTATCAAATTTACGGTAAAAAGTACGTCATTGCATATCGAACAAATATGCGGGGAGAAAATGCATCTGAGCGGGAGAGAAAAGTGTATGAAAATCCATTTCTTACGTGGTTTTTCTTTTTTAATTTTGGGTAAGACTATGCGCCGGTAACCTAAATATCAAAAGCCAAAAAGTTTTTACAGTGAGTTTTTATATCCAAGTTCGCAAAATGACACTGGCCACTAGCTGTGTGTTGGATGGTGTCGGGCTGGCAGTGCGACCCTGCGGCGGCAGGATAAACAATTTGAAAAAAGAACATGTGAAAATTGCAGACGCCATTGGCGCCATTTTCAATTTGTGTGTTGTTTGAGGATTCAGTTTTAGTTTTTTATCGTAGGTGTAGTATAAAGCACTATGTATCACTCAAAAGAAAGTGCGATTCCCGATCTCGGGTGTTTTAAGCCCTCGCCTACGGCTCGGGCTTCAAACGACACCCTCGACGGTAATCGGTCACTTTCTCCTCTCGGTGAACAATGTACTATTATTGTCCACCAATATTTACGAAAAAAAAAACACTTAAAAGGAAAAAAATAAAGTAATATATGATGGTATATGGTATGGTGGTTGTAGTGATGGTTATCACTTAACATCATGTGGAACATTTGCTTGTTCTATTAGCAAGAAATATAAAAAAATGTCTACCGTGCCTTTGTGTCAATCATAAGAACCATAGTTTAAAAATATAAGGTTTTGTAAAAATTATTAAGCAGTTAGCACTCTCATTTAGCGCGCGCCTACAAATCAAAATAATCTTAGGATGCGCGTGAGCAGGACATGGAAACTGTTTTAGCCGATAGTAAATACTGTCACAGTATCTGTGGCCACAGCTTGGAGGCATACAGGTTGTCCTAAAACAAATTACTGGTTAACCGCAGTAGGGTTAAAAAATACAAACAATTTTTTTTTTGCACACTGAAATAATAATCTTTTAAAATTAAATAATCTGATCTCATTGCCATGTCCTCTGCTGATTAAAATTAAATTAATTAAACACCAAACCATAATTTAAATAAAGAAAATTTATTGCTGTTGCAGCAAGGAGGTCAGAATAAAAAGAACCTCGGTAAACCGTCAGCAAACAAACTAGTGCAGATATTTTTTGGATAGCTATCGTACCTGAGGAACAAATTCGTAAAGCATTTCTGTTTTTTTATATATTTTTTTTTTCAGGGCTTCCAGAGATACACAATTCTTACAAAAATAATCAAACGATGATACATTTTTTGTGCTTGAAGTCCGCCACAGCTAGCAATATATGAGTGAAAGTGGTATGTTTACTGTGTGATCAGTGCTAATGGTGCACCTTGTACTTGGTCTCTAATCAAAGCTGGAGTGCGGTAATCTTAGGGTAGCACACCTCAGTGCGTCCACATCACAATTCAATTAAACTTTTTGGATTTAAATGGATAAGTGGAGAGTTAAGATTGAATTGACTCGTAAGATATCCTTGTCGGAAGATTAATCTTAAACCCTGGATAGTTTTTTTTTAATCAATATTTTTGGAGCTATTTCACAAAGCGCTATCTGGCCCCAAACTAAGCCTCATGTTATTATACACTGGTTTACAGAAAAAAAAGTTGTTTAGTATTATATCAGCTGTCCGGATTCCATATACAAAGCGTTGCTTAGTTTGGCGCTAGTTAGTGATGTGTAATCCACCATTTTTTATTTTAACTCATTTTTTTCATAACCTATGACATCCGAGCCCGCAATCACTCATTTTTCATCCCACCATCTCGGCAAGAGTAATTTTGCTCTTCAATATCTGAGTGCAAAAGCCGTTTTTATTCTCTAGAGGATAAAGTAAATTGAATTTAGAACATCGTGTGCACTAAGTTTGTGAATTAAAAAAAAACATTAAACCTATTTACTGCTACCTCTATGATGCCGAATATATCATACAACTTTTTTTTAATTTGTTAAAAACTCAGACTCGGAACCTTCTTGGTGTTCTTTATTCAATTTGCTTTGTACGCGGTTCTTTACGCGGCATTTTTTCACGTCATTGTTAAACCTTTTATTAAAAACGAGAAACTTGAAAACAAGTGAAAAATCTAAAATGAGTGATTCTAGCGACGAGGAAGTTTGTTTGACGCCAGCATGTGATTGTAAACGTTTTTTTTTTGCATTTAGTCATTTCCTCGCTGAGGTGGAATGAAAAGTTACGTGTTGCACTCGAGTGCAAAGATTTTTCACCTCGTGCTCTTTTGATTCCCTCGCTAACGCTCAGGATTCTAATTTTGAATCACTCGCTGCGCTCGTGATTAAATTTTAGAATCCTTCGCTTGCTCGGTCATCAAAATTGAGCACGCGGTTAAAAAGCAACTTTGCACTCTTGTATAACAAATAACTATTAATTCTCTTCAAAATGGTGACAGGTGAAGTACTTCATCTGATCTTAAAGTTTTTAGCGAGTGAATCACCGATTTGGACCTCTCGCTGACACTCGAGATTTGGATGTGCTTTATGTATGTATGTGACATATTATTGCAATTGTTTCGTTTAATGTAGAGGTAACCGCTTTCTCTCAGGTGGGCTATCTGTTTGTTTCGTCACAGCGCGTTTCATTTCCTGAAATGAAAGGAGGATGTTCGTTACAAACACGACAATGGCAATAAAGTTAATTCCATTAGTGGAGCATTGTTTGGCGACAGCTAGTAGGTCTCATCGTGATTGCTCGACAAATACTAGATCGATTACAATCTGGACATAGAGTTACAAAGTCTAGAATCTTTTATTATTTTGAGTGGTAAACCAGCACAGGACAAAAACCATTTACGAATTCGTCACTACGTAGGTGTAACATTAATTTTTCGAAAATAAAATCAAAGATTGGTTTTACAAAATCTATAATGGCTACTATGTAGACTTCTATTGTTTGTGAGTTCTAAAACCCACAGTAGTATAGTATCCGTCAAACTTCTTGGACAAACGACCTTGAATGAAAAAGAAACGAAAAATAGGTCTCTTTGGTGGTGCGAAGAGTGCAAACCTTTCCCCTACCACCTCGCGCGATGGCCAAGAAGTTTGACGGGTACTATACATAATATTATTCAAATAGAATACGAATTAAGGAAACCGGCCGTCATAGCGTAGACCTAAAAAGTACTAAACATAATTATAACATGTGTCAAATGTTCGAAAGGAGCCTCTTTGAGGCGCACTTAATAACCTTTCACCACACAGTTTCGAAAGAAATAACGACAAGTCAAAGACAACGAAAGAAGACACGACAAGAAGAAGAAGACTGACTACACTTTTTATGTATTTTTGCAGAACTAAATCATTTTAAGTAGGTTCAAATGCTAATCAGCGAAAATACGTAACTCTTTTAGGGAAATACGAAATAAAACTACTAGGTACTACTGGTCAAAGCTATTTAAATAAACTGTTATCTCAATGCAAATTTCCATTGACGTCAAAGCTTTAAAACTATTATAATTATAAATTTGCGGTTTCTTTCTATTACCTACATAACGATGTTGGTGGTCAATCCATTGTCATTATTTTGCAAACAAAATGCATATGACCCCTATGAGCTTATTCTACTCCACGTCGTAGTCTCGGCTCTACAGGTACTTTGAACGATATCCAAATACAATAACTGTCTATTATCTTCTTCTAATCATCCAAAACTATACCCGAGCCTTATTTATAAGGAAGTATGGTTCATTTTGGAATAGCAGTGTGAGATTCTAAGGTCGAATGGTCAACAAAATGTTTCTAATAATTAGTTATCATCGATCATCGGAGCTTGGCCACATTAATAAAGATATTAAATGCCGTGCATTTTTCGCTCCAATCTATTCCCGCACTTATTATTTGTACTCTAGAGTTGAAGATTCCGAGTAGCTTTGTGAGTAGGCGGTATGATCAAAGCCGGCGGCATCTGTGGGACATTACGGGCAAAACCAATCATGTGACAGGACGGTCCGAGATTAAAAATAATCAAAATGTTTGGCCATTTTTTAAGATTGGTCTTTTTACGAGGGTTAAAATAGGGTCCAGTTTGACGGTGTAGTCTTTTTGCAAGAGCAATAATTCGTGGACCTTTTTCATGCTAAGCGCCATCTAGCCCCAAAGTAATCCTAAATTAGTACCTATTCTCAATATCGGTAATGAGAGTTGAAAAAAAAAACATGTTTTCTATACAAAAGACTTCAACGCGCTCCCTACTCTGTTGAATATCGTTTTTGAAAAAGCTACGTGAATTTTTCTAGGCAAGATTGAAAATCACCTACAATTCCAAACAACAGACACATGTGACTATAGATCCCCAAAATAATCTTAAGTTAGTAATTTATACTTACCTATACGTATAGTATTCTTTCATCTGTGCCTACACCTACCTACTACTATGATGAGTGGATATCTAGCGTGCCAGGCGAACAAAGTCATGAAGCTCTCCAGTTTGTTCAAGAGGGTTTAAAATTACTGGTTTTGCACAGTATATTTATAAATAATTATAATGCTAAATATGAAAGTAAAACGGATGATAAAATAATTTCACATTTTATTATTAATATTAAGATAATTACATATTAAAATTAAATACAGTGAGGTACCGGCTTCATTGATGAAGGGAAACGTGGGCACCATATATTATTATTTTTTTGACATAACATTAGATTCTAAATTGACATACTCGTACTATGCGAAAAGTTCTTTACTGTTTTATCTAATATATAATGTTATGTATATTTCTTTATTAGATAAACTTCGACAAACCTTATGACATGATATCGTTCAGAAACTATGGAAAATCTATTGAAGAAACAATGGAAAATCTATTGATTGAAGAAAGCGAATGTGTGCGAATGGATGCTACACGATAAGATTGGATGTGAAAGCATGCAAAAGGATGCGATATATCGATATTATTCAGACAGCCAAGATGGTGGGTGTATTTTTATAATTTACTAGTTGCGCCCCGCGGTTTCACCCTCCCATATTTAAATCCCGGTATTCCCACGGGATAAAAAATTGCCTATGTGTTATTCCAGACTATAATCTATCTCTCTGCCAAGTTTAATCCAGATCCGTTCAGCCGTTCCGGCGTGAAAGAGTACCTAACAAACATCCATCTATCCATCCATTCATTCCTAAAAACTTTCACGTTTATAATATTAGTAGGATAGGTATTTTTTTTACTGAGGTACAAAATTAAATAATTTGGGTAAATTTCTAAATTTAGATATTTTTTACAATCGTGACTCATTTCGCTACGGCACACCCGCCATTATGACTTTCACCAAAACAAAGGTCCCAAAAAAACTGACAGTAATAAGTCCCAATCAGTCGATTGTTTATTTATTGACTTGTACGCCCATATTCACAAAGAAGCTGCGCCAAAACCACTATAAATTCACACGTGTGAATTTATCGTGTCGACCGACATATTCTGCATTTTTCTGTATCCTAGAACTTGTGGCTGTTGGAATGATTTTTAAGACCTTCGAAAAGTTGTAGATGAAACTATGCAAGTGAGTTGACAGTTAACTGGCTTAGAAGCTTAGCTTTATCTTTGAAAGACTTATTTATTGCTTTCGAGGAGACGTTGAATGAGTCCGCGATAACGCGAAAGAGAGGTGGGATGTCGCCAAACATATCCAGTAACCATCACCAAAGTATTTCCTTGTAAGTCGAACGCGGTAGGTACGTGCACTGACTTGCATCCATCAACTTGAGGATGCAGATGTTAAGCCTCATGTGCCTGTAATTTCCCCAACAACCACACTCTTCAAACTGAAATACAGCAACGCTGCTTTAAATGGCATGGCAGTCGGTACTTCCCCGACGAATCATTCACAAAGCGTTCCACTCCTTTTATAATTCGTGTCCGGTGCGACATTCGTTTATGTATTACTAGCGACCCGCCCGCGCGCCCCTGCTTCGCACGGGTGCACATATCATGCATGTATTATACATATAAACCTTCCTCTTGAATCACTCTATCTATTAAAAAACCACATTGAAATCCGTTGCGTAGTTTTAAAGATTTAAGCATACATAGGGACATGAGGATATAGGGATATAGGGACAGAGAAAGCGACTTTGTTTTATACTATGTAGTGATGATAGTGACAAAGGTTAGCCCATAGCTCAGCCTGTTTACTGTGGCTTCTTAGTGAATACGGGGACTAGGATATGTTGTTATACTCGGTATGGATTGTGTGGAGTGATCTCCGATCGCTAACGATGACACGATGACAGACGTGATTGATTCTGTAAAGAAAAGCAGAGGTTGCACAACATTGGCTCGATGTCTAAACACGAGTAAATACAAAAAAAATAATACAGCTCACAATAATTGTGCCCCTAGGCACGGTATACATCTTGTCTAACATGTTAGACCTGTAGAGAACTTACTAATCATATTTTTATTTATTTTCCTGTTCACTACTGGATCAGAAATATTTTAGTATATGTTATTTAAAATTCTTTCCTTGTTCTTAGAACGGGATAAAATATTTCAAATACACTTATTAATAACTAGTTGCGCCCCGCCGTTTCACCCACGCAGATTTAAGGCCCGGTATTCCCACGGGATAAAAAGTAGCATATGTTCTATTCCAGACCATAATCTATCTCTCTGCCAAGTTTCATCCAGATCTATACAGCCGTTCCGGCATGAAAGAGTAACAAACATCCATCCATCAATGCATTCATCCATACTTACAAACTTTCGCGTTTATAATATAGAATAGTATAGTAGGATTACTACATAATCAAAAACGCATTTATAAACAATTTTTTTTTATAAAAAAACATTGCAATACAAAAACTATGTCAAAATATATTTTGATATCATATATAAAACAACTATTAATTCATAACTAAGCACAAACCATGGGACGTTATAATCTAATAAAACCGTCGAAAATAACAATAGAATCCATTTCCATGCTAATAGCCAACAGTTGCGCTCCCCTGGCGCGGTACCTCAAACGTCACGCTCACAGATTACATTCTACTTACTATGAGTATGAAGGCTCTATAAAGACTTTGATAATACCGACATCGGATAAAACAAATACAAAGTACCTAAGTACCGTAAAGTGGAGTTATTTGGGATTCAATGGGTTACTTGGAACACTGAATTATAAGTTTTATTCGCTACTTTACTCAAAATCCAGAATTCTTAAAAATCTTCTCTATTATGGATTTTTCTATCGAAAAATTTATGTGCGCAATGCCAGTGCTCTTAAACGGAGAAGGAAAACATCGTGAGGAAACCAGTTAGTATTCTAACAGCGGCGATGGGTTTGCAACCTGTCACGTATGGAATACTAACTACTGCAAAATGTGGGTATGTGTCAAATGTAATGTTTGGACGTACTTCTGACTACCCCCCTTAGACATCCTCAAAGAATCTTGAGTTAGTACCTACTTGGTACTGGAAGATCTGAAGGGATATCTACCGTGCCTGGGGATCAAAGTCGTGAAGATGTTTTTCAGTTTTCTTCTCTATCTATTAAAGAAATCTTGAATCAAAAAAAAAATAATTTCGCTACTATTACTCAAAATCTCAAAGATATGTTGTATGACACATCGCTGGTTAAATGCCAAAGGGCCACATGACGGAAATTGTAAATTTTACAGGAGAGCCCATCAAAGTTTTCATCATGATAATTTTACTTTTTTTTCGAATTCATAAGTGCTACATCTATGTATTTTATATCGTTCGATGCGTATTTTAGAGCTTTACCCATACATTATTAACGAATTGCATCAGCTTGCATCTACGAAGGTATAATATCACATGAGTCCCTTTCGCTTATAAAAATGATTGTGGAATCTGTGAATATATTTAATAAAACGCCACACATCGAAAAATAAGTAATGTTTATTGAACGTTTTTCTTACAAAACCATAACTATCAACCTTGACTAAACATAAAAAGAATATTATATTATTCTTTTTATGTTATGTTTATAGACTACTTTCCGTAAATACGACTAAAGCAAAACAGGAATTTACGTGTTCATTCTTTAAAACTAACTTTACATAGCAAAAATAAATACCTCAAAAATATAATATTCTAAAACATTCGTTGTAAGGAAATCGTTATTATAAATAAATATCTGTCTTACAGATATTCACAATTTTAATGGCATCTAAATCTTATACATACCTACGAGGAACAATATTTTTAGTTTTCACAATAATCAGAATAACAAAAAAATCCGTTAAAACGTTTATAAATAAAAAACATTACACACTGGAACGTTAGTAGGTATAGCTATATTAGTGGAATATTGGGAATATACTGGGCGAATGGCAATCGTCCTTATGTGGCTGAAATTCATGGCAAGGTCAAGGTTTCAAATGGTTTTCAATGTTGGGTGCCTGAGTTTCATCGCTGATTGACTGAATATGCTAGATGGTTCAATATCTTCATCCGTGGCAGAGTCGGCTTTGGGTTCGCCAATTTTGAAATCAGGATCTTTAACAGTATTAACTGAAAAAAAATCCGACCTTGTTGATGAGTTATCGCTAGAGCTAGAGTCGCTATCTCGCTATCTGAGTCACTGTCGGTGGGGGTATACTTTCGTCAACGATGAAAGTCGGTCGTTTTTTGGGACTGTTCTGCGAAATATCAAAGTTATGTGCCAACATACCATGCCACACCATGAGATACAATGACAGCCATGTCTGATTTCTGAATTTGTATCAAAAAGATAGTACTGCATCTAAAAAAACAAATAAGAAGCTCATAGTATTTAAAATGCAAAGCGGACACATTCTCTAGTATATAAAATAATTTAGTATGTACTCACGTGATATTTATATTACATACGGCCGCATTCCACAATATGGCACTTTAGTCTATAAAAAAATATTTAAACTCTAGACTTATTTCGTATTGTGGCCCTTTTTCATAAAAATAACGTGCACTTATGCCGATTACGAGGACTCAACTGAAAAGATGGCCGTTTTGCCCTAAAGTTGGTCACCAAATCACGGAATGCGAAAGGGGCGGCTGTCTGATTGGTCCATTTCTAGCGCTAGAATCATGGGTGTCTCTTTCGAATATAAAAATTTTGACGATTTAGATACCATTTTTGGATTAAAAAGAGTTTTGTTTTTTTTTGCGTTGTGGCCCTTTGGCATTTAATCAGCGACATGTTGTTAGACAAAAAAGCATGAAATTAATTTCAATTTAATTGAGTTCTGACTAATTATTATGCAATCTGTAAATTTCTGATACGGACAGAGAAAATAGTCGGTCAAAGTTTTACCTATTAAATATCAATATAAGAGATATTGCGTAACAAACATGCAAAATAATATAAAGTCGAATTTAGTCTTTTTGGAGTTGATTAAAAAAGTAGGTACATGAAATACAATCATTTCATGGTTGTACTTTATTCTAAACACGGGTGCGAAGGGGCTGAAATTATGATGCCAAAGAATATATTCATTTATTCCGTACCGTTACAGTATTGACACAAACATTCGCCTCCCGCAGGGGATGATCGATGGTTGGGTGTCCTGCCCGCATACCGTTACTTATAATGTTTTTATTTATAGGGTGTATATCCGTTATCTCCTCGACTTGATTATCTGGCGTCCATCCATGGCTTTGACATCGTGAAGATCGCGGGAAGTCGGTGGTGGAATAGGGCACAGAATCGCTTTTCCTGGAAATATTATTTAGTCTTTGTCCAACAGTGGACTTCTCAGACTTTTTTTGTATCAGAATGAATTTTGTTTTATTTTTTACTAGCGACCCGCCCGCGCGCCCCTGCTTCGCACGGGTGCACATATCATGCATGTATTTTACATATTAACCTTCCTCTTGAAGCTAAAAAAAACCATATCAAAATCCGTTGCGTAGTTTTAAAGATTTAAGCATACATATATAATACAGTATGGGGTTCTTCAAAAAAGGCGTATTAAAATATTTAAAGGGTCAGCAACGCGAGTGTGACACCTCTGGTGTTACAAACGTCCATAGGCTACGGTGACCGCTTCCCATCAGGTGGGCCGTATGCTTGTTTGCTACCTTGGTAGTATAAAAAAAAACCATAGGGACATGGGGATATAGGGACAGAGAAAGCGACTTTGTTTTATACTATGTAGTGATACTCCTCACTGATTGATCAAGCAGATGGTCCACCAGATATTAAGCGGTAACAATCACAAAGCAGAAATCGTAGTATATTCTGGTCACCCTACAATATCCAAAGCGACGTGAAGCGTCCAAACACCACCTTCCGCTGCCGAGTGATACATCCACTATCTTTATTAGATCAGCATAATTTTATTATAAACGAATAATGTAATTATGACTTAATATATTTTTGGTGTTGGACCGTAACTTTTGATTATTATGTTCGTTTTGTTTGCACCTGCCTTGTTATTAGTTTAGTAAGCGGTTACTCGTGTTTTCAATACTTACGTTGCCTGCTAAGCCGACCCAAAACAACGGTAAATAAAGCAACCTTCAGCGCGGTCCAAGTCAAAATCAAAAGGTATTTATTTAATCAGTTGAACAACAAGGGTTACTTTGAAAAGTCTTAAATCTAGGTGCCAGCGTCCCACGCACCTAGCCCTTTTTTTTTTTTTGACGCTGGGAAAAATGCATTACGCATTCCCCCCCATTGGAGGATGGGAGGGACATGTGGGACTCCCTGGTTTCCGCTACCGGTATACCCACTAAACAACCCAGCGGCACTCCCGCGTCGTCTTTGTTGGAGGGGAACTGGGAAACTGGCAGAGCCTTTCATCCAGTCTCCCGCCGACGACCGCCCGCCTTTACAGCGGGGTCTGGAAACGACCGCCAGTGCTCGGCCGTTCCCGCCCGACTGGAGTGGTGAATATGTGCAATGCGGGAGAAGGTGCCCCCAGGTCTTCTCCCGCTATTCACCACGTAGCGGCGCGAGAAGTTAAGGCGTCTCTCGCGCGCGCTCTACCGCCTCATCCATCCGGGCTGCCTAAACAGCCCAGACCCACCTGGGCAGACCAAAAGGTCTACCCTGACTCATCACACTGTGCCCTCTGCTATTCAGAGGGACACGTGGAGAGGCCCGCCGTGTCGGATTATTATCCACCATGAAACACGTCCGGAGTACTCTGCAGGCGTGTTTCATGGTGTTACCAGGGTGCACCACGAGGAGGTTACCCGACCTAGCACCCCACGCACCCAGCACTAGAGGAACAGGCAACAAACTTAAGGTTTGGTTCCTACCGTTCTGCTACCGGTGGCAACAAGTGACTGCTGGCTAGTGGCATATTTGGTCAATTGTTGTGTGGCTCTGTGCCATTTCCTGCAGTACTCGTAGCATACAGAAACATTATACATTTTTCAGTATCAATCTTTATTCTTTGTATGTCTATTTTTTCATTTCATTCAGTTTCATTATCCATCTTCAAACCTCTTTCCAATGAATTTATTTTTTATTCAAAGCCTCATACACGAAAGAACAGTACAGTGTCAAGCCTGACCAGTCTCCTAAAGAAAAAATGTGCTGTGAAAAGGTATAAAAAGTATCTACAGAAGGGGGAGAGTTTAATGGAATCAAGCCGGATCGCAAATTGATGGGCAACGACGCGTGCCTTACCCACCACAGATGTACTCCACATTTTACACTAAGGACCAAAATAGTTAGTCTAAAATGTTTAATTTCTTTTTAGGTTTCTTTCATTAGAGGATAAAAAGATGGATGGTCTGTGTGTGATAGGATGACATGAGTATGAAAGAAGTGAGTGTAATTTGGCATTGTTACAATAACACCATACAACAACATAATAAAGATCCAATATTATTTTGTTTTATAACATTTGGTCTGGGTGTTTTCTATGTATAATAAAAAATATCTATCTATGTAAGTATATAATGTATTAAATATATCAGTTATCTAGTACCCATAACACAAGCTTTGAATAGCTTACTTTGGGGCTAGATAGTGCTGTGTGGATTGTCCAGCATTATTTATTTATTTATTTATTTATTTCTATGTAACACGCAAGATAAACCTTAAAAATGTCGCTTTGATTGTAGGTACATAATGCTATTCTGAAGTTCGTTTCCTATTGTATTTTTAGAGCCCGTAAGAAAGGATTTGTTTGGAGTCACGGCCAGTGTGCAGCTACCGAAGGGCAGTCGTTGTGTACGGAGCCCAAGCTCTGGGCCCTCGGGCTCTGACCAGCAAACCACGTATCGTAGCCACAAACTAGCTTAATTTTTTCACTATTGTAATGTAAATAAAGTAGGTTGAAGTCATTCATCTGAAAGAATACAGGAGAAATCAAATGTTTCGACTTTTGTCCGAGATTTGTGTGGAAATCCCCACATATAATAATTCACTAGTTGCGCCCCGCGCCGTTTCACCCGCGCAGATTTAAATCCCGGTATTCCCATGGGATAAAAAGTAGCCTATGTTGTATTCCAGGCTATAATCTATCTCTTTGCCAAGTTTCATCCAGATCCGTTCCGCCGTTCCGCCGTTCCGGCGTGAAAGAGTAACAAACATCCATCCGTCCATACTTACAAACTTTCGCGTTTATAATATTACTCGTAGGATATGGTAGAAAATTTATGTGTGAAAACTTTGTTATTACCTAAAGAAGCTGGGAGATGAGGATGCAAAAGGCACATGCATTTACGTTCGTAATGCAGAGAATGTTGGGCGCTCCTGCCGTCCGTGCGCCAATTGCACCAGATTATTCAATCAAGGAGGATGCCGGGCTGCTTTCTCCGCAGATGGTGACCTCGACCAGCTGTCTAATGTAGGGATCCCTTCCCTCCAGCAATGGTTCCTTTAACTTTACATGTGATATCGACGACAGCGTGGTGGCGAATATGAACTTACTAGATTTATTAATAGCATTTATATATGGAAGCATCGCATTATTTATTTTATTTTGCATATAATTATAAAATACGCAATATAAACGCGATCGTATCACGTTATACTGTTTCAAACCAACCACATAAATAACACGAGAGCTCATTATTTTAAAAACGATTTCTTTATTGCTCCTTATTGCTCCTATTTGCCATTACTATCGATTCTTTGACTACTATTAGTGTCCCCTTGGTCTCCTGGCAACTGGCACTATGACCTGCGGAAACCCTCTGTCGATGTAAGACTCTATGTCCCTCTCTGAGGTCAGCACCCTCCTCGGCATTCTTATAGACTGTAGCTTATTGACCTTGATCGGTTTAACCGCGTAGGTTTTCCTGCCGATTTCAGAACTTGCAACCAATTGTCTGACTTCATCGTTTTCTCCATAAAAACTTCTGCTGTTAGACTTTCTGCAATTATGATGGTACCGTGAATCGGATCTATGAGAGTACGGTATCCCCTCATTGAGACAGCATCTACTCCTGACGGAAACCTTGCTGCATTCCTTCTTCAGATTGGTTGGAGACGGAACCTTGATTGGAGTCACGGGAACAGGCTCCAGATGGTTGGCGACGAGATCGCTGATACCTTCATTGTATATGTTTCTTCTCGGGTTGGTGTAGTCCTTCCTTTTGCAGTTAAATAACGATCTGATAGAGCTGAGCTTCGAAGGTTCTATGCACTCCTCAGTGAATTCCCTTTCTGGTTCTTGATAGAAATCCATTGGTGGGTGATAAGCATGTTCACAGCAGCGTGATTGTGAATAAGTTGGATACTCATCTTGTGTCTGTCCGTTTCTCTTGAGTATAGATGCTGGACCTTTTTCTGGAGAATACTGCTGGTGGATTTGCATAGAAGCTTGGGTTTCTTTGACAGCAATATCAGAAGCGGTTACTGAGACATCTGACACTCTTGTAGACGCAACCGGAGTACATCCACAGCCGACTTCGTTCAGTCTCGGTGTCATGGTTTGCTGATCGCAGAACGTCATGATATTGTCTCTGAACCCTGGTCTGGTGGAACTGCAAGACGGGGTTCTTGAATGACACCTCTTTTTAGTGCAACTCTGGCATTTACAGTTGAATTCTGGTTCTCCGTCTCTCGGGCCAGGCCCTGAATCAGCTCTTAGATTTGTTATATCCTCAGATCTCCAGTCTGACCTCTGGTCAGGTCTTGGTGATATTGGAATTTCTGGTTCCTCGTCGATGGAGGTTTCTACAAAAGGGTTCCAGCGTAGAGCTTGGGTGCATGGGTACGTGGGGATTACTAGTCTACGTTTTGGGAGTAGGTCGCGAGTGTGGTGAGAAGTCACAACGCATGCAGGGTTGCTGTTTGTGGTGGAACTGTGGAAGTAGGCGGTGAAGTCTCTGGGAAGTACTTTGTCAGGTTTGACCAGCTGCTGAATCAGTCTGGCTCTTGTACTCTCTACATGTAATTGCTCCGAATCTTCAACACTAAATAGAGTAGATCTGTGATTAGAATTTGTTGGCTGACCTTCCGCCATTCTGCTTCTGCGGTATTTTTTGCTAAAATGAACCTTCTTCTGATTCATATTGTTTTTTTTACTTTAAAATTTTTACGTCATCATCTTCCCAAATGTCACTGTCACGAAGAACACACAAAGAAGTTTGTCCGCTCCGCGTCAAACTAAGAAGTATCTAAACAAAATAGTCAGAACTACCGGGCGGAAACACCTAGTTGATCGCGAACCACTTCAATTCATATCCTCGTGACAATATGGGATTGAGTAACATATTTCCTTACACACATACCGCAGCCACCCGCCAGGCAACTATCAACCTTACCGTACTGTTCTTAGTTACTGATGAATCAGCATTTAGTATTGTTGCGGTATAAACTAATCCATTCCGTTCAAGACGGGCCTCCTCCCCCCCTCGCTGGCGGCGCGAGGGGGAATGATTGGTTCAATTGAGCAGGTCTTATGTCAGAAGGCAGCTGGTAGCAATTGGCGAGTCAAAGATCAGAGGAAGTGGCCAGCACGCGCCGCAACAGCTGCGACCGGACTTTGCTGAGATGTCGCGAGAAATTGTGACAATTTTCTTAGAACGCCTCAATCGTTTATCGTATTTTGAATACAATTTTCCTGATGAGCCGTATGACTACTAAGGGGCTACTTGTTATAGAACTGTCTTCTTAATAGGCATCAGTCATCAATTGTTTCTTTTATACAACTAGCTGATGGAACAGGCAGATGGCCCACCTGATGTTAAGTGGTAACCATCACCTATAACAAAGTAGTGCCTCGTAAGTCACGCCCGATAAGAACGTGCCCTACGTTGCACTGCCCTGCGTCCATCAACTTGAGGCATACAGACGTTAAGCCTCATGTGCCTGTAATTACAGTGTACCCGCACACACGCCCTTTGACTTATACTTGGAAATACACACTAGTCCCTATCATATTATCAACTTGCTTACCCTGTGTGTAGGAGTGGATGAATAGGAAGGAGTAAGGAGTAGACCATTGTGACCCGTATATCAAAACAATAATCATTGCTCAAGCGTGAATTGACTTGACACTCAAAGTTAGTGTTTTTCTGTCATAATAACACCGTTCTTGAGAACCGTGGCGAAGCTCATCACCCCATCAAAGCAAGGGCAAATAGGTGTATTTAAGACTTGTCCCTTTGTCGAAAACATTATCAATATCACTTACCATCAGAATATTTTGAATTGAGTTTTTCCGATTTTCGAGCTGTCATTCCCGATTATCAAATATGTAAGTACATTAACCGCTAGCCAAACAATAAATAACAATGAACTACCTACTAAATACAGTTGTCGCATAACGCCAGTCATATAAGTCCAAGTTATTGGCGACAAAAACGAAAACACTCGTAAAACAAGCAAACACGCGGTGGGCTGCAATTAAAATTACTTCGAGATAAACATATCGGACGAATAAAAGTTTTATGGACCATAAAATAAGGGATGGAATAGCTTCCATATCAATTACACGTGATGAGGTTATTGCTTTTGGTAGATCATTGTTTGGAGAGAAGTATCTATACAGGGTGTTTAATTAGGACGAGGCTCCGAGAAATATACTTGCACACGCAAGAAAGCAAAGCGGTCTTTATTCAGTTCTATCACACAGACCGCTTTGAAACGAATTATAAGGCGCCAGTTTATTGTCGCGAAAAAACCTGTCAAAGACTCATTATTACGTCTTATGTATTCAAATACAAATACAAATATTTATTTTCAAAAAAGTGAGCACAAAATAAAATAGTAGACTCTGTCTGCTGTTTTAGTTTTAAAAACTGTGTTACAGCATACTGTGCTTTCTCCTTAGGTTGATTTCACAATAAATTCATTTGTATTTGTATTATAAATAGTTCTAGTGTCACGTATTCGATAAGTATCTGTACATTTAGAACTAGGTGTAAGTAAATAAATAAATAAATAAAAAAATGGCTACTTGAAATTCGACTAGCACAGCATAATGACATTGGTTAACCAGCAACCACTAACTTGTTTTGTTGCTATAGATAATCATTTCAACTTGTTTTTAGGGAATAGCCCGAGGACTTTTATGATGCTGGTTTGATTAGACTTCGAAGTCACAGGTTCGTATTAAAGGGAAGATCGTGGGCTCAAATCACACTGTCACACTGTCATAACATTTTTGTAATTGAAAAAAATGTTATATTCTACGCCCCAAGAGATAAACCCATTTTGTCTGGATATGGGAGCCATGTAGGAATGAATCCTTGCTAAGTAACCGAAAGATACGTTTTATTGAGCTTTCCTTCTCTGAGTAAGGTCTTTATTATCAGTCTATAAACGTCCATGGCAAGGCGTAGTCTTAAGGCACGGTGACACCCTACAATTGATGATGGTCATAACATTTTTTTATGGAAACACTGTTAAAAAATCTACATTCGGAGACAGGAAAAAGAGTGCCGGATGTACGGAGCTTTGTATCTGCAAGGAAAGCTAGTGTTTTCAAAGGTTGTTCAACTAAAAATGCAACTTTTTGTCGTCAAGCAGCTAGGTTTGGTTTGAAGACTGTGAGTGCAAAGAGAGTTTGCCGCTGAAATTACAGGCACATCAGTCTGCCTCAAGATGATGGACACAAGGCAATGCATTTGTAGGGGACGTTCGTATCGTGCGTAACTTACGGAGCTTCCAGTGAGTAATACACAATTCTTACAAAAATTATCAACCAAAGATGATTATATTTCCTGTGCTTACTCCTTGAAGTTAGCCACAGCTAGCACAAGTGTTTGCTACGAGACAATATTGAAAATAAAATGACACGTTCGTCAAACCTAAAAAGTTATGTCTCCTGTAATTATTGTAACATTTAGCATGGTTCACTATCTTTATTTTGAATTTGTATGAATGTAATTGATGTATACATACGATGTTGGAGATTCTAAATAAATAAAGCATATTTCAAGTGCTGGAAAGGAGCCTCTTCGAAACGCACTTAAAATCCTTTCACCACACTGTTTCGAAAGAAATATGACACGAACAGAAGAAGAAGCACAAAAACCCAGTGCACGTCGATACGGCCCGTAATTTGGAGTCCCTGCCACTACGAGTTTCCCACTGCGGTCTATTTTATTTACACTGTTCAGCTTTTGTTAGTTGTTTTTACGTAATAAAGTTACTGTTGCTTATCGTATGTGACAATCACGGTAACATAAATTTATAGTGAAATTTAATTATCTTTTTATCACCTGTTGCCAATAAAATTGCTATTAAACTTTTCTGGCTACCTAAGACGTAAGGCAACGTTCTCGCGGTCACCATGTCACCATTCTTCCAAATGGTGGTCTCTATGACATGAACTTTGTCTGCGCGCTTCAATGCTTGGTCGTGGCTTGACACCTATCAAACAACAACTCGACACGTCATAATTTTTGGAGATATTACTGAAAGGAGTTATAAAAATCGCAAGCAACCAAGTTTTGAAGAATATCATAGCGTTTTCCTCTGACGCTCTTTTTTAAAACCATGGAATGTAGATAATCATAATACAAAAAAGCATCATAATGTGCTGCACCAGTCTATTCATATAGGTAAGGGTTAAATAAAAAATCTGAAAAGCTGAAACAGCTTCACGACTTTGATCCCCAGGCACGGTAGATATCCCTTCAGATCTCCCAGTACCAAGTAGAATACTAATTCAAGATTCTTCCAGGATGTCTAAGGGGGTAGTCAGAGGTACGTCCAAACATTACATTTGGCACATACCCACATTTTGCAGTAGTTAGTATTCCATACGTGACAGGTTGCAAGCCCATCGCCGCTGTTAGAATACTAACTGGTTTCCTCACGATGTTTTCCTTCACCGTTTAAGAGCACTGGCATTGCGCACATAAATTTTTCGATAGAAAAATCTATTGGTGCACGACCGGATTCGAACCTGCGACCTTACGATCGGAAGGCGGGGTGTTGGAAATGTGAACGCAACGTAATGTGCCTGCCTGCTCTCATGAGTAGCGCTGTCTCGCTCACTCTACTCAACGCTCCCTCCATCTTGAAGTGTTCTCATGCCAAGTTGTGTCTTTTCGTTTATAATATAAAATAAATCAGTTTCAAGTACAATTCAAAAGTCTCGCGTATTATTTCATCAGGTTATGGGCCCAGCACGCTTCCACTGCGCACTTCAGGTAATGGGCCGTCTCATGCCTGAAAGTAGAAATTAGCAGTTTTCTTCTAGTAAAAAAAGAGTTCTACGCTTAGCGTCAAAACCGGCACGCGTTCCCACACCCCGGTCGGAATAGGGTTTTTTTTTCAGCTTATTCTCCAAAATGTCTTCAAATCATAACGGCATTATGAATATTGAAAAATTAACCGGAAGAGACAATTATGCTACATGGAGCTTCGCTGTAAAAGCGTTCTTGCAACTTGAAGAATTATGGGAATGTGTCGTTGACGGAGGTACCGACACGAAAAAAGACATCAAAGCTAAGTCTAAATTGATTTTACTAATTGATCCGATAATCTATGTCCACGTACAAGAGGCTAAAACTGCAAAAGAGGTATGGGGCAATTTGTCTCGGGCTTTTGAAGATTCAGGGTTAACTCGTAAAGTTGGCCTGCTGAAAGATTTAATAAATACAACTTTAGAAAGCAGTGCGAGTATAGAGGACTATGTGAACAAAATAATGTCCTCAGCACATCGTCTGAGAAACATCAACTTTAAAGTTGATGATGAGTGGCTAGGAACATTGATGTTGGCGGGCTTGCCTGACAATTATAAGCCTATGATTATGGCTATGGAGAGTTCCGGAGTTAAAATCTGTGCAGATTCCATTAAAACCAAGTTACTACAGGAAATAAAAACAACAGAATCAAGCGCATTTTACTCAAACTCAAAAAGTCAGTCTAAACAAATTACACAACAGCAACCAGAAAGATCAAAAGGGCCTAGATGTTTTAACTGTAATAAATTTGGGCACCTAAGTAAAAATTGTTGGCATAAAAATAATAAAACGGATACAAATGATAATGGTTTTCTTGCAGCTTTTTCAGCAACCACAGTCAACGGCTCACTGAACTGGTACATTGACTCCGGTGCATCAATGCACATGACAATGCACAGAGATTGGCTTGATGATGAAGCGGCACCACCTGTAACCAATATAAGAATAGCTGACAACAAAGTGCTCCGTGTGGAAAGTTGTGGTAATGTTACCATCAGAGTACCAGATGCACAAGGACAAAGCAATAAAATACAGGTTAGAAATGTTTTATATGTACCTGAACTGTCAACTAATCTGATATCAGTGAGCAAAATGATAAAAAGTGGTTGTAAAGTTGAATTTCATGAAAATGGTTGTAAAATATTGAACCAAGAAGGAAACCATATAGCAAATGCATGTGTAGTTAATGATATGTATAGGCTGAACATTGCTAATGATGGAGTACATGCTATGTCAGCCATAGTTGAAACTGATACATATCTGTGGCACCAGCGAATGGGCCATTTAAATTTTAATGATGTGAATAAGATACCATGTTGTGCAACTGGTGTGAAATTGTCCCCAACAAAAGATAATATAACTTGTATATGTTGCATAGAAGGAAAGCAAACAAGACAGCCATTTCCAAATGAAGGTTCCCGGGCAACTGAGTTGCTAGAACTTATCCACTCCGATGTATGTGGACCGATGCAAACAACAACATTTGGGGGTGCCAGGTACTTTGTAACTTTCATTGATGATTTTTCACGAAAAGTATTTGTATACCCAATTAAAGGTAAAGATGAGGTGTTTTCAAAGTTTTTGGAATTCAAAAACAGGGTTGAAAATGAGTTAGATAGAACTATAAAAACCCTCAGGACTGACAATGGCACTGAATATAAAAATAATAATTTTAAGAAATGCCTAAAGAATTTTGGTATACTGCACCAATCAAGTAATCCATACACACCTGAACAAAATGGCCTTAGTGAGAGAATGAACAGAACTATTATTGAACGAGCTAAATGTATGCTATTAAATGCTGAATTACAGAAGGAGTACTGGGGCGAAGCTGTCGTCACGGCGGCGCATATAATCAACCGCTCTCCAACAAAGGCCCTCTCTTATATCACCCCAGAAGAGGTATGGTCAAATAAGAAACCTGATTTAAGTCATATGAAAATTTTTGGATGCAAGGCTATGGTGCTGGTACCCAGAGAACATCGACGAAAACTAGATGCCAAATCACATGAGATGATATTTGTAGGATACAGTGTTGGTATAAAGGGCTACCGATTTTTAGACCCGAAAAGCAAAAAAGCTACTACGAGTAGAGAAGCTGTATTTCTTGAGGGCACCATACAAAGAAATAAAATTGATAACAATATCAATGAGTCTCCTCCTGAAAAAAAGGAAAAAATTGTTAGTAAAGAAAATAAAACAAGAGAAAATAATAAAAATGATAAAACATACTTACCAACAACTTCAAAGATGGTAAACTTACCCCTGTCTGAAGAGTGTGAAAATAAGTCTATGGATGAAACAGTTGTTGATGTTTTGAGTGATGAATATTACACTGATCCAGAAGATTCAACATACACACCAAGTAGATTCATTGAAACTCCAGAGAATGTAGCACCTAAATCTAATCGTAGAAATGAAATTTATGTTTTGGAGAATTCACCCGCTGAACACGATTGTGATAAAGATGCAGTTGACCCTGCCAGTTTGATCTGTAATGCAGAATCTACAATGAGCATTTTGGATAGTGACCCACAGAACCTTTCTGAAGCTCTACATAGCGATAAGGCAGAGAAATGGGTAGAGGCAATGAATGAAGAATACCAATCATTATTGAGCAATGATACCTGGACACTTGTTGATCTACCAAAGGGAAAAAAGGTATTATCATGCAAATGGATTTTCAAAACAAAGGCAGATGAAAATGGTATAATAACACGATATAAAGCAAGACTGGTTGTCAAAGGATTTCAACAAAAAAAGGGAATAGATTACCATGAGATCTATGCTCCAGTCATACGTTACTCTTCAATGAGATATGTTATTGGTTTAGCTGTAAAATATAATTTAAATATCCACCAAATGGATGCTGTAACAGCATTTTTACAAGGCGATATTGAAGAAGAAATATATGTATCACAACCACCACATTTTGAAAATGGTCCAATGGTTTGTAAATTGAACAAATCTGTTTACGGCCTGAAACAGGCAAGCAGGCAGTGGAACAAAAAGTTAAATGCAGCTCTACTAGAAATGGGTATGTCGCGATGTAGAGTAGATCCATGCATATATTACAGAATTGTTGATGAGAAAGATATACTATTCATTACCGTGTATGTTGATGATTTATTGTACTTATTTAACAATGAGGAAACTGTCATTATGATGAAGAAAAAGTTAAATGAAAAATTTCGAATGAAGGACCTTGGCAAAGCTAGATGCTGCATAGGCTACCGAATAGTTCAAAATAAGAATATGACTGAAATATCACTCGATCAATCTTTATACATAGAGAAAATACTGAACCGTTTCAGCATGAGTGACTGCAAACCTGTCTACACACCATGTGATCCCAACTTACAGTTGAAAAAAGCTGGGCATGATAGTGAAGTTATGAAGAACATCCCATACCAGGAAGTTATTGGATGCTTATTGTATCTGTCACAAGGAACCAGACCAGACATTTCATATGCAGTAAATACGCTAAGTAGATACAATAATAAACCAACTGCTCAACACTGGGTTGCATTGAAACGAATACTGCGATATTTAAAAGGAACCATTTCAAGAAAGCTTGTGTTCAAGAAGAGCAGCGGCAATATAGTTGGTTACTGTGACGCCGACTGGGCCACTAACTCAGAAGACAGGAGATCCTGCTCTGGATACCTTTTTATTTTTCAGGGTGCTGCAATAAGCTGGTGTTCAAGGAGACAACCTACCATAGCTTTGTCTAGCACTGAGGCAGAATATATGTCTCTGGCCACAGCAATACAAGAAGCTATCTGGCTTAAACAATTAGAAGAAGATATTTGGCCTCATTTATCAGGCACTCCGATTTCAATGTACTGTGATAATCAAAGTGCGATTAGTATTTCAGGTAACGACATCTATCATGCACGCAGCAAACACATTGATGTCCGCTACCACTTTGTGAGGGAAAAGGTCGCCAGCAAACAAGTTTCCATCCACTACAAAAGCACCGAAGAAATGGTGGCCGATGCTCTCACAAAAGGCCTACACCGACCAAAGCATGAATCGTTCATTCGAGCAATGGGTTTGCGTTCAGAGGAGGATGTTGGAAATGTGAACGCAACGTAATGTGCCTGCCTGCTCTCATGAGTAGCGCTGTCTCGCTCACTCTACTCAACGCTCCCTCCATCTTGAAGTGTTCTCATGCCAAGTTGTGTCTTTTCGTTTATAATATAAAATAAATCAGTTTCAAGTACAATTCAAAAGTCTCGCGTATTATTTCATCACGGGGTCACTCCCACTAGACCACCGGTGCTATACCGGGTTAAATATACCGCACCACATAAAATAAGCAAGTGTAAAATATACTTTAGTATGCCAGTGTTACGCATAACAAAGTTTTTGAAATGTTTTCACGCCTAAATTCAAATTAATCTTGAACCGAATTATGTTGGATAACAATCTGAGTACTAACGAACGCGCTACTATTGTAAACGAATGCATTTTTGTAACAAAACACCCGGACCCTCTTACACGCATCATCCATAACCCGCAGAAAATAGAACTCAAAATTGTGTGACTATCGATCGAAGGGTCATTTCGCTACTTTTTCCAGACACCTAACACAAGGGCAGAAGGTTGAAATTGGTAAAGTTATTTTGGCAAGAAGTAGTTCTTGTTAACAGGCACCCCGCTGGGTCCCAAACAAGTCTTTTGTAACGTTACTCCTCACGCCCTTACGTTGTACCTACTCATTAAAATTGTACGATAATTTGAGTAATTGTTGTACTACACTACACATACCTACAGCCATACTCAGAAAAGTTGGTTGATTTCTAATTTATTTCTTCCTTATATTTTTTTAAAGGAAGTAATATTATGACCATTCTGTTCGAGGGTTCTCTCTTTTTGATTAAAATTTTGGTAAATATCTTCTTTTTTTTTCTTTTTATGGCTCCTGTCATAGACAATCTTGCCAATGTCAAGTGATTCAGAGATTATACTCTTTGTAGTTATGTTTCTAGTCACGTCAGTCCAAAGTCGAGTCAGTCAATTGTTTTGAAGAAAATGGTGGCGGTTTCTTCAAAACATTTGAAAAATTTACGGTCAAATCACGATATCACATAATACACTTTCATTTCAAATGCTTACACTTTGTGCTAAGATCACAAGTAATGTTGGTTAAATACCACCAAAATTACACAACACAACTCAAAATAACACTAGAAAAACAATTAAAATGAAAATGCTATGTTGCTTCGTTAGATGACAGGAAACGAATCTGGTAAATATCTAAAAGAAGTTTTAAACTGTCAATAAAACAATACATGATAGACGGCGTGACAATTCGTATATGGCAAGTTTTTGACAGCACGATAGCAATAGCGGTAACGGCTGGTAACGAAGTTCAACGAGTAACGACTTATGATATTGCAATCGCATCGACCTTTTTTCAGATAATTGACACGCGAACGAGGTCGCGTGCATTTCCATAGTATAGAATTCATGGATAGAAGAACTAAAGTAAAGATAGGTATGATGATGAGAAGACTTTAAATTTATCTTTATTAGAGTTCATCGCGTCAACGAATGGGAAATCGGGTTTTTTACGACAAGTGCTCGACCGGTTATATTTTTATTTAACTATAAAAATAATACTGTTTATTTTCTCATTACCTATCACACGAAGCGCTTTGCTTCCGCTTTCCTAGTGCAAACTGCCAAGCAGTGGAACTCTACTGTCGTCGGTGTTTCCGGAACGTTATAACTTGGAAATTTTTAAGACAAGTTGTGAATAAGTGGATTATAGGTAAGCGTGCTCCACCTTAGACTTCCTCTTCACTTTCCATCAGGTGAGTTGGCAGTCAAACGTACCTTATATCTTATAATAAAAAAAACTGGGTCATGTATGAATGTTTTATTTCATTTCATGCCGACGATAAGAAATATCAGCGATTCATTAATTCCCTATGTTATAAATTTATCGAATTCAAAAACCATTAATTGAGATCTCCGATGTTGACGCAAAAAGCTCAACAAAACAAAGCATTATAGTTTAAATAATATTAAGTTATAAACAAGGTTTTTTCTACAATTAAGGCAGGTGTAGCGTTTTATTACATTGTTATAATATTAATGCTTTATTTTGGCAAGGAGATGCGGTGAGGTATTTGATTATCTATACGGTACAAGGGGTAAGCAACAGCGATTATGATAATCTACTGACTACCCCCATTAGACATCCTCGATGAGTATTCATTAGTCCTCAATAGTAAGAGATCTGAAGGGATATCTACCGTGCCTGGGGATCGAAGTTGTGAGCTGTTTCTATAAAAATTTAGGTATTTTGTGTTTCAAAAACTAATGGAAAATACAAAACAAAATGTTGGTTAAGAGAAAATGAGCTTTCGCTACGAGAATTTTTTATTGAAAGTCTGTCAAAAAATACTATTTTGACGAACTGGAAAATAGAAATTAAAACTCTGGCAACGAATCTTCTAGTCCAGACTATAAACCGCCCAAAGGTGTATAAAATTACGGCAAAAACTTTGTTCTATTCGCATTTCCTACGTCATTGAAATTAAAAATAAAATTAGTACTAGGCTGATGATGATGATGATGATGAAACAAACATTTCGCTATTAGTGGGTAATAGTTTTGTCCCAAAAATTTGTACTGGAAATAGTTATTCATTGCTTTTAAACATTTTTGAGTATACAAGCAAAGTTTATATATTTATCAAATTAAATAATTTGTGTCTATTTTAAAATGTTTAATTAACCCCTCTCAGTCGATGCCTTGCGCTCGTCAGCCCATGACCCGAGCTAGCCAGCAGGGGTCCGATTCGACCCCGCTCATCAATTATACAAACTCTGACGCGGCATGCCGACGTCAACAGGTGCTTGATGCCTGTGTGTCATTCCTTAAACATTATCAAAAATAAGATTTGAATTCTACTCCACAGAAAAAAATAGTAGTAGTCATTTTTGCAAATGTTGCTGTCACCCAACACTCGTAGAGAAATATCATGTTATTCTCTATTCCGTGCATGTCATAATTAAAAACATAACCCAGTATCTGCTTTGCGAACAGAAATTGGATGCTGTTTTTTTGGCAATCAACTTTTACAAAGGTGTAGTCACTATTTTGTCATTGAAAGATGACAAAAGCTTGGGCATGTATTTGTTTCGCTTTTAACTAGGCACACATTAAAAGTTCTAGAATTGCTGTTGCATTGTATTAGGCTCACTCTTATTTTTTTTTATCCTGCAGTCCAGCAAATCGAGATGTGGGTAATTATTTAGCAAGAGTTATTATTACAAGGCCGTTAAACCAGTTAGAGAAGTTTCAAAGTAATCCTTGGGATAGAACGCAATAAAGATCGTTTTGATTTTGATTCCATTTTTGGAGAGTTCACGGTTTATTATTATCATTTTTATTTCAGATTTACAGTCAATCCATACTAAATTTAAATTATAATTACAATTAACACATAATATTTACATAATTAAAATCAAAATTAAATTAAATTAAAATAAAGTTAAATTAAAATTACAATCAAATAAATAAAATAAAATGTCAGAGTACCTACCTAGTTATGTCTAACCCCATCGTGATTCTCATCCACCTATCTTGAATGGGACAATCCAGTCGGGAAACAATCATCTGTAGGATGGTGTTGCCGCTGTCTCGAGTGCGCTGACGCAGGGAGGCTACCTTCTTTCGCAGGCACGCGTGGTACCCATCAACTCCTGCCTCCGCAAACATCCCCGAGGCACTACAAAAGCGAGGCAACCGCAACAGCATCCTAAATATGTTGTTATATTGTATTCGCAGAGTACTGGCAGCCCTGCGGGTATGATTTACCCATAGGCTGCTCGAGTAAAATGACTGGCAGTATGCCTTGAAGAGGGTGATTTTTACTTCTCTCGAGCAGCGGGAAAATCTTCTTGCTACCATATTTCCCCGGACTGCCAGTGCTCTGCGCTCTCTTTCTATATCCTGGTTGTCTTTACAATCGTCTGTTACAATGTGCCCCAGGTACTTAAAACTATTAACAATCTGTAGAGCCGCACCGTTCAGCATAATAGGCGGAACATGCACTGGTTTAGTTGTTCCACTCTTGAAAATGAGAACTTCACTCTTTTTCGAGTTGTAACTCAGTCCATGTTCCGCCGCGTATGCCTGACAAATACATACTAGTTTGCGTAGAGCCCCCACTGATGGCCCCAGCAGCACCATATCATCTGCGTAACTAATGTTATTAACGCACACTCCGTCAACGTAACAACCTGAATGAGTGCTGCTGAGCTCACTAATGAGATCATTAACATAAAGGTTAAATAACAAAGGAGAGGTGATTCCGCCTTGCCGCACACCACACTCCAAGCCATATTCCTCCGATAGCGCTCCCGCCCACCGTACTTGATTTCGCTGACAACTATACCAATATCTCAGCATGGACGTAACTTCAGCCGGTACACCCGCCGCTCCCAGTTTGTCCCAAAGCCGATTATACATAACCGTATCAAAGGCCTTGGAGAGATCCAGGAAGCAGGCGTATACAGGCGTCTTTCTATCCGTGTAGTACCTGACAGCCTGCTTAAGGCATAAAATTGCACTCTCAGTGGATAACCCAGCTCTGAAACCGAACTGGGCGTCATGCAGTTTGACATGTTGTAAAAGTATTTTGTTAAGCAGGCTGTCAAGAACCTTTGCCGAGATAGTTGCCAGCGAAATAGGGCGGTAGTTGCATCTGTCCGAGGCATCTCCGGTCTTGCACTTAATTATTGGGACCACTATTGTTTTGGTGAGCTCATCAGGTAAGTATCCGTGACATAGACACAAATTGTAGAGCATAGAGAGTACGCGCGGCAAATGCACACCAGCATATTTAAGGTGCTCAATGCTGAGACTATCATGCCCGGGAGACTTACCTCGTTGCATACCTCGAATCACCAATTCTACATCACGCGCTTTAAAACTTATGAGTCGCTCACTGGGCACGACAGTTCCCTCATTAGCGCACGTGGTATATTGCAGTGTAGAACTAACTGTAAAGTGTTCTCTAAAAAGGTTAGCAATCAGTGTATGATCTTTAGTATTATTTACACTTACAGGGAGGCCAGACCTTACATTCATTTTGCATGTTCCTTTCCAAAAATTTTTAAAATCTTTGGCGGCATGTTGTGATGCTAGCATGTCCATCTTAATTTGATCCTGCCTATCCTGACACCACTTTAATTGTTTTTTAAAAGAACGTCTGCTCTCACACATGTCACTATAACAACTACCACTTGTTGGCTTGCCCGCCTGCACCCAAACCAAAAATTTTTGTCTGGCCTCTTTGTGGAAATCTGCCACATGTTTGTTCCACCCTGCAATATAACCACCCCTCCTTCGCGATTTCCCTTTTTCATACGAAGAAATTGCCGCCTCTGACAGAATGGTTATAACATCCGTATATATGTTCTTCAATACATTTCTATGGTCAATGTTAGAACAGATTCCATCACAACAGCTTGAGAGCTCTGATGGAAAAAGAATGTCCTTTAAACGAGAGTGGCACAATTGGTGGTAATATTTTGTTTGACTGTCGCTGCGCTCACCCCATTTAATTTTATCTACAGATGAAGCCGTAATTTGCATTTCGCTACAGTTAACTTTACCCAAATTGCATTCAATATTTACAGGAAAGTGGTCTGACCAATTTACATCATGATCTACCCATATGCGGTTAATAGAGGGCAGTGCTGCGTCGGTGACCACGCAGTGATCCAGCCATCTAGTAGAACCATGAGCATCACTGATAAAAGTGAACGTGTCAGATTCTGCGCCTAACAAATTAACATCCGCACATATCCACATTTGATCTATACAAAAGTCTAATAGTTCTTTGTAGAAGAGCGCCTCAGGGTGCGCATTAAAATCACCTAATATGTATGTAGCTTCAGTTTCTCCAGTGTCCTCTATTATAGCGCTAATCTTACCCAAGCATTCTATGAAGTCCGGTAAATTTTGGAGGGAGTCAGTAGGCATATAGACACAAATTACAGCTATATATCTACTATCACTTATATTAATTTTCACGGCCGCTAGGCGCACATCATTACACTCTATCACTTTGACTGACCGAAAAGCACTCTTTCGCCAAAGAATTGCGACACCGCCGTAGGGCCGACCTCGTAGTATGCCCGCAGATGTATCCACTGCCGAGCACCCAGTACCACTAAAATCATCAATATTATGATAAAATCATCAATAATATATTATGACTTATTTATTTTCAACGGGGCGTTGGACCTGGATATTACTAATTGGCAGAGCATTGCGTATAGAAAGGTAAGTTTTTTTTACAACTTATAGATAAAAACGTTTGACCGCAATATCACCTGGTGTTAAGTGATGATGCGGTCGACGATGTGGCACGTTTACCTAGAAAATACCTGTTCACTCTTCTCTTGAAAGCATCCAAATTATAGGTCTTCGGAAAAATGGACGCCGCCGGTAAGGAATTCCATTCATTGGCTGTGCGCATGATGCATGAAGAAGCAAAGCGCTCATTATTCTGCTAATCTCTGGGCAAGTTTGTGTAAATTACCAACTTTTATTAATATAACTTTTAGCATTATGATTATCACGTGCTGTTTGTGGGTATTACAAAGAAGGCTAATGGCTCGTGTTTTCTGGAAACATAAAAAGGCGTAATACACACTGAATACAGCATTGGAACTTTTTCAGGCTAGACAGTGATGAGCTGTGATAACGTTTTAATTCAGATTTTATATGTTACAATAAGGGCATCGTTTACTAAGGCTTAAAAACTTATCTGGTAATTCTTGACAGTATTAAACAAAATAATTCAGGGTCACAGAATGACACACAGCAATTTTAAGGCGTTGACAACACCTAATATTTCTCTCGCTCGCACGATTCGACATTTTGAAAGATATAAAATCACAAATTCCAATTTTGAAAAATCGCAAACAACCATTTTGTGTGCAATCACATTGCGCATAGTTTGGTAAAAATTTCATTTTGATTAATGCAAGTTTTCCTACTCAAAAGTTTGCTTGAGTACGAAAACTAGAAAAGCAAACTATTTAGTAGGAATACTTGTATCGTTCAAAATGATTTTTTTACTTAACTGTGCGCAATGTGATTGATTGCACACAAAATGGTTGTTTGCGATTTTTCGAAAATGGGTTTAGTGATTTTATATCTTTCAACAAGTCAAAACGTGCGAGCGAGAGTCACATTAGTAGTAGTCTTCGTTTTAACATAGTTGTAAAACCTAGTATTACATAATCAAAATTTATTCAGTCTAACTCTTTCTCGTTGTACTATTGTAAATATAAATACTTTGTACCATTGTACCATATTTTACAATTGTTTACATGCTAGTTTAAATGAAACAATAAGTCATTGTGTGATGTGCTGTAACAAAGTGCCCCGTGCCGTGCGGGTTTTTTATTGTTTTCTAAAGTTATTGTTTTGTTTGGTAACGTGGCTTTCTGGGCTGGACTAGACCACTACTGCTACTAGATGCAAGAAAAAATGAACACTGAAAAGTGCAGGGGTTCAGAGTTTTTGACAATGCAATTTCATTTATTTATTTATCATTTAATGTACAAAATACGAAGTCAAAGCACAAAGGAGGCCTTAATGAACAAGCATTTTCTACGACTTCGAATCATTGTTGGAAATGAAAATACTAGCTGAAAATTTTAAAGTAAGAACTTAGGTTTAACTTTAAGTCGTTAAACGTTGATATATTAAGATTGTATTTGTTAGACTTTTTAGATACCCGTTAGTTAGGTGTCCTATGTAATTTATACGGAAAACTTTGGCTATTAACAGTATTTAAATTGGTATGAAAAATAAACAGGCTTCCTATTATTACGATAATTCAAGGACCCTAAAATCTTCTAAGTTTATATTCTTCGCACAACAACTATAAATAAATATTTTATGTTCTCTCTATGTTTGTGTCCAAACTTTACAACGGCCATATATCCACTTTTTTGGCTTTAATTTTACGGAGCCTCTGAATGGTCACATTTTCTACAAAACGAATGCACTACAATGGTTCCGTTTAATTTGTTTTGGTTTGCTTCAATTGTTTCTTTGTTTCCTAAATTTATTGTTTTGATTCGAAATTTTGTTTCGAATCTGCGGGGGATTGTAGAAATGTACCTACTAGCAACTTGCATTACAACAAGATGGTTTAAATCATCCAAAATTGTATTTTTTTTTTATTGGTAAAAATAAAATACCTACTAACTATTGACTGTATTTCACAACGGCTATAAACACTAGGAGAAAATAAATAAGATTTGAGTATATTACAGAAGTTTGTAAGAAGTAGGTAGGTAATTTGTTACCTTAGTGAAGAGAAGCTATGTAGCAAAACATATATTTTAATATAGAGAAGAGACCTACCTCCTTCCTACTCTACGTCTGGGTACAAACAAGCAGGCGTAGACATAGGTACCTAATGACTTCTCATACTTCGCAGTTTGAGCATAGAATACCCGAGTCTACTTCTAAGCAATCGAAAAGTCAATACTATTACCTACTACTTCGTCGTATTCATCGATCTATCGATCGACTCGACCGTCCGTTTATGATCGATCGCGATCTATTTCGAATCCGATCTGTCAAGTGATCCGATCTGTCAACTGTCATTCGTGGAAGGCAACGGCAACAGCCGCGTGAGTCCAATTGTTTTGTTGTAAAACACATTTTTTTGGTAATTTTGTAAAAGCTAAACAATTGTAAATAGCATTAGAAGCCATTGAGGGCCACTGTGCGGACAATTTGGCGAATGACAACAATGCAGGAGACATAATGACGCACCTCGGTGCACAGGGTGCTTTATATTAATATTTTAAATTTCTATTTCTAATATATGCTAAATAAAATTGAAAAAATAAAAAAAATGTCGTATACCAGGACTTTCGTTCGTTTAAATGTTTGCACTTACATCTGCTTCGATTAAAATATTTACCGAAGAAAATCTTTGCAACTTTTTATTCAAATCCAAAAACTTTTTACGCAGTAGTTAAGTGACTTTCAACAGATGCTTAACTCAAGAACGGTTACTGTTGGCATACATTATAGAAGGTTTACGACAAAGCTGACACTACATTTCAGAAGGTTTCAGTTTTGTTTAAGATCTTGCAATTTATGAAGTTATTTATTGTACTCTACCTAATCCCAATCAGTTTAGAAATCAGTTACTTACCAACTCATAAATTCTATTAATTTTCTTATAATAAGAGAACAATCATAATTGTTCATTGTTCATCTTAAAAGATACCTAACCATTTATAAAGTTTGTACCAAAGGGGACTTTAAAGCTTAGATTCAATTTAAATAGGTATTTATATAGTATACCAACCAACACCACAACACCCTGTAACAATAATATAAAAAAATCTAACGGAGCTCGTTCTAAGCCGCGCAGTAGCCCCCGCGCGGATGACGGATCACGGCCGCCCGCCGACGCTCCTACTTAAACAACGCGTTTCCCTCATTCCTCACATTCAACAAAAACCATCTAAAGCTACCAGCGGGCGACGTAAAACAATGCAGCGGACACAGCACGCCCTCGGACACCTTCACAATACGCGATAATTCAGAGAACTCAGCCTCAACTGTTGTTACACTTGTCAAAAATGCCAGCTTATTTATGTCACGCCAACGCAACACTCGCAAAAAAGAAAAACAATTTGAATATGGAATTCCAATCATCGTAATTATCGACGCGTGTCGTTATAATAAAAATCTCGATAGAATGACTAATTAATTAGATTAGTATAGTCATAATTCGGATTGAAAAAAAGATTGGGTTTTTTGTTGTTCGATTAGCATAATTCATATTATGATGAGTGAGTTGTTAACATTAACTAGGTACCTACAACCTATGAAAAGTTGATAGCTGGGTAAGAAGAAGAATATTATACGGCATTTTAAATAAAAAAAAGGAAATTAATCGAATGAAATAGTCTTAGTCTAGAATCATATTTGTGGCATCTCCTTACTATAAAACGTATGGCTACGAGATTGAATGAATAAAGGTTCTTTAAACGAAAATTAACTTTCCTATACATAAATATAAGCGGAGCTCATAAAAGCATTCTCCCGGCCTCGACCGATCACGGTTTATGAGTCAACAAAATAATTTATCTTTATAAAGAGACACTATCGTTTATTTAGTATCATCACATGATGCGTAGGCCACAGTACAGGCGGACATACAAATATGTGACAGGAAGAAAGATTACGACATTCTATCAAACGATCTGACGGGTTGAATTCCTACGATTTGTCCCGTCATTGTCCACGAAGTCGAACAAAGCCGGGTAAAGCGTGTAATTCCGCTTGTAAAACTGTTGTAAAACAATAAACCACCCACTGGCGCGCATCGCGCTGCGTTCATTATTGTAGTTTCGGAACGCATCCAATATGGCGGCGCAAAACGCGCCAATTCCGACGTTTCAATGCAATCACTGAGCTGAAAGTCCACGTTGTTTTGTAATTGACCGTTTATTTGGGAAATTGAGATGACGGAATCATTCGGACCAATGAGCAGGATACCTATTCAATTAAGTTAGGCAAAGCTGGTAATCCAGGAAAAATAATTGTGCTATAAAAAAATCGGTCAAACAAAAAATGCTTTAGGTTAGGCGTTATCAGCATCATCATCATTAGCCTGAAGAAATCGACTGATGGCTCATTAGCCATCAGTCGAACAACAGTGCTTTTTATGGAACCATGATTTGAGCCTTCTCCATCCACACCATCCAAAAAAAACCATTACTCCGGTGGGTAAATTTAAATAAATTTGGGTTTGTACGTATACGTACAGATTTTGATAAGAGTTGCGTAATTTTATTTCAATACAAGTTACACCAACTGCATAGGTACTACAAGAATATTTATTTCGTTCCAGAACTTCTCTACACACTTTATTTTTCATTTACAAACGCACCTACAATAGAATTATCTCTCATTGCATTTTAACTCAAAAGTGTTTAAAAATAAACGTCGATTCGCGCTTGACAACTAAATTAGTTGGACACCTCCACATGTGATCATTTATTTGTTCGATTTAAATTCGCAATCATCCGAGCTCAGCATGAAACTTATACTTGCGAAGCCTTAGCACTGCCATCATCAGAAAACCACCCTTACTCAAACCGCTGACGACTCAAATTTGTTTAGCAAGCTGTAAGATTTCAGCCTCATTCACATGCCAAGCGAAATACAACTCTAAGAGTTAATAGCTATAGGTGGTAATGCTCTGTGTTGTTCTATGAGGAAGAAAAGGAGTAGGTCTGTTCGCCTTTGAATAAATTGTCCCCGATGTATCCCGCCACGTAATTCACGATGCATTTACACCTTCATAGCGACGGCGCACACTGCATGGCGTATTTGGAGCCGAGGTTTCAGCAACGGGTTAACAATACAATTATGCCACATAAAGACGGACGGCATTAGGTTTTAGTATAACTCGTCGTATTAGATGATGCAAACCGGAGGAAGTCATCATGTAAATAATTTCAGGGTTATATTGGTAGGAGTACTAAAAATTTATCAATCGGAATCTTATGGGAATAAGTTTGGAAAAGTGCCAAAACAAGAAAAAAACATGTATTTTTTGCATGTTGTAGCCAAAGAGCCCTTTCGCTACAATCTCACCTGATGGTAAGCGACGGATGGATATCGTTAAATGAGCGTGCTCTCTAACATCACAAGCGGCGTATCTAAAAGGATTATTCGACTGCCATAAATATGGCCTCCGAGATTATAATAATTCGAATAATAACATTAAAATAATAATAATCGTCTGATCCACCGCCCGATGAAGATGTCAAGCCCTTAATAGATTTATCTCCGCTCATACATTAAAATTATAACGTGTTAGTGTTGTGTAAGGAGTTTAGAACATCGGTGATTATCGATCATTAGGCACTCGTTCCGGTTCAACGGACGCATTTACATACAAAGCAGTTTGCCTGGCTACCAATCAGACCAGCGCGTTGGTGTTTGGCACACCGGCAAAAAATAATTGTTTTTGACACACTTAAAAAACTCATTTGCCAAAGTAGTTCCTAACAGGAAGAACCCAACATCTTCGGCCTTACTTTGATACGAACTAGACAAAAAAACTGTCGTCATCCAAGTATGTCAAATAAAATGTGTCGTTTGTGTGTTATATTTTATTTTATTTATTGAATAAAATCTACAGCTCTTTGTATTATATAAGTAACATAATAAATGTAGCTGAAAGCCAATAATGGATTTACATTTTTTAAGCTAACTAATAATATAAAATCATCACAGCACCTGCAATAAAGAGAAGACTCAACTGCACAATCAAACAAGTCGAAATTTGACACGTATTTCGTCTCTTTATGAAGCATCTTCAGGAAAACTGTGGGCTTGGCTTGTTATTGAAAGTAGACGCTGTCATTCGTGTAATAAGTTTCTATGGAATTATTTAGGTATTTTTTTTACTACTTGCTGGAACAAGCAGATGGCGCACCAGGTGGCAAATGGTAACCATCACCTTTAACAGAGCATTGCCTCGTAAGTCACGCATGATCCTACTATCCTATACTAATATTATAAACGTGAAAGTTTGTACCTAAGTATGGATGGATGGATGGATGTTTGTTACTCTTTCACGCCGAAACGGCTGAACGGATCTGAATGAAATTTGGCAGAGAGATACGTCTGGAATAACACATAGGCTGCTTTTTATCCCGTGGGAATACCGGGATTTAAATCTGCGAAGGTGAAACCGCGGGGCGGGAAATTGCTCTATTTTCTGGTCTCTGTTCCATAAACCAGTTTTCTATGAAATTGCGACCGAATGATAAATCATCGATTATGGATGATATCGATTGTATTTTAGAGAGTACGATGAAAGTGGGTTTATTGGAAATGGATTAGTTTTTGTTACGGCTCTTATAGAGTTGTTTTATTAATTGGTTTCTTTGGTTAGGGCCGACGACGCGACGTTGTAATCTCAGCCGGAGCAGTCATAGATCACTAACTTAGTGATATGATACCTGAAACAGAAACAGCTGAAGCACAAGTTCGGCCGCATGTAGAATACTGTTCCCATCTATGGAACGGGGCACCCAAGTATCAGCTGCAACGATTTGACTCCCTACAGAGAAGAGCCGTTAGAATTATCAGCGATCCCAAACTCACTGATACGCTAGAGCCGCTCAGCTTACGCCGCGACATTGGCTCTTTATGCGTGTTTTTTCGGCTGTACAACGGGGAATGCTCGGAGGAGCTATTCGACCTTATCCCAGCGTCGAGATTTTACCACCGCTCCTCTCGGCACCGGGATCGAGCTCATCCAAACATTCTGGAACCCTGGGTCTCTCGTACTCTCCGTTTTTCACGCTCATTTCTTCCCCATACCCATAGGTAGGCTGTGGAATGAATGATGAAATGAATTAAATTGCTTATCGGTCGTACAAAAACACATAAAATCTCATAGTATTAATCTAGTAGGTACTAGATAGGGGTATAATGGACCCAATAGCGCTTTAACGGAGTCTTAATAAAGATTAGAGGTTCCTATCTCCTTATTCACAAAGGCGAGATGAAACAACGACCGCTGGAGAGGAAGCGGTAACCACAGCTGCTATTTCCGGCGAGTGAGGGGTTCGGAGAAGGGGGGGGGGGAGGCCCGCCCACCGCACACATACAGCCTTAAAGGGTTGAGGCTGTGCGAGTGCTAGCTTGAGTAGCTTGTGCAAATCATTGTGGGTAATATGCACCTAGCTAGTGACCCTATGACCTAGCTAGGCTATACATTTATCTATAGTTTCTGCATTAGATTCGCAAGATTTCATAGGGTTGAGATAGGATAAGATTTCATATTGTATGACTAGTTTTTAGTTTGTTTTTTACATTGATTTGTTGATGGAACAAGCCTACACAGAGCATTGCAAGTCACGCATATTATAGCAACGTGCTCTACCTACATTGCACTGTCCTGCGTCCATCAGATAGAGCATGTGCCATCACACACTTCAAAGCGAAACCGCATTGCTGCATGCCGGCAGTTATATAGGCATGGCGGTGGTATTTCATCGGACGTGGCCGCCACAATCCCGATTAGCCCCGATGGAAGGCTGAAACCTTATATTACCAGCTAGGTACCTCTAGAACTTATTTTATATAAATGCATCTTACAAATCTTCTGATTTTTTGATGAAATAAAATTAAAATAAATATTGGCGGACATTACACAGCACTATCTCGCCCCAAACGAAGCCAAAGCTTGTTTTATTGGAACCAGATAGCTGATATACTACTTATTTACTTTTACTTTTGTTGTAAATACATACAATTAAATAAAACCGCTGTTAATTAAATGTTTAAATAAATAATTCTAGTTGCGCCCCGCGGTTTCACCCGATATTCCCACGGAATAAAAAAATAGCCTATGTCTATTCCAGACTATAATCTATATCTCTGCCAAGTTTCATCCAGATCCGTTCAGCCGTTCTGGCTTTAAAGAGTAATAAACATCCATCCATCCATACTTACAAATAGTAGGATAGGATAAATGCATCTTACAATACTTTTGATCATTAGTTTTGAATATAATAAATAATATTTTTTCCAGAATACGCAAAATCAGGAAATATAGGTATTGCTTTTATAGCATGAAGCTTGTAAGTTTGTTTTCATAATGTGCAATAAAGAATTTTCTAAGATATGTACAAATACATACGAAATGTGATTTTTTAACTCTCACCTGTCAAAAATCCCAATCGGTGATTCGATTAAAAACGCAGCGGTTCGCTCTTTGGCAAAAACTGGAATTCAACCCTTCGCGTAGAGTTACGGGTCACCTGATACCCCAGTATTGTGTCAAAGGCTTTATCTCACAAATAGGCGGCAATCAGACTGAGAGGTAAATAGAGCAGAACCTTCAGGCCCTATGGTCTTTGTGTGTAGTGTCGACGGCTCACAACAAAGCCGTGTTGTACAGCTCTGATAGCAAATATTTTTGTGTGGGACGTGTGAATTCGCGGATCCTGTAGGCACCTGTCAGGACCTTGAAAAGAGGTATGGAAATCTTAGGTAAACCTACAAAAATATGTTGCTGCTGGCTGTGAAATCCTTACTTACCTCATGCCAATCATATTCCCATGCATGGTAGACATATCCTCACATTCCCATGCATGGTAGACACCTCACAATTCCTAAAATTAAAGGCATTGAATGTTCAGGAATTGCACGTCAAAACAAAACACAACGTGAGAGTATTCTCTTAGCTGTGACGTGAGGTAGGTACCTATATGCCCACATTTGCATTAGGTACCTACCTATTTCTACCTGTTTATGGTAAGTAACTCACCTAAGCAAGCATGCACACTGCACACCCATCGCCGCTGATATTGTTGGACATTCCCTAGGATCTAGGCTTTTGTCGCGTGGACCACGAGCCTTATTCACTATGACCATTTGCATCGCGATCACAGCTAAGACTAGGCAGCCGGTGTCATACGGTCAGGTCAAAGTATCTCCTATGTCATAAAGAATAAAGCCCAACATCAAGTTTTGACGTTTCACGGTTTGAGGTGTAGGCAACTTCCCTACACATCATTTTTATTTATTTTATATTTACAATATTTCAGCACTTTATAAATAATTTATATACCATACATTTATCCATATTATTATATTATTACATCTTCATATTTATCTACCAGTTGCCAGTGCTATCGAAACTCAGTGATGGGGTCATCGACTCTTACCCCATCACTAGTGCTGCGCAAGCACATAAGCGTTATGTACCACGCTCGGGCGTAGGCGCGGCGCAGCGGTCAAAGAGTCACAGCTTAGCCACGACGCGGAACGTACGCTCATTTTGCCTGCGTAATATAGATCGCGAACAGTGTTTTGCCGTTTGTTTGCTTATATATTTAATCTGTGCTATTTCTCTCGTCTGTCTATCACTTCCGAACTATTTACATGTGCTTCTGCTTGCCTAAATTTCTTTTGTGCCTTCTGATGCTTGGTGTTGTATAATTGGACAATATACCTAAGTAGTAACAGTGAGTTGGACAATTATTATTTATATACTCCTGCGGCATCCGCCGATACCTACTACCCTATACATAACACTATACTGGTGACCCTATAAACGAGCATGGAAAAGGAATTTGAAGATGCAAGTTCTGACTTAGGTACAATGGCCGGAACTAGTGATGGGGCAATGTTAGGCACAATGGCCGGAACTAGTGATGGGGCAATGTCGATGAATCAGAGTCATATTTTTAAAGTTGGCGTGAGAGTGCCACCGTTTTGGGCCGAAGAGCCAGAAATATGGTTTGCCCAGGTCGAAGGTCAATTTGCTATGTCTGGAATTTCGAGCGACTCCACGAAATTCAATTATGTTATTGCGCACCTCGACAACCAGCACTCCAGGGAAGTGAAGGATATTATTGTCAACCCCCCCGCCACGCAGAAGTATGAGAAGCTCAAGACCGAGCTTATCAAGAGACTCAGCGCGTCGAACGAGAAGAAGATTAAGCAGCTTTTGATGCACGAGGAACTTGGAGACCGCAAACCTTCTCAGTTTCTCCGCCACCTCAAAGGACTCGCAGGCACCGAAGTCCCTGATGATTTTTTGAAAACTATTTGGACTAGCCGCCTCCCGCACGGTGTTCAAACCGTTCTCGCCGGTCAGCCAATTGCAACTTCTTTGGAGGACTTAGCTGACTTGGCTGACAGAGTGAACGACCTTGCTTCTCCATCGCCGGGAGTAGCCTCCGTGAGCAACGTCCCCGCCTCCGTCTTGAGCGACCTGACTAGAGAAGTAGCTGAGCTCCGCAAGCAGTTCCAGAATTTGGCGTCAAACAGGAACAGCCGATCTCAGTCCCGTTCATCGCGAGGCAGAAAAAGTACTCCTTCAAGGCAGCGCCAGCGATCTCAATCCAATTATCGCAAGTTTCCCCTATGTTGGTATCATGGCAAATTCGGAGAAAAGGCCACTAAGTGTATTCTCCCCTGTGACTTCGCTTCGGTAAACTCAAAGGGCAGTCGCTAATGGCGACTGACGATTGCCCTGCGCCATCTACTGGTCGCCTGTTTGTCACCGACCGATCTACGAAGACGCAATTCCTGGTCGACACTGGAAGCGACCTCTGTGTCTATCCCCGGTCGGCGCTACCTACACGTCGTGTGCGAACGGACTATAGTTTAAGTGCAGCTAATGGCTCTGATATCGCTACATACGGTTATCTCAATTTAGATTTAGATTTTGGCTTACGTAGGTCTTTTATATGGCGCTTTGTAGTAGCCGATGTTACCAAACCAATAATAGGTGTGGATTTTCTAAACTTTTATAACCTGATTGTAGACTGCCGCAACAAGCGCCTAATAGATAATTTAACTTCTGTTTCAGCTATTGCCACCTTAGCCATTTGTGAGAACGTGTCGTCTGTAAAAGTTGTGACTGGTGAGACCCGGTATCATAAAATCCTTGACGAGTTTCCCGAGATAACACGACCAGCTGGTAGACACAACACTACACCACACCACACAGTCCATCACATACGTACGACACCAGGCCCCCCAGTTTCTCTCCCACCTCGTCGCTTAGCACCCGATAAACTTAAAATCGCCCAAAAAGAGTTCCAGTCTATGCTGGCCAACGGTACAGCTAGACCGTCTGAAAGTTCTTGGTCTTCGCCCTTACATTTAGCACCGAAGAAGAATAACGGATGGCGTCCCTGCGGTGATTACCGCAACTTGAATGCCCGTACGGTCCCTGACAGATATCCGATTAAGCACATTCACGATTTCACGCATAGCATTGCAGGCTGTAACGTGTTTAGCACATTAGACTTAGAGAAAGCCTATAATCAGATACCTGTCGACCCCGAGGACATTCGGAAGACCGCCATCACGACACCCTTCGGGTTATACGAATTCCCGTACATGACGTTTGGCCTGAGGAATGCTGGGCAGACGTTCCAGCGATTTGTGGACGAGTTAACCAGAGGACTTGATTTTGTTTATTCGTATCTTGACGATTTTCTTATCTACTCTAGAAGCGAGGCTGAGCATGAGGAGCATTTGCGCGAAATTTTCAAAAGGCTGCAGCAATATGGTATGTTGGTAAATACGTCTAAATGTGTCTTAGGGGTATCAGAAGTAACCTTCCTGGGGTATCTCATCTCGGCAAGTGGATGCAGACCCTTAGACTCCAAGGTGCAGGCTGTGAAGGAGTTCCCTCCTCCCACGAACGTGCGTCAATTACGAGGCTTCTTAGGGATGCTCAATTTTTACAGGAGATTTCTTCCTCGAGCAGCCCTGATACAAGCCCCACTGCACGCACTATTGACGGGTTCAGTGAAAGGATCGCAGCCAATCACCCTTGCTGGAGACACCCTTGCAGCGTTTGAAGCGTGTAAAGAGAGCTTGTATAACGCGGCATTGTTAGCTCATCCTGACTGCTCTGCAAAACTTGCTGTAGTTACAGATGCGTCCGACAAAGCTATCGGAGCAGTCTTGCAGCAGTGCAAGGATAATGCTTGGGAACCGCTTGCGTTTTTCTCCCGTAAACTAAGCCCTTCTCAGATTAAGTACTCAACTTATGATAGAGAGTTGCTAGCCATTTACGAGGCTATCAAGTATTTTAAGTATATGCTCGAAGCTCGTCATTTTACAGTCTATACTGACCATAAGCCAATCAGTTTTGCATTCCATGAAAGGAAAAACAACTGTACGCCCAGGCAGTATAGACACCTTGACTATATATCCCAGTTCACAACCGACATACGGCACATATCCGGTAAGGATAATGTGGTTGCTGATACCTTGTCACGGGTCGAAGAAATGGGAGCACCTGTCAGCTTCGAGACAATAGCCCAAAACCAAGCCTCCGACCCTGAACTTCAAGAGCTTTTAGATAAGGGTTCAGCTTTGAAGCTCCAAAAAGTAAATGTCCCTGGAAGTCAGGTTTCCCTGTATTGCGACGTCAGTACATCGGCTTCTAGGCCTTATATTCCAAAGTTTCTTCGAAAACAAGTTTTCGATAGTCTGCATTCCCTGAGTCACCCTGGTTGTAATGCTTCAGCCAAGCTAATATCTGAGCGCTTTATTTGGCCGGGGGTAAGAAAAGACTGTAGGGATTGGGCGCGTTCATGTTTACCGTGCCAACGGGCAAAAGTCAACCGTCATGTGTCTTCCCCGCTTGGTACTTATAACCTTCCACGCGCCAGGTTCAAACAGATTCATATAGATATGATAGGTCCCCTTCCTCTTTCGCATGGCTATCGGTATTGCTTAACGGCAGTTGATCGATTTACTCGCTGGCCAGAAGTAGTACCGATAGAAGATATCACAGCCGAAACCGTTGCAAAAGCCTTGCTGTCGACCTGGATTGCCCGGTTCGGTTGTCCGACTGATATAACAACGGACCGTGGCCGACAGTTTGAGTCGTCCTTATTCCAAAGTCTGTCAAAGACAGCAGGATTTGTTCATAAAAGGACTACAGCCTACCATCCGGCCTGCAACGGTTTAGTTGAACGGTTCCACCGACAACTCAAAGCTGCTATAGTGTGTCATGCGAATGACAGGTGGACTGAATCTCTGCCATGGGTCTTGCTAGGTGTTCGATCTGCCTTCAAAGAAGATTTACAGGCCTCCTCAGCAGAACTGGTTTACGGCGAGCCACTCAGGTTACCCGGTGAATTCTTTGAGCCTACAGTAAGCGGTACAACGGATATATCCGATTTTTCCGCAAGGCTCAGAAACTTCGCTGAGAACATTCGACCTATTCCTGCTTCACGCCATGGTAAATCCAGAGTGTTTGTTTACAGGGAACTCGAAACCTGCGATCACGTCTTCCTTCGAGATGACACATCAAGAGGTGCTCTTACCCCGGCTTACTCTGGTCCTCACAAAGTGCTTAGCAGAGGGCATAAAGTTTTCAAACTTCTCGTAAATAACAGAGAGACGACGGTGTCTATAGACCGGCTGAAGCCGGCATTCATACTCTCTATGCACAATGACGAACCTCCACCTGCAGTTCCACAAAATCGTGTATCCCGATCTGGCCGTCATGTCAGATTCCCTGATTTTTATCGCCCTTGACGGGCTCTGGTGGGGGGTGGTGTAGGCAACTTCCCTACACATCATTTTTATTTATTTTATATTTACAATATTTCAGCACTTTATAAATAATTTATATACCATACATTTATCCATATTATTATATTATTACATCTTCATATTTATCTACCAGTTGCCAGTGCTATCGAAACTCAGTGATGGGGTCATCGACTCTTACCCCATCACTAGTGCTGCGCAAGCACATAAGCGTTATGTACCACGCTCGGGCGTAGGCGCGGCGCAGCGGTCAAAGAGTCACAGCTTAGCCACGACGCGGAACGTACGCTCATTTTGCCTGCGTAATATAGATCGCGAACAGTGTTTTGCCGTTTGTTTGCTTATATATTTAATCTGTGCTATTTCTCTCGTCTGTCTATCACTTCCGAACTATTTACATGTGCTTCTGCTTGCCTAAATTTCTTTTGTGCCTTCTGATGCTTGGTGTTGTATAATTGGACAATATACCTAAGTAGTAACAGTGAGTTGGACAATTATTATTTATATACTCCTGCGGCATCCGCCGATACCTACTACCCTATACATAACACCATAGAGGCAAGGAATCTCCTTGGAATCTCTTATTGTCTTAGAGAATAATGTCCCTGGCACCAAGAATCTCCCAGTTGTAAGACGTTTCAAGGTGTACCTACTACCTTGTGACTTTATAAATAATTGACGTTTATTTGCACTGCGCTATCAAGCCCCAAACTAAGTAATGCTTAGTTAGGCATCCCAAATAAAGAGCATTGATAAAAAAACTCAATTGTAGCATCAATATAACAAGTTGCTACGAACACATCCAATTTCGTTCCCTCCAGTGTCAGTTTTTATGCTTGTTAGCGTAACAAGAATCAGACGCCGAAACATTCGTACAAATAGCCGGGTCGCGTTACGCCGCGCCGCGTCGGTCGGTGAGGGACCGCCGACGCGACGCTCGTGTGTGTATGATAACCCTCACAGCTCAGTGGGTAGCAGCTCTGCCTTCTGCACTGTAGGCCGTGGGCTCGATGCCCGAGAACAAACATAAACATTTGTGTGACGAACACAGGTACATGTTTGTTGTCTGCCTGGGTGTTAAGGGCCCGGCGACAGCGGCTCGCAGTTTCGAGGTACGATTGGCTATTATTTCATTTTATTTCATTTCGGGGAGGTTGTTTGAAAGAATAACTATTCGGTGTTCGAACACAAATAACACAATAATATAAGGGAAACATTCCCGAATCAGAAATCATTTTGGTATTAGTAGGTATGTTTGGCCTTACGTTTACCTAATACCAAAATGATTTCTGACTCAATCACATTTCCCTTATACTATTGTATTATTTGTATTCGAACAGTATTTATGCGTGTCACTAGATAGTTATTCTTTCAAACAACCTCCCCGAAATGAAATAATAGCCAATCGCACCTCGAAACTGCGAGCCGCTGTCGCCGGGCCCTTAATACTAGCTGCGCCACGCGGTGTTACCTGCGATTGACAAGTATCTTCTTTTCCTCTATCTCTATCAGCAAGTCATAGCAAAGAATCTTCACCTTATTGATACGATGGGTACCTACTGTCTTAACTTTCGCTCAGCTAACCAAATTTCTTTTTTTCTCTTTACAAAGTAGGTAACCATGCGGTAGGTAAGCTGAAATCACACTATCAGTATCATCTTCCTTGTAACAGATATCGCGTTGTTTTTCTAGTTTTTTGAACTGAAATCAAAGGAAGAAAACATTTTTGTAAACATAGCCACTTGTGTTGTGTCAATATTGGATTTCACACGTCGACGTCGCGTCAGGAAGACATGATGCAAACTTGTTTTTTTAGGATTTTAGAAGTTTTTTATAGATACCGTACCGTACCTATTTGATAGATTAACCCTCGGTTTCTGAAACCGCGATCAACACTAATCAGCTGTCAAGTCACTTGCTATCTCTATCTAATTTGAAGTAAAAGCTGAAATAGCAAGTGACTTGACAGCCGATTAGTGTTGATCGAGCTTTCAGAAACCGGGGGTAAGCCTCTGTTATGTAGTAGGTTCCTACCTATCTTCCTTTATTATGTGGTAGTAGGGGCTAAGTAAATAAATACCTAGACCTACCTAGGTTTACCTAGATGCTAGTAGTAGGAAGTGCTTGAGATTTTTTGCTAACTTTTGGAAAAAATTAATAGAACAGATAGGTTTTTAAAAAAAGCATCCAATATTTTTTTTTACATCCTATTTATTATTAAAATGCAGTAAACAAAATATTAAGGCTCCGGTGACAGCGGCTCGCAATTTCGAAGTGCGATTGGCTATTATTTCATTTTATTTCATTTCGGGGAGGTTGTTTGAAAAAATAACTCTAAAGAAACACGCATAAATACTGTTCGAACACAAATAATACAATAATATAAGGGAAACATGCCCGAATCAGAAATCATTTTGGTATTAGTATGTTTGGTCCTACGTTTACCTAATACCAAAATGATTTCCGACTCAAGCACATTTCCCTTATATTATTGTATTATTTGTGTTCGAACAGTATTTATGCGTGTTTCTTTAGAGTTATTATTTCAAACAACCTCCCCGAAATGAAATAAAATGAAATAATAACCAATCGCACCTCGAAATTGCGAGCCGCTGTCACCGGACCCTTAAGTAAAAACCCGTAGGTATGCCTAGTCTAGACGTATATAAGTAACTGCTAGCGACATCTAGTGGCGAGTAGTAAATAAGTTTCAGTCATACGTTTTTTCCCGGACATTTTATTTGTTTGAGCTGTTATAACAGCACATACAATTCTATAGCATTGTGCATTATTTTAGAGCAACATAATTAATTAATAAAAATATTTATGGTAACCTAAACATTGGCGGGATTGTTAAGGTACTTACAATGCATATCGAGTCGTAATTAAACCAGTAGCGCCATCTATTGTGCAATAGCCAAATAGATACATTTAAACTATGTATTTATTTATTTCAATTTATAAAAACGTTGATATTTATTACTAATATACAGGGTGTCCGGAAGGTCGATGCAAAGCCGTGAGGGGGGGGGGGGGGTAGATAACCTCGTTACGCACCGATTCAGGCTAGAATTATTTTAAAAAGAAATTTAAATTTTTGATTAATATTACATTACTAAACACCTCCCAATTAGTCAGTTATGTGGATACAGATGATTGTTTTGGTGTTTATCGATTGAATACACATTATGCTAGGACGCTAACAAATTGTTAGGCACTAGTAACTGTCTGTTTGAACACTATGAACGAATAGGCATATGATTTTTGTAAATTTTTCAAAAATCATGGATAGGTATTATGATAACTTGGAGTTCGTCGACATTGGACTAAGGTAATCTAGCCTGAATAGATGCGTAACGAGGTGACCTACCCCCCCCACCCCCCCCCCCCCCCTCACGGCTTTGCATCGACCTTCCGGACACCCTGTATAAATAACGTAACGTAATGTAACTATAATATAATAATTATTATTGTACTAATGAACTAGTGATATTTTACCATGTTAATGAAAATGACCTATATAATCGCTAGTTGCAACGCTAAGTACCAAAAACCAACGGTAAGACCAAGGTACTTAAACTACATAGCGCGTTGTATATAGCGTAGGTAGATACCAAACCAAACCTTTTAATTAACGTAGGTAGCTACTTTTGTGCGATCCTGGGACTACAGAAACTGTGCACCCCCATCCACTGACTCATGGCTACGTAGTACTAATAGGTAAGCAACCCGCGTCAAGAGATACCCCGCTCCATTTTGCCGGCTTCCTCCGCGCCTCGTGAGCTCAGCTCAGCTCACAGCTGAAAGCGGACACTATCTATAATAATATTGAGATTTTAAATAAAATAAAACAATATATGTACTGATGGATATCATACCTTTACTATGTAATTTTAAACATACACATAAAAGCTATAAATGTTTAAATATACAAACCGATAACGAAATACGCTCAACATTACAAACTTCTAGATAAAATTCGATAAAATCGAGTTGCAGTCATGGATGGTATATTAATATTAAGTATAGGATATTTAATCCAGGTTTCCCCATTCTATTCTAACCTATTTCCATCCACAGAAACTGGACATTTACAAAGTCATTTATATAAATTAATTGTTCATTGGAAATTATAGTAATCAATTTAATACGATAACTTATGTAAACATGTTTATTGTGACAATGACTTTACCTATGTTCCTACGAAAATAACAAAATGGAAATCAAATAAGTTAATTAATAAGAGTTTATTTGCCTCTTGTTTATGAAGACATATCCTATATTCTATCTGTAGATAGAATATAGAAGAAGGCAGCTATATAATGGTTATTTATAATACAATGGCACAATTTTTTTTTTGCAAAGTTTTAACGTTACTCATATAATAACTGCTGGAAAAATTGTGTTCGATTTGTTTGTAAATTAATATCTACCAATACCAACTTAGGCTGGTTTTAGAGTCACGCTGAACTCCCAGGAAGCGTTTTAGAATAACGCATAGCTATCAGCGCGCAGTTCATACGTTTCAGCTGTCAGTGCCGACGGTCAGTAAAACCAACCAATAATATTCAACAAGTAGGTACAATTCCACTCACTAGTCCTCTCATAATTATTTTACGTAACATTTGGTCCAACTGTTATATCAATTGAAATTAAAAATGTTACTGAGGAAAGCAAAATTTTAAAAATATTTCGAACAATATTTTACCCTTGGATACATACAGTGCACAATAAAACAAATGTGTTTGAATGGTTAAAATAACATATCAGTCATGTGAATTCAGTCTATTTTCAATCATCGTAAAACAAGCTAATGGAATCAGTTACATTAGGGTTTTGTAAAAAATATAAACCAAATAAAATACAAGCAATTTTGCAGCACAACTAAATAAAATACCTACTTGTAATAGTTAGTGAAATATACAATTAAATCTAATTTCTAAAATTAATAATAGTATGCAGCTTATTGCAGGTTTATAATACAAGTGCAGAAGTACATACTCATACAGGCACCCAGCAACTTTACATATCAGGGGGGCTATCATGAGTTTAGTGCCGACCGCGATCGATCGTAGATCGCAGCGATCTACACCGAATTTCAAGGAAATTAAACAACGGCATCTAGCGAATAATATATAATATTGAATTTCCTTGAAATGCGGTGTCTATCGGTGTGATCTACGATCGATCGTGGTCGGCACCGGAACTCGTGATAGGCCCTCTGCTCTCTCCAAGCCATGCTCTCTAGTAACAACTACCTCTAATTTTATAATTATTTATTTATGTCAGCTAAATAGGGGGCAATTTTTATTGCAAATTGTTAGTTAATCACTATTGTTGTACATTTCAGCTATTTATGTCAATTCTTAGATTAATTTATCAAAATTAAAACAGAGCAAGGCTAATTTAGAATTATTAGTGCACCTAGAATATGTTCCTTTTCTAATGAACTAGGAAGTTATAGGTTCGGGAAACTTTGAACACACAGACAGACCTGCTGTTAACTTCATTATAATCTAAATCATCCAATCCAACACATAATCTAAATCACAAATAGATCCAACTTTTCAATTCACATTAAGCACAGAAGTACTTCCTCTGAGCTAGAGGCGCACTGTCATCATCACTCTCAGAGAAACAGTTGGCGAATCCACTTCGGTCTCTTAATGAGTCCAGTCTTGATGATTGCACATTGTCCATTGACTTCTTAGCGCGCACTTGTCTTGTGGGGGTGCGTTTTTTCTTACTAGACTGGGCAATATTAGGGCTGGCTACATTCAAGCTGACCATAGAACTGACTGGTTCTGTTGAGTTGCTGACTACCAGGACCGAATTCTCTCTTTGCAAGATGCTCAGGCCAATATTCCTTCCACTGCGAGTCTTCGAAACAAATTTATCTTCTGGATTTTCTTTCTTGTCAGAGTTGTTAAATTCTATGCAATTTTGATTGCCCCTTCTTTTGTTGGCTGATCTTGTTGCTTCAGCAATATTGCTTGTAGCAGGTGTTTTACTTCTTGTTGGGTAGCGGGGTTTGCCACTGCTCTGAGATTGAAATGAGATATTGAGGTTAGCTTTGCTCCTTCTACCATCGACCTTGCCATCTTTGCCCTTGGCTGTTGTATCCATGAATTTCAGCAATGATGTGCTTTTATCAACTTTAGCTGACTTGTCATTGTTCTTATTGGTGACTAGGTTTATTAGGTTTTGTGATGAATCTGTACTGCAATTCAAGACATTGTTAGGCATTCCAGTGTTCACAGACTTGTTGACAGTTACCACCATGTTGGATTCATTTTGAGTTTGAGACTCTTTCACTAGGTTTCTGTTAGATTTACACCTCAACTTTCTGGGGGTCTTGTTTGACTGAACTTTAGTAGATCTGATGTAATTAGCAGTGAAACCAGAGACATCACTCATGTCATCAAATTGACCATTTTGTGCTGGAGTTCTTGACTTATTCCTAACATTGTAGTTTCTCTTATTTTCCATAGTCTGGTCCCCCCCCGCAAGCAACTCTGACTGATTTATCTTGTCTGTAGGTTTTTCAGAATTAATATTGTTAGCAACATGAGTACCATTTGTAACACTGGTATTGAATATTTCATAGGAACTGTTCCAATGGTGGCTGACACCCTTGTTGTGCCGGAGGCTTCTTCTCAAGTTTACAGTTGCTTTAGGAGTGGAGGTGACCACTTTGTTCTTCTTATGTACAGTTCGGTTGTTTTTCTGCAGCTTGGCTTTTTTACGTTTGTCTTGCACAGCCATATTCTTTATATTGAAATCCAGATCAGACCCCAAAGTGTCTGACTCACACTCATTATTAACCTGCGGTGTCTTTTTCTGTGACTCAAAGTAGACATTTTGCTGCCTTTCTGTGGAGACAGACACATCATCTAGCAGTGACAGTTTTCTCTTTTTCTTTGTTTTGGGAGAGCGCGTTTCTTCGGTCACACTGCAGGGCTCCTTTGAACTATTATGAGCTTTGTTCCGCTTTTTGATAGGATTATCATAGTTCATAAGGCACGGAGCCCGCTTAGTGTGAATCCAATAGTATATCTCGTCCATCTCGCTCATAAAGGGAGCGACGGGCGGCGACTCGGCGCCGAGGGCCGGAAGACGAGCTGGAGCAGCAGGTGTCGCGCCAGGCAGCCCAGCGCAGCGCCCCACGCGCACGACACGCGCTCGCCGGCGCGCGAGCTGCTGCCCGAGGCAGCGCGCTGGCCCCGCACGCCAGCTAAAGGCATCACGTCTTACCCCCGAATCGTCACATTCCATGCACCTGAAAACGCGGATGTCATAGATTTTAAGACACGGTCGAGTAACGAAGATATTGGGATCAAATTGCTGTAAGAATCTCACTGTACTCACTTCCTAAGTTGATTTCAGGACGCTACGACCTTTTACGGTCCACCAGAGATCCTACATTCGCAAAATGCAAAGGAAAACCGAACCGTGCCGCTGGGTCGGCGTTACTTGGCGGGTTATTGGATGATTATCTAAAAAGTGATGACCGATTTGGTTTGATGGGAATGTAGATCACGACGGGTCTGTTGAATAGCGGATAGATAGTGTCGTAATAGGTGGATTTTGTTATTTAGAAAATTTTAGTTCACAAATAAATACATCAAAATACCAAGCGAAAGAAAGACAAAAAGAGCGAATGAATGAATAAAATTTTGAAGCTTTCAACAGACTGCCACAATCAATCCATCAACCTAAACATAGTTCACTCACTTCATCGGGCTGCAACCATCTTGGATGAAGAATAACATGAGGCAACCATAGATAATGTTTTTATTACCTCATGGCTGCAACATTGGCTGAAAGGAATATAGGCCGCATTCTGAAATGGATATTATCGCTCACAGCACTCACATCATCTCACAGGCGTTCCGAATTAGATATTACCCCCGCGTTCCGAAATACGCTATAATCGATTTGAGCGCTCACAAACCCGTACCGAATTAGCGTGAGCGCGATAACGATGACCCATGAAACGTCATAGATGACGTCTTGACATGCGCCATCTTGCGATTACGCCGACCATGCAATATTCTAATACCACTGTGAGTGCTGTCAAAAATGACAGTTGTGCATTTGCGTTTTGTTGTTATTTGTGATGAGGTTACATGTTTTCAGTCGCATTATAGTCGTTATAGGGTATAATATGTTCTGCGATCATAAAATAACAAATCCAGAAAATATCCAAGCAGTCCCAGTTTGTTACGCAGGGTTTGAGGTTATGATTCCTAGGATGTTTCTGTGAGTGAGTTTACGAGCGTTCCGAATTGTTGACAGCTCTGAGCTGTCATAATCGCAATATCTAATTCGGAACGCCTGTGAGGTGATGTGAGCGCTGTGATCGATTATAGCCATTTCGGAATGCGGCCGATTTTGACAGCTCAGAGCTGTCAAGAATTCGGAACGCTCGTAAACGCACTCACAGAAACATCATAGGAATCACTCAAACCTTGTATAACAAACATAGGACTGCTTGGATATTTTCTGCATTTGTTATTTTATGATCACAAAACATATTATTCCATAGTAAGACTATCCCCGCGTTCCGAAATACACCATAATCGATTTGAGCGCTCACAAACCCGTACCGAATTAGCGTGAGCGCGATAACGATGACCCATGAAACGTCATAGATGACGTCTTGACATGCGCCATCTTGCGATTACGCCGACCATGCAATATTCTAATATCACTGTGAGTGCTGTCTAAAATGACAGTTGTGCATTTGCGTTTTGTTGTTATTTGTGATGAGGTTACATGTTTTCAGTCGCATTATAGTCGTTATAGGGTATAATATGTTCTGCGATCATAAAATAACAAATCCAGAAAATATCCAAGCAGTCCCAGTTTGTTACGCAGGGTTTGAGGTTATGATTCCTAGGATGTTTCTGTGAGTTTACGAGCGTTCCAAATTGTTGACAGCTCTGAGCTGTATTAATCGCAATATCTAATTCGGAACGCCTGTGAGGTGATGTGAGCGCTGTGATCGATTATGGCCATTTCGGAATGCGGCCTATAATGCGACTGAAAACATGTTACCTCATCACAGCTAACAACAAAACACAAATGCACAACGGTCATTTTTGACAGCGCTCACGGTGATATTATAATATGGCATGGTCGGCGTAATCACAAAATGGCGCATGTTATGACGTCATCTATGACGTTACATGGGTCATCGTTATCGCGCTCACGCTAATTCGGTACGGGTTTGTGAGCGCTCAAATCGATTATGGCGTATTTCGGAACGCGGGGATAGATTCAAATTCTTTGTCAAGCTGTAAAAAGTAGTCAGTAGTGGCAAGTTGCCACAGACTACTTTTTACCACTTGCCACTGGCAAGCATGATACATTGTCAAGGAATTTTAATAAATAAAATAAAATAAATAAATAAATAAGCTGGACAATCCACACAGCACCATCTAGCCCCAAAGTAAGCTACTAAAAGCTTGTGTTATGGGTAGGTACTAGATTTTAATACATTATATACTTACACAGATAGATATTTTTTATTATACGTCATAGAAAACACCCAGACCAAAAACTTTGAATACTACGTGTACAGCTCGACCAAAAAGAGTAGAAAATGATAGGGGCGCCACTTTCCATACATTTTCGACGCTCACTCACATGCTGTCTTACTCGCACCTATACGAAATACCCGCATGTCAAATTAGTTCCGTTTCTACTCTTTCTGGACGGACTGTATGTACATATGTCATACGCATCTCAACTACTCTGTGGTACATACATCTAAAAATACAAAAAAATATTAAAGGTAAGGTAAAGTAGGTAGGTATTTATGAGTTTAAAAAGTGGTTTTATATACCTACCTACCTACATACATATTTAGACCAATAAATAATTCAAACAGACGTCGGACAGATGTATGGTCGTAAGGGTTTTAGCCTGCCTACACAGAACCATCACTAAAAAACTAAATGTGATGTAGATGTCTGTCAGTTAGTCTGTCAATTATTTTTTCGCGCCAGTATTGATTTCATTCATTCACTCCTGTTCCACACAAATCGCAAGATTATAAAGAAAACGAAAACAAACAAAACATATTTACTTGATACGAAGCTTGGATACTTCGCAGAAAATTCTAGTAAAACTCAAAACTAACTCGTTACACCTATGTAATAACTCAACATGAACAACATCCAGGGTCTCATTGACCGTCAATTAGGCTTTTGTAAGTTATAATTCGTGAGTTGTGTATACCTGTAGCGGTTCCCACACACACATGCTAATCTATCTAATTGTAGATTGCCATCTGAACTACGATAATGTCTTGAAGCGACTGGTGGTGGACGGCGAGGAGTCGTTCTACGGACTGCAGAGCGCGGGCGTGACTCCATTCGATCAGGACCCGCCGATATTCGCGTGTCGGTTTGCCGAGGTAGCCGGTCGCGAGCATATCCTGGCGCTCGCCAACGAAGATGGACGGGTTGCTATTCAGGTATGCGCTAACATATCCACTGAACTTAGTTTAGAATTATTATGTGCTGTAGCACTGAGCTCACATAGGTTATGTATCTTATATTTTACTGTTACTATACTATAAGGCCCGGTTTCCACCAAAGCAGATAGAGGAGATGTATTTGAATAAAGCAATCTGATTTTGTTATATCCACATTTTATCTGCATAGCTTCGGTGGAAATGGATCTAGAGGAGAGGGAATGTCTCATTTTTCTATAGAATTATGTGTGGCCAGCAAGCATGCGGTGCGGCAGAATGGAGAAGTGTCGGGTGTCCAGGTGGTGCACTAGCCTGCACACCCCTACAGCCTTCTCAAGCACCTCACACACCCATAGACAGAACTTGACTGATCTGATTGAATGTTAGTTTAGACATTTTAATAATATTATACAAAATATGAGGTTACTACCTAGATAAAATATATACTTAAGTAAAATTATTAAACTTAAATCCCGCCACGAAACACAAGCACTTAATATATATGTAGAGTTTTCAAGAACAGAGGTACCTAAGTCACCTGGTACATCACAGAGCTCAGCACAATATTTTTTCTTTTCCAGGATACAACTAGCATCACATCAACTCAGTCTATCGAGGGATTCCAATGCCACAACAATGCAGTCTTCGACCTAGCATGGATGCCGGGGAGCATGAACTTTGTCACAGTGTCAGGTAATGTTATTAAAAATAGTTAATTAGAATAAAGCACACTTTGCCTTTTCTCCCGATTCTCCCGAAGACACAGGATTAATTTAAAAAAAGCTTTCTTTATTCAAATGGATGAGAACCTAGTTTATCACATAAAATCAGACAAATAGATAGGACTTCATTCCATTATACAAAATGGTACATTTATGAAATTTAAAACCCACTTTGAGTTGAGCTTTCCTGGGGGACTATTGGATGAATGTTGCGTATGTTTCAGGAGATCACACGGCCTGCTTGTGGGACATCGGCGACGGCGCTCCCAGGCGCGTCTCAGTGTTCTCGAGCCACACGCGCTCCGTGAAGACGGCCGTGTTCCGGCCGCGCTCGCCGAGCGTGTTCGCGAGCGGCGCGCGCGACGGCCACGTGCTGGTGTGGGACGCGCGCGCCGCGCCGCGCCCCGCGCTCGTGCTGCGCCCCGACAACCAGCTGCTCGCGTGCCACTCCAGCTTCGCGCCCAAGCCGCCCGGCAGCGGCTCGCACGGCAAGCGCCCGCGCCGCGAGCCGCGTGTCACCAGCATCACCGGCCTCGCGTTCCAGGACGACGCGACGCTGCTCTCCTGCGGCGAGTGCGACGGCAACATCAAGGCGTGGGACCTGCGCAAGAACCACAGCGGCCTGCGACGCGAGCCGCTGCCCAAGCACTCCATCCCGTACTGCGGCTCCTCCGCGCGCCGCGGCTACACCAACCTCGTGGTCGACGACGCGCGCCTGCGGCTCTACGCGAGCTGCACCGACAACGTCATCTACCGCTTCAACCTGGGCGAGTGGGGCGCCGCGCCGGAGCGCCGCTACGTCGGCCACGAGAACGCGACCTTCTACATCAAGGCGGGCCTCAGCCCCGACGGCGAGTACCTCGTCAGCGGCAGCAGCGACCAGTGCGCCTACGTGTGGAACGTGCGGCGCTCGCGGCCGCTGCTGCGGCTCGCCGGGCACCGCGCCGAGGTCACCTGCGCCGCGTGGTGCCGCCGCGGGCTGGCGCGCCTCGTCACGTGCGGCGACGACGCGCGGCACAAGGTGTGGCGCGTCGGGCCCGAGCACCTCTCCGAGGGGGACGCGCGCGCCGCCGCCGGCCGCGCCGAGCGCGCGCCCAGCCCGCCGCCGCCCGTCGCGCGCGCCGACACCACGCCCGTCTCCGCCAAGCGCAGGCAGCCCGAGGCGCTCTCCGAGCCGACGAAGCGCGCGCGAGCGACCGACGCCGGCGCGCGACGCACGAAGCGCTGCCTCACCGACCTGATGAACGCGAGCGCGGGCGACGCCGAGTCGTCGGTGAAGCGGCTCAGGCTGGACGCGCCGCTGCCGCCGCTCGAGGAGCAGCCGGCGCGGGCCGGCGTGAAGCGGCGCATCTCCGAGACGAGCCCGCCGCGGCGGCCCGCCTCGCCGGCCGACTGGAGCTACCTCGAGCCGAGGCCGGGCTCCTCGTGCATGACGCCGACGAAGAACTACGAGCCGCGGCTCACCTCCCCGCGGGGCGCGGGGGACACGTCGCCGAAGCTCAGGATCATCTCGTTCGGCACGCCGACGAAGGACCTGCCGAACTTCGTGGTGAGCGGCGAGGCGCCGCACCTGCGGCTGATGTCGCCGGCGAAGCGGCGCCGGGAGCGGCCGAACTGGCTGACGCAGCTGAGCCGCGAGCTGCGCGACCGGCGCGCGGACGGCGCCGAGCGAGCGGCCGGCGACAAGTTGGTCGACAAGGCGGTGAGCGCGGCGCCGGCGCCGACGGGCGGACCCGCGCGGCGCAGCTCGCAGTCCGATCGAACTCCGAAGGCGAACAAGCGAGCCGGCACGCTGCTCAAATATTTTAATGTCACCGGGAGTAGTTGTAAGTAGAACCAAAAAAATATGACTGATATTTATTGTAGGGTAGGTACTGTAAGTTTTATATCTGAGCGTGGTGAACGATGAACGACCTATTGATACTTTATCTAGAACTTCATTTTGTGAATTTGTGATGTTTCTTTTCGTGATGTGCAACTAGTGGTCTTCCGGTGGTGCCGCATGCCGGCGCGAGTCTAGTCTCGCCCCGCGCTTGTCTAGTCTCGCCCCGCGCTTGTCTATCGTGTAGGAGGATAGACATAGTATCGTGTTTGATTTGACATTTTGAGTTACGCTGCTGAAAACTCTGTAACCTTTCTGATTTATTTTTTAGATATAAGTTCGTGGAGTTAGCCGTTTGGCTTAGCGTTAGAAAATTTACGACCAAGCAATGACATTTTGTTTATTCCTTTCATGGCAGACCAATAGGAACTCACTATAGCGTTAGGTACATGCGTTTCGTTCGATAGTATATTTAAGGCATTTGTATATATTATTAGTGCAGTAATCATTTAGAATGTATTTTATAGCCTGTTTACTAGTTTGTAAGCATTTATGAAACAATCTCGTTTAAAAATAAAATGTACATAAATCATGATATTTTATGAATTGAAGTGAATAGTTACTTAGTAAATTTATGTTTAACCTAGGACTCCCACCTTAGCACTGAATATTTTTTATTGCATTTATCACTGTCTACAAAACAGATCTAACAAAAATAAACTACATTTTCTAGTTATCTTTCCAGGCGAATTGTGATAATTTGAATATTTTGCTTAAGTGTTGCAAGGTTCCTAATAAATTAATAAAACTTTTGAAATTATTTATTTTAGTTTTACTTGTAGTTATATCACAGGAAATCAAAAAATTTGCATTCGGTACATTATGTTTCGGGTTGGCTATTAGACAGCAATCCTTGTACCTGGGTTGAGGATAGGGGATATGGGGGTAGATGGTAAATGCGTTAGTGCCTTGGCGCGCAGGTATTTAGTCTGCTACATACAACGAAAGCTGGATGTATCTAATCTATTACGTCGCTATTAATTTTCTATTGCGTTTTAATATTCAAAACAGGGGTGAGTTCATAAGTCCATTCTGATGGGACGTGAATCGTGATACTCTTGAATCCCAGCTCTACTTTTTATCGTCTTTTGTATATTCTATTTCCAACATGACCTCCGCTCGACCGCCTTTCTTAGCGAAATCGTGGCTTTTTCCATACTTGGAGAGGCTTCCTTTTAGAACAGCTGTTGAGAGGTTGTCCCTAGACCTTGTAGCTCTAAGACTAGATGAGCCAAAGGAAGCCCTGCTTCTCTCACTAGCGGACTTGACTCGTCTGCGGATCTCTTTATCGCTGTTGATACATATATCATTGTATAGTTTGACGAACGATACATTCTCTTTGCAAGTCTCTCGGATTATATCAGAGACGGTGTGCGAAGGGCCGGGGTCGGGGTTTGGGTCCCGGGGAGAAATAATCTTTCTAGATTTTTTTGTTTTTACTGGTTTGGGCGTTCGCTTTTTGATGGGCCGTCTCAATACTATGAGCGAGTCCATAATGGCCTTGGAATATTTACTGTGATTTACTTACTGTATTGGAAATTAACACAAAAACACAAATTTTCGTGTTTTATATACCTACAATAATAACTACGCAAGACTAGTAAATAAATTAGGATCCTTCACTTGCTCGTGATATAAGATTTTTAGTTATTATCAAAGAGTATACAATAACTACGGTTATTATACACTCTTTCCAACTCTTTGTCTATGAACCTTTTTGGGCGTTGGAGCCTGTGATGATGATTGTTCTTCTAAGGTGATGATAGATCATCTGATAAGTATATCTAATTTCTGAAGCGATAATGTTTCGGGGGACATCTATTTTTTTTTTTTTTTTTTTATACAACTAGCTGATGGAACAAGCAGATGGCCCACCTGATGTTAAGTGGTAACCATCACCTATAAACAAAACATTGCCCCGTAGGTCACGCACAATAGGAACGTGCCCTACGATGCACTGCCCTGCGTCCATCAACTTGAGGCATACAGATGTTAAGCCTCATGTGCCTGTAATTACACTGGCGACCACACTCTTCAAACCGAAACACAGCGTTGCTGCTTGGCGGCAGAAAAAGGCGTGGTGGTAGTACTTCCCCGGACGAGCCCTTCACAAAGAGCTCTACTACTCTTAAGGTAGTAGGTTCTAGGTAGGTACATAGAAAATATCAATGTGTTAACCAATTGCTTGGTTAATAATACATTACTACCTTAGAGGAACTGTGCTGGGTATAATAAAACCCTTAAAGTAGGTCAACATCATCATCATCAGCCTACGTAAGTCCACTGCTGGATACCCTCACCTATCCAGGCTAGGAAGAACGATTCAGAGTCCTTTCCATCCACCGACTACCCGCGATCCTAACAATGTCGTCAGTCCATCGGGTAGGTCGACCAGTAGAAAAACCTTGATGCCAACGAAATTCCTAAAAAAAAGTAAAATTATGATAACCAACGAAAGAGCTCCTCTTGCATTTGCTCTCATAATTTACTTTTTTGTTTTATCTGAAAAACAAGGAATCCTACAAAAAAGTAAAAAAGTTTTTGGAATGTCCAAAGAAAGCCCTTTCACATAATATGACATGTGACTTGATTTTATGTGTATTTTATTTGGCCCCATAAAAAATCCCACATCTTATTAACTCGTCCACCGATAACTCAAGTACTAAGCTGTCGACTTACCAAATTTAATGCAAATCAGATAAACGGTATTATAGTTATAGCTGGACCAGAACACATACCGACATATAGTAATCCTACTAATATTAGTTAACTTTCACATTATTTTGGTTTGTCTTTTCAGTATCATCTGCCTACCTACATAAGTTGCTTATAAAATGTAGATTCGATTAGGTTTATGCACAATGTATATTATATAGTTTATATTAGACAATAAGAAAACTGTGAATCTAAGAATGAATAAATAAATAAATATTATAAACGCGAAAGTTTGTAAGTATAGATGGATGGATGTTTGTTACTTTATCACGCTGGTACGGCTGAATGGATCTGGATAAAACTTGGCAGAGAGATAGATTATAGTCTGGAATAGCACATAGGCTAGATTTTATCCCGTGGGAATACCGGGATTTAAATCTGCGCGGGCGAAACCGCGGGGCGCAACTAGTAGGTATGCACATAAATCGCCCAAGTTGATTGTAAGATTTTCGTTCGCTTTGCTCACTCAATCAATAAAACACCGATGTAAGATGTGCCGATGCTCACTCTTTATTACGCTTGTTATTCAATATATAAAACATAATATAAATTAATCTTTTAAATATTACCTTTTATTTTCGGAAGCTACTGCGAACCTTTTTCGAACTAGCTCTACCTACCTACTAAGCTATTACTTGCGCATACAAATTGATAAATTGAAAATTGCATAGGTCTAAGAAAAATAGTTTTATTTCGGTGAGCGTCTGATGGTAGGTACCTAGGTACGTATTGTATACTTAACTCCACTAAGATGCTTCATAGTGATGTGCTTTACAATACTAACAAAGATATCAATAAAAATGTCTTGCCGAGCACATCACTACCAGAGTCAGTTTTCAGAGTAATAATAATCAACTAGAACTAAACGTTTTGATAGACAGACTCCCTTGCGACACAGCGATTCCATCTGCAGGTATGAACTCCGAATACTTAATGTTCATACCAAAGTAAGAAGGATGCCCTAGTTAGGTTCAGAAAAGTTGTCAAAAGTGTGAGTCCAATTGCGAAAGTTTTGTTCCACAAAAGCAGTGACTACGGCGAAATTGGTAACTGGATGTTGGCACAGAGCAGGTAACATGGAGAAAGTTTCCAATGCTTTAGCTGTACTTAAATTCAAGAACTTTAAATTGGTTTTATCAGTTTCTGTCCTATTTGACAATGTTCTAGGAGAGAAAAAGACAAAAAACTATAGAAGAAAGTGTCTTGTTGAGGTTTCGGTCAAGAAATGTTGATTATTATTACTCTAGGTTCGCAGTTTCAACAGGTTCGATAACAATGTCAGTAGGTAACGAAGTAATCAATAATCATAGCAGAAATAAAAAATAACACGTTTAAGAAAACGGTGCGTTTCGGCGCCGTACAATTTGTTATACCTACTACATCTAGTCTGCACTTATACTACGCACTTAACCCTATTTACATACAATATCAAGCAAATTAAAAAAAAGTCTTAGTACTTTTTATCGTATTAATTTGAAAATTTGTTAAATGTCTTCATAATTTTCACTTCACTCGCACCACTTTTAATAATCTATAACACAATACAAGAAAATAATCATAAATATCAGCCCCGCTATAACTAACAACACAACATACTTTATAACAACCGTCAGAGGCGAAGCTGCCACTAAAGCATGCGCCAGAACTTACTTGCCATCAACGAAAACCACATTCGGGTCATGTATCCAACTTAGCCTAGATAAAGTTTTCAAGACTTAAAGGTACCCAGGTATTTTTTGTTTATGGCGCTTACTTTAGAAATTGATGTGAGTCTGAAAAGTTATCGACGCTGGGATGTCAGCTAGCAATCATACAGCAACATTCAGATTCCCATCAACCAACGCCCCCAACGATCAGTCCTTGATAAACTCTGTGATTGAACAGAAGGTACTGAACAATTTTATTCTTAGATTTTCTGCTAAGTTGAGAGACGGTCAATTTAATATAAGAGCCGTATTCTGTAGTCTGAGCCAGTTAGAAATCCGTAGCCGGTGGTCTCTGTGTAGCCGTGCTATGCTACGACCGACAAGGCGCTTAGGTACAGATTATGACTGCAAATTATTTGGAACGGTTCGTCCGATCGTTAGGCGCGGCGGCGTCTCTCGCCATCTTAACAAATTGACACGTGAAACAGGTAAATCGTAAACCATACGTTAATCTAGATGGAGCCGCGTCGGCGCCTCGTGTCTGCGCGGGTCTGCGTCTATCGAGACGAATATTCGTGCAATCGTGTTTAATAATCGCGAAATCTTGAAAATATTCGTGCAAGCATGACTAATATTCGTGCAATAATCACGAGAAATACGGAATCATGACACATAATCCTTTAATCACGACAAGTTCAAGAATAATCGTGACAAGTAATCTTACAACCATGAATATTATTCTTAAAGTATGACGAGTATTCGTGCAATAATGACGAATTATTCGTGCAGTTATGAAGAATATAGGTCGCGATAGACGAAGCTGTCCCCACATGTCCGGACAAGCGGCGCGGCGCGACTCGAGATCAAATCATACGGACAAACCCACGCTCAGAAACATGCACGCTAATACGACATGTCACAACAGCTACTAGGGCTTAGAATAGTCATCGTTTGCCATGTAAGCTGATGGTCGGTAGGTAGACCGACTATGTAAAAAGCCAAGCAGCTTCTCTGACACCGTACTATTGAAGTCCTCTTTCTAAACGCGGGATGGCCTCTTAAAACTTCCGATACAAAACCCCGAAACCTCTCAGGTATCAAATCTATATAATCCCGGTAGCGAATCGCGAACGGTACTCAAAATCGGTAAATACTTCGAAAATGTTGTTTTCGCGCGCCGAAGCCCGCAGGTTACAGTTTGTACTCTACACGGCCCTGGGACGTGACGATCCGGCTCGTGACGTCAGAAGGTCCCGGAGGTGCACTAAATGTCCAAGAGACGCACAACGTCACCTCGAGTCGAGCGGTGACGTCACGTCGCGACGCGTCCGGAAATGACATGACAATCTGTCGGCCGCTAACATTTAGTCGCGCGACACATTCCGCACGGGGAGTCTGCAAACGGAAACAACACTTGTTAGAAATGTATCAATGAACACAGAATTACAACGACGACCTCAGTGGCGCAGCGGGCGAGAGTCCGCCTGCGACGCAAGAGGTTGCGAGGGTTTGATTCCCGCCTCGGAACAAATTTGTGTACGATCTGCAGAAATTTGTTCCGTTGGTTTGGGTGTTTTCTATGTAAATAATAAAAAATATCTATACAATAAAAATGTAATAAATAATAAATAATTATGTAAGTATAATAATAATAATAAAGCCTTTTATTAATCCATTGAACATGTTACAATTCACTTATTTTATGTTACTTATTTTCACTTCACTTTCATTACATACTTACTTAGCTACATATTACCTCAGTAGAACAATTTCTTCTTCTGAGCATATTACAGACACATTATAAGACTACAGATATTATAAGCATGCTTTTATATTAAATAATATTATAATTGAAATCAAAATATCATGTATCTATAATATACTACACTATATAATATACTATGCACTATGCAAATATGTAAGCATATAATGTATTAAATATATCAGTTATCTAGTACCCATAACACAAGCTTTGAGTAGCTTAATTTGGGGCTAGATAGTGCTGTGTGGATTGTCCAGCATTATTTATTTATTTATAGAATTATTTTATTCTCATTTTGTGTGTCATTATTTACAAAAAATAAGTAATTAGGCATTATAATGTATCAGCTATCAGGTTCCCATTGTAGAAGCTTTGCGTTATTTGAGGGTAGGGTGGTTGTGGTTGTCGGTGAAATTTACAGACACATTATGTAATACCCCGTTTACACTTAGCTCAAATGCGCCAGGGACATGGGCTGGGCGGCGATATGGGCAATGCACGAAAGGCAACGCGAGAGAGACAGAGAGACGTCGCGTTGCCACGGACATGAGCTGAGTGTAAACGCTGTATAAGCATAACATCAGTATGCCAGTATGCCTCAAGTTGATGGAAAACTGAAAAACTGAAACACCTTCACGACTTTGATCCCCAGGCACGGTAGATATCCCTTCAGATCTCCCAGTACCAAGTAGGTACACTAATTCAAGATTCTTTGAGGATGTCTAAGGGGGGTAGTCAGAGGTACGCCCAAACATTACATTTGGCACATACCTACCCACATTTAGCAGTAGTTAGTATTCCGTACGTGACAGGTTGCAAGCCCATCGCCGCTAAGTTGATGGATAAAGGGCAATATATCGTGCGTGACTTGAGTGAGGGGCAATGCTTTGTTACAGGTGATGGCTACCACTTAATATCAGGTGAGCCATAGGTATGCATTAGTTTCATCAGTAAATAGTGTAGAAGAAATGTTTCGTACCTGGCTACGTTCACCAACAGAAGACGGAGAGCTCTCCCCCCGCGCCCCCCACCGCGCGCCACGACCGCACCCCCCCGCCCACCTTCAGCTGGAATACAAACAACAACGATATTAACACTTGCTTTACTTATATTCCCATAATTGAGGTTTAATTAAGAGCATAGAATTTATTTGCTGTAGGTATATTTTAGTACGCGATGCGGGTACGCGATTTGCGAAACTGAAGTGGAGATGGACAGAACACTTGGCAAGAAGGGACGACGGGAGATGGACGAAGGCGACAACAGAATGGTGGCCAAGGGATGCTCAAAGATGCTGGAAATAGATGGATGAGACTCGCAAAGGATCGGAAAGAGTGGCGTATACTCAGCAGTGGCAAACGGGCTGAAATGATGATAATGTTGATATTTTTGATTTGAAAACATCTGTGTAGGTAGGTATAACGATTTCTGTTCGTTCGTAACGCGTTGATTGGGGGGAAACGGCTTCGATGACGAAACGACATCGACATCTAGGTAATCCTGTTCTTCCAGGCTTCATCGCGTGAAACTGGCACATAGCTTCACAAGCTTTAAGGCCTTTCACAGTGATGCTTTCTGCTGCAAGCTGCTGCAGATTGCAACTCTGTGTGTGAGAATGAATATATTTGTTTATCGGAACACATCACATCGATCGTTTAGTAAGATGGTTGATTTTTTGTTTCTCCTGAACTTTAAACAGCTTAGGTAGGTACTACATTCTAAGCGACGGCAGTTGGTTCCCTCGTGAAAAGTAAGGATTCCAGTCACGAGTGCCATTATACGTCCGCCGATGGACAAAAACGGTCGCTTTTCAAACCATCGCGGGCCTTATACGGCATGGCATGTGAGCCATTCACATAAGCCGCTCAATGGACCATTCAGACGGTGGTCTTGTTCTTTCTTAGTCACTCTTTTAGTTCAGTGGCCTTCTAGGCTCTTGCTGCAGGGTGCATGTCTTTTTTGCATGCTGTTTTAGCTTCACTTTTATACCCCACTAAAAACTGTAGAAATTTTTTGTAATATTTTTTTTTTTACATTTTCAGCGGTAAATCAGGAAGCTACTAAATAAAAATGCTCTTCAGCCTTCAGAGCATTGACTACTGTAACCAACTTCAAAATCTGAACAGTGAAATTAAGGCTGGCGATTGAGCAGAGAAAAAGAGGAAAAATTAACATGTTTAACTAAAGTCAATAGAGAGAGTTCACAATGATTCTTCATGGCATGACCAACACCAGAGAACATCTTTAAAAACATCCCGAAACACCCCTCGAAGTTGAGTTGAAATGTTCAACACACAAACGTAAATAAACACAAAACTACATCACAATCTAATGTTTGTGATGAAGCAGCCGGCGCCGGCGCATAGCAAACATGCAGTAGGCAAGGTACCTATGCAGCTCGCATGCTGAGGTCATCGACCCGCTGTTAACAGATAACACTATCAAGGCGCAGATTATACGTGTGACCTGCCGATATCTTGATGTAGTACACCCGGAAATTTTAGAAACTTACGTAGCTTTTAGGGTTCTTTCCATAACCAAGTGCTATTATTTAGTAAGTAAGTTAATATTTAATAACTTTAATTAATTATTTAAAGTTAATATCTTTTAATATAAACATAATGTTTAAATGTAAGTGTTGTCTATATTATTATTAAATAGGTATATAGATTTAACATCGCCTTAGGGCTTAATAAAAAAACCTGTAATGATGTTAATTTCTCAATAAATAAAAATAAATAAATAATTGGTAGGTTCATATTTAAAAAGATTGGAAAGTTTAAAAAAGAGAGAGAATAAGCAAAGCCGAAATAAGAGCGCGGGCTTCATAGCTTGTTTACATAGACTCGCACTTGGCCGAATGAGTTTATTTGTCGAGTTTCAGTATGATAGGTAAAAGTACATTGTGCAATCGCACTGATAAATATTTCTCGTTCGGATTAAGTAGATTTAGACAGTCACCTAGCTAGGTTACCACTAATTATAGTCAATAGATTATACGCGCAAGGCTGTCTTTTACCTATTTTTATAAAAAAACATACTTTATTACACAAATAATGTAGGTAAATATTTCGTTTCAATAAAGGCACAAAGAAAATGATGTTTTCCTGACGGACTGGGACAGCCCAGGATCGCGATGTGTGGGAAGGAATGGGGGAAGGCCTTTGCCCAGCAGTGGGACCCGGAGGGCTCAAATAAATAAAAAAAATATCCTTAATATATTTTTACTACAAATCAACATACCTACCTACTAAATAAATGTCACTCTTGAAAGTCTATAAAATCTCTTCAATCGATTAGAAACTCGTATTATATTCCTTGGAACCGCGTACAAAGCAAATTGAAAAAAGAACACCAAGAAGGTTCCGAGTCTGAGTTTTTAACAAATTAAAAAAAAGTTGTATGATATATTCGGCACCATAGAGGTAGCAGTAAATAGGTTTAATGTTTTTTTTAATTCACAAACTTAGTGCACACGATGTTTTAAATTCAATTTACTTTATCCTCTAGAGAATAAAAACGGCTTTTGCACTCAGATATTGAAGAGCAAAAATACTCTTTCCGAGATGGTGGGATGAAAAAAATATTAGATAGGTTAAGACCTACCTAGGTTAGCTACGTCATCACACCACCGTATTAGAACGCCTTTAATATACAATCTCAATGAAGCTAACTTTGGAAAAAAACGGTCTAGGTAGTACAGAAGAAACTATGCAACCATGCCTTGCAAACATTCAGATTGTAGTTGGTCAGATGATGGTATTCCACTATGTAGGGTTTCTCTTCCGTGACACGAAGGTGTATTTAATTTATTTTAAAAGCTAAAACGTGTCTCAACATTTACGATGCGATTAACATTCAAATGCAAGACATGTGCATCAGCGAACAACTGGACATTTCCTCTTGCACAGACATTCAGGCCTTCAGGGTCTCACGTCCACAGGTCACGCTAATCTTACTCCATACTTCAGCACCGGCATAATTTTTACTCAGAGCGGTTTAGTATCATATATATGACATAAAAAATGCGCGTGTGATAATCCAGACATCATTAGCGGTTTGCTAATGATGTCTGGATTATCAGCTAACAATCTTTCCTGCCGGAATCTTCGAACGACAGCCATATTTCAAAAAACGGTTGGAAGGACTAGTCAGAAAGAAAAAAATTTATGGCTTGCAGAATACGGCTGGTTAGGTTAGTGTCCTGTACACTTCTGAAAATTTAATGCCGCAGAAGACATTGTTACAATTGCTGTTTGGTCACTACTCCTCAACAAAAAAGTTTATAAATGATCCTATAACAATAAAAGCCGTGGGCGCCATCTATGTGCTATTATGAACCGTTGTGTTCTATCTATGAATAAACAGCTGCAGGTGTCAGCTGACATTCAGTTTACTGCGTTACGCACACTTGGCACCCTTACATGAGGAACAAAGGAGTTTAGTTTTATGCTAAATTTTATTTGACCGCTTGTCATTTGGCTATTGAGGATACTTGCAGCCCGGAGGTAGCGTTGACCAAGTGAAAGGTATTCGAATAAACCACAGGAAGGTGGTAGTCCCACGCGACCAAGCCGCATAGCAGAGAACAAAATTACTGATTTTGGGTATAGCGCGTCTTCTGTGGCTTGAGATCACTACTTCTACACAGAGTTAGGAGCAGCAGAGTTCTTTGTAAAAGGCTCTTCCGTGGAAGTTTTACCACCACGCTTTTATCCGCCGCCAAGCAGGTTTGAAGAGTTTGGTCGCCAGTGTAATTACAGGCTGTACGCCTCAAGTTGATGAATGCAGAGCAGTGCATCGTAGGGCACGTTTCTATCGTGCGTGATTTGCGTGCTTTGTAGTTGACTTTTGAGGCTTATCATCTGTATGCCTGAAGTTGAGCTTGTTGGGAAGTTAGGCTTTAAAAGTGAGCCATCGGCTTTGCTGCCAGAAGTAATAAAAAAACATCGTCTATACTATTAGAATAGTCGATTCCGTACACGTTCGCTTATCATCAGCTAGTACCTATCCCCAAAACTGATAGGTAAGCGCCTCTAACGAGCGTGCTGGAGACTCACGAGTCTCTCAAACCTGCTGACGTTACGAAAACGAATTGGAAGAAACAAAACTCAGGACTTGGGGTAAATACAGATACTAATTACTAAACACATAAGATGGTAATTATATTTTGTCAATGTCATAGTAGTTTACGGTCAGGTAACGGAGTGGTGCCTATGGTACTCGTATAGCATGATGGTGTGGTGTGCACATGTGTGTGTGCGCATAATGAGCATCGGGCTGTGTTGTGTTCCCACACTGCCCACCACGTGGCCCGCGGGGGTAAGACCACATAGGAGATTATGAATACATTGTCCCCCATACTGGTTTTTATAAAAAGCTAGTAGAAACCCCGCGTGACTTGGGTCGTAAGTTTCTGGGTACAATGTTAAACATTGTCACCACTTTTTGAACTCAAGGTCTGTTTATCAGTTTCAGTGGTCACGCAATAATGAAACATCAACACCGAAAAATGTTTAATATGCTATGCTGTTTAGGAGATTTTGTGATGAGTGAGAGGACATTGTAGGCACAAATAATATTATTATTATTATTATTTTTTATATCAGAGAAGTTTTTTCATTAGCATGATGACCCCCATTTCTATGCTGTTTAGGAGATTTTATGATGAGTGAGAGGACTTTATAGGCACAAATAATATTATTTTAATTTGTTTATTATCAGAAAAGAGAAGTTTTAGATACTGTATGAAGCTAATAAGCAGTCTAAGAGAAGTTCGATTGATTGACTCACAAGGATACCTGTCTCTATAGGCATCTTTCTTTAGTCACAAAGGTTTGTTGAAAAAAAAAAATTATTAGGGTTTAAGGTTATTACCACTTGAATATAGCCTGGCAGGTCAACCAGTAACTCGAATAAAGAAAACAAAAACATGTAGGTACTACGATCTAAGAAAGTAATCTTTGCAAATCCTAGCTGGAGCAACAAGTCCCGGTCAGGGGTCGCAGACACGCGATCTGCGTCCCGCTCACTCGCGCCGCGGCAGAACGGGACAGGGACAGACACGCTCCGTTAATGATGAAGCATTTCGCTGCGATCGAGATTTTAACCATATTATGTGTATGTGGCAACTGGCAAGGCTTAATATAGAAACAAGTTACCTACACGTAACAAAACTTGTAGTTGGTTCCAAACGATCTCGCTATGTTTTCTTTTATTTGACACAATATGCAGTAGGTACTGACTAAGTACTGCAAAATGTGACCATGTGCAAATTGTTACGTGTGAATGTGCCTCTAACTACCCCCTTAGATATCCTCAGCGGCTCTTGACTTGACTATGCTGTTGAGAAGAACTGCGGTAGAGAATCACCCGTTAGTATAGCTTTGAGGCTGAGACGTTTCCAAGTAGTGTGTGTGTGTGTGTGTGTGTGTGTGTGTGTGTGTGTGTGTAGTGTCTTCTCAGTATCATCTGCCTACATCACCTACATAAGTTGCTTATAAACTTTCTTTTGTTTTTTTTCAAAGATGAAGCGCACTCAAAATCCTTTCCACCCATTGTTATAAAAGAAGCTAGTGAAACGATCAGGAGAATAATCTCTGTACCCAATGCAACACTGCAACCAAAACACATTAGCGCTTAAATAGAAACGTGCACTAACTGTATGGCATATCTCTCAGCTGCATCTAATCACGATCGTACGACATCATCAATCAGAAGCACGAAGACATGATGCAATGGATGTCCGGTCGTTACTAGAACATTTACCGATTAATGATGTTTGGTCGTAAAGCGTAGTTTTTACGATAACAAACACGGCAATGTGAAATTATTGTTTAAAAAATCAAAATAGGGGTCAACCTACTGTGGGAGTTACATCGCTATTCAGTATTCGCTGTCCGCATTCAAAATAAACAAATGTATAATTGGCGTAGCAGTCTGGAAGTTAATTATTCCCGGTGTGATGCAGGCCGGGCATTGACTGACCTCATTCGAGGGCGGGAACCCTGACCTCGGCCGCGCTCACATGACACTCATCACCTAACTTGCGGGTTCTATTCCCAAACCGACGACAGTGCAAAGATTCCAGGAAGTCGGTGGATGGATGGAGAAGGCTTACAAATTCAGGATTATTTTATCTGGAAATCTATAGAGTAAGACTATTTCCAGCGCTAGAGATACTCTTTCCAGATGATGATGATCACGTACCTACTTAAAAAGGTTGGTACAGAGTGGGAGCAGCAGCAGTCAAGCTGGCTAGATAGATACACTTATGGCACAAAATACTTAAGTCATAACAGAAGTTCATTGCTTTGCGACTCTTACCAGCAGACAAAAGGCTCTAAGTAATGTTGGGTGCTGAGTCTCGTCTACACTCAAAACCCTTAGCCCTAGCACTGATCCAAAATCCCTTACAGAAAGTACAAAAGGAAGAGTCAAATAGTTTACCTGCTGCATCTTATCAAAGTCAAGTGCTGGGCGATGTCTGCGCGGCGCCTGCAGGGGCGTGCGGCGGCGGCGCGGGGAGGGGGGTGCGCACACGCCCCCCGCGCCCCCCGACGCGCCGGCTCCCGACACCCCGCGCCGCGGCTTCAGCGCCTCTAGCGGAGGAGACGTGCGGAACCGAACTGGCGTCTCCACCTGGAAAGCGTCGGATGGCCCATTACTACAGCTGATATCAACAAGCTCTCTTCAGAAGGAAGCAAAACGGTGGCTGTGTCGTGACCTTTTTCCTATCAGTCCATAGGGTCCAGAACCTATTACAATAAGAGGCTTGCTGAAGACAGTTTGGTTTGAGCAGAGTTTTCCTTGGATCTGTTTGATGTGCAACAATAAAGCTTAGAACTTCAGCATACCTCATCTAGAAGATTTTTCTCTTGAAAAATCTTATAAACACATTTTATTTATATTGTGTAGCCACATCAATGACCAAACCACACAAAAAGAAGATACAAGGAAGGTGACCAACTTCACGCAGCAACCTGGGTATATCGGTCTGATATTTTCTTCTGTTCGTCCAGTAGTATATTTGCCTGACGGCATGGCTCCATCATGACAGCAGCATACCTTGGTATCATCGTCGTCGGAGGAGGGCGGGCGTGCCTCCCTGTCGTAGTTGGTCGGCCACTTGCGCTTCTCCGGCGCAGCGGGCAGCGGGGACGAGGCCCCGCGGCGCCGCGACTCGCAGGGCGCGGCCGGCCCGCTCGGCGCGCCGTTGATCACCTGGCGAATATGGAGCTGGTGATACTACGCGATGGGGTATGCTATGCACAGGTGGACGAGCTTTGTTACACACTCAACGGAATATGAAAATGGATCTTACGCAGCTTGTTATGTTACTACTTGTTCGTGGCAAGCTGCTTGGACTAAGTAAGGACAAAACTGTCACTACATTGGAATTGAATGGAGAGATAATTGAACATGTTACTCGGAGCGCTGTAATTCAACTGAGATGCGATGAGGTACATAATATTTATGTATTTCAAAGGTGGGTAGAGCTTTGTTTTAGACACAAGATTTATTTTATGAAGGTGGTAGAATATTTGTGATAGCCACTATGGTAATGGCTGACTCTCATGTTTTTGTATGAAATTAACATGTATTCGAAAATACCTATCTTGCGCCTAAATATCACGTGCTAAAGCGACAATTCGATTTCCTGATCATAGGTAGTACATACCTATACACTTAAATCTCTAAGAAATCGTTTGTCCCGTAGTCATTAGTCACACAGCCATAAACCCGTGCATTTCGTGCATGTCACCTCGTGAACCGCACGCAACCGTACATTCGGCGTCTATTCTAGTAGACAAACGGCATCGGCAGGTAGAGTCATCGACATAGGTATAGGCAGTATTTATTTATTGTACTGTTTGTTGTCATCGAATGCGGATATCGGAGTCAAAAGTGTCGATGATGCTAAAAAGCACAGGCATTACAGGCACATGAGGCTTAACATCTGTATGCCTCAAGTTGATGGACGCAGGGCAGTGCATCGTAGGGCACGTTCCTATTGTGCGTGACCTACGTGGCAATGTTTTGTTTATAGGTGACGGTTACCACTTAACATCAGGTGGACCATCTGCTTGTTCCATCAGCTAGTTGTATAAAAATAAAATAAATAATGATTGACTGACTAATAGTTACCTATATACCTAGATCCAAAGCTCAACGGAAAGTTGTGGTGTGGGTTTGAGTTGAGATTTACTTAATAAAGTACGAAAACTGTTCAGTATTTTTTTCACTGCACTATTTCTATGAGACTAACCTATATATATGTATACTGATTTGGATCAGTTGAGCTATCTATAGATCGTTTGAAACGGTCTGCAGATAGCTCAACTGTTTCATATGTATTTTGTATATTTTGTACATTTTGTAAATAATTGTAAATTTCTTTGTAAATAAAGAATTACCTATATATTATGTGAACATGTTACATAACATAAAAAAGTAGTAACATAGGCACACCCTGTGTCACAAACCTAGCTTGCCACTAAAAGCACTTACATGCAAAACCCGAGAACATTGAAACTGTTACTTACACTGCGACCCAAGGAAACGCAAAGGAAAGTCAAGATGAAGGAAGTAAGAGATGTTGAATATTTCAGAGTTTAATTGCACGTAGGGTTGGCTCAGAGGCCGGACGTGAGGATTCCCGGACGAGAGTTTTGTAAGACATGATTTACTCTAGACTTCTAGAGCCTAGTGGACGGCATTGATTAATTGATGAGGGCTATCCTTCAGAGATAAATATATACGTGTCTGCTCAACACTTGTCAAAAACAATAACAAAAACCGCCTTTAGTAGAACTATCAATACCTATACGTACCTAAACTAATTAGATTTTTAAATCATACAAAAAGAATTCGTTTGGCATGATGACCAAGACCTGTCTTTGGTAGTACGATCGTGTGGTATGATGATTGGTTGTAAATGATAAGGATAGGTTGTAAATGCTATAAATCACAATGAAATGATGGATTGAGGGGGTAAATTCAAGATACTGATACTAAGATAAGATACTCCACGCGAGGAACTAATCTATCAACAAAATCATATTTGTGACCAACTTTTTGATAAAACACAACTTTTTGAAGTGTTGTCCGACCAAACCGACTTTTCGTTGGAATCTCTGAATGCGGCCTGAAGAAAGTCGTTTGCACCAAAAAACACCCTACGAGTGTAATGGCAGGCCGGCCACTCGTTTATTATGGATGAGTCAGTCTGAACAAAACGGAGGCTTTCTTTGCACGCCTTCACAGACCTTTCTGTAGACTTGTCGTCTGTGCTACGGATGTGTCATTCAGGACTTGGCCCTTTTGAGGCAGTTTTGAGCTTATTTTCAATTATTTATTCACGCTGTTCATCCGTTTGACTACCTATGAGATATTAGTTAGGTAGTATTATTACTTTTAAACGAAAGCTGAGTGACAACAACAACACAGAGGTACGTATTCAACGGTTGTTCTTAAACGCCTTTAATGTTTTTGTGACACAAGAAAACGTAAATAAGTCAGTCAATATACCTAAATGTATATAATGGACATTACTGTGGTATCTTTAAATACGATTTTATTTACATTTATTTTAGGAAACGGACCTCAATCGTTTCAGCATGAATGTTGGACTTGGGAAATTTCCAGCAAATTTCGGCAAATCGTTTGCATAGTCAGACAGACGACCTCTGTGGCGCAGCGGGCGAGAGCCTGCCTGCGACGCAAGAGGTTGCGGGTTTGATTCCCGCCTTGGAACAAATTTGTGTACGATCTGCAGAAATTTGTTCCGATGGTCTGGGTGTGCTCTATGTATAATAAAAAATATCTATCTATGTAAGTAAGTATATAATTGACCGAGCGAGCGAAGCGAGCGAAGCGTCTCAGTTTCCACATTGGCCAAAAATGCGTTTGTCCGGATGTCTGTCTGTTCTCCTCTACAGGTCGCATTTTTCAACCGATCTGGACGAAACTTGGTACACAGGTTATATGACTTATTAGAATTTTTTTGTCGTCGGGGAGTTTTGATTGGAGGGGTACTTCCCCCAAAAAAAGGGCAAAAAGGGGACTATTTGATATACTGGATATCTCCACCAAATGAGATCCGATTTCGATTATTCTTTTTTTATTTGAAAGGTAGTAACTATAAGTTGGTCTCATAAAAGTTTGGCGAAGATCTGATAAGGATCTTCAGCATGATGAACTGGATAGCTCATCAAACAATCGATGGTTTTCAATCAAATTTGAGAGAAACACAAAGGATCTCATTCTACACAAGATGATGCAAAAAAAAAAAAACAAAAAGATCAAAAAAATCACAATACGGAAAATGCACTTGCACACTACATTCCTCAAATAGCTCACTTTTAGTATGCTCGCGAGGTCAACAGCTCCCAGAGCCACTAGTGTATTAAATATATCAGTTATCTAGTACCCATAACACAAGCTTTGAATAGCTTACTTTGAGGATAGATAGTGCTGTGTGGATTGTCCAGCATTATTTATTATTTATTTATTATTTATAGTGAACGACACATCTGAAGGGATCACTACGATTTGAAAGGGCCCCGAAGGATTTCTAAGTCCATATAAGATTAGCGAATAGGTTGAAGATTCGCCGGAGGATGCTTTTATCGGATCGAGGGATCGGACCGGATATCTGGAGAGCTGGAGGAAGTCTGTATCCTCACGACCTCTCAAGGCTGAACGCCCCGCCCGATGACGACGATTACTGATAATTCCGACCAGAGACCGATCGATGAGAGTTAAATAGAACACTATTTACGCGCATAGCAATTATGCCTATGCATAGATTTAATTTGAAGTTTAGATTTGAAACAGCTATTTACAAATTTAATTTCCTAAACCAAGCAAATTCAGCAGAACAGTGAACCTAAGCTACTCTGTCTTGGCAGCTCTCCGCTAGACGGCTGACAGGTTTCACACTTCGCTGCTTCACAAAGCGATCGTTCGCCGTCAGTTTTAATACACGTCGTCGTTACACAAAATCACCACCCCTTACTGCCTGCCATTAATTTTTATCTAAAAAAAACTAATAAACTTTATGCAGATAATTTTCCTTAAGAATTGTTAACAAGAAAGCCGAATAAATAAGGAAAAAATGTTAAACTTAGACAAAGTATGTTGCCAAACTTCTTCCTCATACAAATCTGGCTTTATGGGCTATACTAAATTTCCATTTTGTGTGAAAAGAGGTACCTAAATACACTAAAGTACATTTAGGTAGTTAGCTACATCTTTAAACTAGGTACTTGAAAGTTATCATACGACGCCTACGTTAGAAAACTATATCCGTTTCCTTATTGCAATTAAAAAGAACGAAGACTAAAGAATTTGTAATTTGAAGCCGCGAAATGTAAACAAATGTTGTGCAGGCTGCAGACGCAAAAAATGAATAAAACGCTGGTTGTTCGGTCTTTTTGGTGGAGAGCGAGTGAGACGGCGACGAGCCAACAACTTAGGAAGAATGCGAGAAAGGAGTTGGATCCAGGCAGAGAATTGGGGGAGTTGGGGGACTGCATCCCTCTAAAGGTAAATTTTAAGGGGATGGTAATTAACTCCGAAAATGCGAAGATTAGAAACCCTGAAATCTTGTTCTAAGCTCAGCCGTGCAAGCAAGTAATATGATCGTGATCAGAACGAAAACGAAAAATTGTAGAAAATGAATTCCGTTTTTATACGAGAAGACGACAGCGCAATGTCAACAAGATTTCATAATTTAAATTAAGTACTTATTAAAAAATTATAACATGAATTCATTGAAGATGGGTTCTCTAGTTTATGTTTCATTAATGTTTAATTTGAGACCCCGAAGCAATCCTGGGATGGGACCAGTGTACTCGAGAGCAATGCAATGTCTACTGCCGACGTCGGGTGCGGGCGAGTGCCTGCAGAAAGCACTCCAAAAAAGCTATGAGAAAAGCTGTTTACTACCTTTTTGTTTCGTTGCATTACGGGATGAAATCATAATGTAGGTGAAGTCCCTTAGGCTCAGCGCTGTGTTGTTCCCGAGAGTTTAAGAAGAAAAATCTTTGAAACAAATATTAAATTCTTCACGTTTTGCCTGCCTAGTAAAAATAAAACTACAAAGCTGACCGTACCGATAGTAGCAATACCGAGCAATGTTGAGTCTTTACCTTTTTATTCTGCAAAGTAAAGTAAATAAACTTCTAGGCGGAAATGGGCTAGAAAGATTCATGTGAGACAGAAAGAATGTATCCATACGAAACAATCACATATATTGTCAGTTTAATAAACATATCTAGCTATAGCTATAGGAACAGTATTTGTGAGTTGAGAAGTCTTACAGACCTTTTCACTGACAATAGGGGCGCAACCAGTCATTTGTACACCGCTCCACGGACACTTATACCAGTCGTACTCGTAGGTACCTACCAACAGTCTACACCCGTACCTTCCTATTCTATTTGTATTGTAAAAGCTATGGTTTAAATGTGTGAATGAAGCGAAAGAGATATGTAAGGATCGTAGCGTCGTAGCAAGTGGAAATTCGTGGTCTCTGCCTACCCCTACGGGATACAGGCGTGATTTTATGTATGTATGGTTTAAATGTTTATAATAATGGCCCAATCATGAAGAGTTGACCGATTTAGATGAGATTGAAATATGTTACTCGTATCAGAGCAGCTTCTACAATTTTGAGAGGTCATCTTTGCATATAGCGATTGCATAACCTTCCAGGGCACGTCCGCTAAAGACGTGTCCTGTGGCATTCTGCCTCTACCACGTACCTACTTGAAACGAAACCGGCAGCCATGCCCATTTCAAATCAGCATTACTCCTGTGATGATTATGAAATAAATGGTAGCCACGAAAGTTGTCACAGCCCACACAGACCATGAATAAAGTAATATTGCATTAAAGTCTACAACAAAACGTTTTGCGAGCATGGTTTTTACAGAAACCGTCAAATTAAAAAGATGATTAGACGTAGCGGAGGAAGCGGTTAGAAAGACAGGTAATAGGGCCGGGGGTAGGGAGAATACAATGCCACTGGCGGCGGCGTATGGCAGGGGGTGGCGGTGGAAGCCAATTACGACATCAGCTATTCTCAATAGCCAGAAATTGTTCGTCATTCCGTCTTTACCATTCCCACCAGGGCAGGACTGGCTTGAACTCACTCGACAATATCTCTTTAACTTTTTTTTTTTACATAAATAAATAATGCTGGACAATCCACACAGCACCACCTAGCCCCAAAGTAAGCTATTCAAAGCTTGTGTTATGGGTAACTTGTGTTGGTGGTAACTGATATATTTAATCCCAACTAATATTATAAATGCGAAAGTAACTCTGTCTGTCTGTCTGTCTGTTACGCTTTCCCGCTTAAACCTCTCAACCGATTTTGATGAAATTTGGCACAGACAATCTTTAGACCCTGAGAAAGAACATAGGCTACCTTTTGTTGCATAATATTCAAATTAAAAGTACGCAGACGAAGTCGCGGGTACCAGCTAGTAAATTATATACATACATAGATAGATATTTTTTATTATACATAGAAAACACCCAGACCAACGGAACAAATTTCTGCAGATCGTACACAAATTTGTTCCGAGGCGGGAATCGAACCCTCTCTCAACCTCTGCGTCGCAGGCGGACTCTCGCCCGCTGCGCCACTGAGGTCGTCATACATACTGCCTTCCGCTTGCGGCTACTCGTCATTGCGCGTGGTACCAAGATAAAAAATCCAAATCCATTATTTTATTACAGATCTCGAACGATATATCTTCCAATTTCGTTAAAATCGGCCCAGCCGTTATACTACGCGTTTATACTGTATGCAAGGTCGCGACGGCCTATCGTTATTGCGCCACCATTAGTGCTAACAGTAGTTCAATAAAGTGCTTCTTCATTTAATATATCAGTCATCTAGTACCCATAACACAAGCTTTGATTAGCTTACTTTGGGGCTAGATGGTGCTGTGTGGATTGTCCAGCATTATTTATTTATTTATTTATCTTTTGTTTACAACATGACCTACATTCCCTGTAATACCTACTACATTTCTATAATTTGCAGAACTCGCCAGTGCCGACCGCAACTTTGCGAAGAGATATTTTCTAATTTTCCCCTACTGCAAAATTTATGGAACACAATAAAAGCAATTAGCCTCTGGGTTTTCGAATTTAATACTGTTTAGTTTAGAATTATTTACAACTTTTTAGATCTTCTGATACTACACAAATAGTACAGACGATAGGTCTCTATGCAAAGTATCCAAAGTCAGGAAAACAACGTCAAAAATGCATGAACTTAGAACTGTTTATGGCCTGATTGCACCAACTGACATTTGGCCGAAAGGTTGAGCTAAATAATGTAAGCACGCTTAAGCTCTTCGTACACGCGAAAGTAGGCAAAGTACCTATTAGCTGATGTAAAAGGGAATCCATTATTGACATTTAAAGAAAACATCCCAAACACGTCTTTAAATGCAGTTATTTCGAAACCACATTGCTTTCATCTCGTTCAACAAAATAAATAAGCTATAGACTGACACGGAATGCCACGTTTGTTTAAGCGTATTTTAGTCACAATTTGATATTTAAGTAATTGAGCCACTTTAATAAGCTCTTAGTCGCATGGCTCCAAAGAAATTAGGGCACTTCTTCTCTCGTCACTTAATCTTCATAAAGGGAAATACAGCTAGCAGCACAGATTAAACAATTAAAGTCAAAATTAAGATAAACTGAAGCCTTGTTCGAAAACATCAAATGACGACACCTAATGAATGCTCTACAAAAACACATGGGACCAATTTGGTGATATGATACGGCCATGTTTTGAGAACGATTAGTTTCCTTACCGGTGCGCGCGAATATAATGTAATTTCAATATCGAAATAACTATTTAAACTAGAATTATTGAAGTACCCTTATGTCGGCATTCTTTGGATCGACGACCTCTGTGGCGCAGCGGGCGAGAGCCTGCCTGCGACGCAAGAGGTTGCGGGTTCGATTCCCGCCTTGGAACAAATTTGTGTACGATCTGCAGAAATTTGTTCCGATGGTCTGGGTGTTTTCTATGTATAATAAAAAATATCTATCTATGTAAGTATATAATGTATTAAATATATCAGTTATCTAGTACCCATAACACAAGCTTTGAATAGCTTACTTTTGGGGCTAGATAGTGCTGTGTGGATTGTCCAGCATTATTTATTTTTATTTATTTATTTTGGACATTATAATTTTTTTTATAGTTATACAATAGTTAAATGTATAGTAAAACATTAGCCTATGCTAATTATTAGGTACTTTATGCGTATTATTATTATTTTGTATGTATATAACCTCAATGATGATATTTTACTACAGGCAGTTTGCCAAGTCAATATTGAACAGAATAGGAAAAGGGAAGAGAGACCTCAGATAAGCAGTGGGGCAGACATATATGTACCAACACAATTGTTAATCATGGCCACGTTCAATGCTTTTGTGTAGAATAACAAGCTAGTAGAGACGCGACAGGATGCACGCACACAATACAATGTAACATTGCAGTGGATTAATAATGGTACAGTACAAATCATTCAAGATCATTCAAGAGTTAGGTAGGTATAATGACAGAAAGTGATAAGATGTAGACTGATGAATGGAAGAAGAGCTTGGTCTAGCTCGTTAGATAAAGAGTGGGGGGTTACCTCTAGTTCCTCCTCGGAGGAGTGGTGGTCGTACAGATGGTCGGGCTCCGGCTCCGGCAGCAGCCGCGGCGGCGGCGTCGGCGCGCACGCGCACGCCTCGCCTCCCATGCCTGCAGGCAAATCGGCATCATCACAAGGGAGACAGCAACAATCCAGCTTCAAGAGCAGTAGGTACGTTATGCTGTAGTGGCACATGTTTTAACATGACTAACCTATGGGTAAAAAACCTATTGTTAAATTTAATGTCACCACTAAGCAGGCAACGTAGGTACGTGTGTTAAGGACCAGGATATACATTATTAATCTACTCATTTATTACTAGTAGTTCGCCCCGAACTGAAATTTCGTGAAGCGACGCGAACGCTCCGAAAATATAAGTAAGTGGTAGTCAGAGGCAAGTCCAAAAATTGTGTTTGGACTTGTCTCTGGCTGCCACTTACTAATTTAATATGGAAACCAAGTTTCAACTGAATTGGCTTATTTATTGAAGAGTTCCGTTGAACAGACCTTGGCTCCATCATCAGAACATGTCGCTATTACCATTTAATGAGAAACAAGTACCTTCTTAATTTATTTCAAGAAAAAAATAATTGAATAATCAAAGAAACTGGCCGACCAGTATAAAAACCTTGATGCCAACGAAACTCTTAGAAATGGGAGCTCTTGACTCTTGAGGCGTTGGTTATCTTAATTTTACTTTTTTGTTGTATCTAAAAAAGCGGCATAGTAGAAAAAAAATTAAAATGGTTTTGGAATGTCCAAGCCAAGCCCTTTTATATGACACGCAACATTATTTTTTTGGGTAACTTTTTTAATTTTTGCCCCCACGAAGCCTTTAGTGTTTTATTGTTAAGAAAGAAAGAAACATTTATTTGACACACACACAGAGAACACGGAAATAACAGTATAGATAATATATTAGATAACAAACAATATAAATAGCCAGAGAAGCAGGTTTACTCGTAGGTACTCTGAAATTCTCTGAAAGCTTCCTCGAAATCAGGTCAGTTGATGTTAATTCGTTCAGAAAATAGGATGAAAAGGGATCCTAGGCACGAGATCCCTGAGCTGAAGTTTTATGGGCAAATTATTTTTTGTCGTCTAAACAAACACTTCAAAATACAGCCAGGCTCTTCGAAATTGCTAATTCCCAGAAACCCTATCACTAAAATCAAGTAGGTACATTTAAATATTGACACAAACATTCGAATGTGGTGATAAAAAAATGTTATAGCTAGCCGAGCTAGCGGCCCGTCTTTATAAATATCATGTAGGTATACCTCTAATCGAGATTCAAAATCTTAAGTTGTTCTAAGACCAAAACATTGCAAGACATTCGCGTGGAACCGGTCCAACGAGTTCCACTAAACAATACAAACACGATGAGTACCTACATAGGTACCTACCTACACATACACACGCTACGAGTATACATATAGGTACCCAATAACAACACGATAGGCGACCATCACGAGCCTTTAGACATGACATGGAGCAAATTACAATTAAATGCTACAGAGTTCACAAATATATTTGAACTTCGAGAAAGTGTGAAGTAGATATACGACAACCTCATTGTGTTTGAAAATGGGTGCCGGTGCATTTATAGGTTTTTTTATACAGCAATACTTGCTGATGTAACTACGAGATGGCCCACCTCTCATAACAAACTAATGTCTCGTAGTAGGTACTAATATATTTTTTGTTTTTTAGTGGTCAGTGTTACAAAAAAAAACTGCAAATATTGATGACGAAAATTAACCTGCAAGCAACGTAAAAATGAATGATGTAGCTTTGCAAAACCAATGAGCTCAAAAGAGAACTTCAATACAGTAAATAAATAAACACATTTCGAAATCTAATTTCAAATCTCGCGCGGGAGGCAGAGCCCCCCCGCGCCCCCCGCACGCCGGTGTTGATACATTTAAAAATAACGATAAAAATCGTTACCCGGGGATTATTTCCAGCCGGGGTAGGACAAATTAAATTAGACGATGACTACTGCGGTTACATTCGCTCCCCGCCAGCATCTAGTGTATTAACTACTAACATAGTCCACCCTAGATAATGTAGGTAGACCAACGTTAGGTTTTACTTTACAGTAAAAAAGCGAAATCCTATGCAAAATGTGCGCCTAAATTAAAATCCTCAGGGCTGATACAATGTTGCTAGCTGATGGACACCAAAATGGACCTCCGAGAGGTTATCGACCCAAGGCTTCGTTTTCGCATAAACGGAGCCATTACCGAGAAATTCCAATTGGAACGTGTGTCAATACCTGTCAGGTCCGGGAGCAGTACAAAAGATAAGGCTCGGCACACATCGACAGAGGGCAACAAACATACAACGTTTCCTACAATATTCTCGTGAATAATTGAAAGGCCTCGATTTGACTTGCCTGACGCACCGCTCTCGCTCTGATGTTATCTTACATCTCCAAACGGGTTTGCTCCTGGCGCGGCTCCATCCATTCTTATTGTACACGAGCAAGGTCGCCATTCCCGTGGCCGCGTCGGGACTGCGCGGGATCGTGGCGAGGGTTCAGATCATGATTCAATGCGCCGCTGACGCTAGCAAGTCACGAACCGTCAAACCCCTGTGCGATGGCCATCATTCGCGAGCTCGCAGGACACTGAGTCCGCTCCTGTGTGCCAACTCAACTGTCAGCATCAGGCATGCGAGGCACACGCGTCATGTCTTCAGCAGGTAACCACGGTCGCAGTGACTCTGGTATACCATGCTCCGCTACTTACGGCTGCGTTGTTTGAACTTTATATCATGCGAGGGTTTTAATTACCGGCCGTACATTTATCTCGAGGGTTTTGCACAATAAAATTATAATGACTGCAAACTTTTTAATGACTTATCGAAGGACACTCGCGTCAACGAAAGAAAGACGACCGTCGAGACAACGATATGGAACTCCAAACTTGATGCAAACAATTTAAAAAATAGACACATTGATTTAAATCGAGTTATTATGAACTTTACTAAACTTTAACACATCGGTACAACAAAGTTCTTCAACGAGATACCTGCCTTCAAGTGCCACTGCTTAGAATAAAGAAATACGAAATACCTAACGTAAACGTTTGCACAACGAATATTAAGTCTCGACTCGTGTTACATTGTAAAACTGATCCTGCGGTAAAATTTGTAATGGTCACCCGTTCCAACGCAAATGCCCTAAAGCATGCTAAGATACGGAAAACAACACGAATTTCACCTTTATGACGTTGAGATATGAGCTAAGGGCCCAAACTTATCAAAGCGATGCCGATGCGATGTGGTGTGCAAAAAATTTCCAATTACATAGGTAGGTACGATGTTATACTTTATTCCAACCTCATAAGGTCGGATCGGATGATGATGTCAATTTCAGAATGTCGGCCGAACAAGCAGAAACTGTGGTTTGGTGGAGTGAAGAGGCACGCGTGGGCCGCTGCAGTTTAAATGTCATATTCAAACTGTTTGCATTTTATTTAAAGTAGGATGTGTGTGTGTGAGAGATCGTAATATAAATTGGTACCTACTACACCACACGCTTGAGCTTCAGACATGTTCAAACAAGTCAACCAATAAAAACCATTTATCAAAGCTTCAAAACTATCAAAACCAACGACGAAACCAAATCAGGTTACGGTGTTTGGAAATGAATTATATTCAACAACACTCAATCTTACCCCCAATAAATCAAGGAGGATGCACCATTAAAAAAGTATTAATATTTATTATTTTTTATTTCTTAGCCCGTGTCGGAATGGCTCTATACAGGTCAAAGGGCAATATGGCGAAAACGTTTCCTGCCAGACATCGTAACTCAAAAAATCACTAGGATATGTACCTACCTGATGATATAATAATAACTGATGTAAGTACATAAAGCTGGCACAAAAAAGGTAAGTAGGTAGGTACTTACTCACCTTACAATATGAACGAGTCAAGCGGTCAAGTTCAAGGAAAAGGTCAATGTGAATCACCGTCCATTCAAGCTCCATACAAAATAAAGCTAATAAATATTTCCAGTCGCAGTCGCAACAAAAGTTCACACGAAAATGACATTTCAGATTCAGTGCAAAGCCAAACTATTGCTATTGAAATGAAATACGATACTTGTTTAAAAGACTTTTAATATGAGTTGAGAAATAAGACGCTTAGAATATGTAAATTATGTTCCGACCATAACAATTCGCACGTGCTCCACATACGAAACGAATGTGCTTACATTTCATTCAATACAACAATCTGCATATAAAATGGAAGAGCAAACCCTTGAAGAGGTTCGTAAATCCAACATGTTTTCTGAGAAATACAAAACGAAATAACCGCATACGATGTTTGATTTCAATAGAAACAATCGCTTAGATCTGTCGTCATCATAGTCAAAACAAACAGAGAGCGATGCAGGAATCCCTAGCTAGTCGGTATTAGTGGGATGATGCGATCTATCATTTGAATACAATCGTTTCCAGCATAATAGTGCGGTTGACAATCCTTGAACCTGATCGATACAAACTGCCGGTTGTACAAAACTAAATGCTAGTTTTTATTGTGATTTAGGCACACACGTTCAAGGTTGGAGCACGCGCGGCCAAGCTCCGCGACGGACGAGTCCACACAAATCGTACACGCCCGTGATTACGAGTATGACTAGTTGACTTCACAAGCCTTTCATAACCACCTATAGTTTTACCTAATATTGTTTTGATTCATGTACATGTTTGACAAGTCTTTTCTGTGCTTCCATTTATTTTCTAGTCTCCGGTGAGCGAGCCTTGAGCATGATCACCATTTTACAAGTTTAGAATACTTACCTAAATGGTCTCTCCATGCCTGATTCATAAATTGGCACCGGAACGTTGGTGGTTAGTTAGTGTATTACCGAGCGTCTTGATGAACTCGATAGGAAGCGAGACGAGCTGAAGGCTAGACCACCTATGGCCATTACTTATAATTACGTCAGGGGGATATTGACATGCCCCAAGTGCGCTCGTACTTTATTATATAATAAATAAAATCGGGTACGTAAGTCATCTGAGAGCGCATGAAAGGACTGATCAACTGTGTCCTAATTGATTAAAAGTTATCATTCATCCAGTTTAAATAGTCGCCGTAGCCGAAACCGGCCAGGACGTCATCATGATCACCTGTTTAGACATTTTGTTGTAACTTTGGTTATTGCGGATATTTAACGCCTATGAATACTCTATTAGTTTACAGAAGTAGTTTTAACGATTTCATCATTATGGTGCTGGACTCTGGTGAATTTTTGCAGCCTTTCATCTTGTTTAACTCGTTTTGTAAATCTCTTGTATTTGACGGTCTATCTCAGCGTGTTTGGCAGGTTTGACTTCCTGCCTCGCTGCACTTATGGCTTCGGTATTTTAAGTGAAAATAAGGCGTTCAAAGGCAATAACGGCTTCATTACAATAAAACCCGTTTCAGAGATTACTGCGGGCGTTTACCCACACAACACAATGTATTCGAAAGGTGTAAAAAGTGCTGTTTGCTTTTCAATTCTCGGGATTTCGGAGGTGGGAGCGTGAGTGTAGGCGTACTGTTTCCAAAATCGTCAGTTCGATTCTTACGTCTGTTACTTAACTCATGTTGACAACATAATAATGTGTGTGTCGGCAGACTGGTGGGCGCATGTGTAATTACGATGGAGCTGAGCTCACCTTGGCCGCCGCAGCCCGAGCAAGGCCAAGGTCAATCTTCCCCCCTTGCTCCCCGGCACCGCTCCCGCGTCACTCCCCCTCCCCCCACTTGCACACGCACGCGATTTTTTGCGCAGTGATGTAATCTGCAATTCGGCGCGGGCGCAACATGGCCGCGACGCGCTCGGATAAACATCGATAACACTTCAAGAAGAGGTTTTTTTCTAACACCGCACATAGCGTGTAATTCAGTTTAATGATACACTTTGACGACCTCAGTGGCGCAGCGGGCGAGAGTCCGCCTGCGACGCAAGAGGTTGCGGGTTCGATTCCCGCCTCGGAACAAATTTGTGTACGATCTGCAGAAATTTGTTCCGTTGGTCTGGGTGTTTATGTATAAAAAAAATTTTCTATGTATATGTAAGTATATAATGTATTAAATATATCAGTCATCTAGTACCCATAACACAAGCTTTGAGTAGCTTACTTTGGGGCTAGATGATGCTGTGTGGATTATCCAGCATTATTATTATTCATTTATTATACTATTTAATTGTACGCACAAAATAAAAATTTGCATAAAATGCTTTGGTGAAATATATGAAAGTACCTGATACCATAGACAAAGTAATATAGCTATTAGCTATTACCTAGGTAGGTACGTGTTCTTAGTTAGTAGGAATAAAAACTACCTTTAAAACCATATTAAACGAAAACAAACATGGCATGTGAAATAAAATCATCGAAGGCTTTTGCATATCTATGCAAAAGCCTTCGGTTCTAAAAAGAGGTTGCAGTGCTAGTCAAGCAGAAACCTCATTTACATTATTAATAGGTAGCTGCAGCGGCGACTGTGGCACAGCTGCGCTAAATATGGATTAATTTGATATGTATCGCAATAATTGTTACAACTGGTAATGCCGGCGATGTGGAATCAGGTATTCGAGATTCTCAAGGTTGCACACTTGTAATATCTTAGCATAATTAGTGTCCCTTTCAGAGAGCTCGGGTATTCCGTACGATCATAATGCGCCGATTTTAACATTATACTTGCTCGCATACATACATACTCGCTTGGATAATAGGTTATATGGAATCCATGATAATAACATTAAATCATCGCCGTAATAGGGTCATCTAGTTAACGCAAACGCTTGTTTAAAAGTACGCCTACAAATTCTTTCTGCAGTGCCAGTAATTACTTCTTTTCACACAAAACCTAAACCATAGAGTAAGCGTTTGTATCAGACATAGGTAGAAACTATCAGGAAAAAAATCTTACAACATTCAACCTATCAAAATGTAACGTGCGATGGGCATGGGATGTCCAAACCACGCCCTAAACTTGCGGCCAAGTGTCTCGTGTGAGATAACAGTGATTACTTGTCAAGTGTGACCAGAGCTCTACTAACTGTTTGTTATTCTGTGGGGCATGTAGCTACTAACTGTTGGCTATTCCGTGTGTGTGGCATGGCGAGCGAGAGTGTAAAATCGAGAGACAACCGCAAGGCGCGACCGCAAGAACACATTACGCGAACAATTAGAGAGGAATATCGAGATGCAGTAGATACAGAGATATTTGTCCGGAGACCAACATCAAATCTATACAACTTGTGTCTATGATGTCTCTGACTTTGTATAGCATAAAACAATTATAGGCAAACTCAGGATAATAGATTTTTGTAGTCCATGAAAAGATAATTTTGTTTATTTAGTATACCTCATCGATCGGCAATAATAGCAAATGTATTTCAAAGGATGACCAAACCAAACGTCTAAACTCTCTCAAGGCGGGTTTGAACTACACTAGTCAGGAGTAAAGTAGCGAGCACATTGTTCAAAAAAAGTTCAGGAATAATGAAAGCCTACGTATAACTATATCTACTCCCAAGTCTCTCGATCAGGCCACGCGTTACCAGGTAATGCTTATTACAGTGGTTTCGAAGCTGTTCTCGGTTTAGTACGGTCGTGCTTGTAACTCTACTACTCTATGATTATCGCTAGTTGGCACATCGATTATGATAATTTCTATACCTCCTTGTTGGAGCATAAACGACAGTTCAGCGAACTTACGGTCGCTTTACAGTCCAAGATTCTGTGAGCTTGTATTTCATTTTTTCCAAGTTTTTAGTTTGATTATCTTGCTAGCTAAGGCGCAAGGAGAAACCGTATCTCCAGAATACTCCAGATGTTATAATATGTTTGTGTGAGAAATAAATGCATTTATTTATTCCAACTTAGTCTTGATTTTTTACTTTACCTCTTAGGTATTATATTAGTTCATCATCTTCCTGTCCTTATCTCACGCTAAGTGGTTCTTATTGAATCAGATCATTAGCATCAATGATGTTATGAGCTTATTACGAGTATATTACGCAACCATGCAATGAACGAAATTATTTATTACATACTACGAATCAATTTGATTGCCTATATTGATATCCCACTAATAATATTATAAACTAGCGACCCGCCCGCTCACCCCTGCTTCGCACGGGTGCACATATCATGCATGTATTACCTATACATGTAAATCATCCTCTTGAATCACTCTATCTATTAAAAAAACTGCATCAAAATCCGTTGCGTAGTTTTAAAGATTTAAGCATACATAGGGACTATGTTTGGATGTTTGTTACTCAATACCTAACGCCAAAACGGCTGCTCTGCATGAAATTTGGCACAGAGATAGATTTTAGTCTGGATATCCTCAAATAAATGTACACGTTAATGCTAATCCTTATCTTTCTCAGACTATGTATTTTCGAATTTGACTTCATTCGTCTTACACCATTCTTGAGTAGGTACTTGTATCGCCTTAATCTTCGTACCGTGTTCTTTCATTGTTTATTTCTCTTTCTATCTACCTAAGTCTTGAGTGTGTTCGTATAAGTACGCACTCCGTGTAGTGTTCACTATAGGTATAATAGGTGCTAATATATTCTATAACTCCACTGGTTTGCGTGCAGTAAGTAAAGCATTAGCGTCGTGATGATGGTGGTGGTAGGTATTTGCTAGACTAGATTGTTTCGCTAGGCGCGCGGCAAGGGTGACAGTCAGTCTGCATTCATCTGCACTTATCAGCGTGTCGCCGCGACGCGCCGCCTATGTAATGCATGGATAGGATAGTGTGATGAGCAGCAAGGTAGAATTAGGTAGGTACCTACTGTTTACATTTTGCACTTACGTAAACGTGCATGGGTAGATTATACTTATGTAAGTACTAGTAGCGACCTGCGGTTTCACCCGCGTAGTTTTAAATCCCGGTATTCCCACGGGATAAAAAGTAGCCTATGAGTTATTCCAGACTATAATATATTTCTGTGCCAATTTTCACTAAGATCCGTTTAGGCATTCTGGAGTTATAGAGTAACAAACATCCATCCATCTATCCATCCATACTTACAAACTTTCGCATTTATAATATTATTAGAATAAACCTCGTATAATAGGTACATGTGTATTAACAGAATAGGAAAATGTAATTTTTCTTGAAAGTCAAGCTGATTGGGTAAGCAAAATCGTATTTTTGAGAAAAGAGCCTACCTACTGATATATTTTTTATTTCAATCTTGTTAGGTCAAAAATGAAATGCGACTCAAAGAAGATAACATCATGCCAAAATAGTCTACAAGCAAATAGGTAGGTCTGTATTTTAATGTAAACGTAGCCTCATTTTCGTTTATTTAAACAAGTGCAAGATATTTGGCTAGACGTAGACGTAGGTAGTGAAAAGTGCTAAGTTGGCAGCGTCGAGTATGCAATGGAGTAGTAACGTTTTGGCGGCCGGCCGGCGGCGCGGCGGCGCGGCGTGCGTGGGATGGGATGGGACGCTCGTATTACTGGTATTCTTCTTCCGAATGAATGGCCGCGCTACAACCAACACCTAGACACATCTCCCTTCACACAGTTGTACGCGATATGTATGCACAAGATGTTTACGTGGTGTGCAGACGCATTTCTGTAAGCGCATCCTCTTCCTGCACTCCCTGCCAAGACTCCCATCTCTAATAAATGAAATAGAAAATTTATCGAGCATACTATTCATCACGATACAAAGGTCGGACGCCGCATGCCTTTTAATTACTGTCATCGTTTTGGCTATGGTTTCACATGACTAATACGCCGGAAATAAATAAGTAAACAGATGATCAACTAAACCTTGATAATGTTTAATTATAGTAGGTTTCTACGAACATCTCAATCCGACAAGACTCGTGAGGCCATGTCCGACAATCGCATAAAGAAGGATATCAAAACATCCAAAGCGCTCGAGATCACGAAGAAGAGAACAATAGGTAGGGCTCGAAGTAACCCTCAACACATCGTCAAGGGATTTGTGTAATCAAAGAGATGGTGGTAGCAAGTACCTACTTGTTCTGTAGCATTCACCAATACTCCATACTAGGTCCTTTCTGAACACATCCGATGGTAATACCTGGCCTTGTACGACTGTGTTCGTTGCCACGCCTGGTCACACCTTCCCACGCGGAACCAGTACGTACTATCTATGTATGTACCACAACACAAGTAATATACTCGAGTATATGTAATACTTAAGTACGTGCTATTACGAAGGCCTCTAAGCAAATATAATTTGAAAATGTATTAGTAAATGTGTGGACAGAGTTTTTTGCGGACTATTTTGATTACTCTAATGATTCACAATCCTGTCATTCTGAACGACAGCGGGAGGACTAGGAAATATACCAAAATAAATGATTGTGAAGATTATTTTAAAATGTGTACCACGTGGCCACAAGAGCTTTGGGATAGTACACACGTAGTATAGTGTAGAGTGGGTGCGCCGTGCCAAAACTACAGATCGATCTCAATCGCCAGCTTCCGCCGAAGAGTTTGTTTTTCTAACTGCACGCTCCGATATTACGAAAATGAATGCGAACGATAATGATAGAATTCCATTCTGATATTTGTATCGCTTTTAACAAATATTAAAACAATTTTGGAACTTGCAAGATGAAGACTGTTGCCTGACTAAGTCCTAAATAAACTTGACACTTAAGAATCAACACATTTAAAGGGATTTTTGGACTAAGATAAAATCAGGTAAGAATACACGCGAGAAGAACGGAATGCATGGGTGAACGGGTGGTGTTGAATGATAGCAGAAGTGTTGTCTGTCAATAATTGAATGTTGAATACCTTAAAATATAGGACAAAAGGGAATTACCTCTAAAGATAAATGACCATCGCGTTAGAGCGAATAGATCATCTACTGAGGTAAAGTATAACCTACGCTCTGCAATCAAGCTTGCTCTTTCAAACCAATTTAGGCTGTATAAGGTAAGAAAACGTTCCGAACAGGAAACAAAACCATAATATTATGAGTAGCGAGTGCAATTTCCATCACAAAAAGTTAAGAGGGCACTAGACTAGGTACTTACTGATGTCGGTGACGTCATTCCACTTCATGACGACGTCCGTGCAGTATTCACCTGAAAGAGAGACGAATCTGTTACATTGTGCTCCAAATTATACCAGTTCATTACATATATGTATATTACAACTAGCTGATCCCGCGGCTTCGCTCGCGCTCGCTTACTTTGAAAATCTCATACAAACTTTCAACCTCTATTTTATCCCCTTGGGGGTAGAATTGATCAAAATCCTTTCTTAGCGGATGCCTACGTCATAACATCTACCTGCATGCCAAATTTCAGCCCGATCCGTCCAGTGGTTTGGGCTGTACGTTGATAGATCACAATGTCTGTCAGTCACCTTTGAGTTATATATATTTAGATATTGTATTTTACCCGCACTGTGCGTACGTTACTTTTCAATAACGAACTCAATTATGATTTGGCAATTGTACGATATTTCGAGCTATTCAGTCGTGAACTCTCATTTTGCACGACTTTTATATTTAATATTGCTAAGCTGAGCATTATAACAATATATTGTGCAAAATGTGATTTTGCACAATATAACACACAATAAAATAAATACAATAAATATTGTCAAATTATATATTGTTTAAAAAACAGTCACTTTTATCAGGTTTTATGGAGTTGCTGTTAGTTTCATACTAAGTACCTATGACCTACGCCTGCTGAATGAAATAAACTAATGATTCACAAACACGAACCCCTTACGTATAAACGTTACTTAGATTTAAAACATTGCATAACAACATTAACAGATTTTCCAAGTAAAAAGTAAGATCTTCAGTTGAAAGTTTACAGGGAGACGAATTGCAGAAATGTTAGAACCCGTTAAGACATTTCGCCGACTCAGTATAATCGAATAACAAAATTAACACAATGATATATTTTTTTCACCATTCTGTGAGAGTGGGAATTCTCACAATAGCTTTAATTAGAATGAAACGTAATGGAAAAATATTAGAGTAAAAAAAGTGTTGTATTGCATACAATGAATGCTGCAGTGGCCTGCGCTTGGCTAACAGTCGGCGCGCACGCTACGTATAAATAGACGATAGTGATGTGTGAACTTGCGGATGCATTCACTGTTGTGCATTCAAACGATACGTTCCTGTTTCACACGCTGTTTTCTATTCGAGAATCATATCACACAAATTGAGTAACAGCTGACATCACCCATAACGACAACCTCTCACATAACTGAACATTAACTACGACGACGGAAAACGAAAAAAAAAGTCAATACAGTTAGTTGTTAATGATAAAGTTGGCTAGATCAATGTGGTGCCAAAGTGAAAGGCAGGCATGGTGGATTCAGGAGGCATCACTAGCGAGCGACTAATGAAACACGCAAGTGCTCGATGGCTTCAATTAAACATTACACACAGCACGCATGCCGCGCCGCGGCCCGATTACGCTAATGTCTGGCTATCGAGATGGCTTTCAGTTTGACATTTGATTCCCATCCATCCAAGGAATTTAGCATCCATCACAAGGAATTTAGATACTAGATCCATCCATATGTTGCTATTACACTATGGGAAACAAATGCTCTCGTCACAGAGTATTATATTCCTTGATCAAATGTCAAACTCGATAGCCAGACATTAGCGTGACCGGGCCGCTACGGCGGTCGGGCCGGACGGACGCCCCACCACGAATCTACTATTTGAACAATTGTAATTACATTGATTTGCCGGGTAATTGATTTGCATGTTGCATAGTAAGGGAAACGTTGGAAACAGTTGTGGATCGAATTAAAGGTTTTTACCTACTAAGCTTCATTATAATTAAACAAATCTATAAATTAAAGGTCTTAAAATTGAATAAACTCTTGTGCTAGGAGGTTTGCTAGGCTAGGCTTAAAGCTGACATACGTTTAAAGAGGAAATTGTCAGACATGGTGAGAGTAATGATGATGATGAAATGGCAAATACAAGTTTAAGAAGATAGAGCAATGAAAGAATAAAAGCCAACAACCTTATAAACTAGATAAAGATCGTTCCGAAAGAAATTAAGTCAAATTCCGCCAGTCATGTAAAATCACAACCAACGTATAAGACAATGGGGAGTCGAGTTGGTTTACGAAGCTATCTGAAGATGTAAGATATAATTAAATAGCGAGAAATAATTCAATTATAACAAGCGAATCAGGGTAATACACAGCTAAGTTAAAGCAGATTAAAAAAAAGTTATAGTGGTGGGTAATATTATATTGTTTCAAGATAATCCTGTAAAGATAGATGTAACTTGATATACATATTTTATTTTTATGATCTATGATCTTTCTTCTAAAGTAAACTCAAATGATATGTATTAGAAAACATGCTTTTATATTGAGAATGATGCTTTGTTTCAGTTAACAGTTGCGCATTTTCATGAATTGGTAGGTACCTATTGTAAGTGATTAGCAGTTCTAGGCTAATAACGGATGAAGATTGAATAATGAAATAGGTAAATGATGGTGCAATTAATTTAAAACGCAGACACGAAGCGCTACTGTGAGAAAAGGATTGCCCTACTTTGAGTATCTTTTACCTACCTTTAAGTCGACAGCAAACGCAGCTGCGTTTGCTATAAGGTACTATACTTAATAATAAATAATAAAATAAATAATGCTGGACAATCCACACAGCACTATCTAGCCCCAAAGTAAGCTATTCAAAGCTTGTGTTATGGGTACTAGATAACTGATATATTTAATACATTATATACTTACATAGATAGATATTTTTTATTATACATAGAGAACACCCAGACCATCGGAACAAATTTCTGCAGATCGTACACAAATTTGTTCCAAGGCGGGAATCGAACCCGCAACCTCTTGCGTCGCAGGCAGGCTCTCGCCCGCTGCGCCACAGAGGTCGACTTAATTGTTATAAACTAATAGGTGCGTAAACGTGATGCGATAACTTAACCAATATTACGTTTAATATGAAAAGCATGTTTGCTATCAAACATGTAATCACACAAAACGCACTGTTAGCCGTACGTAGCCTCATTCCGAATGCGATTATACTCAATTTGACACTATCTATCGTAATCGGTCGAATTTCCCAGGGATTTGCTTAATCCGACGCTGAGTCATCAAAAAATAATGAAGCCCAGTTTCGCTCTTAGTATTCATTGCTTGATTAATTTCTAACAACGGTAGGGAGCCAATTTGTTAGTTAATCACTCAGGCGATTGTAGAAGTCAGCAGACTGCCTCGAGCTGTTCAATTTCTTGGAACGACGAAGGAATAAATACCTAAGTCTATTCTGCGCCGAAACCAGTTCCTTCGAACATTAACACGAATTGATCTCTAGTTTTGCTTGAATATTGAATAGATAAGATGAATAATTATAGGTAGGTAAGTACCTCAACTGCAGTAAAGGTCTTGCAATAGAGAAAAATTAGATCAATATTGACAATCGAACTTGAGGTTTACTAACGTAACGATTTGCGATACAAAGGAAGTGCATATTGGGTGACATTGGTCTGACCTTGGAGATTTGGGCAAACTCACAGAACTTGAGATGAAAATGTTGATACAGTAAAAAAAACTATCAGATATTCGCATAATGCTAAAGCACATACCTGCCTACGAATGATAAGCTGAATATTGAACGCAAAATTAATGTATGTAGGTACCACAATAAAAAAAAAAAAAAAAAAAACAATTATTTTAATTCTTCTACCAATTTTACACTAGATGAATCAGAAAAATCATTTATTGTTAACTGTAGTACAAAAAAGATTTTATAGTAGCTATGGTTAGAAAGGATAACAGTTTGTCTGTTCTGGACGTAGGTGCAACAAAAATGCATTGTTATTTTCTTATAAGTTTTCCTGAAGGTGATGCCTATATTCCTCTTTTGCACAGATTGTGCCTTAAATTTAGCTTTTTTCTCTCATGCAAGCGTGCGTCGCGTGGTGCTGCCGAGGGGGTGGAGGGGGGAGTAACCTTCTCGACCTGGTTTCGGTTCAGAGGTGAACGGCCGCGCGATACCTACTGCTGCACCTAGCCTAGCTGCTAGCTTGCCGCTCGCGCTCGCGGTTCTATCTGATAGCGGTGCTAAATGAGAAATTGTGAATTTGCATACAAGTTCTTTATATCGCTGTAAGTACTATGTAAATAACCATGAGATTTTTTTAAATGGATGTTCTTGTTTTGGCTTGGTTAATAACAATAATATAAAAAACTGAAACTGAAACAGCTTCACGACTTTGATCCCCAGGCACGGTAGATATCCCTTCAGATCTCCCAGTACCAAGTAGGTACTAATTCAAGATTCTTTGAGGATGTCTAAGGGGGGTAGTCAGAGGTACGTCCAAACATTACATTTGGCACATACCCACAATTTACAGTAGTTAGTATTCCATACGTGACAGGTTGCAAGCCCATCGCCGCTGTTAAAGTCAACGTCAAAGTCAAAATATGTTAAAAAAAAAAAATAAAAAAAAAATGCTGGACAATCCACACAGCACTATCTAGCCCCAAAGTAAGCTATACAAAGCTTGTGTTATGGGTACTAGATAACTGATATATTTAATACATTATATACTTACATAGATAGATATTTTTTATTATACATAGAAAACACCCAGACCATCGGAACAAATTTCTGCAGATCGTACACAAATTTGTTCGAAGGCGGGAATCGAACCCGCAACCTCTTGCGTCGCAGGCAGGCTCTCGCCCGCTGCGCCACAGAGGTCGTCAAATGTCGTCAAATGTTTATTCAATAAAATCACAAGGACCATCTTGAACCGTCTTAAAACTAGGTGACTCTAGTGCCAGTTCCACTAATACACTAATAGTTAGAAGACTAACTGGTTTCCTCACGATGTTTTCCTTCACCGTTTATAATAATAATAATAGCATTTATTCAGATAAAACAGTCTTTTCCTAAATCTAACTTAATCTAACACTTTCATCATCTGTTTGCCCTAGTTTGGCCTATGCCTTTTTCCACTCTCCAACCACCAACTCACCAACTTTTTTAACATGGTTAATAATAACGAAGGATAATTATTTTAGTTCAGGTAGTACTTAAGCCATAAGATTGTTTTCATCGGTCACTTTCCGAGTATGAAATGAGATCGAACCAAGCTGTACCGAGGTACTGATTTCGGAAGCCGCCGCGGCGCCGCGCCGTCACAGCGCGTGGTCCGACACGCGATTGGCTTTAGGTATTCTTCACCGTTAGCTAGTTCCCAATTTCTGCGTGTAGTTCTGAGCCCAATAGTTTTTTGCATAGGATGTAGTTTCCGATATTCACCACACGGAAGCAACTAGACTGTGTATGTTGTAGCTAGCAGGTGTGTAAATGGAGTATGGACTAATCCTTTCTCGCAATGTATAATCCAAATTGAATAAAGCTGCCGGGTTAAGCCTTATAATTCTGCCCATTCCCCACAATGCTGCCGTTCCGATCGGTGGAGGGATCGATATTAATTTGATGAACGGGTAGGGCCATTGAAATATAATGAAAAATAATCTTTCACATGACGTATTACCTCTACTCGTAATTTGAGAGACGAGTTCTACATTCACAATCTGGCAAACAAATCTACCAGCTATTGGTCCATTGGCCATTGTCAGTGGTTCGGTAGTCGGTGAATTGGAAAAAAATACGAAGGTGTACAAATTTTCAATATTGTTTTTGATTACCCAAAATTAGCTTTTTTGGATTACGTCACTTCCGTTCTAAGGGTGCGATATGTTCACGTTCAGATTGTCAATTGGTCACTTTGTGAAGAAAAAAAAGCCAAAAATACTTTTGTGTGAAATAAAAAAAAACTTAATGCCGTGTAGGAGCGGTTGCAAGATTTCAAAGAAATGAAAGCTCTGAATATTTTTTCATGAATTTTTTGTACATTCATATAAATTTACTCATCAATGAGGAGTTACATGGAGACAACTCTAGTTTGACAAAAAGTATAGCCTTAATTACTTGTACTATTTTTGGACTTGCCTCTGACTACTCCCTACCATAATTTTCTGAGCGGTCGAATCGCATCACGAAATCTCAGTTCGCGGCGAACCACTAGTTATTTTATTTTTCAGCTGTGTTGTACCCTGTGACCTCACTGTGTAAGTAAGTGTAGTAGTAAGTTTATCACAGTGAATAATCTGTTTCGGCTCGTTATCGGTCGAGATAGAGCGCCGAGGTCACCGACCCGCAAACAGCTGATCCCCAGCTGCCGTATGGCATTCCCATTACTGTACTACTCTTTTGCACAACGCTCTAGTCGTTTTATAGCGTATTTTAAGCATTAGGTTAGAGGGTATGTCGGTCTGCCCTGAAAATATTTTTTTTATGTGATTAGTGAGAAAAAACTTGTAAAAACATATCTTCACGAAGCTAGGGCCAATCTACTATTCCTTAATAGTAACTCTTGTGTCAGTGTTGCAACTGCGCGTGCGCAACCGACGACGACGACGTGGCCGATTTGTCGGTGAGATACGCGAGATACCTACCTACCAGTAGTTGGAAGAGCAATTTGTTCTAGCAATAATGGTGGTTTCAAACCAGCTTTTACCATTTACAGGTAGTTTTGTCGAAACGAATCAGACACAGCTCAACGCAGCATTTCATAATTAACACAAATCTAAGTGATAGGTATTATAACAATTATTGAATAATTTTAAAAAACTTGGCTCTTTACGACCTTTATCAGAATCAGTCATATTGATTGATTCTGATAAAAATTAAAAAGAAAAAAATCATTTTATTGTGGGGATATAAAGTGGTAAGTACTTACTTACGCTTCATGTAAAGCACTAATTCACTCCATAAATGAGACTGTCGGCGCATTAATAAATGGAGTGCATGAATAAGTAATCGTATCAAGTATTTCAATTTACAAATGAGGGCTTAGCACGCAGACGCGACCGCGCGCAAAAATCTTCAGGATATAAATATAAAATTATCTAAAAAGCAGCTCTATCAAATCACTTTACTGTTGATCTTATAGCGAATATATATAAATAAATAAATAAATAGCATTGAAAATCAGTTACATTATTTCCAGAGCCACAAGAACGGATTATCGCGTTTAAAAGGCCGGTTACAGTACAGGGCCCCACCGATCGTTGGCGTAGGTGCGTAGGTCAGTCGCACTTGACTATTAACTCATATTTTATATCCTACGACTACTACATTCGGCCGGTACCTAGAGGCAGATTGCGGCGAGAATGTTTAACGCTAAATCCAAAAAAAATATTGAGATAATTATATTCCTTTTGTGCCTTTTCAGGATATTCCAGGCATAGAAACGCAATGTCCACAATGTCATTAAGCGATGATGACAGTAAGAAAGCCGTGCGCATGGTTACCACCAGACGAACTACCAAGTAGGAGAACGTAGTCTTGTTCTAAGTTTTCAAAAATTAAAATGTAACGCAGTCCCATATAGCCCCGGAATTAAAATGTACACGACTAGAGATGGGCGGGTGGGTAAAAATTGGAAGGGTAAAAAAAGAAAGGGAAGGGTAAAATAGGTAAAAATTAAAAAATACCCATTTATACCGGGTATATTTTATTAATACCGGGTATAAAATACGACCTGCATTTTTATAATCCTAAAAAACCTAATTACTTAAAAAAGTAGTGGCTATGTATTTTAGAGGTAACACGATCTAATTAAACCTTAATTAAATATGCTTTGACAAATAAAACTAATGAATAATGATTTTGAAAACATATATTGGGTTATAAATAGCACACTAATAATCCTTTCTGTTAAGTACTCATACATAATACTAATCGCAGTAAAATTTTCAAAAAGACATACCATAAAATCAACCAAAATTTTGCACAACATGATCAAACTGACTAAAACCTAACATAATAATATATTAAGGGGGTACGATTCCCATACAAATTACTCTTACCATTTATGGGCAAAGAGAGTATTAATTGTACACTGAAATATCTGTTGTTGGCTTGGCGATAGTTTATCCAAATGTCTTTTCGTTTCTTTCTTCCTCTTCTCATCATCTAAACAAAACAATAAAATTTATTATAATAATGTTTTTTTCATGTGATCTCTTTTAAATTTATACCTACCCATAATTTGTACACATTATCTACAAATGGAACTGAAAAAACAAACGTGAAATGGGACCTTCGCATACATTCAGAGTGACAGGGTTATTGTGAAAAGCAAGAAAAGAGACAAAAAGAAACGCAACAGGGCTTATCACATCACCTAAATCAGCTCCTCTAGTTTAGGAGACCAAATACAATGCAACTGGACCTGCACTGTATCTAACCTACTTAACTACAATATAATTAAAATATTTTCACTCACCTTTTGTAACAAATAAACACACAATTTCAATTCAACCAAAATAACCCGATAATTGTACTATTTTCACTAAAGAACACCGTAGCACAAGTAAAACGCGCGCGCACGATCGTGAACTGACTAAACAAAATGGCGGCGCAACATAGCGATGCAACCCCCACCCGCTTCACCGCCCCGTTTAACTTATTTCTAGTCTATACTCCGTTTTTCTATTATGTTAAAAAAGGTAAGCAAACAAATGTCACTATCAAAGTCAAATTGTGGTGCGGTGACCACCCATTTTCCAGCTTTCCCCAGAATAGTTACTTATAAAACATATAAATAAATAAATATTGGTGGACTTTCCACACAGCACTATCTAGCCCCAAACTAAGCTTATGCTTGTGATTTGGGAACCAGATAGCTGATATACTACTTATATACTTTTTTTTGTAAATATATACTTATAATATTATATAACACCCAGACAGAGAACAAACATCTGTGTTCATCACACAAACGTTTGTTCACGGGGGGAATCGAACCCACGACCTACGGCGCAGAAGGCAGAGCTACCACCAACTGAGCTACGTAGGCTGTCAAAATATATAATAATATAATATCTTTCATTTATTATCTTTGTGTGAATCCAAAGTAATAAAATAAGCTAGAATGATACTTTTTTATCAGATAATCAGAATATTAAGATTAGATCATTTAAATCAGAATAAATACTAACAAATAAAATCATAAATGACCAAAAAAAGATGTTTTGAATTTTTACCCGGTATTAATTCAAAATGGGTAGGTAAAAATGGGTATAAACGGGTAAAAACCCAAAGTTCGGGTTTTTACCGGGTAAGCGCCCATCTCTATACACGACTGAGAAGGCGATCGATCGGACGGAAGGCCTATTGCTAAAGGGCCTGCGTCATAATTGATGTGATTGTGAATTGATCGCTGCTGCGTTCGATACGATAAGCAAGCGACTGAATCACGGATCTGTTCACAATACTATACTTGCTTAGTTACTGTAAAGAGGTATCTTAGACATTCAAGTTAACGCCGATGAGAAGTGTGCTTGATAGAGCAATGAATATTGTAATTAATTGGATTGGGGTACGGAATACGGATCCTCCTACCCGATGCGATGGACTGACGGCATTGTTAAGACCGCGGGAAGTCGGTGGATGGAAAGGGTTCACAATCCTTCTTCCTGGAAACGCATGTCCAGCAGTGGACTTCTGTGGGCTGATGATGATGATGATACGGATAGAACTTGATAAAGAATAAGGTAAATAACGACAAAAACACACTCACGGATTGTTATGTCTGTGGGGTCATCGTTAGGCCTTGTCTTAAAATCAGCGCTGCTTTCCACGTACATACGTGTAGAGCAGCATCTAAGCTGAGACAGGACCTATTTGGCCCACACCACACAGAGGGACTAATTTGCTCCAAACTAATTTCTATCTACATTTTGTTTTCTGTTTAGTTTCTTCTGTTAGGCTTTCTTTATTTTGTAATTTCTGTGTCTATAAATTGTGTTATATGTGTTTTGTATTATCTGTGTATTGTATTCTCTGTGTATTGTGTGTCAAAATAAACTATTCTATTCTTAAAAAAAAACGAGAACTTACTAAATAAAGGCTGTTAAGATTTTGAAATCAAATTTGAAGCCTCTGCGTATAATCTGCAGACGGCATGATTTCAATACATGAGTAAAACACGAAAAGCGATACTCTCAGTAATGATGGTAGGTTCGTTTTGGAAGATACGAGTCCCCCGGGCGCGTGTTGAGCTCATTACCTCAAGTGGAGTCGGTCCTCGTCGCGCCGTAAAAACGATATCCGGACAAAAACCGAGCTCGACCGGTCCTGGCATAACTTGTATCAAGGAAACTATATGGCACTCTGTGGTTATACCAGTTAAAACCTCAACTTATACATAATCAATCTATAAAAAAAACTAGTGTTGTATAATGAATATAAATAAAGTATAACAGTTTAGGCGGAGAAATGTTGACGGAAATCGCAAATTATCGACGCTACCAGAGCACAATCACAAATCATTGGGAATATCTGTAAAATGGCCGTCGGCAAAAAGTTTACTGTTAACCAGATAATTGCTTCTAAGAATCAAGCTGCGACACGCCAACGGAAAAACGAACAAGATAAATACTTAAAAGAAGTTTGCAGCACCACGAGCTTTTTATGTTCGATATAAATGTGAAGATAACGTTAGAAAATTACAAAATAAGTAATAAACTATTACAAACATGTCGGTGACTTAAGCTCCTAAAAATTCACACCGAACAAAACACCTAAAAGAAAAAAATCACACAAACAAACAAACACCTAAATTAACTAGTCTCTCTCCTTCAAGGTTTGCTGGAAGAGAACTCTTTTTAGGGTTAAGCTCGCCTTTGTATATACTTTATTATTTAAGTTTTCGTATTTTGTTTCTGTGTACAATAAAGAATCCCAACTACTGTCTGTCTGTCTGTCTGTCTGTTACGCTTTCCCGCTTAAACCTCTCAACCGATTTTGATGAAATTTGGCACAGACAATCTTTAGACCCTGAGAAAGAACATAGGCTACCTTTTATTGCGAAAAAAAGAGATGAAGAGATTAAAAGTACGCAGACGGAGTCGCGGGTACCAGCTAGTAAAGAATAAAAGTGAACGTATTATATTAAATTTGGCTTAAATAATCTTTTGTTATTGTACAAAACATACTTTTAATATAGAGTTTGTAATAACTAGGTCATATATTGGCACATATGGCAGAACAATACAGGAAAACACCATCATTATCATAATAAGCGGCGTATTATGACTGCACTAACAAAATATGTACAGCGAAATATTTTAATGATGTGGGAATGGAATTAGGAGTCTATGATAGCCATAAAGTAAAATGAATGAAGAAGTAAAACAAAGAAAACATTAGAGCCGAAGATTCTATGAAATAAAATATTTGATCTACCTTTTGGAAAATATACTTGAAACTTGGCGGCCGGCTTTGCAATACAAAATATGAAATTTATATTTGCTTAGTTAATATTTTTTGAAGATGTGTTTGCAGAAATAAGTAAACGATGTTTCTGTAAAACTAAGTACCTAGGTATTAGCTTCAAGTTTTTTTATTATGTTACAAATTATTATTATTAGCTTATTAGGGTATTAGCTTTAGTTGATAATTATTTGTGTGTATTTCTTATCTTTTACTGCTTTCTGTTTTAAATAGCACTTTATCATTATTTGTCAATCATTATACCACTTACTTTATTACAGGTATCAGGATTTTAAAATGAGGACGGAAGATTACCTAGTGTTATTATTGTTACTAAAATAATGTTTACGACATAAGTATAATAATCTTATCTTCGTTAATATAATAATACACGAAATGGCTCTATCGTTTACTGTAAAGCTGATGTACAAATAAATAGGCTTTCCGGAGTACTGCGCACCTGTGTGGCTCAACAGCGAACAGACACATCGAGTGGATGTACAGCTGAACCAAGGATGAAGGAAAGGAGAGCTGAATCAAGCCATGAGGTGCATATCAGGGGACTAAAAGCATGCCTCTACAATGGCTACCTACGCTGAGACATAGCTACTCCCCAGTTGAGAAGACAGCAAGCACTCTTCCGTGATGCTCAAAACATCATTTCGAACCCTGACCTGCCACGCCGAGCCCTCCTCCACACAGATTTAAATCTCGCGACCCACCTTACCAGACTGCTTGTGAAGTAATGAGCTCAGACTTCAACATAGCTGCGAAAACTAGACCACCAGAAAAGCTCGGTAACAAACAATGCACCTGCGAAACCACCAGGCTCTCTCTGCCCAGAAGAGAATGGTGCCAGCTCAACAGGCTAGAACTGATTCCAACCGCAGTCGAGCATTCATACACGAATGCGGTTGGAGAGTCACCAGCGTGCGAGTGTGGAGCCCCGGTGCAGTACGTTGAGCAAATTATCAAAGACTGCCCTCTCACCAAATACGATGGAAGCCCAGCAGACCTGTTCGCTCTTGAAAACGACGCTATCCAATGGATTTTGTAGTGAACGATTGTACATTTTCATACAAATAAATAAAGTCTGTCTCTTAACATAATAATCATAGCTGCCATGAAACAGATTCGGTCCACGAGTCAATACCAGTCGCTATCAATCTTGATAACCGGCGACTGTGAAATATCTTCGAAACCGTCTATCAGCCAGCAAATGCGAAATAAACCAGCGAAAAGTGGCACCAAGTGCGAATATATACAAGACTAAAATGCTCAACGAGCAGAGTATAATAGCATTCCCAACAATGCTGCTTGTTGGGAATGGTAGGTATCTACCTGATGAGAAACCATCCTATATCCCAAGTTTTGTGAATCACGTCAATAAATCACAAAAAAATCTTACTGAGCGGGTGTTTATTAAAATTAATAGAATTGAGAGTATTCGCTAGAGTCAAGAACGTAATCTGAGTGGTAGGCTAGGTACTCTAGTTAGGATATGATATATGGATATGAAGAATAAATTGAACAGCTTTTGTTGTAAACGTAATCTTATCTAATCTAGTGACACAAAATTAATAGAGGCACAACATGCTGGAGGTCACTCACATAATACAGCAAGCGACGGACCGACACGCCAGCCCCAGTAGGTCCCTAGAGGGATCTATCTGCAAGTAGCTGTGGTGCAACTGTGCAAGTCTTAGTTTAATTAATTACACTATGATGATGATGTATGATTTAGCTTCAACCCCTATGTGTTGTCACATGATAAAGATGAGGATAGCGTTGTCTTTCGGATCGCTTACTCGCTTATTTGTCGCATCGTCCTCAGTCGTTTTCTCAGTATAATGCGCAATTTTTTGAGCCAAGCTTCATAGAAACAAAGATCTGCTGTGAGTATTGTACTTGTACGGCTACTTGAGATCATAAATCGAAATCCAAAATTGTAGTAAAAATGAAATACTAAGTGCTTAACGAAAGGAATATTGTGCAAATAAATTCTCACCAAGCAAATGTCCACAACGTGGTTATCAGTCGTGTAGGTTGTGTTGTGATTACGCGTCGATTACAGCTGATTCTGCGGGGCTTGTGGTGAGAGGGGGGGTGTGCTGTACACGGTCGCTATTGGTCAGAAAGGGCATAATCTCGCGAATGGGCTGAACGATGCGCACGCGGCTCGCTATTTTCATTCCAAGTAGATTTTTTATTGTACCTATAGGTCCATTTGGTAATGCCTTTCCGCGTGTCTCACGACGTTCGGGACACTTGCTTGCTCGGCATGGAGTGAAATTAGAGCAATAATATTTAATGACAAATGATGTCCCGCTGCTGTTTGTAAATTGTAGAAGAAAATCAACGATATTTCGACAACAGCGCATGCGGCTAGGCTAGGCACACCAACCAAAACCGACAGTCGGTCACTTGATGATTGGTGAGCTGTCGGAGGGTCTATAGATAGCGCCGGCGCCGTGGCGAGATGGAGTGCAAACGCGACCCCGTCTTGCTACACCTTTGCGGAGGATGTCTCACAGGGGGGTTTTTAGTGGGTTCGAGCCCCACATACCCCCTTCCATCACCCTCATGGCGGAAGGGAAATGCGATGGCATTTTCTTCCCTTTAAAATTGTGAAAACACCTAATCATTGATAGGTTAGCCCCGCCAGCCGAGAGCCCGAGATAGGTAGTCAACTCAAACGTCAGACCACAAAATATTGAGGTGTGCAAAATCATAACAGGTATATGAAGACGAAGATACCAAAATCCTTTTACTAAACGGACTCCAGGGAAAGAACTCTAAAGAACGAACCTAGTAGGTACCTAATATAAATAAAATCACTTTTTGAATGCCTTCGAATCCTATTCGATTTACATTAAATAATGTCAAAGTATAACATACGTATTCGTTTTGTTTATCTATATTCTCAAGTGGTGCTTGTGGTTGTAAAGCCTATATTGGCGAATCTTATAATGTCCTAATTACTAAAGTGCTTGAGCAAATATTTTCTTGTTGGTAGGTATTTGTGGAATGGGTCCATAAAGGTTGGCATAATTTATTGTACCTACGTAGATTAATTTTAAACGACAACAGAAGATAAGGAAATGTAAATATTACATACCTACCTACCTACTCTTTCCGATACTAGTGCACTTCTGTGCACACTGGTATTGGTGACATGCTAAACTTGCATGCTCATGTGACATGCTAAGCTTTTTAGATGTAAGAAGTTTGTAATTTTTTAATGGATCTCGTGTCCGAATTAAAGATATGTTATTATTTTTATTATAAAACGGAATGAAATATTCTTGTAGGCAGGTAGGTAGGTACTCCAAGATGTAGTAAAGGTTACGTAGAAGCAGGAAGAACCAAGGCAAGGTTTGTAAACAGGCTGCATCATGTTTTAGTAACATAGGTGTTGTTATAACTGTTTACGTGCCGTGTGACAATGAGACCCGTCAGCCGGCCCGGCATTGTCTGTAACCTCGGCCGCGAACCCCGCTCGCACTGCAAAACTCGAGCAGAGCCAAGAGCCTTATATTATTGTATTATTTGTGTTCGAACAGTATTTATGCGTGTTTCTTTAGAGTTATTCTTTCAAACAACCTCCCCGAAATGAAATAAAATGAAATAATAGCCAATCGCACCTCGAAATTGCGAGCCGCTGTCACCGGAGCCTTAACACTAAGGCTGGGCAGTGGTCACAATAAATGAATGGAGGAAATCCATCAAAGGACTAGCATTGAACTGTTACAATGAGGTATAGGGGTACTGCGAAATTACTGAGCACAATTTCAATGTCAAGGCTATAATATAAATGCAGCTGGGGTCCTTAACTACCTACAAACAATTGTTTACGCTATGGCTGGGGTCCCGAAATAGGGCAGGGTGAAAGGGTTGCTGTGAATTCCAAATGAATGTTATATTTCAATAACTAACTCAATAATTGGTAAGGAAAGTCTATATCCCACAGTGAGAGTTGATTCCGCTCTGGGATGTTGTAATTATTTAATCGAGTGAGCAAAGCGCACTAAGATCTCAGTAACAGTGGGACTCTTCAACAAATAGTTCAAACATTATTTTTGACGTACGACAATGTAAGAATAGAAGAGGAGGTGAACCACTAGTTATTAAGTAGATCAAAATGTTTTCAAATCTTGAACTAATGATTAATCAAAATAATAATTGACCGAGCGAGCGAAGCGCGCGAAGCGTCTCAGTTTCCACATTGGCCAAAAATGCGTTTGTCCGGATGTCTGTCTGTCTGTCTGTCTGTTCTCCTCTACAGGTCGCATTTTTCAACCGATCTGGACGAAACTTGGTACACAGGTTATATGACTTATTAGAATTTTTTTGTCGTCGGGGAGTTTTGATTGGAGGGGTACTTCCCCCAAAAAAAGGGAAAAAAGGGGGCTATTTGATATACTGGATATCTCCACCAAATGAGATCCGATTTCGATTATTCTTTTTTTATTTGAAAGGTAGTAACTATAAGTTGGTCTCATAAAAGTTGGCGAAGATCTGATAAGGATCTTCAGCATGATGAACAGGATAGCTCATCAAACAATCGATGGTTTTCAATCAAATTTGAGAGAATCACAAAGGACCTCATTCTACACAAGATGATGCAAAAAAAAATCAAAAAGATCAAAAAATCACAAAACGGAAAATGCACTTGCACATTACATTCCTCAAATAGCTCACTTTTACTATGCTCGCGAGGTCTACAGCTCCCAGAGCCACTAGTGTATTTGTAGGTATGCATGTAATCAGAGAGACATATAAATAAATAACAAACAATAAAATTAACTACTCACATGTTTATATTATTAGTAAAGCTAAATAAAGATGACCTCAGGGCAACTTTCAACATGTACAATATCTCAGGCAGCAGCAAATTAACATTAGTACTTGATTAATTTCGAAATGGGCCTAGAGTGGACGAGCTAACGCAAACCGGCAGCCTAATGGAATGTCTGTCCCATCATTACCCACGACCCGACTATGTAGAGATGTGCCCGATACAGATTCTACTTCAGGACGAGTAGACGTTATATTTTAACTGACCACCTATCTAGACACGAATCGCATCTGAATCAGTCCTCGATAAAGATTTATCTTTTACTGCATACAGAGATTCATAAGAGGTGTTTTATTCAACAGATTTTTACTGGGGATGACAACAACATGAGAATCACAATTTTGACGCGTTGGGAAACATGATCAAAACATTTTTTTATTTTATTTATTGAGAAATTAACATCATTACAGGTTTTTTTATCAAGCCCTAAGGCGATGTTAAATCTATATACCTATTTAATAATAATATAGACAACACTTACATTTAAACATTTTCAAAGACATGCTGTGCCATTTCCATGGCTTTCGGCAGGTTATGGTGAAAAATATCTACGCTGTTTTGGGACAGAATATTTAGGAAATAAATAGCGAGTGACATGGGACCTTAGAAATGATGGTAATGATAATGTGACCGGACCAGTCAGTTTATCTCCAGCACTCATCTCTACAGCATGAGCTAATCACGCCGGCATACGAGATAATGCAATACTTGATAAATATCCGGTTTTTTCCATCATCTTGCTAATACAGCCAGCGCATGCCCGCCTCCATCAAATTCTGCGAATTCATTTTTTTGATTGCGAATCACGTGGATGAAGTCGAAACGACTACTTGTACTTTAAAGCTCTAGCAAAATCATTTTACTGACTACATTTTATCGAAAACTAGAAATTACTCCTGCATGGCACATATCCACATTTTGCAGTAGTTAGTATTCCATACGTGACAGGTTGCAAGCCCATCGCCGCTGTTAGAATACAAACTGGTTTCCTCACGATGTTTTCCTTCACCCTTAGACATCCTCAAAGAATCTTGAGTTAGTACTTGGTACTGAGAGATCTGAGGGGATATCTACCGTGCATGGGGATCAAAGTCGTGAAGCTGTTTCAGTTTTTTTTACTCCTGCATCGGAGTTTATGTTTTGACCTCTGCTATTGCAGTATTCGTATTACAGATGTATTTAGAACCGTGTGCCCTTCGAAACTGTGGGTAGCTATCATTGTAGCTATCATAAAATTTGCTACTTATTTGACCGTACCACACAGCATCTTTCTACCTTTTAGTGTCATCAGCTTCTACTTTGGGTTGTTTGTTAGGATATCAGACAAAAACGCACGTAGTCTGTAGGTAGTTATAGTTAACCAGTTACTTTATTATTCGATTGAATTACTTTGATTTCCTTCCCTTGGAATCTACGAGCTTCCATTTGAAATTCAGACCGCAATGTTATCTGGCGAGTGCATTGTAAGCAGCAGTGGTCTTTGTGGTTTCGATTCCACGTTCTACGCTGCTTTAATGAATTTGATTCAATGGAAATGCGATGGCAAAAACTGTTGCAGGAACTGTCCATCTTGCTGACTTATGGCGACTATAATATCTCCCGGGAAATATACTGTTATTCCTTCGAGCATACGTCGACTAAGGTGAGCGCGTGGGGCAAAAACTTCCATACATCAATACCTCAATTCGTTTTTAAGCCCTACTCCATTGGTTCTGAGGTCTGAAATAAAGTGTAATGTGGCTGGTTAATGGTGGACGGTTCAGTTTTTGTGCAGTGGGTCGCGACATGATGGGATGCGCGGGCGCAGGCAGGGGGCCCATTCACATAGTGACTGTCAAGTGATTGTTAAACGCGATTCAGGGACGATAGGGTTGCTAGGTATTATTTTATTACAGTTTTAAGTCCAAACTGGACAGCCATATTCCAGTTTTTCAAGAGCTATGACATATCGCATATGTATCTCTAATCCAGTAACTTTTCTAGAAATGGGTCTCGTAGACATTTGGAAAAAGAAAGCCTAAGGACATGAAAAAGTTTATGATTGCAACTGTAGGTAAATTACAGTTTTCTATTGGAAACTGCTTAAGAATTGCTGGTGAAAGGTACCAGCGGGCAACTTTTATGTGAACATTTACTGCCTTGCTCAAAAGGGAAATTAAGTGATAAAAAGTAAATGCAAAACAGTTGGAAAACAGCTGGTGGAAAACTATGTTTCTTCTAATACCGCGTTTACATTTAGACATTCGCTCTGCCATTTGCATCTTGGGAGTTGGGACCGATGTGATCTTTTTTTTTAAAGGAATACAATATTAGAATCATTTGGAACTCTGAAACCAAATGCGTTTATTGGTTTTTAGAATACTAAATGTGTTTAATAGCATACTGAGTTAGTATTTGGTACTGAGATATTTGAGAAGGTATCTACCGTGCCTGAGTGTCAAGGTCGTGAGCTGTTTCTTTCCAACGATTCAATATTTTTGTATTTTTAGAAAATAACGGCCAGCAGCAGCTACCTATCTCAACTCATACTCCTAGCATACCCTACGATAAAAATGCTAGAAGCTATTCAAATGGTGATTGATAAACGCTGACATTCTTAGTGGATCAGTATGGAACGGCAAAGCAAGTAGGTAACACCACACTTTACCTATAAAAACAATAACAAAAAGTCGTTGACCTGATGAAAACTAGATAAGTGTTCTTGAAATTACCGGGAGCATGACCTCGTTGGTCGAGGTGCACCGGTGGTCTAGTGGGAGTGACCCCGCCTTCCGATCGTAAGGTCGCAGGTTCGAATCCGGTCGTGCACCAATGTATTTTTCTATCGAAAAATTTATGTGCGCAATGCCAGTGCTCTTAAACGGTGAAGGAAAACATCGTGAGGAAACCAGTTAGTATTCTAACAGCGGCGATGGGCTTGCAACCTGTCACGTATGGAATACTAACTACTGCAAAATGTGGGTATGTGCCAAATGTAATGTTTGGACGTACCTCTGACTACCCCCCTTAGACATCCTCAAAGAATCTTGAATTAGTACCTACTTGGTACTGGGAGATCTGAAGGGATATCTACCGTGCCTGGGGATCAAAGTCGTGAAGTTTTTTTTTTTTTATGACCTCGTTGGATAGATGGCAGTGACGAAGTGGAGCTAATCAAGAAGTTTTACGAACAATTCACGTCTACGTCGCGTCGGTCGACTTAGTTGTAACAGCAGTAACCCTCAGTGGCACCCTTTAATTTAAATCGCTAGAGGTTTTATGTTGTCTCTATGTTAGGTGAAGCACTGAGGTCCTTTTTTTACTTTTAATTATAAAATATTGCAACTATCAACGTTGTTCACTCACTACTAGCTCGGCTCAAACGAACCTACTGTTTAAAAAATGCTTTAATATAGCTTTGTATAAAAAATCAGTATTTTGAATCTTTTGTGTGAATGTTTTTCGGACTACAATAGTACGAGGAGGGGTCCTATCGAAGGCAAGGTCACCGGTCACAACAAACAAGCGGCATATTGAATGGACGAGTAATAACAGCGCTTTTGAATGAGGCATAAAGGGCCTGCTGAACCCTTGGGTAACTAACGTGTTGGGGGATTTCCCCCATGCAGGTATGGCCTCAGGACTTATTGGGGCCAAATAATAAAGATTGTATTGAGAGTTATTACTACACACTCTTCTGCAATGGTTCAAGATGGTTCAAGAGATCAGAAATGTGACTACAAAAACACCACTACTACATTGCTGCAAAAGTACCTATATAATTTTGACAGCGGATTTGTATTTATTGCTCACATTAAGTACAGTAAGATAAGAAAATTCTTTATTGTGCATAAATGAAGTACATTAGGCTAATTAGCCTTTTCTTCCAGTTAACCTTTGGGTTTTGTGGAGTAAGGATCCCACTCCATATGGAAGCATGCTTCCTTATTTTATGCTTTACATCCATTGAGTTATAGGTATTCTTACTCGATATTCACATCACATGCGTCGCTTATAGTACTTTACTAATATAAACGTGCATCGTATAGGAATCATGAGGTGTGTGTGACACATGGGTGGCGTAGGCTTTCTTACGGCTGAAAATCTCCATCGCCCATTATTTACTCATTCTAGAAACGCTTAAATGTTGGTAAGAGTCGGCGTACTTAGAGGAGTCACCGTTCCTCATATGGAACGAGGTAACAAGGTTAATTCTAATAATACTAGTTGCGCCCCGCGGTTGCCATATTTTCTGACTTATTTCACTATGCAACACCCTACCCTAAGCTTAACTCTTTTCGAGATTTTTTTTTATTTCGTAACTTTCACTTGTCTGTATAGCACATACAACTTATAGTCTGGAATAACACCGGTTACTTTTTATCCCGCGGGATTACCGGGATTTTAATCTGCGCGGGTGAAACCGCGGGACGCGTCATTGATAAGACAGGATTATTTAGATTTTTTTGTAAATTGACTTGCTTCAACGTTAAAATTATAGCGTTACCAAAAAATATCGAGAGCTGATGGCGCTCCTCTCCAAGCTAGGATGGACCAATGTATGACCTACGCTGCATCTCTTGTACCTACCTATATTATGATGAACGATCTTTAAGGGTCCGGTGACAGCGGCTCGCAATTTCGAGGTGCGATTGGCTATTATTTCATTTTATTTCATTTCGGGGAGGTTGTTTGAAAGAATAACTCTAAAGAAACACGCATAAATACTGTTCGAACACAAATAATACAATAATATAAGGGAAATGTGCTTGAGTCAGAAATCATTTTGGTATTAGGTAAATGTAAGACCAAACATACTAATACCAAAATGATTTCTGATTCGGGCATGTTTCCCTTATATTATTGTATTATTTGTGTTCGAACAGTATTTATGCGTGTTTCTTTAGAGTTATTTTTTCAAACAACCTCCCCGAAATGAAATAAAATGAAATAATAGCCAATCGCACCTCGAAATTGCGAGCCGCTGTCACCGAAGCCTTAAGCGAAGTTGTTTGATACCAGTTTTGTTCTAAAGTGCGACTATATTACAGTGTTAGTCAGCGTGACCTACCGACTTCATGTTTGTAGCTTTCAATTGTTATCTTTATTGTGTTACTTTTAAGTTGGTTATGGATCTGTGATATCGTAATAAAAAATCATTTTAATTTAATCAAGGTTAAAGCTGAAAACACCAGTGAAATGCACAAAGCTAGGTACAGTAAATGTTCCATGGCTGGCGGCGTAAAAAGACAAGTGATCTCACCAGGAGCCACCTGAGCAAATAAACTGCTAACAAAACTTGTGTAAGCTCAAGTAAATGTCGTGCGTATGCCTACAGAAATCTTCATAAGTGTTTGTATGTTTGTGATTCGATCTCTGCGTTACAGTGGGAGGGATTATTCTGATTATAGTGGCACGTTCCTAGCGAAAGGGTCTAGCGAGAGCCTCACTATGCGGTCTTTCTCAGAAATGAATTCCAAATATTAACTCCAGCCCTGTTAAGTATCGTATAACCTTCGATATTTATACCAAGCCGAATAAACATGTAATTTTTCTCTTCTATTTTAATGATGTTTGATTGAACTAAGTTAACCTTATATTTGTAGACATAACAGTATTTTATCGCGACTCCAGACAGACGTCCTTAGGACGCCAGTGGGCGAACATAAGGTTTTCAATTTTAATACAGAACCTACAGACAATTTGGTTCTGCTTCATTGGTTATTGAATTCCTCATAACTACTTATTTCAACTACTTTGCACGGTTCTCGGGACATAAAAGCATCTATTAGTAAAACAGAAACAGCTCCACGACTTAGATCCCCAGTCACGGTAGTATACAGGGTGTCCCAGAACTCAACGTCAAGCCGAAACGGGGCGACAGGATTGATTGTAAACATCGTGAGAAAAATCGGAAAAAAATCTATCCCATGCAGTTTGAAAATTATGGGCATTTAAGAAAAACCTAAAAATTTGGTCAATCTGTAACCATTTTTCGGTTATTTATTCCCTTAGATTTTCTGGTACTAAGTACCATCTTAAGATTCTTCGAGGGTGTCGTAGTACCTACGTAAGTACCTAGTCAAAGATACGACCAAGTATTACATTTTAAAGCAGATGGTCATTCATTATGCTTTAGAGTAAAAACATGAGTTTAATCAGTTCGGGGGCCTAGTTCAAATAAAAATGGAAGTTGTAACGTAAACAACATCGTAAATCGTAATACAATAACAATCGTAGCGTAAACTTATTACTTACACTGCGCGGCAATGAGGCAACACTACGCAATCAGGTTATTGATGCCGCGCAGTGTAATTAAAATGGCAAAGAGACCGGAGATAACTTTATAGAAATGGTCCACGCACTTATGACTAGATCTCTGAAACAACTAGGTTTGGAATTTGACACTTCACGTTTGGGGGATGCAAGTAAGTACGAAAATTCGTACCTAGTGGAAAGAACCTAACCTAAGCCCGATATATTCGAGCTATGTCTCTGGGTACCACCTACTCTTCAAAATAGAAAAACTTACTATTTATGTATAATATATTAGATAGGTACCTACCTACTGTAATTTAATGGAACTTGTTTCGGTAGAGTGAACAAAGGTTATCTATTCGTTTACAACCCGCCCCGTAGGAAGCTACAAATTAATATCGAATACAAAGTGCTCAAAACACAACAATGTCACTTTGATACGATAGTATGTTTACAAACAACTAGAATAATCTAGCTTGCCAGTAGGTATATGCTTCGTTTGTCTACAAAAATTCTTGTTCCCTGTGTTTGTGCCCAATGTCATGATTTCTCATAAATCTTATATTCAAAGATTTTGTCAAGTTTCATCACAAATGATTGCTTGAAAATTATAGATATGAATTAGTAAAAATGAATAGGTAGGTAGGTAGGTACCTACCTAAGCCGTTTTATGATGAATTCAGCGGCATCTATGACCTAGATATATATCATCATATCATATCCTTGGTCCTAAGAGATTCCTTGCCCCAAACCGTGTAACATCAAAACGTGATCTTGGGCTCTATTCTTTATGGCATAAAATACTTTGCCTAAACCGTTAGACGTCACAACGTGATCTAAACGCAAACGCGATTGAATTGTTCATAGCATAGTGAATCGCGCCCCAGAACTATAAGTAGGCACCAACGTAAACAACATCTCTAAGAAGCTTTTAATTTAACCTCCTTTAGGGGGAAACCAAAGCTTACACTTTAGTTTAACATAAACACAGATAACTCAATAGTTAGTGTCTACTAATAAGCTTTAACGTTCAAGCCTTTGTTGGAAGGTTTCACTAAGCATCCTAGTTCAAAGTTCCCTAAGTATAAGTACTTAGATAAGTAGCTATAGGTGGTACACATAAGTTACCTTTCCTACTTAGTTAACTAGCTTAATCAGCATGTACATTGACATCATCGCTAAATCTAACAATCGATATACAGGGTGTCCCAGAGCTCAACGTCAAGCCGAAACGGGGCGACAGGATTGATTGTAAACATCATGAGAAAAATACTTAAGGCTCCGGTGACAGCGGCTCGCAATTTCGAGGTGCGATTGGCTATTATTTCATTTTATTTCATTTCGGGGAGGTTGTTTGAAAGAATAACTCTAAAGAAACACGCATAAATACTGTTCGAACACAAATAATACAATAATATAAGGGAAACATGCCCGAATCAGAAATCATTTTGGTATTAGTATGTTTGGTCTTACGTTTACCTAATACCAAAATGATTTCTGACTCAAGCACATTTCCCTTATATTATTGTATTATTTGTGTTCGAACAGTATTTATGCGTGTTTCTTTAGAGTTATTCTTTCAAACAACCTCCCCAAAATGAAATAATAGCCAATCGCACCTCGAAATTGCGAGCCGCTTTCACCGGATCCTTAAGAAAAAAAATTAAATTAAAAAAAACATTATTTTTGTCTGTGATTCTTAGAAATATTATTTAGGGTTATGGATGGTTCCAAAGTTTAAATGAACAAAAATAATAAAAATTTACTACAATAACCAAAAAATAGTTACAGATTGACCAAATTTTTAAGTTTTTAAATGCCCATAATTTTCAAATTGCATGGGATTTTTTTTTCTGATTTTTCTCATGATGTTTACAATCAATCCTGACGCCCGTTTCGGCTTGACGTTGAGTTCTGGGACACCCTGTATATTATGTACAATTACCATGCAAAAGCATATACAATACGCGATCGCCCTAGCAGTTAGACAGTAGAAACGGCATCGACAGACCGCGCGGCGACCACGGCCGCTAATCTAATACCCTACTAATGCAATTAGCCATTGCACATCTATCGTGGTGAAAACGTGCGCTTCCTGCCGGAATTTAACTTACTTAATGTAACAGCGAAAACGCTGCACATCTAATTTAATAGAAAACTGTTCAAGTTCACAGAACACCAACTAGTCATAGTTATATTTGATCCAACTTCTCTTGATTTGAATTAAGTGATAATAAGGTAATCTTTCACGTCCAAACTGGTTTTGCTCCTGTCACTGTTATACATATACCTAGCACTCGTATTGTGAATGCATATTTTGTTTCATAATAGAAGATAAATATAGCATCTACCTATACTGAAATCCACCTGAAATCCGCCTACAAAGAACAAGCAGGAGACAGAGATTGCTACAACGAGACTACTCAGTGCTCCGCTCCATACACAGCTATGTTCCTCGGCCACAACAACACTTCGGACATAACTAGGTAGGTAGGTACTCCTTGACTTCTTGCCTCTTGTTTGTATGAAAGTCGACAACCTCTGTGGGGCGAGAGCCTGCCTGCGACGCTAGAGGTTGCGGGTTCGATTCCCGCCTTGGGACAAATTTGTGTACGATCTGCAGAAATTTGTTCCGATGGTCTGGGTGTTTTCTATGTATAATAAAAAAAATATCTATCTATGTAAGTATATAATGTATAAAATATATCAGTTATCTAGTACCCATAACACAAGCTTTGAATAGCTTACTTTGGGGCTAGATAGTGCTGTGTGGATTGTCCAGCATTATTTATGTCCAAAAAAAGTTAGCCATCTACAATTCAGGTGCAGAATACCGAATTAGAACACAAAACAAAATAAATACCATCAACTGACTTGGTAGGTAGTCAGTTGATTGTATTTATTTTATTTTATGTTGTATGCACAAAAAAAAGTGTGGTCGTTTGATTGATGACAAAACGTGGTCGCTATGGTCATCAATGATCACGCAAACACTTTAGAGAAAACATGGTAGGTATACATGGTAGGCCCAGAGGATTACCCTGTTGGTACCCAAACATTTACAGGGTCTTTATAATTGGTACCACCTATGAGCAGTCGCAGAAAGTACCAAGTCTGTTAAAGATAAGACAGTCTAAGAAATCCAATTAGAATATAATTATGTACCTACTTATCTGTCGCAGAAGGTTCTCGATTTGGCTACCTACCAAAGATTTTTCCTCGTGATACCTACCTACCTATAGGTATTGTTTTAAACATAGCACATTACTAATTTGGGTTTCCTGTGTTAGTTGCTCTATTGGCTCTAAGTAGGAGGTCAAACAGCAGGGGTCGTCAAGCATCTACCTATATAATCTACCTATCTGACTAATGCTTATCATACAATATAGGTAGGTACCTATTTTAGCAAATCATAAATCGTAGCGTCGTCGTCGTCCGTCGTAGCCTCGGTTGTAACGTGACGTGTCACTTTCGGAAATGGATTTACAAACAGACGGGAGTTTTCATGTACCTATGCCCGCACCTTTCCTACGAAACGGGACAATGCACGCCCGACGACGCTTGTTTTACTAAAATCATTGCCTAGCCAATCAACGCTATCTAACTAGGTAGCATTCTGTCAGTATGAAAATTTATATGACAATAAATTTTATTGTGATAGAGCCCGCAGGTTTGAAGGTCGAGTGTCAAGGTCACAATGGAAGGAAATTAAGAAAGAAATGTGCCACATCGGAAAACGGTTGAAGGGATTACCTACTCTAACGCACCGTGTAAAGAGGAATTACTACCTAGGTACCTACAGCCACAGGGTAGGTACCTACCCAGGTACAAGGTATCTAGTACCTCTACCTAAGTAGGTACCTACTACTTGGGTGCGGAGAAAATCCTTTTGTGCGCGCTTCTCTGGGTACAAACAAACAATACCTAGGTTGGTAGGTAGGGTACCTATAGGTCCACCAGCTCGTTCAGTAGGTATGCTAATCAGATTCTAATAATATACCTAAGTAGGTAGGTACCTAGGTAGGTGAGTAAGTAGGTACATTAACATACAAATACTCAGAGCGTGCAGGTAAGTAGGTATTGTTTTCCATCAAATTGGCGTTAAATAATGCCGTTCAACGGTTGCACGCTGTTTCTCGTAAAGCTGGGTGTTATTATGGTGAAAATGTGAAACGCGAGACCGGCCGGCGCGCGGCGCGGCGAGGAAACGCGATAACTCATCGCCGGAGCAAGGTCACATCTGCAGCCGACTGCTGCGAGTACGTAATGTGTGTGTGTGTGCACTCACCGTAGTCGGTGCGGTCAGCCTCGTCGTCGGACTCGGTGCCGGAGTCGCGCTCCTCCACCTGCAACAAACCAACTCTTCAAAAGCTCGGCTCAAGGTAGATAGGTGCTCCATCCGCACCTCGGCCGGCGCTAGGCCTGAAATAGGCCAGAAATATGGCTCAGCTAGCCAGCATAGGTAAGAAGTGGAAGGCTAGGCCGGCAGCGGCACAGATCTGCTCCTTTGTTCCGTGCGGGCGGCCATTTTCTGGTGTCTGCGTGACCTTCGCGCCGCCGCCGGCTCGCGGCGACACCCACCTTCTCGGAAACGTTCTCCTCATTCAACGAGTGCGTCCGCAGCTTATGCGTCAGGAATTTGAGCATTATTAAGCCTCGGAGCTTGATCAGTCCTCCACTCACTGGAGCGGCTGTATGTGCGCTCGCAATCGCCGGACACGTAACAGCTAACGGACTATGCAGACTAGGTACTAATGCCTTGACGCTACCCGACCTATACGCCGTCCACTCGACTATGGGAAACGTTCCAAGTGCATTTTAAAATTTCAATAACATATCCGCATAGGTATCACTTCCACAAGCTCGCGCGACCGACGCCTTCGAACGCCGGACTACTACTAGTTGTGGATTGTGTGGAGTAGCCTTGCTTGCGTACGACGCAGTCAGCTGAAGTGGATAGCGTTCATTAATACCGAAAGAGCCTGAGGTATATCACGCTAACTACTGCACGTCGAACGGAGATTTTTTGATTGAGAGATAGCTCGGAGCGCGTTATTGTTTTATTCACGGTCTACGGCTAACTAATAGGCTTAAATGTCTGGTAAATCTCTTTAGAAATACACTCGAAATGGACTCGCCCGGCGACCCATTGATGACAAAGAACCGGAACACGCAAAGATTGTACGCGATTGGACGGCGCGTTACAGAATAGGATCGAAATTTAATGCAACGTCTTGCCTCTCGCTCCGATGGGGGCTCGTCTCAGCTACCGGCGCCATTAGCCACGAGTTCGAGCGGGACGGCGATAACGACACAGGTTCATGTTATATAATAGTGGGCTGATAATAAATCGCTGATAAAAAAGTTGCGTACGTTAGAATAGTATGGACATGTACAATCCGCGTGCATATTGTTGAACCTGCAATATTTTTATTAGAAAGCCTAACCTAAGGCAGAATCAGGTATTTGCTCGGTGTAGAATACATTGGTAATTCGGCTGGTAGGTAGGTACCAAGGTACTGCTAGGCTGTCTTCCAATATTAGCAGCGACGCGACGCTCGTGTGATGTATTCTATAGGGGATTTACGAGTTTTCAAATGCTGCCTCTTCATCTCTGCTTTTTATAAAACTGCATCACAAATACAGGCTTTGGGAGCCGTTACATCAGAATGATGTGTGAACCTGTTTTTGGTTGGTATTTTCTTTGTTCATAAATGATCTTATCCATACTATTCAGTCTTGCATGTAATTTACATCGGTTGCCATAATGAATAGCGACGCCATGTCTGTTACCTGCGATCGTGTCGGCCCGAACGAAAGCGTCCGATCTCTCCCGAAGCTCTCCGAACTATATCCGTCTCACTCGCACACGCGCCAAATTCAAACTGGGTTAAGGAAGGGATAAAATTGAAATTAAAATTTTTAAGGTAACAAATTTTAATTTTTAACAGAGAGCACTCTCTTTGTCTATATTTTAAATGACATTGATCATAAGAAGTTAACAGAATCAGTTGCTAGTAAAAACATTATAGAACTTAGTAAGTAATGAACATCTCCATTCGATATGACCAGACGGCATATTCACCGTCCTGCAGTAGATATGCATGTGCATTATGATGTACAATACATATTTACATTATTATCCGGAAGTACAATATATATTTACAACAAATATAAAGTTTTTAAAAAAGTGTGTGTGCAAGTAATTATTCATAGATATGGTATTATGTAAATACTAAGGTCATTATTCATAATGGTCGCTGAGCGCGCCCTTACCTTAACAGACCAATAAGTCTGTTGCAATCTCTTTTCGATGGCATGAAAGTGACAAGAATACTCTAGAGCCGCTATAAAATGGCAGGGATTATGCGTATGAGGGTTAGCAAGTAATTATTGTGTGCGATATCAAGCCATAGTAGGTACGTTTCCCTCTTCTTCCCTGTCTTGGTCGCATAAGTAAGATTTACCTTTCGAAGTGTTAGACTTTAAAGTATCTCTAACATTCACAAAAAACGGCGCTTTATGTGGTAATATTATTGCTACTTAATTTATATTATCTACGTTTATTCCTACCATGCGAGCGAAGCCGCGGTTATAAACTTGTATAATATTGGACTGCAATGAAATTAGGTAAGCTTCATTGGGTATGCTAGGAAGCTCAATAGTAGACATTTTGTTATAATGTACATTATGTACAATACTAACCTCTGGTTTCTGAAAGCTCGACACTAATCGGCTGTCAAGTCACTTGCTATCTCTATCTAATTTGAAGTAAAACATGAAATGACTTAAGCAAGTGACTTGACAGCCAAGCGTGCTTTCAGTAACCAGGGGTAATTCATCTTAATCCAACATAAGTATTTATTCCTTCATTCTGCCTTAATATTTACATGAAATACTTAGTGCACACAAATTCGCATACGGTGATTGTTCACCAACACTAACGCACAGTTACCATCCCTAAATGTGATTTTCAAATCAAGCCAACGTTCGGAATCAAACATGCGACTCAAGTCGAGCAACTAAAGTGCCTCACTACTACTCACTGAATAAATGACGCAGAGAATGCTGTTAACTTGGATTTTATCTGTTACTTTTTTTCACATTACTTATTTTTTTGATTAGGCACACATAAGATGTAATTTTCATTATAAATGAAGAACAAATGGTCGGATAGTATGTTGGTGAACACTAAACCTAACTATATTTATTCAAATGTCACACAACCTCATTTATCTTAAAAATACGATATCTTTAGACTATAACTATTAAAGGCTCATAAAGATTATACGTAACTACACTCAAGGAGCAATGAATCCGTTAAAAAACAAACCAGAGATGACACTTAATCGGCTGTCAAATCACTTGCTATCTCGACCTAATTTGAAGTAAAGGCTAAAATAGCATGTGACTTGACAGCCGATTAACTTTGATCGAGCTTTCAGAAACCGGCAGTTAGAGCGTTGCCTGTTCTATGGAAATTCATTTCCATAGAACAGGCAACGCTCTAACTGCTCTAACTGCTAAAGTCATCTGCATGTAAAAATAATAATTACAGGTTAACAGGTTTATGCCATGTTTATGAATCGAATTAATTGCACTAGAGTGTATTATATTATGTTAGCTTAGTTTGGGGCTTGATAGTGATATATGGTATATCCACCAATACATACGAGTATTTATTTATATTCCAATGTAAACCCAGTGGTATTTAGGAGTCTTTTTGGAGTCATGATGTTCATTACAATTTTAAAATGGCAGCTTTTACTATGTTAGTAACTCTACTACTCAAATTATTGTATCGTGCGTGACTTGTAAGTTAATCCTTTGTAACTCAACATCAGGTGGGTCCATGTTTTATATGACTAATATAGTCACTCTGGGATGGCAAAATCCTTAGGTATAACTAATCAGCGTACTTATGCCCAGAATATTAGTTTCTGGTATAAAACATTAAAATGGTATTGCATAGCTAAATTCTTATAATTAACATTCCTATTTGATTTCTAACTATTATAAAAATTGAGTTACATATTACTATTTACATTTTTTTTGTCACTGGTTCATTTGGATGGTACTTCAAACAAGTTGTCCTCTGACTTGTATTTCCATTCCAAATGTAATAATTGCATGAACCTCTTGACTACCCCATTCTCGGAGGATCTAGCCAGAGTAATAAGAATATGAGGGGATATCTACCGTCAAAGTAGGGAAATGTGTCAGTTTTTTTGTCGCGTCAGGCCGAAAGGCAATCAGGCAGTTTGTATGGCGAGTCTCTTAACGACCGCCCCTATCGAATCTCCATACAAAACAGGGACATTATTTTCTATGACATAGGAGATTCCTTGTCCCAAACCGTGATCTTGGGCATTATTCTTGATGACATAGGAGTTACTTTGCCCAAACCGTGTGACGTCACAACGTGATCAAACACAAACACGATTGGATTGGTCATAGACTAGTGAATAACGCCCCTGACGTTACGAAAAACCAAACTCACTTCGGTTGGGGTTCTTGTTGGTTATTCAGAGGACAACTTATTTGGTGCCTAGATTATAATATTCTTATTACAATACAACATGCTAAATCTATTTATACCCTATATTCATATACAAATTATAAATTTTAATATTTATAAACATTTAATAAAATAACAAGAACAATAACATTGTAATGGTTTTTGTAACTATTTATCCTTTCTTCATTAAGTAGTCCTATCCTGTGCCGGGACCGCCGGGACCATTACTTTCATTATAAGTAGACAAGATACTTGGCGGTTCTTCAATATATTATGTACAACTAGCGATCCGCCCGCGCGCCCCTGCTTCGCACGGGTGCACATATCATGCATGTATTATACATATAAACCTTCCTCTTGAATCACTCCATCTATTAAAAAAAACCGCATCAAAATCCGTTGCGTAGTTTTAAAGATTTAAGCATACAAAGGGACAAGGGGACATAAGGACAGAGAAAGCGACTTTGTTTTATACTATGTAGTGATAGTGATGTAGCAAGAGTAGTAGAGCTCTTTGTGTGTGGCTCGTCCGGGGATGTACTACCACCACGCCTTTCTGCCGCCAAGCAGCAACGCTGTTTCGGTTTGAAGAGTGTGGTCGCCGGTGTAATTACAGGCACATGAGGCTTAACATCCGTATGCCTCAAGTTGATGGACGCAGGGCAGAGCATCGTAGGGAACGTTCCTATTGTGCGTGACCTACGGGGCAATGTTTTGTTTATAGGTGATGGTTACCACTTAACATCAGGTGGGCCATCTGCTTGATGGAACAAGCAGATGGCAGCTTGTTGTATATAAAAAAAGCAGCAACACTGTGTTTATGGACTTTTCATAAAAAAATTATCTTAAATGATTGCGTTTTTTTAAGACTAGTGTAACATTTTGCAGTAAATTTTTGTGTCAAAATAAAATGACGTGATATTTCCTGATTAAGCCCCAATCAGCCCCATTTGAGCACAGCTCGAGCAGGGGCTGCACATAGCTCGCTATGCATTCAAATTCATGGTGGGGGGTGGGGATGGGGTAAGATCTGCACTGACGTACCGCAGTGGGGTGTATTGTGCATTATCCCCGCTACCCTCACCCCAGCCAGCCCAGCTCCTTAGTAGCGGAGCAGGACTTTGTGTTGGTGGCAGGTCTATATGCCCCTACCAGCATGAGTTCATCAGTGGATAGCTCAGGATAATCAGTGGCGTAGTAGCAACTCCCGCAGCTCCTCGGCGGCAGGCGTCCGGAGATGTGATGCTGGAGAGATCACCAAACCACGGCCTAATACTCTGTGACATAATTCCTTGCCCAAACCGTCCGTGTGACGTCACTTCCTTTTTAGTTTTTTTAGCCAACGGACAGTCTAACACTGTCCGTTGGCTACAATCTCACTTGATGGTAAGCGACGATGTAGCCGACGATGGAGCAGAACGGTCTAGAAGACACCTACTCACTGCTCGTGATCTAAACGTGTTAGTGTTGTGATTGGATTGGTCATAGTGAGTGTTGCCTCCGCTGCGCGCTGGAGCGGCGAGCGAGCGCTACGCGTCGACCAGCATGAGTTCATCCATGAGGTAGTCGGGATGGTCGGTGGCGTAGTGCACGAACTCCTGCAGGCGCAGCGCGAAGGCGTCCAGCAGCGCGCGCGGCGGCAGGCTGCCGGCCACGTGCCGCAGCAGCAGCTGCGCGGCGCCGGGCAGCGGGTAGCGCCGGTACGGCACTACGCACGGCAGCACCTCCGTCGGCAGCTCGGACAGCCTGCAAACGGATGTCACATTTGTTCACAATATGCACTGTTACACAGAGACCTAGCTTCTAGAATCCAACGTCAACCCGGACACCGGTGATAGTCAAATGGTAAGGTATCAGAAAAATAATGCGATGGTTTTTTTGACTCGCATTAATTTTTTTTTATTATTTTATTTATTATGTAGTCTTCAACAATGTCTCTGTAAGTTATTATTAAAAATGTAACATTTTTAGAAAAGTAGTTTTATACGTGTTTTCATTTCCTGTTGTCGGTTTAACTTCCTGGGTGGGCTTTATCACTGATCAAAATTGTGTTGATACCTATTTATTTGTGTATGTTAGTTTTAAGTAAACCTATGGATGAAATCTGAAATAAAAACTTTTTATTTTATTTTATTTATAAAATGAAAACCTTAGCTTATGAAAAATATGACTCTTCCTGACATTTCTTGGCCAGTAATAAGCTACTTCAGTAGATGGCGTTGTTAAGCAACCGAGCAAAGCTCGGTCACCCAGATAGCTGTGATTGTGTGGGGAGTGTGAGTGTGTGGAGAGTGAAGATCCCCATCCCCATGTATTTATAATAGTGTAGGTATTTTATTACATTGTAACGAGGATCATACAAAAGAGCGATAGATACCAAGCCGAGTTTGTTGCCTGTTCTTCTCGGCGTTGGTCGCGTGGAACTGGCACTAGAGTCACCTAGTTTTTAAGACGTTTCAAGATGATCCTTGTGATCTTATTGAATAAATATATTTTGAATTTGAAATTTGTGTGTGTGTGTAAAGAGAGTTGTGTGATATGTGCATGTGCTAGGAAGTGTATTGATAACTGCCTTCCAGTATTATGGTACAGTACAGTATATAGTATAGCGTGCACTCACGTGGCGATGTAGTACTTGTGGTAGTTGTGTGCGTGTGTCTCCCCTCCCCCCGCGCCGCCCGCCCCCGCCTCCGCCGTGATCCTGAGCGCGTACTGCAGCAGCGCGTCGCCGAAGCGCGGCGCGCGCGGCACCACGCGGCGCAGCAGCGGCGACAACTCTGCAACCAACACTGTGCGTCAAGTTAAAGGACAACAACGAATGTACCTCTCGCTCGCACGATCGACAGTCGAAACGTGCGAGCGAGAGGTACATTAGCTCATATCATCGCTTAGACATCAGAGGGCGTAGTCGCACTTTGGCACATTACACGCATGTATGGTGTACACTACACGCAGTTTTGATATGAAAATAAAAAAAGTCGGTCGTGTCCGCTAGGGGCGCTTTTCTTATTTTCATACAAAAACTGCGTGTAGTGTGTACTCCATACACGCGTGTAATGTGTCAACCAAAACTGCGACTACGCCCTCAGTAATGTACTGTACACAAGCAATGCACTTTAACATACGTCTCGCTGAAGACATCTATCCGGTTCTCATAGCTTTTTGAATTATGCAAGCTGACTTTGAGCTCGATCGCGTTGTCAATAGTGAGCGAGCACATCGATTCTATAAGTGATCGCCAGCAACACACACTGATTGGAGATTTTCGTTCAGTAGTTCTGCGTAATATATATATATATACAATTTGGTCTTTCAAGACGTCGCTTAAAAAACACCTGTTAATTACGCAAAAATCGGCATCATAAATTCGGTCGTTTTTGTTATTATTATTTTTATTCAGTAACTTAAGGATTTGTTTTATAGTCTTACTAATTGTATGTATTAGTTAGTATGGTTTTTATTCTGTGCATATATTTTATTTCGTTTTATGTAATTGTGCAAAGCAGTTATTCTTTTAAGTTTTATTTTTATATAATGTATCTGTTAAAAGAAATTAAGTTTTATTTGTACTGCTTATTATAGTGAATAGCTATTTAGAGACCTTGTCAACGTAAAATGTTGTGTAACTGTTTTATAAGAACGCGTGTCGCAGGTGCTGCTGCTCTACTCTTTATGGCGCCGCTGAAAACCAGCGCTGTATGGGCTTGAGCTAATACAGCAGATGCTGAGTGAGTGGTGGCCTTTTTTGTCATCAAACATATTGTAAAAGTGTTTTAAAAAATTATGAGATAAAATAAACAATTTTCTATTCTATTCTATTCTATTCTAATATGCGACGAGATGTGGCGTAGTTTCCCCCGACGTTGTTCAGTCCCAGTTGCATTCGTCGGCATGTACTGTGGATAGGCATGGTCGGAGCGTGCACTCACGCGCGTGGTCGCGCTGCGGCGCGGCGTGCAGGCAGTGCAGCGCGGGCGTCTGCAGCAGCAGCACGCAGCAGTCGCGGCGCCGCAGCGTGCTGCGCATCCACTCGTAGGGCGCCGCCGCGCACGCCGCCATCACTGCCGGCTCGAATATGTCGTACACCTGCAGCCGACATAGCAACACGATCACAGCCTGCTCGCGTACTGGAGCCCCGCGTCGGGGCGCCATCGTGCCATGATGGCGCCCCGACGCGGGGCGCTCCGACAAACAATGTCATCGCAATCGTGTCGTGTTTGCGATACATTGTATTGCAATAAAACACGCAGACGGTTGCACCGGACATGTTTATTTGTAGATCACTACTAGACATACTACTAGCTGATGGAACAAGCAGATGGTTTACCTAATGTTAAGTGGTAACCATCACCTATAAACAAAACATTGCCCCGTAGGTCACGCACAATAGGAACGTGCCCTACGATGCACTGCCCTGCGTCCATCAGTTTGAGGCATACAGATGTTAAGCCTCATGTGCCTGTAATTACACCGGCGACCACACTCTTCAAACCGAAACACAGCGTTGCTGCTTGGCGTCAGAAAATGGCGTGTTAACGATTACGAAACGAGAGGCTTACATATTCAACTTTAAAGTTCTGCACCTCTTCTCGAACTTTAACGTTGCTTCCTTCCTACTCTCGCACGGCAAAAATGACCGGCGAATTTGTAGCGCTGTGATTGGCCGACGATGATTGTGGCTTCTCAAGCCATCGCAACTCGATCGATCATTGTGATACTAGTCTAGGCAGTTGCCTAAATTAATTATTTAACTCAAAAAAATAAACTATTCCCATCACTTTCCAATGGGTAATGTCAAAATGGCGCGGCGTTAAATTCACCTAGTATAAAATGACGTTTCAAAGTTTTCCCAATGATTTTGAGTGACGTAGCTACGAGTAACTTAAAAATGTTTTAACTTAAGCATTCATAAGCACGATCTTACCTCTCCTTCGATGACGTGCTGCAAAGCAGCTTTGAGAGCCAGCACAGCTTCAGTGGCCGCCTGGCACTCGCGCGCGTACAGGAGTAGCACATTCTTGAAGTGCGGGTTGTTCTCTACCGGAGCTGTAGCGTTCCTGCAACATTACAGTAAAGTGGTGACTTCTCTGCAATAAGGGTTAAAGTCGTTAAACATATCAATCTAGCACGGAGGGTACGAATTTGTATCGACTTATTATAGCTTGAGTACAACAGCTCACACGCAGAGCAACATTATTTTGCCTGTAAATAGATTGATAAAAATAAGGTCTAGTTTTATGTGGCTAAGCTACTTGTCTATCATTAGTACAAGATAGTGTATTATTTAAATTGGAAAACGAAATTGTGTACGTAATAGGGACCCTCCGTGCTAGCCAGCTATTTAAGAGCCTGACGGCGTGACACCAAGCCTCATTCAGATCAACAACATTTTACCAAATTTACTCTGCCAACCGACAGCGGAGGCGGTTGGCAGAGATCGCTATTGAGCGATGAGAGCACTCACAATTTAAATGTTGGTAACTAATATTTTTCACGAGTGGGAGGGAGAGAGATGTAGATATTAATTGAAAGGGTTTGAGAGAAAGATAACGCACCGTCATTTAATATTCGTGTATCTTTAGCGCGATACACTAACTGTATGTTAATTTTATTCATGCCAAAGTTGCAATGATGAGAGATTATGATTAGGCTGCTGACTGTACCTCATTTAATACTAACCTCGTGAACTCCTGATTAGCATGGAGAATACAGAAACATTATCAATAATTATAGCACTAAGATATTATCTGGACAAACGTCAAAACAAGTTATTGTTTGGAATTTCATCTTTTTGTTTATCAGTGTTTACGTTTTGTAGAAATCCGCCTTTTGGTGGACGTTCTACACAACGCTAACTCGCCTCAAACAAACCCAAAGCTTGTATTATGGGAAGAGAATACTTGAATACTTTTTTTAATAGATAGGCACCTAAATATTATATTATAGGGGGATCGAACCCACGGCCTACGGCACAGAAGGCAGAGCTACTACCAACTGCACAGCTCCAGTTGACCCGTCACGATTCCATGATTTTCATGCTTTCGCTTGCTATCGTGTAATTTGTAATGCGCGAACACACCGGACCCCGGGATTTCCTGACACTAATGAAGTCCTTAAACAACATGCGATTAAAGTCGCCTTATAAAGCTAAACAGATCATGTGTAGGCGCATACGATATTAGGACACACTTTTACGACTGTGGCGATCTCGTTTGGGTAGGTACTCGATTTGTTTAAATATATTAAAACACTTTGAGCTCAGCTGTAGTAGCTGTGCCTTCTGCACTGTTGGTTATGGGTTCGATGCCCACCAACACCTTAATGTTTTCTTTTGACAGCCTACGTAGCTCTGCCTTCTGCGCCGTAGGTCGTGGGTTCGATTCCCACCGTGAACAAACATTTGTGTGATGAACATAAATGTTTGTTCTCTGTCTGGGTGTTATATAATATTATAAGTATGTATTTACAAAAAGAAAAGTATTATAAGTAGTATATCAGCTATCTGGTTTCCCATATTACAAGCATAAGCTTAGTTTGGGGCTAGATAGTGCTGTGTGGAAAGTCCACCAATAGGATGGCGCGTCTAAGGGCGTCTTTACACTAGAGTAAAAGTTTATACTAGAGTTAACAATGGCATATTATTATTATTATATTATATTTCCTGTGTTAAGGTGTTATTAATTAAACAATCCAATCTCATCCTTCCTAATAAAAGCATAATAAGCGAAAGTTTAGATGTTATAACTGAACAGATTGGGATTATTTGGGATGAAACTTAGATAAATAAAGTTTGATTTCGACAGCCTCCATAACTTAGTGAGTAGCTCTGTCTTCTGTGCCGTAAGCCATAGGTTCGATCCCCACCGAGAACCAAAATTTGTGTGATGGATATAGATGTTTGTTCTCTGTCTGAGTGTTAGATAATATTAAGAGTATGTATTTACAAACAAAAAGTTTACAAGTATGTAGATATCAGCTATCTGGTTCCCATACCACAAGCTTTGGCTTAGTTTGGGGCTAGTGCTACTGCTGTATGGAAAGTCCACCAATATTTGTATTTATTTATAGTTTGTTTTATGACGAAAATTAAAAGGAACGGTGTTGAATACATAACCAAACACCGCAAATATTGATGTTAGCAATCATTTCAACACTCACTGTCAAAGAACTAGAAAGACAAGAACTGTGAATCCGACCAAACAGATTGAAGATTACAAAAAAATTTATCTTACTAAATGAAGAGATAATTTCTTCGCTTGTTGCCTATTTATTTACAGTGTATAACTTAAGGAAAAACGCTGTATGATATTATGCGGACTTAGCATAAGAGATCGATACGGTGATCATTGAGATTCAATGAATAACGAGAAGATTGACGTCTCGGACTTAAATATATTCTGTAAGATTCCAAAGGAGGAAGAAGGCCGAAAAATTCAACCGAGCATAGATCAAGTCATACAAAGCTGAAAGCGAGCAGTGTACAGCCTGGTGTATATCCGTGTATACTTGCAAAATTATACTTGTAATGATAAAGAAAAAGACCTCAACGTTGATCTTAGATAAAATTAAATTTAATCAAACAAATAAAATTATTTTACGTTATTTGGTCATAATCTAGAATGTTAGGTATTTATTTGTGTGGTATATCTTTTATTACTATTATAACAATAGCAATTAAATGTCTATTTTTAGATAACACGAGCCTAATGAAAATAGCTGTTATGTAGGTGAAGTCGTAATAAAAATACTGTAATATCTACTGCTAAAATAGTTTACACTCCAGCCACAATCGAATATTACAATATAGCTTAGGTTAGTTTGCTTTTATGTACAGTTACTTTTAGATAGAAAATATCGTTACAGTGTTATCAAAAAATGACCAAACCAATATAAACTTATCAGAATAAAAGTTACCTTTAATTTACAAAGCATACCTATCTACTGTCAGTTTTTTTATGTAGGTACTGTAGTTTAATATAAATATTGCAATATTCAATATTTATACAATACTAGCTGGTACCCGCGACTTCGTCTGCGTACTTTTAATTTGAATATTATGCAATAAAAGGTAGCCTATGTTCTTTCTCAGGGTCTAAAGATTGTCTGTGCCAAATTTCATCAAAATCGGTTGAGAGGTTTAAGCGGGAAAGCGTAACAGACAGACAGACAGACAGACAGAGTTACTTTCGCATTTATAATATTAGTTGGGATAACTATTCATCTCACGTGAATGTTATTGTTTCACGATCGTAAAATATCTATTTGTTTACAATCGCAGTCCAAAACTACGCAAGTCGCACGTCACTGCATCGATAATAAACTGACCAGGCGCTGTTGGGGCCAGCCAGCAGTATCACTTTGAGATATTTATTAAATTCAAAATGGGTATTGCCGTGACGCGATGACGTAGGCATCCAGGTGGCTTCCTTTATAGCATCAAGTACCTAGAAGTAATATAATAGGATACTTCCTATTATACTCCTTGCTTGTTCCAAGGAGATGGGCCCACTTGTTAATTTCTAACAAGTGGTAACCATCACAGTCTCGCAAGTCACGATATGAATGCCCTACAGTACCACACCCTTCAAACCGAACACTGTTTGGCTGCAGAAATTGACGCGAAAAACCATTTCTTACGTGGTTTTTCTTTTTTAATTTTGGGTAAGACTATGCGCCGGTAACCTAAATATCAAAAGCCAAAAAGTTTTTACAGTGAGTTTTTATCTCCAAGTTCGCAAAATGACACTGGCCACTAGCTGTGTGTTGGATGGTGTCGGGCTGGCAGTGCGACCCTGCGGCGGCAGGATAAACAATTTGAAAAAAGAACATGTGAAAATTGCAGACGCCATTGGCACCATTTTCAATTTGTGTGTTGTTTGAGGGTTCAGTTTTAGTTTTTTATTTTCCTCGTAGGTGTAGTATAAAGCACTATGTATCACTCGAGAGAAAGTGCGATTCCCAATCTCGGGTGTTTTAAAGCCCTCGCCTACGGCTCGGGCTTCAAACGACACCCTCGACGGTAATCGGTCACTTTCTCCTCTCGGTGAACAGTCTACATAAACTATTTTTGACAAGTGTTTAAATAAAACATGTCCATTGTTTCCTGTATGAGCAAGTTCTAGTAAAAAAAACGTTGTTTTGTATAATTTAGCCGCATGAGAGATCTCTCATGAAAAGTTTCTTACGATTTATAGTTTTTGTTTATTTCGTTAGTATTCGTAGTCGATTTGATTTCCATCAAGATGTTGCCAGTGCGGTGCAGTGGGCGGAGCGTATATTTAAACAAATCGTTCGAGCGGAACTTGCTTCTGCAAAGTTCAATATAATTATGTACGGGGGGGGGGGGGGTATGAAATCGAAGGTGTGTTCACTCAACTCAGCTCGAGAAAGTCGAAAGATATTTATTCAATCGAATCGCAAGGATCATTTTGAAACGACTAAAAGCTGGTCCATCTAGCTTTAAAGAAAGCAGAGCTATATGGGAACCAGATGGGCGATATTATACGTATTTACTTTTCTGTAAATAATAACTTGCATTATAACACACAAACAAACATAATATTGTTCATTGTTCAACGCACCAATGTTCGTCCAGGATGGAACGGGATGAACCCTCGGCCGCGAGCTGCGAGTGTCTCACCTGGCGACCTGCCACATCCGGAGCACCTCTTTCTGCTTCCTCCGCGCGGCGATGGAGCGGCACGCGGCGCCGGCGGCCAGCGCCCCCAGCGCCAGCGCGCCCCCCGCGCCCCCCACTAGCCACGCCCACGCGCCGGCGCCGCTGCCGGACAACACCACCGTCGACGTCTCGTTGCGACCTGGGAACCACACATCCAAGCTGACTCTCTCGCGGACACTGGAGATTAAAGTCTTTGCGAAGGTGGGAATTTCGGAAAAAAGTCCGTCACACCGGTATCTAGCACTGCTCATAATAGGTACCTTACCTACCTTCTCACAGGAACGATCGATCAAAAGTACCTTCTTACTCAGTAGGTACCTACTCTACTCAAATGACACTGAAATGATTCCTTCAATGGCAAAGATCGAAGGCTGCATGAAATTTCCATTTTGGGTTAACGACTTATGGGCTCAGTGAAAGGGCTTATGTCACAGAACTAGCACTCTCTGTCTATGTCTCTATGACACTTAGTTCTGTGGCTATGTCCTAGGGCGAATGTGAATGAAACACTACCGCGAATAGGGTACCGTGTGACCATCGCATCGCTTCGTTCGGATCATCAAAAGACAACTACGCCACCAGCGTTTTATATGCTCGTAAAATAGATTGTTCACTCATCTATATTATCCACAGAACAACGATCGGGCCACATCGCCCCCGCGCGCGCCCCCCCCCCCATAGAAGCGAAGTGAATAATAATACGTGGTTCTCGTTTGGACCAGTAAACAGGCCAACCTACGACAGCGCTTGTCAGTCTGTTGTCGAACATAGTCCGAGCGAGAGAGAGTTTTCGGTCGTTTTACTCGGTTTTACAGCATGATAAACTATGAAATATGTCTTGGTGTCAAGTTAAAAATTGTAAAAACAATAGTTCCATTGTTACCGGCGTGAAATACCATCGGTAAGTAGTAAAATTTCGTAAATTTTAATAAAAAAACTTTCGTCATTTTGAATGCGCATTAACACATTCGTTGTCTTGAGACGTTCGGGAAGGAAGCTCTGTGATTGGTTTTTTGCATCTTACTCTCACAGTAGTCGCTCCTATGGTCATCGCACTCCCACGACGCCGCTTCGTATGACTCGATAGCAAAGTGATGTGTAAATGGAACATGTAGTGTGCGTGCCGAAAGTGTGTTAGTTTTAGTAAATGGTGACACCTGTTTTGTATCGAATAAAGAAAGAATTCGGCTCTAGTCACAGGGCGACACGCATGGACTTTAAAGCTCTGTGATATTATCACATCCACACACCTATTTAGCGAAAAGGTTAGAATGCGCGAGCGGCATTTCGCTTACGTAAATCTATATCTCTACTTCTTTTATAGGTTCAGTGTTTCGGCTAAAGTTAAAGCGGCAATATAAAATTTTAGGACCACGCAGAAATTTAAAACTAGTTGCGGCCCGCGGTTTCACCCGCGCAGATATAAATCCCGGTATTCCTGCGGGATAAAAAGTAGCCTATATTCCAAACTATAACAAATTTCTCTGCCAAGTTTCATCCAGATCCGCTCAGCCGTTCCGGCGTGAAAGAGTAACAAACATCCATCCATCCATCCACACTTACAAGCTTTCGCGTTTCTAATATTAGTAGGATTCAGATTAGCGTCATCTGCGACCGCAGCGACCGTACGGGTCAGTGTCTACCTGTTGCAACCAGTTCTGCAACATTGCACCTAGCCTTTACAAGCAACCTGTTTTACAAACTGATTAAAATACTTTAAGCACCGGCCTTTACTCTGGCACATAGACATGATAAGCTAAGATATCCAAATAAATTACATTCGGTTACGTAAATAGCCCAAAATTGCCAACAGTCTTACATTACCCAACTGAGTAACAGTAGCATATCCGAGTAGAAGATTACGACTATTCATCAAAACTTAAACTTAAAAACTTAAACAGCTTCACGACTTTGATCCCCAGGCACGCTAGATATCCCTTCAGATCTTCCAGTACCAAGTAGGTACTAATTCAAGATTCTTTGAGGATGTCTAAGGGGGGTAGTCAGAGGTACGTCCAAACATTACATTTCACACATACCCACATATAGCAGTAGTTAGTATTCCATACGTGACAGGTTGCAAGCCCATCGCCGCTGTTAGAATACTAACTGGTTTCCTCACGATGTTTTCCTTCACCGTTTAAGAGCACTGGCATTGCGCACATAAATTTTTGGATAGGAAAATCCATTGCTGCACGACCGGATTCGAACCTGCGACCTTACGATCGGAAGGCGTGGTCACTCCCACTAGACCACCGGTGCACTATTCATCAAATTATCGTTTTATATAATTTAATCATCATCAGACTGAAGATGTCCACTGCTGGACATAGGCCTCGCCTACATTTCTAGCACGAACGATCCTGAGCTGAGCCTTCTCCGTTCGTCGATTTCCCGTGATCTCAACAATATCATCAGCTCCATCCATCGCATCCCACGCTTCGTGTCCCTGTTCATACTAGATAGGTACTTACAGAACGAAAAATGTGTAGTTTCCTGTGAGTACAACACTCCTTGGATCCACGGAGCAGTATGCTTGAGGTAGACGTTGTAGCAGCCGTAAGGCGGGCTCAAGAAACACTGTATAGTAGTCTTGCCAGTGATGCTGCAGTTAGATAATGCCTCACACAACTCCTGCAAATAATAATTACAACCTATAATAATACAATATGTAGGTGAACGAGCTTTGCTTCATTGCTTAACAACGCCATCTACTGAAGTAGCTTAAAAAATAATAGTATTATTACTGGCCAATAAATATCAGGAAGTCTATTTTTCAGTTTATGGTTTTCATTGCCTGAAAACATGGATAAAAAACATTTTCTGAAAATGAATCCTAGCTAGATCTATTAATCACCCCGAAACCAACAAACAAAATATAGTAATACTAGTTGCGCCCCGCGGTTTCACCCGCGCTGATTTAAATCCCGGTATTCCCATGGAATGAAAAGTAGCCTATGTGCTATTCCAGACTATAATCTATCTCTCTGCCGAGTTTCATCCAGATCTATTCACCTGTTTCGGTGTGAAAGAGTAACAAACATCCATCCATACTTACAAACTTTCGCATTTATAATATTAGTAGGACAAAATTTCCTCCTCCTCCTATTGTGTTGGTGAAAACCAGCCCAACCTAGAACTTACCCTTTCATTAAAACTGCCAGTATCATTGCAAAGTAGTATGTTGTAGATTGATGGAGGTACTCCCGTATACCAGGTCAATGACATGTAATCTCTGGAATAAACACATGGATAAATGCTCTGATTATGTGGGTAAGTTATGTACTTAGGTATATCTGTCCAACAAAAGTTTAGTAGAAATATCTGTCTAATGAAGTTGTTGGATTTTTTAGTGTCTATCAATAGTTTTATGGATTCTAAATATTTGGAAATAAAAGTTATTGGAATTTGATTGTTTCAAGTTGAGTAGAAATTTAAATATCAGATCTAATGCAGTTACTAACATGTCTGACAGTGTTTAAATGCCCAAAATTAAAAAGAGAAAAAGAAAGTTATATACTTTATCTAAATGCTTTGGTAAACCGTAACTTACTTGAAGTGTGTTGGATAAACATGAGCTTGATTCTTAAGGAACTCCTCCAGTGTGTGAGGGTTTGTAATGTTGAAGTAAAAGTACTGTATAGGAGGAGCCGACTTGTCCTTGAACCTGCTGCTGATGGAGTAGCAAGCACTAAATATAAAATCGAAGGTAGCTGACATGCAAACCTGGAAAATTAATAATATTATAGAACACTTTAAAAGGTCACACCATTGCAATTGGCCCAAATATTGACTAATTTTTGACTATTAAAAATATAAACAGGACACTTATGATCTTGCATACCTGTCTATCAACTATTCAATTTCAAACCTTGGGCTCTCATGTTGCTTTTATTTATGCAGGGTTCAAATGATCGGTACTACAACACCGAAGTTTCAACAAATTTTAAAATACTAGCTGAACCCGCGGCTTTGCTCGCGCCAAGGAATTCAAAGTTTCATACAAACTTTCATCCCCTATTTTATCCCCTTGGGGGTAGAATTGATCAAAATCCTTTCTTAGCGGATGCCTTCGTCATAACATCTACCTGCATGCCAAATTTCAGCCCGATCCGTCCAGTGGTTCGGGCTGTGCGTTGATAGATCACTATGTCAGTCAGTCAGTCAGTCAGTCAGTCACCTTTGAGTTATATATATTTAGATATTTGCAAGAGCTGCATAGAAACTTACAGTTTGATTGCTGGTACAGTTATGGTTACTGCTAATCCATTCTACATTTGAGGAGTGAGATTCCCCAGAGAAAAGCCTTTTCGAGGGATTAGAGGCATTACAATAATCTGATGTCCTGTAAAACCACAGTTGCAGCTCCCATTCTTTGAAACTGCGGTTCTTCTCAGTGCATAGCTCGACGGTATACCTCTCTGTGTAGCCGTCAACAGGAGTGAACGTCATATGAGTGCCAGGGGCATCGCTGCATCTCGGCATTATCTCTGTTTCAGTATATCCATCATCCGCACACACAGAGTTCACAAAATAGAACAACAATAGCGTCGGCAACATCGTGGGGTTGCTTGCGAAATTATGTAAATAACTTCATAGCAAAAACAGAAGCAGGTACACAACTATACTGAAACAACAGCACAGCACAACGCATACACTACACAGTAGTTATGGTATGGTATTACTTTGTCTAGGAACTCGAACACGCTCTCTGAGATAAAATCGTTCTAATAAGCACGACATTAGTCTTACGAACTGCAACATGCGGTTTTAGAACGTTTTTTTTTAACTAATAATAAATTTTGCTATGCTTCCCTTTCGTTCGCTCGCCATTTTCATTTTATTTTGTCATTTTAATCACTGCTGTACTGTCAGAAGTGTCAGTCGTGCGTCACTGCGTCACGCCTACTTATGCGTCTGTCAGTGGCAGTGCTGCCACATTTCTTTATGAAAAGGGACATTTGAATTTAAAGTACCTACCTACAACAAAAAAATTCGTTGGTTGAAAGGTCATATTATATTATAATGTAAGTATGTAGGTTTTAAAACAGCCAGATTTGTTGCTGTCGGTTTTTTACGTACCTACTCGAAGTCTAGAGGATGCGGTTGCCTATAATGATAAGAGTTCCCGTCGTCTGTTTTTACTGATTCCTACAATTTGGGTATCTCTATGGAAAGAGTGAATAGGTGTCTTCTAGACCGTCTGTTCCATCGCATCGTGTCGGCTACATCGTCGCTTACCACCAGGCGAGATCGTGGCCAAAGAACGGTCTATCAAGTAAAAAAAAAAAGGACAGGTAGATACCTGATTTATAATCTATTCTGTACCTATAGGAGTTATTGTAAGTTCTTGTATCTATTTTTGTCAATCCAAAAAAAAAATACACCTGAAAAGATTACAATAAATAAATAAAAATAAATAAATAATGCTGGACAATCCACACAACACTATCTAGCCCCAAAGTAAGCTATTCAAAGCTTGTGTTATGGGTACGAGATAACTGATATATTTAATACATTATAAACTTACATAGATAGATATTTTTTATTATACATAGAAAACACCCAGACCATCGGAACAAATTTCTGCAGATCGTACACAAATTTGTTCCAAGGCGGGAATCGAACCCGCAACCTCTTGCGTCGCAGGCAGGCTCTCGCCCGCTGCGCCACAGAGAAAAACTTCAGCTTACCGATAAAGTGATGTGCACTTCAGTTGTTGGCAGCACAGCCAGACAAAAATTTATACCGCCATCTATTAATCGCTCTAGGTTAATAAGTAATTTCTTGGTTTTATTGCCAGAGGTCGCTATTCACAATCAGTGTAATTTAAATGACCTCAGTGGGCGAGACCGCCTGCGACGACGCTGGAGGTTGCGAGTTCGATTCCCGCCTCGGAACAAATTTGTGTCCGACCTGCAGAAATTCGTTCCGTTGGTCTGGGTGTTTTCTACGTATAATACATAGATGTTCTATGTAAGTATTATATTATTAAACTAACGACCCGCCCGCGCTTCGCACGGGTGCACATTGTTTTTCTACTATATCATGCATGTATTATACATATAAACCTTCCTCTTGAATCACTCTATCTATTAAAAAAACCGCATCAAAATCCGTTGCGTAGTTCTAAAGATTTAAGCATACAAAGGGATATAGGGACAGAGAAAGCGACTTTGTTTTATACTATATAGTGATATAGGTATCAGTTATCTAGTACCCATAACACAAGCTTTGAGTAGCTTACTTTGAGGCTAGATAGTGCTGTGTGAACAGTCCAGCATTATTATTTATCCATTAAATCCTGCTAATATTATAAACACGAAAGTTTGTAATATCAGATGGATGTATGGATGTTTGTTACTGTTTCACGAGGGAACGGCTGAATGGATCTGAATGAAACTTGGCAGTGAGATAGATTAAGTCGGGAATAGCACATAGGCTACTTTTTATCTTGCAGGAATACTGGGATTTAAATCTGCGCGGGTGAAATTTTTAGGTACAATTATTGCGAGCATGAATGATGAAAATTATTCATGTTCGCGAGCAGACTGAAATCTAGTCATGTTAGAGTGTAGCAAATCAAGAAGAACATGCAAATTAGTAGTTAGCACATTTACACCTTTGCTGTATGCTTATCATTGACATACCTAATATTACACTGTAAACTGAGCTATAAATTCATAAATACACGACAGGTGGCAAGAACATCGCTAGAATAAATAGAAGTAGTACATACATCACTCTATAATAATTTATTTCATTTAATGATTCCACACCAATTCACACATTTCATTCTTAAAAACTACCTATTTGCTGAGCCAAAACTGCATACATAGCCAGAGATGTTAACCCAACTGCTGATGCATGAACTGCTCGCAGTGCTAATAATGCCCAAGCACTAAGGGAGAAGATGCTTCCTATGGCCTCTTCAATCAGTGCTCGGTAGGGAGACAATGCCAGCATGCCGATAACAACAGGAGTGTGTTTGCGAGGTAGGTCTGATCTGGTCCAAAGCCATACAAGAGCTGCAGTCGAGATATGTTGCAGTAATGCCACATTGGACTCGGCACATGAACGGACATAGAGCCAGTCAAATTCAGAACCTCGAGCTCCCACCCAGAGGAGTACTCCACGAGTCACCACAACCTGAAATGACAGTGTTAACATTTAATAGGGCACATATTTTGTATTTTTACTAATAATTATTAAACTTAGTAACTTCCCCATTTTCTTGTTAAAACATCAATTAAGTAGCTGATTCCCATAACAAAAGCTGTGCTTCAATTGGGAAGTTGAAATTTCCACAAATATTGATTTATTTGTAACTTGCAGGAGTACAAGAAAGATTAGGTTAACTTATAAGGCCTTATATAAACCTTATATACTTATAAGGCTGTACAAAGAGTTAAGTGTAGGTGTATGTATGCCCGAGCACACTTATGTTTGTATTTATTTATTACCAGCTACTAAATAGACTTACTTCAGCACTAGCCCATCCAATTGCAGATGTGAGGATCTTGGCATGGCCTTTGCCTGGCACAGAGTTCAGAGCAAAGTACAACCCTAGGAGATCAGCTAAATCCACAGTTGCTTTCAGGATTTCCTAGTAAAATAAGGAAAATAATTTATTAATAATGTATCTCTCTAAGCAACCTATTTGATTCAGTGAGCTTTTTGATAGGGTGTGAAATTTTCTTTGGCTGTAGGTAAATAAAATATAAAGATAAAACATATAAAATGCTGTGTACTTACTAAAAGTACATTGTATTCTCCAGTGGCATGGCTACTATCACTATCAGGGAAAAATGTAGCCAGTAACAGCATTTTACACAGTTGAGTAAAGATATACAAGCCACCAGCATAGACACATTTTGAAAATGTTGCATACTCTGATCTGAAAGAAAAAAATTTCAACAAATGATTCTCATTATATTCCGGTACTATTAACTACTATTATTAATTAACCTATTTTCAAATTTCCTGTTTGCACAAAAACTACACACTTTGAGTACAAGATGAGCCTAGTTTTTCTACTAGCCTGAGCAAGCGCTGATATTGAAAAAATTAGGTGCGACAAATTGGAATCTGCTACAACATTAAAATACCAAACCGAAAACATATGTCTTGTCTATAAACAAGACATGTATTCTAAGAATATTCAAAGGTAACTTATTCAAAGGTAAACTAAACTTACATTCCGGAATACTTGTATGCCATGTGATACGGAGCGTACACTAGCGCTAGACAGTTACCGAAATGGTATAGTGTCATCGTATGTAGATATTCCGGTAGATATAAAATAAAATATACACAAGAAACAAATTTATTTAACGAAGAAATCCATCCAAATTCCAACCACAAAACAAACCCCCAGTAAATTAAAATAATGTCAGGTTTTCTTCTTCTTCTTCATTCTCCCTTCGTCCCTCCCTCCCTCGAGCTCTACTATCATGTCTGTGACCATCATTCGACAGTTAATCTTGCCAATGTCAAGTGATTTGATGTAAACTTTAAAGTCAAGCTAGAAATATAGCAGGATTCGTTTCCTGTCATCTAACGATGCAACTTAGCATTTTCATTTTTATTGTTTTTCTAGTGTTATTTTGAGTTGTGTTGTGTAATTTTAGTGGTATTTTAACCAACATTACTTGTGGTCTTAGCACAAAGTGTAAGCATTTGAAATGAAAGTGTATTATGTGATATCGTGATTTGACCGAAAATGTTTCAAATGTTTTGAAGAAACCGCCACCATTTTCTTCAAAACAATTGACTGACTCGACTTTGGACTGACGTGACTAGACTACAAACAAAGAGTATAATCTCTGAATCACTTGACATTGGCAAGATTGTCTATGACAGGAGCCATAAAAAGAAGAAAGAAGAAGAAGAAATATAGCAAGGAATTTGAATACTAGAATATAGTCAAGTCGACCGTCATTTGTTTGTTTTGAAACAAAATGGTGGCGGTGTTTCAGAAAATTACACTCCAAATGCCTACACCACAGAACATAATATCCTAACCTTAGAAGAAGAATACTATAGAATTGACGGGCGCGTATACCCGAGCAAGACAGACAATAAGTACATACCAAGTACATACAATTTATGGGTTTCCACCATCATACAATTTATTACCCAAGCAAATGTTATGATGTCGCCTCGGCTCCAGTTGTTTTTTTTCATTTAAGTATATGTTTTAAGAAATGTGTTGAAAAATATCAATGAAGCCCATCCCATGCATGACATATAGGTTTTTAACCCTAATATTATGTAATGTTGGTTATAAATTATAATACCACCGAAATTAACACAACTCAAATTATAAATAAGTAATTGTAGTGTAGGATAAAAAATCTAAGAACAGGAATAAAACATATTTTTTTTTTTGTATAAATAAACATTTTATACAAAGGCAAAGATAGTGACAGTACAGACAATGGATGTTAGTAGAGAGAGGGAGAGAGAGAGAGAAAGATTAATAATCCTAGGAGGCAAGGAGCGTGTCCGGTTAATGTACGACATAAAACCTAACAACCCTAAAAAAGTTGTGGACACGAATTATTGGGTGTACATTATCGGGGTGTAAATTATAATACACACCGGGCATTAATGGCTCATGGCATTATTAACGGCATAAGGCATTAACGGTGATTGGCTCCCAGGTAAGTAGGTACCTAGGTAGGTACTGTATTTACTACATAGTGCATTGCATCAAGAAGTTTAGGAAAGCATCATCTGAGTGAGTGCACTCAGTGCAAAGTGTGAGATATTACCTTAGTTGCGGACGTCCTTGTTTTTATGTTTGATTTCAATAGATTGAATCATATTGAATTACAGAAAAAAAACTCCCGTTTAATTATTTACCTTAGTTTTCAAGATACAATTTTTTTTCTGAAAGGTCTTTGAACTTCACGAATTTTATCTTTTGCCTATATTTCGCGAATTATGTGAAACTCGTCTTAGTAAATAAACGCGAATTGACCGTCGCGAATTTCAAGTCTTTAAGTGCACAAGAAAGGGAGAGAAAAAATATTTTGTAAATTTAAATAAAAAATAATATAAAATTAGTCTTAATACTCTAGCATTTTCTTTTGCCAACAAAATATAATATATAAAAGTACCCATCGAATTGAGAAAAAAAATAATAAAAATCTTGCAGGATCTCTGAGATATTGCGTTTCTAAGTTTTTTTCGTTTCTATGGAAATAGGTTTGTATAGAATAGATTTGTAATACGTACAATATTTACCTGGTTAATACATAACATATAATTTTATGTTTGTCTTTATTTATAAATGAGTATTTCTCTCACTGACTGACTGATAGATTGACTCGAAATACTACAAGGCCTAGAAACTTGGGCCAACCTCAAGTTTGTATGAAAGTCCTACGTTTTTTAAGTAAAGGACATCAAAATCGGTATTCAGGTAATGTTTACAAACAATAGATCACCAATACACTCGAAGAAGTTAAATTTAAGATATGAATAAAGCAAGACGTGCATTATAGAATATTGTAGGTTGACAACCCTAAATATAAATATAAATATAATATAAATATGCTGGACAATCCACACAGCACTATCTAGCCCCAAAGTAAGCTATTCAAAGCTTGTGTTATGGGTACTAGATAACTGATATATTTAATACATTATATACTTACATAGATAGATATTTTTTATTATACATAGAGAACACCCAGACCATCGGAACAAATTTCTGCAGATCGTACACAAATTTGTTCCAAGGCGAGAATCGAACCCGCAACCTCTTGCGTCGCAGGCAGGCTCTCGCCCGCTGCGCCACAGAGGTCGTTTAAAAATTCAATATTTCCGAAGTCCTGGCTTTTTCGTGTCTGGTTTTTGGTGTATTAATACCTTATAATGTAATTAACTAATTGGCGTTAAAATAAAATGCTAATATGTACAGATTACCCAGAAAAAAAAATATACAAAATCAGAGAACAATGTTAATTGTCACTTAAGTAAGACTGATTATTATTATTATTTTGGATTTATTGGTACTTCTGGTAGTGTTCTATCATAATATAAAACATTTTATGAAAAAACGTTAACTGGAAAGTAGATAATCCGTTTCTATGGACTTTCTCGATTTTAAAATTTTCTCTAAAACTATGAAAGATAGAGCTACAAGAGTTTTACTCTGAGTTTTGTTTGAATATTATCTTTCTGAAAACCCATTAAAACGAGGACGTCCGCAACATTCTTACTTGAACCTACTGTTTTAGTTTAAATAATTATTTGTTAGGACTACTCTATTGTATTAGGTCTTACCTGTAATAATAGATGTAATGTTGAATGAAATAAATAAAATAAAACTAAGGTAAATCACACTGTGCAGTGGCCTGACAGTGGTCAGGCCGTGCAATAACAGGCTTTGCAAAATATGTACCTAATCTAATGTATGTCTGTACAATAATGATCTCTTTATTTGTTATTGTTTGTGTTTGTCTTGTGAATGGAAAATTGTTCTGGAAAACCTCAATTATTATGAATTGAGATTAAGCATGGCTTTTTTGCTAGCACACAATGCTATAATAATAATTCAGTTACCTGGTTGAATGTGTCTGTTTACACAGCTTGCCTTGCTTACTTTTGTTTGCTGAAGAAAATAAATCTGTATGAAAGTTTTCAGAAGGCAGAAGAGTTGATTTTTTTGTGCAATGGTAGGTTTGATTTCATTGTATCTTCATACTGGTATTTATTTGTATTTTAGGTTTCAATGTAGTTACTCTCACAGTACAATACTTACTGATAACCATAACTTTTGTACTTGAAGCGAAGGGTGACAGGTTACACAAAGGGGTAAAAAAGTTAAATGTTAAAATAGGGGTGAGTTTTTTAACCCTTTCTGTTTTGGCACACGCGCAAAAGAGTAAGGGATATTTAAGCCAATAGCAAGGCAGCATTTGGAGATATTTGAATGTATTCGTCCGGAGAGGTGCTCCGGGGCTAAGCGGTAAGCCCACCGTCACCGTCCCACAGCAGTTGCCTTTTGTCAGGGCTGGTGTAAACCTGTCCTTGCTGATATTCTAAAATATTCTTTAAACATATACCACCTTGTACCTACCTAGGTAGGTACTTAATTTTCAGTTTATTCAAATACCTAAAAATTTTATTCATTCTCTGAAACCATAAAATGAGAAATCATATTTTAATCCTAAATAACAGTTTTAACCAACAATATGCTTGAAAGGTTTAAATTAAAAATGTTATATGTTGGAGTCTTGGTTCATGGATTGCAGTGGGATTTAATCTGTTTTATCTATGGGGTAAGTTTTATCTCGTACCTATTTATGACTGAATTAAGGGTAATAGGCACCTACTTAGTTATTGAGTAGTGGAAAAAGTTAAAACTTTAAAACTTTCTCCTAATCCTGTGGGTAGAGCTTATCAACTCATTAAGTAAATAATAAAGCAACCCATTGCTTTATTTAAATCCCGGTATTCCCACAGGATAAAAAATGGCCTATGTCTTATTCCAGACTATAATCTATCTCTGCCAAGTTCCATCCAGATCCGTGTAGCTGTTTGGGCGTGAAAGAGTAACAAACACTTTTGTGTTTATAGTAGTAGTAGGATGTTTAATCATTTATCATCACACATGCTAGTAAGTAGGTAGGTACCTCACCTATGTTAGGTTCTATACATAGCAAAGATACCAAAAAAGAGGTTCAATGGCAGATACTTCCGAATTCAAAGCCATTCATATTCGCTAATGCTCACTCATGTATCGCACGAACGTTTTCTACAAAAAAGAAAATGGAATAAAACTGAAGAGTTCCCTCACGTCATCCCCCCATTAAGTAGGCATTGTCCGGCGACAATGGAGACCGGGTATAAAGAATCGCAGCCATTAGGTAAATTTCCTTATAATTTTTTTCCCGACACCCTCGGGTAAAGACGAAGAGCACATTTGTCATGCGGAACAGCCGCGGAGCCCGACAGATTGAGATCTCGGTGGAGGTGGCGTGAAGGAGCTTTTTTGTGTCTCCTAATCGATGGGGGACAGGTAGGTACTTGTTTTTAGAACACGCATTATTTTTCTCGTGTTAATTTCCTAGTAGGTAGATATTTCATGACGATTAATTTAAACTAGGTACAATTCTTACGTCCGCTCCACCTTTTTCAGTGTTCTAGAGTACGGACCATCAGAGACCTTTACCTACAGCTTCGTCAAGTTCATCTCTCTGTTTGTTTTTGAGCTGTTTAACACTAACTAACTAAGGTTAGGACCACCTAGGTCGGCATCTCGTGCTGAAAAGCTTGCTTACTTTTAACTGTTTTGCCTAAAGTTATTTTAAGGGGGGTTTCTTTACTTCGGAGAACAGGAGTTGGTTGTTATATAAAAACATTACATATTGTAAATTATATGTAAAAAAGAAAAAGGACACGCTGTGGCAAATTTATTTTCAGATGAGGTTTCTGATACGTAGGTAGACGTACATAGCTATTGAGACGTATCTCCTCCACGCTTGCAGGCCGCAATCAATAAGCAATAATAGCGAAATGATTTCAATTCGTGCGTAGACGAGATGCATTATTCGGCTCACGTACAGTGCAGTGTGGCACGCAGATAAGCGGAGCGTTCGGAGGGAATGCCGAAAGTCCACTGCGAGGGGCCAGACTGGGCCTTATCGGAAACGGCTTACGGACCCCCGGCGACTCCCCAGCGCGACATAGCTCACGGCCCAAGGGTCCGCTGCCGATCGATCTCAATGCAAAATTGCCGATAGGGGAAGTTGTGTCTTCGTAATTTTTTTATTGTATTATCTCGATTCTATCTATAGATTGGCAGGTGAGTTTTGCAGCTTTGTAAAAGATTGATTGACCTCAAATTGGCCTATTACGATGTTTGCGCTAGCTGCTCGATTCATTAATATGAATTCTGAGCATAAACAACAACACCACGAGAAGTTTTTTGATGGCTGTCAGTCTTTTCAAGTTTCAAATTGTTGGGTTATTTTTGAAAACAAAAGATCACACACCACACATCAGCAGTGCCGTGTCAGGGACGGGGCAGGAACTTCGTTGCCTTTGTGGCTTCGTGCTGGCACGGGCACGGACATGTGTGATCGAGTTCATAGACAATGCATGCAATTATATTTTTGTAGACTCCTGACGAAACACGTCCCAAGTTCAATCTGTAACCCACTATTTTTCATACAAACGTTTTAAACCCTTACTTACCCCCTTAGAGGTTGAATTTCCAAAAAAAAATCCTTGGTACACCTCTATGCCCTAGATCCTAAAGATGACCAGCGCGGATTAGGCTGTGCGTTGTCTACATGTCACTCAGTCAGGTCTTTGTTTCTTATAGTGTTAGAGATAATTTTGACATTTACAACAACTGTGCCTGAAGCTTAGGTGTCCGAATCAAGGGTCTGAACTTGCACCCGTTAAATTGATCGCAATTAAAGTTACCACCTTTGGAAGCAGGAAGGTAGATAGATACCTACTATGGTACAGTTCTCGAAACTCTTCGAAACATCACTCTGAAATAAATTCCATTTCCTTATTGACCCGCCCCCCGCCTAAAGGTACCGATTTATTCATAGGCTTCTACGTATTTTTTACTCGGTCATAAATATTAAAGGCGTTTCGTGCTACTAGGATTTTCAATTCGACAGTTGCCTGACTTGGATCCCCTTAGATTTTAGGCTTTCTTCATCCGCGGATTAGAGTGGTTTGATGTATAGCCACGGGCTGCGGTAAATCAAATTTTGATTGGTATTTCTTTGTGGAAAGTTGGAATCCTCCACCGGGGACGTCGCGTCGTGTAACGTGGGTTAACCTATCCCCAGGCGAGCCCACCGCCTTATGTGGATTCCACCTCCGCTCCGTAGTATCTCTACAACACATTTGGAATTTTACTCTGGGATTGATGTGAGCCTGAGTTATGGTTTGGGTTGCGAGATTGATTGGTATTAGTGTTATTGTGCCCAGGTGAGGGTGGGTATGAGACATTGCAACGTTAGTAGGTAGGTACAGGATAACCTTACTCAGGCTTACCAAAATTGGTAGATAATCGTAACGTTATTCAACGCAAAGCTAAACCAGATAAGTTTCCATAAATTCGGCTACGTTGAACAAATTGATTTTCTTAGAGCAGTTGAAATCGAATTTGTTTGGAAAGTAGATTTTAGAGAAATAACCCTGCATTTCGGGGCAGGCAGTAACCGCTCGTGTGATCCAATTGCGGCGGGCAGTGGGCTCTAACGGACGAAATCAAATTCAGCCGCCCTTTAAATATTTGAAGTGATGCCTGAGGCGAGATGATCACCTCGAGCAGGGTTCAGCGATATTGCCAATAACTAAGCATGTAATAACTTTGCCAGCTACATTGCATAGAGCACAATATCAGAGCTTCTGTTCTGCGGTTAGGTATTACAACGATATTTATTATAGCACACTGGATACAAAAATATTTGAGTTTTACAAAGCAGAACCAACAAGAGTCCTCTACTTGTAATGTACTTTTGATTTGTGACTGTCCTAACGTATTTTAATTTATTGTTTCGTAAGTACCGCTAGACTTATGTGCCGATCCTTATATCTATTGTTCGAAGTTCGAACACATACTTTACATTTTATTTAATACTACATGAATAAAAATATCTAAACTCGTACCTACTCGTACTAAATGTCTGTAGGTATATCTAACCATTTCAAATACGTTGTGATTCAAAAGAACCTTCCTCTTCCTCCCGTGTCTACCTGTATCGACTCGGCAAGGTTAAGAAAATTTAGTAGCATACGTATAAAATTCAACGTAACATAGGTGAGGCGGGTCAGCCGGGGGACACCACCCTCGGATAAAAAAAGGATCTCGAGGATTTCTCGATCCTTTTTATACTAAATAGATAGCTAACACGGTCTGAGTGGAGTTTCAATACATGCTCTCTCCGAGAAAGAAGCGACCTGTAAGAAATCGAGGGGTACCTACCTATACCGTCAAATACTTATGTGTAGATCCACGGTGCGTGTCACACAGTTTTTCCTTTTATTTTTTACGCGTGCCCTCCTCTGAGGGATAAGAGGAATTCTTTTTAAATTGGAAATGTTTTCTAAGAGGATTACGATTTGCGGAGGTGTGCGCCTGCTTGTCCGGCGTTGGGAATAAGGGATCGTGTTTCTTAGTGTTTTGTGTTTAACATGCTTAAAAATAGTTTATCATTTCAAGTGGGATTTGCGCTGGAGATGTGAGGGTCCATTTAATTTGTCCCAAGTTGTGATTTTAAGAAGGTTAAAACCTTCTTAAAATTTGTAAATTAAGTAGGTAGTTAATACTTTTATGATGTATCTAGCATAGTAAAAATAGTAGTAGTAGTTAAAATAATATATGAATATAGTAATATATAAAATAAAAGTAGTTAAAATAAAAGCAGAGATAAATGTAAGTTTAAATGTTGCCCATGTTATTATTCGGATACACTGTTTTGTTTTATCGAACTCTTAAAGAATGCCTGGTGCTGAATCACTGATGAATGTCTAATCTCATTTCCGTAGCAATTTATTCGAATGGTTGATGGAATTAGAAGTCCTACAATATGAATTTGTAACACAAATGTATTCGAATCCTATTATAGTTTCTCACTCAATACCAATAAAAAGTCACACTCCCACGCTTCTCTATAAAAAATAACAATTGAATAATAGAAATTGGAGTGACCACCGCTCGCCAACTTGTATAGCATTAAGCTTCAGTTAAGCTATGGGTATAAAAAACACGCTAAACTGCGTAAATAAATATTTCATTTTTACAAAAGAATAGAGCCGACATTTGCGTGATTGAAGTGCATTATCCTCATGCATAATGCGTTTCCAAAATTCATGGGCGATGGCAGTTTGCAACGGGGATTTATTTTAAATTTTCGCATCGTCCCCGCCCCGCCCCATCCGGTAAAGCTTGCATGTGCACAATTTGGGACGGCTTAGTTGAAGTTATTGACACATGTTTTTAAGTAAAATAAATACAAAATATACCTATATCTCTAACTCACTGTAAATCGGGAGTTATTTTTGAGTTAAGTAAACTGAGTGACGATTAGTGCTTGTGAAAAAGCTTAAGGAGCTGACAACCATCAAACAACTTCTCGCTCGCACGTTTCGACATGTTAATTCTCAGTCGTTAGTTTTTACTTTGCGCCAACTAACAAGCAAAATAAGGCTGGGATACAAAGAGGACCCCACCAAACCATGTTTCAAAATTACGCTTTAGTAGCGCAACTTCCGAAACGGAATATTCTATAGCTATTATAAACTTGACGCATTGTTCGGGCCTGTGAGAGTTGAGTGTGTAGAAAATATTTTAAACAAAATCTGCGGTTGAAATCAAAACCGCCCTCTATAATTGCATGACACTCGCACACGGTACAGACCTTGGTAGACCTACTGCCATTTGCTCATTTTCGATACAATGTTTTGGCACACAGAGTTAGTTGAGACAAACAAAATTTCAAATGATGAGAGAGTCAATAAGAAACTGAAACTTTCTTAATATTTTGCTTACTTTAACCGTACGCAGGTGCTCACCTAACGTCTTCCTGAGATTGAAATATTTTAGTGCGATATGAACATAACAGCTCTTAAAATTGGCTTATTGCTCAAAAGAAGAGTTTCGGATAGTGGCACTAACGCATTATGTCTCTTATTCCTTCTAATAGCCTTCGAATGCCACGTAAGAAATGTGAAGTTTATGCTATATTAAGGTCATTTTACTATTACGACTACATCTTGGGAGCTCATAAACTGAGAGTAACATTATGATTATTATGAGTATAATCCCATCAGTGAAATAATGGCTCTGACGTTATTAAATTAACTATCTTTTAAAAAGCTGGCAAAGAGAAGCATAAGTTGCTCTACTCTACCACCGTCCTCAGTTCTAATAGAAAATCCAATAGGTTAGGCAATAATATCACTATTAAAATATTTTCATCAATAAACTATACCTATATAATAAACTAGCAACCCTTACTACCTGAATAAAGCATTTTAAGATAAGTTAATTTAAAATGTTTCGTGGGGATACTACCGCAATAGCGATCGCGGAATATCAAACCGGCGCATATTCGTCCGCCCTTCGGCAATAAAACAGATACATTATAAATCGCAAGGATATACCGTCAGCCATTATGCCCGAAATGCCCGCTCGGCGTGACGTAGTTAAATGTTTTATTGTCTTTTCACGGCAGTATCTACATTACTGTTGTTATAATTTTTGCTTACAACACAATAACACAAGACATAAACCCGGTAACGTTAAAAGTTCAGGCGGAATTAGTTTTCGTAAAATCTGTAAGGATTCGGTGGGAGGAAACTGTTTTATCGTTTGCATTATGTATTGCTAAAGCTGAATATTGTTCGGGTAAACAATATCATAGCCATTAATTATGAACTACCTAATGAACGCATTGCCTTGGTAATGATGAATGATAAGCTTTTATACGTCAGATCTCCGAAGAAAGGGTTGTAGTGTCTTCAGTGCATTAACCGTAAGTGATCGATGGCGTCTTTTGTCGTTGGCTCTCGATGGCACCATTAGCTGTGTCCTGATGAATAAACACCTATCTATGACTCGGCACATTGTTATCGCCGCATCGCGTCGTTCATTAAATATTTTTCAGAGAAAATCGGATACATGTAGGTATACCTACATTTTTTGTTAACAGTAGAAGATTTATGTGAGTCGGCGCGGCGGCGGCGGCGTGACTCCGCAATGCCAAGAATCAACCTATTCAATTTATTCCATTAACATAAAGTTGCTTTATGAAATTTCCCGCCCAAACCTCCGCAATGATTAATATTTCAGCCATGACTGGCTGCGCCCAACCGACCGGAATATTCGCTTATCTTATATTACGTGTATCTAATGCCTCTACATGCTTCATATTCCTATACGCGGCTCGACACTTTTGTCCTTGGACGCCTGCGATCATTTGATCGTAGTTGGACATTAAATTATTTATTATTAGGAACATTAAAATAACATTCCAAAGTCGTGCGAACATCATCAGGGCTACAGTTAATGGTGTATCGTTGGTGTCGTTATTTTAAAATATTGTTATTTGGCTGAGTACTAGGGGTGGACAACACACGCAATCCATTAAAGCTGAGAAAACACTTGAAATTCAGCCGCTCATACAATAAACATCGTGCGGGAGCGGCGCGCGGTGTTTTTGCGCGACGCTCAGATCCGCGGCTTTTTGCAAAAGCTTCTTTCGCAGTTTTTGTCGATAAAGAGGCAGATATAGCTTTTTATCTCACGATTATTGTAATAGCATTGCGGAATTAGAGCTCTCTAGGGAACTAGGTGCCTGCTGTTATATTATACAGTTAAAATTAAAGAATGAGCAGATAATTTGATCAAATTCAAGCACTACGAGTGCTTGAACCATGGAATGTAACGAACGCTTTGCCCTGCTTACTATTAAATTAAATCAGTAGATGCCTCAGAATTCTTACTTACTACTTCACATCACAAAAAGCTTCGACAAAAAACTGTCGAGCAAATGCGAACCTGTTGAGAGTAGCGGTCGAGTGCTCCGCGATCATCGCTTTAGTTTATCTCCCCGTGTTATTATTCGTATAAAGCGGGAATATTTTACCGAGCTGAGCCGTCGTCGGGGGATTTTGAGCGGCGGCAGAAAAAATTGATGCGACTTATCTGGCGCGTGTTTTTAACCCACGGTAGCGCACGTACGTGACAGTGATCTGCGAGCTTCGGAGCTATGAATTAGCCGCAGTAATGCCCTTTACGAATTGCACATGATGAAGGAAATTTACACGTAGGAGTAGTGGTTGTACCTACCTACAGTATAGGTATAGCACTTAGTTAGATCTAGGAAAAACATTGGCTTCTGTTAGTTATAAAGCAGGCGGTGTTCTGTAACCAAATAAATTAAACGTTACTTTACGTTGCGCTGTTAACTATCTTGATTACAATTTGTATCCAAATTGTTGGATCCATAGGAAACTTAACCCATGTTTCGTATTCACAGTGTGCGTCATCCAATCAGGATATTTGCATTTAATCAATTTTTCTTTCCTTTGATTTGCTATTCCTGCTGCCACCCCTGTAGGATCCATCTGACCCCGCGTCAGTCGGAGGGGTAACTTAACATTCACGGGATACCTCTCGAGGCACACATGCGATGGGAAAACATACACGTTGCTGTAACTGTTGTAGAAGCTGTGGTCCTGGGGGAGAGCTTCAAGGCAACGTTGGAACTATTTTCATTATGAGTTCATTCATACCGGCGATTGTAGCTCTTGCCTTGTCGTAAACAAGCACCCATACCTAAACCTAGGATAGACGTCTTTGTAGGTTACTAAATGATCGCATTACGAGCCCGACCAGACCGTGTAACTCGTATGACCTCCCATAAGTCTGATAAGTTTAATTAGTTGGAACTTGGAATTGGAAGTCGTAGTAGTAAAATCCCGCCTAAGCTGCGTCGGTCGGCCGCCTCAGCGTCACGCGCTACTTTACGGATCCTAATGAAACGTTTTACGAGCTACAGCTTTATTGCAACGTCCCATGAGCTTGAACTGCATAACATATTCTGCAACAGTCTTGCACTGAAAACTTGCAGCATAAACCTTGAAAGCGTTGAATAAAATTAAAAATCTTATAAAAAGCTTAGCACTTTTTGTAAATTAGTTCATTTTATTTGCCTAAACAAACAAATGTCGCGTGTGAATGAAAACATCCTCCTTTTATAGGCAATTATTAGCATATCGGTGTCTGCAGGGGTCCTCGGGCGGCGCGGCGGGCTGGACCCCGCTGGTAGATAAACATGTCCCGGCCGGGCCACCATTTACAACTGGTATTAGTGCTCTTCATTTTGCAAAAATAAACAAATATTTGTTGTGATTTGATCAAGGCAAGCCGACTCGCGTGCGCACTGCTGATCGTTTGAGAAACACGATTCAATAAATCTAGCCAACTCTACTTACTTTGATCTTAAAATTGGTGGTCGATATCATTTATTTTAGGTATTCAATCTGGCTGTTCTTGTCTTCCATTTAGGAAGTAGGTAGGTATCTATCATATTGATAAGCAGTGTCTAATGGTAGGTTCAGTAGGATCAGTACGTTGCACTATTATTGATTCTGGGGTATCAGGTACAATTAAGCGCGCATGCCTCCTCAGCGACACAGTTCGTAACCGATCCGTTGCGATATTAAACGCACCGTAATGACTGCCGTAAGAATGTAGGGCCGTTTTCATTTATATGTCCTTATGAGGCTAATTTACGACAGGTTCTCTTGTTGTGTGATGGTAAAGTTCTTTATTTGAAACATACTTTGCGTAAACTTATTCATGTCTTTTTATACAACAATATATTAAATATAATGTAACGTAATTGTGCTACCAGTAGGACCTCATTGCACGTTCGGCATAGAATACATATAATTAAATAAGTGCTTAATCGTACCGTTTTCAAAATTCAATCAGGATTTGAAGACAAACAGGGTAAAATAATGAAGGTAACGTCTATTTATTGAATATAATTTTGAATTCCTGGAGAAATTCCTGGTCAATTTAAGTCCATATATTAAATAATAATATGGTTTTTGGTATGAATAGAATACCTACGAAACTATTTTCATAACTTGATCTTTCGCTTTTCCCTCGGAGTGTCTATAGTTGTTTATTTGTAGAAATAAGTAATGACACGCAGTATTTATTGGCTGTCTGCATTATATCCAGATCCTTTACGATCGCAATATGCGCACGCGCTTCCGAGAACCGACCCCTCTAGCAGCGCGCGCACTGTGACTAACGCGGCCACGCTAGTTAGTTTCACGACGTTGATGAGCTTACCGTACCATTTTCTTGTTTTATCACGTAAAGGTATTTTATAGCTGTATAGGCTCTGCATGTTTGGAATATGAGTTTATTGTCTGCGAGGTGTTGTCAGGTTCGATTTTACTACTTCAAAAGGCTTGATCTATTGCTCGATCTGACCTGAAAACAACAAATCGAAAACAACTCAAAAATTATTTCCTCCATTATCTAGGCCTTGACATTGTTTTTCAATCTTTAAATTTTTTTTTTTTTTTTATACAACTAGCTGATGGAACAAGCAGATGGTCCACCTGATGTTAAGTGGTAACCATCACCTATAAACAAAACATTGCCCCGTAGGTCACGCACAATAGGAGCGTGCCCTACGATGCACTGCCCTGCGTCCATCAACTTGAGGCATACAGATGTTAAGCCTCATGTGCCTGTAATTACACTATCGTATATCACTATTATATATCGACTCTTACTAGTTACTACCCGCAGTAACCTCTTCAAATCAGACAATCGCCATAATTGCCATCTAATATTCCCCGATTCGGTTCTTTTGAAGTTTAATGGTGTGGGTTGGTTTACAATCATTGAGAGTACGTGTTCGTGTTTAAATCAGTCCATTTCCCTAACGTCGCGTCGATAGGGAATGGACGATTAACGTGTCGATATGCTGCGGCGAGCGGCCCCGTGATGCGGCCGCGGCGCGTTTGTGCCACCGCAGACCAAGCGAATGCCTAATGAGCTGACCAGGGACGGCCTCATAGGAAGCAAGGTCAAACATCACAACAAAGAAGTGCCGTTACACTCTACCTACATTACCTACTTAGATCCTATTGAATGTATATGTAATTATCGGTAGTATCAGACAAATCTCCTTCTTTACCTTACTTACATAGGTACCTACCTACGCAACTGTCGAAGGGTTCCCCGGCGTGCGGCGACGGCGCGGCCGGCTCTTCACACTGATCACTCATTAATTACAATACTCTTCAAAGACCTCTAATTAAGGCCAATGTAGCATTCTCAGCTAAATTCTAGATTATATTTATTGGGAATGTCGCGCGGATCGGCCGGCCCTGCTTCTTTGCGGCGCCGACGTCACCTGTCATCCATCAGTCTGAGACAACGCGCATGCGCAAGCGCATACCGGTCGCACACACTCACACACGCACGGCACACACGCGCCGTAAGCAAATTCAAATGTAACGGTACAATACAGGAATGCAACAAAACAGTAGCATTCCGATTTGTATCAGAAGTCCTCGCTATGACAGACTGTGACAAAAAAGGGTAGACTAGTTAGAGTGGCATGCTGGTAATGGTCTGCCCGCTGAATGTTTAGGGTAATATTGTGAATAGCAAGTGGCTGGATGGAGCGGAGCGCTACATTTATAGGAGCGCGGAGCAGGCGCTGTGAGGATGGCAACACCAACAGTTCTGAATTGTTAATTCATTCTCTGTTATAACGCACAGATAGCGCGGCGAGGTGCCGAGAACTGACCTACGTACGCCTGCAGTTATTCCTGATTGCCAAATCAGATGGAGTTCAAATTCAAATTGAGTGGATCTTTTTGAATAGTTTGTGACTGCTAGGATTCTCCTCATAATCGTTACCTAACAAAATATCATGGTGTTGTTGTGCAGCGTATTAGCTATGCACTTTATAAAAAAAGTTGTTACATTATAAAACATTATAATGCCGCTATTATTCCAGACAAATGACGCCAACAGTTTGATTCATGAAATCATATTTGACTAATGGTCTCTAGAAATGATTAATCTCCATTGTTTATGAATGTCAAACTTGTGTCATGCTTGCACACACGCGTGACGCTCAACTCGATGTCCTCTGATCGCGTGAGACGCGCTCGAGTCCGCTCATCAGCATGCTTGAAGCCGCCCCGCCGCTCTCAATTGCCTAAATTAGCATACTTCATCAGGCGCCGCCGAATTTCCTTGTAAACTACCATCAAAGAAACGCCGTCTTTCGACCTCACAAGCCACTCGCAACCTTGCCTTCACTATCAGAGAGATTCATTTCAAATAGCTTGATGATACCAAGGCACCAGTCATGATGCGTAAGGAGGTTTCATAAAGAGCCGTGTTACCAAGAAGCTAAAGTCAATTATGGAATGTTGTAGAGTTGTATGGAGTGTCAACTCTGACCTTCCCTTAATGGAGGCAAATTGTGGACGCAAATTCGTCGCATTATGCGGGACACGATACCCGGGACTAGGGATGCGGGATCGATAATGCAGATCAGACGTTTGACGAGATTGCCCATTACTTTTTGATGGAATGAAAGAAAGTTGAGCTGTGCTTTGGTGGCTGGCGGTGCTTAGTGGTCATTATTGCTTAAAATTAGCGAGGTGAATTATATGCAGAAAACTTGAATTATACAGCACTTTATGGTTTTTCTAGAAAAGGAACCTTCTCTATGAAAAACAAATGACAAAAGAATAGATGAAATTGAAAATGTATTTGTGCAGTATTTGGATGTGTAGGTGTTGGCCTGCTAGTAGTGTGATCACTGTGGTCGAAAAGTATCATTCTAAAGGTAGGTTACCTTTGGTCCCGTGGACCTGGAGAATTACCTAGTTTCGAAGTGATCCTTGTGATTTTATTGAATAAATATATTTTGACTCTGACTTTATTTATTATCAACTTGAAGTTCAGATATCATTCTGATATCACTAAAGTAATCCTACTACTATTATAAACGCGAATGTTTGTAAGTATGGATGGATGGATGGATGTTTGTTACTCTTTCACGCCAGAGCGGCTGAACGGATCTGGATGAAACTTGGCGTAGAGATTATAATCTGGAATAGCACATGGGCTACTTTTTATCCCGTGGCAATACCGGGATTTAAATCTGCGCGGGGGAAACCGCGGGGCGCAACTAGTTTAAAATAATTAAGTTCGCAAGTATAGGCACTTTAGTGTGGTAAAGGAAACAAAACGTTCAGATGCCAAAAATGTTTTGCGTTTTTATTCTGTGAGCGAACAACTATGCCCTTTACGTGCTAACAATAGACTTTCTAGTCGCTTTTTACCTACACGTAAATAAAACACTACTTTCTCTTATTTATTAATGTTAATAAACCTGTCTATCAAAAGTCTTAAACTAGACCTTATCGTGTAGAAAATAAGGAGGTTGAGAATGTAACCTTTAGGCGAAGGACAAAGGAAGATGTCTGTGAGTTCGACGCAACTTGTAATTAATATTTCTTGGCATCATTTGTTCGTTGCCTTTAATGTGAGAAATTAAAACCTGTCTTCGGTGAGAAGTTCAATTAATAACTAAATGTCGTAAACCGATCGCGCATCGCTGGACATGTAGGTTATTATATCTACCTACTGTACCTACAAGTCGTCACTACTATAATAATGTCCTTTCAAACTATTCTGCAAAACTATACAAGTTACTTACTTACTAATTGATTTTTTAATTTATAATAATTTTATGAGAACGCCATGAAAATCTGCAAATTATCGAAATGTAAACAAGTTTAATGGTGACTATACCTAATCAAACTTTGGCAGTTATTTATTTTGTGAAGATGTCATACCTAAGTTTTGATTTTGAGTCCGTACCGTAGAATAGAGAATAGAATAGAAAACTCTTTATTGCACACCACAAGGATAATAACACATTAAAAACAAATATAAGGTTCTATAGTTAAGTACAATGGGCGGTCTTATCGCTAAAAGTGATCTCTTCCAGACAACATTAAACAACGGTGTCATAAAGACTAAATGAATAAGGAGAGGGGGTACCTACCGAATATCAATTTATTTAAGTTTGAGTACATTAACTGAAATTATAGAACCTCTTGACTTATTTGTCGTCGACTGCCCTTCCTTCCAGACACAAATAAAATAGCCGGGACAATTTAGTCGTGAAGCAATTACGAAGTAGCTAAAGGTACTGTTTGCTGTTTAAGTTTGCCCCCGCGGCTCCCCACTAGGGGTAGTTAGGGGTAGTCTGAGGGGGCTAGAGGCCTCCGGGCACAATTTAATTACCAAATGGACCGTTTTTTGTGATCTTTGAACCGTGTAAACTTGTAACGACGTGTAAAACGATCGCCGGGGTATTTTCTGTAGTGTTATGTAGAGTACCTACTTGAGGTGAGTAGGCTTTGAGCTGGGAAATAAAATTTTGTGAAAGGTCAAAAAAAGAACCAATAATAGGTAAGTAGGTATTAACTTAACGCATTAATGATACTAACTCTATCACTGTTGACGGAGAGTTATGAAAAGTTAGTACCTCCTGCTAAAATACTGGAAAACTATATTTTTAAGCAAGTAGGTAGGTACATACCTACCTAGATATTTTATATCACTATAATTATCACAAAAAACATTTATTCTCGCCCATAAGTCAACATAAATCAATCTGTTGCTGGGACACAACCAATTATGTTTTGATTGGTGCTGTAGGTAGGTACCCCATGTTCTTACTGAAAAATAAATGTAAGTAATAGGTAAGCGAAAATGTTCATTATACTCGTACCTACCTCTTGTACTTCCCCCTCATCTTTGTCCGTTCCTAACAATGGTAATGTAACAAAAAACCTTCATTAAAGTCGATGTCCAGTCCAGCATGTAAGGCCATCCTAACTAGCAACACAAACGTGCGTCCCTCGTTATTTTAAACAATTCGATAATGACGCCTCCCGGTCCTGTTCACCACAGACCAGCTATTAGTTGCAATAGAACTACACTGATTGTACTACAAAGGATCCTGGACCCTCTAATGAGGTTTTCCGCGGCTTTCTCAAATAAGAACAACTTTTCGATGTTTGCCCTAGGCGGTGTTTACTTAAAAGTACAACATTCGATTCGATTCTTCCTTCACCGCTAAAATAAAAGCTAGAGCAAAGAATCGCAACTTTGTTCGCCGAAGACAGACAACGTTGGCTTCGAAAATAAATACCCTCACTGTATTTCCAGCATGTAATTTTTTGTTGAGACCGTATCAAAGGACGCAACCACATGTTTTCTAAATTAAAACATTCTGCTAACAGCTTTATTTATAACTTCAAAGCAATTGGTTAATTGAGCTCAAGGATGTTTTAAAATAGTCTGAAGAGCTAATTCATGAGACAATATGACCACTTTACGTTTTGAAAGATAAACAAATAAAGGCGGTGCCGTAGCAGGCATGCAAATCCCAAGCGTCGATAGAGGCGGCGCGGCATCCTCATGCAAATATAGCACCTATCTGTATGTAGATGTCACATCATACCAGCGAATCAAACGGCGCTGTAGGAAAACGCGACTTTAAAATAGTATCACGAGTCTGCAGTGCGCAAGACCGTACGCAAATCGCGGGCCAATCACGTCGCTTCCCGAGCCGTATGTAAATGTTCTATATTCAAATCAGTTTAAAATCAGAATGCCTTTATTGCGCATGCACGCGCCATGGCTTTTTATTGGCGCTTTGCATAAAGGGTTCGCGCGTGTGGCTTTAAAAAACAGGGGTCGTATCACTGTTAGGGTTGCAACCCTTCCACAACCCTTTTTCAGATGCAGCTGTTTTTTAGTCGGCACGCGAAGTTGGAGTTTGACGCGTGTTTTGAGATGACGTGTCTTTGTGCCGTGTGCCGTTACAATAATTTTGGAGTGTGTGATGTGTGTGAGTGTCGAATAAAAAAGGTGCACACCTGGTGTTGCCTGTGCCCTGTTGCAAAAAATGCATTGTTGTCGTCCTGCATCCGGATAGCGAAGTATTATCAAATTAATAAGTCTCGATACGGATGTCTAATTTATCCCCAACTCACGCAGAGTAGGTGAGCAGTATTTTTTAGCAATTTATTTAATTTATATTAAATGTCACAGTTTGTTAGTAGATGTAAGTAGATGTTTCTAATTGATTTGTTTGATTGAAGCGAAATAACATCAATCTATTAGATGTTTGTTGAGAAAGGCGCGGACGGGCGCGCGCGCGGGTGCGGCTTGCAAATATGTGTTCTGTCTCAACTCAACATGACATGACACCGTGCGATGTGACGCGACAGTGACAGTGGTGTCCGTCACATTGACATGACGTCGGCAATTACCTAATGCACAATATCGTGTGTCGCGTGAGAAGCGCTTTGTGATCGCAGCTACCTTTATAAAGTGTGGGTTTATTTTATGAATTAGTTGTCATCCGCTACGCCCGCTGTGCCCCACCCCATTCGTCTCATACGTTTGCCTGCGCTGTACTTTTTAATTTATCGAATAAAAAGCGTTATCTGATTATTATTTCATGTTACGAACTATATAAACTCCTGAGTTTCACTAAAATCTAGCTGTTGCTGCACGATTAAACTACTAATATTTATTAACCATGCAAATATACAAACTTTCGCATAACACTTTGTTCATCGTGCCAATGTCGAATCGTGCGAGCGAGAGGAATATTAGGTCTTGTCAACGCCTTAAGAAAGGTGTTGAAAGTGTTTAAATACTTTTAGACACATACAGCCGGCAAATCAGTTGCTATTTCAGCCTTTACTTCAAGTTAGATAGATAATAGCAAGTGACTTGACGACCGATTAGCTTTGATCGAGCTTTCAGACCGACGCGACGGTTAGCTTTTTACATTTTCAATAACATTCGTTTACCGTTTATTCCTATCCCCTCTTCTTCCTTCTATTGAAACATTTTATACTAAGAAAATAACAAAATTGGTAAAATAGCTAAGAACCCGACATTGCCGCTTCTGTTGATATTCGAGGAAGCATATCGCACAGAATAAATATTGGTGTGCGGTAATGTGGCCACGGGTGGAGAGCCGATGACAGAATGCCGTCAAAAGCACAGCTAGCGGAGGAAATGAAACTTCCGTCTCGTGGGACTGCTAGAGTGGACTTGTATTATAGTTGAAAGCTTTGACTTGCTTTGTGTAATCTAGGCAAGCCTAAGGGGTTTTGTGTTAGATGCAAGTCTTAAATTTTTGAGGCTAAATCACTCCGTAATGGCTGCAACGATTTGGATGAAGCTAAATACAAATTTATTCAGAAAAAAAGCGTTTCTTTTCTAAATTGGTTACCATAGATACAAGCCTGTTTGGCGGGAGGCTGAATACAATATAATTAATTAATTAACATTACTAATTATAAACTACAAAAATGTATAAGTGCATTAGCAGAGCAAAAAAGACACAAAATTTTTATTTACTCTACGCGGGCGTTTTATATTTGAACTAGCTGATCCCGCGGCTTTGCTCGCGCTCGTTTACTTTGAAAATCTCATACAAACTTTCATCCCCTATTTTATCCCCTTGGGGGTAGAATTGATCAAAATCCTTTCTTAGCGGATGCCTACGTCATAACATCTACCTGCATGCCAAATTTCAGCCCGATCCCTCCAGTGGTTTGGGCTGTGCGTTGATAGATCACTATGTCAGTCAGTCAGTCAGTCAGTCAGTCACCTTTGAGTTATATATATTTAGATAGATGCACAAAACAATGATTGTTTGGGATGAATATTATAATTATTGTAGATCGTATGTATGCAAGTGATAAGCCGTTTAGAAGCACTTCTTCTTCTCGTGTCTCTTATCGTGTCACTAGTTTCTTTCGAAACAGTGTGGTGAAAGGATTTTAAGTGCGCCTCAAGAGGCTCCTTTCGAGCACTTATGACTTTAGAAGCACTGTGTACTTTTGAAAATGAATTTGAGATTATTAACTTACCTACTAGTATGCACGTACCGTATACAGAGCGAAACTATTTTAGATTTATTATTTTGTTTCCTTGCTAGGTAACTATGTATCCTTTATGTTGTTACATCACAAACATAACATTTTGCTATATTACCTACTTTAGATTTAGATTTAGATTTATTTATTGCCAACATGTACATACATCAGTTATATTATAGCTTAGGTCTAAGGTAGCTAATAAGCGAGTACATGTACCCTGTAGGGCGCTGCAATCTATGTAGAAATAAGGTAGGTACAATAATTCATTAATAGGTACTACTTGACTATAGGTACTATAATAGGTAGGTAGGCCCATAGTATACAATAGCATAATGGCATGCAGCTACAAAAAAAGTAATAAGCTTACTAATAATACTTGCAACTGATACAGGACAAATATTTCCGTTTTTTGCGCTATTTGCCCTCACTCGCGCTGTTTGCTGAAATGTTTTGAGGCTCGGGTTTCGCGGTGTGGGTTTCAGCCACGGCTTCAGTGGTTATGGACAATCCATTATAGAGATTGCTCCATTCGCATTGTTTCAGTCCAATATGTATTCCATTACAGTAATTATTTTAAGGGTCCAAAATTTTGTGCTATTTAAAGATCTCTGTCATCTAATGATGACACATTTAAGGGAATAATACCAAAACTACTTATTAATAAGGTTAAAAAAAACCCATATTTTCAAATATTCGTAGGTAATGGTCATACTTTGGTCTTTTTTTGGACAATGTTTTCACCATGGTTTAATTGATTATGTAAGTAGGTACTTTTACAAATGTAATATGAAATTGTTCTCAAAGTCCTTGTGTTTTATGCCCGTCGTGGAGCTGTCGGTAGTTTGAATATTTCGTCAGTTGGCCGCAGACAAGCAGACGCCTATCCGCTTCATCGCCGTCCAATGCCTCATTCTTATTCACGGGAAACAATAAAATTACACATTCAAACGAAGCTACCTCGTTGTGTGCTCGTTTATTACATCCCCCACCCCCCCCCCCCCCAACCCCCCGGGTAAGGCGAGGGGAGCAACCCTTTCCTCGGGGCTGCCATCCATCAGCGGGCGACTAGCGAAATGTATTTTAATCCACTAGCCCGCGCCGGCTCGCTTCATGAAACGTGAAAAATGATCCCGGTGCCGTAGAATAGCGAATAGTCTCCAAACTCACACATTCATGAAATACAGAGTGTGTGGAAGTTTATTGGATGGTTATGGTCTTTTATAAATGTTAAGAAAGAGCTAAATGACATCGGTAGAATTCATAATTAAATTTCAATTTCAATAGCCTTTATTTAACAACTTACACTAACATGTATAACTTATCTAATCTAAATACTATTATTCTATGGCAACGGTAGTGTTGAGGTTGTTTTGCTTTTCAGCATAGGCCTCCCGCAGGCTCTTCCAAAGTTCGCGATCGCGAGCTTTCCTTCTCCAAAGTGCACCAGCTGCTTCTTTGAGGTCGTCCTCCCATCTTCGAAATGGTCTTCCTCTCACTCTTCAGAATTCATAATAAGTTAAATGGTACAAGTATACAATAAAATCACAAGGATCAACTTTGGTAGGTAATTTCTGTAATTTTCATCGGATGTGTCTTTGTTTAAGATAAGATAACACAAAACATTAGGCGAACTTAATGCTAATTAGCATTTTCTTCCAGTTAACCTTTGGGTTTTGTGGAGAGTTGTTTATTTGAGGAGGCAACTAAATATTTCGATAGTCGAGTCATGCTGCCAAGGTCCTGAAATAAACAAAGCTAACTGACAATTGTCTATTTTTGTAAGAATTCATATTTTCTCAGAACGTTTAAGGCAACATTATTTTCCGGCGTGCTTGTCAAAGCGTCAGTTAAACTCACAGCTCATAAGTTCCCCCGGGAGTTGAGATTTCCTCCGCTTAGCGGGATCATTAATCATACAAATTGTTGCACGTCTCCAAGCTATTCAAGCTCCGATGGAGCCGGTCATCGCTGGCTTTTCATTTCACCGGCGTTCTACCAATCTGCGGAAAAACGTTCAACTTTTCAGGGATGAATGCGTGACTGATGAAGGCTATACAAATGAACTGAAAAGTCAGATTAAGGAAGCTTTGAAAGAGCGGCGAGAGTTTCGACCCTTAACTTGTACAGAGCTGAATTTTGGCTGCAGGCGATACCATTCTCTGAATGACGGTTTGAATCTTGCCATGAAATTGTTAATCTAAAACCAGGTTTTTTATGTCTGAAGCATTTACATTTTGAACCTTATTTGCAGGAGACCGTCTCGGCCGAGCCTGCTCTCGATAAAGACATTGAAATAAAAGTTGAAGACTTTATTCATGTTATTCGTCGGAAGATATGCAATAACCCAGCGGGGCGCGGCGACGGGTGCCTTTATAATCATGACCCTCGCATAATAATAACATTGAATGTTTTATTGCAAGATATCTGCTGGATTACTAAAACATCTGTCCCGGAAAATTCACTCTCGCCGTTTATCGCGTCCTCGAGGGTAGATACGAAAAAACTGCAATAACGCGGTGTCATAACAAAGACGCGCCGCCGGCCGATAATACTATGATTAATACGCGACGTTATCTTGAGAGTGCAGGCCTCGCCCGCCCTAAGGAAACCGCGCAGCCTCCCGCTCCGGAACGTCCCAAGTCGCCGTCCTCCTCGACCACCTTATTCCGCGCGGGGTAGAGGCGAGTCTCTTTCCAAATCCGATCTGTTTAAGGTATTCTCGAGACCCAACATAAGAGTTACGGATTTCGCATAATGCATATTATATTCGTGAGGGAGGCTCGGAGGGAGTCGGTCCATCGGTGAGAGGGGGGGGGGAGGGTGGAGGGGCGAGGGGGGTAGGAGGTCCGCGTGACCGCACGTCTCGTGCAAGCGACAAGCTCTCAACATTTTTTTATTATTATTGCGCTTCGATGGAATTTATTCCGGCGAGGGTCGGTAATAGAATAGCGGGCATGCTCGTTTGCCCTTTATAGCGATTTTGAATATGATTTTAAATCACATAATGGAGTGTGTGAGCCTTTTTACAGTTATTTTAGGGGTATCTTAGGGTGCGGACTGCGTCGCGTATGTTCGTAGCGCGGAGCCTGGTAGCTGGAAGTGTAATTAGCGGATATAATAATTAAGTTTCTCGCGTCGTCGGCCACAGATTAATTGGTCGGCAATAAGCGATGTTAATCTTAGCTTTCAGCAGCAGGTGTGGTGGCCGCATTATCAATTAATTGTGGAGCCATCTCGGGCCGAGGGGATGCGGGGTGTAATTATACAGCTCCCTCCCTTCCCTTCCCCCCCTCCCCCCGCCACCCACCCGCCTCGCTGTCATATGCACTAACGTTTATGTTAATAGTTGTTGACAGAGTATTGTGGTATGCCGTGGTCACGCTTCTGTCGTTTTGTCTGAAGATTGATCGTTTATTTTTATAGATTGATGTGCTGTATCAACCCCAATAAGAAACCATAGTAAGATTTAGGATTCTGTAACATTTAAGAGCCTAAAAAATCAGCAAAAAATTCTAGCAATTCAATATATTTACATAAAATTTTCAATACAATTTATGTTCATAGGCAAGCGAAGTCTATTTAGAGTGGCAATGATTTGATATGATTGAATTACAAAGAAACATTAAGCAACATGACGGCATTCACAGCTCTGTCGGTAGTATAGTTCTGCCTTTTGCGCCGTAGGCCGTGGGTTCGATTCCCACCGACAACAAAATTAAATGTTTGTGTGATGAACTTAGACATTTATGTTTGTTCTCTGTCTGGGTGCAATTATATATTGTAAGAATGTATTGCCTCACTGACTGACTGCCTCAGTGGCGCAGCGGGCGAGAGTCCGCCTGCGACGCAAGAGGTTGCGGGTTCGATTCCCGCCTCGGAACAAATTTGTGTACGATCTGCAGAAATTTGTTCCGTTGGTCTGGATGTTTTATATGTATAATAAAAAATATCTATCTATGTAAGTATATAATGTATTAAATATATCAGTCATCTAGTACCTATAACACAAGCTTTGAGTAGCTTACTTTGGGGCTAGATGGTGCTGTGTGGATGGTTCAGCATTTTTTTTTTTTTTTATTTATTTATTTATTTACAAAAAAAAATGTGATGTGATTATATAATATCAGCTATCTGGTTCCCGTATCACAAGCTTTGTCTTAGTTTGGGGCTACATAGTACTGTATGGAAAAACCAGCAATATTTATTTATTTTATTAAAATACAGACATTAACGTTAGGCCTATATTTGATTAGATTATAGATTAATTTTTTTTTGTTTGATTTGTTCCAGAAATGTTATCTTCAAATGACAATCCGAAGACACACAAGGATCGCGGGACGTCGGTGGATGGAGAGGGATCACAATTTCTTTTCCTGAAAACTCATAGAGGAAGCATAATATGATGATGATGGTGATGCTGAATGGCAACCAACATCAAAGCATGAACACAACTGATCGACACAGAATACAAGTCCATATAACATGTAAGTATTTATGGATAAACGACCAGCACTCATATACCATAAGTTTGTCAACATCTTTAAATTGTCACTTTTCTTGTCCAGATGCAGGTGCTGATGGAGCATTCGTCGAACCCAAGGCAGAAGAAGTACTGACAGGATGCTTCAAACACAATTGAGGTAAGAGTTATAAAACAAATATCCTACTAATATTATAAATGCGAAAGTTTGTAAGTATGGATGGATGGATGTTTGTTACTTTATAACTCGAGAACGGCTGAACGGATCTAGGTGAAAATTAGTACAGATATATTATTATATTATAGTCTGGAATAACACATACGCCACTTTTTAACCCGTGGGAATACCGGGATTTAAAACTACGCGGGTGAAACCGCAGGGCGCTACTAGTTGTTACATATAATCGAAACTCATTTGATTAAAATATTCTAAGTTTTAAATCCACAAGGCTCATTTCGAATAAATAATAAATATTGGTGAACTTTCAATACAGCACTATCTACGAGTAGCCCCAAACTAAGTCAAAGCTTGTGGTATGGGAACCAGATAGCCAGATAGCTACTTATATATTTTTTGTAAATACATACTTATATATAACACCCAGACAGAGAACAAACATATAGTTCATCACACAAATGTTTGTTCTCTGTGGGAATCGAACCCACGACCTTCGGCGCAGAAGGTAAAGCTACTACTAACTGGCTATGAAGGCTGTCAAAGTAATAAGTAGTCTGAATAAGTACTTTAAAACTAAATATTACAAGTCGTGATAAATCTATTTTTTGGTTTATTTCAGCGTAGAGGTGCTACGAGACGTAGCTACGAGTACGTAGCGCTTACTACGGCTACGCTACTCATTATCGCTACGTCGCGTCGGTGTCTTTACTCACATGTAAGCAATCTTATTTTTTATAGTGTTTTGGTAATAGTAAAGTACTCGTAGAATAGTTTGAATGGCTTTAAAATCAACGTGTTGTTAGAGTGTGCAATGTTCCTTTGATTTGCTATCATTATACGAGTATAACAAAATATCGTTTTACAGTTTCATAAGCGGTATTCGGTTTCATAGCAATATCATCTGGATAGTGTAAGTTATTTCTTTTGTGAAAATAATAATTCAGTTACAAATGTCCCACCCGATGCAATATTAATATCCTAAAGAGTTGTCGTTCAATGCCTTCCGATGCCGTATAGTTAAGACGTGCACTACTCGTTCATCTTTTCTTCGCTCTCCGAGTGTGTGTAATGTCGCCTACCGCTCTCGCACAAAACGACCAGCGTACGCAGACCCGTCCTTCTGTATTCTCCTCCGCGCAATGCTCCCAGCTACATTGTGTCGAGGAAGGGAGATGGCTCCTCTTATGCTGGTAATGGATCGTACATATTTCTGCAATTGATTAGGCGGGGGCGGTTGCCATGGTGACGGGTTGCAGCGGCCCCTCCCCCCCGCCCCTCCGCTCGCGTCCCCCGCCGCCGCCCCCTCGGCCGCGACATCTCATTGTACCGCTAAACGTGCCGTCATATCGGCAGATTTGGCTAGTTGTGTTAACTTGTGTTCGATTAGAACTCCTGTATGCTTCTGTGTTTTTGATATTGCAATGGTCGTGTACTTAACGCTGAGATATCTACAAACATTTTTAATTTTTTTCTGTCATTTTAAATTATTGGTAGACATGTATATTTAACATATTCTAGCCCCAAACTTGCTCTATGGGAACCAGTTTTGTAGATATTTATTTATTGGTGCTAGAATAGGTCATTAGGTCTCTAAGTCAAACAACTATTCCGTTTTTAAAACTGATAATTATGGCAACCCGACCTGCGGCTCGATTACGCTAATGTCTGGCTATCGAGATGTCTTTCAGTTTGGCATTTGATTTCCATTCATCCTATACAATTGTTATTACACTATGGAAATCGAATGTTTAACTGAACCCATCTCGCCGATTGTCACAATAGCCCCCTCAGGCAGTGGGTAAAAATAACAAAAAGTGTCTACACAATCCCCGTAATTGCAAGTCTCGAAAACTACATTCAAGGAAATAGAACCGATAGGTACATTCCAAAGAATGCAATAAAACATACCTAATGAATCTTGCCAAGGTAGCTGTGTTGTAGCACACAAATACTTTGAGCGGATATTTTCAATCTACCCGCAACTGGCGAATACCTGCCATTAATTGGCAACGCCAATCGGCGTTGTCTAAATCTTTCGACCCTTTATTTAAACATGGTTCCACGTTCTGTTCTTCTAAATCCATGCAGTATTTGTAATATATTTTTTCTTTATGGAAAAACGATAGAAGTACTTAGCAGATAATCTAATTGAAACAGTAATTAACCCCGTTAAAAAAGAAACATGTTCTATTATCAATTATCTTCTTATAAAAAGTTCTGATAAAAATACAAAGTACAAATCTCTATTACCTCTACTCTACCTACGGCTCATCTCTACTCTACCTACGGCTCATCTCTACTCTACCTACGGCTCATCTCTACTCTACCTACGGCTCATCTCTACTCTACCTACGGCTCATCTCTACTCTACCTACGGCTCATCTCTACTCTACCTACGGCTCATCTCTACTCTACCTACGGCTCATCTCTACTCTACCTACGGCTCATCTCTACTCTACCTACGGCTCATCTCTACTCTACCTACGGCTCATCTCTACTCTACCTACGGCTCATCTCTACTCTACCTACGGCTCATCTCTACTCTACCTACGGCTCATCTCTACTCTACCTACGGCTCATCTCTACTCTACCTACGGCTCATCTCTACTCTACCTACGGCTCATCTCTACTCTACCTACGGCTCATCTCTACTCTACCTACGGCTCATCTCTACTCTACCTACGGCTCATCTCTACTCTACCTACGGCTCATCTCTACTCTACCTACGGCTCATCTCTACTCTACCTACGGCTCATCTCTACTCTACCTACGGCTCATCTCTACTCTACCTACGGCTCATCTCTACTCTACCTACGGCTCCGGCAAAACTTTGATGTCCAGCAGTAACCTCGTCAGGCTGATGATGTGTGTTTGTATGAGATAACTAAAAGTACTTGTAAGTCGTTAGCTTTGAATGAATGGATGAATGAAAATGCAAATGAAACACGGAATAACAACTAGAGATATATACAATGGGCGGTCTTATCGCTAACAAGCGATCTCTTCCAGACGCGTAGCTCTTAGCTTTGTACTGTCGTATGCAATTTCAAAGGCAAAGTGCGAGAGGATACGTCGTTGTGGGGGCGATGCGCCATCCAGTTTCAAGTTAATTTCGCCGACGCTAATCCCGAGCCTAATTATTGCCCCCACAGCCTCCCGGCTTAGTTTAATTGATTTCGCTAGGTGGCGTCTACAGGCGTCCTGCCCAGAGACTTTACTACAGCTCTTGGTTCTACGTTTTTTAATATATTTGCGAGTGCTCGCTCGGTTTTCACTTTCAATTTTGCTCGCAAATGCATGGTTTAGACATTTCTTTAACTACAAGAAACTGATTATCTGTGATTATGGATAATCTAAACTAAAATACTAGTGAAAGAATTTCTATTTCTGTGTGTTTGTAACGCATACACTCAAATACTACTAGTCCGATTAAAAAAACTCTTCCACCATTAGAATGCTACTTTATCCTTGAGTAACATAGGCTATATTGTAATGTTTTAATTTATTAGTAGGAATATGTAATGTTAATTGAATTTTTAATTTGCTTAATTTACAGTACTTTCGGATATATTATTAAATTCCTCTATCTTATGGAAACTTTAATATCTCATAATCTCTATCGGTCGTATCCCACGAAGCCAATGATAAAAGTTTTAAAATTGATTCTGAAGTACTAAGTCTTGATACTTGAAGCCCGCCGGACTCATATTAAATCATAAAGCCGTATTGATTCATATTAAAAAGCTAATAAACGTATATTTAATAAACTTTACGTTGCATAGACTCGCGACGCGACGGCGCGCGGGCAGCACATCCTTAGACGGATAATCAACAACATCACCGTCTTCAGTGCAAAAAGAAAACGCATTATTCGTACCTATAGAAATTAAAAACAATTGAGTTGAGCTTTTCGGATCATGCACGGTTGCCTTGAAAAATCTACCAAAGATGAGCCTTTTCTATCACTCAACTAAAATAAAAAACGCAACTATAAATAATTCATAATCATTTATTAGGAAAATAGGTAATAATTATAGGTATTTAAATATTTAGTTTGAAATGAAATGAAATTTATTTATTTGCCTGAAGAATAGTAAGTTATTTTGGTCACACAAACTTCGTCGATAACCGACATGCAACATTGTTTGTCAAAAAGCCTGAAGGAAAGTTCTGTATGCAAATCGAATAGGCTATAGACATAATATGTACTATATAGATATTTTATGTAGAGGTAGACACAATGTAATACATATTACATTACGCTATTATTACATAAACTGACTATATTTCGTGGCCTGAAAGACGGATGTTATACAACACTAGACGCGGCATGTGGCTTTGCTCGCTTTAAGAGCGCTAAAATTTATGATATCGGTTTATGAAACATTTTACGTCGTCTGTGTCACCGTAAAATCTTTATCCTATCTATGGCGCAATTTAAATGTGGCATTTTACTAACTTACGCAACGTTTATCGCGGTTTCCGTATTAATGGGTGAGAATGAAGCATAGTATGTATGGAAGGCAGTGATTTGATCACCAAGGTCATATAAACCTCAAAAAGTACCGTAAAGAACTACCTAATAAGTTTATGATTCGGTCATTCTAAATGCTAAGCCTTTTGCGCACATCTGACACTTTCCAAAATGACCGGAATTAATTCAGAAATAGCAAACTATTTGCTAAACGATAAAAATATTTAAGAATAAACAAGTATCTATCACACCCCAAGATCAATAACACCACTTGTTTAAAGGGGTGGATATTTAACATAAAAATAAATAACCTAATCGCTGTCAGATCTTTCAACCCCTTAGCTATATTAAGGGGTTGAAATTGTGTTTTACATACCATTAAAAAACGTAGCCATTCACGCATTGAGTAGAATATTCTTAATTCGTGAATCCATAGCACCCCATCCATAATGCATGTCGCTGCATACATTGTGCCGGTCGACGCCACCCTGCGGCCTGCAGTGCACCCTCGGAATACATTAGTATTTGCATAAGCTGATGAGAGGGTGCTCATTATGCCACGCCGGCCGGGGGATGAAATATTTGTTTTGGGGTAGTTTCGGAGATGTTTCGTGTTGATGACTCATCCGTCTGGGAACTGATGTACATTGTTGTCTATGTTTTCGTTTGGTTTATTTCTTACATATAATTTGGAATTACTCTATAGACTTCCGAAAAAAATATTGAGGAGTTTGTACTATAGCTACCGTGTGCAATGCCACAGTGCTCTCAAACATCGCGAGGATACAACTAAGTATTCTTACAGCGGTGATGGGTTTGCAGACTGGCACAGATTGAAGCAAGCCCGTATGGAATATTAATAACCGCAAAAAGCGTATGTTTCAAACGTATCATTTGGACTTGCCTTTGAATCTTGAGTTGGTTCTTGTAGTAAACGTTTCTAATATAAAGTATGTAGGTACTAGCTCTTCGATAAGTCAGCATTCAATTCTTAGCTACGTTTGATCATATACCACACTATTCACACGTCATATTAATGGATGGAGAATGCTTACCTAATACAGTTAATCCAAAAGATGGATGGATTATGATGTGAGGAGTGCCTACTTACTGAGATTTAAAACTGTATTTTGTGCCCACTCCGTATTAAGGCGGCAAGGGCAGAAATATTATGATGATTCTAAAGAAATAAAATTCTGAAATTCAGTTCTGCATGTGTGTGCATGGTATTTTTCTCTTTCAATGTCTACGTCGGGTCTTTGAAAGAGAGGTCACTAACCTAATCGCCACTTGCTCTTTGTTACTGGTACTGCCATGAACAAAGATTATAGTTGACTAGTTAGCGGCATAAGTGAGACTGAAAAACACAGTAAACTCGCAATCAGAGCGAAAACGTTTAGCAAATCCTAGCCAAGTAACCAAACATCGAGTGTGCAAAACTATTCATACAAAAGCGAAAACAATTTGCAAAACGACGTCTCGAGCCAAACGAAGCTCATTCCCCCCTCGCTGCCTCCCCCCGCACCCCTTGAGTCCCCCTCCAGGGGTTCGTAATTAACCGGCGCGCGGCACTTCGCTCCCTGTTACGGTAGGTCCGGTCAAAGCGACCGATGAGTACGGAGATATTGATATTGCCGCAATTCTGACTCATTAGCTCGAGATTTCTTGAAGATCAAGGATTCTTGTTGACGTTTCATTCACAATACATTTGATACATTAGTACCTGAGTTTCTTTTGCTGTGTTCTCTTGATGTGTTTATATGTAATAGGTGCGTTGATTAGTGACCAGTTGACATTATGGCACTTAATACGCATTTTTCGTCACTGTTTAAAAGAGTGTAAAAATTGGATTATCGTCTTAAATTGTGAACGCCAAAATTTAGATGTTTGTGATTTTAGCATGACATGCATGGATGGATGGTAGCTCATGACTCACAAAAGTTTAATGTTACGCCACCAAGTAACAACTAAATATACCTAGTACCTAGAAATGTAATAAAAACTATAAAAGCTGCCACGTTATTGAAAACGTTGACATTTCAAGAACAAAGGTCGGTTTCCACGTGATTTAACTTCGTTTAGCAGAACATTCGAAGGCGTTGACCAGCGCCGGGAGACGCGCGTCCCTCCGGCCGCCAATAGAACAAAGGCTCGGGGGTCCAATTTAAAAGTAGCGCCTATTTCACCGTGTAATCGTTAGTCGGTAAAGCCGTGATGTATTGCAGTTTGTGTGTTACTTGTACCTTCAATATGACTCTGAAGATCTATCGAAATTCTTATAAGTACGTCGACACTAAAATCTTAAACCCCCCTATCTAACTAGATAGGTGAAAATATAGAGTCAATATATATGATACTATGCATTTCTATTTATTTGAGCACGACTAAGGGTAAATTATTGTGATTTGAGGGCCTTTGTTTGTCTGAAGGCGCGTCTGCAATCAAGTGCTCTGATTTCATTGTGTTACAAATGCTGATAATTCTGGTATACATAGTTAATTTCTTAAGTTATTATTGTACTAGTTGTGCCCCAACGGTAATCCTACGGGATAGAAGAGTAACAAACATCCATCTATCCATCCATGTATCCATCCATACTTACAAACTTTCGCGTTTACTTGTATAATAGTAGTAGGATAGGATGTTCTGTCAAATGTAAAATTAAGTAAAATCATAAAAGTTTTTAATTTTAGTATAATTCTTGCTATTATCATTGAATACTTTTATCTTCGAATACTAAAAAATAATTATAAAGCTGCTTACTTATGTATAAACTTTGTACAATTTAAATCATTATTTTATATTAACTATCACTGTGTGTGTGTTGTTTGTGATTTTTACAAGTAACGCGACGATTAGTGTACGAGTATGCTCTCTAACTTAAGCAAGCAGTTAGAGATGATTCGACCGTCAAATAACCACATAGTAACGTTCCACACAAAAATGCTTACGTACAAAACAGCAAGGAAAACTCACATTCGCCAACCATTAAGATCAAGAAAGTAGTTCTTGAACAAAATTTGAAACTTACAAATGTAATGTCGTTACTGTGCACACGACACTTGAAGGCTGTAGGGAGAAACAGGGAGATGGGGGAAAGGGGGTTTCCCAGCCAATATTATACGGGCGTAGTTAGCGCACTGATATTAAGAATTCCACAGCCTGTAGAGCGGGGAGCAGTTCCGTTTACTTTGTTTTAAATGATTCATTTTTATTTATCGGTACCATAGCTGATGCAAATTATAGGCATATTTTTTCTAAAGCACTGTGTTCTTGCTTGCCTACCAACTAATTTTCTGTAATGAAAGATTACACACATACACACATATACACTCGCATACACACACACACACATGTTACTCCTTACACACATCTCACACAATCACACACCATGCTTAGACTCGAGACTGGCGTCAATCCACACATAAAAAACACACACTTACGACCTTTGCTGAACATCACACACCTGACACACACACATACACACATACTCACTTATACGCAATTTTAAAAGAATATTTAGTTTTGTACTTTAACATAAGAGCTAAATCTTTTAACATTTACCTATTTTAAATTTAGGATAAACATTATAATATAACTTAGCAATAGTTACAACTTAGTCTCTATATAATAATTACGGAAGAGCGGGATCTCCTAACACAGGTATACATTTACTTAAAAGGAGATCTCAAACCCATAAAATGTAAACATAGATTAAGTTACTGAATAAAACAATTTGAATTTGAAATGTCGGTTTTTATAAGATGAGAAGCTATCTAGGTATCTATCAAACAATAGCAGTAGACGAAGAAGTTGCATTTGAAAGAAAGCGTAAATTTTTCGTAGCTTGTATTTTAGATAAAAAAAATGGATATCCAATATAATGTGAATATTTGGTAAAGTTTCAATAAATCCGTAGTTCAGGTAAGATTGGATAGAAGTTAAACGTGGATATCGCAAAATCTCAGTTCGGAGGGAACCACTAGTGACTTTAATTGACATGATAGTATGAAAGTATTCTACAGAAGGTGCTTCCAGCACTACTCTACAATCCGAGATTGGAGCGGAGGCACAAAGTTGGTAATTGAAAAATCTTTCCGGTCACCCCCTCTCTTCTACCCCGCCTCTCCCCATACAAATTAAACTTCGATATAATTACACAAAGTTACGTGTAAATGGAATTGCGTCTTTAGAGAGCTTCGGATATGATTTTGGATAGTTTCTGCAGAATTGCAAGTTTGAGTTGCTTTGCGGTTTTAAACGATATCGAATTGAATTAGGTTTGTGCGTCGGTATATCATTATTGTTATCACTATCTCCGCTTTTACTTATTATTAACGCATACAAGATAAAACTTTGTAGATCATGAAAACTTTTTGTCCGCACTAGGAATCGAACCTCACCTTTCATCTCTCAGCCGGCCAGTCCACCGCCACATCACAGTGTTCGTTTAGTAATATACTCGCAAGGTAAACGAAATCGATAGCCAGTGACTTTATAAAATAAACAGATAAAATTATCTAAACAAAGGCTTGTATTTTCCACCCCTATGAGGCGAGTACCCCACCCCCAGGGCGGCGGCCATTCGTCAGGCTGCGCAGAAATGTTTCCATTTTATTTCATAAATAAAGAGCGATATTGCTCGCTCGCTGTAATGAGCACCTACCTACCCACCGCGCGATGGAAGCTCTTCCTCGCACTTGTTCCTTTTGTTTCACTATAGTCTGGTTGCATTATTGGTGCATGCTAGGATCACAAGTTTTACACATATCATCAAGTAATATCAGCAATATTTTTAACCATTTCAAGTCAAAATTAAAAAGTTTTATATGATAGTGTAAACTGCTTAACTTGTCTAAGTTATCAAGGAATCATTAGAAATGAAATTACATTTATTTTGCTTTGTTTGTCTAATCATCGAATTAGGCATAATGTAGTCATCATTTTTTTATGTAGATGCTGTTTGCCTGGCGGTGCCTCGCGGTAGCCTTTGTAAATAAGACTGCTATTGTTATCGTCACCGTGCTTTGGAGAGCATGTTAAGCGATTGCTGCCGCCTATAGCAATGGCTAAGCTATAACGGACACCTTAGAGCGGCCTAGTAACTCCGTCAACGAAGCTTCCCCACTTGTTCGTAAGAAGTTAAGTTTTACTCGACTGCCCGGAGCAAAGGTAATTTTTTTCTGAAGATTTTACCATGGTAATATTGAGAATATTCGGGCGTGAAATTATTTAAAGATACAAGCAGTTACACATGAATGATTCGTTATAATGCCGATCCGGCGAAGTATTCCCCACGGCGCGTGGTTTATTGCCACCCGCCCACGCGCCGCCGCCCGCCCTCTTTTTAAAATATAATTCCAACTTTTATAGCTCTATCATATTCATACTTTATTATCGGATGGATTTTATGGCCATTTTCAAATATTCATTCTTACGTTGGTGTTATGATTTTCTAGGTAAGCAGAAGTAGATGGAATAGTGTATTTTGCATTTAGTGTTTATAAAATTCATTATTTGAGTTGCACCAGATATCATATGTAGCATGCAACAATACCACATGACACTACAGATTGAAGCTGTGAAACAATGGCTGACGTTGACATTGTACTCAATTCCTATATAATCTGTAATTTTAATTTGTTTTAACATTGTTAATTATTATTTTTTATTCATTTCCAATAATTCTAGACTTGTTTTACTACATATTTATTTTAATGTTTGTTTGCTTAGCAGATCTGGAGACTCGAAACTACTCACCAACCATCTTATTTTGTAAAACCCAGATACACGAACAATAAATGATTTGATTTGATTGATGAACTATACATAAATAATTATTATAATGGTCTACGCTACGTGAGATTTTTTTATCGATATGACACATCTGTACCTTGACCTTTTTACTACAACAATGCACGCTCGTGTTTAAACTTAACTTAGATCTGGGTCCTTAGAATAGAAGGCTTAGGTAAATAACAATAGTCTAAAAATTGTCTTGCATGTACGTTTTAGTTTTAACGAACGCGTCCCTCAACCTATACTTGGATCTATATAAGAGCATTATAGCATTGTTTTATTCTAAGAAGTAAAGCGTCCGGACCACATTCGAGATCGGTTGTAAGAACCCCCAAAAAACAAGCATTACGAAATTCGACAACTTGAATAACTTGAAAGCTTTAAATAAAAGAAAACATTTTCCCATCGAGCAGCCCTTCACAAATCGCATGTTCACTTATTTGAACCCCATTCAAAGGCAAATGGAAAATGTTAGCCCCTCGGCGACGTCGATCGCGCTGTAAACAGCTTACTACATTCCGCGGGTGCAGCGACTCTTTAAAATTAGGTTCTTAGTCGCGAAGCCCCGCCGGCCGCCGCGGGCGACGGCTCCGACATATTGCAAACATATTCTCCGCTTGAAATTTATTGTAAATCGCGCCGGCCGAGGGATTTGAATCAGCCCCTCCGTGTCAATAAACCGAATGGACTTTGGGAATTCGCTACATTCGCACGATGTTTGTGTTGCTGCCTTCGCTTTTTCTTGCGAAAAAACCGAGGGGGGACCCTCGTCTCCCTCCCGTCCCCGCGGGTCCCTCGGGCGCTTCCGATTTTATTTATCTAAGGTTTTCCATTCCGTCGTAATTGTGTGAGTTGCGAGCTCGATTGTTGCTAAAGCGAATATTTATTTGGCTTTCGTTTGCTTTCCATTTGCCATGTCCTCGGGCGGCGGGCAGCGCCACAGCGGTCCCGCGCCTCACAGCGCCGGCCACGGCTTTGTGCCACAAATTCAATTTGCGGGGACTCAAATCAAATGTTGTCGTAAGAAATGACTTGTCGCCGACGAGTGACACTATCAAAAAATTGATCGTCGACTCACAAGCGAGCAATCATCTGCGCTATTCGGTACCGCGAGCCGGCGTAGGCCTATCCACAGAGATATTGTAAGGCACCAGTGAAGTAAATCAATTGCCAGAAAGGCTAGATGAATCATGAGCGCCATTAAATCTACATAAAGTAGGGCTGCATTGCGTGGCTCTGTGAACCAATAGCATTAGTACAATGAAACGCTGCAATCAGCATTAGCCGGAATATGTTTCGCGTAAATCTTTCACGGCGGCTTTTATGTATATCGTAAAAAACGGGCGAGTGTCCAACGAGTGAGCTATAAATACGGCTCGTAAAGGAGTGTAACGCCTGTACGGAACACTTGGCGGGTCCGCCGTTGTTAGTGCGGATGCCTGTAGGTACCGCACCCGGAGCGGACGGCTCGGAGCGCGAACTGTGCCTTTGTAACATTTGTTTGTTGAGGTCATCCCTACATGTGTTGCAACTTCATACTAAATAATATGTGTGACTGAAAACAGTAGAACCTTTTATATTATACCCTAATTTATTAACTTAGTCAAAGGTGTCTACAAAACACCGATGACGGCATGTACTACCATATAAAACGTTAATTCGACACACACAATAACTTTCTTACTCCGTCGATAAACTTATTGATTACTCTAAAGGTTAATGTTCACCTTGGAAATAAAAAGTTATAAAGCCAATATGATATTCCGTCCGGCATCAGCTAACATTTTTACAATGGACATGCATTTTATTGAGTTACTCCTGCGAGACATGAATGCAGATGATTTGCCGCCCCCGTGCGCCCCGCGCGCCCCGTGCGCCCCGTGCGCCCTGCCTGGTAATAAGAAGTGACCCCTGTGGAGTAGAGCGGTGACCCCACATCACAGCGTACTCGTATGCAACACTTCTCTGCATGACACGTTTTGCATCGTCAGCTACGAATGTCAGGCTGAATTTATTGTTCTGTTTCGGGAGAAAAATACGAACACATAAATCAATATTATTATTAAAACCAATCATGCTTTAAACTGTGTGCTAGAGTTTTTAATATGATTTTATTTCATTTTCAGAATCTATGGCACTCGGTCTTGAAGTCAGCGGCGTTTGTAGCTCGAGAAGCTGCTAAAGAATTATGAGGATGAGGTAATACTAGAGCTAGTTGTACCATACCTTCGATTATTTCTAAAAGGGACGTTTATTAGTATATTTTTTCGACAGACTTATTTAGTACTGCGCTACTTAAGCTTTACTATTAACATAATAATATCACGCACTTGGTTTGTTGAGAAAAACATCATGCGACAATCTCACTACGAATCTGTTTTCTTTTATATCTTGTTTTATAGCTAAAGGCACAGATTTCTTGCTAATAAAAATTCTCGAGAATGCCTAGAGAGAAGTTAAAAAAAGTCATCTTTAAAACTCAATATAGTGTTGATCTTACAAACAAACATCAAAGAATTACATTATAAGCGATACACAACAAACAGGACATGCCATCAGATAAAACCATCGAGACAATCATGAGATCAAATGCCATTTTGCGCGTTTACCGATATTGACTGCAATGAAACGATATAAGATGGATGTCGAGGCAGGATGGCGTCGCGAGATAGCGTCCGAATATCCACCGCCGTAGAGCCTCTATTTAGCTAACAATATCGTAACGTAGCGCACAACTTTACGGAACACGGCACTTGGATATATGGATGTGGTAAATAGGCCAAAGGTAGCTGAGTGGTCTCTCAGTCAGTACTATATCCTACTAATATTAAAAACGTGAAAGTTTGTAAGTATGGATGGATGGATGGATGTTTGTTACTCTTTCACGCCGGAACGGCTGAACGGATCTGGATGAAACTTGGCAGAGAAATACATTATAGTCTGGAATAACACATAGGCATAGGCACTTTTTACCCCGTAGGAATACCGTGATTTAAATCTGCGCGGGTGAAACTGCGGGGCGCAACTAATGTAGTATACTCTAAGGATGTCTGAGGGGTATAGTGACAGTTGGAGTACAGGCACTTGCTAGTATATGATCATTTTCCATATTTTTCAATTCATATTTCCGAAGTGTTCTGTTTCCGTACGTGACAGGTTGCAAGCCCATAACTGCACCTGAATTGACGTTAGTAGACTACTTTTACAAATCATGGAGACCACAAAGCTATCATACAATTCCATTCAAATTTGTTCTTAAAATGCCACATCTATGTTCAAAACCTTCTACCAAGCTCCAAGTCCCGCGATTGGACGCGATTTTCTCTAAGACAAAGTGTGTTATTTCTCGCGGGATTCCTCTATAGCCCCCCTCTCCACCCCCTCTCCTCTGGGGGGGACGGCGCTGGGAGGGAATGTATAGTAATATTTTTACGAGCGGTTTTATTGTGAGACACGATAAATTTGTCATCGGACGCCGAGGTACGTCTCATTCGTGTGAATCGCATATTGTCTTGAGGTGCACTAGGGGAAGGGCGGGTAAGATGGATATAGTTAGAAAAAACGCATGTAACATAGATAATCTGTGTATTAAGCTTGAACACTTTACTTAGAACAATCACTGACTTAATAAACTACCATTAGCAACAATGAGATCAATTATATCTTAAACAAATATTGTGTAACTCTTACATTTATACAAAAGTGGAAATTATCCATCTTGCCCGCCCAGGGTGGGTAAGATGGATAACCTAGGAGGGCAAGATGGATCATGGATTATACGTAGTATTCTAGTCATCACACTCATCGCAAAAGTACGAGCCATAACCCATATAGGTGGAGCAGTGCTCGTGTGTCCAATTCTGGCATCCTGAGCATTCTATCCAGTCTTCAACTATAGGTGTTTGGTGGTTCTCTGCAAACTGTGCAGAAATAAGCAGGCTCCGGTTCATCAGAGGTTTTCTTGGGCGTATTTTTCTTGTTAGGGTTTCCGAAGACCACGATCCACGTTGGGACTTTCTTTTATACGTATAAACCATCTGAAAAGACAATAACATACATTAAATTAGGTTTTACTAATGGGTGGGCAAGATGGGTATATCATAAATAACGTGATCCATCTTGCCCACTCGGCTTATGATTAACGAAAATGAAAGTATATCATCAAATAAAACTAATAGACAATAATCCATTCCAAGTAAGCATGGTCAATGGTAAACAAAGTAAAATAACAACAACACATATCAATTTACAAGAAAACAATAGAAATATTCAACTTTACTTACTTTCAAAACATCGAAAGCTTGGAACACAAAACATAAACACGCTCCTCCAACGAAAGTCGCGCGCAGGAGACGGGCGTGCACTGAGCGGGGGGACGCGGCCGGCGGCTAGGCACGCTGTTGTTATGCCGCAATCGTCAAATTTTGCTGCGTCTTCGGGATATTTCGAGTATCCATCTTGCCCACCCTATCCATCTTACCCGCCCTTCCCCTATGCGAGACAGGCTAGAGTTTTCGTTATTATTATTTTAAACTCTTTCTGAAACGTGCAATACTTTCATTAGAATCAGTATTCTAATGAAAGTATTGCACGTTTCAGACTAGTTTGGATTAGTTGTCACTGTAGAACTAACAGCTCGACAGTCATACAACTTTGTACCAAAACGAAGATAGTAATTGCGGTGTAATGCATGTTTAAAATTACTCTGATATTTAATTAACTAAATTCCATAAATAATTATAGGTACAACTTGTAATTCCGAAGAGGCTCAAAATGAAGTTAGTAATCATAAATTTAATTAAAAATACGTTTAAAGCTATTTATATTACGTTTGTGTGATACATCGTGAGCTCTCTTCCTACACAACTAATTTATTTCTCTAGATTTATTTAAAGAATTTATTAACAAGGAGTCCTCTTCGATCGCTCTATTCCATCAATAACTGCCGCTGCGCTGCCGCGCTGGTACCGGCAGTTCCCACAGCGCCGCTCCGACACTACCCGCGCGAGATTACTGTTCCGTTTGTTGCGCCTGCGCCGCACGCATACACGATGCGTCCCCCAGGGTGACCAGGCTTCTTGCCCTCTTGTCTCGTGTCATGCGTGCATTGTTGTTGAGGCCGGTTTTGCAAGTCCTCTTCTTCTTGACTTTATTCGTTATTTTGAAACAGTCTGGTGAAAGGTTTTTAAGTGCGTCTTAAACAGTACCTTTAGAGCACATTGTCATGTTTTAGGACTTTTTAAGTTCTACGAAATTCCACCGCCGCCGGTTACTTCACGATTTCCATAACCATGTGAGAATACTGGCACTGTGCCCACATATTTTTGACAGAAATACTCTGATGCACGACTGTCCAATCAATCATCCAATCAAACCACCCACTTCAATCCACTGGTTTTGACTATTTTTGTCTATTTTTATTAGTTTTAAAGTGTTATTTTATGAAAATTACATAGATTTCATGATATTCCACTTTAATAATAACTTTAGGAGGGCTAGAATAATATAAATCTTTGGATTAAAACTTAGATCTTTGTTGTCTTTGGAAAAATCTTAGAAATTCGATAAATTAATAAATATAATGAAAAGCCATGGTCACCCTACCCAAAAGTAGGATAAAATTCCCACCGTATTAGTGCTAAAGTAGGCGATAACAAGCGCAGTTACCGTCCGGCGCGTGACGCAGCGGTTCACACGCGTCCTTCCCGTGTTTCAGACGCCGCTGCTACGCACCCGCTACGCACCCGCTACGGACGCGCTACGCTGCCGCTACGGAGTCGCTACGTGACCGCTACGCGACAATCATGCAATGAATCCTCGTTAGAAGTTGTATCGGGTTAAGTAGTGTTGAATTGTAATTGTAGATAAGTGAAGTTGGTTTTGCATGGAAATGAATATTTTGTTTGGAATTTGCTTTTCATTTCTTTATGCCTTCTAAATTAGGTAGTATTTGACAATGAATATGAATGAAATCCATAAAGGGCTTAGAATGCACGAATTACGGCACTACAAATTTATTGCAAACAGTTATAATTAATTATATATCATCATATAACAATGTAATTATTCAATAAAATCGCATGGATCACTTTGAAACGTCTTAAAATTAGGTGACTCTAGGTGCCAGTTCCACGCGACCAAAGCCGAGAAGATCAGGCAACTGATGCATTCTTCTCCTTCTTTCGAGTCGATGATCAACAGTTTAATTTTGTTACAGCCACTTTGATCAATAGGCCACGTCTACGGCATTGTCCGTGCAGCTCCTCAGATCATCCATTGTGCAACTGACTGTGTGTATTTATGTAGGTACATAGGAACCTTAGTACTAATAAATATATATTAGTGTATATAACGGCAACTTTTCCTTTATTTGGTATAAGTAGCTTATCCGTTCAACAACGTTCAACGTTCTTTTAACATCCACCGTCGACGATGTTTTCAAAGAAATTAATCCATTAGTATAATTGAAAAACAAATAATGTTAAATAGTCCCTGTGGTTATTTAAAGCAGTGCGAATGACAAAGGCGTCGAGACTTGTGCAAACATTGGCTGACTTATCGGGCGATGCCGTCTCTTCATCGATTATTCAGTCTCTACATTACTCATAAATTTGTATTCTACACTCATTTAAATATGTAACTTATTGTTTTAAGACTGATCATCCACTAATAGATAGGTTTTCAAACTATTAAATATTTCTAATACTAGAACATGGGATGCCATTTGAAAACGGAGTGCAAGTACCTATTAGCTATATTAGCTATTAAAATTTACCTATATGAGTAACAGTTTAACTGTTGATAAGAGAAGCACAGTAATCTAGTATATCTTACATGAATAAATAAATAAATAAAAATAAAAAACTACGACGTGTTGTGAGAATAACGGAAGTCGGCGCGGCGCCGGCTGGCTGTCGGTGTAGAGGGCTTAGAATCGTTCATCCTGATTATGTATAGTGGAGGCCTACGTCTAGCAGCGCACTTCATCAGGATGATGATGATGGCGTGACAGGTAACAAGCATAGTAACGATGGCAAACGTCCATGATAATGAGTGGCACAGTTACAGTTACAGGCAAGTAGGTGGTAGGTACCGCTTTCCTCGCTATTTGCTTACGATAACTTTCTCGATATCGACCACTTATCGAGCAGAGCAAACAGTGCAATCTCGCACCTACTCCTCGAACGAGGAGACCGCCTGCTCCAACTGCCAGTCTCGCGGGCAGCTCGCCTTGACGCGACCGGATCTAGCTTAGTCTGACTTACAATCTCCCAAAATGACTGCGAGCATCTGTTTTAATTATCTGCAAACGCGATAAATCATTCCTGAATATAAATTACAAACAGCGACCAGAAATCTTAGTGAATTTTTTTTAGACTGTTAAGTAGAATGATTAGTTATTGAAACTGTAAAATCACTATTAAAGGCAGTCTGAATTACTTATCTTTGAAAAACTATAAGTTCAATATACGGATCCAGATATTTTTACATCGCGTAATTAAGCCTTTACATACCTAGAATAAGCATTACAATAAATTAACATAATGTCGAGTACTAACCAACGGCTAATTTTAAAGAAACCACGTATGCAATTTTTAAGCAAAAGGCTACGCGTGTAAGGTCGCTATTGCAATGGAGAGTGCTACAAGGTTTCGTTTAAATATCGGCGAAAACTCAAAGGTTACACATACTGAACCCGTGTCACGAAACCAGTAGACCATCAGTCTACTGCAGGTCTCCACGCGCGCTCCGGAGCCATACAACCGGTCTTTCGGATGGACCACGGTCAGACATGATCCTCATTAGTGACTGTTGCATTGCAACTTGTGGCATACATTGACTGTTGTGGTGAATAGTGGACGGTGCATCGGTGTGACTGCACACGATGGATTTGAGTCAGGTAGGTGCTTTTGTTTACTTAGCTTACTACTTAGCTCGATAGATGTGCATCTATGGGTATTCTATGAATTATTGTATATATGTATATGTGTATAGGATATATCAATCACAATGTTTATGTAATTATGCAGAAACATTATTAGTGTCAAGTCAGAGAGACCAAAATTTTCAACTATTGCTAACCAATTCATAAAAATGTCACTTTGCTGCCCAGAGGTTGAAAAGATTCAGTTAACATTTTATCGTAGCAAAGGAAAAATGGGAAAAATATCATTGAGTATATTTTCCATAGTTCTGTAACTAGTGATTATCAATGAGTTTGTCATGTATCTAAGTGCCTACATGATAACATTGCAATAGCCTCTTAGCTTAGCTCTCAGCTTGCCTCTTAGTCGATAAAATTGCTAAGTTATTCCTAGATTTTTTCTTCCATAACAAGACGCAATGATTGACACCTGTTTCCATCTACCAATAGACTTGGTGCCTGTTAAAAAACACAGGCAGTACTTTTTCGTCCATCAGTATTTATTTACGACCTCTGTGGCGCAGCGGGCGAGAGCCTGCCTGCGACGCAAGAGGTTGCGGGTTCGATTCCCGCCTTGGAACAAATTTGTGTATGATCTGCAGAAATTTGTTCCGATGGTCTGGGTGTTTTCTATGTATAATAAAAAAATATCTATCTATGTAAGTATATAATGTATTAAATATATCAGCTATCTAGTACCCATAACACAAGCTTTGAATAGCTTACTTTGGGGCTAGATAGTGCTGTGTGGATAGTCCAGCATTATTTATTTATTATTATTTATTATTTGTAACTAGCGATCCGCCTGCGCGCCCCTGCTTCGCACGGGTGCACATATCATGCATGTATTATACAATTATAAACCTTCCTCTTGAATCACTCTATCTATTAAAAATCAAAATCCATTGCGTAGTTTATAGGGACATGGGGATATAGGGACAGAGAAAGCGACTGTTTTATACTATGTAGTGATAGTGATAGTGATAGAGCATTGCCTCGTAAGCCACGTAGCCCACGTATATTCACGTCCTCCTTCGATACCTACACTATATATAAGTAGCTAATTTTGTTTTCAATTAGATTAAAGTCACTTATTTTTATCGCACCATATCGTTGTCGTTGTCGTCACTCACAAAGTTAATGACATGGTACATGAATAGATAAAGCTCATTAAAGCAATCATTCATATAAAGACGGATTTAAGTCGCGCCAGGTGACTAACGCGAAAAGTATCGAAATGTTAATAATATTATCTTGAATAATCACTGATTAGCCGATAGAGTGACGAATAGGTATGTTAGTATAGTAGTATGTTATACCTACACATGAATATTTTGTTTTATCTAAATGTTACACCATGTAGATTTAATTATAAAACGTGACGTGTCTCTAAATATTGTCAAAGTTATTGGAGTTTTACATGATAGTGTAGAGGAAAAATTATTTTTTTTGGAAAATTTAAATTCTTTATACCTTTTATTAAACTAGATTTAACATCGCCTTAGGGCTTAATAAAAAAACCTGTTATGATGTTAATATCTCAATAAATAAATAAATAAAAATTACCAAAATAGCGATCCGCCCGCGCCCCCTGCTTCGCACGGGTGCACATATCATGCATGTATCTAAATATATATGTATAACTCAAAGGTGACTGACTGACTGACTGACATAGTGATCTATCAACGCACAGCCCAAACCACTGGACGGATCGGGCTGAAATTTGGCATGCAGGTAGATGATATGACGTAGGCATCCGCTAAGAAAGGATTTTGATCAATTCTACCCCCAAGGGAATAAAATAGGGGATGAAAGTTCGTATGAAACTTTGAATTCCTTGGCGCGAGCAAAGCCGCGGGTTCAGCTAGTATACATATAAACCTTCTTCTTGAATCACTCTATCTATTAAAAAAACCGCATCAAAATCCGTTGCGTAGTTTTAAAGATTTAAGCATACATAGGGACATGAGGATATAGGGACAGAGAAAGCGACTTTGTTTTATACTATGTAGTGATAGTGATGGTAAATAATGTAAACCAGGTACTTACCTATTTGTTATTACAGTTTGTAGTAAAATGGATGCAAAGAGATAGGTACCTACGAAATAATCTACTGTGATTCAGTCAGGGGGGGGGGGACACCACTCTAGAGTAGAGGGTTGACTCGTTCCATACATCTGGATAGTACAGACGGTAGGGTTGCCTGTTTGTTATAGTGCAAGTCAATACCCTTTTCATGAATTATATTTCTTGAAAGAAAGCAGCTGGGCTTATAGCTTGCACCAAAATGCCCAAATGATAGGAGATACAATAAATTTATGTGAATGTAATAAATGTTAAAATACACAAGGTGCACACCTTCTGTAATCTACAAAAAATAAAACCCTTATGTGTGTACTTTAAATACAATATACAGTTTTAATACAGCAAGCGTGTCTATTTTTTATAGCTTTCAAATGTTAAAGGAATTATGGTCCACCCTGTACTTATTTGTTTATTTGAACTATCAGTGAATCGTTTTTACGGCATTTAAATAGCATAATTGTTATCGTCCGCAATGGTTGTAAGTGTGAAGCGTCCCTCGTCACTAATACACGTCAGAATGCATTAGATATAGATCTATCGGGCCACGTGACCCCGACCGGGCCGGGGGTCCTGCGCGGGCGCCGGTCGCCGACAGGTGCGGCTGCGGCAATGCGCATGACCCACATACTTTTTACAAAGAGCCACCTGTTATCGATCGCGACACCTCACACTCGCGCCTCATTAGATAGCTCGCTGAATATTGATATTATTGCGAATTTCTCAGAATAACACTTTAATACGAACCTACTTTTGATATTTGCTTTCTGATAGCTCGTCCTTTCGATATGGGCCATCGCTTGCCCCGTCGCGTCGTGGATTTAAATCTGATAAGAATTTTGTATCGTAAAGAATTAATGTTGTACACGTTTTTCCGCTTAAATAACTTTATTGCTAGGTACTTACAGCATTGCATATTCAATTAAGTTGATAAGAAGATTCCAATTATATAATTATGTAGATTAGATCTTTCGCAGCGGATATTTATGTCAATCCAATGTTGTCCTAAATATGCAATAAATAATTATGATCGATCGGGATTTAGAAGAACATTTTAATCAATGAAATAATAATTATGTAGCACGATAAACATTAGGTACCTATCGTCGCGACTTGACTAAACATAATCTTTCAATCTACACGATAAATGTGTTTAATATTTTTTGTTTACTTATTAAGTATGATTTTGCAGATAATTTTATTAAATTTAAAATGATGCCCTAGGTAGGTGGTTATCGGTAATTATTCACGAAAATGACGTGATGATTTTATCTTTATTTTATAGACGATTTTCACGATTTACTTTGAAAATAATAGTACAGTCGTGCGCAGAAGTTTTAAAACGAGAATATCAACCATGCAGTTGTACTGCTGCCCGTTTTTTGTATGACAGAATGTCCTAATGTTTTGATTGCTCCATTGGTAACCTGGCGAGATGTAGAGGCTTAAAAATCTTTATTCCTGAAAATACGAGTGTATGGAGGAAATGTGCAGCAGGGAACCTTTTGAGGATATTTATGATTTGTAAGAGGTGGCAATAGTTTGTCCAATGTTTATCTTTTAACTGATATTTTATAGTAGGTAAGTAGATCAAGTACAACTAGGCCATTACATGTTTGAAAGGCATTTTTTTTAGTTTTTACTAATACGTAACTCAGTGCTGGGTATTTCTCTTTCTCTAGTTATCTATTGACGAGTGTACTTACTTACACGTAATGTCCATTATTGATATATCGGTAAAACCCTGTAATTATTTGCATGCCGATAAAACCAATATCTATGTACTTGCAAATCGATTAGAATAATTAAGATTTAATACTGATTAACTGCAGAAATTTATATTTATTTTATGAAACTGCTTTCACGTAGGTACCTAGTCCACCTAGTAGGTAAAACAGTATCAATAGGTATTAATTACTGCCTTCTCTAAAGTACCTAGGCACTGTAGTCAGCACTGTAGTCAGCACTGTAGTCAGCACTGTAGTCAGCACTGTAGTCAGCACCTGGCTAAATGCTTCCTGCGTGTATTAAAAACACGAATAACCCTGTTTTTATTAAGTAATAATTATGGTCTCGAATTTAATAAGTTGTCACATTTAATCATCGTTTTATTTTCAGGTAAAACATGTATATTATTTTTTATACAAAAGGCAGCTGCTTGTGCTACGATGTGATTTACCTAATTGTGTTTAGCTAAACAAGTTTTCTAAACTAAACAGAAATAATAGAAAACAAATCCATTTCCATTGTCTTTTTTTTATACAAGTAGCTGATGGAACAAGCAGATGGCCCACCTGATGTTAAGTGGTAACCATCACCTATAAACAAAACATTGCACCGTAGGTCACGCACAATAAAAACGTGCCCTACGATGCACTGCCCTGCGTCCATCAACTTGAGGCATACAGATGTTAAGCCTCATGTGCCTGTAATTACACCGGCGACCATGCCTAGGTACTCTTCAAACCGAAACACAGCGTTGCTGCTTGGCGGCAGAAGGCGTCAGTTAGATTGCTAATCATGTTTAGCGGCTTATTTGTTCGTGTTCAAGCCTTGCATTCAGGAAGCTACAACCACTAAACATCGTCATTAGCGTCCTGGATGCAAGTCATGGTTCGCTAAACACGCGATGATCGCTGTGCAAGCTGCCCCAAATTGGCTAAAATGCAAAATTAATTTCGTGTATGTTATCTGAAATCTAACAATTAAGCGATCAATCTTTGTGGGCATAATTAGTATTTACACATTGTGGCCGCATTAGCATACCTACCTATATTACGTTGCTTTATCGGACTTAGCAGCTTGTTCAGCTAATTGTGCGATGATTGATGGGGTTCGAGCCCGCGTTATGGGAGCCTGAGCGGCTTCATAAACTGATATGCATCTTATTTAACTACTTGGTTGATGGTCGATGCACCTTGTGCAGGGTTCGGAGTCTATGGAATGAGGTGGAGTGCTAATTTATTAAATCAAAATAGAGGTTATTTACATAGCTTGGAATAACGGAAAGCATTGTTAGAGATAAATAAAAAAACATATAATCAATACATGATGTAAGCACTGGCTGTTCCTTTTATAAAATACCTAGGAAATCCTAAGTATTCAGTCGGACCATAACTTCTACTGGTTGGTACACACAACAATTCATACTTAAACTGAACAAGCGACTCAATGAAATCATAACAACAAGCAACACTCGTCTTGTCCTAATCAATCAATTAGAGAAAGCTGTCATTTTCATAGGCGGTCGGGGTTGTTGTAGCATTATTGTAACAGTTGCGACACTGGTTCTAGCCTAGGTGAGCTAGGCGGCTGGTGGGGGGTAGGGGGTAGGCGTGGCTTGGGCGAGAGGCGGCGCGTGCGCATTGCTCTGTCGGAGATGCTGTGGCGCGAGGCCGCCGCCGGCGCCGCCGCGATTGGCGCGCGCGCCGGATGCGCGATTCAATGGTAATCGCGATGGTGGCCTAGGCGAGGCGTAGCGCCCATTGTTCTCGTAATTGCACTGATTCAATACCGGACTTTGCAAATTAATGTTGATACCTGCTTATGAATACACAATTGGTCCGTTGTCTCGTAAATCTATTGTTGCTGCTGCAAATTGGAGATGCTGATGGCAGGGCATGCTGTTTTCTGCGCAGAGACCTCAAGGCTCTACCATTTAACTTTTCAGAGCCTCATCACACTCCTCATACGTTGTTAGGTAGAAATAAACAATACTTTCCAAATATAGTTATTTATGAAGTGTTACTATTCAAATAACTACAACCAAGAAAAATACATTTGCAAAGTAAAAAACTAAAGAAGACGTATGAGGAACTAAATACGTGCACTAGAGCGTATTTAAAAGTTAACAGATGGTTCAAATATAAAGTAGAATACAAAATAACCGATCTTTGCCAAATATATAGGTACCTATACAAATACGTATGTAGTTCATTGAGTTTAAATAGATAATAAGAAATCCTAATACCTACCTACGGGTATCATAGTCAATATCAAATGTCAAAATGAGAAAAAAACACATGTGAAACATACTGTGATTCGGTACGGTACGATAACGGTAGAAATCCTATCAGATCTTTTGGTACTATTCGGCAGCACTGAAGTGTAGAAAGAGACACGTCCAGCCGCTAGACTAGCCCACATTTTGCAGTTGCAGGGTAGGCATTTGGTATTTCAAACGTAGGTAGGTACCTCATAGCTTGCCTTATTAAGCCTATCTTTGCTACTAGCTTCTGACTAGCTAGTTATCTTGGCGAATACAGAGCTAATGTGATGTGCACCTCTCGTTCGCACGTGTCAGCTTGTTGAAAGATATCAAATCAAAAGTTTGCTGATGTACGAAAACTAGTAAAGCAAACTTTTGAAGTAAGAAAACATGAATCGATCAAAATGAAATACTAAACTAAAGAATATGATTGCACACAATAAAGGTTTGTTTGCTATATTTTGAAAATGGATTTTGTGATTTTATGTCTTTCAAAACGTTGAAACGCGCGAGCGAGACATTAGGTCTTGTTAGCTGTATTCATTTTGTTTGTTTTTTTTCGGTTCCAATTTGTTTCCTTCTCAAAACAGTTTAACTCCGGCTTCTGTTATGTTGATGCTTATCTGATATTAAACAATTGCAAGTGCACCCGGGGCTCGTTACACGATTAATTCATCTTCAATTAATTGGAAAATTATCCGATGTACAATTGATATGAATGTGTCGCCTGTCCCTAGGCCCATAAGGGAGTGCATTACACAGACGGTGACAGTTACTGGCGCTAGTGGGTGCTGTAATGTATGATGCAAGTTCATTGTCAAGTTAGAACCTAGGATAGCAAATGCTTTTTAAAAGAATAGAAGCCAGTGGGGTTATTGATCAAAATGTAATTATTTATTCAATGAAATGAGAATCAGTTTAAAGTTATTATTATAACAAGGTTAATTAACGCCAGTTCTACACGAGTTAAACACAATATCTGAACAACCGGCACCTAATTATTTTATAAAGATATATTTACTTCGAGGTAGATACCTAATTTAAACTACTTTATTGAATTACCGAACTAATAATAATAATGGATATCACAGGCGTTTACCAATTTCGACATTTATTTCTGTAATAAAGTTACATTTAAACATTAACCTGAGTCGGTGATGATGTTTCATTTCTCAGGAACATCGATAACTCCTTGTAAACTCGAGCAGTAAGCAAGTCGGTCACAACTGTTTATGATGTGCAAACTGTCCTTGTGTAAATGAGCCCTTATATCTCCGATCCAACTCGGTAACTGATGACATCGGGCGGATACCGGGACATTATGGGTTTTTAATTCCATTAACTGGATGCTAATCGATAGCCCCCATGGTGCGACAATGACCAGCCATTGGAACTGTTTACTACTTAATTGACGATATTTATTGTATGTTGCCTCGTTAGTCAGAATCTATTACGATTTCAATATTTAACTAAGAAGTGGAACTCAATAGTCGTCCGTCGTCTGTTTATCTGTTGACTACAGTCTGAATCTCTTTAGGGCAATAGTGAATAGGTGTCTTCTAGACAACTCTGCTCCAACGTCGACTGCATCGTCACTTACGAGTACTTCTTGTGAGTTTGTGGTAAACTGACGTAAATTCATAATAAAAAAAAGGGCTGAACTAAACATTGGCGCCGAAACCAGGGACCTTTAGATAAACAACTAAATAATAACACGTAATTTAAATTAATATTTCTAACCCATAGGAATATATTTATATGTATACATAACAATATATTTTGCATATGCATTTTGCATTTTTTCTAAGGTTTTTTTGCTATACAGAAACATTTGCAACATTCCGAGACCCGTCCAAAAACTTCTTCTTTCGTAGCTTTACAAACCGATTACTAAACTTCTCAAGAAACTCAGAAAAAGATCTGATCGGTGGAATATTCAAGTTCCCCGTCGGTGGTCATAAAGCGCAATCTACGATGCGCCATAAAAATACATCGGTTCATTCACAAATATCGACGTGGACGTCACAACCAATTAAATGTTATAAGAAGTCAGTTCACCAGATACATTCCACCGGCGGTCGTGCCCCGAAAATGGTAAATTTTCTGCAGATTCCCGGTAAGGCGGCAATTAATTCAAATGACAGTCCGTGTGGCCTGCTCTGGCCGACATTGCGGTTTTTACGCGGGTTTGATTCCCGGAGACCTCCGCCGTCGAGCGCCACTGTGGGTCACGCTATGTTTCTACTTACCTACTTCAATCAATCAAAAGCTATATTTTATTGATCATAAGGTTATAGTTACCGAGAACTCTATTCATTTGTAAAGTGTCACGATTTAGAAATTCGCATCGGAATTCAATACGTCATGTTGTTTATTCTTGCGATCCTTTTCAGACGTCTGTATGATTAGGTAGTTAGGTACGTGCAGTGGAAGTACAAGAAGAGAAGAAACAGCTGTGTCGTGATAAAACTGTTCATCAAAATACTTGTCATTGCGTTGTTTCTGTTTGTTTGACTGGCGATCCATATTTATTTCATTGAAGGCATCTGCAAAAAGTTTCATTGAGAAGGCGCTGAATACGGCTGGTTTCTTGCCTCCGAGACTCGCACTTCGCTGCTTCCGTTTACGGAGAAGTTCTTTTGGGTTGCTTATGATGTACAATACAATTGTGACGTATTACGATAATCAAGTAGAAATAAGTTATTGTGATATTTGAGTAATAGTCAACGCGGTCGGTATTTGGATGGTGACGTAGAGGTATTTTGATCTGATCCCTTCATCTACGCCTTCAAGCTGACTGTAGGAATCATGATGGAGGCATGATATTAGATATTATACTTATAACGAAAATTGAAGAAGAATAGTCGTAGCAACTTTGCTACGACTATTCTTCTTCAATTTTCGTGTATCATCCAAATAGTCTGATATTTTTTTTCACAATCTATGCAAATTTTTTCCGATTTGCAAAGGCAATCTAACTGCACTATCTAATTCTTTTGTAGTAGTTTCTTTTGTATTCTTTTGTAACATTTTTCAGTAAAGGATTAAACAAAAAATCCCTCCTCATTATAGACTCTACAAATAAAAATGAAAACATAGAAAGAAATTCAGTACTAAGGTAGGTATAATGTTGGTAAATAAGGTAGGTAGGTACCTATTCATATAATAATTTTACATAATATGTATATGCATGTAATACAGCTGTTCAATTCTTATAAATTCTAATTCTTAAAAAATGAAAATTTTCTAATGGTCGTGTTTACACCTACAAGAACGTACATTTAATTTAGACACTTCGTCACTGTCAATTATGTCCAAACTGAACTGACATTACGTCAGTCATGACCCAACACTGCAGGTACATGAACCAGTAAAAACGTTAAACACCGCGTAATTACATACAACTCATGCGCAACATGACGCTTTAACACTACGAGTACACTATAGCAGGGGTCCATTCTGTACGCACCTACATTATTCTCAAGTGCTTAAAAATACAATTTTGTTAAATCTGAAATTATATAATTCAGTCCCATTAGAATTGACAAATATCATAAGTTGGCACTTCACATCGCTTTCGCGTATGTAAGCGTTATTCGTCTATATTTCCCAAACATGAGCTGTGAGCGTGTATTCAAGTAGCTTCGTGTCAGTACCAGGTGTAGCCAAAAGATTCAAATGATAATTGCCTTATATTGTGCTTTCTTAAGACCTACGGGAAATATTATTTCATACAAATTACCTGCTTTTTCCACAGTAGATTCTGTTCTTGCAAGCCCATAGTTTCTGTTCTATTTGTTGAAAACGTTGTATAAAGTGATCAGCATATCGCGCAGAAACAGATCACCGATACAGCATTAACATAAGCGATGGTCGCTTTCTCCCGATGCCCAACCTCGGCCATTACCCACATAATGACCATCACAAGTGAAGCATGCATGCGCACGCGCAGCGCATGCATAAACAATGCGTAGTTGAGACATCACATAAACCACACAAAAGAGATCTTACTAGCGCGAGTGATTTTTCAAGTGCGCGAGGGTTGAGAGTTATCTAAATTTCTAGGTGTACATACTATGATAGTAAGGAGTTAGACACACCTGCCAAGTTATGAATATTAATAAACACAGTCCGAATATTCCTCCAAACATGATGCCATGGTTTTGAACCCAGAACCTAGTGTTCAATAAAACTAAAGTTGAGTCGTAAGTCTGTACGTGTTTGTTGTTGTATTTCTCGCAGGCTTGCATGGTCGCGTGCTGGCTGACTGATGATCGAACTAAGATGAATAATTTAATGTCTTTTCATATTTCAACTTTATTTCAACATTGTGTTCTTTGTAAATAAATTAACAAGTAATTTTAATTCACTATGATAATGAATTATATAAAAAATCATCAAAATTGGTCCACCCATTAAAAAGCTGACCAACATAAAAAAAATACAGTCGAATTGAAAACCTTTTTTTGAAATCTGTTGAACCGGTTCAGAATCAGAATCATTTATTCACAAAGATTACACACATTAACAATACATTGTTAAGTATAATAAAACTATAGCTGGTCAGGAATAATTTAACAAAAAAATTAAAAATAGTTAAAAAAACCAGTGCACTTGCACTGGTTTTTTTTACACCGTCCATTGACTAAGTACAATCTCACCTGATGGTAAGCGCTGATGTAGCCGACGTTGGATCAGAACGGTCTAGTAGACACCATTAATAAAATAGAAAATCCACTGTTACTACTATAACTCAAAAACAACTCGTCAGATCTGCCTAATCGGGAACACGCACCATGACAAGCTCCAGCTTTCAATTAAAAAAAGAATCATAAAAATCGGTTTACCCAGTAAAAGGTTATGACGTAATAAACATGAAAATAAATAATAATAATATTGCACGCCTAGTTTTAAGTAGAATACATTGGACATTATTGTAATTATGTGACATCTTCTCATACATGTATTTATGCAATAAAATACTTTGACTTTGACTTTGACTAAAAATTGTCGAGAACCTCCTCCTTTTTTGTAGTCGGTTAAAAATCAGGCAAGTCAGAGAGTCAGAGCTAGTCTATTTTAGTTAAATACCAGTATCCCACCAGAAAATAAGCTTCTTCTTCTTCTTCCTGCCCTTATCCCACTTTATGTGGGGTCGGCACAACAGGTTTTTTTCTCGCCATTTTCCTCTATCATCCGTCATCTCAGTAGTTACTTCTTTCTTTCCCATGTCATCTTTTCTTTGCCCTACCTCTACTCCTTAATCCATCCATATTCATCTCCCTAACACCCTTTTTGTCTCACATTCATCCCTTTTCATTCATCCCTTCATTCATCCCTTTTCATAACATGCCTATGGGCTATGAGCGCGGTATGCCACGCTAACCTATTGCTCCTAATTTTTTCAGAAAATAAGCACAATCAGAAATAAATATTGGTTTGTGCGTTTTAGATCGGCTAAGCATTATGGGGCATGATTGCATTAGGCCGCGCCGCGAGTGGCGGTCGCTGGCGGCGCGGGCGCAGCGCGGCGCGGGTGCTTTATGGTTATTAAACTAAATGCAATCAGCCGCCCGCGTGCACCGCCTCGCCACTAGGGATGGGGATACATCCTGACGTTACAGCATACATAAATAGCTGGTGATACCAAATCTCAGCAAGAACCTATTCTTCTATGTTTTGTAATACTCTATTAGTATAGGCGTTGGTCTGGCGGTTACGGGGGCCTCCAAATGTTATGTGTATACATGTCCTTAGTATTTTTTACTATATACGAGTAGTAGTACAATACTAACAATAAATGTAAGTTTGACTAACAACTAACAAAAGATCGATTATAGATTGTAATAAATAAAATAATTTGATCGCGAAGAGCTGGCGCTTAGATTTATCTAAGTTTAAGACGTCGCAAAGTGAGCTGTGGAAGATATACCGTCCAGATTAATAGGTAATTTTTTATTTTGTTACCATAGCTACTCTTCAACGAAAAGTCTGTACGAAATTCAATTCAATCATTTGATTTCAGACTACTTATAATAATGTATTACAGCGCCCACTAAAATGTTGGTCTAAAGAATAAATACCATGTTTGGAAATCAAACATCTCGGTTAACAATAAAACTATATTATACCAATAAAATAAATCCATTGTTTTATAAATTTGCTTAAATTTAGTACACATTTACTGACAAGTCTAACAATAATTATTAGCACATCACTAGGCGGCCGGAGATGCGCCCGCGCATCGCTCGCGTCGGATTAATAGTCGCAAGTAGAGTCGCGACCTGCGTGATTACGTAATGACGGAGCGCGGACAAATGCTTGCCTCATTATCTGCATCGGTGCACGCAAAGACCTGCATTGTAAAAAGCAATCAATTGTACAAAAATATATTTTATAGCTTTTGACTTTAAGAATATTGGTTTTCTATGGATGCTTGCAACACCGACCGACAAGGATCTGATGACTTAGCAAAGTATCGTCTGAACAGACCTTTGGATTTTGTATTCAGGATGTCAAACTCAAGAGCCCACCTTTCGTAAAGAAAGAAAAGAAAGAAAGAAAATATATTTATTTCGTCCCACAATAGGTAGGTACAAGTAGGTACTTACTTAAAACTAACAGAAAATAAAATTATAACCTACACTAATAAAGGACCTACCTACCGTACAAGTTTTTGCGAGCGATATAGCTGGCAATATGTATAATTATGCATAATCCCTGAATACAAAACAATGTCTCGTCTTGAGGAATTAATGAGGATAATGTGATGATCACCCCCCGCCCCGCGCCGCGCCGCTCCCCCGCCGGACCGACCGGAGCTCTGATTTCGTTCATCTCGGGGTAACTCACGAAAACAACCAGTTCGCGATGCTAATAAGTATAAGCTTTACGGCGAATTATTGTAAACCCGGTCGCGGTGGTAGCGGTGGCCGTCGTTTGACGTCGCGTTACACCGTCTTCAGTTATTACATGATAATCAACATCATAAGTCTGACCAAGTCCACGGCCAGACATTACAAGCCTCCCTTATTTTTTTAGAGCACCGGTGGTCTAGTGGGAGTGACCCCGCCTTCCGATCGTAAGGTCGCAGGTTCGAATCCGGTCGTGCACCAATGGATTTTTCTATCGAAAAATTTATGTGCGCAATGCCAGTGCTCTTAAACGGTGAAGGAAAACATCGTGAGGAAACCAGTTAGTATTCTAACAGCGGCGATGGGCTTGCAACCTGTCACGTATGGAATACTAACTACTGCAAAAATGTGGGTATGTGCCAAATGTAATGTTTGGACGTACCTCTGACTACCCCCCTTAGACATCCTCAAAGAATCTTGAATTAGTACCTACTTGGTACTGGGAGATCTGAAGGGATATCTACCGTGCCTGGGGATCAAAGTCGTGAAGCTGTTTCAGTTTTTCAGTTTCTTATTTTTTGAGAGAACGATGTTGAATTTTATCTATGCAGCGTCTTTCCGCCATTTTAGCAATATCGTCGGTCCATGGGGTGGAGAGGTGACACACGCTTGGTCTTCCTTCGTCTTCCGGTTCTTGGTTGCCATTCGTGAACCTTCCTCAGCAGTTTTTGGTTATTACGAGCTAGGTAATAATACACTCTACACACATACACGCATTAAACGCATTGGTAGAAAATGATACAGAACATTTTGCATATTAGGTATTATCTTAAATTTGACGGTTATGGCCACAACGGTGACAGTTTTTAAAGAATTAATCTCAAAGTCAGGCAGAGGCTGGGAACCTTGCATGTTATTAAGAATGTGAGTTATTTAGGAGACACCCGCCTGCGCCGGCGCATGCGAACGTGTTATTATCGGCGGCGGCGCGCAGGTGCACCACAGCGCACTCGCCGCCAGTAGGATACCATGATACATACATACATACATACATACATGATGAACAGCTTAACCTCAAACTTGGTCCTCTGAGAGCCAGTGACGATAACACATATTTTTGGCTGAAAGTTGCAGTATTTCATGAGCTTTCTGTGGGATTTGTTCCCTAGCCTGAGGAGAGATAGACGAATGGTATTTATTCAAATCACAAATGGATCACATTACAACTTGTTAAAGCCAGGTGAATTTAGACGCTAGTTTCAAGCGACTGTCTAGAACAGACAACAACCTTACGGTTTGGTTCCTAACGTCCTACGATACTTTTATAAAATAATAAACATACCTTTATAATGACGCTCCAATGCGTGCCAATCCCACTTATGTGGCTGCTGTCGTAATCATACCTATAGTGTTTATTGAAACGGTGAAATAGCTTCAGGCTATTGAATTGGCGCATATCGTTGAACTGTGGCAATATAGCACGTCTGATGCGCGTACGCAAATCACGGCGCCCCGCCCCCGCCCCGCCCCCGCCGGCCGCGGATAAAAATAATTGCGCGCCACAGCGCAGCAACAGTTGCGCAACATTATGCACCACCGGCATTATCTCCAACTATACACAATTACTGAACCTCTACCAGGGACCGGCGCGATGCGACGCAACGTGTCGACCGCTGTTTGGGGACCACTATTTAGTTTGAACAAATTTTTTAATTTTTATGCAATTTTTTTTTTATTTTGTCGGCCTTAATCTGTCCTATGAGATATTATGTGCCTTCGTTTGATCAGAGTGTATCAGTAATATTGTGGAATGTATAAACTTATTTTTAAAACGAAACACAATATGATCAGTAGGCAGTAGGCACATCTTGCCAACCAAACGTACTTTTTCTAATAAAAATATACAAAACATATTTTCATTTATAATTTTTAAACTATCATATTTATGAACATAACTCTAAAACAGGATATTTACCCTGATTTGTGAGACTCACAAAACTTACAAATCTTGGAAAGTTACATTTTAATTTGATCGATCGATACGGCCACGTATTAGTTGGATCGCATCGTGGTACGGAGGAACTTATTCACCGCGCTCATTACAATATTAATGATTGCTTTTACCTCGACGAGACAAACAAACGACTCGAGAATATTGTTCATCGATGTCGTTGCACAGCACTAATGGCAACGTTGTAGTGCGGGGACAAGCCCCCTCCACGTTATCGATAACATTTCACCATTCTAATTCTGCTGTTGATAAAATGCTGTGACCAGTTTTGTTAATAATTAGGTCAATGAACGATAATGTAATGGGATGTTGTACTTGGTTTAGTTGACAGGACTCATTATAATATATAATGAAACCGGAAAAAGCCTAGCTTCTGAATAACTTATACCGACCTAATGGTAATTGATGCCTAGTTAAAAAAAATTAAGTTTATTAATTTACACACTATTTGTATAATATTCTGCGTACGACTATTTTGTTAACAGTGTGTTCAAGGAGGTATAGTAGATTATGCACAAGTATCTATATCCGTATGTAAACATACATGACCGAGTTCATTGAAGCTATTATCTGATTATCCACATTTATAGCTTACGATACGAGTGGGTAACATCGGAAAAAAAACCTACCGTCCGTGCTCCGTGCTCCGTGACGATAAATTACACAGAATTTACAGCAAAACAAGTTTACAAGCGTTATCTTAAGGAAAAATAAATAAAATTGACAAAGACGAATTTACCTATCTTATCTTGCCTTTTACTATCCTATCCTACTAATATTATAAGCGCGAAAGTTTGTATGTATGGATGGATGGATGTTTGGTACTCTTTCACGCCGGAACGGCTGAACGGATCCGGATGAAACTTGGCAGAGATATTGATTATAGTCTGGAAGAACACATAGGCTACTTTTTATCCCGTGAGAATACCGGGTGTTGGCAGATATTTAGCATTTTACCGTATTTAGCTGATACATTTTTAGTTCCTAAATAATAACTAGATGTCGCCACAGGAAAAATTAGCACGCACTATCGTTGCGTTTTGAGCAATGAGTGATATCAGCAATCGTAGGTATAAATGTTTTCCGATCACCGGGATTTAAATCTGCGCGGGTAAACCGCGCGTAAGACCGCGGGGCGCAACTAGTTCACTTCATAATTTAAAAATAACCAAGATGTAAATTAGTCATCTGAAATATTAAACGGAATAATAATTTCGTTAAAATATACGGATATTTTAAATTATTTAAAAGTGGTAGTTTTTTAGGGTTCCGTTACCTAAGGGGAAAACGGGAACCAGAGTCTATCCGTATGTCCTCTGTCCGCCTTATAGCTGATGTTTTTTGTATTACTTGCTGTAAGAAGCAGATTACCACCTGATGTAATGTGACAATCATCACCAACAAATCATTGCCTCGCAACTGAATCGAGTGACCTCGTGCACTGCCCTACGTCCAATAACTTGAGGCATACAGGATTTAAAGCCTCATGTACTTGTAATTAACGTTACGTTAGATTTACACAATGTTTTTGTTTAATTCAGTGATTCTATGCAATAAATAAATAATACCTGGTTTATTTTTTATAGACCCTTAAATTTAATGTAGTAAGTTAGCTAAATGTAACTAGGTGAAATGAGAAGCTACGAGAGTGAAATGAACCGAAGTATCGCATCGCTGAACGCAATAAATATTGGAGCAAAATATAATGACACGAGATAAGCGGGTCGTGAGCGCCCTGTGTACTGTACGTACCTACAGTGTACAATGTACGTACAGGGTACGATATACAGCAACCGAGCTGTGCGATCATGTTGCTCATCATTATCAGCCTGAAGAAGTCCACTGGACTTCTCCAGGAAGAACGGTTCTGAGTCCCCTTTGTCCGCTGACTTCCTGCACCATTCGATATTATTGAGATCGTGAGAAGAAAAATTTTGAAGATACACCCCGGTGGTCTATTTGGCACTCCAAATAGACACTCCAAATACACACACTTTAGCGTATATTAGGCAGAGTCACTACTCTGCCTAATATACGCTAAAGTGTGTGAATTCAATTAAAATTTAAGAAAGATCTTTTATAACCATACTAGAAATAATTTCATTTCATTTAATTTGATCGTGTGTTCGAGTCCAGTCATGAAACGCAATGTACTTTATCTCTCCGAAAAGAAATATGTGCATTATGCTAGTGCTCCCAAATGAAGGAAAAGATCGAGAGATAATCAGTAACTATTCTAGCAGCGGCTATGGGCTTGCCACCTGTCACGTACGGAATACAAACTACTGCAATGTGTTTGTTGTAGTGCAGATGAATAAGATGTGTGTGATCTGATTGTTATCCCAAATACAAATAAATAAAAGGTACACACCTGTAGTTGTACAGCGCAGGTGGTCAACTAGCCGCTGGTGAGAAGCTTCGGCAGCCGCGGTGGCTGGTGGCGGCGGCCGGCGCGCAGCCGCGGGCGAGGCCGCGGGACCAACCGGCTTGTGTTTACGTTTTGAAAGTCTCAACAAAACGGATGGGTTCATGTTATTATTGCTTTATATAAAGTTAAGCTTTGCTCTACGCAGAAAGACGTGGCCAAGTCACTCTGGACGCTGGTTTTAGTGTGTTTTTTTTTGTTGTACCACCTATTAGCATCAACAAGTGAAGCGTGGAATGCGATGGTGGTGATGGACAAAATAATTCAGAAAATTTTAACTTTTCTGTTATTAAAACGTCACGAAAAATTTAATGATTCTCAAGTGGAGTTTAAATACCAAGTTGCAATATTTATAGTGTAGCAAAATCGAGTTTCGTAGGTATTTTATCCAATATCTTCGTATTAAGTACGAGTATTTTATTTAAACAGAACACTAGATAAGTTTAATTGAATATGAAACTCCTTTTGATAAGACAAGCTAAAACAAACACAAATATGAATGCAGGTTTCTGGGAAGCGATATCTATGCGCATGCGCCTCGCCATAATCTAGCACTATTAAATTAACTTAACCACACTATCATATCGGATCGATATAAAAATTACAAGAAATTCTGTGTCTTGAACTCCTGTGTAGTGTCGGCCGTTGATTCGGCTGTGTTTCGGCCGCAGATGACTCCAGTCGATAGTGGTGCGCAGCGCGGTTGTACGATGACATACAGGTATGAGATAGATTATCGACCATTTAACACGTGTAATAAGCATTTTTTTTTGTAAATACATACTAATAATATTATATAACACCCAGACAGAAAACAAACATCTATGTTCATCACACAAATGTTTGCACGGTATCGAACCCACGACCTACGGCGCAGAAGGCAGAGCTACTACCAACTGAGCTATGTAGGCTGTTTTTGTGTCTTTTTTATCTTTGATTATATAGTCCCTATATAATCAAAGATATACATCTGTATGCCTCAGGTTGATGGACGCAGGGCAGTGCGACGGGATATTCCTAACGTGCGTGACTTATGACGCAATATGTTATTGATGATGGTTACCACTTTATGGCAAACCGTGTTATATGCAAATTGTATAAAAATAGCTAGAATCATTTGGATAGACTAAAGTTTGGTGAAAATTTTAGTCACTAGACTCATAGGTACTAAAGTCCAACCTGCAATGACAGATAAGTTCAGCGTGAGTGTAGCCGCTGCAGGAACTGCTAAATATTATTATTATATATTATGTGCCTATTTTAATAAAGGCTCTTTCTACCTTTCCCAAGGATCATCTCATTTTATACAAATTTTTGATATAAACTAAATTAGCTTTGATGCAACTTATTTTGTACTAGATGCGCCCCGCGGTCTCACCCGCGCAGATTTAAATCCCGGTATTCACGGGATAAAAAGTAGCCTATGTGCTATTCCAGACTATAATCTATCTCTCTGCCAAGTTTCATCTAGATCCGTTCAGCCGTGCCGGCGTGAAAGAGTAACAAACATCCATCTACCCATCTATCCTCAAACTTTCGCGTTAGTAGGATTAGGTGTGCCGGTTGTTCAGATGTGTTGGCGATCAATTTGGCTTTCCACGTATATTGACCCGGATCTTTTCTGCTCCGTAGGTGGATTAGCTGATCAACTCTGATGCAGTTTTAAGGTCGCTCTTAGGATTCCATTATAGCTTTCCTCTGACCTAGATTAAATCTGAATCTTTTCGATCACCATGTTCGCTATGAAAACCGAAATTAAATAAACAAAATTCGGCTTCGGCTGCGGTGTTAAATTCTATAGCAAGCACTATTAACAAGGGTACCTGTGTCTAGTCTAGCCTGTATTACTCGTATCGTGTTGTTCGCTGCTGCTCGCTCACGTCGGTTCCTGCCTCGAGTCGGGGTGGCGGCGTGGGGCCGACGTGCGCTCAATAAATAAATTTAACTCGATTACATATCTGCGCAGGGGCCGACGCGACGGGGCCTGGCAAAATGCATGCGGCGAAATTATATTCGATAAACGTGCAGAAAGTGCCTGTTTTATTATGTACCTGCTACACACTTACAGACAAATGGTACACCGCACTTTTACCTATTTAAACCTGCCTCGTTTTATTAGATCTTGAATGTTTTATTCCGATTGCAAAGTATTAGTACGAAAAAAAGGAAATACGATGAGCAAAAACTGCATTTAATTGTTTTCTTTTAGACATTGTATAAAATACTGTATGTATAGACTTTTGATAATTTTTGACACCAATCTCTAAGCTTTGACAATCTGGATGGTACGAAGACAGTGTTTTCGGTAAACCTTTGTTTATAGTTGGTATATCCATTATCCATGTAGGAAAGCATAGTTTACGGCCTCGGTATACATTGTTTGCATCTAGCTACTCTACATAGAGTTTGCACAAACGATGCCATGAGAACACATAGCAATCTCTCATGTAACATAATTCTGTAAAGTCAACTTTATGGCTATTCATTTAAGCTGAAATTGCAATGGTAGGCACCGGCTGCGAATTTGAATCAAGCATTAAAAGTAATTTCTACAAATGCACGATTTATTTCATCTGTTAGCCGGCAGAGCGCGCTACTTCACCTTTATTGCTTTGATTTGTTTTACTGAACCTAGGAAATACTTTATTGTTGATCCTATCACACTGTAGGCGAGGGTATAATACAATTCTCTTTTTATGAGACCGACGTGTTGCTTTGCTAGCGGTCAATGCCACGCCGTGCGCCACGCCAACCGCACGTATGAATGCCAAATCTAAATTAAAATGATAGGGTTACGAAAACATCTCAGAAATTTTAGATCTTTAGTTTTTGAACAGATTTAATATATCTATCGAAAATCTATCGAAATATTATCCTTCAATACAAGCAGGCATATGCATCCGTCGCGCGTCGCGACGCGGTGTCACGTCCAAATAATAATTTATTTAAATCGACAATCATTGGAGCCTATTTAAATACTTCCTCGGAAGTCGACGGGGCCTACAAAGTAGCCGCCGCAAAAACACGACTCAGGCTGCTTGTAGGGCTGCCCTGAACTCTGAGGTTCAGAATCGTTGGTCGCTCTTTTGTAATGGATGAGGAGAAATGACAGAACTGTATAATTTTTAGATAGATGACCCAGGCAACTTTGCAAATTAAAGGCCGATCTTTAGTGTTTATCGTATGAATTTGTATTTTTTTTTTCATGATACACAGACGGTCTGGTATATCAGCATAGCGTGGCATATAGAAGTGTATCGTTTCTGATGTTCTTGAGATGACACCGTCTCTAAGACGAATCTCATACAAACGTACACTTGTCACCTGAAGCTTGAAAGCAGTGGCGTTGGCAGCCTCATCGTGTGTGCCTAAGAACATTCCGGTTAAGAGACGTGATTCGGTTTCTGAGATGCATAGCATTTTCACTTCTTTCATTTCAATTGTTTTTCTAGTGTTATTTTGAGTTGTTACGTGTAATTTCGAGGGTATTTAACCAACATTACTTGAGGTCTTGGCACAAAGTGTAAGCATTTGGAATGACTTTCATTAGTAGTGATAGGTATAGTGATTTGACCGAATATTTTGAAGAAAGTCTTTCGGCCAGTAAGTGGCAACCCTAGTAACGAGTTAGAGTGTTTATAGGTATCATCGGGACGCAAATGACGGCGATTATCGCAATTAATGCCGCGTCAATGGCGGCAAAAACTGTAAAAGGAGCCGCAAAGGGATGCTAGTTATATGATTAGTAAAAACATTGCATCTGCGTGATTGCTCACCGTCGCCATTACCTTACTACTGCATGTGAGTGCCTGCCTGTTACACTGGCGCTGTGGACTGAGCGAGACCATACGGATGTCGGTCGCCGATGCTGTGACATTTGTGATCTGCTATTTAGTACATTAAGAAAAAACCATACACATTGATCTTTATTGCTGGCATTTTAGAACTTATTATTATTATTATTTTTTTTATGCCAAAGCAGGCAGACGAGCATACGGGCCACCTGATGGGAAGTGGTCACCGTCGCCCATGGACACCCACAACACCAGGGGCGTTGCTGATGCGCTGCCGGCCTTTTAGGAAGAGATAAACCCGCCTTTTGAAAGACCCCATGTCGTAACTCCGAGGGAAAACCGCAGGGGGAAGTTCGTTCCACAACTTACTCGTTCGAGGTAAAAATGACCGTGAGAAACGAGTAGTTGAGGAGAACCAGCCATCCAGGTGGTGAGGATGGAATTTTGTTTTGCGGCGTGTGGTACGATGGTGAAATTCAGCAGCGGGCACCAAATTAAACAATTCCTCAGAACACTCCCCATTGTACAGACGATAGAGCACACACAGAGAACCCACGTCTCTCCGTAGATTTTATGTAATAATAATTTTATTAAAACAACGTTTTTGATGTTGATAAGTATTAAGCTATCGCTAGCGTTGCACAGTTTGTGCAATGTGTTTCATTGAAATACAGTCTCTGAATTTTCAGTCCAAAATCCATTTAACCAAATCTCTCTAAAGCCTATTTGCAGGTAGGTTCCTTGAACAATCCTTGGAACGATGAAAACCGGAGTTCATTAAACTTATAACTTCAAGTAGCTTCCTTAAAGACTTAGGACCACTCGCATATGCATCATGTCTGGTCACAATCTTCAAAAAAGCTTGTTATATTAACGATATTTATCGTTCGATCTGACCAATGACGGGCTGCCGGGCGCGGACGGGCGAGGTGGCATTTCCTCGATTACAATGCGTTTAGTTTTTGCTGCACAATTACGCAGCATCAGTATGCGCGCGGCAGAGCAGCATTACATACAGCAGCGCTGTCTGTAATATGCAGCTCAGTAACTTGCAGCGCGGTAACTGGAGGCTTGAATAATGCACATCGGATTCATTCACACGCAACATCCGTGAGAGATACATCATTTGCGTGGAACGCACTTTTCTGTTTTTACGGAAGTTGACGATGCTTCTTAGACTTTATTTACATAAATCTGTATTTGAATGTTTCGATAACACTGGTTGTGGTTAATGTAATACACATGGCTGTTATGAAGCGCAATACATACCGCTTCAATGTATGTTCTATAGGATACGCAATGACTTAAATTTTTCTTCGAAACTGTTCCTCGATCATTACTTGTATTACGGTTCTATACAAAATGATCTTTATGAAACATAAAAAATCTTTATAGGTTTTTTATGTAGGTATATATGTATCATTTCATGAACTCCTTGCTTTCCAGCATATATATGATGCCTTTAGTGTCGGCCCTAGTAAAAGAGCACATTAAAATTATTTTATAATGGATTTTCTCAGTGTAAAAGCTCCATTGAATAGAATGAAAGATCTTGTGTTATGCAAACACAACACGTCACAGATGACATTCCCGAATGCCCCTCCCTGCGGCGGCGCATGGCGGGGTTTTTGCGTGTCGGCCGCGGCTGCGTTCCGAATGCGTGCCGGCGGCGTGGGAGCGACGCGCTCTTCGCCATTTACATTTCCTCGTGAATATGGACAGTAATTAGTGAAATTAAGATTCGATCTACTGATAATATCCGTGAGAGAGAATCCTGAATTGGTTCGTGGAAGATGGGCTGTGGACGCAACTGTCTTTTATATAACCGATTATGTTAAATTATATTTGAGTACACATGGCCAAGCAGCGACGCTGTGTTTCGGTTTGAAGAGTGTGGTCGCCGGTGTAATTACAGGCACATGAGGCTTAACAGCAGCAGCAGCAGCGATTGAAGTTGTAGCAGTGGACTTCTGTAGGCTGATGATGATGATGATGAGGCTTAACATCTGTATAAATAAATAATGATGTTACAAAGCAATCCTGTGTGACGGTTACTACTCAACATCAAGTGGGCCATATGCTTATTCAGTCAGCAGTTGTTTAAAAACTCTTTTGGTTATGTTCATATTGGTCGCCGGGGAAATGACCGATATGTCTGTTGCTATTTTCGCTGACATGAAAACGACAGTAGCATGACAAGTGTACCTACCCAGCAAGGAATCAGTTATGATGGCGATGACTTTCTAAACTGTACTAAAGTACTTCTACTTTTTGTCGTGGTCCTAGTTTATTTCGAAACTTTGTGGTGAAATAAATAATGCTGTACAATCCACACAGCACCATCTAGACCCAAAGTAAGCAACTCAAAGCTTGTGTTATGGGTACTAGATGACTGATATATTTAATACATTATATACTTACATAGATAGATATTTTTTATTATACATAGAGAACACCCAGACCAACGGAAAAAAATTCTGCAGATCGTACAGAAATTTGTTCCGAGGCGGGAATCGAACCCACAACCTCTTGCGTCGCAGGCGGACTCTCGCCCGCTGCGCCACTGAGGTCGTCAAACCAAGGATTTTAATGGACCAAACGAAAGGATTTTATGTGGGCCTCAAAGAGGCTCCTTTGGAGCACTGAAGAAATGATATCAGCTCTGGAGCAGATATCTGTTAACACCAACAATAAAACGCAGAACACATCAATATTAGAGATGTTATGTGAAAGATTACCACCATTCTGCAGGGTGCTTAGTGGATGGCTGCCGTGGCATGCGCCGCGGCGTGAAGCCGGCGCGGACAGGCATGTCTGTGATGCTGCAGGAGAAGCGATGAGCGCGCCAGCAGGTGCGTGTAACGAGTCGCCTCACCACCACAGTTAAGGAGGAGGATAATTGCCTTCAGAACAAGGGATCAGCAAAAAGCCCGCCTCAGCGAAAGCGCTGCCACCTCGATCAGGCCGCAATGCAAATAACTTATTGTGATCCTCAAAAAGTGGATACCTTCTAAATTGTGTTTTGGTTGGTCGCTGCATACTATGAATATTTCATTATCTGCAGCAAAAAGTGCGGCTGCGTCTGCGCGTTTGCATGCTCCTGGGCACCACAAAAAGCCACGCATCCAAACGATCTGGCCTTGATGAGCCCACTTCTCCCATTCAGGTAGGAAACACTTGGGAAATTACTCGAAAAGGAGTTTAAACGCTGTTAAAGACATGTTTTAGGGTTTCGGAACAGAAAACACATGTGGATAATTAAAATTTTTGTTGTATTTTCTGGTGACACAATTTGAAGTTTGTTTAATTAAACTAGAAATATTTCAGCTTCCGACACTTCTTTTTTGCAGTGAACATGCAGCTCGGTAGCTAAGAAATTTATTAGCCTTCAAATCAAGCACCGTTTAATAAATAATTTCCGCTTTCCTACACTCACTAGCTGTTGCAACTGAAACTGAATAGTTCATTCCGACAGGCACAACCCTAAATTGTAAGTTAGTAACGTTGACCGGTTTTTACGGCACCTGATGGCTAAGTTATTCATCCCGATGATAGACAAGCCTCAAAAGGTTGCCATCATTAACATATTCAATCGCAGACAAAATGCCGGACCAGCGGAATGTGTCGACGACGTCAAAGGACGAGCCGCACCGTCACACTGGAAGCAGGCGGCAGGCGCCGAGAGCCGGCGCCGGCGCTTCATCGTGCGGTCCGTTCGTGGCGTCGCGTAGCGTAGTACCTACCTCTATTTATTGATTGAGTGAGCGAAGCGAACGAAAATCTTACAACCAACTTGGACGATTTGGCATTTTATGTGTGTATGTATGTTTGTATGTTTGTCCGACGATAACTTGAGAACCGTTTATCCGATCTGCATGAAATTTGGTAAGTCGATAGCTTGTACTTGAGAAATTTACTGGTAAGTATATGGGTAAAATCGGATGAAAGATAACCCCTCTCTAAAATATGGGGTTTTTTAAGGGGGCAAAAATTAAAAAAGTTACCCAAAAAAATAAAGTTACGTGTCATATGAAAGGGCTTGGCTTGGACATTCCAAACCCATTTTTTTTTTCTCGGATGCCCGCTTTTTTAGATACATCAAAAAAGTTAAATTAAGATAACCATCGACCCAAGAGCTCCCTTCTAAGAGGTATTTCTAAGAGTTTCGTTGGCATCAAGGTTTTTCTACTGGTCGGCCAGTTTCTTTGCTTTTCAATTATTTTTTTCTTGAAATAAAATAAGAAGGTACTTGGCTCTCATTAAATGGTGATAGCGAGCTGTTCTGATGATGGAGCCAAGGTCTGTTCAACAGAACTCTTCAATAAATACGCCAATTCAGTTGAAACTTAATTACTATATTTAGTTAGTAGGTGGCAGCCAGAGACAAGTTCAAAGACAATGTTTGGCCTTGCCTCTGACTACCACTTACTTATATTTTCGTAGCGTTCGCGTCACTTCACGAAATCTCAGTTCAGGGCGAACTACTAGTTTATATTATGTGTAAGACGAGATAGGCCCCGTAAGTATCTACAGGACTGTAAGGAAGTCACTAGATTTTTTTTTTGGCAAATAAATATGTCTGTCTATGTCTATTTAAAAGTAGTGGATGAAATAGGAAGTGTATCCTGATGGGAGTATTGTTACTTTTACGAGAAACGAAAATATATGCAATTGATTAAACCATCACTTGTCTGTTTGAATATTATATAAGGCCTTGTGCGGATTATTTTCTTAAAATAAAAAAAATGTGAGTTTATCTGCGAGTTATGAGATATATAGATAGGTTCGATATTTCATTGTTATCCAAATTGATTTACTTACATACTGTAGAAGCCTTTCTAATGAAATTATCTTAGTAGGCACATGTTTGTTATATCAGCCAGTTTTCTATGTGTATGTGTAGTGTAATACAAGCGCAGCGGGCCCGCAGCAGAATCGCGGCCATTCAAATATCGCTACTCGTGTCTCGGATGCCGCTGGCTCAAGATTAAGCGACAAAAATTGTCCAATTTTTTTGTTGCTTTCACCTTCAAACATCACGGCGACATTGCCGACCCAAAGATGCAGAAAGATTTTATGCTGAAATATTTATAAATGTATTATATTGTTGCAGAAGCTGTTATCCTCAATCATAATGGCTGATTGTTACACTTTTTGGAGCTTTGAAATTATTTTTTTTATCTATTATTGTACAATAAATATATAAGGCGCGTTAGGTAGGTATGTCGCCGCGAGAAAGCCTCTGGTTTGATGTTTTATTATATTTTATTAGGGACTAGTAGCGCCCTGCGGTTTCAGCGCCCGCGTAGTTTTAAATCCCGGTATTCCCACGGGATAAAAAGTAGCCTATGTGTTATTCCAGACTATAATATATCTCTGTGCCAATTTTCACTAAGATCCGTTTAGCCGTTCTGGAGTTATAGAGTAACAAACATCTATCCATCCATCCATCTATTAATACATCCATACTTACAAACTTTCGCGTTTATATTATGTATTAGTATGGATGACAAATAGTTGATGCATGTTTGTTTAAGGGCCCGGCGACAGCAACTCGCAGTTTCGAGGTGCGATTGGCTATTATTTAATTTTATTTTATTTCGGGGAGGTTTTTTGAAAGAATAACTATCCAGTGACACGCATAAATACTGTTCGAACACAAATAACACAATAATATAAGGGAAAAATGCCCGAATCAGAAATCATTTTGGTATTAGTATGTTTGGCCTTACGTTTACCTAATACCAAAATGATTTCTGACTCAAGCACATTTCCCTTATATTATTGTATTATTTGTATTCGAACAGTATATGCGTGTCACTGGATAGTTATTCTTTCAAACAACCTCCCCGAAATGAAATAATAGCCAATCGCACCTCTAAACTGCGAGCCGCTGTCACCGGGCCCTTAAATAATCACTGACGAATCATATTTCTTTTCATTCTATTTTTCAGTAACTGTCTTTTCTGCTAAAGTGTTATACAAAAACCATAATTTTTGCTCAATGCTCAAATCAATGGATACTTGGTATTAAATTATTTTACAAAAACCATGATTTTTGCTCAATGCTCAAATCAATGTATCAATGGTTAGCCTTACAATCATCAGACCACCGCATAGGATAGATCTATCAAGTGAACCAGACATCCTCCGATAGGGTGCCTACCCCGCACCTATCGTTTTTACTATAATTTCTCGCATTTTTAATCGCATGGTGAACGATACGCACCACTAGGCTTTTCTCATTTTTTCACATTTTTATTCTATCGAATTGTTTTTTTATTCTTCTCGGACTACTGAGGTCAGCGATCGTTACCTAGTCTCCTAGTACCCGTATCGTCAACGAGTCGGGTCGCGTAACCCGAGCACTCAGTAAAAGCTAAAACTGTCATCAATCACACGCACTCCTTCCTATAGATCACTTGTAATTGATGCCGTTTCTATACACACTACTCCAACCGCCCTAGTCAGTCACCCTACTTTACTAATTCATACAAAATGTACTCAAGAGAACATCATGAGGTGAGGTGACGTCATAAACAAACCAGTTAGGTACTATTCTAGCAGCGGCGATGGGCTTGCGACGTGTCACGTGCAACGAAATACTCAAACTTTGTACAAAAGTTTCTAAAAGACAAACTCAAGATTTTTTTATTCCATTTTATTAAAACGAGTACTAAGAACATAATTTTACAAATACATTATGAACGGATTTTTTGTCACTAGTTAAAAACCAAAGCGGGGTCCGTAAGTGTGTTACCACACTAATCGTTTATTAATTGTATTATTCGATCTAATGAAGCAATAAGCGGTACAGGAAAATACTCCCGCCATTTTTAAATACGAGTTCGTAAACGTAAGTCAGAAATCAATGTTTATTTGATGGAGCAACGATCGTTGTTACAAAAAAAAAGACAAAAAAAAATCTACGAATAAGACTGCTTGTTTTTTTTAAGAGAGTCAATGATGTTTTTAATAATACCTAATAACAATATTTGCCTTAATAACATAACTCTAAGTGTGAACCTAATCTCATAATCACCTTAATTAACCTCCTCGGGTTTCGGAAGCCCTGCCGTTGAATACCTAATAGTTACCTGCCAGCCTTGGAACTAGCATAACTAATAGTTAGTATACGTTGTGGTACAGATTGATGAAGAAGTGGTAAAATGTTTTCGTGGCTAATGTCCTCCCGAGGCGGACCGCTTGATCTGCCTTCATTTATAACAATTATCGCAGAGCATAAACACCGTCTGAGCACCGTAGTTAAATTCGGGAACACCTTCATTAATCGAGTGCCATACTTGACCTCTGCCACAAAAACTATCAATTTTCAACCCTATTTTTGAAACTATAAAGCATTTTTTTCTAATTCACTGGTTACTGGAAAATACATAAATTTAATTTAGACCTTATTTTGATAATTTTAAAGTTTCGTTTGTAGTAAATATGTTTTTTAATAGAGTTGGCGTTATTAAAAAGGCATTAGGTAGCGTAGAGATCGGGTTCAGAATTAGTAGTTCGCGGGATATTTGTTTATTGTTGTTGTAAGAATGATACGACCTTTATATTTTCATAGGAATGTTTAATAGCCATTAGGGTGGAGATTATAGTGAAAATAAAATAGAATGGAATGTACACTAAAATTATCATCAAACACTTTGTTTATTTTACTACAAAACGGTCGAGATGTAGTCACAGAATAAATAATAGTACCGTTCCGGCGTGAAATAGTACCAAACATCCATCCATTCATCCATCCATACTTACAAACTTCCGCGTTTATAATAATATAGTAGGATGTACGCATCTGAAGGGTTTTATAAAGGCGGGTTTCAATGTTTGTCTAACAACTTTACGCAAAGTTACACGAGCTTGTTAAGATGACGACAAGAGCTAATGTGACTCTCGCTCGCACGTTTTAACTTGTTGAAGGATATAAAATCACTACTCCTGTTTTCGAAAAATCTCAAACAACCATTTTGTGTGCAATCACATTCATCATCATCATCATCTCAGCCCGGTGTCGCCCACTGCTGGGTATAGGCCTCCTTCATTTTCTGCCAGCCTCCTCTGTTCTGTGCGTCTCGGGTCCAGGTGTTTCCAGCGACCCTTACGATGTCGTCGACCCATCGCGCTTTCGGTCGGCCTAGATTTCGTCGGCCTGATTTCGGCCACCATTCGGTCAAGGCTTTACTCCACCGGCCATCACCACGTCTGGCAAGGTGTCCTGCCCAACTCCACTTGAGGTTTATCGCCCTGTCACCGACGTCGAAGATTTTCGTACGACGCCGGATCTCAGTGTTGCGTACTCGGTCTAGAAGTGTTATGCCGAGCATGGCTCGCTCCATGGCCCTTTGTGCAACTCGTAGGTACTCGGTGCACAGTTTCCTTAGTGAGCAATCACATTGCGAACAGTTTATTAAAAAATTCATTTTGATCGATACACTTTTTCCCGCTTAAAAGTTTGCTTTTCTAGTTTACGTACAAAAGTAAACTTTTAAGTAGGAAAACATGCATTGATCAACATGAAATTTTTGCCAAACTGTGTGCAATGTGATTGCCCACAAAATGGTTGTTTGCGATTTTTCGAAATAGGGATTTGTGGTTTTATATCTTTCAAAATGTCGAATCGTGCGAGCGAGAGGAAAATTAAGTGTTCTCAACGCCTTAAATAGTGTAGGTTCTTAATTAGCAATTACAACAAAGTAATTAAATGATATTAATCCTTTACAAATAACAGACATCTTGTATGTAATAGCTTCTCATAGATAAATCAGTCGTTAGCGTGCACTCCCGGTAATGCATGCGGCTGGCGACATAACTTGTGACGTCATAAATTGTCTCGGAAACGATTCAATCGTTTCCCAAGAGTGCCACAGGCTAGCTAACAGTTATTACACATATCACACAGAGCCGCAATAAGTATTTATATCGTGATTTAAAAAACACTTGCTTAATATTTTGCCCTGTGTACAGTCAGCTTCAAAATTAGATATACATTTCATTTATCAAGCACTCTTAGTTATTTTTAAATCCACCTGGATCCACTTTTGAATATCTAAAATTCACACATTTAATGATGCTTCTAGCTTTATATGTAATACAATTTAACAATACCGAACAGTGAACTGAGGTTCTGAAATATCTACAAACCGATAAACGAAGTATGTTTATGAGGCCCGTCGTCAGGCGCTCCGGTCGAGCTGGCCCCCGCGCGGCCCCTGCGCGTCCTGCAGCCAGGCCCCTGCGGTGTCTGCTGCCACGGGCCGCGGTCGCTGACCGATCTCATACATTTTCATACGCGGATAGCGGCCGGCGCGTCGACGGCAGAAAAACGCGGCGTCAACGCACCGGGCCCGCGCCGCGGCCGCGAGGTAATTGTCGCGGTTCCCAGCCTCACAGGTTGTCTGAACAGCTGAATCATTTAATATTGTGCATTCAGTGTACTGAGTCAAGATTAGGACACCTTCAAAGAATTATCATAATGTTTAGATTTAGATTTATTTATTGCCAACATGCACATGCCTACATCAGTTATATTATAGCTAAGGTCTAAGGTAGCTAATGTTTAAAAAAAAGATTTACAGATTAGGCCAAATTTTTAAATTTATCGTTGATAGCCAGTCCTGATAGCCAGTCCTGATAGAAAGTCCTGATAGCCAGTCCTAGTAGTCAGTCTTGATAGCCAGTCGTGATGCCAGCTGATACTTTGAATTGTAATCAGGTTACTATAAAAACCACGCATGCTTTTTAGGTTTTTGATTATAGTAGGTAATTTTAGGACGGATATGCTGTCTCTGTCCACTTTACTTATAAGAGCTAAAAGGAATAAAAACACATTTCTCTAGCATCCGTTGCGGGAGAAAATAGTTAATTATGGCTTTCTAGATGATTTTTTGTATGTTTGCTATGACTGTAATGAGCAACAGAGAGCCAGCTAACCTCTCTCCCGCTGTGGTGGTCTCACCGTGAAACTCCAATTTCTCTGGAACAGCTGTTTGTTGGGAAGCGATCAATGGCTCCGCCCGCGTCCATTCAGCGGCGGCGCCACTCCGCAGGCCCGCATGTACCGCCGCGGGGACAGGTATGGTCCTGGTTATGAAGTGAGTATTTATTAGAGGGGCATTCTTGTGTACAACGTAAAAGCTGAAAAAAGTGTGAAAATACTGTTTCCGAGTAGCTACTTAATACAGGTGCATTTTTCTTCTGCGAAAACAAGCATTCCACAATAAGCCGTTTTGTATTGCTACAGGTAACACTAAAATGTATGTTGGTAATGAAACAGTACTTCAGTACTAGGTACGTTATTGTTAGCGTCTAGGGCCGCGTTAGTAAAATCATAAATGCGTGTCGTTTCTAGTATCCTACCAATACTGTAATGCAAATGGTTTTAGTTAAATTTGTCCCCCAACAGCGTAAAGTTAGAAACAAACATAGCATCCTATAATAAGAAAACACACTTCGGCGTAGAAATAAGGAACTTTCCCTAAGAAAATCCACCAATCTTTCATAGCCGACGACGACCTGCAGTGACAACTAACTGGAGGGCGATCATGTTAACCTTTAGACAGCAGTGATACCTACATCTCGACCAGATTCAAGTAGACGACGAAGGTTAGAGGGTTCGAGGGGGGGGGGGGGAGTAGAAGGGTTTTTTGCACGCGGCAAGACGCGGCGCCATAGAACTAACTTACAAAATTAAATTGTTGACGTTGCATAGGTAAGTGGGTTTTGGCTATAAAGCCGCGAAAAGTGGGTAATAATAGGAGACAGGATGCAATAATGTACCCATCGACAAAATACGTACGCAATGTCCGCAGCTAAGTCACTTGGAAGGAATGACAAAAGTCATTCCGATTCATAAAATGCAAGTTCTCTGCATCACATATGAAACGCACCACTTATCGATGTGGACAGTAAGCGTATTATATTAATACTAATAGGTCCAGCGTTTCTACGAGTGCTTGGGTTTTTGCAAAGACATGTCTGATTGCAGCGACGACATTCTGGTACTCGCTGTTTATTACTCTGTGCCTGATTAAATGCCGTTTCTGTGTGTCGCAATCAGAGGCGACCGGCGCCGGCGCACATTGTATTAGAACATGGCGGACAAGTATTAGCCTACGCCTGCCATACTAATGAGGGACGCTAAAAACTGGTAATGCATGTGTAAACCAAGACGAACCACTCTCTCGGCGGGCGCTCCCGAGAGTGAAGGAAATACGATTCCCTGAAAGTAAGACACTCAAAATATATTTTCCAAACCTTTATCTTCAAGTCACGTCTTCGAAAACAACCAGCACACAAAGTAATGTAAATTGATTGATTAACTGTGCATACCCATTGCATCAGGTTAAGCAATCATATTAATACTAAAAGTGTTCTCATCAATTAAATAGAATGGCAGCACCTCGGGCATGCATTCTGTGATTTTACGAGTGTGTTGGCCTGTTTTATTACTAAATAATTTACTTGATGTTTAATTTAATTGTAATGATTAATTGAGCAACATGTATTTACGTCACAATAAGATGCAATCGTGAATCGTAGATTGAACGGCACACATGAAGGCTAATCTTATGATTATTAAGATAGAGGAGGCTTTTATTATATACAGCAAACTGACCTAGAGATTTTTATTTTTACTTTTATTAAATTGAATCAGAAGGATCAAGGGCTTTGAAACGTCTTAATGCGAGGTAAATCTATCTAGGTGCGAGTTCTACGCAACCAACTTTAGAAGAACAAGCAACCAACTTACGGCTTGGTTTCTACCGGTCTTTTGTATGATCCTTACGACGCTCAATGATCCTACTAATATTATAAACGTGAAAGTTTGTAAGTATGGATGAATGGATGGATGTTTGTTACTCTTTCACGCCGGAACGGCTGAACGGGTCTTGATGAAACTTGGTAGAGAGCTAGATTATAGTCTGGAATAGCAGGCTACTTTTTATCCCGTGGTAATACCGGGATTTAAATATTTTATTTTATTTTGATTTTTTTTGGAAAACTTACAGCTAGGTACAGCGAGCTAGATTTGCGCAGGTGAAACTAGTACCCAATAAAATAGTGAAGCTCCAATCCCTGGATTGTCAGATTCCTGTCAATTAGTTATGAGCAGCGGTACGTAGTTCTACATTGTGGATCTAGCCGGTCGCTTCCTTGACATATTTTCCTTTAGAAATCGATTATTGCTGAAACTAATGATTAAATTAATTGCAGTTAGCGTAAGCACACTTAGTTTTGCATAATTAATTACTGTTTAAATTATCCGCTGGTTATTACGTTTCAATCAACGTCCAATAAAAGTGCTCCATCATCAGTAATCGAAGCGTTTTTACGCGTTTAACTATACAAATATGTTATATAGGAAGTTCAGGGAGTTTTTTTATACAAATAGCTGATGAAACAAGCAGATGGCCCACCTGATGTTAAGTTGTTATATACCATCACCTATATACAAAGCATTGCTTAGTCTTCCAGTAAGTGGGTCGTATTCTGTATGTATGACATTTAATGCAACGAATGTTATTAATAAAAAAATGTAAGTATGTAAATGACGCATTTATCTCGGCATATGGTGCATTTCAATACCTATCAATATTAATAAGTTGCTTATGTATCACGCAATCTAAAGTCGTATGTTAAAAATTCGCAATGACATTTTCTTAATTACCACAATAAAAACTGTCGATACGTTATCGCGGGGCACGCTTTCCATGGCTGGATCACGCGGCGGGTCCGCGCTGGACACGTGACGAGGCGCGCAATGGTCGCGGCGCGAGTGCCGTGCGTGCTGCGTGGAGCGCCGAGCTGGTGCGCTGGTATGTGGTGGTGAGGCTGTATTCCCACGGCACAGATGCCCATAGTGAGCGAACGCCCGCTATTATTTGTTGGCGACTCTGATTTGTCTCATTAGTATGCGTCTAGAGCTCATGTCACGCCAGCTATTTATGAGATTGTATGCTTTTTGCGAGATGGCTGACTAGTGGCGACGCTCTCATATTATAATGAGGACGATTTCTATATTTCCATTGCAACAGCCGAGGTAGGTAGGTATAATCAGATGCATCATTACGCGGGATGACCAATGACAATGACCTTCCTGGTCTTTGGTCGGGCTCGGGGGGGTACAAAATCGTTGAGGAACATGCGCTACCTAAATTCTTCAAAGGCGTGGTGGTCGTTCCGGACTTCGAGGGCGACGGAGAGCAAATCAGAACCTTCCTGGCCTTCTTTAACGACCACCTTCGCATCTCCAACTGGCCGATCTTTGCTCACCGGATACAGAAGGACCGGAACATTACGAACAATGTCATGGTTTTCGGTATCCCGGTGGACGAGATCGAGGCCTTAAAGAAATACAAGTGTCGCCTAACTTACAAGATGGCGACGGTCTACGTTCTGTTAAGGGAACCAAAAGCGGCGGACGTCAAAATCCCGATCGTGGCGCCCGCTCCGGGTGCACCCTGCACAAGCAGTGGTGAATCAGGGGCGGACGCCGCGGTCGGTAGTCCCGACTGCGATTTGGGGGAGGGGGAGTTCTCGCAAGACGAGATAGATCTGCTGCTGGGTGGCGAGGGCGGGGAGATTGCGGGGGGCATTTCATGCCTCAGCATCCTCTCGCCTGCGCCGCCCATGGAAGCAGGGGAATCTGTCCCGTCGAGCGAGAATTCTCGCTCGGACCAACCACAGTAGGATAGTTTCGTCCTACACCCACCTAAAAACCCCCCCCACTTGTTCTGTTATCATGATGATGTTTAATAAGTTAACTCGGGTCAATCAACAAATCTCGGAAACTTCAACCCCTTCAGGGAACTGCGAGAAACAAACTGACAGGCCACCCACATACATTGCTAACCGGCTTAAGATTGTTCAGGCCAACATACAACACAGCGTCACCGGATTCGCTGCGCTAAGAAGAACCCTAGAGGAGCAACCACACACTATAGCACTGGTCCAGGAGCCCTACATTGTCCGAGGTAAAGTATGTTTTAACGCCCTTCGGGGAAATGTATTTGCTCCGCCTTTACAAAACAAAACTCGAACATTAATTTATGTACCAAATGCTGTCAAAGCTTCAATGGTGACACATCTGTGTACGGATGACCTCACAGTAGTGAAAATTGAAACTGGTCTAGAAGGTAACTTTAACATTCTAATCCTAGCATCTATATACATGGATGGTGGGGCACAAGCACCACCGCCTGAATTAGAAAACTTACTAATCTACTGCAGACGACTCAAAACAGAATGTATTATAGGCTGCGATGCTAACGCACACAGCACAGTATGGGGGTGTCAAGACACGAACGAAAGGGGCAGGGATCTCCTTGACTTCGTTCTAAGGCACAACCTAAATATTCTGAATAGAGGATCGGAGCCAACATTTGTGACGTCATGGGCTAGGACTATAGTAGACGTCACACTTGCCACAGAAAATATCGCAGAACTAATAAACGACTGGCACGTAGCTACACAAGAAGCATCGTGTGCGGACCATAGGCGGATCAGATTCAGCTTGAAGACAGGTGAAATGATCCCCCGCAAATACCGAAACCCCAAAAAAACAGACTCAAGCCTCTATGTGGAAACAATGGACGCATCCCTAAAGGAGCTAAAAGAGACTGAACGCAAAACGTTACTAAATCCATCGGAAATAGAAACAGTGCTGGCATCACTGGTTAACAGCATGACCACCAGTTACGAAAGAGCCTGTCCTCTCGTAACGGAAAGTAATAAAATAATGCATCGCAAAGACAGATGGTGGAATAACACCCTTACCAAACTGAGAAAGAAAGTTCGCCACCACTTCAACAGGGCGATGAACACCGACAATGAAAAAGACTGGGCGGACTATAGAATAGTAAGACAGCAACTTAAGCATGAAATAAGACAAAGCCGAAACAACTCATGGAGAAAATACAGCAGCTCCATCGCATCCCAGAGTGAAACGGCACGCCTAAGCAAAATACTGTCTAGTGACGCCAAAATAAAACTAGGCACTCTTAAGAGGCCTGATGGTTCTTATACGACAACAGACAAAGAACAATTTGAGCTTTTGCTAAAAACGCACTTCCCAGATTGCAATCTTAATGAGAACACAAGCTGGGAAACTGACAGCGAAGGCCACACCCCTAAAGCTGAAGACTGGGAACTAGCCGAAGCCATCGTCACAGAGGAGGCACTTTTATGGGCCGTTAAAACCTTTGAGCCCTACAAAGCGGCTGGCACAGATGGCATCTTCCCTGCTCTCCTACAATGGAATCTCACCAAAATCGAGGCAATGCTTACGTCCATCTTTAGGAGCTGCATTGCCTGGAAATACATTCCTCAAGCATGGAGGGAAGTCAAGGTAGTCTTTCTTCCAAAGCCAGGCAAGTCAGACTACACTCAACCTAAATCGTTCCGGCCCATCAGTCTGAGCTCGTTTCTACTAAAGACTCTGGAAAGGCTATGTGATCGACACATACGCAGTGGACCACTGATCAAAAATCCGATAAACAAAAATCAACATGCCTATCAGTCAGGCAAATCAACGGAAACAGCACTTCACAATGTAGTACATAAGATAGAAAGCGCGCTGGAAAGCAAGCAATCATGTCTTATAGCATTTATTGACATAGAAGGCGCTTTTGACAAAACAACCTTCCCGAGCATCGAAAGAGGCCTGAGGAAACAAGGTGTCGAGGACAACCTAAACGAGTGGATCAACAAAATGCTATCGAACAGAGCAGCCCTCACAGAACGCTCAGAAATCACAAGATGCCTGGTCACAAAGGGTTGCCCACAAGGGGGAGTACTATCCCCCTTGCTGTGGGTACTTGTAGCTGACGAACTATTAGACTCCCTAAATAAGGATGGGCTACACACAATCGGCTACGCTGACGATCTGGCAATCATGATATCGGGGCTCTTTGAATCAACCCTATGCGAAAAAATGCAAAGAGCACTACGAATTGTGGAGTCATGGTGTCATGCTCACAGCCTAACGGTGAACCCCAGTAAAACAGAACTTGTACTCTTCACTCGCAAGCTGAAGCTGCCGAATCTGAACCTACCATCTCTGTTTGGAACAAAACTAACCCTCAGCAAGGAGGTCAAATATCTCGGAATATGGCTAGACAGCAAACTCCTATGGGGTAAACAACTAGAACATATCACGACGAAAGCCACAAATGTGCTATGGCAGTGCCGACGCGCCGTCGGCAAGGATTGGGGACTAAAACCCAAGCTTTGCCTGTGGATGTACACTGTCATGGTTCGGCCAGTACTAACCTATGGCGCCGTGGTATGGTGGCCAAGAACAAACTTAGTCACAACAATCAACAAGCTGCAACAGGTACAAAGGCTCGCGTGCTCCATGATCAGCGGCTGCTCAAAATCCACGCCATCAGCAGCGTTGGACATAATACTAGGCCTAACGCCCCTTCATATTTATATACAACAAGAGGCGATGGCAGCAGCATTAAGAATAAAATCCACAAACCAATGGAATGGCAGTGGAAAGATAACAGCTCACGGCAGGATTCTGGACAAGGCTATCCAGGCCATCCCGGAGGCCCGAAACGGCACCGACAGGATAGCCACAACATACATCGTGAACAAAAAGTACCAACTAGAAAATGGAGAAAAGACTAAGGATCCGAACCCGGCCCCCAACGTCATTCACGTCTTCACTGATGGCTCGAAGCAAAAACAAGGGGCGGGTTGTGGCTTCTACTGTCCTGAAACAGGGATCTCCCGAGCGCAACCTCTCAGTAAATCAACGACCGCCCTTCAGGCAGAAACCCTTGGGCTTCTTCTGGCAACAGAAGAAATGCTCTCATCAGTAAAGTCTAGGACGGCTGCAGCCACTGCAAACGAACAGACAACAATTATTTTCACAACAGACAGCGCAGCACTAATTAACGCATTGAGAAGATCTCACACAAGATCAGCTTCCCTTGCACAGTGCCACATTGCGCTTCAAAATCTATCTGACACTCACAGTGTTAAAATAAGATGGACAAAGAGTCACGGCTCATGTGCAGGCAACAACGAGGCCGACTCTCTAGCAAGAGAGGGTGCGAAACGGCCACCGACCATAAATGACATAGGCCTATGTAAACCAACATCGGTGGAGATAAAAAATAGCCTGAAGATGCATTCCCAGAAGGAACATCAAAAGCAATGGGAGCGCAGATCAGACTGCAAACATACAAAGACAATACTTTCAGCCACAAACAGGCACTTGACAACCATCCTGTTAAAGCTGAGACGCGAGGACCTAAAGCTGATGGTCGGAATCATCACGGGCCACTGCGACCTCAACTACCATCTTCTTAAGATCGGAGCGACAGACAGCGACCTATGTCGTGGATGTCTTCAGGAAAAAGAAACGGTGGAGCATGTGGTACTGCACTGCTCCGCAACTAGCGAAGTCAGATCCAAAACTGGACTGCAGAAGCTGATCGGGTCTTTCTCATCTGCATCCGAATTGTCACCAGGGATGCTCAAACACTGCTGCCACCGACCCAGGGTCCTTCTCCGCTATTTTAAGGAGTTGGGCTGGCTGGGGTGAGGTTAGCAGGGGGACAATGCACAATACACCCCATTGCGGGACGTCCGTGCAGATCTCATTCCCCCACCACGAATTAGAATTAGAATTAGAATTACGCGGGATCTAGTAGACTGGAATCGAATTCAAGAATTTCACTTTGAACCCGTTGCTACTAGTGGTGTTGTGTTGTGTTGTGTTGTCTAACAACGCATGAGTTATAATCGCTGAGAAAAAAATAAGAAAATCCTTTCTACATAATAATTATTATGTGTAATGTAAAATAGACTTAGGTACACCTACACGTTATAACTGGTTGACATTTCTTCAAGCACCCACTTATCAGTTTTATCCGGGTACGAAATAATATAAATCACAAGGATCACTATAAAATTGAGTTCTAGTTATAAATTACTCAAGCTAATGCGATTGTTGAATTTATAATAAATAGATCTTGCTGCGATGTTGGTTTTCCGTAAGTTGTTCGAGCTTTTCTAAGGTAATTTGGAGTAGGTGAGGTTCTCGAAGGATGAGAGCAGGGAACAACCACGCGAGGCGAAGCTGGTGGATCTATTATAACGGCACACGGTATTTTCCGTCACTGCATATTTTATAAATGCATCGTTTACAAATAAGGCGATAATTATTACTCGATCTAATGGCATGTGAGGTCCTGTCCGCGCTCGCGAGCTGCGCAGCCGAATGTCAGATTAATGTTAACGAAACCAGCGCCCGCTGCGCCCGCGCACGTTGGGTGCCTCAAATAAATAGGTGATTTTAACAGTAGGATACAAAATAATTACTAAGATTTAGGTGTTAGAATCTAGCACGACTAGCGGTGTGTAGGTACTTAAAACTAAGTCTGAGTATCAAGTACACAGCACCAGAAAAAAATCCCACCGAGTTAACATAGGAGTTGTATTAAGGTTGTAACGGACACCAAAACGATGCGGACCCAAAGCGAAGCGAAGGTAACCCACGAGTATACCATTAATAGAACATTAAAATTTGCCCCAATATCGTATTTACCCGCACATTAAGGTTTGTCGTCGGAGTCATAGGAAAGTTTATGTTGGAATTTAACCGAACAAACCCAAACTTCTACTTGTACTTGATTGTCGAGGATGCGCTTTACCACTCTTCCATTGGATAGGTATGGGTATATCGAGTCTTACTAAACTAAGCCAAGTCATAACTATTGTACGAGAGGGTGCACAGGACCTCTATGCGGGACATCTCGATATTTGTCGGTGGACAATAGACCTGGCCCTAGATGGAACAAATCCTTTCAGATAATTCAAGCCTTTGAACAAGTTCGTAGGGATGATCAAGCCATGCCTCGATTCCACAAAATTGGGTAGCACTATACAAGTTTTAGTGCATACCTTCAAAAGTCGCACGTAAGCTATAAAAGCGCTTCCAAGCTAACAATGTCCGCCTCATTTGGTTGGTGTTGTGTTGGGCGGGCGGGCGGCGTGCACGTGGGCGGCGGCGCTGCAGTGGGCGGCGGCGCCACCTGACGCCGTAATATCCTATTTATGAATAATGTTTTATTCTAACAGCGTGCGACCCTCTCCGCGCGCCGCGAAGCCCCCTCCCCCCTCCCACTGAGCGCAGGGCTGTCTCCTCTCCATTCAGCAGCATCTCAATACAAATAGAGGCAAATTGTACTACAGCGGCAGCGTGAGAACGTTTCACAGTTTATACACAATACTTATTTATTTTCAGTCTATTTTTTCAATAATTGCACTCTACTTGGTGACACACCGTGTGTGTGTGTGTGTGTTAATAGATTATAAATCTTTTACAATATGTTTTTTTAATCCAAACTCATATCAATTCAAAATAGGTGTACCGACAGGGATAGAAAAGCTACATCATGTCTAGTGGATTGGCGCAGACCGCAGAAGCCATTCAAATTTCACTTAAATTATTTTCTAAGCGTTATAGTGTATCTGTGTACCTTAGAATTATTTTTACAGTCGTAACAATATGTATTGAGCAAAATATGAATAGGTATGGTGGCTAAGACTGAATCTTGTTTTTTTTCAACAAGGTTTATTTTATTTTATTTCGTTTCATTTTATGCTTTGAGAACAGGTGCAATGATCCTACTAATAAATAAATAAGATTTGAAGAGATTTTGACGTTACGTAACGAATATAAACAAGGCACGATACAAATACACATACACAGAGTCAAAACTACCGACACGGTTTTATCAAAGGTTATGTAATCGAATGGCAATATCGAAGCCATTAAACGATATTAACGGCGGTTCTTAGTGGAACTTAAACTTGCGAACTCCTTCCATAAATCCGCATTCCAGGTGGCAGCCCTAGCCTCGTTATTGCTTGCTTTGTTTTTGCTCGGGGGGGGTGCCATGGGGGGAAGTCTTTAATTAATGGAATAACTCCGGCTCTGTGCCCGTGTGTCCCCCCTCCCCCCGCGCGTGTGGAGGGGGTGGGGGAGGGTAGCTCGTTACTGCACTCGCGACTTCGGGAAATCTTTAAAATATCGCTCTTAACTAATGTATTTGTTCGATTTATGGCGGCGGAGGTGTGATCGTACATCAGGCGAATGGCCGCTATCTGCGGTCCGCAGCGCGCGGCGCGTGTGTTGCTTGCTTCACTGCGACTTCTAAGATATAGCTGGAAGTTTGAGTAGCGACTAACGAATTGCTATATCAAACATGTATTATTTTGAGAGAGTTATTAAAAAGGCGGATTTATGATTGGAACACAAATGATATTTTTAAATAGCACGTTAGGAATACGTCTCATTTTCTCATTCTCATTCTTCAACATCTTCACAGAGTTTTGAGTTAGTACTTAGTACCTAGTGAGATATCTGAGGGAATCGGCTATCGGCTGTAGCGCCTGTAGCATAGCGCGGATGAGGCGCATAATGAGTTAGCAATTCTTCGGCTGATTAGATTTATGCATATGTTTTTATTATTTTACTATTATATTGTTTCATAATTATCATTAACATCATAGCTTTCTGAAATTTGTATATTTTTTTGTGTGTATGTAGCTTTCACCCGTTTTTCTGTGCTCAAATAAGTTTTTATTCTATATCTATATGTGGAGACTTATTATTAGCCTTTTCTTTTATATAGTATTCTTGATTTATATGTATGGTGTGCTGTTAGTCTTCCTTAAACAAATAAATAAATAAAAAATAAATAAATATCTACCGTGCCTGGGGATCAAAGCCGTAAAGCTATTTTAGGCTTTTTATTTCGACTATGACATTAGTCTTTCGATTTAAAATTCAGGGTTAAATATCAGCCGTCAGTCAGACACGCAAAGGTTTTATTTCTATACAATACCCGTTGTTCGAATAATGTTAGAAAACTCAATCACTTCAAAATTTATCTAAGAACTCGCCAGTGGGAGTAAGTTACAAGGAATGTAGAATGTAGAGCAGAAACTCAATCATCGAACCTAAATCACATAAAATAGTTCCGCGTCCCGACTCCGGTCGGCACCTTACATTATTATGATTTAGTGTAGCACAGTTGCAGCGCTGCAACCCCCCCCCCCGTCACCCCTCCCCCTGCTCTCGCAGCCTCCCGCGGGGGCGAGGGGGTGCCCGGGTGGTGAAGTCAGCCATGGCAGTAATAAACCCAGCAATATTTCACACTTAGCGCGTAATGAGCTCGCGCCCAAATAATTGGATCACGTACATAACTCATTATTACCTCGCTCAGTTCAGAATGTATCATTACTCCTCCCCCCTCCCCCTTCCCCCTTCCCTGTTATCCCCCTCTCACCTTCACAAATACAATAGAAGTTGAAGTTATGAAGTACCTGCTTTAACAGAAGCTAGGTGTGCGAGATACTTTAGTATTCTGTTTGTGGTCGCGGGCGGGCGGAGGCATTCAAGTTAGTTTGGGCGGAAAACGATGACCACGGTTTTTCAGTCGATTGCCCGACTACTTTATGCGGGCAGAGAAAATACGACTTTTAAGCTTTAAGCTCGTTATAAGCTCAACCGAGCACAGACCTCAAAGTCAACAAGCACCAAAAGCGCCATTATCTGCGCACATTTAACATTCAGTTAGCAAATATGTTAAGCCCTATAATTATCTCCTCCATCCACTTGTGTTTTAGCTTGTGTTAATGATGAGACAGGGCTATCTAAGTACAAGCATGCGTGTAAGCCAGTATATAAGTAGGTATGCAATGCAGGCGCGTGGGTAGGTACGTCGCGTCGGGATTGTAGGATCCGTTGTTTTAAATTCCGCCAGCAGTGAGGAAATGCCGACGAGCGGCGTGTGTGATGCCGACTCTTCGACTTAATTAGCGATTACTCATGTTTTTGTTGCTATAATTATTATTATGGAGATGGCGCGGCTTAATCCGGCGTCGGTGGGCTCGCCGGCCGTCACAGCGCGCGCCGCTCGCGCGGGATAGATCACTGCGCATGCAACGTCACCGTGCGCGCACTGCGCGCTGCGCATGCGCATGCGATTACTCTGATTAAGGTCAGGGTTACCAATTATAATATTGCGTAATTTATTGAGAAACATTTCACAAAACTATAAAATAAATACTTAAACTATAATGTAGTAGGCATTGAGAGGCGTCATCGCCCTTATCTGCCCAAGTACTTAGAGTTCGTAAAGTTCAAAATTAACTGATAAATATAACATTTAAAAACTTTAATTTTGCAAAAAACTAAGAATATGAATGTAGACATTTATATTCCGTTAATCCTAACCTTTAAAAGCTGTATCACTTTTTATGCAGACTCAGTGTCGAATAATGAGTTTCAAGGTTAATTGGGCATTTCTCCTGGTAGCCCTAGTGTAGTGTAGTGGCGCGGAGTCGTTCAACTTTAGCATTTAGCCACCGCCCGGCGGCCGCGTTAGCATATTCATGCAGGCGCGGGTATAATTTCACCCTTTCTTTATAATGAGTGAATGAGTATGCTAATCAAAGAAAGTTCTCAAGTTCTAAAAACTAGTTGCTACCGTAATTGACGGCGGTCGAACTGTACAACGTATTTATAAAAGCCAAGCGCATAGAACCGCAACTCGGTACATAGAGTCCTCGCCACCACTGAAGTCCGATGGACGCGGCGCTGCCATCGCAGAACTTGCAGAACTGTGAACTCTATTTTCATTACATAATAATAAAAATTGAAAATTTACTAATTTAGATCCCACTTTTGCCGTAAGACTTCAGTGGTGGCGAGGACTCTAGGTAGATTGGGTACATTACTTATCATGGATTTAATCGATCTCCGTTTATATTCGCACAATAACGTCATCGTCTCTTATTTTGGTACAGTTTTTTTCTTTCACTCTCGCACTTCACCAACTTTGTTTTAAAAGCTCTCTCCCACAGGCGCGTTGTACGATTCTGTGTTCTGCGATTGAGTTTTTGCGAAATTTATTTTCAGTAGATTTAGTATTAAAACACATTCGAAGTTAGAAAGAACGTGCGTTTGGATGTAGGAAAATCCAAACGCACGTGCTTATCGGCCTGTGGGGGAGAGCCATAATTATCTCGGACTCAACTATCTTTTATTTTACTATATAGTCCATATCCGGTACTACGTGAGGTTCATGACAGCATATTATGTGTTATGTGTTCAAGTTGGTAGGTATTTGTGATTTCATTAAATAAAAAAACCATAGGACTGACTGGAGTTTCAGTTCTGGGCATAGTTTCGTGGAAGAGTTTGCGTTTTTGTGCGGTTGGCAGCCCTGGGCTGACGATGCCTAGTGATGCCTCGATGGTATCGGTTGTATTACTCCACGTCGATGAAAACTCTTCGATAGTGAGTTAACGCCGTCCTCGTTAATTAAAACATACCTGTGTACCTGGATATTATCTAGGATTAGCAGTTAAGTACTATGCTAAGATATTCATTTTGAATTAGTTAGTGTGGATTCTAGATAAATATCATTACTATGACGCACTGGCGGTGATTCATGCTTCATATTTTATTTAAATGTTATGTATGTTTTTAGTAGGTATAGCTTTGAAAACTGGTAGCACAACGAATTCAATAATTGTTAAATGCATTACGAGTATTCGAATATGATGAGCAACCTCGTAAGAAGTGAGAATTGAGAAGCTAGAAAAAGCTAAGTGAAATGTTTAGCTTAAAATCAGATTTTCTATCGTAGGTAGGTATATCAACAAATATATTAATTGCCTACTACATGAACATTAATTACTCAGATAAAGTGTATAGCTTGCTACTGTGATACTGCACGAGCAGCACATATCACAGGATCACTAATCCAAGAGGTTAACAAGTACTTTAATGCTAATTAATATAAATGATATATTATGTATACTTAGTAATTAAACTTAAATATGTATATTATTCATTAATCATGGGGATATTACCATTAATAATAAAAAATTAATAAATAATGCTGGACAATCCACACGGCACTATCTAGCCCCAAAGTAAGCTACTAAAGCTTGTGTTAGGGTACTAGATAACTGATTATATTTAATACATTATATAATTACATAGATAGTTATTTTTTATCATACATAGAAAACACCCAGACCAATGAACAAATTTCTGCAGATCGTACACAAATTTGTTCCGAGGCGGGAATCGAACCCGCAACCTCTGCGTCGCATGCGGACTCGCGCCCGCTGCGCCACTGAGGTCGTCGATTTAATCGTAATGTCGATAACAAACTTGGATTGAGTAATAATCGTTATATATTTTTTTAATTAAATTTTCTGAATCCTAAAATACGTCTAAACGTAACGTCTGTAACTGAAACGGCTCTAAAATTTAATCCCCAGGCACGGTAGATGTCCTCTGATAACATCATGCAGTAACAAACATAACATAACACCTATTAACAGATGTCCTATGCATGAAATTTTTTATTACAGATTAGCCGTGATCATTTTCTATTCTTGTAATTGAATTTATCTCTCAAATAGAAACTACATAAAATGTATTTATTTATAACGTGAACAAATATCAGATTTCAATGAATTTCCATCTCACCGTACAGTTAGCCCCCAGGTGGTCACAGAGACACCTTGTGTACTCTAACTTCGTACCTTGACGCTTCTGATGGGTGAGGTGTACAAAGCGGGCCGGTCCCGCAGGAAGCTATGTTTGTTCTAATGCCTCGCGCCCATTATCTAATTATAACTAATAGTATCTATAATCTATATAATTGAGGGGTGGAGTCTCATTAGATAATCAGTTGCTTATATCTGTTTTATGAGCTGCGGTAGGTACTACATATAAAAACATATTATTGGCTCAGTACTAGCACTGGAGGTCCAGCTTCACTAATAGAAGGAACAAGTCCTAGTAGTCAAATTCAAAATTCTCTACAAGGAAAGTGTAATAAGCTGATTATCGGAATGGGTTGTATACATAACATATATAATTCGGTGGACTCTATTAGGTTTTATTGGACAAATTATTGAACAACGTTTGAGCGAAATCTCACCTGATGTCAAGTCATGATATCGTTGTCGACAGTTCAGCACGCTCCTCATGTATATTCATTCATCTCTTAAAAATAGAATTTGGAAAAACAGATGCCGGCTAGAAATACATGAGTAACATCTAACAAAAATCACAAGTAAGTGCATGTGTTATGGTAGATCTATCTCAAAGTATTAAGTTTAAGACATTTATAAGTCTATAAGTCTATATAAGTTTATAAGTCTGTAATTAAGTTTAAGACATTTTTATCAAAAATATTAGGTGAAAATATTTAATATCATGAAAAATTGTATAGAATAGCGTATTTAGTTATCACCTGACCAGTAATAAAGCTGCAAAAACGCAACAACAAAGAAAGTCTCACGTCACAGCAATTGACATACAATTCACCTGATAATGTTAGTAATACACAAAGCAAGGGTGACGCTTCGCCAGGGCCTACTTTCTACACGTCTATAAATAGACCGGGTTTAAAACCCTAGTCTAGGCTTCCGCAGGCATTCACCGGAACAGGGTCCCGTTACTGCCTGGAGACTTCTGACATTTATCACCACACCTGCCTATTTATCATCCCTAACCCTTATTTCTACAGCTGTAGGGTCTACATTCGCTGGTTTTAGTGAGGTTCGACAAAAGGTCCTCGAATATTGAATGAAGTAGGTATTAAGTAGCGGTTGTCATTATTAGCTAGTCAATGGCGATAACGTGAAACTGTTCCGGTGCCCAATTTGAATATTTATTAATATTAGTGAGTGATAACGAACGGTAGAATACTATCTCAAACGTATGTGTTTTGTTTTGGCATTGTCATTCACATCTTAACAATTTTAAATATGGATGTTCTGGTTTAAGTATTAGTACTTAGCTTTAATTCACTTCCTGGCTCCTGCTTTAAGATGTTTAGATCTGAAATTCTGAAATAATAAAGCGTCTCGTACTCGTACGTAGCGCGGCTGTCAACTTACGAGAGCAGAGCACGTTCCACCGGAGAGACAGCAACAGACTTATGGTCTCAGCGACCATTATGAAGTGTGTATTTCCAGCTACACAGTATACCAGCCCAAGCTTCAAAGCAATCTCTGAGTATAAGAAGAGTGACTAGCGAGAGATAGGAGAGTGCAGAGCGAGGCGAGGCGACCACCGTCAATAAGTCACCGCGCGGCTGCATCGCGATCGCGGCCGGCGATCTCGCCGCGGTCACGACGCGACGCGACCGCGCGCCCCTTATGAAAATATTATGTCATTTAATTAGCGAGGTAGGCGAACAAACAAGTAACTTGTGTTAAAAAGTGTGTGTTGAAAAAAATGCTTCGAACTTTTAGTTCGTTCTATTTTAAGACCTAATTACTAAATGCTTTATAGAAAGAGCTTTTTAAGCTTTAGTGTTAAGTACTATAAGTATATTGCTATGCTCCTTTCAAGTAACAGGAGGCTCGAAAAGAGTCTCTTTTAAGTGCCCTTTAAATTCTTTCACCACATTGTTTCAAAAGAAAGTAGTGACACGACAATAGAAGAAGATAAAGAGAGAACAGGACGCTGGTGCGCGGCTGATGAGAACAAGGTTCCCAACTAGGTAACCACAATCTATAGGAGCACTACCCTCGGCCAGCAAGGCCACAAATTACTAAGTGTTCTATCTCTGTAAATTAAAAGCGTTACCAATTATGATTCCCTATTTTCGATACAATAAAGTGTGCCGTCCGAGCGCTGGAGCACCCTCGCCCCGTGATGCCATCTCCTCACGATCCTGAGCTACGTGCCCTGCGCCCGCGCAGGTGACGTCACTAACAATTATCCACTCGCTATTGAGCTGCCACGCCACTTTAGTACCGTTTACAGATGTAATTTGCTCAAATGTGATATCCAGACTGTAAATATATTTGATCGATACAATAATAATGCTGATGTTATAAACAAGCAGTATGGTATTTAATTAGGTAACCAATTCAATAGTTTAAGAATGTTTATATTTGTTTGCAGCAGGTAGGTGCGGATTATTACAAGACATGGAGATACGGAGGGAAGCACGCAGTTCACAATAACTTAGCAAGGCATGCACAGATTACGAACAAAAAGCGCTCGTGAGATTTATTATTTTTAAATGCTCTCATGCTGATGTTGAATGACCGCGCATACTCTCCCACAACCCGTTCCCCCCCCCCTCGCTAGCGGGGGCTACATTCTCGAGTGCTACAAAAAGCGTCGTATTTATAATAGTGATTATGTGTAATGCCTTGTTACGACGTCGCACGGCGTATGATAATGCTATAACTCAGATATGATAGCCCGCACGTCCTGAGATAATCTGTTGAATCTCCCATGCGCAGCCGGCGCAGTGCGCAGTGCGCAGCGCAGGACATTGTCGCGGCAAAAAGCCGGCGATCGCGTCCGCGCTCCTTCCTTACATAATCAGACACCGGCCGGCGGCGGCGGCGCTACGCTTGCGCTTTGTTTCAAGGGTCCAGCAGTGTTGCACTTGCAGCGGGCAACTTATACTCTGCCTTATTTCTATGCTTTAAAATTGATCATACAATTTCTATTCAAAAGATGTTTTAGGGTTGCTAGACGACCATAAATAAATAAATTAAAATATTTTTGGACTTACCACACAGCACTATCTATCTAGCCGCAAGTTAGGCTTAAGCTTGTGATATGGTAACCAGATTGCTGATATACTACTTTTTTTGTAAATACATAATAATACTTATAAATTATATAACACCCAGACAGAGAACAAACATTTATGTTCATCATCATCATAATATGTGATGAATCATCACACAACACGACCGCAGAACGCAGACGGCGCAGAAGGCAGAGCAACTAACAACTGCCACAATACAAGGCTGCCCATAATAAAGCTTTGTTTGTATTATAGGATCGTTCGTCGCTCAACAACATTTTGTCCATTCGAAAAAAAAATGTTTCCTAAAAGTTATTAACCGATTGAGATTTGAACCCTCGATATGGCTCGAGATAAGATTTGAACGCTAAGAGCTTGATTTCCGGTAAGGTACCAATTCAACAATGAATGTGATAATTTCAGCTTCAGCTATAAAATCTACAGTGATTCACGAAGCGGCATATTAAGGGTGCATCGCGCGCGCAAAAAAGTGGCCCATTCATATGCACGGAGCAGGCTCGCAGATTGCGGACTGCGGGCGCGGGGCGCGGGGCGCGGGGGGTGCGGGCAGTTTTTGCTCGCGCCGGACGTTCCCCGCGTTTTATTTGTAAATTGGGCGACGACGCGCGAGTAACGAGCCCGCGCGTCATTCTAATGCGCGCGTCGGCCGCTGCAGCTCTCAGCGGCTAGTTTTTGCGCGCGCGCGCATAATTGAATACGAATGCGTACTCGGAACGAATCTAAGCGCTGCGCGACGCGTAATGAGCGTTATTTATACTGCCCTGCGGCCAGCTCCAGCTTTGACTAGTGAAATGCCTTCATGAAACAGATTTCTTCTCGTACAATACACCCGGGTAATTGCTGCGCCTGCGACTAATTACCGCTCTACTCTGGCGCGCCCTCTCCGCTCGGATGCAGCTTCGATCACGTGACAGCGTCGCAGCGTCCTCGTCGCCTGCTCAGGTTCATCTCGCGCCGAGATTATGTTGATGGATGGTGCGATTCCCAGAACTGTCACATGAGCCATACTCGATGAACATTCACGGATAACCGTGTGAATACCACAATAAAAATATTAAGTCACCATTTTTATATGATGTTATCAAGATGAATGATCCACCTCTACGATAATGCCTCGTAACGGGATGCGTAGCGCTTGGACCAGATCATTAGCTTTGTAGATTTTCTGGTCGAAACCGATAAATATGATGTTGTGTGAACTTCTTTCTTCGAATTTGAACCTTCATCACACATTTTTTTATCAGCGACTCACATTATACGTTGCAACAGTTGTGATTTTGGCACAACCTGCGTGATGACCCGGTGCAGGACAGCCCATCTAACGTGTAGCCGTTTCCTTTATTATTGTTGCAGCAGCAAATGCAAGCTTGTGACCACAACAAAGACGTCGTGTGGTGTAGTCGACAGCGGAGCACGACTTCTTAGAAGCTAATTACTTTGCTCTCAAAAACATTCAAGTTATGACTCCGGGAAAACAGGCGCCAGTAAACTACACTTTTTGATCGTTCGAAATTGATAGCATAATGGACCACCTTAGAGTCTAAATGCGGATACAGGAGTCCAACACAAGATCGTTCGTATAATGAAAGTTGAAAAAAGGTATCTTAAATTGTGAACCATGCTTACATGTATTGTGTCGCTTTTGATGGGCGTCTGGTGATCCCATGATAATAAGTTCCATTGCACACTCTCCTCCGAAATGTAGAGTTAAATACCTTTTAAAGAGACATTATTTATCGCAATTACATAAATAACGTCGCATAGTCATTCATATTCTTGTTGATTCAATAGTAAAGTGTGGATATGATAAAGTGTGCCTTAAAGAGGATATAAAGCATGGCAAATAGTAGTGCCATGGTATATCATAAAAATCCAGTTGAAATCTGCAAATGAATGGCGAACCAGTGCCAGTGGTTCAGTCACCCGCACCTGCCATAGGCCACGCTACCATCGCTACGTTGAATACCATAAATGTTGTCGTTTCGCAATGAGGAGTAGAGCCGGGATCATGCGGAGACGGTATGCTGTTAATTTATTGCCTTATTTTAATTGAGCATCTCGACGTTCGTAGCATTCAATGTAAATCGCTACAAGTAATGGCCTCGATGCCAATTGAGCGCACGCAGCCGCCTTAACGCAGGAAGCAGGCCCCCATACCTTATACATTGTATCAAATCATTTTATCAATTCTATTTATTTATTTCAGAACAACTAGAACTATATGAAGAACCCACTTTTCTCTTTCTTCGTTTTCTTCTTTTAATAAAACTGCAAAAAACAAAATCCATCTAAATATATATAACTCAAAGGTGACTGACTGACTGACGTAGTGATCTATCAACGCACAACCCAAACCACTGGACGGATCGGGCTGAAATTTGGCATGCAGGTAGATGTTATGACGTAGGCATCCGCTAAGAAAGGATTTTGATCAATTTTACCCCCAAGGGGATAAAATAGGGGATGAAAGTTTGTATGAGATTTTCAAGGTAAACGAGCGCGAGCAAAGCCGCGGGGTCAGCTAGTTCTAGAATAAAATTACAAATTAAACTAACCCTCACTATTCCCCTATAATGCCACGACATGGAGCAATCAACCACGTTTGACTTCATTATATTGGTTAGGGGGCGTGGACTAGCATATTTGAAGATACGTATCTATCATATCAAAGACGTATCCTGGAATACCATATTATAGAACTAAACTATCAAGAGCGTAATGCACCTTCCTGTTATTGGTTACCTAAGGCTTTAAACGGGCGACGAGGTAATTGCGTAATTGTAAGTCGACTTCCTGCTTTTGGTGTAAGTGAGGTCAGATTATAGGCAGACGCAGGTCAATCGGCGGCAAAAACTGCGGAGACGGCTCGCGATGTTAGGATAACTAGCAGTGGCCCTTTCGAGGAACGGTTCTGCAGGCCAGGTCGTGGGGTAGGAGAATGTCACCTAGGGCATGTTCATTGCAGATTGCAACTGATTTCGTTCATTACATAATGATTTTTTAGGTAAATGATGTAGGTGTTGTCTTAAAAAGTTCTAGAGATTGCAGACTTGTGAGATTGTTCTTCGAATGGGCTCCGGGGAAGGCTCGAGGGGGTACGCGAATATAAATCCCGCGTAAAAAGGCAGCGACTCGTTTTTGCTGTTTCTTGTTACGCGGATTCCTCAGTTTTTGCGCGCTGTCCCTCTCGGACGCGGAGCAGGTTCCCAAACAAAGGTGCAGTGGTCGCCGCGCGCACTCTGCGCATGCGCAATCAAACCTGCGGAACTCCAACGGGATACAAACCTTTATGTAGAAGGCTAATATTTATTTTTCATGCCTTCAACCTTTACAAAAGTTTCACATAACTTTACGCATCAAAATGATAAGGATACGGTGTTTCGTATTTCCAATTTGGATATAGGCAATATCTTGCTAGCGTTAGTGACACAACCGATGTATGAATGGCTGGTGAGTGAGATGTGAAAGCGTTGCGCAGGCGCAGGCGGCGGCGCATTTGCATGCCGCGGCCAATGAGGCGCGCGGACACGCCCCGCCCCCTGCCTCCGCGCCGGCCGTGCGCGCCGGTACATCCACCTACCCTCACCAACCTCATCTAACCACACTTCCCCATTGTCTATCAACCCTTAGATTATCATCACCTAATTTATGCGAACCACCGCCAACCTGATTGGTTAGTGACAATTGGAATCACACAGAATCCCATTGCGTTCTATGACAATGACTTGGCATCGGAGGAGCGACTAGCAGATCAGTTCATAACCGACAAATAGGCCGTGTGAACATTGCTTGACAACATACATTGCACTTTATGAATTCCTGCCCTAGTCCTGAAAACTAACAGCTGCGCTACGCCAACCAACACTCTGACACGTAACAAGGGATCAGCATATCTTCCGGCCTATGGTAAGTACTCCTAATACCTAATACTAATACTAACCTTGGGATGGATAGGCAACAGCATCTCCAGAGCCGCCTGCCAAGCGTGCCGACTACGGCAAAGCACTCTCCAATAGATCGCCTTGGGCCCCGTTACTATGCCCAGCAGTGGACGTTAACAGGTCGATGCTGACCGTTTATTGGTTTAACCTAACGCTTACCGATCAAGGAGCAAAATAGTCAAATGTGAGCAACGTGAGTAATGTTTACACACTGGCTACTGAAAACCTTATTTGGCACAATATCCTGCGGTTTTACTGACAGGTTTTTAAGACGATCATATTTTACTCGCGAGTTAATTCGAATAAGCGTCTATTTAGACGCTAGATTAGTTCTGTCGAGTGAATTAATGAATTCAGTAATTAAAACGATGTGTTGTAAACTTGGCGATGTCGCATTAGCATGGACACGTCGCCTGGTAGCAACTGCAGCTGCGATCGCAGCGGTGTCGCGTAGCGCCGGTGCAGCGGTGTCGCGTAGCGCCGGTGCAGCGGTGTCGCGTAGTGCCGGTGCAGCGGTGTCGCGTAGCGCCGGTGCAGCGGTGTCGCGTAGCGCCGGTGCAGCGGTGTCGCGTAGCGCCGGTGCAGCGGTGTCGCGTAGTGCCGGTGCAGCGGTGTCGCGTAGCGCCGGTGCAGCGGTGTCGCGTAGCGCCGGTGCAAGGTGTCGCGTAGTGCCGGTGCAGCGGTGTCGCGTAGCGCCGGTGCAGCGGTGTCGCGTAGCGCCGGTGCAGCGGTGTCGCGTGGCGCCGGTGCAGCGGTGTCGCGTAGCGCCGGTGCAGCGGTGTCGCGTAGCGCCGGTGCAGCGGTGTCGCGTAGCGCCGGTGCAGCGGTGTCGCGTAGCGCCGGTCACTCGGTGTCGCGTAGCGCCGGTGCAGCGGTGTCGCGTAGCGCCGGTACAGCGGTGTCGCGTAGCGCCGGTGCAGCGGTGTCGCGTAGCGCCGGTGCAGCGGTGTCGCGTAGCGCCGGTTCAGCGGTGTCGCGTAGCGCCGGTCACTCGGTGTCGCGTAGCGCCGGTGCAGCGGTGTCGCGTGGCGCCGGTGCAGCGGTGTCGCGTAGCGCCGGTGCAGCGGTGTCGCGTAGCGCCGGTGCAGCGGTGTCGCGTAGCGCCGGTCACTCGGTGTCGCGTAGCGCCGGTGCAGCGGTGTCGCGTAGCGCCGGTACAGCGGTGTCGCGTAGCGCCGGTGCAGCGGTGTCGCGTAGCGCCGGTGCAGCGGTGTCGCGTAGCGCCGGTGCAGCGGTGTCGCGTAGCGCCAGTCACTCGGTGTCGCGTAGCGCTGGTGCAGCGGTGTCGCGTAGCGCCGGTACAGCGGTGTCGCGTAGCGCCGGTGCAGCGGTGTCGCGTAGCGCCGGTGCAGCGGTGTCGCGTAGCGCCGGTGCAGCGGTGTCGCGTAGCGCCGGTCACTCGGTGTCGCGTAGCGCCGGTGCAGCGGTGTCGCGTAGCGCCGGTACAGCGGTGTCGCGTAGCGCCGGTGCAGCGGTGTCGCGTAGCGCCGGTGCAGCGGTGTCGCGTAGCGCCGGTGCAGCGGTGTCGCGTAGCGCCAGTCACTCGGTGTCGCGTAGCGCTGGTGCAGCGGTGTCGCGTAGCGCCGGTACAGCGGTGTCGCGTAGCGCCGGTGCAGCGGTGTCGCGTAGCGCCGGTGCAGCGGTGTCGCGTAGCGCCGGTCACTCGGTGTCGCGTAGCGCCGGTGCAGCGGTGTCGCGTAGCGCCGGTGCAGCGGTGTCGCGACGCATGCCGGTCGCAATCTGCATAATTATTCAAACGCGGTCCCCCAGCGACGCGACGCGACGTGCCGATCTACTGATGGACTGTGTGCAATCATTAATTATTGCGAAATAGATATATCGCTGCAGACTGACATTGGGGTACCCCTGGCCCCTAGTAAAGGGTATAAGAACTAGGTAGATGTTTTTTCTATAACAAACTGTAGTCGATAATTAAAAACTCTCACCTTAAAGTTGTAATAAGAAGAATTATGGTGTTCATATACAATTACAAAAGTCTAAAGAGTCCCGATAATCTGATGCTGACTGTACAAGTAAAAGCCTACTTGCTCTCATTCTCATCATCATAGGGTAGCATTATGTTAGCGTGATGTGTATTTCTTCAATAAATGTTTCATAAAGCTTTGAACTACCTAACGCGAGCGATGCTCGAGATGTTTGAAAGGTGAGTGCAAAAGAAGAGGCTAATTAGAGGCAAGTCTTTCACCGTGTACTCTATTAAGGGCTAGCCAAAATCTTAAAATCGAGGGAAAATTGTGCTACGAATGGACCGTCATTTTATTTAGTATATGAGTATGGAGATGTCTAGACTAGATTACGAATGAGATGGAGGAGTACGTTGACTAATGGTTGGCACATTGTGTTTGCATGTGAATGATACGTCGAGCCCGCATCGGATCATACGCTTAGTATTTATTGAGGGGTATGCGAACGAAACGTCTCTTTTGCAGTTTCGTTTCGACTGATGCAAAAATACTTTTCAATTTAGCTCCGTTTTTCATTCGGTGGACATAAAACTTGGCATCGTTGTCCATCTGTTAATTAGTTTTTAAATATAAAATAAAGTGAGATAGCTCCCAGGGTTCCTGTCGGTTCCTGTCGGGGTTAGAGATTGAAGATTTATTTTTTGTTGTATCGTCAATAGTTTCCGCAGCGCATGGCGTTATAAGACATTTTATATTTCACCTTGGGTTATATTTTTTATGTTTTAGTGGGGACTCCTAATTTTTTCAGGTAATAAATGCAAATACAAAGTTTTCCTCTTTATAATATTAAATAAAATAAATAAATAAATAATGCTGGACAATCCACACAGCACCATCCAGACCCAAAGTAAGCTATTCAAAGCTTGTGTGATGGGTACTAGATGACTGATATATTTAATAAATTATAATTATAATACTTACATAGATAGATATTTTTTATTATACATAGAAAACACCCAGAGCAACGGAACAAATTTCTGCAAATCGTACACAAATTTGTTCCGAGGCGGGAATCGAACCCGCAACCTCTGCGTCGCAGGCGGACTCTTGCCCTCTGCGCCAATGAGGCCGTTAATATTATTAGTGTAGATGTAGTAAGTATTCGTAAAAATTTAAACTCAACATAATCTTTTTTTTTTGGTTAATAAATATTTTTTCTTTCTTTCATTAATTCTCTTAATCACTTATTATTATTCATAGAAAAACATAATGTCAGTTCTTTATTGTTATAACTATCGTTGTGTTCAATAAAGCAGTAGTTACCACACCTTTGTCTAGTTTTTAATTGTGTTCCAAATAAAGAGCTTGACTGCCCAACAACATACATACAGCACTGACGTAGGGACACAGGGATCACAGGCTATCTAATAGCCGTTTTTGCTTATCTACGATATCTACCGTGCCTGGGGATCAAACACTGTTCCTGTTTTCTTTGTCCTTGCACTGTAGGAAACTCTTTTATGGAAGAGTCGATATGTACTCAATCTTTTAGATTGAAATATGACAACTTGTCGCTGCCTAATAGTTTAAACGTATAAAGCTATCATTTCAGAAACTTGAGCTATTCGGCGAGCGTCTTATTCCAGAGTTAATATTAAAATGTAGTTGTCCCTCGGGAGCCCTCGTGTGTTATATTGAATTCACCTTTCCCCTTGCGTCGCGTCGCGTCGGCACGGCGTCGCGACGCAATATGTTTATGAGTTATGTTTACATCTCACGTCGACGCGGGTGATGGATGGCCGCCGGCTGCGGTTAATGCCGTGTTTTGAACGTTTTATTATGTGCTTTTGATAAAGTGAAGATAGTTACATACTGGATCAAGTTTGACACGCTTACACATTTGATTTGACAAGTTTGATCTAAATGGAAATGAATATGTTTATTTTTTGGTAAATTTTACAATGCGCTATAGAGCTTAAATTAGCAAGTGGTTACGTGGAATGTGGTGTGTGTGTGGTGGTCAGTGGTTATGGGACGTTTCAAAGTGATCCTTGTGATTTTATTGAATAAACCTTTGGACTTTGACTTTAGTTGTGCAAAGTTTGTAGCTACCTAAATGAGCTTCTGCTACGAGAAAACTAAAATAATTGTTTGTTGTAATTAAATTATATAGTACAACTAAAAAAATTAAAATAAAAACTTATACATTTTTAAAACTGTAAGCTTATATAATTATTTTATTGTATTGACTATTGATGCCCCGACCGTAGCAAAGAGCCTGTTAGTGAAAACTGCGAGCAGCCTTGCACTGTCAAAAACTACAAATTCATGCGTAGCTACCTGCGGGCCGACCGCCACCATAGAATTGATCTGTCAAATTTTAGCATTTGTGAAAACTTTCTTGAAAACTTTACTGGCTTGTATAAGTTGACCTCTCACACACATATGCGAAGATTAGCTGACATGGTTTTGTTGTCTTTGGACATTTTAAACTTTTTTGTCGTTCTATAAACTTTTTTTTCGGTAATTTTCGATTTTCTCTATCAAGGAGTAGAAGACTCACAAATGACTCCCTCCGCGCGCGTTTACACATGGCTAAGCTCAGTTCACTAAATTTAGACAGTAGCATTTTCGCTCTAGATTTGTATACTAACGGCCGGTTTCGGAAAGCTTGATCAAAACTAATCGGTCGTCAAGTCACTTGCTATTTCAGCTTTTACTTCAAGTTGGATAGAGATAGCAAGCGACTTGACAGGCGATAAATGTTGATCGAGTTTTCAGGAACCGAGGGTAAGTTGATTATCTTGCTAATTAACTTAGTGTATACCTATATCTGATGAATTTCGAGGTGAAGGTCAAAGCAAAAAGATATTTATTTAATAAAATCACAAGGATCACTTTAAAACGTCTCAAAGCTAGGTGACTCCAGGCGCCCGCGCCCCTTCCACGCAACCAAAGCCTAGAAGAACAGCCAAAAAACTTAGGGCTTGTTTTTTTATACAATTAGCTGATGGAACAAGCAGATGGCTCACCTGATGTTAAGTGGTTACCATCAGCTATTACAAAGCATTGCCCGTAAGTCACGCACGACAGGAACTTGCCTTACGATGCACTGCCCTGCGTCCATCATCTTGAGGCATACAGATGTAAAGCCTGATGTGCCTGTAATCACACCGGTGACCACACTCTATAAACCAAAATATAGCAACGCTACTTGGCGGCAGAAAAAGGCGTGGTGGTAGTACTTCCCCGGACGAGCCCTTCACAAAAAAAGAGTTCTACTACTCTTTTGTATGATCCTTTAACCACGTACTTTTATAATTAACTAGTTGCGCCCCGCGGTTTCACCGGCGCAGATTTAAATCCCGGTATTCCCACGGGAAAAAAGTAGCCTACTTATGTGCTATTCCAGACTATAATATAACTCTCTGCCAAGTTTCATCCAGATCCGTTAAGCCGTTCTGGAGTTATAGAGTACAAACATCCATCCATACTCACAAACTTTCGCATTTATAATACCTATTAGTAGGATGTAGCTAGGTATCTAAACCTTAGATATCTGTTAGATTCTAAAGTATGGCAAGTTTCCATAATTGTGTTATTGTAAGTATAGGTAACTAGCGGCCTGTCCCAGCTTCGCATGGGTGGACATAATTTTTTTCAACATTTTAGCATAAACTTAGACTCCCGCGCTTCGTAACACACGAAGGTGAAAATACACGTGCCAGTAAAATGGTACAGTAGCGGGCATGCAAGTTACAGGCATGCAGGATTTACGGGCACATTGTGGATACATTTGCAAGTTAACTCGTCAGGTCAGGTATCGCGACGGTCACACATGCCGGTTTCGTAGCCCCCCGCGTCCCCTCGCTTACGTGGCATGCCAACACGTCAGGTACTGGCATGCCTGTACTTGTCGCGACGTTCACACATGCCGGTTTCGTAGCCCCCCCCCCGAGTCCCCTCCGTCACGTGGATGCCAGTAGCTGACCTAAAATAGAATGTTGTGCTAACTACTTGCATGCCAGGTACAGGCATGCCAATTAGCGTATGGGTCTGTAGCTTGCATACAAGTGTGCCAGCTACGGGCATATACACATGCCCGTAGCTGGCACACCATTGTGCCCACGCTGAGTGAGAACTCGCCTAGCTTTCGCGCTTTCTAAGGCGCGCTAAAGTTTTTAATTTCGTAATAATAATATCTTTTGAATGGAATGTCCGATTTAAAAAATTCAAGAAGTAGTCGATAAGTATTGGAACAGCCTTGCATACAAAATAATTTATTTGTATAAGGACTAATATAAAGGATATCATGGTCTGTTTTTGGTCGGCATTTTTATCAACATTTTAAATACAGAAAAGTTGTTGTAGTAACATAACTACAATAGTTAGATATATGCTATTGCTGACTTAATTGTAGATAATGATGTGTTCTTTAATATTGTAGAACATTTTTTTGTATCGTCTATAGTTTCCGCAGCGCATGCGGTGAAAGATATTTTATATTACACCTCGGGTTACATTTTTTAAGTTTTAGTAGGGAACCCTAATTTTTTTCAGTAATAAATGTAGCCTATGTTACTCAAGGATAATTTAACTTTCTTATGGTGAAAGAATTTTTGAAATCGGACCAGTAGTTTTTGAGCCTATTTGAAACATACATACAAAGTTTTTCTCTTTATAATATTAGTGTAGATAAATAGCTCTCTCATATCCGTAAAATGTAAAATCTCGCCTTAGTTTTAGGTGGCGTGTAATTTTACAACCATCCCTTACCTACTACTAGTGAAACGTCATTAAATTGCAGAAAATAATATTATCGACACTCCCTACGTATTGTCGCGTAACTGCCAGATACACACTTATTATATATACGTTTGATGCATTTTTGGCATCTACACATTATTATCTATTTGGGTAAACTGATACCTAATAACTCGAACTGACTGTCTTGAGCTGCACCTACAGCTTTAAATAAATGAAATGAAATGTATTTATTTGCCAGAAGTTTGGTGAATCATGGTCTAAGTGTAATTGTGGTCTCACAAACTTCGTCGATAACCGACATGCAACATTTTTAAGTAGGTATGATAATATAATTCTCTAAATATATATAAATAAATAATGCTGGACAATCCACACAGCACTATCTAGCCCCAAAGTAAGCTATTCAAAGCTTGTGTCATGGTAGATAACTGATATATGTAATACATTATATACTTACATAGATATATATTTTTTATTATACATAGAAAACACCCAGACCATCGGAACAAATTTCTGCAGATCGTACACAAATTTGTTCCAAGGCGGGAATCGAACCCGCAACCTCTTGCGTCGCAGGCAGGCTCTCGCCCGCTGCGCCACAGAGGTCGCTTTAGCTGCAGTAGAATCTTCAGGAACTTCCATTTTAATTGCTTCTATGAAATCGTTATATTTCTTACGCGTGTGTGTAATAGGTATAACAATATACCATTTCGAGTAAAATGTATAAGTAAAAGTTGCGCGTGTGTGTGTGTCATGTATTGGCTTGCAAGTGCAAACACTAATCTAAACGCAATCCTTTTTAGTTCTACTAAACTAGCCATAATGTAAAGCCGCCATTAGCTGTCAACTGAATAATTGTAATTGGACTAGTTGCTACCCCCGACTTTATCTGCTCCTAATAATTTACTAATACTTAAAACGAAATAAACTGTTTAGGTTCTGTAATTATTAAATTTATTCGTTAATCTATTTGATCACTTCAACTTGCTGACTTATTATATTACGACCTCTGTGGCGCAGCGGGCGAGAGCCTGCCTGCGACGCAAGATGTTGCGGGTTCGATTCCCGCCGTGGAACAAATTTGTGTACGATCTGCAGATTTTTTTTCCGATAGTCTGGGTGTTTTCTATGTATAATAAAAAATATCTATCTATGTAAGTATATAATGTATTAAATATATCAGTTATTTAGTACCCATAACACAACCTTTGAATAGCTTACTTTGGGGCTAGATAGTGCTGTGTGGATTGTCCAGCATTATTTATTATTTATTTATTATTGTTTATTCAAGTTTAAACTATCGGATAATTTATGGAAGAGTTCCATTATACAGACCTTGGATCCGATATCAGACATTCACTGTCACCATAATAAGAGAACAAAGTAGGTACCTTCTCTCCTTTAAATAAGTCTTGATCAAATATGGTAATAATAACTCAATTATTGATTGAGTGAGCGAAGCGAACGAAAATCTTACAATCAACTTGGGCGAAGAGCACCGGTGGTCTAGTGGGAGTGACCCCGCCTTCCGACTGTAAGGTCGCAGGTTCGAATCCGGTCGTGCACCAATGGATTTTTCTATCGAAAAATTTATGTGCGCAATGCCAGTGCTCTTAAACGGTGAAGGAAAACATCGTGAGGAAACCAGTTAGTATTCTAACAACGGCGATGGGCTTGCAACCTGTCACGTATGGAATACTAACTACTGCAAAATGTGGGTATGTGCCAAATGTAATGTTTGGACGTACCTCTGACTACCCCCCTTAGACATCCTCAAAGAATCTTGAATTAGCACCTACTTGGTACTGGGAGATCTGAAGGGATATCTACCGTGCCTGGGGATCAAAGTCGTGAAGCTGTTTCAAGTTTTTTTTTTTCTACTTGTGCGATTTGGCGTTTTATGTATGTATGTGTGTTTGTCCGACGATAACTTGAAACCCGTTTATTTATCCGATCTGCATTAAATTTGGTAAGTCGATAGCTTGAACTTGAGAAATTCCCTGGTAAAATCGTATGAGGGGTTATTAAAATATCGGGGTTTTTAAGGGGGCTAAAAATATAAAAGTTATGCAAAATATAAAATGACATGTCATATGAAAGAGGTTGATTTGGATATTTCAAAACCATTTTAATTTTTTTTCTAGCTTGCTCGCTTTTTGAGATAAATGAAAAAAGTTAAATTACCTACTACAACTACCAACCAACGACCCAAGAGCTACCATTTCTAAGAGTTTCGTTGGCATCAAGGTTTTTCTACTGGTCAGATAGTTCCTTTGGGTTTTCAATTATTTTTTTCTTGAAATAAATAAAGAAGGTACTTGGTTCTCATTACCTGGTGATAGCGACCTGTTCTGATGATAGAGTCAAGGTCAACGGAACTCTCTTTAATAAATAGGCCAATTCAGTTGAAACTTGGTTACCATTCTTAGTTAATAGGTGGCAGCCAGATACAAGTCCAAACACAATGTTTGGACTCGCCTCTGACTGCCACTTACTTATATTTTCGGAGCGATCGCGTCGCGTCACGAAATCTCAGTTCGGGGCGACCTACTAGTTTATAAAGAAAAACAATAGAAATATGTGAAGGTATCAGCTTTTTGTATTAATGGTTTTTAACATGTACTCGTAGGTACGTATTAAATCATGAAATAAAGTATCCACCTTCGGGATTTAATATAATATCATCCAATTCATTCAATCGGCTTAGCCGTGAAAGTTTAACATACAAACAGACAAAGCTACAGACACACTTTCTATATAAATAATTGGAGGAAAGTCGGATGAATATAGATGAATTGGCCTTTCTTGTAGCGATATATGTTTTTATGCTTCAGAAAGATATTAAATGTTTGTGGACCTCTCTGTGGTAGGTAAATTATAAAAAAGTGGCCACAGTTTTTACTTATTGTATTGTCTGCTTAAAATAAACTAGCCTAATTATAAACTGAAACAGCTCTACGACTTTGATCCCCAGGCATGGTAGATATCCAGCAGATAGGCAGCAAACGAGAGTCCGTCTGCGACGCAAGAGGTTGCTGGTTCGATTCCCGCTTTGGAACAAATTTGTGTACGTACTGCAGAAATTTGTTCCATTGGTCTGGGTGTGTTCTATGTATAATAAAAAAATATATATCCAAGTATATAATAAATTAAATATATCAGTTATCTAGTACGTACCCATAACACAAGCTTTGAATAGCTTACTTTGGGGCTAGATGGTGCTGTGTGGATTGTCCAGCATTATTATCGTTATTATTATATCCCTTCATATCTCTCAGTACCAAGTACTACCCAACTCAAGATTCTTTGAGGATGTCTAAGAGGTTAGTCAGAGGTACGTCCTAACATTACATTTCATTACATTTGGCACATACTCACATTTTGCAGTAGTTAGTATTCCATACGTGACAGGTTGCAAGCCCATCGCCGCTGCTAAAAAACTAACTGGTTTTCTCACGATGTTTCCCTTCACTGTTTAGGAGCGCTGGCATTGCGCACATAAATTTTTCGATAGAAAAATCCATTGGTGCACGACCGGATTCGAACCTGCGACCTTACGATCGGAAGGCGGGTCACTCTCACTAGACCACCGGTGCTCTTTACAACCTAATGGGCACTATAAAATGTAGTAGTCCCTTTCTTCAACTGAAGCAACACCTATTATGATTTCAGCATTTTAATATGAATCAATTTAAGTAAAAGAAACCAAGCTACACCTAGGTACTGAAAAAAAATCGCTCTGATTTTTAGACTTCAGAAGCTCGATAATAAGAGAAGCATTGTCGAAGCATAATCCTACTAATATTATAAACGAGAAAGTTTGTACGTATGGATGGATGGATGTTTGTTACTCTTTCATGCCGGAACAGCTGAACGGATCTAAATGAAACTTAGCAGAGAGATAGATTATAGTCTGGAATAGCACATAGGCTACTTTTTATCCCGTGGGAATAACGGGATTTAAATCTGAGCGGGTGAAACTGCGGGGCGCAAATAGTATGAGCATGAATTGGTTTCAAAATAAAACGCTTAATTAACTGATTCTACTTCAACGATAATTTGATACTACTTAAACACTACAACACAATGTTTTTAAGTTTATTTATTGTCATAATTAAGCTACCTTATTAGAAGAACGAAAATATCTAATTATCCATGCAAGCAGCGCAAGTATTCATTGAGAATTTTATCTCTTATATTGCTGCAAACTCTTGAATGTGATGTTTTAAAAACGCCAGCAGATTTGTGCTCTTATTAACATCTCTGAAGCTAACCAAGGCAGGAAACCCCGGAATCTGATCGTCCAACTCGTCTTCTACTCCAATAAGAATGTTCCTGACGTAGGAATCCAGCCTATAACGACAAAATAGTTGTTGAAAAATTTATTGTGGTGAACCTTAGCTTCTGACTAATATTGATATGACGTGTTTAGATATTTACCTTTCTATCGAGAGCACCTTTTTTACCAGTGGTAGATGCTTTTCTTATCCGTAGCTTATCATTTAATTGAAATACACTCCACGTTGAATATATTTTGGGGATCTAGCAATTATAATAATTGTAAACAAACATAAACAAAGATGCATTATGACAGATCCAGGTACGATGTAACATAGCGCCATCTGCTTTCAGCTTTCACTTTCGTACCCCAATCCAAAGTGGTCCTTATGTTAGAAATGAATAAAGACCAATTTGCTTTTGGTTGCCTTTGTGAAATGTCAAATAACTTTTTTGAACATAACCTCAACAAAACATTTTTGCTTAAGAATTGGTACCGCCACCATTTATAAAGCTGACAAAGTGAGCTAAATGTTTTTCAAGGTCTCGGGACGTTCAGAAACTAAGTGACATAAATTTTCAAATATTTTCGGTAACTTGCGATTTTTTGATATTAGTAAAAATCCTTTGGTTCAATCCTTTAGTCTATGAAAATCATAATTTTCACTTTATTTGGTAAATTTAAACTACAAAAATGCATAACTTAACATTTTTAAGTCATTTTGTGGCTGAAAATTGTATATAAATTATTACAAAATGGTACAAACTATTTATTGCTGGGAGAGATTTTGAATGCATCATTCAACCTGACGAAGATTTATAAGGGTCCTTACTACCCTCTGAAGGATAAGTATGCTTATTTATTTTTATACAAGCATTCGCGTGATATCTATTGAAATAAAAAGTAACCTATGTGTTTTTCCGGGTCATAAATTACGTTTCAGCTGAATTCGTTAAGGATTGGGAAAGGGGCATTGTATTTGTAGGATAGGAATCCAAAACATGATTTTGCTCCTTTCTTATTACGCACTAGCTGCCGCCTGCGTAAGCGCTTAGGAAGGAATAAAACTCGCCAAGCAATCAATATTCTACTACTATTCGGTATACCGAACGCGAAAGTTTTTAAGTATGGATGTATATTGTTACTCTTTCACGCCGGAACGGCTGAACGGATCTGGATGAAACTTGACACAGAGATATAATATATTATAGTCTGGAGTATCACATAGGCTACTTTTTATCCCGTGGGAATACCGGGATTAAAATCTGCGCGGGTGAAACCACGAGGCGCTAAATATCTATCCTATATAAAGTTATTTACACTTACAATAATACCTAATCACATTTTATTAAGAACCTACCTCTCACCTCGATAACTGAACTGACTAAAGTGTAGAAGAATAACGACACCTTTATCGTATAAGGAATAACAACAAATAAATAATAATATCTGAATTCGACTTTAAAAACTAGATAGAGTAACTTCTGGTAATATGGCACACCATAAGCCTTTTTGCAAATAAATACGAAATTTATGAGTCAAACAAGTCTTTATTGGTTCAGTCCTTTGAAGTTAGTATTAATCAACAATTATAATTTTATTAACTTTAGAACGTAACTTAAATAAACTTTATTTTTATCTTAAATAATCATAAACATGCTAACATGCATGTCCTACTACGAAGTAGGACAACATGGCCTAGGTGAAATTGGGAAGAAAACTTACATTACCAGAAGAACTAATGAAACAATTAGTACGGTATGTTAGCTATGAAAGTTGTTTGGTATACCGAACAACTTTTTATTGTTTTTAATTGCCAGCTGATAAGCTAAAACCTTTTAGTGTTATAACACCAAAAGATTTTAGGTTATCAGCTGGCAATTCAAAACAATAAATGTTCCCATTATCTTATATCATTTCAGTCTGCTATGGGCCAGCTCCATCATTTTTTTTTCTATACCGTAATTGTATAGGTATCGGTTAAATAACGGTACAATCATACCTTTTTTTAGGAATTACACCACCGTTACAAAGATTCAGTTAAAAAACATGCTAAATAAATTAGAAGTTATTGCGAAAATTCATTATGGTCATAATGACCAACCTCATTCCCAATATGCTCTTTTTGGTACGAATCTTCGCCGGGTTAACGTCATTACTGCCAGTCAAGTATGTCAATTGACAGGGTTCCAATTATACTACATTGAGCGCTAGATTTGACACTTTTATGGGACAAATGGCGAGCATTTAAAATGTTATTACTAGTAGTTCGCCCCGAACTGAAATTTCGTGACGCGACGCGTACATTCCAAAAATATAACTAGTGCTTAGTTTGCTGCTTTTCTCAAGGCGTGACTGATGCGTGCGGGAAGAGGAGAGGGGTGGGGTACGAGTGTACTTTTACGGAATAATGTGACAACGAGTTGCATTAGTATGTTTCATCATGTGTAAATGATGAATATACTGTTTTATGTACATTGAGCTGCAAGTAATAATTATCATATTTTTTTCGAACTTTGACACGAGGTACGACCCCTAAAAACCTAACAAAAAAAAATTAAAAAACTAGGTTCGTTTTTTAGGTGATAGAAGCGAATGGTGGGCTGACGCAGTAATTTTTCAAAAGTCGAAAAATAAGAAGCACCCTAACGTACATACATACATAAATACATAAAATGCCAAATCGCCCAAGTTGATTGTAAGATTTTCATTCGCTTCGCTCACTCAATGAACAATATGAATTTATTCATAATCATGAGTGTTGTACATAAAGTTATTTTATTTTATTTATTGAATAAAATCCACAACTCTTTGTATTATATAAGTAACATAATGAATGTAGCTGAAAACCAATAACGGATTTTATTTTTTTAAGTTAACTATCTATTATTATAGTAAAGGGTATTTAATTCTCGCCATTAAAACTAACCTTTTTATGAGTACACTGCACTTATATGAACTAAAAATGAAAATCAAACGGTGTAAACCACAAAACAGTTGCGAAAAAAGTTCCTCTTTCCACATCTGCTAAAAAGTGTCCAGCTACGGGCAAGCATTGCCACACTGGTCACAAAAAACACCACGTGGTACAAATAAATGTCAAAAAACCTGGTCAGCTTTTTCAAGAACGCACACATACACACCATGCATGTAACGTGTAAACGGATGTGTTCCAAATTCAAAATTGATAGCACTTAACCCCTAGACGGTGTTATACGGCTGCAGGCGGGACTATGTACCTATCGATATCAAACGACTTGTTTCCATAAATTACGAATGGATGTAATGTGTACTTAAAATTATTACAGAGTTCTTTAGAAATACAAAGTTTATTAGCATTATGATAATACTAGATATTAGATATTACTACATACCCATAAAGGATTCAAAAATAAACATATTTTACAGAGTATTCGTTTGAAACTGCAAGATGAGTGATATAAAAGGTTTAGTAAGACTACCAAAACAACTAAGAAACATTGTTTTCCATCCTTGTGTATTTTTATAACGAATAATATTGGATAAAGCAGTTGAGATTAGTTTCGACGCATAACTTGAACTGCATCCTAATATACACGCCTAATTTTTATCCAACTGCCACCGCCGATAGGCGATCTAAACTTGAAGCATTTGACGGGTTACATGAAGCCAACGAAACGTCACCTAGTACGAAAAAAAAAGTCAGCTATTCCTATAACTGGTTGAATGAATGACGTGTAATATTTGGTAGCTCGCGGTACGAAATTGACGTTTCAAGAAAGTTTTACGAGCTGGCGGTCGGTACCCTGAAAACTGAAAACTGAAACAGCTTCACGACTTTGATCCCCAGGCACGGTAGATATCCCTTCAGATCTCCCAGTACCAAGTAGGTACTAATTCAAGATTCTTTTGAGGATGTCTAAGAGGGGTAGTCAGAGGTACGTCCAAACATTACATTTGGCACATACCCACATTTTGCAGTAGTTAGTATTCCATACGTGACAGGTTGCAAGCCCATCGCCGCTGTTAGAATACTAACTGGTTTCCTCACGATGCTTTCCTTCACCGTTTAAGAGCACTGGCATTGCGCACATAAATTTTTCGATAGAAAAATCCATTGGTGCACGACCGGATTCGAGCCTGCGACCTTACGATCGGAAGGCGGGGTCACTCCCACTAGATCACCGGTGCTTAGGTACCTATATTCATAATATTCTGTTATATAACTTTTTATAGTTACAAGAGTCAAAGTTAAAATATATTTTATTCAATAAAATCACAAAAATCACTTTGAAATGTCTTCAAACTAGGTGGCGACTCTAGGTGCCAGTTCCACGCGACCAAAGCCGAGAAGAACAGCCAAGAAACTTGCCTTGCTCCCTACCGCTCTTTTCTATACGATCCTCGCAATAATGTATTAATACCCACACTATTGAAGCTTTATTAGTCCATGTTGCAACATTGTAGGGAGAACGCACTGGCTTCTGTAACACACTTTTTAAACTAAAATAGAAGACAGAGTCTGCTATTTTATAGTGTACGCACATTTTTATGGAAATAAATAATTTTGTATTTTTGTATTTTTTTTTGTATGTATTAAATAGAAAAAAACTGTCTAATCTAAAGCTTATCCTGTAAGGGCGTCATCCATCGGCGTAGAAGTTGTCTTTAAAATTATTAGTCAATTCTGATGACGGTGGTTCATGGCTAAACAAAAGACAAGCTTGCTTGTTTTGTTTATACCTTAGTAGGTACTGAGGGGAAATAACTGAACTAAAAAAACAAACTCGTCCCCATAGCTCTGTAAAGTTTTTGTTAAATCTGAATGAGGCAATAAGCCAAGTAGCCTTCCCTAGCCACCCCTGTCAAATTGAAATGTTTTACAGTCACAGAAACATAATAGGAGATGTTTATCATCGTACAAACTGTTTAAAGGTTTGTATTACAATGCGGGTCCCCTCGGCAAAGGGGTGAGCACATGTTGGCCGAGCCGGCGGCGTGCGTGGACCCGATAAGCTGACCCGGAGCCCGCGACCCCTGGCCTGCGACCCCGCGCCCGCCGCCCCGCGCAGCAGCGAGGGTCCGGCCCCGCGCTGACAACACGCGCTTTTGCAACACTCGCTCTAGATGTGCACATCACACGGAAACAGCATTCTTTTTACAACTAGTTGATGGAACAAGCAGATGGCCCACCTGATGTTTCGGGTAATTACGTGACATAGTAATGGTAGGTATGAACATGAACCACAGCGAGGACCAATGGGCGGTTTGATTACCATGAGCAATCTATTGCAGACGAACTTTGGATGGACATGGCTTTGAGCGATGTTAAATAGTGGTGTCATGTGGACTCTTGGCTCTATAAATATGTCAGAGGTAAAAAAAATGGTAGGTCTACAAATATGGTAGGGGTGACCGGTGATTGGAGTTATCAGTTTTAAGATATTTTTAAGTGATCAATTTTTAGTTGTTGATTGGATCGTCAATACCGAAAAAAGGGCCAAGTATATTATAAGGGCATAGGTACATACTTATAACTAAACAAAACCCAAACCGACATTACGCAGTGGCGCTGCTGAATCTGATAACAGCACTGTAAGATAAGAAACATACACATACTAATATATTCAATTTTCATTTTATTCTTATTGAAACAGATGATTGAAGAGTCTTACAGCCGGTTTCTGAAAGCTCGATTAAACTTAATCAGAAGTCAAGTCACTTGCTACCTTAGTTTTTTTAATGAAATAACTAGTATAATATAGTATTCTCATATCTGTGGTAGTACTCACATTACCAATTGGTGAGGTAGTTTGTTGTAAATTAGAACCTCTAAAAGTCTTTATGTTTTGGGATTTTGATAATCTTATGTGTGGCAGTCGTAGTAGGTACAATTGAAATAGAATTTAAAATAGAGTACTTACAAGTTGTAATAAAGTGCGAATGCGATAATACGGCTGCGAGGCGAGGTGCATTCGTTTCGCGCGCCCCATTCGTCAAGCGTCGGTCGCGGCGCGTCGCGTCGTCTCGCGTCACGTCGCGTCGCGTCGCGTCACGTCGCGTTACGTCGCGTCGCGTCCTGTGCACAGAGGCGAGTACCTACAGCAACGTTAAAAAAATATGGTAACACAATTTTGCAGCGCTCAGTTTGTTATCATGTCTTAAAATTTTAGATAGAAAACAATGCAACAAAGTACCTAGTAATACCTTCTAGGTAGTTTGTTCCATTTTGTTTACTGCTTGTTGATGTCATTGAAGATATTTTTTTTTAATACGAAAAGGATACTAAGTACATTTAAAGGTTCTAGAAAAAATACGACACGAATACCTACAGCTAACACTTTACCGATGAAAAAAGTGTAAAAACAAAGCCTAAGATGTCTTCATACAATAAAAATGACAAGGATCACCACTATAGTCACCTCTCTCTCTAACCTTTAAGGTTTGCTGGAAGAAAACTCTTATTAGGGTTAAGCTCGCCTTTGTACACGTCCTCTATTTCTGTCATGTTGTATTGTATTGTATTTTTTTTTTACAACTTATAGGTAAAAACGTTTGACCGCAATCTCACCTCATGTTAAGTCTTAATTCTTTATTGTGTGCAATAAAGAATTAAGAATTAGGGATCACTCGGAAATGTTAACGAACGATCAGCATTAATAATAAGATGCGCTGTGAGTTCCCACGAGGTGGGTGCCCGCGCCCCGTGCCGCGGTGAGCGCCGACTCGCGGGCGCGCCGCATCGGGCGGACGCGCATCCAATGGATTAGCGGCCCTTTGTCTCAACACCGCGCGGCTTTGTGTGCTGCATGGTGCTTAGTGCTCCATCGGCCATTAACCTACCGTTAACATTTCGATCGGATTGCTCTTAATGCTTCGATTGGCAAGTCTTCGGACGTGAAACGACGGTGACGGATTGATTTTGGTGGCGTTGATAACTTCTCGGTTGAGTACCTATAGCCTATAGGACACCTGGTAGGTACACGTGAACAAACCTGTGACGCTCACACTTCGCTATAAAGGTTATGATCATGTTTCAGGCACTACTTTGCCCACAATTAGGGCCTCAAGCAAAAACCTAGCCCTAGCTGTATTTAATTACTCTCTCATACGTATATACATGATAGATGTCAAGACTTTTTATTTGAAATAAACACAAAAAACAAATGAAGCTTACTAAGTGCTCTCTTAGTTCATCATCATGGTGTTAGCTAAGGTACTCCGAGCGCCAACATCACAACACTCGCTGTAGGTGAGGTAGCGACCACTGTGCGAAAAGATTATCAATAATTCCATTAAGAAATTGTGGCACAAGAAGAGCATGTCTGATTGTGCATTACCCGGCACCCACGGGGCCTCGTGCGAGGGCACGCAGCGCGGCGGTAGGTGCGACCGCGCTGATTGACTCCTCTCCGTGGTGTCGCGCGGTCACGCCGCGCTCGCGGCGGCACTTGCGCCTGTAATCGGAAATGAGCTGCGCATGCGCAGGTAAAGCACCGGCGCCCGCACAGGGCAGCGTGTGCAGAATGAATTGTACCAGTCATTCTTTCTATTGTAAAAAGTCTATTAAATTGTAGATTTTAATTCATGCTAATGAAAGAGACATCATGCATTATCATCAAGGACAAGCACTTCTACTGTACTGTAAATCTTTTCTAATATCAATGAAAGAATTTCTTTAGCGAGATATCCTGAAATGTTTTAACAATAATAGTGTCTCTAAGTAATTAATAGTGGTATCAGGGGAAGCGTAGGTTAGTGTATTTGTACCCAAGACGGGTAAGTGTAACTACGGTTCCTATCGCTTTTTTCCTAAGTCTTTCTGATCTTTCTTACATTATAAAAATATGGAAGAAAGAAATCCAGTAGGTGAGGTCGTTTGCGCTGCGTCCGCTGGCGGGGCGCGGGGCGCGGGGCGCGGCGTGGACACGCGCTGCGTCATTATAAGCGCATCAGCGCGATTGTTTACGGTCGATCGCGCGATTTGAATAATTTAGATGGATGGCGGTGCCGGTCGCACGCCGACACCTCTGTCACACAATCATAGCATTACTACTGTGGAATTGATTCTACTGTGCATTCTTATTGTACGAATTACATCAACGTTCTATAACATTATAACCTGTGTCTGATTATGAGTATTAAGTTAGGGAGTGTAGATTAAATCAAGTTTTAAGAAGACTTTTTTTTGTTCGTTGTTAGTGGTGCTTATATAATTTACACCAGTAGGGAGAGCAGGTTCTTGTCCTGACAAAAACGACATAAAAATGAGAACAATTTAAAAAATAAGTTGCGGAAGTTGAAATCCAATAAAAACTTCTACAAATTCATTTGATACGTAAAGGCTTATTAGACAACACTTATTTGTCAAAAATACACAGCTAAAGACGTAGTACAATGCCTTATACTAAGATAATGAGAATCCAATATTTAGGGCGGACATCAATATTGGTTTGTTGAGAATGAGGGTCCCGCGCTAATGACGAAGTTTGTATTTTGTGACGAAGTTACGTCCATAACTCGACCTATACACCTAACGTACTGTATCTACTCTAACTGGAGACTCTTCTTACAGGACAGTCCAATTACATTAGAAACTAACTACTTGTTTCTATTTATAAGATAACTAAGTCATAACTAAGTCTAAACTTGTAAGAATTTCGTGTTAGGTAAGGTACCTAATACGAAATTCTTACAAGTCTCAGGATAAAATTTTATCCTATTAGCAACTATTTTAGGATGCATTATTTACAGACCAAAAAACACAAACAACAGTTGAGCTATTTGCAAACGATCCGGAGATAGACCAAATGAGCCGATCGGAAAATTATAATGTTTTTCGGGTTTTTCCATTATGGAAATCACAGTAGCTAATTTATTCAAGTAGTTCGATATATTTATTCGGGACAACTGGATCTTTCTCACTTCTGCTTTTTCGGAATGGTTCTGAACGAAACAATATATTGTTTATTTGTAAAATTATTCAAAGTTTTGTCCAACTACCGGATAGTTAGTTATTGTTAGCTGGCCGGAGCAGCCACCTGTATCGATGAGTTCCGATTAGACGGCGGACGGCGCGTGATCGCTTTCACAATGAGTAGGCTTCGTCGCTCATCACATCAACTGCTGGTAATCTGTGACGTACCTACCTAAGATCATCTTTCCACTGTATGTTGGGACAGTGCCTGAGCCTTTTTGGGTAGGTATAACAAGCGTTTGGGGACTTATGTTTTCACATGGGCCAAGAATCTAATTAATAAACAAAAATTGCTTCTTGCACTGCTTGATAATACAGGTCTTAAGGGGTAACAAAAACATCCAGGACATAAGCCCTGTAGGGCATCACAGTTGGTTAGTAATATCAGTTATAAAGTCAAAGTCAAAATATGTTTATTCAATAAAATCACAAGGATCATCTTGAATACTAAAGATAAAGGCAAAATAAAAACGTAAGTCTCATTATAATGAATTTAGAAATGTTTTGGAAGGAGTGTAAGATGTCTTTAGGTTTGTGTGAATACAGATAAAGTGACGGCATTCCGCTGGACTAGTGGAAGGCAGAGCTGCGATTACCGAGCACCGCGCTCCGGCTGCGCTCCGGCTCCGGCTCCGCTCCGGCTCCGGCATCGCGGTAATAGCGCCGGCAGTGGACGCGCAGGCGCACTTCATAATCTAAGCGTGATCTCAAACATGCACTTATTGGTCCTGAATTACATCTCGCTACAAATGATGCTGGTCCGCAGATAATGCACGGGATCTCATCTCATTATATTGTATTCCTATCTTAGCTTAGAGTTAAGTGGAGGGTTTGAGCCCACGTAAAGCGGCCCGTGATGCAGCTCTAGGAAATACTTCGATGAGTTAAGGGGCCACTGGTTAACTTTTGAACCTGTAAAATTAGATTGGTAAATATTTATGTTTGTATTTTGGATTCAGATTCAGACGAAAATTAGCCTGAACTTGAATTTTTCATTTGTCTGCGTAATCAATTTGTAAATCGATGATTGAACCAAATTAGAAGGTAAGTGAACGTGAAGTGGAATTATCTAAAAAATCCTTTAGTCCTACAACATACTACCTACATGTATTATATTCTTATTAGAAACCATCCAAGCACTAACAACGAGTTAATTCGACGTTTCCTCATCCACCAACAGATCATTCTCGTTGCACAAATGAAATGAATGATTGTACTTATTAACCGTAAGTTGTGATGTTCTCACAGTGAAGGAACTACCAGCCGACGCCAGCTCCGACCGAATGGAACATGCGTTATCTAGGGCCTAGGGGTTCAACAACTATAGACAATCGAGGCATGGGTGGGTATGCCTCGATGTGTGATATGTGTGGTGTATCATCTAAGCTGACTGTATCGTTATCTCTTATCGTTATCAGTCTGTCATTAATACTTTTTAATGGACATAAAAAAGACGAATGCCAAGCTGAATCAAACTAGTTTCTGGCTATTCTATTTCCACAACAAAAAGAGAAGACAAGAGACTAATTGGAAATTATCCAATTGCATATGTGTAGTGATCAGTTAATTTGGCTGCTATTAATTGGTTTACCTATTTCGTGAAATTGGAATATGTAGAAACTTGTTTCGTTACGCGTCTTTAACATCTATAATAGACAGTGCCGTCAGTTGGTTCAACAAGTAGCGAGTCTGAAAGCATCCTTCGGCCGAATCTGTCATAGCACCTTTACGCACATCCGGCTAACTTGTGGAGCGCGGCCGCCGTGCCACGTAGTTGAGTGCGGAGTCGAGTCCCGGCGTGCGTCACCGCGCCGGCTCCCACGGTGCGCAGACGTAATTATACAATTGCTGCTTCTACTTGTAAAAGTGGTCAGTTCGCGCCGCCCGCGCCGCTCGGACACAGCGCAGGCGCATCAGTAGCTTCACTTCACTTCACTACACTACACTACACTACACTACAGCTTCCTGAAAGCGTTCTTTGTAGGCGTTTTCTGTAATTTTTAAATGGTATATTCATGACGTTTCGTGTAAACTAAGATTATTTTGTAATATTTATTTTGGTTACTGACAGTTAATTTTAGAAAACTGTATTGTTCATTTTTATTTGCATGCTAATAGGTATAGTAATATGCTGACCATTTTTTACCAGAACAACCTATTGTAGGTAACCACAAATGAAATAAAAAAAGCATTTATAAGCTACTTTGAAAGAAACCTCCAAGATGAGCAATATTTTGCTAAGGGACTTGCGGGGGGGCAGGACATTACAAAAGTTTTTACAACATAATGTTAAAATAGCAAGTAACGGCGCTGCGCTGCGCTGTGTCCGTGGGATACATCGGTAAAAGCTTGTAATTGGCGCGTCTTGTCGCCTCCACTTTGCGCCCAAACAATTACACATTATTGGAATTGGTGCATCGGTGTGGGGAAACATCAGATCGTGCGCCCGCGCAGCCGATACGTTCTCGTGTCGTGAACGGGCTATTACTGAAAGTAGTTTGACTTAAGCGGTAAAAAGAAAAAAAATAGGAAAATTCTCACAGCAAATTGTTAAAAAATTCTAACAATCAAACCCAATCAAAGTTTTAATTCTAATCGGCGGCGGCGGCGTGGCGGCGGCGGCGCGGGCGATCCAAACTGTTCCCCAAATTATACGTTTCCGTTTAGTTCGCAACATTTGAAATGGTTATTATGATTGATAATGTTAAAACGTACACAAATCACAATGTGTAATATGCGCCGGCGCCTGACGTCTGTAGGCAAATTATTTAATTGGCGCCCCTCGTTGGCACTACGCCGTACTAACTGTTGCACTAGCTGCGTGCCTGCCGCCGTACTAACTGTGCGGTGAGCTGTGGCGGGGGCCGCGCATGCGCTCTGTGGTTATGGGCCATAAATCTACGGCTTCGTCGCGAATTATTCAAAGGAGCCGGCGCTCGGGACCGAGCGCTCTATGCGCGCGCGCCGGGGCTGCCAGCGCACCACTAACACGCACCCCCGACTTGCGGGAAATTATATATTGAATGGTACTAAGTATAATATCTTCATTACATTGATATGATATGTATCTAACTAGCATAACATACCACCTACTTACTTGGATAAAGAGTATAAAACTGAAACTGAAACAGCTTCACGACTTTGATCCCCAGGCACGGTAGATATCCCTTCAGATCTCCCAGTACCAAGTAGGTACTAATTCAAGATTCTTTGAGGATGTCTAAGGGGGGTAGTCAGAGGTACGTCCAAACATTACATTTGGCACATACCCACATTTTGCAGTAGTTAGTATTCCATACGTGACAGGTTGCAAACCCATCGCCGCTGTTAGAATACTAACTGGTTTCCTCAAGATGTTTTCCTTCACCGTTTAAGAGCACTGGCATTGCGCACATAAATTTTCGATAGAAAAATCCATTGGTGCACGACCGGATTCGAACCTGCGACCTTACGATCGGAAGGCGGGGTCACTCCCACTAGACCACCGGTGCTATCAAGTATAAAACAACACAAAAAAATTGAGGTGTTCCGCACCCACTTTGATGTAATGTTTAATCTTGTGTTACTTCGAATGCACACCCAGCCGTAAGCCCAGCTTTGTAAGTTGCATAGATTCCAATAGCTGTATGTGCGGGTGATGGCGTTAGTTCGAGCTGGCAGCCCCACAGCCGGGCTCGCTGCGCGCCAATCTGCGGCGGCCTAGATCGCGATGAGTTACTGCGCCCGCGCAGGAACGCGCGCTATTGTCCATTATTAAAATGGGTTTTAGCAATTTGCCTCTTGAAAGGAAACCGCAGCTTTAATTGGGGTACAAGCGGAGTGGTCCTGCTCACTTACCTACCTACTAGGCAGATATTATATTAAAAAATTATAGAGACACCGCTCTCTTCATCATATAAGAAATGCTAATATTTATTTGCTTTAAAATACAATTTTTAGTTTTTTTATGACCAATTTTTAATAGATTTCTTTTTTTTTCATCTAGATTGTTGGATCAGGTAGATATTTCACACATTACTTTACGAGTACTTAAATTATTTATGATAACATTTTTCCGTCATTTATTTTGTTTGACGTCTGGTAAATCTTAACGTCTACAAAATCCAACACGTAATAAAGTTGAATGAAGCATACATTAAGGTTGGTAAGACGTAATTTTGTAAATAATGTAGTGCATGCAGCCAACTTTATTGTTTGATTTGAAACAATTAAATTGTTGTAAGTTATCCCTATACGTCCGCAGTTAGTGTTCAGTGTTTATCATCATTTTCGCTGCAGCGTCGACTCTTTGTCTGAGACTATCAGATCTATTCCCGAATAAACAACAATGGCGCGCATTGTTGCGCAACAGACAATGCTCTAGTTACCGCGACTGTCGCTTGATTCATGGCCGCCCGGAGTCCGTTTGTCCTTCCTGGGTGCAGCAGGGTCCAAACTAGAACCGCCCGGGGGGTGTCTGACTTAGGATGTAATAGAAGCTGATGTATCGGTGACCCCTGCGGGTTATGACGTCAGCTGATGAGTAACTACGGTCATCCCTGATCAAACTGAGAATTAATGCAAATTTGATGCTTGGACCACCGAAGTTTTCTTTGCATAAAGTAGTATTTATATTTAGATAGGTGATCAGCCTGTGGGTCGGTGACCCGGCCGCCTTCCCTGGCTGTGTCCGCGCGGGCGCGTGTCACTGATAGCGCGTATCGCTGCGTCCGCGCACAATCGAGCCCCTATCGCGCCATCGCCGTGAAATATTCCGCACATTCTACAAAACTCTACTGCCTCGACCACTCTACTCTGTGACCTTGCGAAAGCTCTAAGCCAGCGGTAAGAGAGGCGATAATCCTTTGTTTTCCGTAGAGATGTATCTCGGTTTAGCAATAACGACCTGCGCCCGCGTAATTCACGCCATAGCGTTCATCATGCAAAGTGGCCGCGAGTGCTGCTGCAATACAATTTCCACCGTAATACCTACGTGTTAAGCTTCAAAATGTACTGCTTTAGGAGAGATTTATGTCGCGGGGGAGTTAGTATTTTGTATCGGAATTTGAATTTGCGCAGGCGTAGTGCGGAGTAGTGCTGCCGCAGGCTGTTTACAATTATCTGGATTTATGGATTCATACAAGCATAGTAAACAAGACAATATTGTAATAATCGATCGACATATACCTATGTATCTCTGGATTGTATCAGATCAGACCCTGCCTTATGTGCAATTTGAAGATTGGAGTACTGAAATCTAATGGCAAACCTTTACGAGGAACTGAGATTATTTGTTCCAACAAATATCATAATTCATCAGAAGCCAGCGCGTAGTGAAAAATGCTCCAACTAGTAGAGTTAATCTAATCAAGACGGTATCCGGACGGAATGTTAAAGTTATTTAGTAATATAGAGTGGTCCATAAACGTTTAGCAGTGTATACGTACGCAGCAGCCAGCCCTAGCGGTGCGATACGCATCGCCTTGTTAGCAGTATCTGATGCGCGATGCTGTAATTGGCACGGACCCCCGCGCACGCGCATCCATACGATATCAATATTTCTTTACTGTTTAATGAGACGCCCGCGCGCCCGGGACAAAACATGATATTTCACGAATAAACGCAGATATAATGACCCCTGATACAGCGCGAATAGAACACGAGGAATTGTGATAAATTATAGAAGAAAAATACGTACACGCACAAGCTTCTGTGTCTGTTCTGTAGTACTACAAACACTAGAGCTTAGCCCTAGTTACGAGGACAAACAAGGAGGTATTTTTTGTACAATGCTGTTAGTCCTGTTAGTCTGCATCTCCTTGACAATTAACAGACCACATACCAACTTACATTATAAAGTTTACTCGACAATTCTTATAGAATATACTTTAGACCTATTCTTTGTCATTACATTGTTCACTGGTACATGGCAATAGTTTAAAGATGGGATCGAAGAGTTATCTTGTGAACCCAATAGACCACGTGACCGAAGTGCCACTTAATAAAGTGGATCATCTTATTCCATCAGAAAGTACCTAGTATCACGCCGCGCATGCACTGGCACTGGCACTCCACAGCACGTGCCACTCTGCTGGCCTCGCGCTGCAGTGAGGGCGCGCTGCCCGCTGGCCTCCCCCGCGACACATCACTCCGCGATGAAGGCCTGCGTCGGCACAGAGCCGCTGACGCAGCGCCATTACCATACAATGCGGGCGGACGGTGTGCGACGTCCTGTATCACTTGCATTCGGCTTCTCTTAGTGGAGTCAGTACGTTATGATAGTGACGGATTTTTTACGTAATTTGACTGATAGCTCACCGTAGTGATGCACGGAACCCAGAGTTCCTTTTAGAGGATATCAATAGAAAGTTTACTTTATGTTATGTTTACTAATTTAATAGTAAGTTTGATAAAAATAATGATGTTATACCTAGTGCACAAAATTAAATACAGGATCGTTGAAATGAAATGTGAAGCGAGTGAAAAAGTCTATTTCAGTATTCATTGAGAATCAGCGAGGAGCGGCGAGATCAAAGCATCGCGCGGGTCAACGGTGGTGACTCGACACGGCATAGTACCACTGGCACAGTAGCACAAAACGTCCAGAATTCATACCAATTATCTACTAGGTTTTGTATTCATATTTTATTCTTTCTAATTTAGGTACGTGTTTCTATGCTGATAAACACAGTGACAATGGTCATGGTATAATTGTTCACCAAGTATTAACACAAAATAAATTCATTTGTTTCGTTATTAATAGTGCAACATGTTGGGGCGCCAATTTTGTCAGTCAAGAATTGAGCCGTGCAGAGTTTGAGCTAAATTAGTAAATGTTTTGGTAATAAATGTGTATAGCCTCAGTGGCGTGGCGGGCGAAAGTCCGTATGCGACGCAAGAGGTTGCGGGTTCGATTCCCGCCTCGAAACAAATTTATTATAGCCCTCGACTCGTTTCAAAGTTTAATTCAATAGAAAAAAACTATTTTGACTCTGACTTGTTACCTAATTGAAAAACTGAACTGTTATCTCAGTTTTAATTAGGATATACTTTAAACAAGTTTTTTTTTGCGCGTGCGCGTGCTCCACGTTGTGCGCCAAACTATGAAGTTGTCCTACTGGACGCGGCGCGCAGTGGCCGCCGTATTCAAGGGCGGCGGTGTCGTGTCTCCATTCAGTAATTAGCGCTCGTTAAGTTTACGCATGTCATTGTTAGAGCCGGCTACGCGGCTTCGGGATTACTGTGTCAGCCAATCAGAGCACGCTGTGCGGACCTTGGAGCTTCCTGTAGACTAGAACCAATCAGTCGATTCAATAGTTAAACTGTACATTCATATGTTCCGATTTACTGGAAGAAGTTGCTGGTACGTCACACAGTATTAAGACGGCGTCTTTCACGTGTTAGGATCTGTATTTTTGAACCTTGGTTGGTAGCAGCTCGTCTTCGTTCTCCGCTGTAGGCCGCTGGGTTCAATCCCCACACATAACAAGCATTTGTGTAATGAAAATTAATTAATTGAACTGATTTACGAAATATTAACAGCTTTTATGGCTTTGTTTCGAGCTATATTATGGTATTGTATGAAATGTCCACCAATGTTTATTATATCAGTTATTCCAATAACTGTATGTTGTCCAATAAAATATATGTTGCTTTAAACTATGAAGTTACTATTAACTAAGTATAAGTAGTCGATAAGTAACCACAACGTAAAGGTAACAGCATCTTCTATTGCACGATAGTACTCCAACGAAGTTCTAAGTAGAAATTATTTTTAGTTTGAATGTTACTATTAGATTATGATAATAATATGATCAAAGCTTCACAGGTTTTCATGTGATTTTGTTTCATGTAGCCTAAACTAGTGAGTTCATAAAACATATAAAAATACCGTAGAACAGGACCAAAGGTATATTAGAAAAACAATAACTGTTTTAAAAGTTCTCAAAGAAAGTAAGTCCCCATTCCTCAAATAACTGAACGTATTCGAATAGCTTCACACGTGACAACGAGCTCGCATTGCATGACTCACACGCGACGCGGCGCGACGCGGCTATCGCGCGACAATCGCATCGTGTCGCGCGACCCGCGAGTAACGGTGTCACACTCACCGCCATTTGTATAAATAATTTGGACTATTTCATCTCCATACATAGCTTGACATAGCTTGCAGAGCTAGCAACTTGAAGTGGCAATGTGCTGGAAGAGCTTTTTATCATACAACTTGTTGATGGTACAAGCATATGGCCCACCTGATGTTATATGGTAACCATCATCTGTAACAAAGCATTGCATCGTAATTCACGCTCGATAGGAATTTGCCCCACGTCCTATGCATTGATCTGCGTCCATCAACTTGAGGCGTACAGATGTCAAGCCACATGTGTCTGTAATTCATCAGCGACCCTTCAAACCGAAGCACAGCGACGCTGCTTGGCGGCAAAAGCATGGTGGTAGCGTAGCACTTCCCCGGACGAGCCACACACAAAGAGGTCTACCAATCTTAAGGTTAGTGGAAACCTGTGGGAACGTTTCTACGATGCGCCATAATTATGCCAATTTCCCATCTCTAAGTGTGAGTAATTAACGATGAATAACTCTGTTAGCTCAACCTGCCTCCATAGACAGGAGATGTTCTCACGAGATGTCGCGTGACAATGAATATGCATACCCGTCACGTCGCGGCGCGCGGCGGTTCACACTGCGACAGATCGGACGAGATCGACACTGGGAAAGTCGCATACTACTTTAATCTCACTGAGACATCTAAGACTTCAATCTGGAAGTTTTTAATATTGAGTGACAATCTACACGAAGAAAACATATTTCATGAAATGTGATATCAGCCAAGCGCTTAGTATCAAAATAAATAAATAAAAATCAAATGTATACAACCGAACAATATTGCATAGCCCATCGCTGATGCTATAATAACTTGATAGAAGTGTTCAGAATATTAATTTAAAGAAAATATTATTCATTTATTTTGAGGGTGTTGTACCGTGGCTATAAGGATAGCTGTGGGATTGGATTGGATCGCCTGTCGCCCATGTAACAGGCGATCCAATCCCACAGCTGAGAGCGAGCTCCGACCAGCAAACAGATGTTCCGGCAGCGCTGCCCGCGGCGGCGGCCACGCTCGCTGCCTACAACACGCACTGGTTATCAGCTCTCCACGATTTGAGCTGCTACCGGCAACCTGGACGCGGTGCAGTCTCTCTTAGTTTTGTAATTATTCTTTTACATATATTCGTAACTTGTACCGAAGCTTACTTGGTTTGGGCGGCCTAGTTTACAGCTAGAATATGCGCAGGACATCAGTACCTAATTGGAATACTAACGTTCATTGTTCATTACTATCATTTCAAACACCTTTTACCTCATCAGAATCCCATACACTTTCATATTAGATCAATAAATTATGTTTTATTTTAGGAATAAGTTATACATAAAACCTAACCGAGGCTAATGTAGGTTAATGTGTTTTATTTTGTGTAATTAATTAGTGCATAGGAAAATAGATCTCTTTTTATTTATTTATTTATTATCACTTCATACAAAAGGTGTCACTAAAAGCTAAATACTCGCCAAAAGCATCAAGCAGAAAAAACCTCGGCCAAAACAATCCTTGGTTACGAAATTTTCTTTCAAAATGCTCTGAATCAAAGATCTATATATTTTTTTTATTACATTTGAACCTATGACGTATGTCCTTGCCAAACAAAAAAATCTATTCATAAGTAGGGGGAAAAACAATCTAATTGAGAACCACCTCCTTTTTGAAGACGGTTAAAAACGTTACAAATATACGATATTATTAAACGTAAATAAAGTAAACCACTAATTGAGAGGTGATTTATTTGTATTATCTGAGGGTCGGGTAATGGATGTCGCCGCGTGGCTCCGATGCCGGCGACTCCGGCGCATCTGGCGCAGAGGCCGCCGCGCCGCGCCGGACAGAATGGCGCTGCACGAAAACTAACTTATCTAAACGTTATCATCATTCCTATCAGTTATATTACATTAACTAAGTGCCAAAGTGAGTATGTATGTTTGTTACGTTTTAACAGTTGAACAAGGAACAGTTAGCATTCGGGGGAAAACATATCGTTTTTATAAAATTGTGCCCCATGGCAAATGGAGTCCATGCAATCGAAGTCACGAGCAAACACCTAGTTTGTGTTATAAGAACGACGTAGTTCATAACCCTTGAATGATTTTTTATTTATTTATTGAGATATTAACATCATTACATTATTATGCGATTTTAGGATTCTAAACAAATTAATTAGTCATGTCCCCGCAATGTAATAATTGTAGTTATGCCTTCTTACCAACATGGCACATTACCAACATGGCACATTTGGGCAAAGTCGAGTCGTCATGAATGCATTACAGCCGTCTACCCGAGTGTCCCTCAGTGTTGGAATTAAAAAAGCGCCGTTAATTGCGCAGGCGCCGATTCGCGACTCATATACAGGCTGTCTCTGTTTTAAGCATCTAAACTTTATTTACTACACACGCTATGTTAATTTTATTAAACTAGTAGTTTGCCCCGAACTGAGATTTCGTGACGCGACGCGAACGCTCTGAGAATATAAGTAAGTAGTAGTCAGAGGCAAGTCCAAACTTTGTGTTAGGACTCTCTGGGTGCCACCTACTAACTAAGTATGGTAACCAAGTTTCAACTGAATTGGCCTATTTATTGAAGAGTTCCGTTAAACAGACCTTGGCTCCATCATCAGAACAGGTCGCTATCACCATTTAATGAGAACCAAGTACCTTATTAATTTATTTTCAGAAAATAATATTTGAAAAAGCAAAGGAACTGGCCGATCAGTATAAAAACCTTGATGCCAACGAAACTCTTAGAAATGAGAGCTCTTGGGTCGTTGGTTTTCTGAATTTAACTTTTTTGTTATATCTCAAAAACTGGGCTACCAAGAAAAAAAAAATGGTTTTGGAATGTCCAAATCAAGCCCTATCATATGACATATAATTTTATTTTTTGTGTAACTTTTTTAATTTTTGCCCCCTTAAAAAACCCCATATTTTAGTAACCCCTTATCACTTTTAACCAATATACTTACCAGTAAATTTCTCAAGTACAAGCTATCGACTTACCAAATTTCATGCAGATCGGATGAACAGTTCTCAAGTTATCGTCGGACAAACATACAAACATACACACATACATACACACATAAAATGCCAAATTGCCCAAGTTGATTGTAAGATTTTCGTTCGCTTCGCTCACTCAATCAATTAACTTACAAAATACATTTTTACTATGGTTACATGGTTATTAGGTTAATTTCACAGTAATAAACTAAATTATTAATTATTTTGTACTGTTAATAAAAACACGCTTTAGATACGAAATGTCCTAATTGAGACGGCTTTATTAGCCTGTCTTAGCTGTCAGTCGCTCTCCTTTGTACACCAATTACTTATGAACATGGTACCACCAATTATTTTTATTGGCAAAATGGTAAATTGTGTTTTGTGGATGTCACACTATGGGGTCACAGACAAGTAATCAACCGCGGCACTGTTTCTACAAGCATGTTTTTCATTAAGCAGAATATCAATAATATAAGAAACTTACCTTGAAATTTAATAGTATCGAAAATTAGAGAAAGGGTTTTTTGTGTAAAAGTGATTGAGCAAGCAGATGGCCCACCCGACGAAGCAGTGACGTCACCCTACGTGACGTAGTACTCGAGCCATCATCATTACCACGCGTTCATCGTCGTTCGTCAGTCAGACAGAACACAATTTTTTTAATGACTATTATATTGCTTCTTCATAATTAAATTCGTGTACTCGGTGAGATAATATTTAATGCAGTGGGAGCTTAATCTGCTCGTATAGGTAATTGCATTGTATTTAACACTCTCCAATCCTATAGAGAGCTATCAGTTTGAAGGAAAAATATCTATCCTGCCATAAAATCCATGAATTAATTCTAGAACATCATTGGGTACATTAAATTTTTATTATACCAATTATCAATTATCAATTTTTTACTCAAAAAGACTTAAACGCGCTGCAAGTGCTACGGAAAATTACTTCGAATTGATTTTTGCTAAAAGTAGAAAATATTTTTTGAAGTTGAGTGTTTGTAGTTAAAATAAAATAAGATATAAAAAGACCGCTCCCATATGATAAGAAAATAACATTTAATATCTACATATTTATAAATATATACAATTTTAAATATTGTTTGACTGGTTTTCCTGGACATCACAGTCATGGAGCCGGAGGTATTTATTTTTTGTAAACTGAGCTATTTATTGTAGGTAAGTAGGTAGTCGTTTTTCAAATAATTCTATTACAGTCCGTCTATGCAGAAGCGTTGTAAATATTTAACTAAATAAAAAAACATTAGTATGTTACCGGTACAGTTTATAAAATTTTTGTCACGAGCTAAGTACGATTACATAACAACCGTGCCTTATACCCAGTACTAACGATAATAAGTAGGTTTGCATGCAGCGCCTTAAAAACAGCTAGATTTCTTGGTAAACTCACGCGCAATGGCACACTCTTAATCGACTTCGGAGGAAATCGATCGGAAAACATTCGGTCCCTCCCTCATACCGCATTCACGACGCGACCGAATGCAGTTACCTATCCGCGGACACACGGCTACACTCGACAAAATTATACTATGTAGAGTTTGTGAACAATATTCGCAAGCCACAAAAAAAAACAGACTAAAACAAACCGTATCTATACTATTACAGAGTCCAAATTACTGTAAGTGTAAGGATATAAGGCTGGTTTCACAGTGTTTGTTATTCTCGGCACAGCGCGCACAGGTGCGCGGGCGCATGGCTCGGCTATTAACGAATCTAGATGTTAATGTACGATTAAAATGTTGATTTTGTATTATATTAATATAACGAGCCTTATTAGTTTGGGAAGGAGTTATGGGGTATTTAGCCGAATCCGGATAGTTGTTAACTGTTAGGTATCAAAGTCCATTAATTGTTTCATTATTATAATTATTTCATTATTATCATCTAGATTATTTATAATTCATCTGCTAATACACATTAAACACCAGATTACGTGCTATATTTACCATAGTTATATGATGATTTCTATTCAAAATGACCACCTATTCTATATATATTCTATATTCTATATTATTCTATTCAATGAATTTACCATGATTTTTTAGTTTGACCCGCGATCATGCCAGATGCAACTTCGGGAAACAATCAAACTCACAGACCATGGTAATTATCCTGTTCTAATATTTTATATAACTATTATCAATTTCATTATCAATCATTTGTGATTGAGCCACCAACATCTTAACTCTATAGCATTGAAGAGGCTGTGACCGCTGTCCAATAATTAACTCATACTCAGCCTAGAGTCAGTACTTTAAAAACTGTACGATAGATTGAGGAAAATTAATTTTGTATTGAATTTCCATTTACAGTAATAATTCATCTCACAGCTTCGAATGTTATTGTAATTGAAATCGCATAAAAGTGAACCATATCCTACTAACATTATGCAATTTACTTGTTTGAATGTTCCTGGCCCACTCATCAATTGATTTCAATAAAGCTTGTAATAAATAATATAATAATAAGCTTGCTCGCCACCTGGGTACCGACCGCCAGCTCGTAAAACTTTCTTGAAACGTCAATTTCGTACCGCGAGCTACCAAATATTAAACGTCATTCATTCAACCAGTTATAGGAATAGCTCACTAGTTTTTTCGTACTAGGTGACGTTTCGTTGGCTTCATGTAACCCGTCAAATGCTTCAAGTTTAGATCGCCTATCGGCGGTGGCAGTTGGATAAAAATTAGGCGTGTATATTAGGATGCAGTTCAAGTTATGCGTCGAAAACTAATCTCAACTGCTTTATCCAATATTATTCGTTATAAAAATACACAAGGATGGAAAACAATGTTTCTTAGTTGTTTTGGTAGTCTTACTAAACCTTTTATATCACTCATCTTGCAGTTTCAAACGAATACTCTGTAAAATATGTTTATTTTTGAATCCTTTATGGGTTTGTAGTAATATCTAATATCTAGTATTATCATAATGCTAATAAACTTTGTATTTCTAAAGAATTCTGTAATAATTTTAAGTACATTACATCCATTCGTAATTTATGGAAACAAGTCGTTTGATATCGATAGGTACATAGTCCCGCCTGCAGCCGTATAACACCGTCTAGGGGTTAAGTGCTATCAATTTTGAATTTGGAACACATCCGTTTACACGTTACATGCATGGTGTGTATGTGTGCGTTCTTGAAAAAGCTGACCAGGTTTTTTGACATTTATTTGTACCACGTGGTGTTGTTTGTGACCAGTGTGGCAATGCTTGCCCGTAGCTGGACACTTTTTAGCAGATGTGGAAAGAGGAACTTTTTTCGCAACTGTTTTGTGGCTTACACCGTTTGATTTTCATTTTTAGTTAATATAAGTGCAGTGTACTCATAAAAAGGTTAGTTATAATGGCGAGAATTAAATACCCTTTACTATAATAATAGATAGTTAACTTAAAAAAATAAAATCAGTTATTGGTTTTCAGCTACATTCATTATGTTACTTATATAATACAAAGAGTTGTGGATTTTATTCAATAAATAAAATAAAATAACTTTATGTACAACACTCATGATTATGAATAAATTCATATTGTTCATTGAGTGAGCGAAGCGAATGAAAATCTTACAATCAACTTGGGCGATTTGGCATTTTATGTATTTATGTATGTATGTACGTTAGGGTGCTTCTTATTTTTCGACTTTTGAAAAATTACTGCGTCAGCCCACCATTCGCTTCTATCACCTAAAAAACGAACCTAGTTTTTTAATTTTTTTTTGTTAGGTTTTTAGGGGTCGTACCTCGTGTCAAAGTTCGAAAAAAATATGATAATTATTACTTGCAGCTCAATGTACATAAAACAGTATATTCATCATTTACACATGATGAAACATACTAATGCAACTCGTTGTCACATTATTCCGTAAAAGTACACTCGTACCCCACCCCTCTCCTCACGCACGCATCAGTCACGCCTTGAGAAAAGCAGCAAACTAAGCACTAGTTATATATTTGGAACGTACGCGTCGCGTCACGAAATTTCAGTTCGGGGCGAACTACTAGTAATAACATTTTAAATGCTCGCCATTTGTCCCATAAAAGTGTCAAATCTAGCGCTCAATGTAGTATAATTGGAACCCTGTCAATTGACATACTTGACTGGCAGTAATGACGTTAACCCGGCGAAGATTCGTACCAAAATGAGCATATTGGGAATGAGGTTGGTCATTATGACCATAATGAATTTTCGCAATAACTTCTAATTTATTTAGCATGTTTTTTAACTGTATCTTTGTAACGGTGGTGTAATTCCTAAAAAAAGGTATGATTGTACCGTTATTTAACCGATACCTATACAATTACGGTATAGAAAAAAAAATGATGGAGCTGGCCCATAGCAGACTGAAATGATATAAGATAATGGGAACATTTATTGTTTTGAATTGCCAGCTGATAACCTAAAATCTTTTGGTGTTATAACACTAAAAGGTTTTAGCTTATCAGCTGGCAATTAAAAACAATAAAAAGTTGTTCGGTATACCAAACAACTTTCATAGCTAACACATACCGTACTAATTGTTTCATTAGTTCTTCTGGTAATGTAAGTTTTCTTCCCAATTTCACCTAGGCCATGTTGTCCTACTTCGTAGTAGGACATGCATGTTAGCATGTTTATGATTATTTAAGATAAAAATAAAGTTTATTTAAGTTACGTTCTAAAGTTAATAAAATTATAATTGTTGATTAATACTAACTTCAAAGGACTGAACCAATAAAGACTTGTTTGACTCATAAATTTCGTATTTATTTGCAAAAAGGCTTATGGTGTGCCATATTACCCGAAGTTACTCTATCTAGTTTTTAAAGTCGAATTCAGATATTATTATTTATTTGTTGTTATTCCTTATACAATAAAGGTGTCGTTATTCTTCTACACTTTAGTCAGTTCAGTTATCGAGGTGAGAGGTAGGTTCTTAATAAAATGTGGTTAGGTATTATTGTATGTGTAAATAACTTTATATAGGATAGATATTTAGCGCCTCGTGGTTTCACCCGCGCAGATTTTAATCCCGGTATTCCCACGGGATAAAAAGTAGCCTATGTGATACTCCAGACTATAATATATTATATCTCTGTGTCAAGTTTCATCCAGATCCGTTCAGCCGTTCCGGCGTGAAAGAGTAACAATATACATCCATACTTAAAAACTTTCGCGTTCGGTATACCGAATAGTAGTAGAATATTGATTGCTTGGCGAGTTTTATTCCTTCCTAAGCGCTTACGCAGGCGGCAGCTAGTGCGTAATAAGAAAGGAGCAAAATCATGTTTTGGATTCCTATCCTACAAATACAATGCCCCTTTCCCAATCCTTAACGAATTCAGCTGAAACGTAATTTATGACCCGGAAAAACACATAGGTTACTTTTTATTTCAATAGATATCACGCGAATGCTTGTATAAAAATAAATAAGCATACTTATCCTTCAGATGGTAGTAAGGACCCTTATAAATCTTCGTCAGGTTGAATGATGCATTCAAAATCTCTCCCAGCAATAAATAGTTTGTACCATTTTGTAATAATTTATATACAATTTTCAGCCACAAAATGACTTAAAAATGTTAAGTTATGCATCTTTGTAGTTTAAATTTACCAAATAAAGTGAAAATTATGATTTTCATAGACTAAAGGATTGAACCAAAGGATTTTTACTAATATCCAAAAATCGCAAGTTACCGAAAATATTTGAAAATTTATGTCACTTAGTTTCTGAACGTCCCGAGACCTTGAAAAACATTTAGCTCACTTTGTCAGCTTTATAAATGGTGGCGGTACCAATTCTTAAGCAAAAATGTTTTGTTGAGGTTATGTTCACAAAAGTTATTTGACATTTCACAAAGGCAACCAAAAGCAAATTGGTCTTTATTCATTTCTAACACAAGGACCACTTTGGATTGGGGTACGAAAGTGAAAGCTGAAAGCAGATGGCGCTATGTTACATCGTACCTGGATCTGTCATAATGCATCTTTGTTTATGTTTGTTTACAATTATTATAATTGCTAGATCCCCAAAATATATTCAACGTGGAGTGTATTTCAATTAAATGATAAGCTACGGATAAGAAAAGCATCTACCACTGGTAAAAAAGGTGCTCTGATAGAAAGGTAAATATCTAAACACGTCATATCAATATTAGTCAGAAGCTAAGGTTCACCACAATAAATTTTTCAACAACTATTTTGTCGTTATAGGCTGGATTCCTACGTCAGGAACATTCTTATTGGAGTAGAAGACGAGTTGGACGATCAGATTCCGGGGTTTCCTGCCTTGGATAGCTTCAGAGATGTTAATAAGAGCACAAATCTGCTGGCATTTTTAAAACATAACATTCAAGAGTTTGCAGCAATATAAGAGATAAAATTCTCAATGAATACTTGCGCTGCTTGCATAGATAATTAGATATTTTCGTTCTTCTAATAAGGTAGCTTAATTATGACAATAAATAAACTTAAAAACATTGTGTTGTAGTGTTTAAGTAGTATCAAATTATCGTTGAAGTAGAATCAGTTAATTAAGCGTTTTATTTTGAAACCAATTCATGCTCATACTATTTGCGCCCCGCAGTTTCACCCGCTCAGATTTAAATCCCGTTATTCCCACGGGATAAAAAGTAGCCTATGTGCTATTCCAGACTATAATCTATCTCTCTGCTAAGTTTCATTTAGATCCGTTCAGCTGTTCCGGCATGAAAGAGTAACATCCATCCATTCATCCATACGTACAAACTTTCTCGTTTATAATATTAGTAGGATTATGCTTCGACAATGCTTCTCTTATTATCGAGCTTCTGAAGTCTAAAAATAAGAGCGATTTTTTTTCAGTACCTAGGTGTAGCTTGGTTTCTTTTACTTAAATTGATTCATATTAAAATGCTGAAATCATAATATGTGTTGCTTCAGTTGAAGAAAGGGACTACTACATTTTATAGTGCCCATTAGGTTGTAAAGAGCACCGGTGCGGTGGTCTAGTGAGAGTGACCCGCCTTCCGATCGTAAGATCGCAGGTTCGAATCCGGTCGTGCACCAATGGATTTTTCTATCGAAAAATTTATGTGCGCAATGCCAGCGCTCCTAAACAGTGAAGGGAAACATCGTGAGAAAACCAGTTAGTTTTCTAGCAGCGGCGATGGGCTTGCAACCTGTCACGTATGGAATACTAACTACTGCAAAATGTGAGTATGTGCCAAATGTAATGAAATGTAATGTTAGGACGTACCTCTGACTAACCCCTTAGACATCCTCAAAGAATCTTGAGTTGGGTAGTACTTGGTACTGAGAGATATGAAGGGATATAATAATAACGATAATAATGCTGGACAATCCACACAGCACCATCTAGCCCCAAAGTAAGCTATTCAAAGCTTGTGTTATGGGTACGTACTAGATAACTGATATATTTAATTTATTATATACTTGGATAGATATTTTTTTATTATACATAGAACACACCCAGACCAACGGAACAAATTTCTGCAGTACGTATACAAATTTGTTCCAAAGCGGGAATCGAACCAGCAACCTCTTGCGTCGCAGACGGACTCTCGTTTGCTGCCTATCTGCTGGATATCTACCATGCCTGGGGATCAAAGTCGTAGAGCTGTTTCAGTTTAATTAGGCTAGTTTATTTTAAGCAGACAATACAATAAGTAAAAACTGTGGCCACTTTTTTATAATTTACCTACCACAGAGAGGTCCACAATCATTTAATATCTTTCTGAAGCATAAAAACATATATCGCTACAAGAAAGGCCAATTCATCTATATTCATCCGACTTTCCTCCAATTATTTATATAGAAAGTGTGTCTGTAGCTTTGTCTGTTTGTATGTTAAACTTTCACGGCTAAGCCGATTGGATGAATTGGATGATATTATATTAAATCCCGAAGGTGGATACTTTATTTCATGATTTGATACGTACCTACGAGTACATGTTAAAAACCATTAATACAAAAAGCTGATACCTTCACATATTTCTATTGTTTTTCTTTATAAACTAGTAGGTCGCCCCGAACTGAGATTTCGTGACGCGACGCGATCGCTCCGAAAATATAAGTAAGTGGCAGTCAGAGGCGAGTCCAAACATTGTGTTTGGACTTGTATCTGGCTGCCACCTATTAACTAAGAATGGTAACCAAGTTTCAACTGAATTGGCCTATTTATTAAAGAGAGTTCCGATTCCGATTACATTTGGCACATACCCACATTTTGCAGTAGTTAGTATTCCATACGTGACAGGTTGCAAGCCCATCGCCGCTGTTAGAATACTAACTGGTTTCCTCACGATGTTTTCCTTCACCGTTTAAGAGCACTGGCATTGCGCACATAAATTTTTCGATAGAAAAATCCATTGGTGCACGACCGGATTCGAACCTGCGACCTTACAGTCGGAAGGCGGGGTCACTCCCACTAGACCACCGGTGCTCTTCGCCCAAGTTGATTGTAAGATTGATTCGTTCGCTTCGCTCAATCAATCAATAATTGAGTTATTATTACCATATTTGATCAAGACTTATTTAAAGGAGAGAAGGTACCTACTTTGTTCTCTTATTATGGTGACAGTGAATGTCTGATATCGGATCCAAGGTCTGTATAATGGAACTCTTCCATAAATTATCCGATAGTTTAAACTTGAATAAATAATAATAAATAAATAATAAATAATGCTGGACAATCCACACAGCACTATCTAGCCCCAAAGTAAGCTATTCAAAGCTTGTGTTATGGGTACTAAATAACTGATATATTTAATACATTATATACTTACATAGATAGATATTTTTTATTATACATAGAAAACACCCAGACCATCGGAAAAAAATTCTGCAGATCGTACACAAATTTGTTCCACGGCGGGAATCGAACCCGCAACATCTTGCGTCGCAGGCAGGCTCTCGCCCGCTGCGCCACAGAGGTCGTAATACCTATTACTAATATTCAAAAGTGACATGTCATATGAAAGGGGTTGATTTGGACATTTTATAGAAGGCGGTAGTCAGAAGCAAGTCTAAATATAATGTTTAGATTTGCCTCTGACAACCACCAACTTTATTTTCAAAGCCTTCGTATCGCATTACGAGATCTCATGCAGTTCGTGGCTAACCCCTAGTATTTATTTAGTGAATCCAAAATAGTGACAGCATGATGTTTCGACGATGGAGCCTAGTAATGTTGAACGAAATAAATTGGCCTATTGAACTGAAACCTAGTTAGCGTATCGTTATGTTTGGGGTAGTCGGAGCAGAGCACCCCTAAAAAAAGTAAACGGCAAAATACTAGAAAGTAAGAAAGAAACATTACGTAACTACGTGGATTATTTATTAGGTACTAGTTGGCACGCCGTGGTTACACCCGCGCAGATTGAAATCCCAGTAATCCCACGGGATAAAAAGTAGCCTATGTGCTATTCCAGACTATAATCTACCTCTCTGCCAAGTTTCACCCAGATCAGTTCAGCCGTTCCGGCGTGAAAGAGCAACAAACATCCATCCATCCAGTTATTAGTAGGATTGATACAGAACTGTGCAGAACTCAGTGGCTGTCAGTGGTGTTTAAGTCAGCAAGTTGAAGTGATCAAATAGATTAACGAATAAATTTAATAATTACAGAACCTAAACAGTTTATTTCGTTTTAAGTATTAGTGAATTATTAGGAGCAGATAAAGTCGGGGGTAGCAACTAGTCCAATTACAATTATTCAGTTGACAGCTAAGGGCGGCTTTACATTATGGCTAGTTTAGTAGAACTAAAGAGGTTTGCGTTTAGATTAGTGTTTGCACTTGCAAGCCAATACATGACACACACACACGCGCAACTTTTACTTATACATTTTACTCGAAATGGTATATTGTTATACCTATTACACACATGCGTAAGAAATATAACGATTACATAGAAGCAATTAAAATGGAAGTTCCTGAAGATTCTACTGCAGCTAAAGCGACCTCTGTGGCGCAGCGGGCGAGAGCCTGCCTGCGACGCAAGAGGTTGCGGGTTCGATTCCCGCCTTGGAACAAATTTGTGTACGATCTGCAGAAATTTGTTCCGATGGTCTGGGTGTTTTCTATGTATAATAAAAAATATATATCTATGTAAGTATATAATGTATTACATATATCAGTTATCTACCATGACACAAGCTTTGAATAGCTTACTTTGGGGCTAGATAGTGCTGTGTGGATTGTCCAGCATTATTTATTTATATATATTTAGAGAATTATGTATATTATCATACCTACTTAAAAATGTTGCATGTCGGTTATCGACGAAGTTTGTGAGACCACAATTACACTTAGACCATGATTCACCAAACTTCTGGCAAAGAAATACATTTCATTTCATTTATTTAAAGCTGTAGGTGCAGCTCAAGACAGTCAGTTCGAGTTATTAGGTATCAGTTTACCCAAATAGATAATAATGTGTAGATGCCAAAAATGCATCAAACGTATATATAATAAGTGTGTATCTGGCAGTTACGCGACAATACGTAGGGAGTGTCGATAATAATATTTTCTACAATTTAATGACGTTTCACTAGTAGTAGGTAAGGGATGGTTGTATAATTACACGCCACCCAAAACTAAGGCGAGATTTTACATTTTACGGATATGAGAGAGCTATTTATCTACACTAATAATATTATAAAGAGAAAAACTTTGTATGTATGTTTCGAATAGGCTCAAAAACTACTGGTCCGATTTCAAAAATTCTTTCACCATAAGAAAGTTAAATTATCCTTGAGTAACATAGGCTACATTTATTACTGAAAAAATTAGGGATCCCTACTAAAACTTAAAAAATGTAACCCGAGGTGTAATATAAAATATCTTTCACCGCATGCGCTGCGGAAACTATAGACGATACAAAAAAATGTTCTACAATATTAAAGAACACATCATTATCTACAATTAAGTCAGCAATAGCATATATCTAACTATTGTAGTTATGTTACTACAACAACTTTTCTGTATTTAAAATGTTGATAAAAATGCCGACCAAAAACAGACCATGTTATCCTTTATATTAGTCCTTATACAAATAAATTATTTTGTATGCAAGGCTGTTCCAATACTTATCGACTACTTCTTGAATTTTTTAAATCGGACATTCCATTCAAAAGATATTATTATTACGAAATTAAAAACTTTAGCGCGCCTTAGAAAGCGCGAAAGCTAGGCGAGTTCTCACTCAGCGTGGGCACACTTGCATGCAAGCTACAGACACATACGCTAATTGGCATGCCTGTACCTGGCATGCAAGTAGTTAGCACAACATTCTATTTTAGGTCAGCTCTGGCATCCACGTGACGGAGGGGACTCGGGGGGGGGGGGGGGGGGGGCTACGAAACCAGCATGTGTGAACGTCGCGACAAGTACAGGCATGCCAGTACCTGACGTGTTGGCATGCCACGTAAGCGAGGGGACGCGGGGGGCTACGAAACCGGCATGTGTGACCGTCGCGATACCTGACCTGACGAGTTAACTTGCAAATGTATCCACAATGTGCCCGTAAATCCTGCATGCCTGTAACTTGCATGCTCGCTACTGTACCATTTTACTGGCACGTGTATTTTCACCTTCGTGTGTTACGAAGCGCGGGAGTCTAAGTTTATGCTAAAATGTTGAAAAAAATTATGTCCACCCATGCGAAGCTGGGACAGGCCGCTAGTTACCTATACTTACAATAACACAATTATGGAAACTTGCCATACTTTAGAATCTAACAGATATCTAAGGTTTAGATACCTAGCTACATCCTACTAATAGGTATTATAAATGCGAAAGTTTGTGAGTATGGATGGATGTTTGTACTCTATAACTCCAGAACGGCTTAACGGATCTGGATGAAACTTGGCAGAGAGTTATATTATAGTCTGGAATAGCACATAAGTAGGCTACTTTTTATCCCGTGGGAATACCGGGATTTAAATCTGCGCGGGTGAAATCGCGGGGCGCAACTAGTTAATTATAAAAGTACGTGGTTAAAGGATCATACAAAAGAGTAGTAGAACTCTTTTTTTGTGAAGGGCTCGTCCGGGGAAGTACTACCACCACGCCTTTTTCTGCCGCCAAGTAGCGTTGCTATATTTTGGTTTATAGAGTGTGGTCACCGGTGTGATCACAGGCACATCAGGCTTTACATCTGTATGCCTCAAGATGATGGACGCAGGGCAGTGCATCGTAAGGCAAGTTCCTGTCGTGCGTGACTTACGGGCAATGCTTTGTAATAGCTGATGGTAACCACTTAACATCAGGTGAGCCATCTGCTTGTTCCATCAGCTAATTGTATAAAAAAACAAGCCCTAAGTTTTTTGGCTGTTCTTCTAGGCTTTGGTTGCGTGGAAGGGGCGCGGGCGCCTGGAGTCACCTAGCTTTGAGACGTTTTAAAGTGATCCTTGTGATTTTATTGAATAAATATCTTTTTGCTTTGACCTTCACCTCGAAATTCATCAGATATAGGTATACACTAAGTTAATTAGCAAGATAATTAACTTACCCTCGGTTCCTGAAAACTCGATCAACATTTATCGCCTGTCAAGTCGCTTGCTATCTCTATCCAACTTGAAGTAAAAGCTGAAATAGCAAGTGACTTGACGACCGATTAGTTTTGATCAAGCTTTCCGAAACCGGCCGTTAGTATACAAATCTAGAGCGAAAATGCTACTGTCTAAATTTAGTGAACTGAGCTTAGCCATGTGTAAACGCGCGCGGAGGCAGTCATTTGTGAGTCTTCTACTCCTTGATAGAGAAAATCGAAAATTACCGAAAAAAAAGTTTATAGAACGACAAAAAAGTTTAAAATGTCCAAAGACAACAAAACCATGTCAGCTAATCTTCGCATATGTGTGTGAGAGGTCAACTTATACAAGCCAGTAAAGTTTTCAAGAAAGTTTTCACAAATGCTAAAATTTGACAGATCAATTCTATGGTGGCGGTCGGCCCGCTGGGATGGCAACGAATTTTTATTATAAACATACATAAGTACCCGATTTTTAAACAATTATTTGGTCGGTCTCTACCAAGAAGCGGTCACAAAGAACTCATACAATGAAAATTAAATGTTATGAATGGTTGGAAATCAGCTGCCGTAGTAACTGATGAGTGAGCTGTGGCTGACGCGACAAAACACGAACGTGAGATACTATTCTGATTTAATTTTGGAGTTAATTTTAAGTTTTACTTTCTCTGAGCCGCGACTTGAACTCCTGCGGGGACTGAGCTACTTAGGTACCTTTTATCGAGATCAGTCGAGCACTAGATAATATATGAATACCACAAAGACAAAATATAATACAACTTGGTCAAGGTGCCATATTGGTGCCAATGCGTGGCGGTGTGATAACCAGGTATGTATTTTTTGATGGTTATGACTTTCTCAAGGTTAATATTGTTTTTATTATTAACTTATTTACTCCAGTTCAAACAGTCTACTTTGCAGGTTTGTAACAAGTGTGAAATTTGAAAAAAAACCGCTCTGACTGTTTCCCACCTACCACGAGATATCTCTTCAAATTTCTTTTTGTACTACTTCAAGAAATATAAAATTAATGGACGGAATAATAAATAGGCGAAATAATTAATAGTCAATAACTGATTCGTAAGGTTTATTAAACAGAGCTCCATTAATTCACGTTGTCGTCTCCAAATCCCAGTAAAGCTGTTCAAGAAGCCATCCATCATGTGCATTACTGGCAATGAGCAGTCCACGCACGTGCACTACAATAGAGCACGGCGCTGTGCGCGCGCATCGCAAGCAGTGCCCTTCGGGGAAGGAAGCGACACCTGTGTGTGACGCACCGGCGCGGCCGCAGACACCTACCTGCCTAATTTTATTTTATCTACACATACATTATCATAAACAAACACAACAATGGTAGTTACACGCATGCCCATCATTCCAGCACTTTTATACTGCTTGCTGCTGCAACATTCACTTGATGTTAAGTGGTGACCATCATAATAACAAAGCATTGACGACCTCGGTGGCGCAGCGGGCGAGAGTCCGCCTGCGACGCAGAGGTTGCGGGTTCGATTCTCGCCTCGGAACAAATTTGTGTACGATCTGCAGAAATTTGTTCATTGGTCTGGGTGTTTTTTAAGTATAATAAAAAATATATATCTATGTAATTATATAATGTATTAAATATATCAGTTATCTAGTACCCATAACACAAGCTTTGGGGCTAGATAGTGCTGTGTGAATTGTCCAGCATTATTTATTTATTGCCTTGAAAACCCCGCATGATAGAAACGTGCCCTACGATGCACTGCCCTGCAACACTCATGAACAACAGATGCAAAGTATCTGCAAGTCTAAAAGTCGTCACAAGCAGGTAGGTAGGTATCTAAATGATTTTGTACGCCTGTATGGTAGGATTTTAGTGATACTTAGAATTTGATGAAGACCTTTATTTACCATGTACCTAAAATTCTTACAGAATAAAATATTTGATTTGATTTGATTTGAAAACGATCTCTGAACGATGACTGAACATGACATAGCTGAGGACCGAGCGAGTTCGATCCCTCTCGACCCCAGTTGTAGTTTTAAGGCGGTCCAAAGTTATCCGTGTCATCCAACTGAACTAAAACCTCTAGACTGGCTGAGCTGAGCATGTAGCCTGTGTGAACCACACAACGCATCAACAACTGCTTCCACCATCTAGACTAGTAACAAATGTATGACTGCATTTGGATTCCATACCGGCGTCCGTCTTTCCGATGACCTATAATTTGGTTACTTTCAAGAGAAGAGTGAACCGCTATTTTCTAGGTAAACGTGCCACTTCGTCGACCGCATCATCACTTAACACCAGGTGAGATTGCGGTCAAACGTTTTTACCTATAAGTTGTAAAAAAAAAATCGAGAGTTGTTATCAGGTTGAGACAGTTGGTGTTCAAGGCACAAGTTGACATGTAAATGCGCGGCGCGCTGTCAGACGGTGACGGTTACCGTCGCGTGCGCACGCAACGAGCGCGGTTTATGACCATCGGGCCGCCACTCTTCCGATGTTCTCCTCAAAATAACTAGCGAAATTATGTAGTTTAACGTTATAAATTTAACGTTAAGTAGCTAGGTTTTATAATTTGAGTGCTAAAGGAGATGTTTTGCACGTAATTACGAGTATGCATGCATTTAGATAGGTCTTTATTATCTCGTATGTAACTTTAAAGCCGGTGGGTTTGAATGAATTTGTAAGGTATCGTTAGATTGACCGTTCAAAAATTAATAAAACATGCAAAAGCTCCGTTTGAGAGCTTTCAGCCCAACGTGACAACGTCAGCCAGGAAAAATATATTCACTAAATGTGTCTTAGATACAAAATATTTATTTACTTGTTAGTTGCTGATGTATCAATCAGCTGTCGCTGCCGTTCGACACATTATCAGTCATTCGAAAAACTCGGTGGAAAACTCATTTCCTTAAAAGTGTAATGAAAAATCTTTAATGATAAAACATTCGAGAGCTAAAGAAATATTGCTGACAACAAATGACTTTGTTGTGCTGATGATGATGGTACCTTTTAATTTGTGCTCGTGTCCGTCTCTAAGGAAGTGTAGCTGCGCGCGCGCAGCCCCGTTAGTCGGCTGGTGAGGGGTGGCTTAGCGAGCGACCGCGCGGCGGCCTTGACCGCGCGCCCGGACTGCGACCTTTGCGACCATTGTTGTCTTCACCGCTGCACACATGCGAGCGACCAACTGTTTCTGTGAACAAACATTATTACTGGCTAAAACGGAAACTAGCTGCGTAATATCTTTATGCATTAAGTAAATCTTTAAAATACTACTTTTTATTGCCGTAACTCTTATCTTAATCTATTAAGCATTAGCAGGTAAGTAAACCAAGTACGTAACTTACCTAATTACTTATTAAAAATGTATAATGTATTTCAAAGTGTGTACCTCCAAACAGCGATTCTTATGGTCATTCTCACGGATCTGGCGGAGATAATGTTGGAGTTTAAAAGAGCGCTCCACACGTATAAATAGTGATAGCTGGTTATGTATTCAGGGCTAGAGGGTGGCAAGGGGGGGGGCGGTTATTCAGGGTTCAGCGAGCGTCGAGCCTCGCGCGGACACTTTATCTGAGGATTCAAATAGGAACCCCATTGCCTTCTCGCCTCGCACTCATAGCTACATAGGCACCATTACATTTACCCATTCACTCGTTTTATATTAAAGTCAACTTTGTATCAGTAAAACATGAGTATGTTGTGTCGGTATAAAATCGTAATGTATTGTATTCATCTCCAGCGATAGTTGTTTACTTTTTAAATGCCCGTCGTTTATTTATTTTTAAGCATAATCTACAGCTCATAATATAATAAAAATGAAATAATAATATAATAAATTATTTAATAGTAAGATTTTTAACATACAGCCAATAACGTTACTTAAATAGTAGACGACTAAACAATCAGAAAGAGGTTCTAATCAGTGAGTGTTCATCATTTTCTGAATCCAAAAACTAAGAAAGAAATCTTTTCGATGTAACTTCACCTTTACCCTCACTACGTACCTAGTTAGTTGAAGCTTCATGCCAAGGTTCCTGCGGTTAGATTTTCCTACAGCGTTTGAATTCTGCGTACGGTAAAACTTTTGTACGGGAAAACTGGTTTTCTTATGATTCATATGTATTTCAATAACTTTACATAACTTTATAATAGGCATGTATAGTTCCATCTCGGCATCGTTTCTCGGAGACGACGCGTTCTTATCGAGCTGAACACTCGTCCTCCCCCCCCCCCAGGATCCGCCGCCCCCGCCCCGCACATTTCCCCGCGAATTTACAATGTACGGGCCGGCGCCTCACACCGCCGCAACCTCCCGCGAGCTTACAGCCTTACTTTCCCCCGAACGAAGGATTCTGAACTTTGAAACAGAAAGGCTTCGATTGGTTTTCGCGTGTGGCGAAAGTGAAATAGTTAAGTTGGTGTGTGTGAGATTTTCTCGCCTGGAAATTGTAATGCGCGGCGCGACTGCGATAAAAAATGAACGGTGGGAAACGTGCATACATTAGGGAGCGAGACGGAGCGAGCGCCGCTGCTTTACACCACTTTATATTTTGAATCCGTCTGAAAGGGCGGCTATGTGAGATTTCCGGATAAATTATTCACATTATGTACCTATCTATGCAGGCTTGTGATATTGCAAGGGAGGGGCTTGCTATATTGCAGACCATCACATACGTAGACCTGACAGAGGTACACTTACACACGGCAGCGCTCTGAGTCTGAGACACTATGAAGAGGATGAGGAATTTAAAAAGGCAATTTATCATTTGCTACCATCAACGAAAGGTAACACATGACATGCAAGGGTTACAAAAAATGTAATTGTTGTCGTGTCGTAACTACTCGAGTTAATATTAATTGAGCATTCAAGTCAGTATCAATGTCAATTGAAAAAGTAAATATTATTACACCCAGACGACCTCTCAACCCATAGATATCTCTGTAAGGCAACCACAACAATGCGTGCGGTGTGGGGTGGCGTCCCCCCGCGGGGCCGCGAGCCCGCGTCCCCCCGCGGGGCCGCGAGCCCGCGTCCCCCCGCGGGGCCGCGAGCTCGCTGCGCGGGCGCCGGCGCGGCACACAGGTGCGCAACCCTTCCGCAGGTGTCAGCGTTAGACGCAAAAACGCGCATAAAAAGCCAAGGCCGCGCGTGCGCACAAAAACAACCCTTTGTCGCACGTTTTTCAAACGACTGTAATTGTGGTATTTCTAACGCAAACCCTCCACCGGAACAAACCAGACGATACATTCTAACGCCTCTGTTTTATATTCTAACGCGCTATCAATTATTATCGCATAAATGTTCTTTTATTCAATTTTATTGTTTTGCTCTATTAATGACTTTGAATCGTATACCGATTTATCGTCTACTTGATAATAAATTACAAAAAGCTCTACGTTCTGTTTCTGATTTTGTTGTGATATTTAAAGCTCAAAAACTAAGAAGTACCACACTTGGGGGTCATGCCAATAAACGCTAGGAACCAAACCGTTACTGTCTTGTCAGGCTTTGGTCGCGACGAACTGGCGCTAGAGTCACCTAGTTTTAAGACGTTTCAAGGTGATCCTTATGATTGTACTGAATAAAAACCATTTTGACAGCCCTCACAGCTCAGTCGGTAGTAGTCTGGTCTGCCTTCTGCGCTGTAGGCCGTGGGTTCGATGTGCACGCACCACCGAGAACAAATATTTGTATAATAAAAAAAACTATTATAACATTAGATAGATAGATAGATAGATAACGCATTTATTTGCCCAACTGATACACACAAATAAGAGAAATAACAAACAAAATAAGAATAAACTAACAATGTAAATTATAAAATAAACAAACTTTTTGAACACAAACTTAATAACTTATTCTATTGAAAACTAAATATTAACTTATTGTATTGAAAAATATTGACTGATATACCTATCGGTTCGTGTGTGTTGCAGCTAGGCAAAGAGGCAATAGCTCAGCGCATAGAATTGCTCGAGAGCAAAACACTGATTTTCAGCCATTACCTTCTGAGGCAACAAGTTGAACGAGCTGCCATACAATTGAAAAATACTTAAAAATATAATATAAATAAACTGTTTTTACATTAGCTATCTGGTTTCCATATTACAAGCTTAGAAGGTAGTTTCGGGTTAGACAGTGGTGCGTGGAAAGTCCACCGACATCGTTTGATGTTGTATGTTGTTGTTGACAGCGGCGACGCGGGCCGACTGCGACTGCGACTGCGACCGCGGCGTCCTGGCTGGAGTACCCGGCGGCGCGGCTGCGGCGCTTGCTGAGCACAGCCTGCCGCCGCGCGCCCCCGCCCCCGCCCCCGCCCCCGCCCCCGGCGACCAGACCCTCCGTCATCACCTGTGAGTACACACCGACACCTCAGCAGCTAGCTGTGACCCCCCCCCCCCCCCCCAGCGTAAGCATTCGTATGAGCTATATTAGTGGACATTCTCGGTGGATGCAGAGGGACCAGAATCGTTCTCTCTGGAAATGTGTAGAGGAGATCTATGTCCAGCAGTGGACTTCTTCAGTCTGATGATGATAGTGGACACATCTCTCATTTTAGTTTGACGATCAGATGGAGATTGTTTATATTATTCGTTTTATTTGTGTAAATGCTTAATTTGTTCCTGTTAGAAAAAAAATACTACATAATAAAGTAGTTATTTGATCTCGGTGGATTATAATTAATAAAGGGTTCCATTATTTATATAAATCCTACTACTATTATAAACGCGAAAGTTTGTAAGTATGGATGGATGGATGTTTGTTACTCTTTCACGCCGGAACGGCAGAACGGATATGGATAAAACTTGGCAGAGAGCTGGATTATAGTCTGGAATAGCACATAGGCTTCTTTCATCCCGTGAGAAACCGGGATTTAAATCTGCGCGTGTGAAACCGTGGGGTGCTACTAGTATACCATAAATATCGAATGTTATTGAAGATAAAATAATTTTATTAAAAATTTTTACAGATATGTAATATTTTTTCGTGAATCATATTAAAGTTGAACATTTACCTTCAGTATATTTACTTGCTTAAATGGTCCGGCTTATGTTATTTATGTTGTTCATTAGGATACTTAAGATTCTTAATGCGTTTCGAATAAATATAATAATTAATAAGGTTGGCTAGCGGTATAATCGCATAAAAACGGTATCATATTTCTGAGTTTCGCAGCATTCGCTCGAGTTGCACAAACATGCCAATCATCTATTGCTGTCAGTAACCTACTGAATATATTAGTGTTGCTAGCATTTGTGTGTGAGATTGTAATCGGTAGGTACAGGCGACGGCGACGCGGACGCGATAAATGGCGATACGAGCTGAGAGCGTCGCGGCCGGCGCTGGCCGCCGTCCAACAGATGAACGTTATTTCATAGCTAATTTATAACGGATGGCCAGCTTCATCTAACTGGGAGCCAGTTGACACATCGCCGCTTACAGCCTTTTTGCTATAATTTAATAGTGCTAATACCAACCAAGCTTTCGGTTTGGTACGCTCTTGAAAACGGCTTCTACATATATGAACAAGAGCATAAATGGCATTGTAACTACTTGTTACATTGCCGGTGAAGGAAAACATCGCGAGGAAACCAGAAATTCATAAAATCTATATAACTATTTTATTTCCTATATCAATCTGTTAATTTAAATGATCGTCACCATCCCCTGCACGCGTCACATACTTATGTTTATGTTTTATTTCGTTTAAAAATTTCCCAAAATGTATTGAAATCGAGCCCACGATCGTCCCCTTAAACAAGTATTAATGTGAAGAGTTGTTCATTTATTGCTACATACATTCGACACGTTTGAAACATTCGAAATTGGTATATATATAAATTCGAGTGAAGCCATTAGTCCCTCGCTAGTATGCCGGCACGGTAGGTATCAATCTGATACAGATCGGTATACATTAGTCAGTGAATGAGGCGGCGATGTTCCTTGAATTATTAATAACTATTAAATAAAACAGGTAATGTCGACTGTCCGATGCATACATGGACTTTTTCCACCGACGGACGTCGCTACATGCACTTTTGTTTGAATTATTGATGACGAGTGATCGGTATGACATTTTATTATAACTCGTTCATAATGTTTCCACTTTTTGAAACGCATCTTCGGCAATTATTATAATATCTATTTCGTTCATCATTTCGAAAAAAATCCAATAGCACAATCGCTCGTATATTCCGATAACTAAATCCGGACATTAGAAGAACGACCTAGGGCGTAGAGTTTTAAACAAGTTTCAGTATGGAAGCTCGGCGTTAACAACAGTACAAGTTTTCGCCTTATGGTGCGCGGTTTTTGTTTCGCTAATTGAGGCACGCGAGGGTGCGATGAAGCCATTACTGCCCAACATGGACCCGCGCCGCGCCGGCTCCGGCGGCCACCACTGACCGCCGCACCACTCCGCACTTACCACCACATCTTGACGTGATATCACAATATTAGCGATGACGCGGCGACGACGATACACGTAGACCAGTGACTAAGCTTCGTGGAAATCACTAGATAACTTCTCACCGAAATTATGTTTACCTACGTTTAGATAAACGGCATTTGTTTTTATTTATCAATATAAATAACTTATCTTTTAATCAATACTATTAATACTTCACAAAATTTTCAGAGAAGAATACGAATATTCAGTAACAAATTGAATATAAATACTATTGATAATCTCTCCATAATTTTATTGCCAAATCCACAAATCAAATGAAACTGTAAAGAATAAGTTACTTAAAATAAGCCAGTCAATATACCCGGTATTGACTTATTTCAAGAAAAAGTACAGTAGGTACAGTTAATACAATGGTTCTCATAAAAATATATCGTAATAAAAAACACAGTGTACTTACATTCAAATACCTTTCTCAATAAATAGTAGGCAACGTTACCTGATGTGCATCTCTGCAGCATCTCTTCTCAAAGGAGGCATTTGTGATTGTTTTATTGCATCGTACGTTTTTGCAGAATCGCAGGTTTTTGTGGAGCGTTCGTTATCCGCTGTTATCGCTTTATTCCGATAACGAGCGGCTCGCTTTACGTACAGTTTCCGTCAGTCGCACGTCGCGTCGCGTCGCCACTCGGCACACATTCATCCAGTGACATCTTTATTCACGATCTAGCTAAATACTAATTTAATTATTCACAACTGTACATCTTTTGCGAATCTGTATGTTATTTAATTTCAAAATACAGTGAACAGTGTACATGAAATGGTGATTATCTGTCTAAAAGTGCTCGCTGAATGCTTAAAATTCAAAAACAACTTAAAATGTGTCACAAAGCCAAAGAAAGTAAAGCGAAAGGACAAACTAAAAGGTCGGTAGTTAAATGTTAAAGTTCAGTCAAAATACTGTTTAATTTCTGAGGCAGGTGATAATTTCGTCCCTTCCATTACATTAATCACATCTGCGTGATCGGTTATCCGTTTGGATCGTAAATCTGCATGCGTTCGGCACGCGCGGGGGTGAGGCGCGGGGGTGTAGCCCGGAGGGGGGGGGGGCTAGTGCGGGCCAGGTGCGGGGGCGGCAGATGTCACTGTGACCCATATCTCACCGGCGCTGGTGCAAACACATTGGAATACGAACCTTCAGCATCAGGGAATAAGGGGGCCCTGTTGTTTTGTTTATTGATGATTTGTGAACGCGGGTCAACCATACCGTCCTCAACGGACAATGGATCTGGCGAATGCAGGGTGTGTGCGGATTGTGCTCAGCTGACGATGAATTTTGTTAGTTTCATTTGAAATGAAAGTTAATAAATTTTAAAATCTCTGTAACTAACGCACTTTAAATAATTCATGCAATAGACATTGTTATTATGTTTATTTACAAATCATAATTCCACTCACTCATCACGAAATATCCGAAATAGAGTCCCTGACTTCTGGAGAGAGTAAGTCCTCGCTTCTTCTTCTTGTCGAGTCACTAGTTCATTTCGGCCCTCACTGAGAAACAAGCTCTTTATAAAATTCAAACCCAAGTGGAAATAGCTTTACCGCTGTGGGGATAGGTAGGTACAACAGTTTTAATGGTATGTACTTCGATAATTTAGGTAAACATGAAAAATTGTGTCAACTGTGACCTAAACACAATACCTATCACCAAAAAGGGTAGTTAAATAAAGGGTTCCATTCCAAACTTGTGCGTGAGATAAAAGGAACAGAACAATACCAACCGCCGCGCGCCGAGACCTCTACAAAAAAGTAGAGCCTAGGGGGTCTCTGTCGTCCAGAGGTCAGGTCAGGTGCTGCGGGTTACTTGGCGAGCACTTGATGCATTGCTAACGCAACACAATACGTTTTTGCAATCATAATTATAAGCTGTTTTTATGTTTGTTTGTTTGAATTATATTTAAGAGGGCAAACAATTTATATTTTATAGCAACAAACAGTTAAAATAAAACGTTATTATGCAAAGGAAATGCTATAGCTATTACAGCTCTGCAATTGAAATAAATAATATAATCCGTAGCATACCGCTAGTACATTTCAAACTTCAGTCAGATTTTACTCCAATTATTGCAATGTCTTAGTGTTTCATTATGTTATTTACAATTTTTTACGTTGCGATCTTATTATAATAATTGCAATAAACAATACCTATGAACTAGTGGCTCTGGGAGCTGTAGACCTCGCGAGCATACTAAAAGTGAACTATTTGAGGAATGTAATGTGCAAGTGCATTTTCCGTTTTGTGATTTTTTTGATCTTTTTGATTTTTTTTGCATCATCTTGTGTAGAATGAGGTCCTTTGTGTTTCTCTCAAATTTGATTGAAAACCATCGATTGTTTGATGAGCTATCCTGTTCATCATGCTGAAGATCCTTATCAGATCTTCGCCAAACTTTTATGAGACCAACTTATAGTTACTACCTTTCAAATAAAAAAAGAATAATCGAAATCGGATCTCATTTGGTGGAGATATCCAGTATATCAAATAGCCCCCTTTTTGCCCTTTTTTTGGGGGATGTACCCCTCCAATCAAAAATCCCCGAGGACAAAAAAAATCTAATAAGTCATATAACTTGTGTACCAAGTTTCTTCCAGATCGGTTGAAAAATGCGACCTGTAGAGGAGAACAGACAGACAGACAGACATCCGGACAAACGCATTTTTGGCCAATGTGGAAACTGAGACGCTTCGCTCGCTTCGCTCGCTCGGTCAATAAGCTTGCTAGATCAGACACGACCTGTCTTAGATAGTGCCGTTACTTTGTTCACCTCTGAAAGCGTAAGAAGATAGCTCAGGATGAACACTTGGAAGTTCCTACTTAATCATCTAATATGTCCTAAATAATATAGCTATCCTCTACATAATCAATCCTATCCTATCAAGTCAATCACGTTTAAAGAAATTAATTCCTTTAGATTACAATTGACCTTATGTAAATATTTGACTTAAAAGTCTATAGTAATACATAGTTTACCAACTTGATAACTAGAGACTAATACACTAACTAAAAGCCAATAATGTTGCAAACTTTCCAGCAGGTAATAAAGATCGAAATGATTCGTTACTCGTATACTGTTTGGGCGCGCAGCCGAACGGGAGCGCATCCTTCGAATGCAAAAAAGGGCCGTACGTGCAATCGTACGGGTATCGCGACAACATCTGCGAAACCATATTTTAAACAGCTACAGATTATGACGTTCCCATGCATCGCCATATTCCAGGTGGCGACTCCTGTGCGTCAGAACCTGGAGGTGTTCCCGAGGCAGGCAGAGGTACATCGCTACAATACACGCAGGGCAGCGAATGGTTGGCTTGCAACAGCTGCCAGAAGACTGCGAAGTCTGATAAGTTGTCGCACATTATGGGCACTGCGGTGTACAATATGATCCCTGGCATGGTTAAAGACGGTGCGTCTTTAACCATGACACACAACATTGACAACCGTGTCAATAATTTCAAACTTAGACTTAAAAATTGGCTTATAGATCAGGCGTTCTACAGCTTTGACGAATTCATGGTGTTTATGAAGAAAGTTGTTGTGCCTCAGTTGATCAACTGGGTACATAGATATAATATTAATGTTTAGTGCTCAATTTGATTTAATTTTTATTCCATGCACTTAATTTATTTGTGACATTAGTTTTTCAATTTCATTTTATTTTTTTGATACGCAATATTTATGTACGTTAGGCACGTATTATTCACCAACATGCAGTCGTTTACAAAACCCTTTTGAATGTTTCAACATGCATTAGAAGAAGGCACAGGTGTACGCATGCCCTACTGGAACTATCCATGTCGAGCCTGACTCTATTCAATGAAGTTATTGCATTCTGGATTATAAACAATAACTTATATCCTAAGTTAATCTTAGTCGACTGACTACAGATGACTACCTGAACTAAGACGGCTACACTTCAGGATATTCAAAATCATGTCACTAATTTTGTACTCGAATTTGGTAGGTTTTGTTATTCAATTCAGACATATTGGTACTCATACATAGTACATACGCCTGCTAGACGTGATTTCAAAATATTGACATATGCAACAGAGGTCGGTGGGATATGTCATAATAAGTCATTTCAGAGGCAACGCGACGCGACGAGGCGACTGTACCTTTTGCATATTCTTGACTACGTAAGGAAATGATTGGTAGGTACTACTAATGACTACACAGAGATATAACGAGCAGTGTGCCTAGTGAATGTTGCAAGGGCATCGCTCTCGCTCGTCTGCCAATAACAATAACAATCCATCGCACTCGACGTTCATTTGCGAGGGTTTGTTAGAAGGTTCAAGTTCAGGCGAATCGTCCCAGTGTGTCATTGACCTCTCGCCACGAAGCCTCTGACGTAACGCCTCGCCAGCTCCCGCGGCCGATCACCACTCTACCTCCGCTCTCTCTCACCTCGCCTCGCCTCAGTCACATTCACACAAATATACCTCATCTCGAGACGAGAATGCCGTGTTACGACTTTAATTTTAATCGTAAATTCTGGGATCGCACTGGCTTCCGATCGACGGACAAAAAGCGAGAACGGGAGAATGAATGGAGCCCTCGCTGCCGGCTCTCGCAGGAGTCGCCGGAATGCGAGCCGCCACAGGATCGGAACCGGAGTCCGCCCTGAGCCGTATGTAAAACGGCTCGCGAGGAAAATCCATAACGGCACGCGGAAAACCCTTTTAATATACGGCACGTAAATAAGCGCGGAGGTAGCGCGCGGGGGAGGAGGCGGGAGCGCGCGATTGGTCGGCGGCGGCCCCGCCCCCGCCCGCGGTTAAAAAAACTGTTCGCAAAAAGCGGTCGCCTGCACGGCAGTGTCTACCGGACGCGGCCGCTAGCGCACGCTCGCCCGCAGCGCACCCGCCACAGCCGCGCGAGCCCGGCTTCGCCCGCAGCGCGCTATGCCCGCGCTGGCGCTGCGCGACTGCCGCGACCAGCCTCTCGACTGCTCCATGCGCCTGCGCGACCTGCCGCCCTGGCCGCCGCGCGCCCAGCGTCCGCATGGTCAGTACCAGCGCCAGCAGCCGCCAACCGTCGCGCCGCTGGCTCGGCACGGGCACAGTGCCTCCGCTCCGGTCGCTGAAACCGTTTGTTATTTATTGCACGATCCGTGAAAACCGCTAGAGGTGTAGGTCCGTTGGGTGTTTGAGTGATGAAGTACTTTTGTGATCGTCCGGGTGAGTTACGATATAGTAGTTTAGGTCCAGCTTCCGACCTACTCCAAATGAGTGAGTACCTACTATTATTCATTACACAATTATAATGTTAAAAAGATTGGTTTTGCGAATAAAACGAATCTTAAATGATTCAAAACGTTGCATTTAAATTGTTCAACGGACAAAAAGTGAATGAGTGAGAAAACTAACGTGTAGCTTTATTAAATTAAACCTACTGTAATAAAATAAGTAGGTAAGCAATGAGCCTACAGTAAAATGCAAACAATAGTAAGTGTTGAAATGTTTACCTAGGTACCTACCTAGGTAAACATTCCAACAAATACCTACCTTACTTGGGTGAATCAACTTTTAAGACACTCCTTTGACAACATTATGAACAACTAAAAATAAAAAATAAATCATCGAAATATTATGAAAATATACTGTTAACATTTGCACAAGTTTATCTATTTTTAGGTTTTGCAGTGGGGCACGACATCTAAGCTAATATTAACGAGTTTTTTTAGAAAAAGTGACGAGGGTGCCTCATAAATATCCATTGCAACGCTGTAGAGCGACAATAAACCTACGCGCACCAGCTGAGAACTTAATTTAGGCTGGGGGGGCGGTAAAGCTAGGTAAAGATTTTTTGATCATACCAACTAAATATTAGACAATAATCGCCTTAGATGACACCAAGGTAGGCGTCATCTCTTGATAACGGTCATGAATTTTTATCGGTAACTCTGTAGAACTGATGTTTTGATCAAAGTTTGGGACAAAAGTTTGGATGCACGAAAAATATAAAATGTTTGTCAAACTTTTATAAATGTTAACTTTAAACGTAAGTTTATCTTTTTCTGAATCATAATATTGGGTAAAAAGGCTGTGCATTCATACCTTTTTTTTAAGATACGTCCTAAATTGTATCGTCATCTAGGCCTGGGGACACATGTTTTTTGTATGGATAGTGCTTATGTTCTGCTGAGTTACCATAATAAAGTCAAAAATTTTCCTATTAACTATAAAATACTATGAAACTAGCATGTTAGGAAAGGATCTAAGTTTACGTTAACATCAAAACAAACATATTTTATAAGGAAATTAGGATTTTTATGCTCTTTGCATGACAGGGACACAAAAGGAGTGCCTTAAAAGTTGATTCACCCACTTACGTTGACAAAACATCATGAAATACCTAATTATCTAAATTATAGTTAATTTATGTAACTCGCAATGTTTGATCTGATAATCAGTTGCTTTTTTTTTGGAACATTAGTTTCCGCGATGTCCGCCATTCGATAAAATCACTCGTAGCTTCTTCCAAACATGTTGTCAAAAACAAAGCGACTAATGTTGTCATAATAAAAAAGTCTCAAAACTTGCATTAGAATACGATCGATAACTTCTTAATTTTACTGCATCAATTTGGCTCGCGTAAAGGCCGATACCTGAAGGCGGCCGGCGATCCTCCTTACAAAAACTAATAAAAAGATTAGTTCGTCTCAATTTCAACTTCCCCAATGTCCTTAGATAGGTACAAAAAGTTTCAAAAAGTTAGGTTAGCAAGAAAGCAGGAACAGTGTTGTCACACGACTTGAGAATGAGCTTTACACTAATAGCAATATGGATGGATATCAAAATCAAGACAGTACTAAAGTGATTTCAAGCAATATATTTGCTTTTTATAAATTACAATAATTTTTATAAATATTATAAAGTACTTTAATAAAATGTTGCAAAGTAAGCTATCAGAAAAAACAAAAAAATATTAATTAAGTTATTATTAGATAATTATTAAGAGTAGTAGAGCTCTTTGTGAAGTACTACCACCACGCCTTTTTCTGCCGCCAAGCAGCAACGCTGTGTTTCGGTTTGAAGAGTGTGGTCGCCGGTGTAATTACAGGCACATGAGGCTTAACATCTGTATGCCTCAAGTTGATGGACGCAGGGCAGTGCATCGTAGGGCACGTTCCTATTGTGCGTGACCTACGGGGCAATGTTTTGTTTATAGGTGATGGTTACCACTTAACATCAGGTGGACCATCTGCTTGTTCCATCAGCTAGTTGTATAAAAAAAAAAATAAGGTAAATTATCAAAGACTAAATCACAACGCGAAATTAGTTATGACACTTTAGAAAAGTACCTATATTATAAAATTTCTCTAATGTCGTACGAATTGTTTAAAAAACCGCATTTAAATCGATGGAGCCGTTTTGAAGATATAATGAGTTTTGTTATTTAAAAAAAAAAGACTTTTTAATTGAGATGTTTGTTAACATAAAGCTGCGAATATGGAGACAATAGAACGCTTACGAAAATACACATCTTAAATTCTACATTATTTTATATTTCTTCTCTTCTCTCATTCTACTTATACCTACCTAGGCCTCGACAGAATAAAATCTTTCATTAAAACCCGATTGCCCAAATTAAAACGGTGGAAAGGCGTCCCTTTTAGTTTCGGCAGTCGGGTTTTAATTTTTTTTAATAAAGATGGGTATGTAAAATTAGGCTAAAGCCACGTGTTTTGACGTTGCCATAATAACATTTTTATATCGGTAAGTAAGAAGGTAGGTAGCTAATTGTGCAAAGTGCAAACTTTCATGTTTCAAAATTGACCACGGATATGTAAATAGGTCTGATGGGCTCGGATAATACCCTACCTAGGTACCTACATTCCTATGTCGAACTTATGAACTAAGATAAGCATAAAAAAATTACATCAGATGAATTCGATGAAGTAATAAGTAGACAGACACATAAAATTAAATATGCCGTGATACTACCAGAATAATGATTAGCAATACAATGAAAAACGACAAGACAACATGCAGCAGATGTTAAAATAAATTATAAAAATATCGCTTGCAGACTTTATGAAATAAATTGCAGTTGTTGGCCGTAATAACATGTAATTGGACCATAATCCTTTATCAGGAGTAATGTAGGGTCAGGTGTAATGTCGGCGGGTCGCATTGTGATTTAGCGCGGTGCGGTGCGGGCCGCGAGACGGGAAGGGTTGCGTCCCCGGGGCCCGAGCCCTCCGCAAATAATATTAACTCTCTTTATACGCGCCTTTTGTCACCTCGCCGCCTAGCCTCGTCTCCGGCCGGACAGCCCTCAACCCATCTGTAAAATGAGTCCTTTGACGCGACTCCGCCTAAGTAGGTACTCCACGTATTATTGAAGCTTCAAAGCCAGTCCGGCCTTGCTTATATTCCTTTACGCCATTACTCGGATGCGATGTTTCGAGGTGTTCCATCGGCATCGTACGACGAGCGATAACTGCACCTGAATAATTGTGAGAAAATAACGAGAGAAACGTAATCGTAACGTGACACCGATCATCGCGATGTCTTCATCTCTCAACAATCGCTTTATAATATGCATTAGCGCACTCGAATCGAACCCAAATTACAATAGAATTGTCATAGAATTATAGTGATATTAGGTGTAATAGTGTCATCTAAGTAAGTGAATTAGCCGGTGGAGTCACGCCTCACGCGTCGCTCGGTGGCGTAATGACAGGTTCGGGTTGTAGCGGGTTAGTGTAGTGCGGTGCGGCCTCACGTCAGGCAGATCCGGGTCCTCGGGACCTACGGTGCGGGGGCGCCTGTCATGCAGAGCCCGGGTCCTCGGGACCGGACGGTGCGGGCGCGCCTGGGACGGCGGTGAACTTTAGGTCAGCGCACGCACCCGTGACACGCCGCGCGGTGCAACACCTGTTCCAAAATAATGGCCGCACTTCGAGCCTAATTGAGCGGCCGCCGCATTGTATCACTTATCGATAAGCTTCAGTTCAGGAAACTGATTTTTTATAACTCCGAGCGTGCACTAGCACTTTTTTACGTTACATTTTTGTTGGTATTGTTTTGCTATGAGGTGGCCTGCACCTTCAGCGTTAAGATAGTTTGTTATCGGGAACCTGAGCTTTTCTTTCCTGTGCAAAACATTGCTGTTTAGCCAAAATGTTTTTTTCCAAAGTTTTGCAGCGGAGCAGTTGAACCTCAAGCTGACGACACAAAACCAAACAGTTTTTAACATCGAGAGTATTCGAGAGTTAGGTCATCCACCCGAGATTTAAATAGGTACCTATATTAATTTAAAGTTCACTCAATCAACTTTGGCAGCGAATGTGGATTAAATAACGTCGGTTCGCTATCAGTTAACGCTGAATAAAAGATGACAAGCGATGGAGAGCAGCAGCACATTACTTATTCCAGTTGTAGTTTATGGAGCGGCACTCTCCCCCCCCCCCGACCCCCGCGCCCCCGCGCCCCGCGCTCCTCTAACAAGCATAATGCATTTGATTCACCACTAAAACTGTTAATTGCGAACATTTGATTGTTATTATGAAACTCTTTTTGTGTTTAGTTGAGTATTACTTACTTACCTACTTGTAATGTGAGCCCGCGTGACTCATCCCACCCCGGTAACGCAGTCTGCGCTTGCATTTTATAATCATCGCAAAAACAATGAAATTTTAATATTTTTTTCACACAGCCCTAGTAAATATGAATCCCTATCTTTAGATATAATTTTGACATGACTTCAAGAAACAATCTCTTAGTAGATGTTTGAAATATAGATTAAGTGTCGTCTTTATGATTTTTTTTAATCGAGCAAAATTATTATTATTTACGTTTCTATCTTTACACAGCGCTCGAATAGGTACATGTTCAATTTTAATGCTTTCATTTTTTTTCATGTATTTTTTATTTCAGTAGGCTTACAGCTGTTCAAAAACCGTCCCGTGCTGCCTTAACAGTCGGTCCATCAAAACTTAAATTTAGATTGAACTAAGTCAAACCATTCCTAATTTATATACGTAATTATTGACCTCCTCCCTCTAGACTTTTCTTTTGAGGTTCACGGTTCTGTAATCTGTTCGTTTTTACAAAATCATTATTTCTGAATCGTTTCTAACTTAACTCTATCGCAGCGCTACTCAGTCATAGGTTATTGTATGCACAATCAATATTAACATCATGCTTTGCGTTTTATGTTTTTCGATTACTTACTTGTTTTTTTTTCATTACTTATTGTTCATTTAGATAAGTAGGTAACTTGAGTTTGAAACGGGAAGTTGTCAGGTTGACGACTTCTAGACTCACGGCCGGCTTGAGATTGGAATATCTGTTGTAAGGGAGGCCCTTGGATTCGGTGAGAGTGGACTCGACACGACTGAGTAGTGGTCGTGTGTCGCTGTACGGCGCGGCGAGCCAGCTGGTTCTGGAACTCCTGGACCTATGATCCTGTGATGAGAGCGAGTGTCGTGAACTTGTGTGCGAGATCGATTCCCGTATGTAGGGCAACTGTGCTCGTTACTGCGTCATGTGCGAAGGTCTGCGTGACCCCGCCGGGGGAGGAGGGAGGTCGGCGCGGGGGAGGGGGACAATTAGCCCGGTCAATGACCCCCTAAACCACCCGCTATCCTTTACGTAACGTACACATCCACGTATTGTTGTTGTCACTAAACATTCATGTCTCATGGCTTTCGTCTAGTGAACGGTCGCGGCGTTGATTGTTGCAACTTGTACTTTACAATACAATTTGGTTTTGCTTCCAAGTCAGGTGACTTTACAGTCACTAAACTGCTGTGTCCGATATCAAACTCCGTACCTACCTATCATGAGTGCAGGTTGTCACACAACTTAATAATCCTTCATGGACATAAGCTTGTTTGTTTGTACCATTTCAATGTCAACGGTCTTTATTGTTATTGTACACAACTTATGGATATACCTAAGAAAAACTAAAACAAATTTACAGCTACAAAGCACAATGTATGTAATGCACAATTCTATGTATAATAAAAAATATCTATCTATGTAAGTATATAATGTATTAAATATATCGGTCATCTAGTACCCATAACACAAGCTTTGAATAGCTTACTTTGGGGCTAGATAGTGATGTGTGGATTGTCCAGCGTTATTTATTTATTTATTACAATGACCGGTCTTATCGTTCGGTAGCGATCTCTACCAGACAACCGTTGGATGAAGTGGACTCATGTTAGAAGGGGTGCTTGTGTGCCTGGAGATAAAGAAAAGAATTTGTGTACATACATAATATTATGTACCTACAAAATAAAAATAATATAAAAACCATTGTATATAAAAAAATTAAAAATAAATACTTGTACATACGTTTTTTTGCTTGTAAGATATTTTTTAATACATACATGACACTAATCATAAATACATAGCTACTAAGAATATTATAACTAATTATATATACCTACTTTTTAAGTGTTATGAAACACTTCTCGTAACACAATGTCCGTGATTGTTATATAGGCTCGTGCACTCTTCACTGAGTACTTTGCATTCTTTAATATTGTATTCGAAGTGAGTTTCACTTCGCGGAAAATCATTGTGATTCGCGGCATTCGTGTCGCGTAGCGGCCGTCACATTACGTACGTACGTGCACTATTGTAGGCAGGTAGGCGTATGCCACTGAATGCCACAGTTTGTAACGTGCGTCTGCTAAGAGAGCCTCATTATAACTTTTACGTTGATAGCATCAGATAACGCCATATTAGCAATACAGTAAAGTGTTAACCAGACAGTAATTACCTAGCTTCTGAACTGTAAATATAATTTATATTTAACGAGTTGCGCCCCGCGGTTTCACCCGCGTAGATTTAAATCTCTCTGCCAAGTTTCATCAGATCCGTTCAGCCGTTCCGGCGTGAAAGAGTAACAAACATCCATCCATCCGATCCGTCCATCCATACCTACAAACTTCCGCGTTTAGAATAATATTAGTAGGATTTCTTTCGCTTTTCGTATCAGTTTCATTTGATTTATTTTACATAATTTGACCTTATTTGCTTTTGTATCGATTGTAGAACATTAGGTATCTACACGCTGAAATGTAGTTGAAATTGTATTTAGCATTACTAGAAAGAAGTACACAAGTATTTTAAATTATTTACAGAATTCGGACGAGTTATCAACTTTAAAGAAAAATTTATTTTACCCGATTTGGTAAAAAAATGCTTCTCAATATCAAAGTGTAAATTTTAATACTAACCGCTGCTTTCTGAAAGCTTGATCAAAGCTAGTCGGCTGTCAAGTCACTTGCAATTTTTTAGATTTAACATCGCCTTAAGGCTTGATTAGATTTAACAAGCCCTAACTTAATAAAAAAACCTGAAATAATATTAATGTCTCAATAAATAAATAATTCAACTTTCACTTCAAATTAGATAGAGATTGATAATAATAAATAAATAATAGTGACTTGACAGCCGATTAGCTTTGATGAAGCTTTCAGAAACCGGCGACCAAGTTATTCACAAGTCACATTGTAACGTCTCAAAGTTAATGAGGCGTTCCACGTGCGCGACCAGACCTAGCCAGCTATAGTTCCACGCGCGCGACCAGACCTAGCCAGCTATAGTTCCACGCGCGCGACCAGACCTAGCCAGCTATAGTTCCACGCGCGCGACCAGACCTAGCCAGCTATAGTTCCACGCGCGCGACCAGACCTAGCCAGCTATAGTTCCACGCGCGCGACCAGACCTAGCCAGCTATAGTTCCACGCGCGCGACCAGACCTAGCCAGCTATAGTTCCACGCGCGCGACCAGACCTAGCCAGCTATAGTTCCACGCGCGCGACCAGACCTAGCCAGCTATAGTTCCACGCGCGCGACCAGACCTAGCCAGCTATAGTTCCACGCGCGCGACCAGACCTAGCCAGCTATAGTTCCACGCGCGCGACCAGACCTAGCTAGGTATAGGAGAACCGGCAACACGTACAGCTTGCTTCCTGTCGTTTTTGGAATGTGTTTCCATTTCCTGAAAAGTGTATTAAATCCAAAAAGGGCAGTCAGTGCATATCTCTTTAAAAAATTGGCATTGCTATCACACACACACACCGATTATAAGCAACACAAGGGTTGCTTGTAACGACGGACGTCGGAATCACGGATCACTAAATAAGAGATAGGTAGCTGTTAATTGGATTGTTATTTGTGTGGGTAACTATCATCTTTAATCACTAGTTTAACTTCTCGTACAAGTAGGTGAGCGTATACGATTGTAATAAATGTTGTTTTACATTTTGTTTAGGTACATGAATATTCTTAAATTGACAGTGCCAGTCTTTTGTTTATTCTTTACTATCGACCCGCCAGCGCGCCCCTGCTTCGCACGGGTGCACATTGTTTTTCTACTATATCATGCATGTATTATGCATATAAACCTTCCTCTTGAATCTAGCTCACTAGACTATCTATTAAAAAAACCGCGTCAAAATCCGTTGCGCAGTTTTAAAGATTTAAGCATACATAGGGATATAGGCAGAAAAAAGCGACTTTGTTTTATACTATGTTGTGAATAGTGGTAATAGTCATACAGATGATAGTGATAATCTCTTCAATTTTATAATTTTCAGCCAGTTTCTGTTTTTTTTTTACTAACTTTAACTTTTGGGCCGGACCCTGATTTCATATTATGCATTAATTTACAAATAACGTGATGGTTTTGTGAGGTTCGCTGTAACGCGTACAGTCGTGGTTACTACCGAGTGACTGCTTCGCGCTACCTTCTGCTACAGTTGGTGTATTATTGCAACATGCATACCTGCGTACCTGATCTGAGTGAAAGCTAGATCCACTGACCAATCACTACCTGCCATAATTTATATCGTGACTAAACGCAGCTTAGGATATTAATTTCTAGTAAACTACAATTTATCGAAAGCATGGATTCGAATCAATAGATTTAAACTCTTTGACTTTGAGTAACATGATTAACCATTGTTTACATCTAGACAAAACATATATAAAATAACAATACATCGTTTTTGACTACAATTTTAAGATTAATGTTAATGCAGTTTAAAGTACAGATGCAATGCAAACCGTATAATGACGCGTTCGCACCTTTTGTTACTAATTAGTTGCAAGTTATTTGAGATCGAGCTTTATGTGAAATATGGAAAGGTGGGAGTTCCGTATAACAAAATAATGTTGATAAGTGGGTGTCGGAAATTCGGAAATTGCAGACATCTGTTAGGTAAGTACCTAAACCAAAAGTTGGTGCAACTCAAAATATGATGGACTCTTGTTCCATTAGCGAGCACCAGCTCAGGCACATGTTTAAGGGTAGAAGACAATCGTGCTAATTATGTGTGCAGTGCGATTATGCCAAAATATGACGCCGCACCGCGCCGCGCCGCACGGCGCCGGATGGACGCGCGGCGCGGAGAGGACATGTGTCGCTTCGCAGTCGAGTGGCTCCCCTCGAAGCCTCCGTAACAACTTCAAACCGACTATAACAATAAACGGTTTGTCCTAGAATCTACATTCGCGTCACGAGCCGCGGAGGGCGAGGGTTCAAATTGGATTTAAACATTGTGAATTACCTTTCTTTGATTCGCGGGCTGGTCGGCCAAACGGGGACGATTTATGGAGCTCGGCCGGGCCGGGGGAGCGCGCACTCTATCAGCGGAGATGGACTACCGTGCCGCGGCCGACGGTAGCCACCGCTGCTGACCGATGGCCACCTGACCCCACTTTCAATAGAAACCATCTCGTTCATTCGGCAGTAACGCGATGCTATCTCTCACGCCCCGATAAGGAAATAAGGGTTTCTAATGGGGCGCCGAGTGCCCCAAACTTCGCCCTTTCTCTAATACAATGGCAAGGGTAGGTAATGTGAAAGCTACACAAAGTAGGAACCTAACAAACGAAAGTAATAGGTAGTATAATAAGTATTCTGTAGATAAAATAATTAATTACACTTATTTACTGTGCATCTACGATAGCTTTACCATTTACTGTGCATCTACGATAGCTCTACGATTTTCACCTATTGATACATGAACTGGGGGGCTATCATGAGTTTAGTGCCGACCGCGATCGATCGTAGATCGCAACTATCTACACCAAATTTCAAGGAAATTAAACAACGGCATCTAGCGTATTCTTTGAGAATCTTAAAAGGAAGCTTCTCAAAGAATGCGAATAATATATAATATTTAATTTATAATAAGAATAATGATAAAAATCATAAGAATTTATTAGCAGTATAAGAATAATATATAATATTGAATTTCCTTGAAATGCGGTGTCTATCGGTGTGATCTACGATCGATCGTGGTCGGCACCGGAACTCGTGATAGGCCCTCTGGAAGGTGCCGGGATTCTGAGTGTCAGCTACTATACTGAAAAAAAACTGAAACAACTTCACTACTTTGATCCCCAGGCACGGTAGATATCCCTTTTGATCTCTCAGTAACAAGTGCTAACTCAAGATTCTTTGCGGATGTCTACGGGGGGTAATCAGAGGTACGTCCAAACGTTACATTTGGCACATAACCCACATTTTGCAGTAGTTAGTATTCCATAGGTTGCAAGCCCATCGCCGCTGTTAGAATATTATCTGGTTTCCTCGCGATGTTTTCCTTCACCGTTTAAGAGCACTGGCGTTGCGCACATAAATTTTTCGATTGAAAAATCCATTGGTGCAAGACCGGATTCAAACCTGCGACCTTAAGATCGGAAGCCGATCGATCGAGCGAAAATATAAATAATATGTCACCCATTTCTTCTAATTATATATATATACTAGTGGCTCTGGGAGCTGTAGACCTCGCGAGCATACTAAAAGTGAGCTATTTGAGGAATGCAATGTGCAAGTGCATATTCCTTTTTGTGATTTTTTTGATCTTTTTGATTTTTTTTGCATCATCTTGTGTAGAATGAGGTCCTTTGTGTTTCTCTCAAATTTGATTGAAAACCATCGATTGTTTGATGAGCTATCCTGTTCATCATGCTGAAGATCCTTATCAGATCTTCGCCAAACTTTTATGAGACCAACTTATAGTTACTACCTTTCAAATAAAAAAAGAATAATCGAAATCGGATCTCATTTGGTGGAGATATCTAGTATATCAAATAGCCCATAATAATCATTTGTAATTCGTTCAACCACATTCACACACAAACACTTACACACACATACACACACACACATACACGTACACACACACTGGCTTCTCCTGTGAACCCTAGACTCTTATGAGACTAGTGTAATCAGGAGAGGCCAAACATACATACCCACAAACCGCAGCTACATATTTCATACTAAACTTATTTTCGTAGATATAAAGTCATACATTCACACTCAATACACACTTTCAATACAGTCATGTCATTAGTACCTATGTTTCAATTAATTTAGTGATAGTCGTTTTATATTGTTATAGTTAACTTAAAAAATGTAAATCCATTATTGGCTTTCAGCTACATTCATTATGTTAGTTATATAATACAAAGAGCTGTGGATTTTGTTCAATAACTAAAATAAAATAAGCCCCCTTTTTGCCCTTTATTTGGGGGAAGTACCCCTCCAATCAAAAATCCCCGACGACAAAAAAATCCTAATAAGTCATATAACCTGTGTACCAAGTTTCGTCCAGATCGGTTGAAAAATGCGACCTGTAGAGGAGAACAGACAGACAGACAGACAGACATCCGGACAAACGCATTTTTGGCCAATGTGGAAACTGAGACGCTTCGCTCGCTCGGTCAATTATAAACTTATTTTTCGACATCCAAAGTGAACATCATTACGTTGCGCTCGCCTTAAGAGCCCGTGACAGCAGCTCGCAATTTCAAAATGCGATTGGCTATTATTTCATTTCAGGGAAATCATTTGAAAAAACAACTATCCAGTGACACACATAAATACCACGTGAACACAAATAACACAATAATATAAGAGAAACATGCCCGAATCAGAAATCATTTTAGTATTAGTATGTTTGGCCTTACGTTTACCTAATACCAAAATGATTTCTGACTCAAGCACATTTCCCTTATATTATTGTATTATTTATATTCGAACAGTATTTATGCGTGTCACTGGATAGTTATTCTTTCAAACAACCTCCCCGAAATGAAATAATAGCCAATCGCACCTCGAAACTGCGAGCCGCTGCGCTGTCACCGGGCTCTTAACAGGGGCATTATTCACTATGAAAATAGGAGATTCCTTGCCCCAAACCGTGAAACGTCAAAACTTGATGTTAGGCTTTATTCTATATGACATAGGAGATACTTTGCCCTCACTGTATGACACCGGCTGCCTTGTCTTAGCTGTGATCGCGGTGCAAATGGTAATAGTGAATAAGGCTCCTGTAACTCATTAGCACATATTGTTTGTGTAACGGTGAATTCTCAGAATTTAATTGGTTTTGAGTGGTGTTTATGACATGGATTCCCAAGATTAAGGTATAGATTTACTATTTAGGTATATTTTAATTTTTTTATTGACTTTTTATGACTCGTTTTTACGTGCTACGCCACACAGGATTTCTGCCAAATATTTTTCTTATTGTTGACTTTACATAGACTTACAACTAATTGCGACCATAGTCGAATACTCTCACATATCTTAAATCAAAGATCGAAGTGTCTATTTTGAAAACATAAAGTGTTTTTTGCGTCCCTTTGCGACTTTAGTTGCTATATTATAGACTCTACGGCTGCGTAGGCTCAGGCGTAGCACGCTCTAAGAAACATAAGTAAAATATTTTATTTTCTCATGTAGGTACTTTGATTAAATGTGCTCTCTCAAGTGTGCATTTCTTTTAGATTTGGTGCCGTAACTGGAAGTGTTCCTCAGAAACATCAACACGTGTTGGAAACTATTCTAGCTTCACTGGACGAGGTGGAGATTCTAGACGTTAGGAATTTGATTGTAAGATACTTACTCGGATTGGTTTAATGAAATTGAATGTGTCGAATTAGTAAGAAGTAATGAGCAGTGTATCAAGAAAACGCAAACCAGCCCGGGCCATCTTGCGAACGCGGACAGCCCAGGAAAGATTTTTCAGAATTGTCTAAGCGCTCGAAATGTAGAAAATTGGCAGAATTATCTCAAGCAGATAATTCTGCTGTGAATGCACCACTCAATGCTTCTGTTATGAACGTCTAATACTAGCTTAAGACTGAATATAAATGTGGACGAGGTCGTATCACTTTTTTTGGAGGCTGAGTTGACGAAGCATCAATATTTATTGTACAAGAATATCACTGGCAATAAAACTGCATGTGACATTTTACCATCTTACAAAGTGTATACTGACTGCTAAAAAGAAATGCTATCCCGAAAACTAATCCGTTTCAGAATCTAAAGCAGAAGTACAATTGCAAAGTTTATTACTAGTCTTCGGAAACTTCCCCGTAATGAAAGTGCGTTAGGTATATCGAGGCAGGTTTTAGAAAACAGCTTCACGACTTTGATCCCCAGGCACGGTAGATATCCCTTTAGATCTCCCAGTACCAAGTAGGTACTAATTCAAGATTCTTTGAGGATGTCTAAGGGGGGTAGTCAGAGGTACGTCCAAACATTACATTTGGCACATACCCACATTTTGCAGGTTTTAGATTTATTACAAATTTAGTTTAAATTGAAATTAGGTTGGTTGTTATGGTTATTTTAATTAAGTTGCGGTTATTTGTATATAAATGTACTTGGACCACTGACTGTGGCAAAGAAGGGAGATGTTGGTGGAAAGTAGTTAGGTTTCCATCAACATCTTGCTCCTTTGGTGCTGAACCGAAGGTGCTTCTTGCGATATTGTAGCACAGATATCTGATTACAGTGGGAGGACACATTCAACACAATATCAAATAGGATAATTGACAAGTTCCGTGCGGTATTGTTCATTACCTCTGAGCGGCTTCTATAAGGTCTCGTTACACTGCGGAATGACTCGCGTGCGTATTACCCGGCATTACTGGCTACGTGAGCTGCGCCCGCGCCGGCCGCGGCCGCCCACTCGCGGGCCGATTGTCCAAAAGGTCCGTCGATCACGGCAACGGTCGCTCCACAATGGGCGCAGTGGCCGACAATGGACCGAGCAGCTGCAGGAGCCGCCGACATGAGCTCATTGTGGACGCGCCTGAATGTTGACCTTTGTTTACACACTTTGTAGCACTAGCGTAGAAAAGGGTTCTTCTGCGTAGAACTATTTAGGTTTGATCACGAGCTTTTATTTTCGTCGTGGTCTAACTTCATTAATATTGCACATTTCAAATATTTAATTTGCCACAGTCATTATTTTGATGACCCTGGAAATGACGGCAACACACAATCTGCGATTCGGCAATTCATTCGCATCTAATAGGTGTTTTATATGGATTCAATATAACCCTATGACCCTTAGGTACGAATTTGTATACATTTTTAGATTCTCGTGGTATTTTTTCTCAGTTGTCTGATGGAGGCTGAGATGTTACATCTGTGTTTATCTAAACAAACTGTATGTCGCTTGTTGCGCATTGCCCGCTGCCACCTCTACAGAAGTCTCGACATTCCAATAACCAATACCTTGTCTAATTACATGAATATTGTTACAGTGTCGGCTCGCGGTGACGTCAGCAGCTTTTTCAACACACAGATGGTGCTCGACCTTAACGGTGAGTGCTAGAGTCTAGTTTCGCGTGCAGTGCCGGCTCATTTGAATATCACGGAAAGTCGGGGAATACCGAATCATCAAATTATGTTTTTGTACGACGCGTCGCCCCAGTGTGGACGGACCGTAGCGTCGCGCCGGCGGAGCTCGGTTCCTCCGGCCTTTCAGCCCGCGTCTGCAGAAGCGTGACTCCGGAGACAAAACGAAGACATAATTAAATTAATTCACATTCATAGCTGAGCTCCGTTTTTGTGCATCCCCACGGCGACACCGAGACATTTCTAATTTTCATCCGGACACGTTTTTTATCCGCGTTAATTACGAGATGAATGGTTCGGTCGCGGTGAAAACGAAGGCTTTTTAGTGATGCGCGTGCGTCACGGAGCCGCGCGGCCATTGTGCGTCGCGACGCCGGCACGACGCGCCCGCTAGCCTGCACTTCGGAGGCTCTCCCGCGAGACCAGCACCAGCTCTCTGCTCAGCTCCGCTCGCTCACCCGGCGATCGCAGGCCTCACCATGCAGCGTCTAGTCGTTACTCGTTACTCCATGCAAGATATTCCACTCGATAGCAATAACTGACCGACCGTAACCACGGCCGCGGCCAGAGACTCTCCCTTTGACAATTGAGATTACAAATTAAAGTAATGGATTCATGAAATCGACAATAACGTCCATCAATTACTGACATTTGAAAGGCGATTGATTCACTTTCATTTGAGTCTGATTTGTTGACGAAGCATGCATTATTGTGTTAATGATGATACGAATGTAATGCATGAGGGGTTTTGACATTCAATATTTTAATATTACAATAGTTAGGAACGCTGTATAAGCTGCTTATTGTACAAAATAATAATTATAAAGTAAAGTGAGCTTGAGCCCGACCGCATCGGTCTGTGTCCGAGGGAGCCTGCCTTGTCCTTCCTCACTATCCACTAATCGAAAGCAGCTTGTTCTGTGGTCGTGGCCTGCCCTTGCCGAGCGCGGTGCTCGTGTAATAGTGTGGGTGTGGTGATGACGGCGCGGAGAGTAGCGATGCCACAGCTCGCGCAGCAGTATGTACGCGCCGCCGCGCCGGTGCGGACACAGTAAAAAGTGCTCCCACGGAGGATGACGCAGCGCTTGCTCTCGCGCCTCGCGCCTCGTGCCTCGTGACCGGAGAGATGATGAGATGGAGCCCTTTGTGACGCCTCGACTTCCCTTCATACTTAGTAGATAAACTTTAATCCATAACTATAAGAATCAAAGTCTTGATTGACCGACTGACATATAGACAACGCACCGCCTAAACCGCTGGTCGTAGAGACTTGAAATTTGAGGAGTACATAGTTCTTACAGCGTAGACGTGTACTAAGAAGGGATTTTTCAAAATTCAACCCCTAAGGGTGTAAAAAGGGTTGAAAACGTTTGTATAAAAAATCGTATTCCTTCAACCTAGGAACTTGAAACTTAGAGGGCATATACCCCAAAGTCAATAATTAAGTTTGTCATTTTTCGTTTTTGAGAACTACCCCCAATAAGGGTGCAAAGGGGTGTTGTAGTTTGTATGGGATTTTTTAGCGAGTGTTTCGATTGATTTTAAACTTGGAGTAAATATACTTTTAAATAAATAATTATGAATGACATTTTTAGTTTTTTGTAAACTACCCTTAATAAGGGTGCAAAGGGATGTCAAAGTTTGTACGAGAATTATTGTACGCGTAGTGCGATTGACTTGAAACGAAAAGTAAAAGTAAATAAATTACAAAAAAATATACTAATTTAGGGTTTTATCTCGGGTGGAATGCGCGAGTGGCGCGGCGGCAGAGGCGCAGCGTGGCTGGCGAAGCGCGGGGCGGGGCCTTTAGCGGGCCGCCGCCGCCGCCGCCAAGCTGGGACCGCTGTATCTACGAAATTTCGTATTCTTTGCGCTATTTTGGTGACCCAATACGCTCTCAAAACGTACACTCTCTTAAAATTTTTCTTACTTAGATAGGTACTTTAACATACCTATAGTTGTCGCGGGTGAAACCGCGGGGCACAGCTATAAAACTGCAAGATCACAAAGAACCCTACTTATGTTTACACGAAGACTACGTCATAGTTCAGAGTTTTTTTTATAATATAAATAAAACTAAAACAGCTTCACGAGTTTGATCCCCAGGCACGGTAGACATCTCGTCAGATCAGCTGTCTCGGACGGAGCCCGTTGATCACTCGCACTTGGATATTCATAATGTGAGCGAGCGTATAATTTATGTAAACAATTTTTCTCCATAAACTTAATTGGATTTTTCCGTTGCAAGCTCGGGTTTATAATTGATAGTACAATTAAATGATATTCAAATGTAAAATTAGTTGTAGTACAGTCTTCAGTTAGTTATTTATTAGCCGTGATTAGCATAATATCGCATACACACGTACCTACCTGTCTACGTAGGCAGGTACTCCACCGAGCAGCGCAGCGCCTTTCGCTATCATACATTTTATTCGTTGTCATACTGTTTCGAATTGTATTTGACTTTTCAGTATATTAGGCAAAGAAATTGCAAAGGGTTATGACATCGCGAGTTAGTACGTGCGTGATACCGCCCCCCTCCCCCCCCCCCTCGCGAGGGGTGCAGGGTTGTCGGGAGGACACCGGCCGAGTATCGGGTGACGTCATCAATCACGCGGCGCGCGTGCGACGCGACGCGACAACACTGTATTACGTGCTCTTCCTGAAACATCACCCGACTTATGATGTCGTCGCTGAATATCGCTCGCAGTGAAAGTCTCGCTAAATAATACGCATTAACTAGAGGTGGTCTCCCCGATCGATCGGACCCCTAGATATGTACCTACCTACCTCTCAGAATAGTTTTTTCGACAAACTTTATCTTTTGTATCGGCTACGTTACTCTACATTCCGGAGTTATAAAAACGTTGGAAGCTTGCGAAATGGAGGCGCGTTTTTGCGCGAACATTTGCATGTCTCCACTCGGTACCACTAAGCTACCTGCGCGCATCTGCCACTTTTTCACTCGGCCCGCTGCGAACAATCACTTCTTACGAATGCGAGATCCATTAGTTTTTGTGTAAAGTGTTGGATAAAGGATTTTTTATAAAAGATTTATTGCGAACGTGTGCGATACGACAATGTATCGCGTCGCGTCGGTTCCATCCTCGAATTATAGCGGCATCGGCGCGGCGGCCGGGCGCTATACAATCACGTTATCCTAGTTACTTTGTAGCTGATTGGATGGTAATGTGTGCGACGTTACCATCACACGTCTCACGAGCTCCACGGACGCAAACTGCGAGTGATAGCCGGCGGGAGCTTCTCAACGGCGCGGCGCTGCGCTGCGGAGGCGACGCAAAGCTCTACTCTCGTAACTGTGTATCGCACATTCTCCTATCAGTGATGATAAAATCGAAACTTGAAGAGCTTTCTTTACAAATAGCTCTTTGTGGTGGATCGCCCGCACAAACATGTTATTAGAGGCAAGCGATTGGATTGTTAGAAAGGTCCTCCGCTCAGCGCTCGCGCCGGCGTGTCTCGGGAGAGGTAGGTACTCCGCTATTACTTCAATCATAGTCCGGTCCGGCCGCTCACATTCTATTTGATTCTCGAAGATAAATAATGTAGATAATCGTTATAGTCCGTGCCTTATGTACTGTTTACAATCTCTTCTCGTTCGGTCGATGCATTCGTTACAAGTTGATTGCTCATTGCAGTTATTAAGACAGCACGGAACATAGGTTACCTACTGGCCATCGGGTGCCGTTACACCTAATCAGATAGTACCTATGCACAACCCACATGTACCTAGCTGCGCGCCCTCGCGCGCTCGAGCCGGTCCATTGTGTGCGCAATGTAAAACTAATGAAAGTGTTCGGTCTAATGAAACCCGCGGCGCAGCCAGCGATCTCTGACCCGCGGTCTGTGCCTCGCTCCGCTGTCTTACTCACTCAGCGATCTCTGACCCGCGGTCTGTGCCTCGCTCCGCTGTCTTACTCACTCAGCGATCTCTGACCCGCGGTCTGTGCCTCGCTCCGCTGTCTAACTCACTCAGCGATCTCTGACCCGCGGTCTGTGCCTCGCTCCGCTGTCTTACTCACTCAGCGATCTCTGACCCGCGGTCTGTGCCTCGCTCCGCTGTCTTACTCACTCAGCGATCTCTGACCCGCGGTCTGAGCCTCGCTCCGCTGTCTTACTCACTCAGCGATCTCTGACCCGCGGTCTGTGCCTCGCTCCGCTGTCTTACTCACCGTTGTACAAATAATGATATCTGGTTGTTTATCAACCGGCGCGCGGCGCGGCGCGAGCGATGGCGATTGCGCTCGCACGCGTTACACAATTACACATTCATTACATTCGACTGTCACTTGTCTAGAGTGCTGCCGAGCCAGATGTAGCACGTAGATATCAAGTTATTACGCTACAGCCAATTTGTTCTACAGAACAAAAAGTGACGAATACCGAGTGCCAAATAATGTTTATATGTGTGCGCTGCGTACCAACTCAACGAGGGATCCAACAAGATGACTTATTTTAGGAAAAAATTATGAGTTTTTTGGAAGCAGTTGTTTTTTATTTTAAAATATAAACAATAGACAATCTAGACTTAAAAAATATAGGTAATGGGCAGCTTTATGGCTGAAAACTGATATATTGGACCTATGAAATTATGATATTCGTTTTATAACATATTATAATCATAATCGTTCAGTTTCGGTTTGAACATTCGCTAAGCCATGGCGGAGGGCGGCGGTCGGCTCGCCCGCGCGGCCGCACCCCGCCGACCGGCCACAGATTACCATACGCCGTATATGTCCGCTGCGCACGCGCATCTAGGAGACGGCTTTTTCACCTGCTTTTACAGTATTTGCATGTCTGGAAATAGAGCGTTAACGGACGCGGTGACATTCATCCAGCGTGCAGCGCGGCGATATGCGCTATCTATACCTAGTACCTGTAGTATTTTGAGTGATGTGTTTCATCTCGGTTTCTTTCCTGTTTATGTGTGTCACCTAATTATCTATCGATTTAAGGGTGTAACGTGCATTGTATAGGACCTCGTCCATGCATTAGTGGGTAGGTACCTCAGAGGCCGGTGCGCGCGCGCGCGGCGTCTTCGGCAGCGGCGCCGGCACAGGTACGGCGGCGGCGGCGGCGGCAGGCGGGGGAGGGGGCATACCTGCGGGAAGCTGCGTCGACGCAAACAACTAATTTATCCCTGAGCGCGCATGCGCAGTGCTGTGAGCTCTAAATGCCAAACGTAAACATTAAGTTCCATTGTACTCAATTTCTAACCTGTTCGTTAAATATGTTATTGCGATAACATTTAAATGAATAATAGGATGCCGTCCATGAAACTATGAATGAACGGGAGGGTTGTTGTCTATTAATAAATGTAACTGTGCACAGAGTGCGAGCCCGCACCTGCCGAGTCCGCGCCGGCCGCCGCGCCGGCCGCGCTCTGCGCACCGCAACACAGCAACGCTGCTTGAAGTACAGATAGACGGGGGGAGGGTTAAAGGGGGGTCAGTCATTAGATAGATGTTTAGCTCGTGAGGCTTAACATCTGTATGACTCAAGTTGACGGACGCAGGCAGGGCAGTGTATCGTGAAGCACGTTCTTATCGCGCGTGACTGACGAGACAATGCTTAGTTATAGGTGATGGTTACCACTTAACATCAGGTGTAACATCCGCTTGCTCCATCAGCAAGTAGTATAACAGAACTAGAATTGCTTAAAGCATTACAAAGTTTTTTCACAAAAATGCCAACAAATGTTTCTACGACTTTTGTCACAAAACGATCTCTGAATGTTTATAATTCGCTAAATATTCGTGCGCTTCTCACAGAGCGGCGGACAGGTAGAGGAGCGCTGTTTCATACAAAAGGTCGATGATTGATCTTCGGTTTGGAAGCGGACAAAAAGCTTCCGCGCAAAAAACCGCACCGTATGCAAATGTATTGTTATGGCGAGATCCGCTCCTCGCCGCCGCTTGCTACGCAACAATGGACCGTAACGTGGACGCAGGAAGGCTGCATTTAGCTGCTGGCTCGGGTGGTGTGCCGATGCACATGCAAACCTATCACCTCAGCTCGGCTCTAAGGCGGCGCAATCTACGATCTACGCAGCTCGTAAATAACGCATCCACACCGCGCGGCGCTGCTGGCAAGGTACGCGGTACCCGGACCCGGGTCCCTGCGACCCGCATTCGCAATTCTAAGAAGACACATAAAATTTGATCGATGATTTCGTGCATCACATTCGACAGCAATCGATTTCTCACGAAAACAGCGTTTCTGTACAAAGCGCCATATTTTCATAAAAAACCGATATAAATGTCGTAATAATAAAATTATGTAAGTAATACAACAATGCGCCGGCGCAGTACTCCTAGCCCCGCACCGGGTCTATACTCGTAGCTGCCTGCGGGCGCACCCGCGCTACTCAGTAAATGCTCCATTCATCTCAGTATGTACAGATTCCAAGATAACTTGGACAAATAAGATTGAGCGCACTAACAACATGATTGGCGGGTAGTTGTTATTCAGTGTATCAATAGCTACTCGTAGCTCCGACAGGCGACGCGACGCGATATCAATCTTAGTTCGGCCGCTCATCGTAGGTGTTGATTTTAAATTTGCGTTTACGCAAATTTAATTTGCGTAAACGCGAACAGTGTTTTGGACATTGTAGAACAATGTCCAAAGCACTGTTCGCGAACACAGCAAAGCTCAATATTTGTGCTTTTGAACAGAAGCTTTACCAAATGGTGTTTGGTCTAGCAACTAGTACCACAATGCATGTAGTGATGTCCGTGGCGGCCGGCGCGGCGCTGTGCGGGCGGTCCGCTAGTCGTCGCGCTCGACACTCGACACTCGTTCGAGTTAATGACTGCAAAGGTCAGCTGCCACCCTCGGCACCACTACTCCGGCGAGGTCCCGTTGTGCGGGGCGCGGGGTGCGGTGCGGGGGGTAATCATTGACATTTCGGTTTTTGCGCGCTGAGGGGTGAGTACTGAGTAGTGAGTAGTGCACTAGGGCCTAGGACGCGGCCAGCGCTGCGCTGGTCTGGGGGCGCGTCTGCGCGGGCTGCAGTCGGAGCGGTCACCGCGCGGCCGCGGCACGTCGGCGCGACGCAACATGGACTCCGGTGAGACAACATACATCATATAATATTTATTTCTCCAATATTATAATAACGGCACACGGAAAGGTCGCGCGCGGCGTGTTTGCCCAAATGTCAGAATCATAATTAGTTCGTGAATCTGTAATGAGGCCGCGATCTCATTACAGCCGCGGCGGCGACGCGACGGCGACACCTGATGCCGTGTTACATACGCGTTCCGCATTATACTATAACTCTCTCCCCCCCCCCCACGTTCTCTGTATCCTGCTGCAGCCTACCCCCTACAGTAGAACAGCAAACTTTTTATGAAGGTCTAGTCACAACCCCGCCATCTTTTTAAACTTTTATTAGCATCCGTCGAGTGGACCCAACAGCATGTTAACAGTGTTTTCGGTGATTGGTTTCACAGTTACATCAGGGGTTGTAAAGCATCGGGCTGCAGTTAGGGGATGCGTTAAAAAGCGGTTCGCATTGTGCGGAGAAAGCGATCGTCTAAAACTAACGGCCGCACAAAAACAAACTTTCTAATTTATTGTTGCGAGTGTCGAAGGAACCGTTTAAAAAAGGAAGAACAAAAAGATTAAATAAAAATAGCACAAGGCTGCGCCTGCGCCGGCCGCCGCTAACGGTCGCCGCTACACTAACAGCGGCTCGTTTACGACGCGCCACTAAAAGAAAGTCCATTCATTTGCATGCCGACTCCACTATTCCGTAATTACAATACAATGTCATTGTTATATTTTAATGTTTTAATTGCGTATTTAAATTTTGTTTTGAAAGCACGTTGAGCAATTGGCTAATTATCTTATTTTTTTGTTATTTTGAAGTATGCAATGAATATGTTTGAATGCCTTTGTGTCGTGGAACTCGTGGATAAAATGTAACCTTCAGTTCAGAGCGATTCATTTAAGTGAAGTCGAGTCTCGGAGAAGCAGTATGTACTACTGTACCTATAATAATAATAATAATGCTGGACAATCCACACAGCATCATCTAACCCCAAAGTAAGCTATTCAAAGCTTGTGTTATGGTTATGGGTACTAGATGACTGATATATTTAATACATTATAAACTTACATAGATAGATATTTTTTTTATTATACATAGAAAACACCCAGACCAACGGAACAAATTTCTGCAGATCGTACACAAATTTGTTCCGAGGCGGGAATCGAACCCGCAACCTCTTGCGTCGCAGGCGGACTCTCGCTCGCTGCGCCACTGATGTCGTCCTATGTTCTGTACCCATGTTCTGTATGCAGGTCGCGCCTAGCCTGTGACGTCACACACGTCTCACATTGAAGGGACAAACCTTTTAAAACTTTGTAGGTCGCACACTCGTAGCCAGGCGGCACAGTACGTGCACTGTGCAGGCAGTAAGGTACCACCAGTACCCGCGTGTATGTAATGTAGTACGTGCAATGCAGGCAGTAAGGTACCACCAGTACCCGCGTGTATGTAATGTAGTACGTGCACTGTGCAGGCAGTAAGGTACCACCAGTACCCGCGTGTATGTAATGTAGTACGTGCAATGCAGGCAGTAAGGTACCACCAGTACCCGCGTGTATGTAATGTAGTACGTGCACTGTGCAGGCAGTAAGGTACCACCAGTACCCGCGTGTATGTAATGTAGTACGTGCAATGCAGGCAGTAAGGTACCACCAGTACCCGCGTGTATGTAATGTAGTACGTGCACTGTGCAGGCAGTAAGGTACCACCAGTACCCGCGTGTATGTAATGTAGTACGTGCAATGCAGGCAGTAAGGTACCACCAGTACCCGCGTGTATGTAATGTAGTACGTGCACTGTGCAGGCAGTAAGGTACCACCAGTACCCGCGTGTATGTAATGTAGTACGTGCAATGCAGGCAGTAAGGTACCACCAGTACCCGCGTGTATGTAATGTAGTACGTGCACTGTGCAGGCAGTAAGGTACCACCAGTACCCGCGTGTATGTAATGTAGTACGTGCAATGCAGGCAGTAAGGTACCACCAGTACCCGCGTGTATGTAATGTAGTACGTGCACTGTGCAGGCAGTAAGGTACCACCAGTACCCGCGTGTATGTAATGTAGTACGTGCAATGCAGGCAGTAAGGTACCACCAGTACCCGCGTGTATGTAATGTAGTACGTGCACTGTGCAGGCAGTAAGGTACCACCAGTACCCGCGTGTATGTAATGTAGTACGTGCAATGCAGGCAGTAAGGTACCACCAGTACCCGCGTGTATGTAATGTAGTACGTGCACTGTGCAGGCAGTAAGGTACCACCAGTACCCGCGTGTATGTAATGTAGTACGTGCACTGTGCAGGCAGTAAGGTACCACCAGTACCTGCGTGTATGCCTCCTGGCGGGCAGGCCGCGGCCGGCTGTGAACACACTCAAATATTACATTATCGTCGTTTTGTTGAATCGGTCTTGTGAACGTGCAAAGCCCAGTAGCTCCGACAGCGTGACCGCAGCGACTATTGCTAGTAAAGAGGCTCCGTACATCACTTCTAACAATCAGTACCTTATGTCCAGCTTTGAATTTACATTATTTTCTGACATGATGATTCATGTTAATTAATCAAACTCGGTTTGATCATTTGGATTTCAAAAAAAATATGTCATTGAATAAAACAATTTCTTGTTTTTTGTAAAAAGTTAACGTAAGAAGTACTTTCAAACGGTTCGTGTCAAGCGAGGGGTAGGTCGGGATGACCTTTAGGTCCCGTTGTTCACCTGCGCCCCCCCCCCCCCGCCCTAACCCGGGCTCCGACACCGTTGCAGTCCCGCTAGTCGGCTCCGGAGACCATCCACATAATATCCATTGTACTGCTCATTCACAGGTCACCTAATATTTGATACTCGTACCATAATCTAGGTAAAAACTACAAAAACAGCTTACTTTGATCTATTGTTTCCCAAATAAAATAAATAAAGAACATGAGCGCGTGCCTTGCTTGTCCTGTGGTCTCTGCTCCGTGGCTCCGTGGCTCCGTGGCTCCGTGGCTCCGTGGCTCCGTGGCTCCGTGGCGCGCGGGTGAGGTCGTCTAGACCAAGCAGGGATGCTAGCAACAAGTTTAGATCGTCTTTGTGATAGCTTTGATTATTTTCCATCTTTTAGTTTGTTCATCTAAAATAAATTGATATCTAAATCGGTTGAGCAGTGGTAACAACACCCACCTACCATTATACCACTTGAATATGCGAGTTGATCGAACCGAAAGTGTGTTTCGGTTCGATTTCAATCAGTGCATAAGTAGGTTTTACATTATTTTCACCTCGAAGCAATCACATTCAGATCGCGCGTAATATTCCGATGATTACCAACATCGGATCGAACCGAACGGCATCTATATTATCATCGGAGTGGCGTACCGACGCGACGCCGGCGTGGCGCGGCGTGGCGTGGCGTGGCGTGGCGTGGCGTGGTAACACATCAAGATTCACTACAATGCTTGCCTTCTTAATGCCGTCTCACGACGCGATACAAATGTACATACCTTTAAATTTAGGCAGACGCATCAATAAATTAATGTATAAAATAGAGTTGGAAAAAGCTGACGCAATTTGCAAGGCGTTTGTAGCAGTTGTCTAGTAATGCATACCGATCCACAGCGGCCTGCGGGAGCAGTGCACGGCTGCAGGGCACGCTCCCGCGGCCGCGCGGACGTGCCCTCGCGGCCGTGCACACACTTAGCTCGATACTTTAAACATGAGTATAAGCACTCACTCTACCCAATCAAATAACACGCCATTTTGTGATGAAAATATTTTCATTCATCTGAGAATACCAGCGTAACTGCTTGCTTAGCACGCTCCAATTTTGTGCTCCCTTGACGAAAAATATTATAATAGCTTAAAAATAATAAACCAAACGCAATAAAATATTAATTTGAAACAGTTCACTTTTCGCAAACTGTTCGGATTGGAATTATGTATTTCCGATAGGTTCCATCGACATCCACCATGTAGGTACATAGATTTGAAGATGTAGGAAAGCGCGTGCTCGTATCACGCGGCGCGTTCTGCTGAGCTGTCGTCGGCGGGCGCGACGCGACGCGACGCGACGGCGATGCGACCGGCGATAGCGCGGATGTTGCGCGCGCGCTGCGACAGACGGCATTGTCTCCGCGACAATGGCCGGCGCGCGACAACGAGCGCGCGATGCGCAGCGCCGATTATTATAATTCTTTCCTTTGAAATTTATAATTTAGTTTTCTTTAATCGGCATCGGAGCGAGAGATAATTTAAGAATTCCATTACGGACTCGTGACGCGGCTCGATCCCGATCAGATTAGCGTTTATAAATAATCGTGCCTTTATGAAAGTTCATGTCGACCTCACTAATGAGTAACGTGGCTGCGCAATTACCTACGTGCACTAGTAACGGCAGGGAGCTATCGCGCGCGCGGGTGACTGACATGTGTTGATATTTGAATGGCGCGTGCGCACCTGCCGAGTGCCGGGTCGGGGTCGGGGTCGGGGTCAAGGACGAGCCGCGAGAGCTTTGTCTGCGGTCACCTTGCGCCGCGCAGGAGATGCGACCACCGCGCCCCGACCCTCGTCGGAGGTATCAAGACCTTTCGTCAATACATTATTAATCTCTTCAAGGAAAAAGTAACCTTAGGTGTAGTCACTTACCATCAAGTATGGTTGTAGTAAAGGGAAAGAACGTTCTATTCTTTGAAAAGGGGGCATTGGGGTCGTTATCTCGTCAAAACTTGACATTGAATTTTATAATTCACTCATTGAATGCGATATACAGTACAGCCTGTAGTACGTACCTATGTGTTGTTTAACGTGAATGTTTTCCTCGTTTGTATTACAAAGAGCGGCTGTGCCGAGTGAGGCGTGCACTCGGAGGATATAGTTGATTTATTTACTCGGAATGCGTCGCCGCCGCCGCCGCCGCCGCGGTGCGTGCCGGACGATTTGCCATTTCCTAAGAGTGGGCCGCGCACACTTACCGTAATTATGACACTGCACTTGTTATCATAGTCAAATTAGCGACAGCCCTAAGCTAAGCATACTTGTTGTAAAGTCGGGGAATATCAAAATTTTACGATTTAATCATAAGCGTCTTGAAGTGTTTGTAAGCTAGTCACCGTTGAATGGGGTGTGTGCAGGCCTTACCCGGCGCTCTCGTAAATATCTGCCGCGTCCGGTGTCCGGCGTCCGTCGTCCGGGGAATTAAGTTTTCCACTTCGGAAGGGTTCCATGAGTAACGCCGCTATTTGCGCGGGGAGATTTACGGCTCCTAAACTTTCCTTTTACAAGTAGTTTATGCATATTGCAGTGTTGTAGGGATCTGTTTAAACTGAGCTCCGTCTGTTCACGTGCCTACATTTAACTTTAAGCTTCTTATGTTGAGTATTCACAATCTTTGCATTATTCTCAACTAGCGATCCGCCCGCGCGCCCCTACTTCGCACGGGTGCACATATCATGCATGTATTATACATATAAACTTTCTCTTGAATCACTCTATCTATTAAAAAAACCGCATCAAAATCCGTTGCGCAGTTTTAAATATTTAAGCTTTTTTATAGGGACTTTTTTTTATAGGGACATGGGGACATAGGGATATTAGGGACAGAGAAAGCGACTTTGTTTTATAGTATGTAGTGATCTAGTAACGTCTTTTAACTTTGGTGTTACGCTTCTGCAGAATCTATCGTTCCCGGCTTTTAGTGTAATTGTACTGTACTGTAGCGTATTGTAGTGAAATTGTACAATTTGTGTCGTGAAATAAAAACAAAACCTTCTTCTCGAATGGGTTCTCCGTGTACATATTGTCATCGCGTCCAGCGAGCGGAGACGTAACCCTGTATTTAGCAGAACATTATCTAGATAAGCGCCTGCGCCTGCGCGCGATGCGAGATAGCGCGTCCCCCACACGTCAGTTCACTAACTGTCCGCCGCACTGTGCACTAAGCGTGCACATGTAGTAGTGCACGCGCACGCAGGCACTGGTGGCCGCGGGCACTCGGATGGCTCTCCTTACGAATCGTGCGTGGTCACCTTTTCAAAACTTTTATTCTTAAATAAAGCGATAACACTACATACATACATATAGCTAATATTTGTATGCACTACAGAAACAAAAATCCGTTATTGGAATGTATTTTTACGGTAATTTAAATTGAAACCGCTAATAAACTGTTTATTAGCGGTGGTGTCTGAAAACATGTGCCCGGTAATAAATCCCCCCTCCCCGGCCCCCGGCGCTGCTCTGTAATGAGTGATGGCCTCCGTGCACTATAATGTATGCTAATTCGGATAATGCGAGTCCGCTTGTTTGTGTATTCATTAAGGAGAGGCCGCGCGGAGTCTCGATGACGGCTAACATGCAAATCACTCGAGTGCCGGCAGGGCCGGCTGCGGGCTGCGGGCGGCGAGCTGCGTCTCAGCGGTTCCTTACAAAGCTCTAGAATAAACTCGGTTTACGGAAGGTAGGCTCATAAGCTGTTTGTTTTTCGGAAAGCCTATTCAGAGCTTTTTGTAATATGTTTTTTGTATCAATTTTTTCATGAGTTTTTTATTGTAGGTATTACTTCTCGTTCGTTCGAGCTACCTCGGGGCATTCCTCGAACCGCACCTAAATGAACCGTCGCACCTAGGCGAAGCGCACCCAAGTATTCTTCGAAGCGGGTGCGCTTCGCCTAGGTCCGGTTCATTTAGGTGCGGTTCGAGGAATGCCCCCTACCTCTAGTGTTCCATCCCCCCTCGCCGCCCCCTGAGTCCGGCCCCGGGGCACTACCGAGGCATCGTTCCCTGCTTTACGATCAGCCTTTTAATTACCCGCACTATCTTATTCAAAATTAGTTATTATGATTACTCGCTTATTATTCTGACAAACGCGTAACTACAGTCTAAAGTAATTGTTTCTCGAGGATATTTTTAAAATAAATATATTATTTTATTAATTACCACGAACATTTTAAACATAGCTTCAATATAGCCTTGTCACAGTTCGTCATCTTTCGATGGATTTTTTATGTTATTGTAACTATAGGAGCAGCTAGGAGAATAGACAAATTAAATAAAATCTAGTTCTAATATTATGCGTTCTGTATGATTACAATGGACGTATCTTTGTCTACCCTTTTAGATACCGTCAAAAAATCTGATCTGGGTACAGATCTGAGAGGGGTATCCACCGTGCCTGGGCATCAAAGTCGTACAGCAGGTATAGTTTCCCGATGGGGAATCAACGTTGCAAAGCACGCTGATTCTACTCTAATTTCGTTCATAAGTTTATTGATCTACATAAAATAACTTAGCTTAACTTATAAAATGTTCGATTCATCGCGAGCATTAATTAATTCAAAACATGCAGCGCGAGTTAAACTCGGCAGAATTAAAGGAGTCATAAAGTGTAGGCAGTGTGCACACTATCGCGCGGATCGCCTCCGCTTTAATTGGTGATGTGAGCTCCCCTTTATTTGTTAGCTTGTTGATGTTATCTGTCCGGTTTTGACGGCGCTGTCTGTACGACGCGACGCGACGAGAGATGTTGTAGCTACCTGTACCTACTCACAGGTAGCTACAAGCATAGCCACTCACTGCTCCATGAAGTATGTATGCACGCACTTTTCAACGTATAATATCTCTATTCAATCATTTAGATTATGTAAATGACAGAGTTTGAGATGATTTAATGGGCTTGCGCATTTGGTGACCCGAGATTGTTTCCTCGAGATTGATATCATGACTATTCTGATGTCTCTTTAACTAAATCCATGTACCGTCCATGTTCTATGAAACAATGGTAAAGCAATGCTGATGCTGAGTACTAGTGACCATGGTTCCCTTAAAAGCTCTAAAAATAAAACTCTGACTTTACTGGTTGTAGCTTATTTTATTGTTACCACTGTGAAACTTGCTCACTTTTGAGCATTATTTTCTATTTCATTGAACCTACCTCATTACTATGTACCTGAGGGCGTAATTATCGTACAGTTGAATGAAGTTCACTCTGCGCGTTAGTATGTCACGTGACACACACGCACACGCCGCTAACAGCGGGACAACCACCGCCAACACATGCGCGTCGCTTCACGCATTCATTCACAACACGTACGTACGTACAGACTCGTACGGTGCATGTGTGCGTATGTACCGCGCGACGCGACGCGACAGCACCTGTTGTTGTATGTAATCCTACAACGACAATTTGTAACATGCTGGTTCTGACGTGTGTCCTTCCTGACCTCAATCAACGAGCCTTTGTATTTTATTGTACTCCTTCATAACAAGTTCTCACCTATGCCCCTATTATATCATGTTTTACAGAATAAAATAAGCAATCGCTTAAATGATACTTGACAAACCCTCGTCTGTTTGTATGTAACGCTGAGTCGTTAGCTTTCATATTTTTATTTGTTACAAGCAAGATAATATATTGTTGCAGTATAGGTACTGTTATGGCGTATCGATGCATTGGCCGAGACTAAGCATACAAATATTATGACAAGCTGATTAGCATCGAACTAATGGTGATCGCAAGTGCTTCCTGCGCCGCGCGGGACAGCTCTCATCATCATCACCGCTAACTGCAGCGGACATGAACGTTTCATTATCAATTATCGACATAGTGACGCGAGCTGCATCACCAATATTCTTTAAATTTTCAAAGTAATAGTTTATTCTAAGAAATATTGTTTCCCTTCAAGTTAGCACAAAATGGAAGGCAACAAAACTTATGAAAGCGCGTGTTAAAATGTAATGCTGCTCTCAAACAACGGCAGTAGCTGTAGATTGCGATCATCTTTAAATAAATAAATAGCAGGAGGTTGAAAGGGCACCTCACCTGCGGCCATCGGCCACTGCGCTCCAGCCAGCAGCCGCTACTAGCTGTCAGCGTGGTGCAGCAGCTAGCAGGTAGCAGCTAGCAGCTAGCAGGTAGCAGGTAGACCCAGGCAGTCCCGTCACCACACCACGCACTCCACGTCTAATAACTCATGCTGCAACTAACTGTTTTGTATCAGATAAGCTTTAATTTAAATATAATTATACACAGAACACACTAAGCACCCACCTATACAAGAAAACATAAATTATAATTACTGATGTTTATAATTCAAAATAATAATAATGTTCATTTTCCATTTGCTCGTTCATAATTTGGGAATTACGGTAGGAATTTTAATGTCGTTTTACGTTTAAATATGACAAGTAATTAATTAAAAGACGAAGCGCATTAAAATGGATTTTCATGAAATGAGTTCTTGTTAAAACAAAACACGCTGTGTGGTCCTTCATGGTCTCCGGTGACAAATAATTGTCCACCATGTAAATATTTTTCATAATATTTTTTTAACCGTTGCGCTGGTTAATGTTTTAGGTATACTCCTTATAATAGGTTTGTTTTGATCCTATCAATCAATTCAGTAATTTTCAATTACTTATTTACGGGACGAAATTGAAACATGAGCAAGGTATTTATTCCACACCTAATTAATGTTGTAATATCGATATAATGAAACCTCAGTGTCGAGTCGTCCTCAAGTTGTTGCTTCACCTCATCACCGCGCGCCGCGGGTGACGCATCCTTACTTGTTGAATATTCTAATTAACTTAATTTAGCCAATTTGCAAATTATTAACCACTCTTGGCTTCCGATTTCAAAATAGCTTCCTAATTTACATAAATATGTAAGCAAAACATTGAGCTAAGTTAAAGATAACCGTGCGTTAGTAGTGTTTCGAGACCAGTGTTGCATGAGGCGCAATTACTTTGCAATTGTGTTTACTGCTACCGAGACATTATTAACATGCCTGTATGGTTAGTAATGTTATTCCGCCGTAGGAGGATTCCATAGCCAATACAGTTCAGCTGTAGTGGAGACAAGCCTACACTACGAGCACCAAACCCAGACAAGCAGACAGGCAGATAAACAGACAGTGGAATAAGACCGTGCTTAGTTTAACTTTAACTGAACCGGAACACCAAAAACTAGCCATGTTTTTATAAATAGCAACCGGCCAGAAACCAAACAAAAGAACATAATTTTCGCATGAACATCAAATGCGTTATATCGTTTATTATGTGTGCAATTGTTGACATCACATTATAATATATCCTGTCTGCAAACAGTGAACTTATTGCGGACAAATGTACCATAATTATAGAGTGTGATACCATGTCGCGCCACGCCGCGCCACGCCGCGCCACGTCGCGCCACGCCGCGCCACGTCGCGCCACGTCGCTCCCTGTGCTCGCTCAACCCTACCTATTGTCGCAGGCTGTGCTCGCCACTGCTCACGCACACACACGCGGCTGCGTCGCTGTGCATCCATGTTGCTCTTGTTTAATTTCATAATCTGCATTATGTTGTCAAAATTATGATGCTAGTAAGTTACTACTTGAAATTTGAAATTTATTTGGATTCGTAACAAACATCACAATATCTTATAAAATAGGGTTGAAACGTGTTACAATATAGGTATTTCCTGGTTGGACAACATTGGTACCCAAACTAGGATAGCCCTGTGTTATGGCACACCAATGCCATAACACAGGGTCCCCAAGTGGTGCCCAACACCAAACTTGATTATTCAAGTTTCGTTCAAGGGACCAGTTGAAAACTATTTCAAATCACAATTATTTAAAGACACAAATAAAATTTAAATACATTTCGCAGTGTTGTCGAGTACTGGTTTCCGCATAGCTTGATAAAACAAATGACTTGACACCGTCGCGTCGCGCCGACCATGCATGTTCGACCCTCCGAGGGCTAATCTCCCGAGCAGCTCCACATCTCCCGCTGCAGCTTGGTCACGTGGTCGTGGAGTGGAGTAGCCCCGCGGCTCCTGCGCCTGTGTGCGTGCACGCTGCGGGCGGACGGTACCTCGACTCGACGCTCGACCTGTCCTACTGGAAAATTGCACCGCGTGGGTTAGTCAAAGGTCACTCTTGTGTGCCCTCCGAGCCGATAAGCAACGCTTTTACTATTCAATGCTGTTCGTGAACCTTTCTTGAGCTTTGCTTTATTGCATAAAATACGAAAGAAGAAGACGCTGCCTTTCGATATCAAAATTAACTTTTAAATTGAACCATTTTAGCGACTTTCTATTCGAGTAAGAGCGTGAGAGTTTGAGCATCTAAGGAGATGACGTCTGGGTTATTCTAGCCCTATTGAATAAAATTGTATTACGATGAGGCACTTACCGGCCGATGTTACTTTGGTGCGCAAATACGTGGATAGTGTAGTAGCGCCGCCGCGAGCCGAGCGCGGGCGGGGCGCGGGTTCAGGCGCGACGCAGCACATTCCGTCCGAGGCGAGTGTTTATTCCGCTTATCTGAATTTTAAATTGATTCCCCCTGCATCCCGGCGAAGGGGCGCGGGCGGGGGGAGAGGGGTGGATTCCTAGCGGTCCACCAACTCGTCCATGAAAACACAATCAAGCAACGACGCGAACTCTGCTCCGCCACACGAGTGCACTCCTGCGGGCGCGACGTGACGTGTCGCGACGTGACGCGACGTGACGCGACGCGACGCGACGCGACGCGACGCGACGTGACTCGAAGACATCACAAAAACACAAAGCCGGCGTTCGTTTCCAAACTACCGAACGTGAATGATCGTGATTAAAGTTTTTTTGTTGGCGGCGATTTGCGGCGGTCACGACACTGTTATTTAAATTTGGAGATCGCTTTCTGCGCCCGCGCATGTGGGACGGATGCTGGCCTTCTAAATTACGACTTAATCTATGCAACAAATATACCAATTGAAAAATAAATTACCAACGAATATGTGAGAATTTCCTTATAATGTGTCATATTGTTATTCCTCAAACAAATAAAATTTGAATTTTCAAAGATACAGAATCTCACACTTCGCCAGAAAAACCTAGCAATCTCATCATGCAAATAATAATAGAGAAAATGTAATGTATTTAACATGTAATTTTTCTCTAAAAATAATTGATTGCCATATTCAATTACAATAAAATTCAGAAATGATCAGTTTATATCTATAAGAATGAATTTTATAAGCAAAATATAATTTAATTTAAAATTTATAAACATTGTAATTAAAATCAATTCAATTTTATAAAAATGAATCATTATCTCTATGAAAACACTTATTGACTAACCTAGTATACATTTTTGTAAAAAAGCTCGGCAGTCGGCAGGCAGTAGGCAGTAGGCAGTAGGCACTCTCTTTTTAATGAATTATACCTATATTCATTAAAACAATCAGTACCAATGAAAAATTTTCACCGCACTGTTTCGAAAGAAACTTGTGACTCGACAAGAAGTAGAAGAAGTGAGGGCTTATTGGTACCAATGAAACTAACTGAGTAACCATATATGTATAATGCAAGACTACAGCTGCTGGTAACTAACAAATAAAATAATAGTTATGCGTGTCGTAGACAGTTAAGCAGACAAGTAGGTATGCCTCGAGCTTCCCACGAGACGGTCATACACATCATAACGAAATTACTATATTCAAAGAAGTCTCGTGTACTAATCAAATTGAATAATAAGCAATTTGGAGGTACTTACGTGCCGGTGCTCGGTTCCGGTGCCGCTGTTACGTACCAGTGTGGCGGCAGGCCGGCCACGTACCAGTGTGGCGGCAGGCCGGCCACGTACCAGTGTGGCGGCAGGCCGGCCACGTACCAGTGTGGCGGCAGGCCGGCCACGTACCAGTGTGGCGGCAGGCCGGCCACGTACCAGTGTGGCGGCAGGCCGGCCACGTACCAGTGTGGCGGCAGGCCGGCCACGTACCAGTGTGGCGGCAGGCCGGCCACGTACCAGTGTGGCGGCAGGCCGGCCACGTACCAGTGTGGCGGCAGGCCGGCCACGTACCAGTGTGGCGGCAGGCCGGCCACGTACCAGTGTAGCGGCAGGCCGGCCACAGGCGCACACTGCCTACTACGGACAGGTGGTAGCGGCCACGACACAAATCTGTTCAAAATCTAACAAGAAACGATTACGTAATAAAATAATCAAAAAGCAAAATATATACTGTATTAGATTGGTCCCTCGGCTGCTCCAATAAGACTACTTCTCCGTCTGCCGGCCTGAGGAGAGCCGGCGCGAGCGCGGAGGTTCCCGTGGTCCGTTCGTATCATTACGTGTAACGCGGTGCTTTACTAATGCTAATCTAGATGTGTAGTGTACTACGTATGCGCCGCCGCCGCCGCCGCCGCCGGCCCCGACTGACGCGTCATTACATTTAATATGCACGGCTACCGTGTTCGCGTCGCGTCGCGCCGGCGACCGGTGCTTGTCGCGCGACTAGTCGCCTCCGCGTGGGAACCTCCAGTCATCGTCAGGCTACCGTCTACTACTCTGTTATTTCGATGATTGTTCTCCTCTCGTGACTCAAACTAGATATCGTTAAGCTTACTTTTATCATATATATTAAATTGAGGTATTTTTGTTTTTTATGAGAAAATCTGACAACCTCCTCCGTCAGTATGGTTTTTTTGAATCGCGCAGCATTTAAACATTAGCATTAGCAGGAGGAACGTGCCTATCTGTGAGTATAGCGGTGCGGCGTTGCAAGTATTCCCGACAGACATGCTGTGTCGCGCTCGCGGGCGGTAGTGCACGCGGGCGGTAGTGCACGCGGGCGGTAGTGCACGCGGGGAAGTGCCTGTTCATTCATTGATACTACCTATATGTTACTGAACCATAATTAACAACATTATAACCAAAGGCTTTTAGCTAGCTGACCTTTTATATTCTTAGTAAATATTGTTTACGGGAAACTTTAAAATTAGCTAATTTGACCAGCTGTTGCATTCCCAATAAATAAGTACCTAGTAATAATAATCCTATTAGTAAGGATTTCTCAATATTATTCCAGTTTATTTTCTGATTAGTTTTATTTATCCATCCCTTTATAAATATAGTGATGCTTTCAAATTCCAAACAAAAAAAAACCCAAATGATCCTTGTGATTTCATTGAATACATATGTTCACTTTGAATTTTAATTACATAGCGAAATTGGGGTTAGTAGAATAGGAAAAGTAACATCGAATGCAGCGTCACCTGTAAGTGGTCCCTAGCGGCGCGACGCGACACTGCAGCCGCATCGAGCGGACCGCGCTGCGTGTCGGCGCGGCAATCACTTCAACACAATCATTATTGTTGATTCCAATTTAAACAACGTAGTAATTGATTTTAGTGCACGCGTATTAGATGTAAATTAGTCCGTTGATTTGATTTGATTGAAAAATAATTACAGCCAAGCGGAAACATTGTGCATAATGCACACCGCTTATAAGACTTACGACTCAAATCTGTTGCAGAAGATATTTTTTTATTTTGACTTTTTTTTTGTGTACTATCTGTGCTTGCGCAAGGTTGGTCTGTGATGCGGACTCTGCGGTCGGGCCGACGCCGACGCCGACGCAGTAGTTGAGTAGATGTTGCGGGCGCGCGGGCCGGGGGGGGGGAGGGGGTCGGCTCGAGCCTTCCCGAGCTCGCAACTAATATTTGCATGCCGTGCGATGCGGCACGACAGCGGCGCGGCGCGGCGCGGCAATGCACGCATCGCCCACAAAGTGCCGCTGCTCACCGTCGGCGCCGCATCCGCGCCGGACTGTAGCGCCGCACTCAGCCCATCTGGCATTAAAAAGTTATTAGAATCCCGAGCGAATCTATTGCTGCCTGCAGTTAATAAATAAGGCATGGTGACGGAGACGCATCATTTTTCCTTCCGAGAAATTAATGGAAATGAAGTGTCCAGTTGGTTTTTATCGCAAAGAAATGGACGCGACGAGTTCCAGAGGCGCCCGGGACTTCGGGCCGGGGTCGGGGTCGGAGGGGCGCGCGCTCTATTTATCTTGTGGAGTTTAGGGTTTAAACCCGAGCCGGGATTCTGTTAAATGTAGGGTTGACTGATACTTATTTTTGTGGAAAGTTTCAATTCCAACAAAAAGTAAACTATGTAATTATTCTGTGGGCACCCGATATTTGATGAACAAATTAATAATCCAATCCCTGGCTACGTGTGCATGCGTGCCATGAACGCGGTCGGTGTACGGCATTTGTTTCGGCCGCGGCGGCGCTGGCTGGCGACCGCGGCTGACAAAAGGTCATCTTCCAAATTATAATTCCGGCTACTCATATCGCTTGTATGGCTCGTGTGTATACGTTAATTAATGGATACATTGATTCACTTTCGATAGTAAGGGAGATTGTGTTTATTTTATATCGGAATTCTGTTATTTGCTTAGTTTTTTACATGAGATACGTGGACCCGCTGGGAACTCGAGAACAATAGAAGCATGGACCTTTGGGAATACGCCAGATATTCCCTTACAATTCTACGTCGTTGTTATGTAATTCTTGATGTTAGTGGTTAGTTGTAGAACATAGTTTAATATTCCAATTAGATATGTAATGTTCCGGTCCGGTCCGGTCCGGTCCGATCCGGGTCCGCACTCACCTCGCGTCGGTCGCGTCGGCTAACGCCGACCGTCCGCGTCCGCGTCCGCGTCCGCATGCAAATGTGCGCGCCATTGTTACGTTAGCGCAATCACTCGCCATCCCGGCACGTGTAAACATCGCCCGGGCTCAAGCTAGTTGCAGCTCTATGCCCTGCAGATAGAGTCGCTATCCGGCTGCCGCGGCGGCTGCTTGTTCTTGTGTCTGTCTAGGCGGTGCGGTGATTAGCGCGAGGCGTGAGCCGGGATGCAATTAAATGCAGTGAGATGCACTACGAGTGAGACGCCATGAGATGCACTGCGAGTGAGACGCCATGAGATGCACTGCGAGTGAGACGCCATCGCACAATCGACTAGTTAGCGCACTCGGCGCGGCGCACACGCATCCCCTCACTCAATAAACTCACTAACTATGGCGCATTGTGGGCCCCGCGCCGGACAAGCCTGGCTTAGTGGCGGCACAGCGTGGCTGGCGTTGGCTCCATGCATGAGCATGCGCTCCATTCTGTTCGGGACCAAGTGGACACGTCAGTTAGTGTTGCTTCCTAATTAGAATCGTAAAAGATTATGAAATGTTTCCAATTAGTTTTCGGTACAATCGGACGCAACGCAACGCAACTAAAACCTTCTGTCAGAATCCCATTGAAGTGCGGTTTGAAGTGCGGTGAGCTAATCTCTGATAGATATTCCCGACGGAGGCCGCGAGGCGAGGTTCCTTTTTTTAACCAATTTCGGAAAATTGAGGTTCTCAATATGTTTGTTACTTTAAAACTTTTTAGTGGACCAATTTTGATGATTCTTTTTTTTATCGAAAGCTAGTGCTTGTCATGTGATCCTATTAAAATTAAAATAATTGAGCCAGATCTGAATAGTAGTTTTTGATTTATTAGTAGTATTGAGTGTATTTTTCAGTACATTGAAGTCGGTTTTTTCTTACTAAAAACTGAGAGGAAATCAACGGGATCAAAGTCACAAAAAAAAAATTTTGCCCGTTTTTTCAAAGTAAAAATGTGTTATATATATTGACACACAATAATAAGATAGACACAGTATTATATTTGAATCCATACGCTCCCGAACTCGTTAAGAAACTGTGTTTCAGGAGCTTGCGTGAGTGGCTTCTCTTAGTAAATGAAGAAGTCATTGTGTTATTAGGTTATTACACACGACAAGACCTATATCCTACTCCTACTACTATTATAAACGCGAAAGTTTGTAAGTATGGATGGATGGATGGATGGATGTTTGTTACTCTTTCACGCCGGAACGGCTCAACGGATCTGGATGAAACTTGGCAAAGAGATAGATTATAGTCTGGAATAGCACATATGGTACTTTTTATCCCGTGGGAATACCGGGATTAAAAACTACGCGGGTGAAACCGCGGGGCGCAGCTTGTATTAATATATGTAGTACAATCTTTGGGCAATTTGGGTTGTGTCGGTCGCACAGTGTGTTTGTGTTTAGTGAGCGTCGCACCGCGCGCGCCGCGTCACTGCAAGCTGTTATAACATCCAGCGCGGTGGTAGGCAGGCGGCGCAGGTCACCGCGCGTGCGTGCTGCCACGCCGTGCACTACGGTGCATTACTGTTCATTACATTATTATAATGTGCAGCGCCGCGCAAACTTCGCTCACTCACTCACCTCAATTATGTCTGAATATAAATCTTATCAATTTAGTTAAACGTTTAGGTACCTGCATGTAAAACTAGGCTGTGAGTAGTTACAGCCAGAGTTCACACAACCGCAGTGTAGCAAAGTTGTGCGCGGGCGCAGTGCCTGTGGCGGCGCGGTGCGGTGCGGTGCGGTGCGGTGCGGTGCGGTGCGGTGCGGTGGCCAGGCCAGCGGCGACCACGCGAGTGGCATCGACTGCATTTCAAGATGAACCGTATTCATCTACACTTTCGACTTGTGTTAAGGTGCGCGTACACGGCCAGTTTTTAAGCAATAATTGGTCGGCAACACGAATGACGAATGGACAAATCTGGAGCACCTAATTAGTGGAGCGATATGCAGCAATTTCAAAGTAATGCGCCAATTATTTCAGCAATATTGCTTCTAATCCTACTAATATTATAAACGCGAAAGTTTGTGAGTATGGATGGATGTTTGTTACTCTTTCACGCCGAAACGGCTGATCGAATCTGAATGAAACTAGGCAGAGAGATTGATTATAGTCTGGAATAACACATAGGCTACTTTTTATCCCGTGGGAATACCGGGATTTAAATCTGCGCGGGTGAAACCGCGGGCGCAACTAGTTGCTCCATATATTCCATGTTAAACTACAGATACTGAGCTCATGGCCCAAAAATATAAAGATATAATAAAACGGAAACAGTTATTAACAGTATTGCCGAAACATTTGCAACAACTATTTTTGAAATTGCTGCATATCGCTCCACTGATCCATTCGTGTTGCCTAGCAATTATGGCTCAAAAATTGCCCGTGTAAGCGCACCTTTAGATGAATATAATCATTTTGATTGCGCAATTATATTTAACTAGCTGAACCCGTGGCTTCGCTCGCGCACGCTTACTTTGAAACTTCTTTAACATTTCTTTTCTTTATAGGTACCTACTTGATTAAAAATCCCTACATAATCGGGCGGGCGGGCCGCTCACTTTTACCTATTATGTTATAGATTATCCTCTTAGGGGTTGAATTTTGGAAAACGCTAAAATACGTAACTCATTATTTTTGTCATACTTACTCAAACCATACGAAATTTTATTGTTAGTGATAAGTAAAAACAAAAAGAAAGCGTTGACGGGCAAAGCTGATTGACTAATGCAGTCAGATTTGCCTTTTATACATATACTCGTACTTAGGTATAGGCTTTGTTTCTGGCTCAATCACAAAGAAAATACAAAAATTCAATTTAATTACTAATAGAAACGTTTGAAACGTCTTAAAGCTAAGCTAGGTGAATCTAGGTGCTCGTTTGACGCGACCATGCCTACGAGAACAGGCTTCATCCAACTACTGAATCTATTAGGAAGAAACTTAGCTCAAATACAGTTCCTAAAAGTCAATAGAAAAATGTACGATTACAGAGTAGAAATAATGATAGAACTCTATAGAGACAACGTCTACAATGTTGATGTAATGCACCGGCGACAAAGCGGGCGGTAGTTACATATGAAGCTACATAATATTATGTAGCTTTGTGTGTGCGGTAATAAAGAAATACTAAATATGGCAACACTCTTACATTTGCAAGTTTAATATTTTGGATCCAAATAATTTAATATGGATTCAAAGTTCTCCTGTTAGCAAAAGCAGTTTTCCTACACTTGCATGATAGTGCCGGCGCTGGCTGCTGAGGCTCGACACCGCAGCACCGCAGCACCGCAGCACCGCAGCACCGCAGCACCGCAGCACCGCAGCACCGCCCCGTCAACCCGCGCGGCAAGATCGGCGGGACTCGCGCGGCGTGCGTGCTGCGTGCTGCGTGCTGCGCGTGCGCAGACAACTGACGCAACAAAAGATTTCAACGCGCGACAAATACGGAATGACATTTTATAAATCAGTTTTCTCCTCTTACTGGAGGCTGTTCCCCCGGCTTCGCACGCGTGGATATTAACCCCCCCCCCCCCCCCCCACCTTCCTAACTACACCTTTCTAATTAACATGGTGGTAAAGAAGACAACAACTAATTCACAAAATACACCTGCCCGTGGCCAACGATCTATAGATAGCAGAACAGATAACTGATAACTGATCATAGTGTTGTTTAGTTTGTACCTGTTCCCCTCCCCTCCCCTCCCCCCTCCCCCTCTCCTCTCGCAGGTGAACGACCGCGCAGATTAATAAATTAAGATAACAAATTAAAATCGATGAAACACAATGCAAGCTTTGTCTAGCGCTGCAGCCCCCCCTGCCCCCCTGCCCTCTCGGCCCTGTGAGTGCTTCCGCTCTCAATAACAAGCTTAGATTTCCTAATACACAAATTATAATTATTATCCTGCAAGTTCTGCTCATAGATATAATTGCAAGGTGTCAGTCAGACTCCTTGATGTCGTCGCTAAACAACAACGTTATCCAATCATTGATGCAGAGCTGATGATCATCATCCAATCATTGATGCAGAGCTGATGATCATCATCCAATCATTGATGCAGAGCTGATGATGATCCCCGGTCTCACTGTATGCCGCCCCGCGAGCACACTCGCGGCCTCGAGGGGCTGGCGACCACTAGTAACTCGCACGTTTCAACATTATGAATATATTTTTATTATTCCAACAACATTTCACACAACTTGTTTGATTGCGATTTTTCATAAATACCTGAGTTCAATTATTTAATTTATTTATTGACCGAGCGAGCGAAGCGTCTCAGTTTCCACATTGGCCAAAAATGCGTTTGTCCGGATGTCTGTCTGTCTGTCTGTCTGTTCTCCTCTACAGGTCGCATTTTTCAACCGATCTGGACGATACTTGGTACACAGGTTATATGACTTATTAGAATTTTTTTGTCGTCGGGGATTTTTGATTGGAGGGGTACTTCCCCCAAAAAAAGGGCAAAAAGGGGGCTATTTGATATACTGGATATCTCCACCAAATGAGATCCTATTTCGATTATTCTTTTTTTATTTGAAAGGTAGTAACTGTAAGTTGGTCTCATAAAAGTTTGGCGAAGATCTGATAAGGATCTTCAGCATGATGAACAGGATAGCTCATCAAACAATCGATGGTTTTCAATCAAATTTGAGAGAAACACAGGCACATTCTACACAAGATGATGCAAAAAAAATCTAAAAGATCAAAAAATCACAAAACGGAAAATGCACTTGCACATTACATTCCTCAAATAGCTCACTTTTAGTATGCTCGCGAGGTCTACAGCTCCCAGAGCCACTAGTACGAAGAAATGGTTACAATTTGTTTGTAAATGGTATTCAATATTATTGTTATCAATGTTACCGTGTATTATAGTGTATTATGTTAATTGAAACCGACTAGCCCGTGGTTATAGTGAGGCAGGTCAGACCCACCTTTTCTGGATCCTTCCTGGATGATGGCAGAAGAGCAACTATTTCGAATACATCTTGTGGTGGAGTGGTGCAGCGGAGAGCAGGCGAGGCTACAGCGGCGACAGTACTCGGGGGACAGTAATTGATAGACGCGCGCGCGGCCGCGGTCGCTGCGCGCGCGCACGCGCGGCGGCGGCGGTGCGCACAAAGAGGATAATATCTTCATAAATCGATATTTCCACCGCTAATAAAGCGATATTAATTATCTAGTATTCAAATCTCGGACGGCGGCATCGTGCCCGCTCGTGACTACCTCGCCCCCCCCCCCCCCGCCCCGCCCCGCCGCCGCCGCGCGCGCATCCCGCGCTCGATTAATAATCGGTGTCGATGGCCGCGGCCCGAGTACTCGATCCCGGCCGAGCCGCGCTCGCCTGACGGCCGCCGCCGCCGCCGCCGCCGCCGCCGCCGCCGCCTTCCTCCGCGAGGCACCAGCGCCGCTTGTCGGCTCCTGCTGCAGATACATTACACTATAGGTACTACACCCGGGTACAGTCAACATACGCGTGTGACTCGAATGGCCTCGAACGGTAGATCTTCAAATCTTCAAGTACCTACCAATTACGGTTATTTGAGGAAGTCTAAGGGGGGTAGACAGATGTACGTCGAAGTCCAAATATTTCATTTTGAGTAGTTGATATATCATACGTGACAGGTTGCGAGTCCATCCCGTCTTCCCAACCCATCTTTTAGGATACAAACTGGTTTCCTCACGATGTTTTCCTTCACCGTTTGATAACATTTATTTATTATTAATAAGAAACAGAACGAAATGCTAACTATGAATGTGTTACTTAGTTTAGATTATAATGGAATGTAAGCGCAGTCTGAGCTTACAGTAATCCGTCAAGCTCAAACCGTTTGCTTTGTAAACTACGCGGAACTTTGTTTACTTACTCAATATTGTAGGTATTGTAGTGGACTACCGCGTGACTTCGTTCGCGTAGAGCTGTACACAAGAAGATTAATTATAGTCTGGAATAGCACATTGGCTACTTTTTATCCCGTGGGAATACCGGGATTTAAATCTGCGCGGGTGAAACAGTGGGGCGCAATTAGTTAATAATAAGAAAACTAAAATGAATACAAGTACTTACAGAATGCACAAAATATACATTAAACAGTTGAGCTATCGGCAGACCGTTGCGATCGATCTGATAGATAAACCGATCTAAACCAGTGATCGACTCATCCAAACCAGTGATCGACTCATCCAAACCAGTGATCGACTCATCAAAAATCAATTTAAAAAAAACAAGCAAATAAGCATCAATTATTTCGTGAATAACAATGTTAGGAAGGAGGTACTTTACAAGCACTTGTAACCGAACGTTTCTAGATAATATTTTATGTAGTTCACGCAACTCTGCATGCGTACAGGACATGTATGTGGCGGTGGCGGTGGCGGTGACCGAGCTCATTTATCCACAATTACGGCGTGTGTTTAATTGTCGGCCTGCGATGCGCCGTTCCGTTATCACTAACTCTACATACCTACGGTATCCACTGATTTTATGAAACCACATAATATAATTATTATTGTAACTTCAACAGCAAGTTTGTTTCGAAATTTTTTTAGAAAAAGTTTCTTTATTAAAAAAAACAACATGCAATCGGATGTTTTACGTTCGCTATAAAATAACATGCAAGCAATATCTGAAGAGAATATTCAACTGAGCAGCTTTTTCTATTCTTTTATTGCTAAGTGTAGGACTTTTTCCAAAGTGTACACATAAATTACCTAGAAAAATTTTATTTAAAATTTATTTGAAATTTATAACAACGCAGTATGTGCAGCAAAAAATATAATAAAAAATGTTTGGTTAAAGCTGTTTGTACGACGAGCATTCACAAAAGCTGCGCTACTGATTTATTTAGTCTGCGTGATTGGTGCTTCCGCAGTAAAATATGATATTAGAACAAACAATGAACGGGAATAGAACCCGCTCCGGTGTATCCGCGGACTGCGGAGCCGCTCGTACACAATCTAAAGAAATATAATACCTATAAATGAGCAATTCTTGTATAATTTATTTGTTTATACCTAATATACTATGAATCTCGGGGACGGCTCCTCGAATTTCATGAAATTTACGAGTAGTATACACGTGGTTTCGAGAGCGTTAAATTGATATAATTAGAATTCATTTTTAGAAAATGTATTTTATCCGTGTTTTTTGTTATGGCCGCCAGGTATTCATTGGTAGTAGTAGTAGCTCGCCGGCGCCGACACCCGGTTTGAAGGCCACTCTCCCCCCCCCCCCATGCACCAGTCAATGGTTAAATTTCCTTAACTTTATATCTACAATTAAAGAAGGTAGAGTTGTTACCTAAAAGAGTCGCGTCAGTAGCGGTGGTGACGCCGCGCCGCGCCGGGTCCCCCCGCGGCTCCGAGTGGCGACTCCTCACTAAGCTGGTCAATCTGACCGTCCGTCGCCTCGTTGAGCAGTAATGGAGGATGAGCACCTCCATCCATTGGCACAATATTGCGGGGGGTATGCCTAGCCCGGGCCCGGGGCGGAGGCGGGCAGCGAGGGGGGGAGAGGTAACCTCGTTAGTTGAATATGCACTACAATCTATAGCGAAATCGAATTTGCGCCCTCTTTGGACCCGCGCCGCGGCCGAGTGGCCTTTTAAAGGGCTCGGAGATGGATTATTTGTGAAGTGGCGCCTTTGAAATCTTTTACGCGTTAAAACGGAGGTAATCTCGGCCCTCGCCTCGTCCATGCCCCCCCCCCTCCCCGCCCCGCCCCTCCCAGTGCAAACAGCCCGCAGCCTTCGCTTTGTTTACTAATCATTGTACTGGAGTGGATCCTCCCGCGGACGCCGCACATCCAGGAGGCCGCCGGTCGCCGTCGCTGACGCCGCGACGTGACGTGACGTGGCGCGACGTGACGCGACGCGACGTGACGACGCGACAGATGTAGCAACCCTTCCCGCCTCTTGTACTACAAGCCACTATTAGATTTATTAAGAAAAAAATCTATGAGAAAACTCAATCGCAAGCTGCGACGCAATTTTTACATTTTTTACCCCAAAAATGTGTGTCAGAGGGGAGCTCTGTGTGCGGGGGGCGCGGGGGGCGCGGGGCGACAGGTCCCGAGACGCGCAGAAATCCGTTTTTTAGCGCAATTCGAAGGAAGCACAATGGGTGACCCACTTCCCCGTGGGAAGGAATAACGACCGCGTCTCCGCGTTTTTACAATAAAAAATGCATTACCCCACATTTTTTAAAAATGTGTAAAAAGCGCGACGCAAATGCATTGTGTGACGGGATATTGAAATCGCAGACTCGGAAGGGTGAGATTTATGTCTAAAATAACGGTTTTTGGCAAAAAAAAACTGCGGATTCAGCTGCATCCCGCCGAACTAGGCGACACAAACACTCGTTAGCGAACCCACTGCACGCCGCACGTACACAGCGCAGCCCGCTCGCGCTCCACTGACCGACTGCGGCCTTCCTTACGATGAGCGAAGGGATTCTGGAGTTCTCTCACGATACAATAAGCCGTTACTTTTTAACGAAACTTACCCCATTCTTAACAAATATGAAACTAACCTACATTATCAAATGAATATAGTCTGTTACTGCAGTTGGGCTGGTTTTTATAATGGCGAGGTCCCAAGTTGTATAAAAAAATACTCTAGTTAGCCTACTCTACGGAGGTGGTAAGTAGGTACCTACCTACCCAGTAACAGTTGAATAATAATAAACACAGAGCTCCGTTTCCGTCGATGATGACGTCACGTGGTGAACTATCAGTGGTCAAAGAAAGCGTCTTCCTTCTCCATAAATAATAGGTGTCACATACAGTCTGGATACGGACTTCAATAAGTTTGAGCTACAATTTCTTACAATTATTAGAGTGCATGGGCTACATGTGGTGTACACGATGACAAGAATGCGTCACGACTTCAACTTTGGCCCTCTTGTATCATTAAGATATGAAATATGGAAAGAATTTATAAGCCCCACCTTTTCCATAATTAGTTGTGTTTAGCGGCTCATACGATAGCTCCGTTTGGACAATTATTGCAGATACTTTATATTAGCCCGACACGACACCTAGAGCACTGGTGGTCTAGTGGTAGCAGCCCCGCCTTCCGATCGTAAGGTCGTGGGTTCAAATCCGGTCGTGCACTAATGAGTTTTTCTGTTCAAAAAAATTTATGTGCACAATGCCAGCGTACTCTCAAACGGTGAAGGAAAAACATCGTGAGGAAACCGGCATGTTGTAAAACGTAACAAGTTCTATAACATGTGTCAAGAGCTCTAAAGGAGCCTCTTGAGGCGCACTTAAAATCCTTTCACCACACTGTTTCGAAAGAAACTAGTGACACGACAAGAAGAAGAACCTAGAAAGTAGTTTTTGGCTATAATTTTTTTTTGTTTTTATTATGAGTTTACAGTGTTACGTCATTAATGGACATACAGACGGTTAGGTTTAATCACTAGATTATAAATTAATATTAATATGTTTGTGAACATAGTTTTAAGCTACCTGCTGCGTATGCTTGGACTATAGCTATTTGTGTCTTCTGTGGCTATAGCTCCTGTCAGTGATCTATAGAATAGTTGCAGAATCATCGCATTCTGCACAACGCAGCTGACGGCCGACCGTTGTTGCGATCTCATTGTACCGCGTTTATGTAATCCTGGTTATTTATTATTCAAAATAATGCTCACTTATAAAATCACTTCTCAAATCACTTCTCTTTAGCAATGTTTATTTGCTAGTTTTAAACAATCTTTGAATTCGTTTTATAAAGCCGTAAAGTTGGTCTATTTGTTTTTATTAGATATAATTATTTTTCAACTTTGAGTACATAAGTGGCTTTTATTGTTTTCTTTTACACTTGAAAGTAAATTGACCACCTTATTTAGCAACAATTAATTTTATTGTGTTTCCATCAGCTGCCTGTATTGGCTCACAAAGTAAGATGCTGAAGGTGCATAATGAAAACACACGGGAAAAGCATTACCTAGAAACTCTTCTAAGGAGTCGGCTACAAGAAAGCCGACTTGTTTGACTTCTAACGTCATGTGTAGGTGTGTGGCTACTTATCTTATAGTTTGCTAAAAACTAGTACATATTTAAGAGATAGACGACCTAGGTCGCTCGCTAGTCTAGTGCTTTCGTGTTGACTGTACCTAGTCAGTATTATTGTGTTTAGTGTGAGCATTGCACACAATGAGCTGACTTCGTTATAAGGTACGTTGTGCGTACTCGGCTAGTGCATAGTACCACTAGGCTGCTGAGGCTGCCGTTGCTCTCAGAGGCGGAGGTGGAGTCGATGCGCGGAGTCATTCGTACAACACCCGCGGGACGGTTGCCTGTTGTTCGTATTTCATGTTGTTTTAGTTGCGTGGTTGTGCGCGATAGACACAGTCGAGCTGCTTAGCGAGCGTGTAGTGACAGCTCGCGCGACGGAGACTGCCGGCACTGAACTGTGCTGTAGGGCACTGTAGTGTAGTGTAGTGCAGTGTAGGCGGGTCTGGGAGTGCGCGCGACGCGAGTGCGGGCCGTGTATGTAAATGTGTCGTCAGGCGACGCGACGCGACGCGCGGGCGGCACGCGGCGCGAGGCACGGGAGGGGGAGGGGGGTATGCAAACGAGATGCGGGGGGCGGGGCCGCCGTGTAACCCGCCCCCCGCGAGACGCTCCCCGCGCACACTCGCGTAACGGAAATTGGTAAAAAACATCCGCGATCCCTCGCATCGGCGCGACACAATATTACAACGTCGAAGGGTTGCGAGATGCGCACGCGCACCCCTCTCCCCCTCCCCCTCCCCCCCAGCCCCCCGGCAGCGACAGTTGTGCAACCCTTCGGCACACGTGCTGCGTGCTACAACATCGCTCGCACATGGAAGGAAGGGATGCATTTCACTTTTATAAGTTGGCCTTTCGTTCGACGCGAAACAATGGCCACAATGAAGGTCGCGCTATTGTTTATGCTTTGCCATTATTACGAACCATAGAGCGTTGATACTGAAAAGCTTTGAATACTCAATACATTGATTGCTCACACACACACACACACACACTCACGACACACTCACATATGGCGACCCCTTTGTTCGCTCTCTGATGATAATGCACAATATATATTTTGTAATTCACTGTATTGTATTATAATATATGCATTATTATTATTAGTAGCAGGTTTATTGCAGAATTTTCATATAATTTCTCATATTTTGTTAATTAATTATAAGTTTCACAATTACATAAATAGTAGTTAATAAGCTTGGAGTCGATATTTGTAATCGATAGATGTTATTTCACATAACGACTATCGATTACAAAACAAAAATAAAGAAGAAGCAGGATGGCTTTTTTTTTTTTTTTTTTTTTTTTTTTTTTTTTTTTTTATTAATAGGTTCACAAACCAGCCATTACAACAAAATATCACGTATAAACAAGCATCTTAAAACTAAATTGCTGAACGGCCTTCTAGATGCGAACACAGCATGCATTGTTTTATTGCTCACATTACGTAACTAATTAAGAATGAAGATAAAAATACCTAACTGACAAAATTTATACAATAATATAGAAGAATTTAATGTTAATCAAAAAACAAAAAGTATAAATAAACAAAAAACAAAAAATTTAATTAAGATATAAGTATTTCATGTAAAGAATTTTTTAATAGAAATAACCGAGCGACTCTTGGAAAAATCGCTATGGGCGATGGTTCTGTAATGTAGAATTACCGCAGGTTTTCATAGTTCTATGGATGTAATACGCTGATAATATACAATTAGTTTAACTACAGCCTCACTTGTTTGATTGATTTAACAATTCAATTTCTTTTTACTCAAAAGTTAGCTTTTAAGTACAAAAATACTAATTACTTAAGCAATATCAGAGTAAGAAAACTTGTATCGATTAAAATGATTGTTTACTACATTGTGTGCGTTATAGCACACAAAATGGTGGTTTGCGATTTTTTGAAAATGGATTTCGTGATTTTAATCTTTCAACAAGTCGAAACGTGCGAGCAAGAAGGTGTTTGATGGCTGTCAGCTCCTTAAGCTGCCGAAAGAGACTTATTTGGAGACCACAACCCACTGGGGCTGCTAGCTACTCTCCACCCGCGTGTCGTAGGTTCCATAGCCGGACAAGGTTTACGACGAGATTTCATAACTCAACACACAACACAATGTACAAAGAAATGTGATTAATTAACCTGCGATTCATAAAGTCGTTTCATAATTTTTTGTGATTTATTCATTGCGGACATGTCCATCAATAAACAGCTTAGGTAGGTAGTTTCAGCACAAGTCAGGTACATGCATCCGGTCGGCACTGCAATCTTATAAAATAATTTTAAAGGCACAGTTACTTAACGAGGAAAATTAAAATAATTAAATTTAAATAGGTACAATCGATTATAAACTTTGTCAAAGGGTACCGTCAAACGGGGTGGCTATGTGCCGGGTAGGTGACTTTGTGCAATGAGGGTCCGTCCAATTTTCACTAGAACTGAGACTACTAACAACACATGTTTCGTTCAAAATTAGATTTTTGGATAGTTTCGTAATAATTATCTTTTTTTTCACAGATAATGTCAAAAAAGTTTTCACCTGCCTGGCACATAGTCACCACGAACGACTCGGTACTAACCCTTACACACACAATAATTATAATGTCGAATCAATAATTATGTATAAGCTAGATAAATAATTATTCGGATATAAATTCATAATTTTTTTTTTATTTATTTATTTGTCATAGAATCAACAGCACTTAAGAATAACATTTGTGAAATGTATACAACACATACTGCCAACTACAGATTCTTACTCTGTACACCAAAAACTTATACATATGTATTAATGTCTAATCGCTAAAGGCGAATTTGAACAAAACATTTTATAAAACAAAAGAAGTTACTCCTATATAAGCAAAGTTAAGGAGGTAATTAAAATAAATACACGAAACATAAAATAAATAAATGTGTACTAACAAATTGGACTTGGATGGTCTGAGAATAAATGATTTGATTTGATTTGATTTGATAAAATACAAATATAGTTAAACCAAGAAAAATGAAAAAAATTATAAATATAGGTACGCATCCAGCACAAAATTGGGCGTGTGAGGGAAGTGTGTGTGCGGGTGTGTTTGCGTGAGAGTTTTGTGATGTGTGTATGTAGAGGTTCTCCCGATAGCACGAGTCTCTTAAGAGCCAAGGTGACAGGAGAATAGTGAGTGTGTGAGTATGTTTACGTGTGTGTGTGTGTATGTGTATGTGGAGTTGGTTATTAAACGCAAGATTAGTAGGTAGTTACTAACCACTAAAATTTTCCAAGGCCGAGACAATGAGTTTCCTAAAAGGTCCCCTATTTTGGTGAAATATATCAATAGACGAGAACTCTCTATTAAAGCTGCTGAGTGCGGCATATGACCGAGTTTTGCGCATAGTTAGTATGACTAGGCGGAACTTTAAAAAGTGGTGTGTGTCTAGTGCGTTTATTCGGAGCATTAATTTGTAAAAAAAGTGATGTTAAAAAAGTGAAAAAAGTAAAAAAAGTCAACAGAATGAGTTAATTTACTGTTGTAAATTATCATTATTATTGTTATTTTTCTTGGTGTATTCACATGTACAACATTCATTATGAATATCTTACCCTGACATGTAATAATCTGTTACCAATAAATAACTGAACTATGAACTAAGTACATTTCTGTACAAAATATGATTAAGTATTTAAAAAATATGGCGATATTTTGTTCATCGCATCTTTGAATCTGTAGTTCGTACGAGTATATCGATGAGGTAACATTATTGCTTTTGGAGCTTGGTTTATATAGATAAATATTTAACCCTCTCATTTAAAATCCCTGCCATTTATAGCAGCTCTATAGAGTATTCTTGTCACTGTCACTTTCCTGCCAGCGAAAAGGGACTTATCGATCTGATAAACTATTGGCGCGCTCAAAGACCATTATGAATGAGGGTCCTAGTCTGAAATCTGAAAAACTAGTCTACTCTTAGTGATCAGATAATGAAGAACGTGACGTAGCGAGTGCCCTAGTCCTGGTATCAGCTCGAGTCGGTGTCTACCTCTCCAGTAGACGAAGACGAGCACCTCTCAGTGGTCGCGTACAGTCAGCACGACGCGACGACACTTCATACAATGGGATTAAACGTAACTCAGTTATAAAATGAGCTGCGACGCAACATCCGCCGCACGCGTGCTTGTGCACCGAACAATGCGAGTGTTTGTGTTGGAGGCGCGCTCTCAGATCAAAGGCGGCGAGTCCGCGCGGGGAGGCGATGTCCTCTCACGTGAGTGAGCACCGCGCTCGCGCCGGGAGCGGAAGGCACTATTGGATTTGCGAGGCGAGTTCAGCCGCGCGTGTGCCTAGTGAAGCCTCGGGCGGGGGGCGGGGGGAGGGGAGAGGATCCCGCATTTGAATGCTGTTTGATCTACGGCGACCCTCGACCTGCCACCGACAGCCAGATTAATCCACTCCACTCCACTGTACGTACGATATCTACTCACGTTTAAATCTCTTTATTTAATTTCAGTTTGGATCTTACGTGTTATCTTGCAAGACAATCGTAATTTGATGCCTTATAGAATCGGCTTTCATAATTAATTACGGTGGGAATCGAACCCACGACCTACGGTGCAGATGGCAGTGCTAATACCAACTGAGCTATGTAGGCTGTATTATTGCAATTCGTTTGGCAATAATGTCAACAACTTCCCTCTATAACTATAAAGTATGCATATTTACTTCGAGATACCACAACGCTGTCCGGTGATCGAGTACATCACGAGGAATAGGTATACTCCTCAAATAATCCTAGAAAATATAAATAGTATGCGTGAAGAACACGCCATGGTGTCATCTGCATGCACGCTGCAGCAATAAGCAGAGACATAATGGCGTCATGCTAGGCACCTATTACAATACCAGTAGATCTCACCGTTGAATTGAAAGAGCGATCAATGCTATTAAACTTGAAGCCGCGATGATAACTAAGTAAGGGCCGCGTCGCGCGCGCGGCCGGCGCAGATAACGCGCCAATCACATGTCGACATCGGAAACATCTAATGTGATTAGAACAATTTATTATGTTTATTCAGCCGCAATAGAAATGCAGGCCATAACGAGTATGTCGACCGTGCGGTGCGGGCCCGCTCCGGCGGCTGCCCGTATATGTGAGATACGCGGCGCGTGCGCGGAACCTTGTTCAATTAAATGGAGTTAAACGATGAGAAAGGGTTGCGCGCGCGTGCCTGGGATCATCCCCCCCCGCCCCCCCCCCCCGCCCCCGCGCCCCGGCAGCTGCGCGCGCGCAGAGCGCAGGCTGCAGCTGAGCACCATTCGACCTCCACTTTCAATAGTTCCGAGTTCGGTTTCACTATCTCGTTATCTGCGAAACTAAATTTAAAGCCGATTTGTTGCACATGACGTTTCCAATTGCAGAATAATGTATACCCCTTTCCGTGCAGTGATGCGATCGATCGCAGCGCCCGGCGACACATTTATATAATCGTGGAGCAAAAAATCCCTTTCACTTAGTTTGAATATATTTTTGCCTCTTGTGTGCCTGGTCCTTGTACCGGAGTACCTCTGTCAATACTTGTTGTATTGCGAAGGGGTTTGAAATATTTGTGTAGTGAGCTCTTGGGTCCGACAACAGCTTTATATTACATTATAATTTGCTTCGATATGGCGTCGGTCGCGGCTCCCTGAAGAGTGTATAGTTGATTTGAAATACATCGGCGCCGCCTCGCGGGACGGAGTGCGGAGTGCTTGTCCCGCGCAAACAACCAGCGCCCGCGGGCCGCACCGCCGCCGCCGCGGGCCGCACCGCCCGGCCGGACTGCGGCCCGATGTTTGTCCATCGCTGCTCATATCGATACGTTTCCCTGTTTACCTACAAATCCTACAATACGAGGAAATTCATAACATTGTATTCGAAGCACCGTTATCGCCAAAGGGGTCGGTAAACATTTGGTTAGGAAAGTCACGATAATTTTATTGAAAGTCGACGTTCCGAGCGGCCGTTCGATAAACGAGCAGCCGCTAACTCGGACCCATCGACATAAGTGACGTTTTAATTTATCGATAAAAATCAGGAGCCTGCCCTGATTTTAAATGGAAAATTTATTTATGATCCGATTCAAATATTAATGGTCATATTATGTGACCTTTGCGCGATATTTATTATAAATGCGGGCCTCCCCTCCCCCAGGCCGGCAGCCGGCTAATCTCGGCGTCATTCATCACAGCCCCGTTTCAATTAAAAGCGTCGCCGTCGCCGTCGCCGCGTTGCGACGCTCACTACGCACACATCGCGCGGACGCGGACGCACTCGCGACCATAAATCAGCGAGCGTGTGCCGCGCGCGACAACCCTTTGCCCCGCGCCCACCCCCCCCCCCCCCCCCTCGGGCCGCGCGGTCGCGACGTTCGTTTTTTACCTATCAGCGCGCGAAGGGCGGCGCTTTACATACGATCTACATATCATTTACATCCGCGCGGCCAATGCCGCCGCCCCGCGCCGCCGCCGGAAGGGTTACCCGAGCGCCGAGATTGTTATGTTATTACATTGCGTATAGTCTAGGATTCACATAGGCTACTGCGATGAGGTGTTACATCCATAGTTCATTGGATAGTACACACATTACTTATTAGTTTTTGATAGTGGTTTGGTTGGACGGACGACTATCGGACGGCTTCTAAGTCGCACATTTCAACATTTGAAAGATGTAAAAGATATACTACAAAACGGTGTCTAACTTTAAACAGTGTCTAAAATTAGCGCTGTCTCTGTTTGCCATTACGCAATGTCAAGAGCCTTACTACAAAAAAATAGGCAAACGTTAAACACTGCCTAAAGTTTTGACATCTCTTGCCATTGCGGAATGGCAAACAGAGACAGCGCTAATTTTAGACACTGTCTAAAGTTAGACACCGTTTTGTAGTAAGGCCCCAAAAGTTTAGGTAGTGTTTATCGTTTGCCTATTTTTTTTAGTGAGGCCCATAAAGTCTAGAAATATTGCACACCGTGCAGCCAATATGATCCAAACAAGTTTTTCAACCAGAGTTTGTTTTATTAGTTTTCGTCAGGAGAACTTTTGGTAGCTGTTGTTTTGTTGGATGGTCGGATGGAAATTATATTTTTGGTGAGTTGCGCGAGAATATCTTTCAAAACGTTGCAACGTGCGAGTGGTCGCGCGGTCGCGCGGTCGCCACCCGGACGTACCGCGAGCGCCGCCTGCTGTGCGGAAGGAAAGCCTCGACTCATTGTTTATAGAATGTTGAGGATTGTTCATCCGAACGTGGTCTACAACAATGAATAGCTCTAGCGGGCTGTATGCAGGGGCCTTGATGCGTCGCAGGACAAGTGTGCCGAGCGCCGGGGGCGGGATAGGGGGGGGGGGTCGTGTCCGACCGACTGCAGCGGAGCATAATGTCGGATACATGGGGATGACTCTGAACATGCATCATACTTTGTCAAAGTTAAACAGGAGTTACAGGAGTTAATTAATAAAACGAAACCTAATTTTTGACTAATATAATAAAAAATAGTACATTATTGCAAAGGCAGCAAAATAGGCAATTGCAGGTCGAGTATGAGTTTGAAGGCCGAGCCGTAGGCGAGGACTTCAATAATACGAGACAGGCAATTGCCATTTCGGCCGAGGCATATATAGTGCTTTTCTTAAAAAAATGCAAGGAAATAAAAAATAAATTTAATTAATATTAAAAGTTATATAGCTCATGTTAGGACAATTATTGAAAGAAAATGTAACTGTAACTATGTAACTGTATGTGGCTATACGGCTGTACAGCCGCGAGAAAGAATTCTAAATTCAAACAGCACACCGTTTCATACAACATTGCGGGCGCGCTAACGCGCCGGTATAAGTGATTTCCGTTTTTCAGTCTACGTAAATATAATACTTCGCTTGTTCTTTACATGGAAGTAATGACAATATTTCCGCGCATGTTTAAGAAAACAAACTTTATAAAACACGTGCGTCTAACATGTGATCCTGCTAAAAATCATTGGTTTCGCGCATCGTGACGCGAGGCGCTCATTCATTTTACGCTTTTGTGGTGTTTTTGCACCACAAAAGCGTAAAATGCAAAATATCAACCGTCTAAATAAATGATGAATCGTAATATTCTCTTCAAATCTTAGTCAATACTAAAAGTATTTAAATAAATCAATGAATCAAGTAAAATGCGCTCCCGTGCCGCGGGTGACCTTCTCCCCCCCCCCCCGCCACCGCCCCCTCTAGCACCCGCGACACTCATCAACAGTTAGCGAGGGCATTACGACACGCCGTGTGCTGTGTGCGACTATTGATTAGCGCGACGCGCCGCACCGTGCTGTGCGGCGCCGCGCGTGCGACAGATCACACTCCACTACTTCTCCAAATACCTGATAAAGGAAATCAATGCAAGTCTGTAACATAACATAGAGTCGCCATGTGAGCGGACCGGCGCCGGGCTGCATCACACGGCGCCGCGCGCCGCAGCCTCGAGCTCGTACTTCGGTAAACATGTAAATGAGTTTAAGCCGTGCTATTGTAGCGACCCCTTTGATTGCTCAGCGCCGGCCATGTACCGGTTAGCGGGATGGCGAGGGCGCGAGGGTCGCAACCCTTCCGAGGCAAACGCGCCGTGAAAATGAGCTCATTCAAAATGCAAATAGTACGCTAATCCAACATGGCGGCGTCGGCGCAGCATGCCGTCTACAAACATTCCTTGCATGATGCAATCGATTTGCTCGTATTTCATTCTTAATATAGAATTACCTACCTGTCCAGATATGGAGCCACTGAACGCAAGGTTTAGCTTCGTGGTGTAACTTTAGCACCTCTCGCCTAATGTTCATATTCAACATCCCCTCTACATTGCAACAATCAATGAAAATGCTAAATGTCGCGTCAATTGAACTTGTGCGTGCGCAATGCTCCCCCCCCCCCCCCCACCACTGAGTTATGTACCGAACCTATCCACTATTTGTTTGGTACATAACAAGCCAACAGTTATTTTGGGATCAAAAAGTAAAGGAATACCCTTCTTTTGGTATCCCACAAACATACCTCGACCTCGCTAGTTTGCCATGTAATGGAAAACAAAACAGTAATTTGAAAGTTGTAAGAGCGCTGTCACCTCACCGTCGAGCGTCCGTCGCGATCGTGTGGAACATCGAACCGAACCGAACCGTCGCCTCGAAATGGGAGAGCTTCGTAAGCCAATCTGTCGGCGGACTAAACGGTACTTCACCATAAATCAACTTATCACTCGAAATAAATTGCGAGCCAATAAGATTGTCGCATTCAATGCGCGCTCCGCAAACAGAGCGCCGGAGGAGAGGGCGCTCGCACGTGGCGTGACGGGTCGCGCCGGCAACCCTTCCTCGATAAATGTTTAATTAAATATCTCGACGGAGCGCAGTGCGGGCGCGGACGAAGGGGCGCCGTCTTCGGCAAGTACTCACTCAGTGCAGCGAGTGTTCATAAGCAGTCCATAAGGACGAGATCACGTGGGACGCACCGCGGCGCCCGCTACGAGACGCTACGCGCTCGCCGGCACGGCCGCGCTGACCGCTACGAGTGCTACGCCGCGTAGCACTGCTACGGACCTCGCTATGCATTATTAAAAACGTTTAGAGTATACATTATAATCTATTCTAATCAAGTTCTTATCTCTACAATAGTAACATGATGTAGATGCGTAGTGTAGTTGTGTACTGTAGGTAGATGACACGAGAGTTACTCCGCGTTGCAAATGGACAGAGTTGTACATTCGCTTCACCGAAAGCTTCATTTAAACGTTTTGGTATCGTTTGAAATTGAAATGCTGCAATATTGTTTTTAGATTTCACTTTAAATTCCTTGGGAACATTAAAATATTCATTGTTCGGCGAGAGCGGGGTCCGTTACGTAAACATGGGATTCAGTCTCGAGGAGTCCACAAAGAGAGCGCGCATTTTTTATTCAAAGTAGCAATATGTGGGCCCTAAATCAACACTAGACGTAATGCACGCCGCTGACCCGACGCGGCGTGGCGCGGCGTGGCGCGGCGTGGCGCGGCGTGGCGGCGCGGTGCGTGGACCCAGGGTTCGAGCGGCGGGTGGTGTTTGTGCACATCACCAGCAGCCTCACGAAGCTGCGCCGGCGCCGCCTGCAGCGCGCTGCGCGTGCACTAGTGCTGTCCGTGCAGCGCGCCGCCTTCCAATCCAGTGCTCACGCCACTGGAGCGAGGATTATCAGGATGTTTACTTTCGATGTAGCTTCAATAAAAATACTGGTTGAACCCCGTGGTTTCACCGGGTTTCACCTGTATTCCCACGGGATAAAAAGTAGCCTATGTGCTATTTCAGACTATAATCTATCTTTCTACAAGTTTCATCCAGATCCGTTCAGTCGTTCTGGCGTGAAAGAGTAATAAACATCCATCCATCCAAACTTACAAAGTTTCGCGTGTATAATATTAGTAGTAGGATAATATTGTAATCTGCGTGTTACTGAAACTGATTATGAAGCCGGAGGGCTGACCCACCGCTGTTTACCGTTCTAATGTAATGTGATGCCGAACCCGCGACCTGCATGTCGTTATCCCTCCACTAGACTTCAAAGGCAAAGTAAACGGAGCCCTTCTCCTTCACCGAAAGCACTTTCCATTCAAAAGAGTTTTCATTTCATTGAGATGTTTGAATCTATCTGAATAAAACCTTTACAACGTTATCGGCGATCGCAAGGTTTGCGTTTACTAAAGTGGCGATTGAAGATAGATGGTAGGAATAAAAATGTAGAACGTTCTGGAATTTCAGAGCTTACATAATGCATAATTCTCATGTCGACAAGATGTATTATCGGCGAGTTGTTGTTCGAGAGAGGCGATGCATCCCGCGGCCGGGAGGGCAGCAGCCGGACTCGGGGGAGAGCGTCTTGTATGTTGTATTGTATAATTTGTAATCGTCGGTTGTAATGTCGCAGTAAACTGTGCGTTTTTTTTATTGAAACCCGACGTCGGGCTCGATGCGTCGGTTAGCCGCGCCCGTCGCCATCGCTCCCCTTTCGCATAAAAAACTAACAGCTTTTAAACTCGATCCGTTCGGCGAAAGCGCGAAAAAAATCATCGCCAGGTAATAGAACGGGTCGCGAAAAAAATTCACTAAGGGCGGAAAAGAAACGGATTCGGACAAAAAAGTTTGTAAAATTTTTAATTCGCCCGCCGAGGGTAGCGGCGCGGCGGCGGCGGCGGGGGGGGGGGGGGTCGGGGCGCGAGGCTGCGTCGCGCGCCGCGGCTCGCTCAGTCGCTCCGTGCTCGCCGCGCCGCGCGCACGTCCCGTGACTACCGACGATGGTGCTCTCCGCCTGCGTCCGCGCCGGCGCCGCCTCGCGCGCCTTCTGCTCCTCCTACCGTGAGTACTACCACACTAAGCACCGCGGCCGCAGTACATACTGACACGTGTTGCAGATCAACACTATCAACATTACACATTTACATATCAAAAACCTGAAAAAGTGTAAAGAGGCACAGAAGCACTAGTTAGCACTTGCACTAGAAGCAAAATTCACCTGCAGCTTCACGCGCTAGGCAGCAGTCATACATATTTTAAGCTCTTCCTATTTTTATGTTTGATGTTTTTTCTCATTTTAATTTTTCTACATAAAAGTATCCTCTATGCTGTTACAACTGATATCTACACACTGAACAGATATTTAATAACTTAACTTAAAACCTGCTAATAACTTATGTTAAAATGTTGTTGAGATAACTGACTACGCCTTTTTTGAAATGTCAGCATTTCATGTTTAAAAAACTATATAGTTTCTGAATTAACAAAGAATGCGTTGTTTAACGAATGGCTCAAAATGATGTTTGTTCATCATTATCATCATCATCGACAGCCTGACTTCACTGTTCGCAAGGAACCTGCAATTGAGGAAGGCTCGAAGACGAAAGACTGTGTTTAGTTGCATTTTTTTCAGGTACTTAAATATTTCTCTCGCTTTATTGTTAACTATTTACATATTATGAAATGAAATGTTTATTTGCGAGAAATATGGGTAAAAGTTAGTTCTTAGTAGGTAGGTAGTGGTTTCACATATTTCACCAAGTCATTGGTGTGCAAATATTTAAAATTAACAATAGAATTTAAATTATCATGGCATTAAGTTACATTACATATTAAGTATAGTTAGATAGAAGTCCATTATAAATTGTCAAGAATAGGTATACAATATTATTAAGTCGTTTACATAGAAATTCAATTATTTAAAAAATCTTTTTTCATAATAAAAACTTTTTTCAATAAGCCATAATTTTAACTTTTTTACACATTGTGGTATTGGTAAATGTTGTATTTCACTGGGCATTTTATTAAAGATTTGTCCGCACATAGCAAAAGAGTTCTTCTTATATAACGTAGTCCTCGGTACTCCAGAAAGAACAATTCTGTCGGGGTTCCTTACACATCTTGAATATATATCTCGCGCCTTTGTAAATAAGCTAGAGTTATCTTTGTCAAATTTAGCTGCTTCTAAAATGTACACGCTAGGCAATGTCAAAAGCCTTAGCCTTATTATATTGTGTTCGACTAATAAAAAAATAATACTGACATTTAGGAAAAAATTAAATGGTGCTATGAGACGCGAGATCTTTTCTTGTGGAACTTATTTATCGCATATCAGCAGTTGTACATTAATATTTTTTATCAAAATTCAAGCCAATTATTAGCTATTGTTTCAGTAAGCTTATATTCAGTTTTACGTAAATTCTATAAACAATTATACTTTGATAAAAGTCTCACTGATCCAAACTAAACGTGTCATACAACTCAATCTCAATACGTTGAAGATGACCAATGACAAACCTGTTTCAAATTCAAATTCAAATTGTTTATTTCAGTAACTTAATCTTTGGTTACATTATAAAGGTTTGAGATCTCCTTTTAAGTAAATGTATACCTGTGTTAGAAGATCCCGCTCTTCCGTAATAAAATATTAAAGACTAAGTACCTACTGCTAAGTTATGTTATGATAATGTTTATGTTTACATATATGATTACATTATTTTATGATAAATGATTATACATTGCAATTTAAATGAAAACTTGTAAAAAAAGATCAAGATTTAGGCTCCAGACATGCGGTTCCTCTCTCAGATGTCTTCGTACAAAGTACTCAAGATTATTTTAGGGTGACTAAAAGGAGTAGTCAGTGCTTATACATTTTCCTACGTCACGCAGTAGTTGATATTGATATGTGACAGGTGGCAAGCCCTCCGCCACCGCTAGAATACTAACTGGTTTCCTGACAATATTTTCCTTCCATCGATATTGAACCCGCATTACGCAGATAAATGTTTCGAAACAAAAAATCTTTTGGTGCATACGAGTAAAACCGGATCCGAAAGTCACAATCAGTTTTAAATTAATTTTATATAAATATTAAATAGTCACCACCCGCCGCCGCCGCCGCCGCCGCCGTAGAGTTAAGTGCTTCAGGCTAAGTTCGATGAAGAGAAATTCATTCATATGATTATATAAAGACACAAGTCAAGACCCATCATCCTTCTAAAAAAAATGAAATTATAAAATTCGAAAATGGTTTTCAAATAACATTCAATTCAGATATTATAATTGAGTACCTGGTGCGGTGCGGCGCGGGGAGGGGGGCGCGGGTTGAGTTTCGGTAAGGTTAGACGATTCCCGCCAAATCCCTATAAAAAAGGATTCGATAATCCACATTCGTAAAAACTCGGCAACGGCCGTTTTTAGATTAAAACATTTCGATCCACCTTCACAACTATTTCTATAACATTAATGTACCCTTTTAGACGCGATGCAAAAACACATTCGTCGGTGTGACATTTCAATAAAGTTTGCTAAAAGCAATAAAAACTTGCACAATGCATTCTAGTTTTTTAGCCGAATCATCGGGTTTTGCATGAATGCATCCTCCAGTTGGCGGATGTTAGAATGAGGCTGTGTGTGCGCGAATCAGGCGCATTCTAAAAAATGCAAATCCTTTTTATCCGCAACAACGAGATCACGCTTGGCTTAGCGCAGCGCGCGCAGGTACCTACCACCTACCACCTACCACCGCCCGCGCCCGCGCCCGCGCCCGCGACCCCGCGTGCATTTCCCACGGCCGCTTATCTTTTTTTTCAAAATAATAGAGCATATTGAATAGCACAATCAAACAAGAGTCGGGAATTGTGAATACTTAGTTTGAGTATTCTCGTCGGCGCAGCGCAATGCACGGCTGCCGGCTACCTCGTAGCGCTCGCGTAGCACTTGCGTAGCACGCTCGTAGAGTTGCTACGAATTGTTATTAAAATCTCTCTCAATTTGCTTTTGACTGCCGACCTACACTTTTATAATACAATAATAATAATATGTATAAAATGTAAAGGTGTGAGTGAGTGTGTGTTCGATCCGCACAGATCCAATTAATCGCGCCTGTGATCGCTGTAATCCCGTTAGCGGCGCGTCACACATTCACTAATTATAATTAATTCAATTATGTACTCACCCCAATACTGTACCTACCCCGACCATTAACACTATCAACAATAAACTCATTTAAGCAAACTTAGGAGACTTTGTCTAAAGTTATTGCAAATGTAAGGCTCACACGAAGGGCGCCCAACCTGCGTCCTCCACTTATATATTTAATTTCGATAGCAAAGCCAACAGAAGTTATAATATGTATAGCATTACACACTTCTGATCAAGTGAATGTTCGACACACGAATACGTATGTACTCGCAGTTAGCAGTGGTACCTTCATCCAATTCAATTAATTTTATTAAATTTTTATATTTTGTACGCGTTTTTTTATATACATTATTCAAAGAGAAGTGAGAAAAATGTACAAAAATATTTGTAAATAATCGTACTTGTACACAAACAATCAAATAAAATACTGTTACTAAAACATTGTCATGCTGAATCACCAGCAACCACTGCGTTCATTAATTATGAAAAGATTTTAAGAAAGAGAGGTATTTTGGAGTTAACCTATTTAAAAATTAAACTTCGAATGTCCTCAGTTTACTCTATGAAAAACTAATGCGTTTAAATAAATAAATAATTAACATTGCATACCGTACATGTGTATAATACATACATCTGTAGGCAACTTTTGACAACTTTAGCGAGTCTTTGTTTTTCGACGACTACATTGTTTTTAATGCGTGAATTGTATGTAATTGTGGATGTCGCTATTTAATTTAGGTTTGTGTTCGTCAATAAGTAATTTATGAAATTTTGAAAACTATGTGCACATATTCTCTTGAGGAAATAGTCATTATGGAAGGTCGTTATATTCCTGCATGATTCCAAATTTTAATTATGTTAAGAATAATCTACTCAAACTGCAATGCGGAGTTGGAGTCTCTAGCACGTCACGTCAGCGTATAAACCAAGCCCTGTGTGTTTTACATAACATAGTTAGCGATTAATAGTAGAGTAGCGCCTGTTGCCGCGACAGGCGGTGCGTGCAGTACGTGCAGTACGTACAGTGCAGTAACGGATACCGATTGTTTGTTCCAGAAGAGTCCGGCGAACTCATCAAGTCGCCGTCGCCGCCGCCCAGCCACGGTGAGTACTACCTGCCTGCCGCCGCGTCACTACTCCCGGCCTGTCCGCATCACACACACGCACACACACACACACTCGTACAGCATACTACTCCCGGCCTGTCCGCATCACACACACGCACACGCACACTCGTACAGCATACTACTCCCGGCCTGTCCGCATCACACACACGCACACACACACACACTCGTACAGCATACTACTCCCGGCCTGTCCGCATCACACACACGCACACGCACACTCGTACAGCATACTACTCCCGGCCTGTCCGCATCACACACACGCACACGCACACTCGTACAGCATACTACTCCCGGCCTGTCCGCATCACACACACGCACACGCACACTCGTACAGCATACTACTCCCGGCCTGTCCGCATCACACACACGCACACGCACACTCGTACAGCATACTACTCCCGGCCTGTCCGCATCACACACACGCACACACACACACACACACTCGTACAGCATACTACTCCCGGCCTGTCCGCATCACACACACGCACACACACACACGCACACTCGTACAGCATACTACTCCCGGCCTGTCCGCATCACACACACGCACACACACACACACACACTCGTACAGCATACTACTCCCGGCCTGTCCGCATCACACACACGCACACACACACACACACACACACACACACACACACACACACTCGTACAGCATGCTCTAAGCTAGGCTGCCTCTTCGCACCTACTTCAGATAATTATAAGTACTTCTAATTATTTTTACTGATTAAAATGGTATAATGGCTCATCTGATGGTAAGCGGTGACTATCGCATACAACAAAGTATTGACTGCGAGGCCTGCAGTCCGCGAGCCATCATTATAGATTATACATTATTTTCTCTATACACTGTGAAAAACTGATTCATGTTATACTAGTATCAAATATCACGGAAAACTCAGAAGACTCAAAAGATTTTAATATATTTTTTTTTTACTTCATATTCGCTATCCTGCTCGCGCGACGCCAGTATTCGCTATCCTGCTCGGGCGACGCCAGTATTTGCTCTCACCAATATTGAAGGCGTTCTTTCTTTGACATATTATTAACACGCGGACAAAGCTGGGGGCGCAAGCTAGTTGAGTAGAACGAAGCGCCTTGAATGAATGAATGAATGAAAATGCTTTATTGTACACCTTACAAACTAACAAAAAATGAGACAAGGTATATAAAAAATAATAATAGATATGTACAATGGGCGGTCTTATCGCTAACAAGCGATCTCTTCCAGACAACCTTTGGATGGAGAGGAGCCGATATAAAATGATGGTTGGTTTGGGTGCACCAAAATAACATGATGACAAAATAACTACACAACCTATACATACATACCTACATAGATAAATGAAAATAAAATACATACACACTTACATAATACATACTATGAATAAATACATACCTACTAATACTAATATGGACGCCTTAGTATTTCTTCCAAGTTAACTTGTTTACAGTCCTGCTATAGTGTCGACGCGTCAGGTAGGACCTTTTTACTCGTCGCACGTTCTCACTACACGGAGCACTGTGCCCGCAAACATGCGGCAACAATGCTTCCTGCAACAAACATGCGGCAACAATGCTTCCTGCAACAAACATGCGGCAACAATGCTTCCTGCAACAAACAGGCGCCTAGCGAACATCGCGGTAAGGATGAAACGCGAACACCTGAGCCGGTGGTGCGCGTCCGCGCCGGTCAGTCCGGCGCCGTCGGCTGGAGACGAGAGCCGGTCGGCGCTGCACGAGGGATGAACAAGTAGAGCGCATATTGCTCGGCAACAAGCGAAGCCAGGTGTAAAGCGGGGCTGCGGGAGCTGATCGAGGCTATAATCTATTATCTATGTCTCTGCCTAATTTCATTAAGATCTGTTCTGGCGTTATTGAGAAACAAACATCCATACATACTCGTACATCCAAACTCTCAAATTTATAATATTAGTTAGAATGTAGTTAAGTATGAACTCGCTGCGAAAAATCACGGGTAACTAGTAAAATGTACGAGCGATGACTTGCGACGACGGTCTGCGCCTTAACCAGCAGAGTACAACAAGTGCCCTACAAGTAGCGGACACTATAATTACATGCTAGTCAGATGTTATCACCAAACTTAATTAATTTGCTCAGTAATTATTAAGAAAATGACTAAACGCGCCGATGGCGATGTAGCTGCCGATAGTGTCCCGAGCGAGCTGTTCAAAACGGGAGCCAATGCCGCAGCACCAGCTTTCTCGCGGTGAAAGGGTTGGTTATTGCTATCAATTAGTTTGGGGCGACGCGACGCGACGTCTTCACCCGCGGCAGGAGATCCCCACCCTGCACTGCGGGCGCACGCGACCTCTGCGCACGCGCACCGACACGGGACACCGAACGAAAGGATTAGCTCGAGCCTGCGCGTGTGCGAGTGTGCGCGGCACACGCTCGCCCTACCTGTGTGCGCGCCTGCCTTCTCTCTGCGAAAGTGATTCGCATCTTCCATCATCGCCCCCCCCCCCGCCCCCCTCCGTCCTCCCGCCGGCGCCTCGTGCTTTGTGTCCGTAGGTACGTCTGTTTGTGCATCTGTCGCCGTTCGATCGCAGCCGATTGCCTCCGCTACGCGCTACCTATTGTCGCCCTCTATTATTAATCCATTTGGTATTTGTTTGCATTGCAGCACACCGATATTTTACTCTTTTTGGCATAAAAGTTACCCTTTTTTCGCAATCTGTAAAATGGCACTATTCGGTGTTGGTAATGTGCAACGGATGATGTAAGAATACATATTGCTCGATACAACACATTTAGCTTGTAGGTACCTATGTCACGAAGACGCATGATGAGTTGATGCAGCAAAACGAAGCTACTACTTATTACAATTGTAAATAATTATGGAATAATATTGGATAACATTGAAATTTAATTTTTTTGTTAATTTTATAGTGTTTCCTACACTATAAAATATAGCAATCACATTATAATTTGACATATTGTTTTGTTGATATTTATCAGTTATTAACCGACGAATACAAAAACGGAGGAGGTTATCAATTCGACTCGTATTTTTTTTTTTAATATGTATGACCGCGCATAACTTTTTACAGAGTAGTCCGATTTTGATAATTATTTTTTTATTGGATGGGGTGGTATACGCCCCAAAAAGTCACAATATACACTTTGAAAAAGAAAATCCAACTCAGGGATTGATTGTCAATTCGACGCGTAAAGTTTTTATTTTAATATGTATGACCGCGCATAACTTTTTACAGAGTAAACCGATTTGGATATTAATTTTTTTAATAGATAGAGTATACCTCTAACTTTTTTTTTATTATCAAAATCAGATTACTCTGTAAAAAGTTACGCGTGGTCAAACGTTATCAGTCAATCAGTGAGTGAACAATCAATCATCCCTATTTTGCTATCCATAAGATTGGTTTCAAACTTTTAGAAGACCATCTTCGGGGTATTCCTTTTCCAATTGACGTAACAATGAAGTAGATTATGGCAACAAAAAATTACAAAAAAAAACTTTTTACCAAAAAAATTGAACCGCCGAAAAAACTGAAAAGCAATAAATAATACTTAAACGTTTTTTGGTTAACCTTAATAATTGATTTGTTAAACTAATGTAAGCATACCTAAGTAATTTTGAGTCGGCACACACACAAGCAAATTCATTAATTACGTAAAGCGTAATCATAAGGGGACAAAAACATATTTTTACGGCGAGGGCGCTTTTTGGAATCTAGAGCGTAGTGAAAGATTCTAGAGTTGAATCTTGTTGTTTTCTATAAGAAACTATAAGTGCGCCGGAATTAACTTTCCCGCGCACTTTTTGTATTTGGAACATCTTCAGTGTTCAGCGCCAAAGAAATCGAACGCAAATATTTTTTGAATAAAGACTGGCTGGTACGACGGCCCATAGACCGCCATGCCGGCTTAGCAAAAAAAAAGAAATCAATTTAAAAACGCGCGAAATACAGCCCGCGTTTTCGTAAATTTTCACGGATTGTTAGAAATTCATGGTTTTGTTTTGAAAAATCAGTTCTTCAAGTGACAGTGAAAGTATAGAATTACAATTTTTTATTAGATTTATAGTGTTTACTACTCTTAAGGAAATTACAAAGATTTTATAATGTCCCAAAAGTTATTCTCCGAGCGGGATTTGAACCCGCGACCTTCCCCTTGATACGGGGCTGCGCTACCAACTGCGCCACCGGAGTACTAATCACACTCGACGAATAACTCTTGGACATGTACTACGGTACTAATGCGACCGTGGCTCCATCTAACAGGTTTGACTATTACTAACAAGAGTCCTGCTCGATAACTGAAGTTGCATTCAGTAGAATCTACGAGAGATGTCACCTTGAAACTAAAAAAATCACCTGTCAAATTGAAATTAAGCACGGTGACATCTCTCGTCGATTCAACTGAATGCAACTTCAGTTATCGAGCAGGACTCTTGTTAGTAATAGTCAAACCTGTTAGATGGAGCCACGGTCGCATTAGTACCGTAGTAACATGTCCAAGAGTTATTCGTCGAGTGTGATTAGTACTCCGGTGGCGCAGTTGGTAGCGCAGCCCCGTATCAAGCGGAAGGTCGCGGGTTCAAATCCCGCTCGGAGAATAACTTTTGGGACATTATATAATCTTAGTATAGAATTAATTAATTAATTAATTACTGAAAGTATTAGAACTGACGCAAGAAATGTGATGGATAATATATTACCTGCAAAGTCCCGGGAGAAATATATGAAAGCCTATGGTAATTTTATTGAATGGAGAAATGCAAGAGGCGCCAATAATTTTTCAGAAATTGCGTTTTTGGCCTCCTTCTAGTACTTAGCCAAAACTAATAAAATATGAGGTGCCTTTTATTTTCTCATAGTGGGTGATGAAAAGTAGTGTACTACTCGGGGTGTGCATGTCTCCAGCTTCCTCATATTGAAAATGTAATTTCTATAAATGCCAATATTTAAAGCATAATTAGTGCACTCATAGATTTGAATCATAATTTAGCTGCCAAATAAACAACGATGCTATAAGCTTATAATAGTGTGTAAGCTGGAGTAACATGTCTCCAGCTGCCTCAGTCAGTGTGGGCAAACGGCTAATGATAGAGATATATAGTAAACGCAAGGATTTAGTACCTATTTAGTGCACCTGGTACCAAAAATTTCAGGTCTGTAGCTAGGAAACTCTTCGAGTTATAAGACTTCATTAACGTGTAAGCTGGAGTAACGGTACGTGAAAAAGCATATGCTCGTTCTCTGGAATGGCTGGAGCTAGCAGGTTGCTTTAAGTCTCCAGATTTAGTACCAAACGAATTAGCGAGGTACCAAATATTTGAAGTGTCTCTGTTCAAAACTCTATGAGTTACAAGCTTTTCCAGCTTTTTTTGTTTGTCCAGCTTGCACATGTTGGATCTCAGCAACCACAATAGGTACAGACTCGGTTGATGTCTCTGAACCGAGCTATGAATTAGTGCACTCGGTACCAAAAATTTGGAATCTCTAGGACAAGCAGTTCTGTTGTAATCAGCAAAATAACATTTAACCGCCAAAAATTCAAAGCATTTCGACGCGACCATAAAAATGATGCGTTGCCGCTCTGAAGGTGATATTACGCTCTGCGGATTTGAACGTATTTTACCCGCGATAAGAGTCTTTTTTGTATGCACTCAGTCCTTTAAATTTCTGAAGGCATAATTATTATACCCTTCTCTTTCCGATGTGCGTTGAAGAGCGGGGCGTTGTATGTTGCCATATCTCAACAATTAAATAGTTTGGTATGGTTTGACATTTTATATTTTTTTTGATAAAATATACCAATTATATTGCAGAATTTGCAGGCAAGGCAGGGAGCGAGCAGCACGTCCGTCCGTCCGTATTTTGACAGTTTGACAGCCAATCTAATCTTGCTAGTGTCATGTCAAGTGAATCGTCATCAAACTAAGTCAAGTCATTCGAATTTGAGAGGTTAAAATATACCAATTATATATATTGCAGAATTTGCAGGCAAGGCAGGGAGCGAGAAGCATGTCCGTCCGTCCGTATTTTGACAGTTTGACAGCCAATCTAATCTTGCTAGTGTCATGTCAAGTGAATCGTCATCAGACCTAAGTCAAGTCATTCAAATTTGAGAGGTTTTCGATTTGCAAAAACGAATCCTTCCTACCTATATAAACCAGTATTATGGTAGGTAGCAGTTAAATAAATAATTAGGTAAATTTAGATTTACGTAGGTACCTAATCATTTATTAGTTTTACTACTTAACTTCTCCTATGGGTACTGTGGTAGGTGTTAAAGAACTGGCGCTTTGAGTAGGTACCTATGTAGATACAGATACAACTCCGTTATTTTAACACTGCCAAAAAGGTAAAAAGAGGGGCTACCTACCAGTAAAAACGCACCTCTTGTATCTATGTATGTTTCTTCCGCATCGATTTGGACATCCGCATCGCACCAATAATGCGGATGTTCATGCGGATGTGACAAAAACAAAAAATAAAATAGACGCAACCAGTGACTGGCGCGTAGTATCACCTTCAGAGCGGCAACGCATCATTTTTGTGGTCGCGTCGAAATGCTTTGAATTTTTAGCGGTAAAATGTTATTTTGCTGATTACAACAGAACTGCTTGTACTAGAGATTCCAAATTTTTGGTACCGAGTGCACTAATTCATAGCTCGGTTCAGAGACATCAACCGAGTCTGTACCTATTGTGGTTGCTGAGCTCCAACATGTGCAAGCTGGACAAACAAAAAAAGCTGGAAAAGCTTGTAACTCATAGAGTTTTGAACAGAGACACTTCAAATATTTGGTACCTCGCTAATTCGTTTGGTACTAAATCTGGAGACTTAAAGCAACCTGCTAGCTCCAGCCATTCCAGAGAACGAGCATATGCTTTTTCACGTATCGTTACTCCAGCTTACACGTTGATAAAGTCTTATAACTCGAAGAGTTTCCTAGCTACAGACCTGAAATTTTTGGTACCAGGTGCACTAAATAGGTACTAAATCCTTGCGTTTACTATATATCTCTATCATTAGCCGTTTGCCCACACTGACTGAGGCAGCTGGAGACATGTTACTCCAGCTTACACACTATTATAAGCTTATAGCATCGTTGTTTATTTGGCAGCTAAATTATGATTCAAATCTATGAGTGCACTAATTATGCTTTAAATATTGGCATTTATAGAAATTACATTTTCAATATGAGGAAGCTGGAGACATGCACACCTACTCGGGAGCAAAATATATTTTGGCTCGGGCGACGTACTTTTACCCCTTGCCACGTTCAGGATTCTACTAAAGAATCCCTCGCTAAGCTCGGGATTCTACGCTAGAATCCTTCACTTCGCTTTGGATTCAAAAAAATGCCTTCGCCGTAAAAATAGGATTTCGTTCCCTCATGATACAATCTACTATTGCGCTCTAGTGATATACACTTTACTTTTCATCACCCACTATGAGAAAATAAAAGGCGCCTCATATTTAATTTGTTTTGGCTAAGTACTAGATGTAGGCCAAAACACATATTCTGAAAAATTCTTGGCGCCATTTGCATTTATCAATTCAATAAAATTACCACAGGCTTTCATATATTTCTGACGGGACTTGCAGGTAACAGATTATCCATCAGTTTTTTGCAGCTTTCTTATAGAAATAAAATATCACCTTTGGGTGCACTAAAAGGCGAACCAAATCGTTCATTTCGAATAGATGTGATGACAATCCATCTTCAGCCCTAAAGAAATGAACGTCAAAAATGATGTATGTGTAGGTGTCGCGTCGCATTTACATACAATATCCGGGTGCGGAACACGCGCCGCGCGCCCGCTTCCGCTCTCTGCTTCTCGGAGACGGGGAGTCTCGTCTCGCCTAGCGGAGCCGCGCTCGCCGGACCACGAGCTGCGCCTCACGCACGCGGGCTCTGCCACTCGCCGTACAGTCACGCGGTGACGCGGTCACGCGGTGACGCGGTCACGCGGTGACGCGGTCACGCGGGTGGCGCACTGAGGCTAACATTGAATACTCGCAGCGGCCTCCGCGCGCACCTTCCGTGCATGAAGTTGACGGATCAGCACTGGTACCTACGACTGCTCTGCGCACTGTTCATTTGTACCGACACTTATTTATTCTTGTGCTACCCGCTAGCCGAATAGAACCCACGCGGTTCCTCCTCAGCATCTCCACATTATCGTTCTCCTCTTCTTGGCGTTTTGTTTGCGTCTCCGAAATGAAATCGTCGACCAAACACCAACCTTTGACGGCGCCCTTCGGCGCCGGCGTGTCCAGCTCGCCTGTCCCCCGACGTGGACGTCTGTGACCGCTAATCGTCCACCACTACGACAACGCCAGCAGCTCCGACAGAACCGAAATCGTGCATCAACGCTTTATTCCAAAAGTTTTTTTCTTACTCGTGCACGTTGTCTTTGTCAAAACTCTCTATATTTTTTCTAAGACTTTCTAAGATCTGCCGAAACCTAGCGCTTTATCAGTGAACTGTAATTTCAATTCAATGGGCGCAAATACCAGCAGTCGTTTCGATACGCATAGCCTATGGATCGAGCATCCCTACAAGTCTAGGAATGCCTTGCACCTAGTGCAGTGCTGCACGCAGGGTGCCGACGCCGACGGGGCTACATCGCTGCTGCAGCGCGTCAGGCGTGTTTAGTGTCGCAGATTTCTACTGTACTCAATTTTCTATTTATTAGATTCCCAGTTCGTCGATCGTTTTCTATCTCAATTAGCCATTAGAGACACCATACTGTCAACAATCTATGCTAATCCATAAGAGACGAGCAGCCGCACGCGCGCTGGACACCGTGTCGACCGTGCCTCACAATGCATTGTGTGCTGACGTTAGGTGTCGCTGTTCACAGATGGCTCCGCGAGTGGCGAGGGCGAGCTCAGCGGCGACGAGCGCCCCCCCTCCCCGCCGCGCGCCCCCTCCGCGCCCCTGCCGCACCCCGCGCACCCCGCGCGCCTGCCCGCGCCCGCCGCTAACGTCTTCGTGAGTATCCAGCACGCCGGCCGCGCCGCGCACCTTTATCAGCATCGTTTGTAGACGTCCGCTTCGGAGTTTAAACGTCGACTTTAAGTCCAAGCCATTCCGTCCTTCGGAGGACCCGTAGCTCCGCTTCCTTTTTGATCTGGAACAAATGTGCCTTCTGAATCTCGCTCGATCCGATTTTGCGGGACGAGATGACTCCGCTCGCTCGCTGACCGACGGTTCCTTCTCATTCCAGGGCGCAGGCGGCGCCGGCAGCGCGCTCGCCCAGCTGCAGCATCTGCTGCTCACGCAACATGGCGCCCACTCGTTGCTGCTGCACACTCAGGTGAGGCCCCTCGCCGAGGGAGCGCGCACGCGGGCCCGCGCGCTGACTGACGCGGCTGGTGTGTGCAGGTGCAGCAGGCGGTGGCGCAGGCGGCGGCGCAGCAGCTGCAGGCGCTGCAGGCGCGCGCGGACTCGCCGCCGCGCGCGGGGGGCGGCGCGGGGGGCGCGTTCCTGACGCCGGTGACGCCGGGCCCGGGCCGCGCGCGCTCGCCGCACGCGCACGCGCCGCACACGCCGCTGCACGCGCACGCGCACAAGCCGCGCGCGCTGGACCACGCCGCCGACGACACCGCCGACCTCGAGGAGCTCGAGCACTTCGCGAAGACCTTCAAGCAGCGCCGCATCAAGCTCGGTGAGACCCCGCGACCCCGGAGCCTCGCGCCGCCTCCGAGGACGGCCGCTCGGCCGACCGGAGCTCTCGCGAGGTCATGATCTCGTGGTAACGAAGTAGCGTTCGAAACATCCGAACACTAAGGTCTCGATGGAACACCAGCGCAGAGCTTCCTTACAATTGCTAGGCTTGAATCGAGGCCCTTGGGTTAATGCCCAGCACAATGAAAACATGGCATCAATATCTTACTTAGATTTTTTCTTTGCATCGTTTTAATTTTGTGCCTTTGTTTTTAATAATTTTTGTGTCTCTGTGAAGTAAATAAATAAACGTCCATGCCAAGAACTCTCGATCGGCAGTTCCGTTCCGCGTCGCGTTCGTCCCTAACGTCTGGTTTGTTTGCGGCGGCAGGCTTCACGCAGGGCGACGTCGGCCTGGCGATGGGCAAGCTGTACGGCAACGACTTCTCGCAGACGACGATCTCGCGCTTCGAGGCGCTCAACCTCAGCTTCAAGAACATGTGCAAGCTGAAGCCGCTGCTGCAGAAGTGGCTCGAGGACGCGGACTCTTCGCTCGCGGGCGGCGGCGGCGCGGGGGGCGTCGGGGGCGCGGGCGGGGGCGCGGGGCTCGGGCCCGGCGGGCTCGCCGAGGCGGTGGGGCGGCGCCGCAAGAAGCGCACCTCCATCGAGTCGGGCGTGCGCGTCGCGCTCGAGAAGGCGTTCCTGCACAACCCCAAGCCGACCAGCGAGGAGATCGCCGCGCTCGCCGACGCGCTCTGCATGGAGAAGGAGGTCGTGCGCGTCTGGTTCTGCAACCGCCGCCAGAAGGTACGTCGCTGAGCGCTGAGCGCTGAGCCGCGGCCGCCGCGCCGGCGCCTGCGTGCGGCACTAACTTGCGCGCTCGCTGTTCACAGGAGAAGCGGATCAACCCGCCGAGCGGCGAGCTCGCCTCCATGGCCGCGCTGAGCCCGCTCGGCGCGCTGCCGCCGGCCGCCGCCGCGCACGCGCACGCGCTGCACGCACACATGCACGCGCACACGCACCCGCACGCACACATGCAGCCGCTGGCGCTGCTGGCGCGGGCGCCGCGGCCGCGCGAGTGAGCCGCCGCGCCCCACGCGCCGCGCGCGCGTGCGCTTCCCCCTACATATCCGACGGTTGTAAATAGCCGCGCCCGTCCGCGAGGCGCCCCGTGTACAGACTAGAGTGTAGCTTGTAAATAGGAGATGCGGAGCCATCGCCCGGCCTCGCAATACGTACGGTAGGTACGTGAGATGTGAGATATATGAGATGTGAATGCGAGCCGCCGGCGCGACGTCGGTCGCCGCGTGCGTAGAGAACTATCGATATGTTAACGATAAAACATGATAGAGACTATTCATTATGAGTTTTATTTGAACGTTCCCCCTTTCCCGCTTTCCATCCCCGCGACGATTTCTGTGACGCCGCCGGTGATATTGTGTCGATTATAACAAGCCTCGCGAGTCACGCACGATATAGAAACGTGCCCTGCGTGCATCAACTTGAGCCACTTGAGGCAAACAGGCATTATGTGCCTCATGTGCCTGAAATTACAACGGCAACCCACTCTTCAAACCGAAACACAGCAACGCTGCTTGGCGGCAGAATCAGGCGTGGTGGTAGTTGGCATTTCCCCAGACGAACCCTTCACGAAGGGCTATACTAATTGCCTGTGACAAATTCACTTTGATAATCTTAGATAAGAAGGGGTATGTAATGATAAATAATGCTGGACAATCCACACAGCACCATCTAGCCCCAAAGTAAGCTGCTCAAGCTTGTGTTATGGGTACTAGATAACTGATATATCTGCGCGGGAGAAACCGCGGGACACAACTAGCTCATTACATACTTACATAGATAGATATTTTTTATTATACTACATAGAAAACAACCAGACCGACGGAACAAATTTCTGCAGATCGTACACAAATTTGTTCCGTGGCGGGAATCGAACCCGCAACCTCTGCGTCGCAGGTGGACTCTCGCCCGCTGCGCCACTGAGGTCGTCAATCTGTAATGGAAAGAGCTACAGCTACAGGCGAACGAAGTCAGGCGGAATACCTAACTATAATTACCTTACTTTATTATTATTATCTAAACCTATCTGGCCCAGAATACCAAACTCATTTTTTAGGTTTGTTTGTATACATGTCCGCCTTGTACAGAGTTCAGTTCAGCGCCATCTATGTACTCCTCGCGCAACCACGTCGTGACCTCGGCTACTAGATAGTTCTTGTTGAGGACGCGACCGCGGCCGCGCTTGCGGCACCACCAACATTAGAATGGGTACCAATACAAAGTTGGTATTGGTAGTATTACCAACACTACTGAACACTACCATACTGACCAACCAACCACTGATCTAAACGCGTACCTACCTACTTGTATAAATACAGATTCTGTTGTGTGTGGCAAAAAAAAGAGAAACGCTCAACTAATGCAGTGCGATTTTATTAAGGCGAGGATATCCCAGAACCTCCAACCGCCTAAGGCGGCACGGGACGGTTTTTGAACAGCTGTAAATCTACTAAAATGTAAAAAATACATGAAAAAACGAAAACTTTAAAATTGAGCATTACTAGAACGCTGTGTAAAGATAGAAACGTAAATAATGATAATTTTCTCGATAAAAAAATATCATAAAGATGACACTAAATAAATCGATATTTCAAACATCCATTACTAAGAGAGTTTTTCTTGAAATCATGTCAAAGTTATATTAAAAGATAGGGATTAACATTCACTAGCGCTGTGTAAAAAAATTCATTATTACTAATCACTGAGAATAAAATCTAACGAAATCTAGCTGTTCAAGTGCTGCAAGTCTTGGAGGTTGGAGGTTCTGGGATGTCCTCGCCTTAATGTACCTACACTATACACCGATGTCCATGTTCGTGACTATGCTTGAAAAAATTTAGGCTGACCGCCGCGGCGGTTATACGTTATAAGAGACTTGCAAAATTTAAAATTTATAAAAAATTTTGAGGACGCGCAAATTTGAAACAAAACGTCTTACAGACAGAATTGCCTACAAGAAAAACACGACGACAAATCTAGCTAACTATTGTCAGCTTCCCTGTTGCATGTACGCGGGCGGGCACGTCAAACACAAAACAGTCTAGTGAAGTACCTACCCCTCAGTGCTACCAATGCTACGGCAATGGCCGTGTTCTACGGCTTTCAGGCCAAAGAATCACGGGATCCACGGCACGTATCCTTGTGACCGTAGCAGATTCTATTTATTCATATTCTAGTCTAGCAGAATATTTTTTTCTACAAGGCGCTACAGGAGAAACTGCAAATGCAGAATTTACGCAGACAGTGCGCGTCGTCGCGTCGTCGTAGTACACAAAACAGTTTAAGCACAGAGTAGGTAGGTACATTGTTATAATTCATTTATTCGTTTATAAACACAGGTTATTTTACATAAAAGTAGATGGCAAGCGTAGGCAAGTATTCTCTGTGCTTTGCCTGGCGGCGTATAAACATTAAAAAGTAATAAAATAAAATAAGTACAATTAAATTAAATATTCACCTAGCAATGCATTAAAATTATGTATTTAAATTACAATACTATAATGTCATGCATAATCATAGTTTCAATTTTATCATTCAAACACTTACATGTACTATAGTAGGCTTTTCCTAAGAGGAGTTATTTAGGTATTTTTATCTTCATTCTTATTTAGTTACGTAATGTGAGCATTAAAAAAATGTGTAATGGCTGGTTTGTGAACCTATTAATAAAAAAAAGAGGAGCATTTTTTTAAATTAAAATTTAATTTCATTAATAATTAAATTTTTAGACGACCTCAGTGGCGCAGCGGGCGAAAGTCCGCTTGCGACGCAGAGGTTGCGGGTTCGATTCCCGCCTCGTAACAAATTTGTGTACGATCTGCAGAAATTTGTTCCGTTGGTCTGGGTGTTTTCTATGTATAATAAAAAAATATCTATCTATGTTAGTATAATATTGTATTAAGTATATCAGTCATCTAGTACCCATAACACAAGCTTTGAGTAGCTTACTTTGGGGCTAGATGGTGCTGTGTGGATTGTCCAGCATTATTTATTTATTTATTATTTATTTATTTAAATTATTTTTTTTAAATTTTAAGACAGACTTGTTGTCTATGTGAGACAAGTCTGTCTTAAAACTGTCGCGACTCGACTCCAATATACGCTCACTTTACCTTTATAAGGTAAGGTGCTTTCCTATTAAATTAAAGCCATTTAATTTAATTTAATTTAGTGGCTGTGCGGGCTATTTTGCTTAGATTTGCAGGCAAAACAAAATAGCCCTAGGAATAGCCCGACTTAGGACGCACGGGACCGTTTCAATGTATGGGATGAGGTATCTGTACTAGTATAGTATTCTTTTATCTGTGCAGTGGTTTGGGCTGTGCGTGTGCGTTGATAGATCACTATGTCAGTCAGTCAGTCACCTTTGAGTTATACCTATTTAATTAGATATAAGTAAGATGCTAACTGATTCGTTTCCTGTCATCTAACGAAGCAACATAGCATTTTAATTGTTTTTCTAGTGTTATTTTGAGTTGTGTTGTGTAATTTCGGTGGTATTTTAACCAACATTACTTGTCTTAGGTCTTAGCACAAAGTGTAAGCATTTGGAATGAAAGTGTATTATGTGATATCGTGATTTGACCGAAAATGTTTCAAATGTTTTGAAGAAACCGCCACCATTTTCTTCAAAACAATTGACTGACTCGACTTTGGACTGACGTGACTAGAAACATAACTACAAAAAGTAGGTATAATCTCTGATTCACTTGACATTGGCAAGATTGTCTATGACAGGAGCCATAAAAAGAAGAAAGAAAGAAAGAAGATGCTAACTAGCATCAAGCTAAACATTTAATTGTACGTCCGAATAGGGCAGACTGTTTGTACTCTATTATATTTTCAACACCTTATAGGTACATTCAACAGTTTACAATAAAGATTATTCTGATTCTGATTCTGATTCTGAAGCTCGCCTTTTCGTTTCGTCGTCTTCAGGGTCACCAAATAGGTAAGTTTACGAATGTATCCTACTGGCGGCGGCGGGTTGGTTGGATACTTTCCTGAGGCAGTAGGTAGCAGCAGTACCTACTCCGTCTCCGATATTGATTGTTAGGTAGGATCAATAGGTAACAGGTAGGTCATTTATTGCAAAACACAGAATGCGCATTATGCATGTCGACGGAACATACCTACCTACCTAATAATAACAATTGACTCAATCAGATTCAGTCAGCATTAATTTCGACAGACTTGCATAGCACAGGTAGGTAGACAGGTACCTATAGCATTAAAATAATGTATTAAAATTACGCAGGTAGGCTACTAAAGGTCAGTCGGAGCGACTCGACTCGACACATACCTATAAATTAAGTATGTACAAGCGTACCTAGGTACCTATCATCATGATCGCGCTGAAGGTGAAGGCGCGATCCACGCACGAGTAGGTACCTACCTACCTACAGCTAACAGGTGACGCGCGACGTGCGTGCGATGCGGCGCGGCGCGGCGCGGTGCGGCGCGGCGCGGCGCGGGTGTAGAGCACGTTATCAGCACAGTGGAGCACACACAGTATCAGTGGCCAGTGCGCGATTAGATACCGCGCCGAGTGAGCGTTCTGTCCCGCGCCGCGCGCCGCGCCTGCTGCCGTAGTGTAGCGTAGTGAGTGCAGTGAGACAACGCTCGGGACAGCAGGGAGCAGGGCACGCCCTCGCCGCGCGTGATGCGGCCCAAGGACCGGCTCGCGGAGCTGCAGCGAGTGAGTACCGCCCACCCGCGCCGCGGCCGGTGACAGGTGACAGGTGACAGGGTGGTGGCCAAACATCTTCATAGGTAGGTATACCTCGCACTCGACCATCACTCGACCAATACCCAAGTTGCTCTAAACCGCCTCTAAATGTTCTACTGGTGTAGGTAGGTAACCTTTTCTCAAAGGATGAGGCGTGACGTCACCGCGCGATGTTTGTCACATCTTCGATTCGAAGGCGCTTATCAGATTCACTCGGCTAGCGCTAAGTGCACAACAAACACTGCGTGTACGTACCTAGGCGCGCGCGCGTGTGTGCGTGCCTAGTTGCGCCCCGCGTTTTCACCCGCGCAGATTGAAATCCCGGTATTCCCACGGGATAAAAAGTAGCTTATGCGCTATTCCAGACTATAATCTATCTCTCTGCCAAGTTTCATCCAGATCCATTAAGCCGTTCTGGCGTGAAAGAGTAACAAACATCCATCCATCCAAACTTTAGCGTTTGTAGATTTATAGTAAAAAAAAAATTAGGATGTGATCTTTAAAGCTCGAGGAGAAAGTCGTGTCCTTTTAAAAAGGCATCTTATACTACCTTTCTCTACCTTAATAATACTATAAATAAATTCAAAATAATTGGGTGACCGAGCTTTGCTCGGTTGCTAAAACAAAATAACACTGATAAAAAACATTTTCTAACTAGGTACCTACCTAGGTAGGTATGAATCCTTGATTTGATTTGATCGCCCGCGAAACCCCCAGCATACTTTTATTGATTCATGAAATCTGATTTCTTGAAAATCGTTGGAGCCGTTTCCGAGGTTCAGAATATACCTAACTACCTATTTTTAATTTATTTTTTCATTATTTCGTACTATTTACCTACATAAGTAAGACGACCTCAGTGGCGCAGCGGGCGAGAGTCCGCCTGCGACACAAGAGGTTGCGGGTTCGATTCCCGCCTCGGAACAAATTTGTGTACGATCTGCAGAAATTTGTTCCGTTGGTCTGGGTGTTTATGTATAATAAAAAATATCTATATATGTAAATATATAATGTATTAAATATATCAGTCATCTAGTACCCATAACACAAGCTTTGAGTAGCTTACTATGGGGCTAGATGGCGCTGTGTGGATTGTCCAGCATTATTTATTTAAGTAATTGTTAGTGTAATGAATTTCGGAACAAATGAAAGAACAAGAAAATTTATTAAAAAATAAAAAAACCCGAGTGCCCGAACTAAAAGTATGTAGGTAGGTTAATAAGATAATGTTTTAAATTTGGTACTTTTTAATATTGAAATCCTTTCTTCAGTCTTGACGAATGATAAAAATGTAATGATCGCAGGCAGTCGGAGGCTCGCGTACCTATGCCCTAGCAGTTTACTGACGCCTGTGGTTGTATCATTACTCATTTTGATCACTTTGGGGTTACCAAAAGACCAGGAAGACCTAGGATAAGCTACATGAGCCAAATAAAAGCGAAGGTTGCCGTCAACCATATCATCATCATGTCTTATAAGGAGGTCAAGGAGGTTGCCCTAAAAAGAAACACCTGGAGAGAAATGTATCAATTACGCCGACAAGAGCATTGCTCATATATTAAAAGAAAGGGTTACAATCACATTTTTTTATTACAAAACTCTTAATATCTTCGAAACGGCTTTATCGGTTTTGATGCGGTTTTTTCTAAACGATTTGTATGACCATAGAGAAGGTTTAGTATCACTCATGGCCTAGTTCGCTAAAGTGACTTAACGAATTTTGCGTTCTGGTTTTGTCTTTGAGAGTTTACTTTAAATCAAAAACTAATAGGTACATTATTTGAAAACACTCTATCATTCTCTTGATTTTGACACCCATATTGCTTTGATTGCGAAAAGTTTTTTTTTAATGTGAGAGAATATCGCTCCTCCTTTCCTTCCCACGTGACGGGTTGGCTATAGCAATCCTTGTACCTTAGTTGAGGGTTGGGGATAGGGGGGATGCAAGTGGGGGTAGATGGCAAGTCTTCCCCTTGACTCCTTTTTTCTAGGAAATGAAAAAAAATACTTTAATTCTTCAGATAAGTTACTAGTTAGGTTAGGGTTTTTTTTTTATATGAAGAAAATTGGTAGTAATATTTCATCTCTATAGATGGAAGGAATCTCTATAGATGAAATATTACTACCAATTTTCTTCATCTTTTTGTCATAGGACAAAAAGACTCAAGGGAAGGAATTCTCATTAGGTTAGGGTTATTTTTTTTTTTTTAAAGTTGAGAAATTTGAAGTAATATTTTTTTGCATTTCCTAGAATCCATCTACCCCCACTTGCATCCCCCCTATCCCCAACCCTCAACTCAGGTACAAGGATTGCTATAGTTTAACCCACGTGACTTTTCGGTTTTTTTTTATTCTAAGGACACTTGGGAAGTTGCGACGAATCTTTTGATACTAGAATCATCAAAATCCATCCAGCCGTTTGGTTGCTACGTGGTAATAAAGGAAATATCGAAGGAAGGATACATATAGGTATACATGGATAGATACACGCCAAACACATAACCCTCGCGGCACTCGGGTAAAAAGAAATGGTGTGGGTGTCCAAAGATGATCTACGAATACAAGACATGCCAGTTATCGTATTAAATCCTTCCGTTGCATTCATTAAATCGAGTTGCCGCCGCGGTATCTGGGTCACACACACACACACACACACACACACACACACACACAGCGCGCGCGCGCATACAGCGACGCGTGCGCATCTCCCTCCACTCCAGAGTGTGATGAGTCAGCGGCTCCGTCAGAGAGAGTGCAGCTTGCATGGTGACCTCGATGGCATGTTGACTTGAGGCGATCGCCTCATCTAGTTCAACTTCGGCAGAAAAATACCCTAGGTATACTTAACTACTCAGATTTTTATCGACTGAATGAAAATGCTGGCTAATTCCTTTCAAAAGAGTTCAATCCACCAGACCCCCACTCTCCACTTTCCGAAATCGGAGCGATTTCAAACTAACTTGAACTCGCGCTAACCAGTAAACCAAATGTTGGCTCGTTCATCGAGTTCAAGGGCGAGACAGCTGCGAAGAGGTCAGGCCCACTAACGAAGGTACCTAAGTAGGTAGGGACTACCTACTCACCGGGGCAGCCTCCTAGCGCAAGTCTGCTAGTGTATGTAGTAGGTAGGTAGGTAGTGATGTGCCCTACCGTGCCTGGGACTGAACGACGTGAAGCTTTTCCTGTTTCTTTCATGCGCGAGTTCAGCCGAGTGTGCGGATCACGTCTCATCCGACACGTTTGGCCGAGTTCGCACTTTCAGTCAGGAGTCCTGACTACTCCTGCCTGACAAATTTAGTTTTACTTATACCTAATTTTCACAATCGTGTTCGCCATTCGCCTCGTCATTCGACGAAACATTCGTATACGAGAGCCGATGCGAACGACTGCTCGTCACACATTCGCATACGAACATGGAGGACGTATAAAAAAATGGCCTATTGGCCGCATGCGCGGTTTCTTTATTCAAAGATGTGTAGAACAACTTAAAGTCAAAGAAGAATTATTTAAAGACTACATTACGTCGATAATAAAATACGTGAGGAAAGGGAAGAATGAGAAAAGGTGAGGAAAAAAATCGTGCGAAAACCAGTTACTTTAGTATATTGCAGCAGGATGAGGTTACTTCACAACTTGTGCCGGAGTTAAAGTGGATGCAAACTGTTTGCAGAAGGCGATGGACGCGGCGGCGCCGGTGTGTGCCGACACCGCGCTGCAGGTGTCGCCCGTGCCTGATGACGTCACCGCGACGCAGCGGCACATCGACGTCATCTTCCAGGAGGTACGTCGAGACCGTCAAGTAGCAGTTGACAAACTTTTTGTACCTACTTAACATATAAGGAAAGGCTGTGTTTCAAGTTAAAAATATGAAAATGTAGAACGCCAGAATATACCTAGTAAGTAATTGAGTTTTTCTCAAATAAATTTAACATCTCTCCCATACAATAGACAGATATTATTTATAGGTGGAATATTTATGAGTGATGAGTAGGTTGTGTACCTACATAAGTACCTACTTACAATAATTATTAATAAGCACAATTATGAGCGCGACACAGTTAGTGAATGTAATAGAGGTGCTAGCGAATAACGAACTCATTGCGCTAATTATTGTGTTAATCGTGCCGCGTGTCCCTAATTGCGTTGCGTGAGTAGTACTTACACTAGCCGGAGCCGGGCCCACTTCCTCTGCGCGTCAGACGCATGGAAGGTACATCTTTCTATTTAGAGATGCTTCATCTTAGGCGGAGGATTCTCATGGGTGGAACTCTAGAATCGGATCCGGCACTTACTTGCCATCACCAACATACTAAGAGCATCACCTAGTAGCGGTCACCTAGTTTTAAGACGGTTCAAGATGGTCCTTGTGATTTTATTGATAAACATATTTTGACTTTGACTTTGATCAGTAAAAGTAAGTGTTCATAATGATCGCCTTGCATTTTCCAGATGGAACATATCCACAATTGGATCCACGAGATAAACGGCAACACGCAGCTGATCCGGCGGCTGCACGCCGACCCCACGTTCCACACGAACAAACGTCGGTAGTAGCGAGTGTGCGGGCGCGGTGACGTCACGCGGCCGGCACTCACCCGGCACTCGCCTCCTGTGCTGCAGATCTGCAGGAGCAGCTGGAGGGGCGCGTGGCGCGCTCGCACGCCGCCGCGCTGCAGCTCGGCGCCGCGCTGCGCCGCTTCGAGGCCGCTGCGGGGACGCGCGGCGCCGCTTCCGGCGCGAGCGCGCGCATCGCGCGGCTGCAGTTCGCGTGCGCGCGGCGCCGCTACGCCGACGCGCTGGCGCTGCACCACGCCGCGCTGGACGCGCTGCGCGCCGAGCGCCGTCGCCTGCTGCACGACCAGATCCAGCTCAGTGAGACCCGCTACCAAGCTACCCGCGCTACCACTATCCATCCCGAATCGCTTCCATTAACACCAGTTCCGAAACTAATCGAATATAGGTGTTTCGCGTCTCCCCCTTCCCTCCCTAGATCTGGGCACACATTCAAATTACAAACTACAAAAACGGAATGAAGTCGATACTCAGCGGATAACCAACGAGAATAGGACATTTCAGAGATCCATAGTCATAGCACCAGGGTTCTAGCTTTTCATAAAACATCCACCGACTTCTAAGTGGGCTATTTTAGTGCATTACCACTGCGGTCGCGAATGGGGATGGTCCTCCCGGCACAGAATAGGACCTCTTCTCACCACCCGTTATTTAATAAAAAGTGACAAGAGAAATCCATCAGTGCAAACAGCACAGGGACGTCAGGGACGCAGAAACGCACCAGTTTCTGCATCCCTGACGTCCCTGTGCGGCGCTATCTCCCGAGCACGTAGCGCCAATAACGCACCCACCAACTAATTCTTCGCACCTAACATGGGAAAAACCCCAAACATGTGGAATGCATATCGCAATGCAGGTTTTTCATGATGATGACGATTCTCGTTATCTCATACTGGTTCCTATAGGATTTCTTTTAAATTCAGGTGAAGTAATGTATCATGTAAGAAAAAATGTACACCAATATGTACCATACTTCACGCAAATAAATTATTTCATTACATTTCATTTTACCCGTCTGTTCATTTAGTTTACCCGAGTATAGTATTACTGGAGTTAGCTGAGTAGCGGGTAGGTACAGTTTGGTGATACTTTGCAGCGAACCTGGCGCTGTCGGAGGAGGAGTGCGAGAGCCTGCTGGACTCCAGGGACCTGTCGCTGTTCGTCGACAACGTGAGTACTATTACATCATTTTAATTCAAAAAGCTCCCTAATTTTCTGAACCAAACTTTGAGGCCAGAGCGATAAATGTTAAATTGTTTGTTTATTAATGTGAGAGTGGAGCGGTCATCACGACCACTCGTTTAGACTATGTTCGACAAGCAAGCATGGGAGACATCGGTTCAAGTACTGCATGAGATACTGGTCTAGTGAGATGAGGTCGGTGTGCTGGCGGTGTGCTGGCGGTGTGCTGGCGGTGTGCTGGCGGTGTGCTGGCGGTGTGCTGGCGGTGTGCTGGCGGTGTGCTGGCGGTGTGCTGGCGGTGTGCTGGCGGTGTGCTGGCGGTGTGCTCACGTGTGTGCGGGTGCGCAGGTGCGCGCGGAGACGGCGGCGGCGCGCGCGGCGCTGCGCTCGGCGGAGGCGCGGCGCGACTCGCTGGCGCGGCTGGAGGCGGCGCTGCGGGACGTCAGGGACCTCTTCGCACAGCTGGCGCTGCTCGTCGCCGCACAGGTACCGACGCTGCACCTGCGCCGGCGCCGGGCTCCACTCACGTGCCTGTGCTGTGCCTGTGTGTGATACACAATATGGGGGAATCAGAACTGCACTCGCGTACCCAAGTAGATGTAGTGTATCGCACGTTGTCCTCTCTGCTACCTCGCCCCGGTGAGCCCCAAACTCCACTCTACCCCTGTACTCGTAGTATAGGTACTCGGGTTTTGTAGAATGAAGTTATTTCGTTTCAATAAAACCGTTAAAATTACTTTTTTTACCTATTTCAATAATGTATACAGTTGTGTGTCTGTGTGTGTGCAGCAAGAGCTCGTGGACAGCGTGGAGTACTACGCGCTGCAGGCCAGCGAGCACGTCGGCGCCGGCCAGCACCAGCTGCTGCGCGGGACCGTCACGCGCACGCGCGCGCGCAAGGTACGCACACAGCGAGCACGTCGGCGCCGGCCAGCACCAGCTGCTGCGCGGGACCGTCACGCGCACGCGCGCGCGCAAGGTACGCACACAGCGAGCACGTCGGCGCTGGCCAGCACCAGCTGCTGCGCGGGACCGTCACGCGCACGCGCGCGCGCAAGGTACGCACACAGCGAGCACGTCGGCGCCGGCCAGCACCAGCTGCTGCGCGGGACCGTCACGCGCACGCGCGCGCGCAAGGTACGCACACAGCGAGCACGTCGGCGCCGGCCAGCACCAGCTGCTGCGCGGGACCGTCACGCGCACGCGCGCGCGCAAGGTACGCACACAGCGAGCACGTCGGCGCCGGCCAGCACCAGCTGCTGCGCGGGACCGTCACGCGCACGCGCGCGCGCAAGGTACGCACACAGCGAGCACGTCGGCGCTGGCCAGCACCAGCTGCTGCGCGGGACCGTCACGCGCACGCGCGCGCGCAAGGTACGCACACAGCGAGCACGTCGGCGCTGGCCAGCACCAGCTGCTGCGCGGGACCGTCACGCGCACGCGCGCGCGCAAGGTACGCACACAGCGAGCACGTCGGCGCCGGCCAGCACCAGCTGCTGCGCGGGACCGTCACGCGCACGCGCGCGCGCAAGGTACGCACACAGCGAGCACGTCGGCGCCGGCCAGCACCAGCTGCTGCGCGGGACCGTCACGCGCACGCGCGCGCGCAAGGTACGCACACAGCGAGCACGTCGGCGCTGGCCAGCACTATTTTTACGCGGCAAAAGTGCCCTCTTTGAGCTAGTGAGGTGAAAAATATTATTTTAAAGTGTTTATTTAAGGCTCCGGTGACAGTGGCTCGCAATTTCGAAGTGCGATTGGCTATTATTTCATTTTATTTCATTTCGGGGAGGTTGTTTGAAAAAATAACTCTAGAGAAACACGCATAAATACTGTTCGAACACAAATAATACAATAATATAAGGGAAACATGCCCGAATCAGAAATCATTTTGGTATTAGTATGTTTGGTCTTACGTTTACCTAATACCAAAATGATTTCTGACTCAAGCACATTTCCCTTATATTATAGTATTATTTGTGTTCGAACAGTATTTATGCGTGTTTCTTTAGAGTTATTATTTCAAACAACCTCCCCAAAATGAAATAAAATGAAATAATAGCCAATCGCACCTCGATGCGATTGGCTATTATTTCATTTTATTTCATTAGAGACTCGATTGCGAGCCGCTGTCACCGGACTCTTAAGTATTTATGTTTAAATTGATATAATTTCTTATTTTATACCATAGGTTATACACATGGTACATACTTGTGTTTTTTTTTGTAGAAAAAAGTGAGTCTAATCATCTGCCTGTCGACGGGTTTCCTTGTGGTGCTGCTCGTACTCGTGTTTACGTAACGGCTCCTTGCCATGACCCCCGGCACGCCACGGCTCCTGCGCCATGGCCCCCGGCACGCCACGGCTCCTGCGCCATGGCCCCCGGCACGCCACGGCTCCTGCGCCATGGCCCCCGGCACGCCACGGCTCCTGCGCCATGGCCCCCGGCACGCCACGGCTCCTGCGCCATGGCCCCCGGCACGCCACGGCTCCTGCGCCATGGCCCCCGGCACGCCACGGCTCCTGCGCCATGGCCCCCGGCACGCCACGGCTCCTGCGCCATGGCCCCCGGCACGCCACGGCTCCTGCGCCATGGCCCCCGGCACGCCGAGCTCCCGCGCCATGTCTCCCGCACGCCACGGCTCCTGCGCGAGAACATTTCGAAAATATTTATCGTCCAATTATAATAATCTTAAATCTGGGCTTAAGCCATTTTAGTTTAAAACGCAGTTTATCTGTTGCTAAGATCGCGCTCTCGATGCGTTTTGGCATTCAACGGACGGATCGCATAAAACGGACTAGTTTGAAATAATAATACCTTCAGTGCTACAAGTAGTTTTATGAGATAATCTGTGAGTCATCAAATAAAATGTGACAAAATGAAATTTAGACTAGTTAGCCAATGCTTAGATATCAAATTGTGTGAATTGTATTTATTCTATTTTTTATTGTATTGTATTCTATTTTTGTATTGTATATTTATCTAATAAAATAAATTGTTTACTATAATAAGCGTAATTTTATTTTAGTAAATGTGAGTACTTAGGTAGCTTTAGTTTTAGTGATGTATTATACAATATGTAACAAAAACCCTGTTGTTCCTTTTAGGAACGCATATATTTACCTACAAGCATAACAATAATGAAATTACAATTAAAAAAAATAAACATTGGCTAGTAGAGAGGCCTAAATAAAAAAACTATTAAAATCGACACTTTCAACTAATTTTGAAAATAAAACGTCCTCCCCCTATAGGTTGCGATACATCAAATTAAGCGTCTCAACGTCCTTTTTGCGTTAATATTGTTTCAATAGGCACGGTAGATACTAATTTTTTGACTTTTCGACGATTTTCAATATTTGTTAAAACTTTGAAATTTTTCACCTCTTTTTCGGCTCTAATTAATTATCTATTCCAAATTCTTATAATCTGTTTGCTGTTATTATTGTAGTTTATTACCCCGGAGGCCCGTCAATCGCAGTTTTTCGTTTTCGCTAGCAGGAAACGAAAACATTAGCGGTTTTGTCCTCAAAAGCGAACTTTTGTCTAAGACAAAAACCTAAACTAATTTTCCCTGACTCGATCCTTAGGTGAATATAGGCACTTGATACATCATCGGAAGCGCCTTGCGACGCCCTATCTTTAGGGCTAGCCAACGTATTCATCCGTCGCGGAAAAAATTAGGAAAACTACAATTTTCCCTAAAAATCTGGTCATTTTATTCAGTTTTTAACGTTTTTTCAAGTTTTCTTCACCATCTCGCTGTTCTCACCGCTTCCCGTGGTTGATTCATCCTCGCCCGGCGTCGCTGCACACACCTGGAACAAAAAATACACCAATTAGCGAAGAAAATTGAAAAAAATCGCCCGCCCACCCACCCAGATTGTAGTTACTAAGGTAAAGTGGCTCCGATTCTGTGGAGGAAATAAACTTTAAAATTCTACAACTTCAAAACTAGACGTGATTTCTTTAAGCGGTTTTTTGCTACTTACTCGTAAAAATACAGGCTTTCAGTCTGCTCACATTGACTTACTATAACTGTAGCAGTTTTTAAATTGACCTTGCCTTTTCTGTTTTTCGACCAAAAACTACCGTTTTTATCTCCAAACCTGTGTGAAACATCACTTTTTAGTGTAATTAACACTTGTCTCTGCTGTCAACAGCACAGACGGTTAGTTTTAGCTAGTTTAAAGTTAGATTTATATTTTCATTTTACCATTGTTTAGTTTTTAAGTAACATTTATTTTCGTCACATATTTTTATAACTTTTACAAACTTTTGATAATTGTAACCTGAAACTAAACGTGTCCCTCTGACCCCCTCACAACAATGTTCGGTTAGGTTTTTTTTTTTTTTTTTATAAGCGCCATCTGAAAATCAAATGGCACAGCGGTGTCCCTCTGACATGGAGGTCAGAGCCTTTTTTATTACAAATGATTTTAACTACAAAACAAAAGTTACCTATAAAAATTTACATAATTTAGTATATCTAAAATTTAACTACAGTCTTAAAGTTCGAAAGGAACATGGTCAGTGATATTAATTCTATTCTTATTCTATCTAATTTTAACTTTTCTTTAAAAAAGTTCCTTATTTTTAAAACTAACAGAATAATGTAAAGCAGAATAATAATATGACCTAAATAGAATTTTAGTTACTATGTTGCCAATAATGTTTTAATGATTTAGAATTTCTATACTTGTCTATTTTATTTGATTTATGTTACTTTATTACAATATTCTATAATCTGACGTTCTATTACATTAACAATTTTTTACGTGTTATTTCCTACTATATTTTAATTTGTGGTTAGCTACTTTGTTTTTTCTTTTTCTTCTTAGTCTATTTCTTTCTTATTATAATCTATTTCTACTGTATATTAGTTATGCTACGTGTGTTGATTTTTATGCTGGTCGTTTTTATATATATCAATATATAAATTCAACAAGTCTTATATATCTATTTGTTAAAGTTATTTTCGTTAGGAATTTTTTAATTGCTAGATTATAGTGTGCTTGTTGCGCGAGATAGATTTTTCACTGTGATGGTTTTTCACTTTTCAGTGATAAATGGGGGACCATGTGCAACATGGCCCTTACCGTTTATTTGGACAGCTACTTCACACTTCAGTGGTGTTTCCTGGGACTTCTTCAGCAACTGTAGGCTATGGTGGCCCTGGCCAGTGCGTCCCACTTCCGCCTGATCACACACTCCTGGCTGAAGGCGTTGTGGTCTGCCTTCTCAACCTTGGCGTGCGTGCAATTGCAGCAGGAGGGGGGCGCATTGGCGAGCCAGTCGGCGCACTCCGTCCTCATGTGAGGTCCCCCGCAGTGGCTGCACTTGACGGTGGTCTCCACGCAGAACCGCCGTCCGTGGCCGTAGCCGAGACACAGCGAGCATTGCACGAGTGGCGACTGGTCTGCCACTCGGACTCGCTGGAGGTCTATCACGACGGTTCCTGCGTGGACCAGGCGCTGCCAGACTCCGGGGGACACTCTCATGACGACGTGCTGCGTTTGGTCGTTCCTATTGTTCTTTTTGTACATTATTTCCATTTTTTCTACAGTTCTATCCAGGTCACTTAAGGTCTTCTCGTTCTGCTTCCAGATTGCGTCAAGTATATCTTCGTCACCGTTGTACTTGAACACATTTTTGAGGATTACCTGTGGGTTCTTGTTTTTCACCTCTTCAACGATCAGGTAATCCTCTGCTTTCTTTAGCCTTTCTTTTATTGCTTCTCTTTCCTCCTTTGTCCTGCATCCAACAACGACCTTCCTATCTTTCGCTTTTCGGACCCGTTCCACGCTTATTCCCCCTTCCTTGGCGTTTATTGCCTCTCTTATCCTTTTCAGCACTTCATCGCCCGTTTCCTGATCGTCTTTTGCAGTCACTACGACAGAGTGCAGCGCGGTCTGCTCCGGGAATTTCATCACCGGATGCGCCGCTGCCACACTCGCGTATGACTGCTTTTCGATCCTCTCTTGTTGCACTTCCAGTCTTGCTTGAATTTCTTCCATCCTTTTACTATTTTCTTCGATGAGCTTTGCGTGCTCACTCATCTTTGCGATGATACTTCTTTCCTCTTTCTCTCTTTCGTTTTCCAGTTCTCTTACTTTTTCGCTTCCTAATTCTCTCTCTTTTTCGGGTTTTTTCGTTTCAGTCTTCCCCTGTTTTTTCTCCTCGTTCTCCGCTTCCTTCACCAGCTGGTACAGCCTCTCGATAGCCAAAAGAACCTCGGTTTTGATCTCCGTCTTTGTGTTTCGGGAGCTACCGAGGCTCATTTTGGCTTTCGTGAGGCAGGCTTTCGCCTCTGCCAACCGGCTGGTGTATTTAGGCTTGGCCGGTGGGCTCCCTGCGGCCTCAATCGGCGCCCTCACTCCCACTCTACTGCCTTGTGGGAGCGCCTTTTTCGGCTTGAGGGTTTCCACCGGCGCGGATTTCTTCGGGGTGGTCGGGGTTATCGGGTCCGTCTTTCCTGACTCCCACTCTCCGATGCTTTTGCGGACGTTTTGTTGTTTCGCGCACTCCTGCCTAGTTGGTGTTATTGAAGTACGAGGAGCTTCGCTTGAAGACTTAACCTCTTTTACAGGAGTGCGGAAACCAAACATTTTATGGCTATAGCCAGAGGGACACAAAAACAATTCCAAAAATCAAATTAAAATGTAAAAATAAAATTGTAAAAATAATAGTCAATTGTAAATATAAAATTTGTCCTACTTAAATCTAATTAAAACCTAACCAGCTTTATTGTTCCTGGCAAGAACCTTGTCAACAGTCGTTAAGAAGCGTAAATATACCTAAATACAGGCGAATATTTTGACTTTTAGGCAATAGACCTAAAAGTCAAAGTCAAATCTAAAAAGGCTAAAACTAGGCTAGATTTTTTGACAACAAAAAATTGTCAAAAATTGTACAAGTACAATGTCAAAAACCTAGGTCAAAAAGGTCGCTTGTGTCAAAAGTTATCGCGATAACAAGTTATATTTCTCCCTCAAAATCGAGTTTCTTTACCTTAGTAACTGCAATCTGGGTGGGTGGGCGGTCGATTTTTTCAAAATTTTGGCGCTAATTCGTGTATTTTCTGTTGCAGATGCGTGCAGTGACGCCGGGCAAGGATGGATCAGCCACTGGTGTGCAGAAAAGCAGCGAGTTGTTGAAGAAAATTTCGAAAATAGCCTAAAAACCCTACAAAATGGGCTAATTTTTAAGGAAAATCGCAGTTTTTCTAATATTTTCCGAGACAAATGGACAAGTTAGCTAGCTCTAAAAATAGGGCGTCGCAGGCCGCTTCTAATGATGTATCACGCGGCTATGTCCACTCAAGGGTGTAGTCAGGAAAAATACCTTCAGATTTTTGCCTTAGACAAATTACTCGTTTTCGCGAACAAACAGCCAATATTTTGGATTTCCGTTAGCGAAAACGAAAGTTTGCGATGGACGGGCCTCCGAAACGATTAACCACGACAATCCCAACAAGCAGAATCTAAGAATTTGGAAGAAATATTAATTTAAAGCCTAATTAGATGTAAAAAATTCAAAGTTTAAACAAAAATGAAAAACTGTCGAAAAGTCAAAAATTTAGTATCGACCGTGCCTCTTAAAATGTTATTATCGTACAATAGTCGTCGAGACGCTTAATTTGATGTATCGCAAGCGATAGTAGGTCGAATTTTGATTTTCAAAATTTGTTTGTTCGGTTAGGTTAGGTTAGGTTAGGTTAGGTTGGGTTCACGGTGATGAACGTCGGGGGAGTCAACACGTGTGTGCGGCGAGCTGGTGGCTCGATTGTTGATGTCACGTTTGCGACGTCTGCCCTCGCGCGCCGCATCTCTGCGTGGGAGGTCTTGGAGGGAGTGGAGACGCTGTCGGATCACAGGTACGTACGATTCGATGTATCTGCTCTCTCCACTATCCCGGTTGACCCGTGGCGTCCCCTGCCGGGTGACCCGCCTCGCTGGGCTCTGAGGAAGCTGGACCGCGAGCTCCTGCTTGAGGCTGCAGAGGTGGAGGCCTGGACGTCGAGGCTCACCGCTGTCGCTGCAGAGGTGGACGTGGAGGAGGAGGCCGAGTGGCTTCGCCTGGCGCTTTCACGCGCGTGCGATGCAGCCATGCCTCGGCTTAGGTGTCAAGCTCCTTGGCGCCATTTGTATTGGTGGTCGGCGGAGATTGCGGCGCTGCGTGCCGATGCGGCTCGCGCGAGGCGCGCGTACACGCGTAGCCGCCGCCGCAGTCGTCGTGATCTGGAGGAGGAGGACCGTCTATACGCGGCGTACAGGGTGTGCGTAGAGGCATTGTCCTCTGCCATAGGTGCGGCCAAGGATGCGAGCTACGAGGAGTTCCTCAGCTCACTCGACGCAGACCCGTGGGGACGCCCGTACCGGATGGTGCGGGACAAGCTTCGGCCGTGGGCGCCGCCGCTCACTCGGAGCTTGCAGCCGGAGCTGGTGGACCGGGTGGTCTCCGCTCTGTTCCCGCCCGCGGATGACTTGCTCCCCCCGCCGATGGCGAGACCGCTTGGCATGGGAGCTGTCGAGGAGGATGACGATGGTGAGGTACCGGAGGTGACAGAGGTGGAACTAGGAGTGGCGCTTCTTCGACTACGTGGTCGTAGAAAGGCTCCAGGTTTGGATGGAGTTCCGGGGCGGGCGGTGGTCATCGCCCTCAACCCTCTCGAAGAGAGATTCAGGGCGCTGCTCACTGCGTGCCTTGTACAGGGCCTTTTTCCTCGTCAGTGGAAGGCGGGGAAACTGGTCCTGCTAAAGAAGGACGGCCGACCGGAGGACTCTCCATCCGCCTATCGTCCGTTGGTGCTGCTGGATGAGGCGGGCAAGCTCTTCGAGCGCGTCTTGGTCGCCCGCCTCGTGCGGCACATGGAGGATGTAGGACCGAATCTTTCCGACGCCCAGTACGGGTTCCGGCGTGCCCACTCTACCATCGACGCGATCCGTAGGGTGAAGGTCATGGTGGAGGAGGCGATCGCGGGACGGGAGGTGTTGTTGGCTGTTTCGCTTGACATATCGAACGCCTTCAACTCTCTTCCATGGACCTGTGTTGAGGAGGCACTAAGGTATCACGGCTTCCCGGGTTACCTGCGCCGAATTATCGGTGCCTATCTCTCTGAGAGAGAGGTCCGGTACCCGGCGCGTCTAGCCTGGGAAGTAAAACCTATGACGCGCGGTGTTCCGCAGGGCTCGGCCCTAGGGCCTACCTTGTGGAACATCGGGTACGATTGGGTTTTGCGGGGTGCGTTGCCGGAAGGCGTGAGCGTGACGTGCTACGCGGATGACACGCTGGTCACTGCCCGAGGCGCTAGCTTTGACGATGCGGCCGCGCGTGCGACGGAGGGTGTGCAGTGTGTGCTAGAGCGCATACGGCGATTGGGACTGGAGGTGGCGCTGCCGAAGTGCGAGGCGCTGTGCTTCCATGGTCCGCGGCGGGCGCCGCCGGCGGGTGCTCGTGTGATGGTGGGTGGGGTGTGGATCAATGTCGGGCTAGCCATGCGCTACCTCGGCATTGTCCTAGATCCCCGCCTAACATTCTGCGAACATTTCCGCCGGCTGGTGCCGCGGCTCATGGCAGCATGCGGTGCCTTGAGCAGATTGCTACCGAACGTTGGTGGGCCAAATGCACCCTGTCGAAGGCTGTATGTGCAGGTGGTGCGATCGATGGCCCTGTATGGGGCGCCCGTGTGGGAGGACGCGCTGGGACGAGCGAACAAGGCTCTCCTGCGTCGTCCACAGAGGGTGATGTGCCTCAGGGTGGTGCACGGCTACCGCACCATCTCCTTTGAGGCGGCGTGTGTGCTGGCGGCCTGTCTTCCTTGGGAGTTGGACGCCCGTGTGCTCACCGCGGTCTACGACCGAGTCGTTGAGCATCGGTCGACGGGCGAGCCGCTTCCGAGGGAGGGCATGCTGCGCTGGCGCAGGAAAGCGCGTAGGCGCCTTCTTCTGCGCTGGATACGCGCGCTGGAGGAACCTTCTGCCGGTCATGACACGATTGACGCGGTGCGGCCGGTTCTTGAGCGGTGGGTGACGCGGAGGCATGGGGTCCTCTCTTTCCACCTTACGCAGATCCTTTCGGGGCACGGTTGCTTCGGGAGGTATCTGTGGAGGGTGGCGGGGGCGGAGCCCACGCCCGAGTGTCACCATTGCGGGAGTGCCGAAGATACGGCGCGCCACACGCTGGCGGAGTGCTCGGCTTGGGCAGTGGAGAGAGCGGAGCTAGTCGCGGTGGTCGGGGCGGACCTTTCGCTGCCGAGCATTGTGCGCTCCATTGTCCACAGCGAGAGTGCGTGGGACGCACTTGCCGAGTTTGCGGATGTGGTGATGACCGCCAAGGAAGATGCCGAGAGATTGCGAGAGCGCGATCCTCAGGCGCGCCTTGGCAGGCGAACGCGTAGGCGGCCCGGGGCGGTTGTCGACCGCCAGTCGGCGGAGAACCGTCGAGTTCCTTGAGTTCTAAGATACTCATATGAGAGGGATGGATGAATGAGGCGTGTGACTTGCACGCCTGCATGACTGATCGTGTGTTTGGGCCATGAAGCCATAAGGGGAGAGTGAGAATGAAAGGGGATTGGAGTGGGGCGGTGCGAGCGCATATCGCGAGCACATTTGTGCGAGTGTAGCGCCGCCGCCCAACTCGATGCATTTTGCATTGCCGAGGGATTTGCTCTGAATGAGGGGTGGCGCATGCGTGATGCGGGAGGAGAGCGCCACCCAGTTTGACAGGGATTAATGACGAATGTGGGCTGTGATGCCATAAGGTGTGTGTATTCTTCGGGCGGGAGGTCCCTAGGGGAGGGCAACCGCTCGAAGAGATTCCTCTTCAAGGGCTCCGTTATAGTGTCATGTGTTCCTGACAGGCGACGGAGGTGGGCCGTGGGGCCAGGGCCATGAAGCCATAAGGGGGATGTATGAGAATGCAAGGAGATTGGAGTGGAGGAATGGGGCGGGGTGATGCGCCTAACACTTGCACGCTTGTGCAAGTGCAGCGCCCCCGTCTAATGCTGGCGCAACAGTGTTGCTATGCCACGTGGAGGAGATTAGAGTGAATGAGGGACGGCGCATGTTATATGCTGCCGTTCAGGTATGAGAGGTTTTCGCCAGTCGAGTCGCGGATGGCTTTAGTTCCCGTGGCTCGGCGTGAATGGCGCGAGAGGAACACCGGCGAGGTTTTAGTTCGGGTATTCCGCTTTGGCGGCGAGTCCCACATAATTCCGGTCCCCCCCGGACCGGTTTACTCGTAAATGAGTTTCCTCGCCGTTAACAAAAAAAAAAAAAAAAAAAAAAAAAAAAGGTTAGGTTAGGTTAGGTTAGGTTAGGTTAGCGGTGCCGAACTGTGTGTGGTGCTGTGGGGCCGAACCTGTCGGACGCCCAATTCGGTTTCCGAAGGGGGCGTTCGACAGTTGACGCACTGGCCCGCCTACAACAGCAGGTCAGAGAGGCCGTGGAGGCAAGGGACGGAGTTTTGGCTGTGTCGTTTGACATCTCAAACGCCTTCAACTCTGTCCCCCACCCCACGATCCTAGAGGCGCTCCGCTACCATGGAGTGCCTCTCTACTTGCGGAGCCTTCTGGCCAGCTACTTGGAGGACCGTGCGGTCCTCCTTGTAGACAAAGCGGGCCAGCTCCGGCGGTACAGTGCGGAGTCCGGTGTTCCGCAGGGGTCAGTCCTAGGACCACTCCTGTGGAACATCGGGTTCGACTGGCTCCTGCGGGGAGCTCTCCTCCGTGGCACGAGTGTCATCTGCTACGCGGATGACACTCTTCTCACTGCCCGGGGGAGGAGCTTTAGTGAGGCAGCGAGCCTGGCCTCGGCTGGCGGATCCTTGGTCGCAGGAAGGATCCGCCGGCTTGGATTGGAGGTGGCGCTGCACAAGACCGAGGCCGTATTTTTCCACGGGCCTCGGCAGCGCATCCCCGGTGACGCCCACATTATGGTGGAGGGCGTCAGGGTCGAAGTGAAGGCCCAGATGAAATATCTGGGCCTAGTGCTGGACAGCAGGTGGCGCTTCGGCCCGCATTTCAGCGGGCTGTCGAAGCGCCTTCTTAAGGTTGCGGGAGCGCTTTCTTGGCTCCTCCCAAATTTGGGCGGGCCAAAAGCGCGATGCCGGCAGCTATATGCCGGCATCTTGAAGAGCATGGCCCTTTACGGGGCCCCTATCTGGGCGGACTCCCTTCAAAGAAGGGAGAACGCCGCCGCACTTCGGAGCCCCCAAAGGGCCATCGCGCAGCGGGTCGCAAGAGCCTACCACTCGGTAGGCTTTGCAGCGGCCTGCGCTCTGGCGGGCACCCCTCCTTGGGAACTCGAGGCGTGGGTGCTCGCCAGAGTTTACGAGTGGACGGCGAGGCGTAGGGCGCTCGGAGAGCGCCCCGCCTCGGAGGAGAGGGAAGCTGTCCGGCGGGAGGCGAAGGACGCCATCGTCCAACACTGGAAGGTGGACCTCGCCTCCGCCGCGTTTGGCCGCCGAACGTTGGAGGCGCTCGGGCCAGTCCTGCTGGACTGGCTCGAACGGCCTCACGGCTTTTTGACGTTCCGTCTGGTGCAGGTGCTATCCGGGCATGGATGCTTTGGGTCGTACCTGCACCGGATCGGAAAGGAGGGTGCCCCGTCCTGCCACCATTGTGGCGCGGCGGAAGACACGGCACAGCACACCCTTGAGGTGTGCCCGTCGTGGGCCGAGCCGCGCCGCAACTTGGTGGCGGTAGTTGGGCCAGACCTGTCGCTCCCCAGTGTGGTGAACTCCATGCTAAGGGACGCGACAGGCTGGGCGGCGGTCGCCTCCTTCTGTGAGGACGTAATGTCCCAGAAGGAGGCAGCAGAGCGCGCGCGGGAGGCTGACCCCCAGGCGCCGCTCTGCAGGCGGAGGAGGGGTAGGAGAAGACGTCTTCCCTCCCCTCAAGGTGGTGAATAGCGGGAGATAGGCGTGGAGGCGCCATCTCTCGCATTGCACTATTCGCCACCTCCGTCGAGCGGGAACGACCGAGCACTCGCGGTCGTTCCCGGGCCCCTCCCTCCAGGGGGGGCGTGCAGGCCCCGCTGTCAAGGCGGGCGGTCGTCGGCGGGGAACTGGACGAAAAGGCTCTGCCAGTTTCCCAGTTCCCCTCCATGGTGACGACGCGGGAGTGCCGCTGGGTCGTTTAGTGGGTATACCGGTCCTCAGAGGCCGGGGAGTCCCACATATCCTCCCCATCCTCCAATGGGGGGGAATGCGTAACGCATTTTTCCCAGCGAAAAAAAAAAAAAAAAAAAAAAAAAAAAAAAAAAAAAAAAAAAAAAAAAAAAAAAAAAAAGGTTAGCGGTGCAGGGTCGGGACATCAGGCCTGGCCGCGGTGGCATGGGTGCTATCCGCCTTGAGTGCCCAGTCACCGCGGCTAAAGCTGTCCTCGCCAAGGGACGGCTCACTGTAGGATTTAGTTCCTGCAGAGTGCGGGCACTTGAAGACCAGCCTTTGCGCTGCTTCAAGTGCTTCGGGATTGGGCATATGCGGCCCCTCTGTCCGTCCACGGTGGATAGGACGGACAGTTGTTACCGCTGCGGCCAGGAGGGGCACAAGTCCGCCTCCTGCAAGGCCCCTAAGCCGCACTGTGCAGTGTGCGCAGCTAGCGGCCGCCCGGCGGGTCACGCGATGAAGGGGAGGAACTGCAATCCTCCCCCAAAGAAAGGCAAAGCGCAGGCGACGACCCCGCCTGCCGCTGCGACCGCCGCCCCTGAAACGGGGACTACGGCGGCCGATGAGGGAGGTGCCATGTCCGATTGATGGATAGGTCCGGACATCGCATCCTCCAGGCGAACATCAACCACTGCAAAGCCGCCCAAGACCTGCTGATGCAGGTCATGGCTGAGTGGTTGGTGGACGTGGCGGTAGTTGCCGAGCCGTACTCGGTCCCCAGCCGGTGGCTGAGTGATCGAGACGGCTTGGTAGCATTGGTAGCGCGGTCTTCCACGGATTCCCCTCTTCTCTCGCTCTTAGAGAGCGGACCGGGATATGTGGCCGCCGCGTGGGGAGATATAGCCCTGGTGGGCGTTTATTTCTCCCCAAACCGCCCTCTGCAGGATTTCGAGAATTTCCTCGGAATCCTCACCGCGGTAGTAGGTAGGGCTGCGCCACGCCAGGTCGCCGTATTAGGCGACCTGAACGCAAAGTCGACGGCCTGGGGCAACCCGGCCGCGTCTTGTAACGTCCGGGGACCCACCGTCGAACTTTGGGCGGCCTCGTCCGGCGTGTCCCTCCTTAACAGGGGGACGGTTCAGACGTGTGTGCGGCAATGGGGAGGGTCAGTGGTGGACGTCTCGTTCGCCACCCCCATCCTAGCCGCCCGCGTCGTGAACTGGCGGGTCGAGATGGTGGAGACAATGTCGGACCACCGATATGTGCGGTTCGACATCTCCACCCAGAGCCCCCAGAGGCCGGTCCTCTTGGGCCGATCTCACTTTCCGCGGTGGGCCCTAACCCGCCTCGACCGAGGGGCGGCTAAGGAAGCGGCATTCGTCCAGGACTGGCTCGCGCCTCCTGTCCAAGTCCTGGACGTAGACTCCGCAGCGGGCCAACTTCGGGAGTCGCTGACCGAGGTGTGCAACTCGAGCATGCCTCGGTCTCGCCACCCACCTCCCCGTCGCGCCGTCTATTGGTGGTCGGAGAGACTGGCGGAGCTCCGTGCTGCCTGCGTGGCGGCAAGGCGGCAATACGCGCGGAGTCGTCGGCGCAGCCGAAGGGACCCCGCGAATGAGGACCTTCTGTACGTCTCTTACGTAGAGGCAAAGAGGGTCCTCAAAGCAGAAATTGGGGCTGCCAAGGACGCCGCGCGGGCGGAGATGTTGGAGGGCCTCGACAGGGACCCGTTTGGCAGACCATACAAGGCGGCGCGGAATAAACTGCGCCCCTTTGGTCCTCCGCTGACGGAGTCCCTCGAGCCGGCATTGCTGGATGGGGTAGTTCGGTCCCTGTTTCCATCTGGGACCAACTTTGCCCCTTCAGTAATGAACCCCGCGCAGGAGGCAGCTCCTCCTTCGGAGGAGGTTCCTTCAGTGACGGCAGAGGAGCTTGCCGCGGAGGCACTACGCCTCCGTGCCAAAAAGACGGCCCCAGGGCCGGACGGTGTCCCTGCACGGGTGGTAGCCATCGCTGCCACCCAAATGGAGGAAAGGTTTCGGGAACTCTTCAACGCGTGTTTCACGTCAGGAAGATTCCCGAAACCTTGGAAAGACGGCCAACTGTGCCTCCTCCGAAAGGAAGGGCGCCCAGCGGACTCCCCCTCGGCATATCGACCCATCGTTTTACTCGATGAGGTCGGTAAGATGTTCGAGGGGATTGTCGCCGGCCGGCTCAACGGCCACTTGTTGGAGGTGGGGCCGAACCTGTCGGACGCCCAATTCGGTTTCCGAAGGGGGCGTTCGACAGTTGACGCACTGGCCCGCCTACAACAGCAGGTCAGAGAGGCCGTGGAGGCAAGGGACGGAGTTTTGGCTGTGTCGTTTGACATCTCAAACGCCTTCAACTCTGTCCCCCACCCCACGATCCTAGAGGCGCTCCGCTACCATGGAGTGCCTCTCTACTTGCGGAGCCTTCTGGCCAGCTACTTGGAGGACCGTGCGGTCCTCCTTGTAGACAAAGCGGGCCAGCTTCGACGGTACAGTGCGGAGTCCGGTGTTCCGCAGGGGTCAGTCCTAGGACCACTCCTGTGGAACATCGGGTTCGACTGGCTCCTGCGGGGAGCTCTCCTCCGTGGCACGAGTGTCATCTGCTACGCGGATGACACTCTTCTCACTGCCCGGGGGAGGAGCTTTAGAGAGGCAGCGAGCCTGGCCTCGGCTGGCGGATCCTTGGTCGCAGGAAGGATCCGCCGGCTTGGATTGGAGGTGGCGCTGCACAAGACCGAGGCCGTATTTTTCCACGGGCCTCGGCAGCGCATCCCCGGTGACGCCCACATTATGGTGGAGGGCGTCAGGGTCGAAGTGAAGGCCCAGATGAAATATCTGGGCCTAGTGCTGGACAGCAGGTGGCGCTTCGGCCCGCATTTCAGCGGGCTGTCGAAGCGCCTTCTTAAGGTTGCGGGAGCGCTTTCTTGGCTCCTCCCAAATTTGGGCGGGCCAAAAGCGCGATGCCGGCAGCTATATGCCGGCATCTTGAAGAGCATGGCCCTTTACGGGGCCCCTATCTGGGCGGACTCCCTTCAAAGAAGGGAGAACGCCGCCGCACTTCGGAGCCCCCAAAGGGCCATCGCGCAGCGGGTCGCAAGAGCCTACCACTCGGTAGGCTTTGCAGCGGCCTGCGCTCTGGCGGGCACCCCTCCTTGGGAACTCGAGGCGTGGGTGCTCGCCAGAGTATATGAGTGGACAGCGAGGCGTAGGGCGCTCGGAGAGCGCCCCGCCTCGGAGGAGCGGGAGGGTGTCCGGCGGGAGGCGAAGGATGCCATCGTCCAGCACTGGAAGGTGGACCTCGCCTCCGCCGCGTTTGGCCGCCGAACGTTGGAGGCGCTCGGGCCAGTCCTGCTGGAATGGCTCGAACGGCCTCACGGCTTTTTGACGTTCCGTCTGGTGCAGGTGCTATCCGGGCATGGATGCTTTGGGTCGTACCTGCACCGGATCGGAAAGGAGGGTGCCCCGTCCTGCCACCATTGTGGCGCGGCGGAAGACACGGCACAGCACACCCTTGAGGTGTGCCCGTCGTGGGCCGAGCCGCGCCGCAACTTGGTGGCGGTAGTTGGGCCAGACCTGTCGCTCCCCAGTGTGGTGAACTCCATGCTAAGGGACGCGACAGGCTGGGCGGCGGTCGCCTCCTTCTGTGAGGTCGTAATGTCCCAGAAGGAGGCAGCAGAGCGCGCGCGGGAGGCTGACCCTCAGGCGCCGCTCTGCAGGCGGAGGAGGGGTAGGAGAAGACGTCTTCCCTCCCCTCAAGGTGGTGAATAGCGGGAGATAGGCGTGGAGGCGCCATCTCTCGCATTGCACTATTCGCCACCTCCGTCGAGCGGGAACGACCGAGCACTCGCGGTCGTTCCCGGGCCCCCCCCTCCAGGGGGGGCGTGCAGGCCCCGCTGTCAAGGCGGGCGGTCGTCGGCGGGGAACTGGACGAAAAGGCTCTGCCAGTTTCCCAGTTCCCCTCCATGGTGACGACGCGGGAGTGCCGCTGGGTCGTTTAGTGGGTATACCGGCCCTCACAGGCCGGGGAGTCCCACATATCCCCCCCATCCTCCAATGGGGGGGAATGCGTAACGCATTTTTCCCAGCGAAAAAAAAAAAAAAAAAAAAAAAAAAAAAAAAAAAAAAAAAAAAAAAAAAAAAAAAAAAAAAAGGTTAGGTTAGGTTAGGTTAGGTTGGGGTGCTAGGTCGGGTAACCTCCACGTGGTGCGCCCTGGAAACACCATGGAATTTCTTTCATGGTGGCTAATAACCCGACAAACGGCGCGCACGTTCCAATGATCCTCAAGGCTATACCGCAGGGTCACCCATACGGAAAGGCTTGGGGGGAGGACAAAGTGCAGCGCGGCGGCTTCTCCACGTGTCTCTATGGTAGCATAGAGCACAGTGGATGAAGCGTGGGACGTGCCCGGCGTGCACTTACACTGCCACCGGGCAGGCATTGGGAGATTTTATCTTCCATGCCAGCGTCACAGATCGGAACCCCGATAATCGTTGCGGTCATGTCTCGTAACGAGAGTTGGGACCGAGGGCCTTGGCTTAATTGTCCGGGCCGCGAGGAGTAAACCTCTATAAAATAATCCCGAAGGACAAGCGGAGAGGCAGCGTGAACTCCATTCTCTACGGAGGATGGCTGACCGGGAAAGTCAGTCGTTACTGCCTCTAGGCGATGTGCCTTGGTAAGGTCCACCTTACCCTTCCTGGACACACGAGGGCTCTGTTCAGGTCGTACGTTAGTACCCCGGTACTCGTGGGATTTATATGGATCTTTCAACTAAAACCCAAAAGGAGGGTGGCCGCCTGGAATGCCACAAAGAAGGAGAAGCTGCTGAGGCGGCGGAGGCGTCAATGGCGCCGAGTTTAAGTGCAGGTGGCCCTAGTCGAAAAGACAGGGCGAAAAACCAGCCAAGAGGCCCGACAGGGCGATTTTTAAAGATGGAACCCCGTGCTGTCATCCCTGAAGTCCCTATGGGTGGGAATAAGGTGACGGCAGTTATGGGAGTTGCTGTCTCAAATATTGAGACGCTGGACGTGGAGTCTGTGGTTGACTCCAGGTCTTCGGAGATGGACGCATGCGCGGACCAGCAAGCGCCGTCAATGGAGACCGGCGGAATGAGCGTTGCAGAGATGCTGCAAAAAGGGGAGGTGAGATGTCCCGAGATGGACTTTAAAGGGCTGTCCAGTGACGAGGAACTTGTCCCAAGGTCCAAGTTCTTCAAGTCACCCGTCCAACAGCCCTGCGGGTCGGAGTCTTCGGACTCAGAGGCGAGCTTCATGACGGTGGCCTCTGGGAGGTCGTCACCCTGGCTGAAGCGCCGGAGGAGATCTGACGATGAGGGCGCTGAGAGCGATGATGTGCCGGCGTCCAAAGTGACCCTCATCCGGCGTGGACGAGGTCGTCCGCCAATCACTGGGCACTGTGTCGGCCTTGGTAAAGCCAGGGCCCACTACAAGGCGGCCATGGCCGAAGAGGACCTTCGGCGGCAGGCTGAAGAGGAGGAAGCTAGGCAGAGGAGGGCGGCAGCCGCTGCCTACCGAAAGTCCCTGAGCGCATCAGCGGCCAGGCCAGTTGAGGGTCTAAATACGTCGGATCTGGAGGGGAGTGTTAAGGAGTCTTTGCAGACTGTCCTTAGGGTTGCCAAGACCTCTGGCAACCTAAAAGGGACGTTTGTGAAGCTCCTTAACGATGCGGCGGAAAGCATAAAGGCTTCCGTCGCAGAGATAAGGTCTCGCACAGTGCCGGAAGAGGTCATCCGCCTGGAAACGGCAAATGCGAGACTGGCGAGCGAACTGCGGGAGCTGCGGGAGGAGATGGCAAAACTGCGAGCCACTCGGATGCCTCCTGCTCCAGCCCCCACCCCCCCATCTCGGGAGCCAGCCCTTGATGAGGTGTTGCGGACGGTCATGGTGCAGGTGGGCACTATGATCAACGCCCGCTTCGAGGGCCTGGAGGAACGGCTGCTCCCTGAGAGGCGAAACAGGCCTCCGCTTGCTGCCGATAAACGCAGGGAAGAGGGTGCTGCGGAGGGTCGCCCCGCACCTACCCCGGCTCCTCGGGTCCCAGCCCCTGAGCCGAAGCCCAGGAAGGGCAAAGGCAAAGGAAAAGGGGCCCAAAAGGAGAAAGCCGCAGCTCCTGAAGCTGCGCGAGATGATCGCTCGGAGGATCCGCCAGCTCCCACGCCACCAGCTCCACCTCAACCCTGGACTGAAGTCGTGAGGCGGGGAGCAAGGCGAAAGGAGCGTCAAGCACGACCGGCGCAGGAGCGGATGGCCTCGCCCGAGAGGCCTCAAGCCGCGAAGCCGCCTCCAAATGCGCGGCCTAGAGCCGCAAAGCAAGGAGCCGGGAAGAAGAAGAAGCCCAAACTCCGCCCACGTCGCACAGCAGCCGTGGTTATCACGTTGCTGCCAGAGGCGGAGGCAAAGGGCATCACCTATTCAAAGGTGCTGGCGGAGGCCAAAGGCCGCATTGACTTGGGGGCCCTCGGAGTGCCACCTTTAAAAATGAGGACGGCGGTGACCGGGGGCCGTATCCTCGAGGTTTCTGGCGCCGAAAAAGCCGAGAAGGCGGATTCCTTAGCGGCCAAGCTCCGCGAGGTTTTCCAGGAGGAGACGGACATACGGGTGTCAAGGCCAACTGTCACCACGGATTTACGCGTGAGCGGCCTTGACGACTCGGTCTCCCCCGAGGAATTAGTGGAAAGTTTGGCCAAGGCCGGAGGATGCAGTCCAGCGGAGGTGAAGGTCGGCGTCCTAAGGACGGGCGCGGCTGGTATGGGCACCACCGTTGTTCGGTGCCCTATGACGGTTGCCAAAAAGGTTGGTGACAGGGTCTTGGTGGGCTGGGTATCAGCGCGGGTCGAAAGGTTGGAAGCCAGACCCCTCCGCTGCTACAAGTGCCTTGCATTGGGCCACGTTAAGGTCCAATGCAAGTCCGAGGAAGACCGCAGCGATGAATGCTATCGCTGCGGTAAGAAGGCCCACAAGGCCAGCGAATGCTCCGCCGCCCCGCACTGCACTCTCTGTGCAGCAGCGGGAAAATCGGCAGATCACCTCTCCGGGGGCAAGGCTTGTGCCAAGCCCCCGTCCAAGTCAGGGGCGAGGAGGAAAAAAGCTGCGACTGAGGCCAAGGCCAAGTCGCAGCCGGATCGCCCCGAAACGGAGCAGGCGGCACACATGGAGGAAAGTTAGTATGGCCCTAACTTTCCTCCAGGCGAATATTAACCGCTCTGCCAGAGCTCAGGATGTTTTTCTCCAGAGTCTGGCAGAGCGGTCAATACAAGTAGCGGTGGTTGCCGAGCCGTATCGGATCCCGCCCAGAAATGACTGGGTGGGGGATCTTGACAGCTTGGTGGCAATTACCACGCAGTCGCCGGCCCGGTCCCCGCCCCTCGAGACAGTGGTAAGGGGAAGAGGGTTTGTGGCTGCGCGGATTGACGAGATGGTAGTCGTGGGGGTTTACTTCTCCCCCAACAGGGTCCTCGCCGAGTTTGAGGTTCTCCTCGGTGAGTTAGCGACCCTGGTCGGCCAAAGCCGACCCCGACCTGTCATCGTCCTCGGGGACCTCAACGCCAAGTCAACGGCGTGGGGGTCTCTGGGAACGAATGCAAGAGGGGAGGCTGTTGATGAGTGGCTGGTGGAGACAGGATTGTGTGTCCTCAACCAGGGGTCCACGAACACGTGCGTGCGGCGATTGGGTGGGTCGGTGATCGACGTTACCTTCGCCACCCCCGAGCTTGCAGTACGTGTTCGCGATTGGGAGGTGCTAGTGAACGAGGAGACGCTGTCCGATCATCGCTATATTCGGTTCAGCGTCTCCTCGTCTGTGGTGGACCCGCTAGCACGAGTGCCACCCACAGATGGTCCACGGTGGGCCCTCCGCAGGCTGGACGTAGGGCTGCTGCAAGAGGCAGCCATTGTCCAGGCGTGGAACGCCTCTCCCTCGGAGCCAGTAGACCTGGACGAGGAGGCCAGAGCTCTTTGCGAAGCTATGACGCAAGTCTGCGATGCTGCCATGCCGCGTGCGAGAGCACAACGGCCCAACCGCCAGGTCTACTGGTGGTCCGAGGAGATTGCTGGGCTCCGCCGCCAGTGTGTGGAGAAGCGCCGCTGCTATCAGCACTACCGGAGGAGGAGGCGCCAGGTGACGGCCGAGATGGACGCCCTTTATGCGGCCTACAGAGAGGCATCGAAGGCCCTCCGCGTTGCTATAGGCAACGCCAAGGCGGACGCCTGGCAGCAGTTGCTCGAGACGCTGGAGCGGGACCCGTGGGGGCGGCCATACAAGTGGGCGAGGCAGAAGCTTCAGCCCTGGGCTCCCCCCACTACCACCACCCTGCAGCTGCCGGTTCTCCGACGGGTGGTTGAGGGGCTGTTCCCCGGTAGTCCGGGGACTGAGTTCGTCCCTCCCCCCATGGTGGCGCCTCTGATGGCGGCACGTGAAGAGGCGGAAGAGGACGTGCCTGAAACCTCCCAGGGAGAGCTAGGCGTAGCCGTCCTCAGGATGAAGGCCAAAAACACGGCTCCGGGACCTGATGGCATTCCCGGCCGTGCGTGGGCCCTCGCCCAGGATGCGTTGGAACCCCGCATGAGGTCCCTCTTCAGCCGCTGCATGCGAGAGGGGAGGTTCCCTGTGAGGTGGAAGGGAGGACGGCTTGTCCTCCTGCGGAAAGTGGGGCGCCCAGCGGACGAGCCGTCGGGGTACCGCCCCATAGTGCTGCTTGACGAGGCTGGCAAGCTCTTAGAGCGTATCGTCGCAGCCCGCCTTGTCAGGCATCTCGAGGTGGTTGGCCCAGATCTGGCTGAAACCCAGTTTGGTTTCCGGAGAGGTCGCTCGACAGTGGATGCAATATCCCACGTTCGCGATCTCTCCGAGAACGCGTGCTCCGGAGGCGGGGTATTGTTGGCGGTGTCGTTAGACATCGCCAACGCCTTTAACAGCCTGCCATGGAGCACCATCTTGGTGGCGCTAGGGTACCACAGGGTACCCCAGTACCTTCAGCGCCTCATACGGGACTACCTCTCTGATAGAGAGGTAGTCTACCCGACGAAGGAGGGGGAAGGCCGTAGCCCCATGACGCGCGGCGTTCCACAGGGGTCCGTTCTAGGCCCCCTCTTGTGGAACGTCGGGTATGATTGGGTGTTAAGGGGGGCTAACCTGGTTGGCGTCGACGTCGTTTGTTACGCCGACGACACCCTGGTTACCGCCCGGGGACGGACGTTTAGAGAAGCGTCCGTCTTGGCTACTGCCGGCGTTGCGGCGGTGGTGGCCAGGATCCGGCGGCTGGGTCTGGATGTGGCGCTCCATAAATCCGAGGCCATCTGTTTTCATGGCCCTCGGCGGGCGCCACCTGCCGGATCAAACATTGTTGTGGGGGGAACCACCATTGCAGTCGGGTCGACGCTGAAATATCTCGGCGTCGTACTTGACAGCAGGTGGCGGTTTGGGCCGCACCTCGAACGGCTGACCCCAAGACTCGTGGGGACAGCGGCTGCGTTGAGTCGCCTCCTCCCAAACCTCGGAGGAGCAGGAGGGAGCTGCCGCCGCCTCTATATGGCGGTGGTACGCTCAATGGCTCTCTATGGAGCTCCTGTCTGGGCGGGATCCCTCAACGCTAGGGAGACCGCCCTGTTGCACAGAGCCCAAAGGGTCATGGCGGTAAGAGTGTGCAGGGGCTACCGCACGCTCTCCCACGAGGTGGCCTGCGTCCTCGCTGGGTCCCTCCCGTGGGACTTAGAGGCCGACGTGCTGTCCTCGGTATTTTGGTGCAGAGCACAAGCACGAGTGGAGGACCTTCGGCCTGCTCCGCGAGAGGTCGACCAGTGGAGGGCGGACGCCAGGGAAGTTGCCCTGGAGTCCTGGAGTAGGCGGCTAGCCTTGGACCTGCGAAGAGGTTCCGGGGCTAGCCGATTTCTTGAGGCGGTCCGGCCCGTACTAGGGCAATGGATACACCGGCGGCACGGGGCGCTGACCTTCCGCCTAACACAGATCCTCTCGGGGCATGGATGCCTCGGGAGGTATCTCTGTAACGTGGCTCGGAGGGAGGCGACCCCACAGTGCCATCAGTGCGGCTGCGCGGAGGAAACCGCGCAGCACGTACTGGAGGCGTGCCCGGGAGCGGCACAGCCGCGGCTCGAGTTGGCTGCGGTCATTGGGGCGGACTTCTCGTTACCGACCATCCTTGCTCGGATGGTCGACGACGAACGCTCCTGGGAAGCAATGGTCTCCTTCTGCGAGGTCGTGATGTCGCAGAGGGAGGCCGAAGAGCGCGAGAGAGAGATTGATCCCCTCTCTCTCCCGCTCCGGAGAGTGCGGCCACGGAGGCGAGCCCATCGGGCCCGCACTCCATCGCCGCTCGGAGGCCCTGGAGCGATGGATGCGGGGGCACCTGTCGCTCCTCACCCAGCGTGAGAAAGGCCTCCAATGACAGACGACGTGCCGTGTGTTCCGGCACGTCGCACTTAAGCCGTATAGGGGGAGGGTTCGTCCCTCTCCCGAGTTGTGTCTGCCCTACCTAGAGAGGGCGGACGTCGGCAGAACGGGGACCGGAGTATATTAAACTGGTCCCGGGCCCCGTTTGCAGTCCGAGGTCGATGGAACACCGTGGGGGTTTTAGTCGGTAGTGGCGTCACAGTTAATGTGACGTCGAGCCCGACATAACCCGTCCGCTCCCCCAGCGGCGGGTATGCGTAAATGCATTTCCCCCACGCAAAAAAAAAAAAAAAAAAAAAAAAAAAAAAAAAAAAAGGTTAGGTTAGGTTAGGTTAGGTTAGGTTAGGTTAGGTTGGGGTGCTAGGTCGGGTAACCTCCACGTGGTGCACCCTGGTAACACCATGGAACTTCTTTCATGGTGGCCAATAACTCGACAAGCGGCGCGTCCGTTCCAATGATCCCCGAGGCTATACCGCAGGGCTACCCATACGGAAAGGCTTGGGGGGAGGAGAAAGCGCATCTCGGCGGGGCCCAGCTTGGGCCTGTCAGGCGGGAAAGGTGCGTCCTTTTCAGGGCGTGCCAGTAAGGGATTTATCCCTTACGTGTGGTGTGAGACTGGTTGGGCAATACTAACCATATTGTCCAGTCCGTCGGAGAGGCTTGCCACCTCTCCATCCGGTACCCAGCTTTTGCGTCAACGACCCCTTTACTTTGGCCTAAAGGGGTACGTCGCATAAGCATGGACCGAAGGGGCGTTGCCTTAATTGGCCGGGCCCAGAGGAAGGAAAACCTTGATACAAAAACCCGTGAGAAAACACGTTAAAACCTGCGGATACCAGGGGACCTCCGCAGTATATACCCTTCCCCGGCCACAGGGGGCACTGGTCGGGGCACTTCGGTGGTGACCTCATATTTCCCCCACACTCGTGGGAACAATTATGAAAAAACAAATCCTTAACAAAAAAGATGATGGATGCCGTTATGGCGACGAAGAAGAGGAGAAGATGGGTGCTTGTGCACTTAGTGGCGCCGATGAGGCGGAGGTGGATGTCGACTCATGGTCCGACACCCAGTCTGTTGTTAGCGTGGCGTCCGCTAACTCAAGAGAGTGCAGGGTTTCGATAGAGGCCCTCCCAGAAAAATTCTGGATGAAGAAAACGGTGCGCAATAAACGACTCCATCGCGAGATCGGCGATTGCGAGTCCGAGTCGGCCTCAGGTGACGAGGTGGTCCCGGTCGACTCGAAGGCCAGACGCACGGCCACAAGAGGCAGGGGTCGTCCTCCAACAACTGGAGCATATGTTGGTCTTGCGAAGGCGCAAGCGCATCTCAACGCCCTGAGACGGGATGCGGAGCGAGAGCAGGCTCAGCGGCAGGCTGAAGAAGAGGTATCCTCCAAAGTGGCTCATTTTAAAACCACAAGAAAGGTGAACCCACCGGAGCCGGTGGAGAGCAGTGGGCTTGCATCTGACATGGTGAAGCAGGTCGATGATGCAGCCGAAATAATATTGACGGTCGCAACTAAGTCGCAGAACCTTAAAGGGACCTTTATGAAGGCTTTAAAGGATTCGACGGCTTCAATTAAGGCAGCGGTAGAAGCATTGGCTGCTACCACAGCTTCAGAGGAAACAGCCAAGCTGCAGGCTGACAATGCTAGCTTGCGAGCTGAAGTGTTGCAGCTTCGCAAGGAAATGAAGGAGCTACGAGCCATGCTTGTAAGGGATCCAGAGGAACTGCCTTCCGTGAGTGTGAATCGTCCCGATGCAGGGACAAGTCAACCGACACCTCGCGGAGGCAACAACTATGAGGAAATGGCGCGTGCAATCATGGAGCAAGTAGGCAACATGATGAATGCGCGATTTGAAGGAATGGAGGAAAGGTTGCTTCCTGAAAAGCGATTACGCCCACCTCTAGCTGCGGATAAGCGTGCAGCTGCACCGCCGCATCAAGAAAAAGCGAAAGAGGCAGAGCATCAGCCTCCGCCTCCCCAGACAGGGGCTAAGAAGACGAGCAAGAAGGGAAGTTCTGCTACAGCAGCAGACCAGACCCAAGGTGCCCAGAGGAAACAGCCTCAAGAGGTACCAACACCCGAGGTTGCAAACGATGGTTGGACTACTGTGACCAAACGTGGCAAAAAAGCCAAGAAGGGGGTTCCACAAGCCCAAGGCACAAAGCCTAAACCAACTGGTAAGGCTAAGGCTAAAGCTGAACGTCGGCCTACTGCGGCTAAACTACGTCCTCCGAAGACCGCAGCTGTAGTCATTACGCTGCAGCCGGGAGCCGAGGAGAAGGGCGTGACTTACGCCAATGTGATAAAAGAGGCCAAGACGAAGATAGATCTTGCCAGTTGCGGTATAGCAAGCCTACGGTTCCGCCAAGCCGCTACTGGTGCCCGTATTCTAGAGGTAGTAGAGGGTGAGTCCAGTGCAGAAAAAGCGGATACATTTGCACAGAAACTTAGAGAAGTCCTGGGCGAGGAGACTGCACGTGTCTCCAGGCCCATTAAGTGTGCTGACTTCCGGATTCTGGGTCTAGACGATTCAGTGTCCAAAGAAGACCTCGTGTCTGCTATAGCGCAGCAAGGAGGCTGCCCAGAGGAGCAAATTAAAGTAGGTCACATTAAAAGTACCTATCAAGGTACTGGAGTTGCTCTGGTAAGCTGCCCAGTGGCGGCTGCCAAAAAATTAGGAGGGGTAGGCCGACTGCTCGTTGGCTGGGTGTCAGCTCGAGTGGAACTGATTCAGCCCAGACCTCTGCGATGCTATCGGTGCCATTACGTTGGCCATGTCCGCGCTCAGTGCGTAGCAGAGGTTGATCGTAGCGAAGAGTGCTACCGTTGTGGCCGAGCCGGTCACAAATCGTCGGACTGTTCTGCGCCGCCAAAGTGCTCACTTTGTGCGGCAGCCAAGAAGCCATCAGCTCATCTTCTGGGTAGCAAGACGTGTGCCCCTCCTAAGCTTGGAAAAGGCAAGGCAACGCCAGATGCAGAGAAGACAGCTTCAAGCTGTCCCCCATCACAGTCTGGGGGTGAGAGGGTGCATATGGAAACCTCATAGTTATGGCCCTACGTTTTCTGCAGGCGAATCTCAACCACTCCGCCAGAGCTCAGGATCTCATGATCCAGAGCATGGCGGAGTGGTTGATTGATATAGCGGTAATATCCGAACCTTACTTTGTCCCCCCAAGAGACAATTGGGTAGGGGATAATGAAGGTTTGGCTGCAATAATCGTGCGAGGAGCTACCGTTGAAAAGGTAGTGAAGGGTCGGGGATGCGTAGCGGCTCAAGTGAATGGAGTGATGGTGATTGCGACGTACTTCTCGCCAAATAGAACCCTCACTGAATTCGAGAGCTTTCTCGTTGAGGTTGGGACCCTAGTAGGACAGAGTCACCCGCATCCAGTGCTCGTTGTCGGAGACCTTAACGCAAAATCTGCAGCGTGGGGGTCTCCTGTCACTGATGCGCGAGGAGACGCATTGGAAGAGTGGGCCCTTACTTCTGGTCTTGTTCTTCTAAATCGTGGATCAACACCTACATGCGTGAGGCAGCAGGGCGAGTCCATAGTGGACGTCACCTTTGCCAGTGAGAATTTAGTCAGACGTGTGCATGGTTGGGAGGTCTTAGGAGATGTGGAGACCCTATCGGATCATAGGTATATCCGTTTTGAGGTTTCTCATCTACCAATAACACCGTATAGACCCCACGCATCCAACCATAGCGGGAACAGTCCTCGCTGGGCTCTCAAGCGCCTTGACCGGGACGTGTTAGAGGAAGCGGCTCTGGTTAAAGCCTGGATATCGCAACCAAGTGCAGTAGCAGAGCTCCAAGTTGTTGCTGAAGCAGAATGGTTCCAAGAGTCCATGACGCACATTTGTGATGCAGCGATGCCCAGAGCCAGACCGCCATCAGACAAGCGTCAAGTTTATTGGTGGTCAACAGAACTGGCCAATATGCGTGTAACCTGCGTGGCGGCAAGACGGCAATACACGAGACAGCGTAGGAGAAGACGTCGCGATGAACAGCTGGAAGATCAGCTATATGGCCTGTATAGGGATGCCAAAGCAGCCTTCCAGCTGGCCATCGCACAGGCAAAAACGATTGCCCGGGACGAATTGCTGGAGACCCTAAACCAGGACCCATGGGGGCGACCCTACAGGATGGTGAGGGGAAAACTCCGCCCGTGGACTCCACCTCTGACTCAAAGTCTTGAGCCACAACTCTTGGGGGAGGTGATCGCAACTCTTTTCCCAAGCGTTGAAGAGCACGCGCCACCAAACATGGCTCCACCTGATGAGGAGATTACTGAAGGTGCGGAGGTGCCGGAAGTAAATGAGGTCGAACTGAGAATGGCAGTTAAGAGACTGGGTGCTAAAAACACGGCTCCTGGCCCTGACGGCATTCCTGGTAAAGCATGGGTGTTGGCCCTGAAGGTCTTGGGGCCCCGGCTCCAAGGTCTTTTTAGTGCTTGTTTGGAACAGGGTGTGTTCCCTGCACAGTGGAAGACTGGCCGTCTGGTGCTATTGAAAAAAGATGGTCGCCCAGTGGAATCACCTTCAGCTTACCGCCCTATCGTTCTTCTTGATGAGGTGGGTAAGCTGTTTGAGCGAGTAATTGCGACTCGTCTAATCGGTCACTTGAGTCGTGTCGGACCGGATCTGGATGATAATCAGTTCGGGTTTCGCACAGGGCTTTCTACAGTGGGTGCGATTTTACGAGTCAAAACGATCGCAGAGGAAGCAGTATCTAGGGGCGGAGTTGTCTTGGCGGTGTCTCTGGACATCGCAAATGCCTTTAACACTCTACCCTGGAGCTGTATAAATGAAGCCTTGAGGTATCACCAAGTACCCTGCTACATTCGTAGCATTATCGGAGACTACCTTAAAGACCGATTCGTGTCATTTCAAGGGCGAGACGGATGGAGCCAGCATAGAATGTCGTGCGGTGTTCCACAGGGATCGGTCCTTGGGCCGCTCCTGTGGAACATCGGCTATGACTGGGTTCTACGGGGTGCCACTCTCTGGGGCATTCATGTCACGTGCTATGCAGACGATACTCTGGTCACGGCAAGAGGCAAGTCGTACAGAGAAGCTGCGCTTCTTGCCACGGCTGGCGTAGCACAGGTGGTTAGTAGGATAAGACGTCTGGGGCTAGAGGTCGCGTTGTCGAAATCCGAAGCTCTATGCTTTCATGGTCCGAGAAACAAGCCCCCAGCTGAATCTCATATCGTGGTTAGTGGTGTTCGCATCGGTGTCAAGTCGACGATGAAGTACCTAGGACTTGTCCTTGATAGCCGATGGAACTTTAACGCCCATTTTGCGAGTCTTGTCCCTAAGCTCATGGGAACAGCGGCTGCACTCGGAGGAATACTGCCTAACCTAAAGGGTGCTAGGGTCAGTTGTCGGAAACTGTACATGGGAGTGGTCCGGTCAATGGCCATGTATGGAGCTCCTGTGTGGGCCGAAACACTTAATAGCACAAACATCGCCCTACTGCGAAAACCGCAGAGAGTGATTGCTATTAGAGTGATACGGGGATACCGCACAGTGTCCTTCGAGGTGGCGTGTGCTCTGGCAGGATCACTGCCATGGGACCTCGAAGCGAGGGGCCTCGCGTCGATTTACTATTGGCGGGAACAGCAGATCGCGCAGGGCCAAAGGCCAGCGCTAAGAGAGGTGGAGCAACAGAGGAGCATAATCCACGATCTCCTTGTGCAAGAGTGGATCAGGCGGCTGGCGCAACCAACTGCTGGCCTGAGAACCATCGAGGCAATTCACCCGGTGTTTGGGGAGTGGCTCAACAGAGAACATGGCTCCCTAACCTTCCGAATGACACAGGTACTAACGGGGCACGGCTGCTTTGCAAAGTACCTGTGTCGGATTGGTAGGGAGCCTTATGAGGGGTGTCACCACTGCTCATGCAATATGGACACAGCATTGCACACGCTTGCCGAGTGCCCAGCTTGGGCGGTCCCTCGGCAAGACCTTGTGCAAAGAATAGGTAATGACCTATCGCTCCCGGCCTTTGTTAAGGCAATAGTCGAGAGCGATACAAATTGGAAAGCTGGCGTAACCTTCTGCGAAGAAGTCCTCTCGCAGAAGGAAGCTGCGGAAAGGGAAAGAGAAATCTCTTCGCTGAACCCAATCCGCAGCAGGAGAGCAGGGCGTCGGCGGAGAACCCTCCACCCATTACGACCCCCAGAAAATAGGCCAGGCGGCGGCACCGGGGGGTGACCGTCGCCTACAATGCCTGGAGATGTCGCGCGCGGGTCCCGTGCGCATCTCGTAAGAGAAAAGAAGAACCACAAAAGAGGAGGCTCATAGCCATCGCCGCTGGGGCACATGGAGGAATGTGAACACGTGCCCAGAACCCCAGTTTTAAGGCGTCCAGAGGGACCCCGTTGGGTTTTAGTCAGTAGGAGTCTGACATAACTCTCTGGTTGCCCCCGCAACCGGAGAGTATCCATGATGGATTTCCCAACGTTAAAAAAAAAAAAAAAAAAAAAAAAAAAAAAAGGTTAGGTTAGGTTAGGTTAGGTTAGGTTAGGTTAGGTTAGGTTAGGTTAGGTTAGGTTAGGTTAGGTTAGGTTAGGTTAGGTTAGGTTGGGGTGCTAGGTCGGGTAACCTCCACGTGGTGCACCCTGGTAACACCATGGAACTTCTTTCATGGTGGCCAATAACTCGACAAGCGGCGCGTCCGTTCCAATGATCCCCGAGGCTATACCGCAGGGCTACCCATACGGAAAGGCTTGGGGGGAGGAGAAAGCGCATCTCGGCGGGGCCCAGCTTGGGCCTGTCAGGCGGGAAAGGTGCGCCCTTTTCAGGGCGTGCCAGTAAGGGGTTTTTACCCCTTACGTGTGGTGTAGGGCGGATTGGGCAGTACTAACCCTATTGTTCAGTCCGCCGGAGAGACTTGCCACCTCTCCATCCGGTACCCAGCTTTTGCGTCAACGACCCCTTTACTTTGGCCTAAAGGGGTACGTCGCATAAGCATGGACCGAAGGGGCGTTGCCTTAATTGGCCGTGCCCAGAGGAAGGAAAACCTTGATACAAAAACCCGTGAGAAAACACGTAAAAACCTGCGGATACCAGGGGACCTCCGCAGTATATACCCTTCCCCGGCCACAGGGGGCACTGGTCGGGGCACTTCGGTGGTGACCATTTATTTCCCCCATACTCGTGGGTCTAATTATGAATAATCAAATTAAAAACAAAAAAGTTGTTGAGTGCTGTTATGGCGATGAGGAAGAGGAGAAGGCTAGCGCTTATGCGCTTTGTGGTGCCGAAAAGGCTGCAGTAGAGGATGCGGATGTCGACTCTTGGTCAGACACTCAATCCATGATTAGCGTGGCGTCTGCTAAATCAAGGGATTGTAGGGTCGCCATAGAGCCGCTTCCAGCTAGATTTTGGATGAAGAGGACGACAGTGCGCAGCAAGCGACTGCATGGTGAATGTGAGTCCGAGTCGGCCTCAGGGGACGAGGTTGTCCCGGTTGACCCGAAGGCCAGACGCACGGCCATAAGAGGTAGAGGTCGTCCTCCAACGACTGGCGAATATGTGGGCCTTGCGAAAGCGCAAGCGCATCTCAACGCCCTTAGACGGGAATCGGATCGAGAGGATGCTCGGCAGAAAGCTGAAGAAGAGGTGGCTGCACAGATGGCTAGTCTTCAAGCCAAGCGCGCTGCTGCCCTGACAGCTCCCAAAAATGATAGTGGACTTGCCTCTGACCTGGTTAACCAGGTCTCGGAGGCATCGAAAATAATTGTGACGATTGCCACAAAATCCGGCAATCTTAGAGGTACTTTTACTAAAGCCTTGAAAGATGCGGCGTCATCAATTCAGGCGGCGGTAAACGAGCTTTACGAGAGCACAGTTTCGGACGAAACAGCTAAGCTGCAGGCTGAAAACGCCAGAATGCGAGGAGAGATGGCAGATCTCCGCAAGGAGCTGTCTGAGCTCAGGCATAACCTGATGCAAACCCAGGAGAGCATGGAGGATATGCCTTCGGCCAGCAATCGGCAGAAGGGTCGACCAGGTTCGACACCGCAGGCGAATAACAGCCAGACGGATGAGCTAGCGCGCTCTATCATGATGCAGGTGGGCAGCATGATTGACGCTCGCTTCGCGGGAATGGAAGAGAGGCTGCTTCCTGAAAAGCGGATCCGCCCTCCTTTGGCTGCGGACAGGCGCAGGGATGCTACCTCAGAGCAAGCCAAACCGCCTGAGGCAGAGCAAGCCTCCCAGCCCACAAAGGGCACAAAAAAAGCTACGACGAAGGGCAAAGCAGGTGTGCCTAAAGAAGTCCCAGTGGCTCCAAGGCAACCTCAAGATATACCTCCCGCTCCTGAGGGATCAAACGAGGGCTGGACCACAGTGACCAGAAAAGGCAAGAAAGCCAAAGCAGTGCCCAAAACAGCGGGCCCAGCTGCAAGCAGAGGAGCGGCTAAGCCCGCGACCCGTCCAACCCGTTCGGCAAAGGTGAAGCTACGCACTCCTCGGACTGCCGCAGTAGTCATCACTATGCAGCCAGGGGCTGAGGAGAAAGGTGTCACGTATGCCAAGCTTCTATCGGTAGCAAAGGAGAAGGTGGACCTCGACAGCTGCGGGATCCCCAGCTTGCGGTTCCGCAAGGCCGTTACTGGTGCTCGCATACTAGAGGTATCCACGGGAGACTCCAGTGCCGAAAAGGCAGACTCCCTAGCTGCCAAATTGAGGGAAGTCCTAGACGATGACTCGGTCAGAGTGTCAAGGCCAGAAAAATGTGCCGATTTTCGAGTTTCGGACCTTGATGACTCTTTGTCTCGTGAAGACATAGCTGCCGCTGTCGCATTGCGTGGGGGATGTACTGCCGAGGCGGTGAAAGTTAGCGAAATTAAGCTAACTTACCAAGGCACTGGGATGGCGATAGTGAGTTGCCCTGTGGCCGCAGCCAAGAAGATCGGAGACGAAGGCCGATTGAAAGTCGGCTGGGTATCAGCTCGAGTAGAAATGCTGAAATCTAGACCGCTGCGGTGCTATAGATGCCTTCAAAATGGGCATGCTCGCGCCCAATGCACGTCAGAGATCGACCGCAGTGAGGAATGCTACCGATGTGGCCAGCCTGGCCACAAGTCATCTGCGTGTTCGGCCACGCCCAAGTGTTCGATCTGCGCGGCGGCTAACAAGCCGTCGACGCATAAGTTAGGAAGTAAGGCGTGCACCGCTCCTAAATCAAAGAGAAGAAGAGCTCCAGTGGCTGAGAACATTTCAGCCTCTGCTAGCCGCCCCCCTAACAATCAAAGGGAGGCTACGAGGGAGCAAATGGAGACCAGTTAGTTATGGCTCTACGCTTCTTGCAGGCGAATCTCAACCACTCCGCCAGGGCTCAGGATCTTTTGATCCAGACCATGGCGGAGTGGTTGATCAACATCGCAGCGGTTGCCGAGCCCTACTTCATCCCCCCCAGCGTTAACTGGACCGGTGATGATGAGGGGCTCGTAGCCATAATAGGTCGAGGGGTCACCTTTAATAAGGTGGTAAAGGGTCGCGGGTGTGTGGCTGCCCTTATTGGCGGAGTGATGGTGGTGGCTACGTATTTTTCGCCCAACAGAGTCCTTGCTGAATTTGAGAGCTTTCTTGATGACGTGAGGTCCCTTCTGGGGCAAAGCCACCCCAATCAAGTTTTAGTGCTGGGAGACTTAAATGCCAAGTCAGTCGCTTGGGGCTGTCCCATTACTGATGCACGTGGCGAGGTCCTAGAGGAATGGGTGATAGCCACCGGGCTCGTGGTTCTCAATCAGGGCTCGGTGAATACTTGTGTCCGTCAACACGGCGGGTCCATTGTAGACGTGTCGTTCGCAAGCCCGAACTTAGCCCGAAGAGTAAGCGGCTGGGAGGTCATGGCGGAAGTAGAGACATTGTCGGACCACCGATATATCCGGTTCCATGTAACACCTCAGCCGCGTTCTCCGAGTAGACCTGCCCGATCAAATGCGGATCTAGTTAGCCCACGATGGGCGCTGAAACGACTCGATCGGGACTCATTAGAGGAGGCCGCTATCGTGCAGGCATGGGTAGTTACTCCAAATGCCCCTGTAGATATTGATGTGCAAGAGGAGGGAAATTGGTTCACAGAAGCTATGACGCACATTTGTGATGCGTCAATGCCTCGAGTAGGAATCCAGCCCCGTAAAGGTCAAGTCTATTGGTGGTCGACTGAAATTGGAGAGTTGCGTAAGTCCTGTGTTGCAGCCCGGCGTCAGTACACCAGGTGTCGCAGAAGGCGACGCCGTGACGAGGAACTAGAAGGGCAACTCTATAATTTGTATAGGGAAGCTAAGACCGCTTTGCAGTTGGCCATCATCCAAGCAAAAAGCGCAGCTCGAGATGAACTGTTGGAAAGCCTCAACCGAGATCCATGGGGGCGACCTTATCGGATGGTGAGAAACAAACTGCGTCCGTGGGCTCCACCACTGACGCAGAGCTTGGAACCTTCGTTCTTACAAACAGTGGTGTCATCTCTATTCCCAACTAGAGAAGAGCACGTACCACCAGCCATGGCTCCTGCTGAGGAGGAAATCGAGGTCGACGAGGAAGTAATTCCCAAAGTAGAGGAGGTCGAGTTGAGGATGGCGGTCCTGCGACTTAAAGCTAAAAACACAGCTCCAGGCCCGGATGGTGTTCCCGGGCGAGCATGGGTTTTAGCATTGGAGAACTTAGGGCCTCGTCTACGAAGTCTCTACGATGCTTGTCTGGCGCAGGGCCGCTTTCCATCACATTGGAAGTCGGGCCGGCTAGTTCTTCTGAAGAAGGATGGGCGACCTGCGGACTCGCCATCGGCTTTCCGGCCCATCGTTCTCTTGGATGAGGTAGCAAAGCTGTTTGAGCGCATTATTGCCGTTCGCCTCACAGGCCATATGAACTGCGTTGGTCCCGACCTTGCCGAAAACCAGTTTGGTTTTCGCAGAGGTCGATCAACAGTCAGCGCAATCATGCGAGTGAAGACAACGGCGGAGGAGGCAATCTCCCGGGGCGAAGTAGTCTTGGCGGTATCTCTTGACATCGCCAATGCGTTCAATACTTTGCCCTGGAGCTGCATACGGGAAGCACTTAAGTACCATCAGGTGCCTCGTTACCTCCGCCAAATAATTGCGGATTATTTAGACGAACGTTTTATAACGTATGAAGGACAAGGAGGATGGTCACAGCACCGAATGTCGTGCGGTGTTCCACAAGGCTCGGTCCTTGGACCTCTCTTGTGGAACATCGGTTACGACTGGGTGTTAAGAGGTGCAACTCTCTGGGGCGTAAATGTGACTTGTTACGCAGACGACACGCTCGTCACAGCGAGAGCCAAGTCACACCGAAAGGCAGCACTTCTTGCCACGGCAGGCGTTGCTCAGGTGGTGGGCCGAATCAGACGTCTGGGGCTTGAGGTGGCCCTACACAAGTCTGAAGCGCTCTACTTCCACGGGCCTAGGAATAAACCTCCAGTGGATTCCCATATTGTGATAGGTGGCGTTCGCATCGGTGTCGAGTCGACGATGAAGTACCTAGGACTCGTCCTCGACAGCCGATGGGACTTTAATGTCCATTTCAAGAGGCTCGTACCAAAACTGATAGGAACAGCAGCTGCTCTGGGAGGGCTGTTGCCAAATCTCAGGGGTGCAAAGGTTGGCTGCCGGAATCTATACACGGGCATCGTTCGCTCGATGGCTATGTACGGAGCTCCTGTGTGGGCTGAAACTCTTAGCAGCCGAAATATCGCCTTATTGCGAAGACCACAAAGAGTGATGGCGCTAAGAGTTATTCGGGGATACCGCACAGTCTCCTTCGAGGTGGCGTGCGCTCTGGCAGGGTCTATGCCATGGGACTTTGAAGCAAGGGGCCTCGCGTCAATACACTTTTGGCCGTAGCAGCATATCGCGCAGGGCCAAAGGCCAGCGCTAAGGGAGATAGAGCAACAAAGGGGAACAATCCACGATCTCCTTGTGCAAGAGTGGATCGGGCGGCTAGCGCAACCAACTGCTGGCCTAAGAACCATTGAGGCGATTTACCCGGTGTTTAAGGAGTGGCTCAGTAGAAACCATGGCTCTCTATCTTTCCGAATGACACAGGTATTAACGGGGCACGGCTGCTTCGCAAAATACCTGTGTCGGATTGGTAGAGAGCCAACTGAGGTGTGTCACCATTGCTCATGCAGCATAGACACAGCTTTGCACACGCTTGCCGAGTGCCCAGCTTGGGCGGTCCACCGGCAAGACCTCGTCCAAAGGATAGGAAATGACCTATCGCTCCCGGCCTTTGTTAAGGCAATAGTCGAGAGCGATACGAAATGGAAGGCTGGCGTAACCTTCTGCGAAGAAGTCCTCTCGCAGAAGGAAGCTGCGGAAAGGGAAAGAGAAATCTCTTCGCTCAACTCGATCCGCAGCAGGAGACCAGGGCGTCGGCGGAGAACCCTCCACCCATTACGACCCCCAGAAAATAGGCCAGGCGGCGGCACCGGGGGGTGACCGTCGCCTACAATGCCTGGAGACAAGAGAGGAGGCTCAAAGCCATCGCTGCTGGGGCACATGGATGAATGTGAACAATGTACCCAGAACCCCAGTTAAAGGCGTTCCGAAGGACCCCGTTGGGTTTTAGTCAGTAGGAGTCTGACATAACTCTCTGGTTGCCCCCGCAACCGGAGAGTATCCATGATGGATTTCCCAACGTTTAAAAAAAAAAAAAAAAAAAAAAAAAGGTTAGGTTAGGTTAGGTTAGGTTAGGTTAGGTTAGGTTAGGTTAGGTTAGGTTAGGTTAGGTTAGGTTAGGTTAGGTTAGGTTAGGTTAGGTTAGGTTAGGTTAGGTTAGGTTAGGTTAGGTTAGGTTAGGTTAGGTTAGGTTAGGTTAGGTTAGGTTAGGTTAGGTTAGGTTAGGTTAGGTTAGGTTAGGTTAGGTTAGGTTAGGTTAGGTTAGGTTAGGTTAGGTTAGGTTAGGTTAGGTTAGGTTAGGTTAGGTTAGGTTAGGTTAGGTTAGGTTAGGTTAGGTTAGGTTAGGTTAGGTTAGGTTAGGTTAGGTTAGGTTAGGTTAGGTTAGGTTAGGTTAGGTTAGGTTAGGTTAGGTTAGGTTAGGTTAGGTTAGGTTAGGTTAGGTTAGGTTAGGTTAGGTTAGGTTAGGTTAGGTTAGGTTAGGTTAGGTTAGGTTAGGTTAGGTTAGGTTAGGTTAGGTTAGGTTAGGTTAGGTTAGGTTAGGTTAGGTTAGGTTAGGTTAGGTTAGGTTAGGTTAGGTTAGGTTAGGTTAGGTTAGGTTAGGTTAGGTTAGGTTAGGTTAGGTTAGGTTAGGTTAGGTTAGGTTAGGTTAGGTTAGGTTAGGTTAGGTTAGGTTAGGTTAGGTTAGGTTAGGTTAGGTTAGGTTAGGTTAGGTTAGGTTTTTTTTTTTTTTTTTTTTTTTTTTTTTTTTCGATCCCTATGAGCTTAAGGCCCATACCTTTTTTTATGTAGTTTAATTTATTTATTTAGTCTATCTTTATTACTACGTCTATGCTCCATTTTTTTGGAGTACTCAATGTGAATTTGATTTTAGTTTAGATTACTGTTATTTGAAAATTTTTATGCTTGTGAACACGAATTTCATCTTAAAACTATACTTAATTACTATTATACTACTAACGTGCAACTTTTTTTTTTTTTTTTTTTTTTTTTTTTTTTTTTTTTTTTTTTTTTGTTTGGTTAATGTTCTTTTTTTTTTTTTTTTTTTTTTTTTGTTAGTCTTTTTATCTATTGTTACAATGTCCTATTCCTATGTTTACATTTTTGTTAATCTAGTTAGTTGCAGTTTCTTATTTCTACAGGTTAAATGTTACAACGTTGAAATGAAGGAAATTTAAAAATATTTCTATTATACGTCAGCTAGGTGCGTTTCAAAGTCAGTTAAATTGATTTTATTTAGATTAGTACGTAAAGTCAGAAAAGTCAAGTCAAGTTAAAAGTCAGTCAGTAGAGTTTGCACCGCCCCTTGATCTAGTGCTCCGGGTCCTCCGCGTCTTCAACCTCCAGCAACGCGTCCGCGACCTCAAGGTTCCTGCTTCTGATCGCCATGTTGATGTTATAGTCTTTGATTCTGCTTGCCGTGGCAGACAGGGCCCTTTGTATAAGCGCGGCCGTCGCGTCATCTTCGCGGCCGGCAGCGTAGTATACGCAGCTGCCCGTGTGTCTAGTGATCGCCACGACAGCGTGGGAGACACTGCTGTGTAGTTGTGTCTTCACCTTAGAACTCTTGACTATAACAACACTCTTGAAGGTCAGTCCTTGGGCCTCGTGGATGGTGTGGACCTGCGATCCTTCTGCTTTTCCGAACCCTTTGCCGATCAGGAGAGCCTTTTCAACCTGTGTGTGAACAAGATAGAGTGTGTTCGGTTGATTCGGCACTCCTGATTCGTCATAGGTCTCTAGCTTCAAGGATCGCACTCTAGTCACTGACGAGAAAATGCCGCTGTAAATTCCGTTTAGGGCATATGCAACGTGTGTGCATAGCAGCTCCTGCGTGATTTTTGTTGCTAGGTTTGGCCGGATGTACTTCATGACAAAGAGGTTGTCACGGTCTATGTAGGGAAGCTGGTTGTAATCACCGAGCAGTAGGACTTCTTTGGCTCCTGTTAGTTTGGCTGCCATCACTACTGCCCCAAAATGACTCATAAGGGCCTCGTCGATGATTACACGGTTGCAGATTCCGTCTCCCGTCCGGCCGTTTACCAGTAGCGAAGCCATGGTTCGCACTCTGGTGTTCACGGCCGTGCCCATCTTTGGGACCAGCTTTTCCCTCATATCCCGTAGCGCCTCTGTGGTGGCTGTTGTCACGAAGTCGGTGTCCGGTTTTATGTTGTTGATCACCCATGTGGTTTTTCCGCAACCTGGAACACCGTTTATCCAGGTTATCTGGAGTGTCGCTTGGTGTTCGGAGGTGCCGCTGGTGCCAATTCTCTCGGACAGGCTGGCTGCCTTATCCAAGATCCTTTTTTCCAGCATCACCTTCGTGCACTTTGCAACTACCACGATGGGATCACTTTGGGGAGTGTCGAAGAAAGGCTTGCCGGTTTCTCTGCTCTTTTCCTCGTTTAGAGGAACGAATCCATTCACCCTGCTGTATGCCGCCATGTACTGTCCTGCCATGGTTCCTCGCAGAACCTGGGACTTGTTGTTGTCGTACACAGCAGCATCTGACTCCTCGAGTTCTATCTCTAGTTGCCTCTCCTTGCCCTTGAGGTAGGTCTGCAGTATGTTCCTGCAGGTTTCCTCTTTGACAACGAGCGTGGCTCTTAGGATAGCTTTGTACTCGAGGAGTGCATTCGAGAGGTGGTCTTCGAGGGTGTTTGGTTCGATGAGCTCCGGTGCCACCACCAAGCCCTTCTCCGCCTCTGTCTTCGGCTTTTTTATGGGTCCCGCTTTTTTGTTTGATTTCTCAGGTCTGCTTGCCGGTCTTGCTACCTGGAGTAGGCTCGCTATTGTGTCGGACACAGCCTTTACCACGTCCCTCGGTTTTCTCTCACGCTTCTGCTCTTGGATTTCGGTTTTCTTCTCGGCGGTTTTTATTTGGAGGCGCGTTGATCCACTGAGGCCCTCCGGATTAACTATGGGGTGGCCCCAGCTGTCAATAGGGTGAGTTGCCGTTTCGAGGTCTGGCCGGTACGGTCTCAAGTGACTGAGATTTTGGCCTCTGTCCTCGTAGACAATCACCCTATGATTTTTTGAGGCTCTTATGACTCCCATGTAGTCCCGTGCCTCAGCTTTTTCATAGGCGACCACCATGGCGTCCACACTGATTTTCCTTGGCATCTCACTCCCCTCTTCCTCCCCCAACTTGGAGAGCAGCGAGCAGGCCTGGGCGAACTCCGTTGCATCGTCGCCCGTTACGAATAGTGCTATCACTTTGTTCCTTATTCGCACTATTCGGCATCGGTGGTCTGATGCGCTCACTTCAGTCAATGCCGCAAAAGCTTTCTGGCGCATTGTTGCTCTGAAGTTGCTTCCTTTCAGGAGGAGGGCTAGGCCAGGGGAGATGGTGACAGTGTTCCGTCTTCTTGCGTTGCAAAAGCAGATGCCAAGTTTCTCAGTGTCGTCGTCCATGAACGTTGCTACGCCTTTGATCGTTAATCCAGGTGTTCCCTTCTCCCCGTTCCCGAGCAGATGATATTGCATGGGGACAGGGCGGATTTGCGTGTTTGGTTGTGTCGAGGTACATGGTGTGGGCTGTGTTGAGGTGGATGGCGTGGGTTGATGTGGCGCCGCGGTTGTGGTAAGAGTGGAATTCCTCTTGGCTGCTGTGCAGATACACTTGTCAACGAATTTCAAGAAATGAGGTCTCTCGTCATCGTTGGCAAGGATCTGGCTGAGGATCGACTTCTCCAGCGTGATGTTGAGCTGGAATTCCAGTTCCATGCGGGCTATCGCAAAACGGGGGCATGCTAGGAGTATATGCCAGATTGACTCACTGGTGTCGGGATCGCACTCGCACCCGGGACTGGCCTTAAGCCTAAACCGGTGCAGGTACTCTCCCATGCCACCATGTCCTGTGAACGCTTGCACATGACGGGGGGTCAGTTTCGTTTTTCTCACGACGCGGTACGCATTGGCCGCGTCTGGGAAAAAGACTTTCGTAACTGACCCTGTGCTGGAGGTACAGTACCGGTCTTGCCATTTGCGTACTGTTTCCTCTCTGATCTTCTTCTTTGCGTAGGACACGGGGACTTCACAGTAGTCTGGGCTACCTGCATACTCCGACGCCGCCTGCTTTGCGAGCTCGTCTGCTCTCTCATTCCCGGCGGTTCCCACATGAGCCCTTAGCCAGAACAGTCGCACCTCTCTCCCTTCTGCCCTGATTTCCTTTATGCTAGCCTTGATTTTACTGGTCAGAGGGTGGGTTATCCTGGGGTTTCCTAACAGCTCGAGTGACGACCGTGAGTCACTGAGGATGTTGACTAGATCCTTGCTGCTGTTTCTAACCAGGTCTACCGCCTTGTGGAGCGCATATAGCTCTGATTGGAAGACGGTACAGGTTGGATCCAGGCTGTAGGTTGTGTAGGACTGCTCCCGTCCCTCTTCCCACCAAGTCAAGGCTGCTCCGACTTTTCCCTCTATCTTGCTGCCATCGGTGTAGATTTGTGGTCCAGCAAGTTTAAGGGCTTCTAGGGTTTCAGGGTTCATGTTTTCTAGGAGCTCGTACTCTATTTTTATCTGTTGGGAGGGGTATGGCAGACCGGCGACGTTTGGTTTTTGCTCCAGTCTCCTGCCGGGTGGGATGTAGTCTTTGGATATGCACTTCCTGGCGTGATAGAGACTGGATGCTTCTTTTATCCTTAGATCCAGAGGCAGAAGGCCAGCCAAGACCAGTGCTGATGTGGGTTAGGTTAGGTTAGGTTAGGTTAGGTTAGGTTAGGTTAGGTTAGGTTAGGTTAGGTTAGGTTAGGTTAGGTTAGGTTAGGTTAGGTTAGGTTAGGTTAGGTTAGGTTAGGTTAGGTTAGGTTAGGTTAGGTTAGGTTAGGTTAGGTTAGGTTAGGTTAGGTTAGGTTAGGTTAGGTTAGGTTAGGTTAGGTTAGGTTAGGTTAGGTTAGGTTAGGTTAGGTTAGGTTAGGTTAGGTTAGGTTAGGTTAGGTTAGGTTAGGTTAGGTTAGGTTAGGTTAGGTTAGGTTAGGTTAGGTTAGGTTAGGTTAGGTTAGGTTAGGTTAGGTTAGGTTAGGTTAGGTTAGGTTAGGTTAGGTTAGGTTAGGTTAGGTTAGGTTAGGTTAGGTTAGGTTAGGTTAGGTTAGGTTAGGTTAGGTTAGGTTAGGTTAGGTTAGGTTAGGTTAGGTTAGGTTAGGTTAGGTTAGGTTAGGTTAGGTTAGGTTAGGTTAGGTTAGGTTAGGTTAGGTTAGGTTAGGTTAGGTTAGGTTAGGTTAGGTTAGGTTAGGTTAGGTTAGGTTAGGTTAGGTTAGGTTAGGTTAGGTTAGGTTAGGTTAGGTTAGGTTAGGTTAGGTTAGGTTAGGTTAGGTTAGGTTAGGTTAGGTTAGGTTAGGTTAGGTTAGGTTAGGTTAGGTTAGGTTAGGTTAGGTTAGGTTAGGTTAGGTTAGGTTAGGTTAGGTTAGGTTAGGTTAGGTTAGGTTAGGTTAGGTTAGGTTAGGTTAGGTTAGGTTAGGTTAGGTTAGGTTAGGTTAGGTTAGGTTAGGTTAGGTTAGGTTAGGTTAGGTTAGGTTAGGTTAGGTTAGGTTAGGTTAGGTTAGGTTAGGTTAGGTTAGGTTAGGTTAGGTTAGGTTAGGTTAGGTTAGGTTAGGTTAGGTTAGGTTAGGTTAGGTTAGGTTAGGTTAGGTTAGGTTAGGTTAGGTTAGGTTAGGTTAGGTTAGGTTAGGTTAGGTTAGGTTAGGTTAGGTTAGGTTAGGTTAGGTTAGGTTAGGTTAGGTTAGGTTAGGTTAGGTTAGGTTAGGTTAGGTTAGGTTAGGTTAGGTTAGGTTAGGTTAGGTTAGGTTAGGTTAGGTTAGGTTAGGTTAGGTTAGGTTAGGTTAGGTTAGGTTAGGTTAGGTTAGGTTAGGTTAGGTTAGGTTAGGTTAGGTTAGGTTAGGTTAGGTTAGGTTAGGTTAGGTTAGGTTAGGTTAGGTTAGGTTAGGTTAGGTTAGGTTAGGTTAGGTTAGGTTAGGTTAGGTTAGGTTAGGTTAGGTTAGGTTAGGTTAGGTTAGGTTAGGTTAGGTTAGGTTAGGTTAGGTTAGGTTAGGTTAGGTTAGGTTAGGTTAGGTTAGGTTAGGTTAGGTTAGGTTAGGTTAGGTTAGGTTAGGTTAGGTTAGGTTAGGTTAGGTTAGGTTAGGTTAGGTTAGGTTAGGTTAGGTTAGGTTAGGTTAGGTTAGGTTAGGTTAGGTTAGGTTAGGTTAGGTTAGGTTAGGTTAGGTTAGGTTAGGTTAGGTTAGGTTAGGTTAGGTTAGGTTAGGTTAGGTTAGGTTAGGTTAGGTTAGGTTAGGTTAGGTTAGGTTAGGTTAGGTTAGGTTAGGTTAGGTTAGGTTAGGTTAGGTTAGGTTAGGTTAGGTTAGGTTAGGTTAGGTTAGGTTAGGTTAGGTTAGGTTAGGTTAGGTTAGGTTAGGTTAGGTTAGGTTAGGTTAGGTTAGGTTAGGTTAGGTTAGGTTAGGTTAGGTTAGGTTAGGTTAGGTTAGGTTAGGTTAGGTTAGGTTAGGTTAGGTTAGGTTAGGTTAGGTTAGGTTAGGTTAGGTTAGGTTAGGTTAGGTTAGGTTAGGTTAGGTTAGGTTAGGTTAGGTTAGGTTAGGTTAGGTTAGGTTAGGTTAGGTTAGGTTAGGTTAGGTTAGGTTAGGTTAGGTTAGGTTAGGTTAGGTTAGGTTAGGTTAGGTTAGGTTAGGTTAGGTTAGGTTAGGTTAGGTTAGGTTAGGTTAGGTTAGGTTAGGTTAGGTTAGGTTAGGTTAGGTTAGGTTAGGTTAGGTTAGGTTAGGTTAGGTTAGGTTAGGTTAGGTTAGGTTAGGTTAGGTTAGGTTAGGTTAGGTTAGGTTAGGTTAGGTTAGGTTAGGTTAGGTTAGGTTAGGTTAGGTTAGGTTAGGTTAGGTTAGGTTAGGTTAGGTTAGGTTAGGTTAGGTTAGGTTAGGTTAGGTTAGGTTAGGTTAGGTTAGGTTAGGTTAGGTTAGGTTAGGTTAGGTTAGGTTAGGTTAGGTTAGGTTAGGTTAGGTTAGGTTAGGTTAGGTTAGGTTAGGTTAGGTTAGGTTAGGTTAGGTTAGGTTAGGTTAGGTTAGGTTAGGTTAGGTTAGGTTAGGTTAGGTTAGGTTAGGTTAGGTTAGGTTAGGTTAGGTTAGGTTAGGTTAGGTTAGGTTAGGTTAGGTTAGGTTAGGTTAGGTTAGGTTAGGTTAGGTTAGGTTAGGTTAGGTTAGGTTAGGTTAGGTTAGGTTAGGTTAGGTTAGGTTAGGTTAGGTTAGGTTAGGTTAGGTTAGGTTAGGTTAGGTTAGGTTAGGTTAGGTTAGGTTAGGTTAGGTTAGGTTAGGTTAGGTTAGGTTAGGTTAGGTTAGGTTAGGTTAGGTTAGGTTAGGTTAGGTTAGGTTAGGTTAGGTTAGGTTAGGTTAGGTTAGGTTAGGTTAGGTTAGGTTAGGTTAGGTTAGGTTAGGTTAGGTTAGGTTAGGTTAGGTTAGGTTAGGTTAGGTTAGGTTAGGTTAGGTTAGGTTAGGTTAGGTTAGGTTAGGTTAGGTTAGGTTAGGTTAGGTTAGGTTAGGTTAGGTTAGGTTAGGTTAGGTTAGGTTAGGTTAGGTTAGGTTAGGTTAGGTTAGGTTAGGTTAGGTTAGGTTAGGTTAGGTTAGGTTAGGTTAGGTTAGGTTAGGTTAGGTTAGGTTAGGTTAGGTTAGGTTAGGTTAGGTTAGGTTAGGTTAGGTTAGGTTAGGTTAGGTTAGGTTAGGTTAGGTTAGGTTAGGTTAGGTTAGGTT